>CM060903.1:627719437-630119437 GCA_030737815.1 Allium fistulosum | reverse complement strand
GTTTTTGTACTGTGTTAATTTTTTCTGTTGGGTATTTATAAATTCTGGTCGGTACATAGGACGCTATAGTATCGATAGGGATTTCTAAACACTCCATAGGGCAGACCGACACAATATTGTTTTGAAATATAGGTAAATGAAATAATTTTGCCTAGTATTATATTTTGTATATAAAAGAATAATCTTTATAAATGTACATAATTGTATGTGACATGTTTGGTTGTTTGTTAGGAAGTGAAATTTTATGAATACTGGTTGCGAAAATGGAATTGCAAATAAAATGAATTTGGAAATTTGAGAACTTAAGTTCCGGAATTTTTGAAATTGGTTTTCAAAGGATTTTGGAATGTAATATTGGTATTATTTGGAAGTAATTTCTGATATGAATATTTCAGTATGATTGAAATAAATGTCTTAAGGGAATTTTGGAAGGAAATAAGTTTTGTACTCCGCTCTCCGTCGCTGGAAAATAATTTCGGTGATGAGTGCATGCATCATCGACGTTCATTTTCGAGTTTCAAAGCGAGAAGGCCATTGTAGTAGTTTTACTACACACTTGTTTTGATAACAAATCTCAATTTTAAATTTCTACATAGGATTTGGATATATAAAAGATATGATTATATATATATATATATTATTTTAAAATGATTTGAGAATGGACCCCGTTATTTAGCTCTTAAGTTTTTGTAAATTATAAAATTTAATTATTATAATTAATGGAATCTTGATTATATTAATAATTTTAAACTTCTAAAATGTGTAATTTGAAACTAGATGCTAAGTAATTAATGAAATATATAAGAGATTGGAAATTTGAGATATGTAAATCAAAAGATATGAAAAATAAGACAATGTAATTATTGAACATTTGTTAACTGAAAAAAAATGAATAAGATAAACTTGTGTAATATTCTATTACATTCTAAAAGGCATATATTGATAACTTACCAAATTGTTAAAAGTTGAAATGTTAATAGAAATATGCAAGAGAATATTATACAGGTAAACTTTAGTAATGAAGTGTTAAATAGAATTATGTTTATAAATGAAGAATTAATATGTATAAGAATATTATAAACTTAAGTTAATAGTTTGAAATGTTACTATATTAGAAAAGTGAATATTGTAAGTAAATGATTATAAATTTAAGTTAATACTGAAGCTATTTATAATTGAAGTAAATAGTAAAGATGAACACTACATATGAAAGAAATAAAAGTGAAAAGAAAAAGAATAAAAATTTAAGTAAGAGTTGCTTCACAAATGAATATTGATATAAAAATAAAATCAAAGTAAATAATAAATCTGAATTAACTGAAATAAAATGTATGCAATACTTCAATATGAATTCATGGATGACCTAAATAATTGAAATGGAAATAACTTATGTAAGCAATGAATGTAAAGTAATGAAAAGAGAAATTGGCATTGTATGAATAAATGAGAAATGAAATTTTGTAAGTGATGAATGGAAATAAATGAAAATAAGCATTGTATGAATGAATGGAAGGGAAATGAACTTTGTAACTAATGAAATTAAATTTAGAAAATAATCATTGTATGTATGAAAATATATGAAAAGTAAATGATGTGAAAAGAAATTTGTAAGAATAAAACTTAACGATATTTGAAATTATTGTTTGTTTTGGCTTATGGAATGGTTGGGAAATGATACTTCTAACTGTATAAAGATGTATAAATAATCTATTAAGTTTTATATGAGATTGTTGAGTGTATGGTATACTTAGTAGTTTATTTATCATTTTATACGATTAAAAGTTTCTGAACCCAAACAGACCATTTGTTTTGGTTGCTATGGATGAATGGTTGATTACTTTGATTTCATGTGATGATTGTATGGTTTTGATTGCAAATGACTATTGTATGTTGTGATGATTTGTTTGTTATAAATTGAAACAACTTAAATATTTCTCTTTTACATAATTTTTAACCTCTTTGGATTGTATAGGTGAAATAAAGGTTTATGGAAGCAATAACTACTGCTTTTGGTTTCATAAAATAAGCGTTGTTTGCACGACAAATAGGTATGTTCACGGATTATGTTTTCTAGCGATATTATATTATTTTCCCATGGTTTGGGATATATTATTTTGAAATATGTGATATAATGTTATTATTGGTATTATTATTTCTCCCGGACCTCTCCGTATAAAGGAGACTCTACCGAAATTTTCCGTGAATTTTGGACTTAGAAATTTTTTGTGAAAGTAAAGATATTTTTCAAACTTTTATTTACTTGTATATAAAGGATTTAATTACTTATAAATTGATATATTTTATTTAAATTATTTAATTATGAAAATTAATTGTTTATAAATTTAATACTTTGAATAAGATATATTAATTCCTAAATTCCCTCTTTGCCTTTTCGAGGACGAAAAGTTTTGAGTGGGGGAGAGTGTAATGACCCGTAATTTTCGATAATTAAATTTATTAATTAAATAAGTTTAGGAATTTAATGTTGTGGAAAAAATTTAAAATCTAAGGTTTAATAATAAGAGAAATAACTTGAATGTAATGTTAGTAATGTTAATTCAAGGCAATTGATAACTATTTAAGGCCATTTCAATTAATTAAAGTGATTGTAAACATAAAAATTTGGTTATAAGTTGTAAATGAGTAAATAGATCAAATGTTGTATTTAATGGTAAAATTGCACGTAGTTAATTTGAATTAGTTAATATAGAATAATAAATCAGTATGTGAATTCATTTGTTTTGTTTGTTAACAATAAACATAGAAATGCGTTTGAAATGGGTAAGTTATAACAATGGTTTAACTATAAATTCACTATTTAGTTCAAATAAATCAATTGGAAATAAATTAGAAATAAATTGCAATAAGTGTAATTAAATATTGCGTTAATGTAAATTAAGATGATAATTGAATAGTATTAGTGTAATAAGATATAAACCAATGCTAACTAGGTCCATAGAGTAATGATTGATTGAATAAAAAGATTGAAATCATATTAAATCAATTATTGGAATTAAAATATAATTAAGTGGATTTTATTTATAGTTGAAACTGAACACTGTAATTAGTGTAATATTTAACACTGAATTGATGTGTAAATTTGTTTTAAATTATTGTAAATGTCTAAGTAATAAAAAAATGATAAAATTTGTTAGTTATTAAATTTGAAATTAAAAAGTGATTTAATCAATTTAATAATAATTTATTTAATTAACGTGAAATAGCCATTTTGGAAACTATCTCAGATTTCGACGAAACCAGTTTCATCGGATCCGTAACGGTGAATTATTGTAGGATTTCAAGAGCGATCAGACTTGTCGTTTGATCGTACGGGCTCGAAACGCGTAGAAATCAATTTAATTGAAATCAATTTGAAATAAGCTGATTTTAAAACTAAATTCTTCATACGATGGAATTAGGACTTGAAACCTGTTCCATTGAGTTTAAAAATATCAAAAACATTTATTTTGATATATGGGATGATCCATTTTCGTTTCGGAAGCGAAACGGGCTTTTTGGGTCGTTAGTGTCGTTCGAACCAATTCGATACGTGTTCATTTTCTTATCGGACTTTGTTCATATAAATAGATTTTTCTAAACCCTAGCAGCCTTTTTATTCCTTATTCCTGTACGTACAACTACATCCGTCTATTCCTTCTTCTCAAATGGCAGAAACCCTATTTCCTAGACTCAATTGCAAATCAAATTCAAATCAAAAATCAAACTTCTCAAAATCTTATCATATTATATACCGATTCGAAGCTCTCGATGAGCATAATCCAATAGTGCAATTTGTTTTTGCAATCGAATCACCGTTTTTTCAGAAATCTATGATTTTTTTTCGACCGTTCATATTGGGTTATCGTTTTTAAGGGTGGATCTTCAACGAGGATTCGATCGGGAAGTGCAGTGTCGTAGAGATCGATGAGCAGCACTCATCTGTGTAATTGGTTCATCGAGATGGTCATCAAAATCGCTGGAATCGGCGACTTTGTCTTCGCAGCGGCGAAGATGGCTCTGGCCACGTGGGCCCTGCGCACGCACCAATAAGGAGCGGCCTAAAGCGAGCTTGTGGGTGGCGGCCTCGGATCCTGGTGGAAGAGCTCATGTGGTCGGCAAAAATTTGGGTTAGGGTTTCCTGGAGGTGGCGGCTATCTTCCATCGAACACGAGATAGTTGGAGGGTTGCGTTTATGATGGTGATGAGGTGATGACGTGGAGGGTAGATCCTTTTATTATTTTATTTTGTTTTAATTTAATTTATAAATGTTCTATTGTTAATAACTTTCACATACGAGGTCGGATTCACGCGCGGTTCATTCCGCTGCAATCGTATCGTAATTCCGGACATTGTGGAACTAGTTTGGATAAATTCTGAGACCATTGAATTTTGGGCCTTATTTTGGATTTCAAATCGATTTGAAATCAAAGGTGAGTGTTTTGACCCATTCACAACTACTAAATTATCTTATGTTATTTAATTGAATTTATGATGTGATTTGATTGATTGGTTGATGTTTGATATATTTAATTTGTCATTCCAGTTAAATCTGACTTCTATTGAATATTATCGCCATTAAGTTAATATTAAATTTTAAATTACCAGTTATTACCTGTTATTGATAATCAGCCGCTTGTTATTGTTTATTGATTGGTTTGAAGGATGATTGTGATGGATGTTTGATTGTTGATATTGGATGACTGGATGTTATATTTTTATGTTGTTATAACACTGCACGTTCCCTATGGGTTGAAATGATACATACCTGAACAATCTGATAGATTAAGGAGAAATCGTTATGGGTTAAAATGATAGACTCGAGCGATTTCATGGATTTGAAGTAAAAATTTGGGATTGTGGGTTGGAATAACATATACCCGTAAAATATAAAATATTTGCAGATTGAAATGATAAATATCCGTATCACTTGACCATAGGATAGAGAATTATACACGGACACCGGATTGGTTAAATTAAATGATTTTAAATCCTTTGAATTCCGTTAAATGATATTTTGAAATAAAATTTGATTTATAAAAACTGAATTATTTTCGAAAATCCAAACTTTAAATATTGAAATTGGAATTGGTTTAATGAATTGTTTAAAGGATTAAAATGAAAATTTCAAAGTTGAATTTTGAAATATAAATGAAATTTATCGAAATTGAGTTATTGAGAATGTTTGAATATTTAAACTTTGAAATCTATGAAATTGAAGTGCTTTAAAATTGTAGTCAAACATGAGTTTGAAACTGATATAAATTGAATTCATTTTTTTGGGAATTTGAATTGGAAGAAAATTTAGTTTTGTTGAAACCTGGATATAGTCCAGATTGTTGAAATGGAAGAAATAGTTTAAATTTGATATTAATTTCAAACTAAGTATTTTAATATAAACTATTTAGAAATATATTATTTTAAATTCAGAGTTATTAGATTTTCAAACCATTTTATATTAAACTATATTAAACCTATTTAACTATTTTAAATCATTTAAAACTATTTAATATATATTAAGCCATTTAAAGTATTTTAAACTATTTTAAAGTATTTTAAACTATATTAAAGTATTTTAAACTATTTAAACTATTTAAAACTATTTTAATCTATTTTAAACGATTTTAAACCATTAAAACTATTTTAAAGTATTTTAAACTATATTAAAGTATTTTAAACTATTTTAACTATTTAAAACTATTTTAATCTATTTTAAACTATTTTAAACCATTTAAAACTATTTTCAAGTATTTAAACTATTTTAACTATCTAAACTACTTTCTGAATGTTTATATTTAAATCCTTGTTTAAAAGAAAATATGGTTGAATGCGTTATAACCTAAGTTGGGATTTGAAATAAAAAAATTACTTGTGAAATGACATATTTGAGTAAATATGATGATTTTGAAATGAGGGTTTAACCTATTTTGAAAATATGATTTCCAAAGTGAATATGATTCCGAAAGTGATATGGTTTAAATTGAATATGATATTTTGATATCAATATGAAATGGTTTTGGATATGTAAGAGAACCATCCGGTGTGTAATAAGCGTTTGGTTGTTAAAGAGACCGGGATCAGATATTGTCATACTCTTTTCCAATATCGAAAACCACTTTAACAACTATGCATGTGGTGGAGATTCCAGAATGAAGTAAGATGGTTTGGCGAACGATTCTGTATGAGGTATCAATGAGCCCTGACTCCCTCGAGTCAGCTTGATGTGGCTAAAACAGGAGCCATGCCGGGCCAAGTGAGGTCGCACCTCCGATCGGATAGATTTCTTCAATACCATATTATGGCTTTGTGATTGATTTGGTGGCCACCCCTCAATTTGATTTTAGGAGTGCGTTCCGAGGTGGACGGTAGTAACTGCTATGCGTTACCACCAGTCCGGATCCACAAAACGGTAGTATCATACCCTGGGCATTGCCTCGCGTGCCTTGTCACATGCCTTATTGCGCCTTCTATGAGTTTGTTTTGTACCGTACCTATGGAGTGCCCTTTGGGTAAACCACTGGTTTGGTGGAGCTTACGGTACTGTATAGACTACAGGAATATATAAAATGTGTTAAGGGGGATATGTGTAACGCCTTAACACTATTTTAATACTTTACTTTATTGTAGACACTATTATAATAGCGTATTATACTATGTATGTAGATAGTTTAATGGATCCTTAGGAGATGGAAATTCCGAACATCTCTTAAGTTATTGCACTCACGTTGACACTGGATATGAGATGTCATGTGACGACCGGGATTTTTGACCCTCGAAAGTCGACATCAATACGTTCACTGTATAGCATGCCGAGTAATCGAGTGCCGAAAATACCAGATCATTAGGGGTGAAGAAGAAAAAAAGATAGAAGAAGAAACAGAAACAACAACACAGAATCTCACAAACGCAACGGAACAAAATATAATATATAATAATAGATTTTTATACAAAAGAATCTGTAACTGTTTATTTCTTACAATCATCATAGTACAATAGACAATAATCAATCTGGACAATTTAATAACTTGTCCTCACACAGCGGAAATACAAATCACTTACGGAAATATGTCTTTGCCATCCAGCTCATCTCCTGAGCTCCATAGCATCCTATCCTGAATTTGTAATACTCGGTCTGACCCGAGTATTATAATAAAATAACACCCGAGTCAGTCTGGAAAACCAGCGTAAGAAAACACACTCAATTTGAATTATTAACTTTTATCAAAATTCTTTGAAAAACAAAGGTATCTCGTAAGACCACATTACACATAAAAACGATGGGATTTTCCCATACGATAACCAAAATATTTAATATCCAAATCATCTGATATTATAATAGTGTCTATTGAAAGTAAATAGAAAATAGCCGAAATGCTTGCATCTCACGTTTCAGCATAGTTGAACACAATCAAAACCGTACGATGCTTATTGGGGAATGGATTTCATACAATGACTAGGCAGTGGGGTACCATCTATCATGGTACACATCTAGAAAAATGTACCGAGGACCTCACCGGGATCCCCTATAGCACAAGACCGACCCTATCCCTAACTTGGATAGAACCGAATATGTTATCACCCCGGGTGTTCCCATCCTTATCGAGAGCTCTTTTTTTCATGCACCACCGTATCCATAATTAATAATATATCCAAGGGTATCTAAAAAGGTGATAACATACCCTAATTTGGTGCGACCCACTTAGCCTTGCTACATCTCCCCTGATTTTCAGTCATTGTGGTTGATGAGGCTTGAGGCTAATGATTACCTTTCAAGAACTATTCCACTTAGAATGCTCATCGTCCTCCAATAACGATGTTCTAACATCATTCGTCCATACAAGTTGTCCTGCGTTTAGACAAACCGAATCACCATCTTCACTATCTTCACTATATCCATTCATAATGCTCAAATCGGATCGAAGTGGTTTTCGGATAATTAAATCTGATCCCAGTCTCTTCGAAACGATTAACGAATTTGGCTAATATTTGATAGTCAGTTATTTAACTATCAATATAACATCCATAAGTAGTCACTAGGCCCATATTATAATTTTTCAAAATTTATTTCCAAAATATCTCTATAATATATATATATTCCAATCCCTTCCAAATTTCCAACATTTGAAAGGATTTCAAATCCTTATATTTGCAACGGAATATTCCCGCACCTTCCAAATACTTAGAATATTTTCCAACTCCATTTTTATGTTCAACACTTAGGAAGTATTCCATTATTTCCTATTTCCTATTTTCTCAAAATCATTTACAATTTATTTGTGAATTTCTTAACTCGTTTATAACGAATTCTATAAGATCCGGGGTTCCTTAATTAGTTTCCTTTAATATTTCCAAAGTAAAAACACTTGTCTATAATTCCAAATATCCATTTCTAACTTCTTTTATGAATCCTAATTCATTTTTTCGAATTTCGCTTTTATTTAAATACTTTGGAATTTTTCCTTACATTTCCCCTAATTCCATTTTCAGAATCTCTCTTATAAATCCCATCTATTGAAATAACCCCGTTTCCAAATCTCGAGAAGACTTATAAATAAATTTAAATCATTACAAAACTCTATATATATAAAACAAGTATTTAAAAGAATAATAATTTATTTTTAAAGCATGTTCAAGTAATTATTTAAAAATATCAGAACTCTTTAAATAAACATCAATTACTCGATTCCAATTCATTTTTAAATAAACAAATCAATTTTTAAAGCTGATATAAAAATTAGAATTTATCACAACAAATATTAAACATTTGAAAATCCACTTACCGAAGTATTTCAATACTAACTAATTTAAATTTACACAGTTAATAAATAAAATTTCCTTTTAAAAACCAAACTTAACTTCTTAATAAATAAAAATATACTTTTAAAATCTCAATAACCAATTCAATTTATAAATTCCTCTCGATTCACATCACATCGCTTCCATTCTGATCTCCTTAACCATTTTCATTTTTCAAAATAGAATCCACTATTTTCCCCAAAGCCTATTTTCATATCTTGATATAAATTTACACTGTGGAATTATATTCCAATTTATAAATTGATTTCATTTCCCTTACTTATAAACATCATTTATAAACTTATAACTCATTTGAGTTTCACTTGTTTATAAAACTAGTCCCATTTATAAAATCTCATTTTATAAATCTATTTCTTAATAAATTCAATTTATTTCACAAACCTATTTAAAATATCGATTTCAACTCCTTTTCATATTTTCCAGAAATATCATTTAAAAATCCATCTTTTGAAAATCCTCTATATAAATTATTTGAAAATCTCTATTAAAAATATTTTTTTACGAATAGTTAAATACAACCCAAAATCAATTATTGTTTTTATCCAAATCAATTTATTTAAAAATAATCCAAATTTTGATATAAATATTTTTTTATATTCAAAATCTCCTTTAAATTCCTTAGAATTCAAAAATAATATTTATGGTATTTTAAATACCAAAAATCCAGGCCAGTGCTACTATAGCATCCAATAATTCAAATCACAACAATAATCTCTAACAGATTATCCACACATATCATATATCACTATATATGAAAAATAAATAATATATTTGAGGAATCCAGTTGGATTCCTCCAATCTGTTTTCCTACATCCACAGATGCTAACACAACATAAAAATACCAATCCCGCTTCGAGATGGGATATCGCGGTAATATAGGATCATCCGCTATTATGCGGGGTGCATAGGGTCTCATCCGCTCCAATAGGCGGGAAATAAATCCAACTACTAATATATATACTACTATATACATATTATAACATTCAACTTATACTAATAATTATCAATTCAACCAAGCATCCAATAATTTATTTAAATCATTATAATTAATTCCAGCAATCCAAAAAGAGTGAGATTTACTCACCTTGATTTAATTTGCTGATCGTCCCAATTTTTAAATTAAATCAAACAACGTTCTATTTTAATCTAAAAATTCCAGCTAACATCGACCACTTCTAATCGTTTCCAGATTTTTGGCCTTGTATAAATTTAATATGAATTAGTGAAATTCCAAATAAATTAGTTGATAATCAATTTTAAATTTTAAATTGTTTTTATATTAAATTACCTTCCTCTCTCGGCCATGATTCCATGCCGCCACCATCAACATCGCTGTAGCCATTCGCAGGCGCACTTCCTTTGACCATTTGCTATTACCAATACCCCTAGACTTGCTACAAACCAACTCGAAGTTGAAAAAGTAGGACTAAGCTCGGCTGCACAACTGAATGTCATCATCAACTGAAGCTAATTCCAGCTCCCTCCTCGATCTCGACATAACTAGCCTAGACCGCGAATTGCTCAGCCAACCTAGTCCATGATTACCTATGACAGCATCGCCATCCGCCTCCTCATCACAAACAACATCGGCCCACACCTCATTTACAATCGCGATTTTTGAGCACTACAATCGCAACAAACTTAGCCACTTCGACCGCTACACAGCACTCGCACGCGACCCCATACCCCAAACCACTGCCTAGCCCACCTCCTCGTTAACACCGGCACGCAAACAGCACGCGAACTACAGCCCAAAATCCTAACTCGCGATCGCCATCAATCCACTTTTGCGCATGCTCCTCTGAGCACTGCTCCTCCAATCCCTCACTCGCTCGCGATTTTATCACAGCCCTTTTTTTTGTTTGAAATGATTTTATTTTTTCTGAATTGAAGAAGAAAGGGGTGGATCGGTTTTAAATCTGGTAGAAAGGCATACGCCATTTTTTTCTTTTTGATTTGTGAATTCGAATTGAATTGAAAGGGGATGGCTCGAATAGATTTTGAACTGAGAGGAGAAAGACATGATTTAAAAGGAAAGGAGGCGGCTACGATTTGACTTTGACTTGATTTATAAATTTTCATAAAATATTGAAAATATCTCGTATTACATACCGAAAAATATCGAACTCCTATTGAGATGTGTCGCCAGGCATTCCTAATGTTATAATCCTATTCCGGACCCAATGGAATAAGCCTCGAGCTCTAATTCTATCATATGGAGAAGATAGCTTTTTAAATCGACTATTTAAATTAAATTCAACTAAATTATTTCTGGGCGTTTTTAGAACGTGCGATCAAATGGTAAATCCAAATGCTATGAAATTTGAAATTCGATAATAATACACTATTACAGATCCAATGAAACTAGTTTCGTCGAATTCCGAGACTGTGCCCCGGATCACTATTTTAATGCGTCGATTAAATCGACGATTTCAAAAATTTACGAATTCACTTGAATTTTTTTCAGTTTTAAAATCTTACTAACTAAATTATAATTCCAAATTAAACATCGAAAAATCCGGATCGTTACATGTCAATCACCGTAAACATCTCTGAAGCCGTTACACTCATATTTATTTATTGTTGAATTAACTTACATAAGATCTTTCAGTTCTGACTCGAGAGTTTTGTCTTTTCGTTACGCTCGGGTCAGTCTGAGCTTTTCAGTGTATTGAAGTCATTATTTTTGGAGGATGAAGACGAAGATTTTGTACTACTATTATTTATTTTATTTATTCCACTCCATCATATTGTTCCGTTGCATTATTTATTTATTCCTACCGTATGTACTCAGATCTTGTATTGTAAAAGTGTAATCAAATGTTATTTATAAAACAGCTTCATGAACTGTTTATTTGATTATTATATTTTGTCATTCCGTTGTGAGATTATGTGTTCTGTTTTTCTTTCTTTCTCTGCTTTTTCTTATCTACCACATAACAATCCTTCCTTTTGAATGGTTTGGATTTGGCATGTGTAGTTTATTGTCGACTTGAACCGTCCAAAAAGGTGGGCCGTCAAAAAACCATTTTTATAATTTTTTCTGGATGAAAACTTTTGTTTATAGAAACTTTTAGTTTGAAAGCATCGTTTTTAGTTTATATTCCAAGGTCGAAAATATCACACAACAAAGCTTTGTTGTATGCTTCTAAATACACAAGCTTATAAAGATGTACACTTGACAATATAATTTATAAATGTTAGTTTAATATTGTGAAAATGAATGTTCAAAATCCTAATGTACTTTTTTGTGATTGTTAGCTTTCAATGTATGGAGCATTAGCACTTGGAAAAACAAAAAATAACAATGTAATATATATATATATATATCCTATATCACGTAATAAGTGGATAAGTTTATGTATTTGGCTCTATAAATATAAGGTCTTCACTGCAACTTTGCAATTGGCTAGAAGCTAGTGAATGGTCCATATTACATGGCTTTAAATTTTGAGATGAATTAAAATATTCAATATACATTAAACGGTTTTGTTTATCTTGCTTCAAATCAAATATTAATTGTCATTAATTACTGTTGAAGTCGGACGTTAGCAATCATTTGTTCAATTCACCCTAACGGACCAAAATGGTGAGTCTCACCCATGATGTGTCGGATGCAACGCCAACACAACAAAGACAATTTTTTTACCTGACTCTACCTAAATTTGCAATCACATGGTGCATTTACCTACAAAATATGATCCGATCAGGTTGTTGTCGCGTCCCGCCATTTTGATTCGTTTGGGTGAGTTGACCATAAGTTGCTAACGTTCGACGTGTTCGACACCAGAAAGAATTAATTACCATCACTTTTTTCCAATCATATATTTAATACTTTATTCTCATTTCGAACAACGTGTTAATATATTGTCTCGTTTTCAAAACAAATAATTAATACTATCAAAATAAATTATTCCTTTTTAAAGTGCCCCTCCATCCCTTTTCATGAACGCAAACACATTCCCTTCCAAACCTTTTTCCTTCAACTCCCCATGTTCTCCTTTCGTGCTGCACAAGGTACACACACAGGCTCGTCTCTTCCGGGTAATGATTCCAATGAACATCCACCAATACAAGTGGGCTTAATAAGGCCCATTTAATCACAGCAACCTCAGCGTGCACTACGCGTGCTTAACGTTAACCCCTAACCCAATTTTTTTTATTTCAGTATTTTGCTAGTTGATTTTCCGTCTTTTTTTTTCCATCCAGCGCAGCCTTTTCGAATTCTTTGAAATTTCATATTATTTCTCTCGTTTTTGAATTTGGGTCTTCAATCATCAATCTTCTCACCACAATCTCGATTTGAAAGGGAGAAATATGAAGTACGTTTTAGTTACTGGAGGCGTTGTTAGTGGATTGGGTAAAGGAGTGACCGCTAGCAGTATCGGTGTTCTGCTCAAAGCATGCGATTTAAGAGTTACTTCTATCAAGATAGGTAAAATCTTTCTGCTTCTCTCATTGTTTGTTTTTATGTGCAAGTGAATAATTTTGGTGAATGGACTTTTGGATAAATATATTAATTTAGAGGTATTTATCAGCACTTGTTTTTATATGGATGTTTCTTGGTTAACTTTAAATAATACTTTTGATTCTGTAGCTTTAATTTACATTGTTACGCGTGATTTTCAATTAATGAAAAGCATGGGAAAATTTAATAAAAATTTGAGATCACAACTCATAATGTACATACGATTATACCCATATATGATATAAGAGTAGATTTTTGATTTTATATTATTTTGAATGTTTTGTGTTGTCAAATTTACTGAGAATATTGAGACTGCGAGCGACTCAATTTATTTTGAGATGATTTTCAATTGCAGTTTTATGTTCATCCTTTTTATTTAACTGGCTATGCAATATTAGAGGTTATGCAATTTATTGGCTTGTAAGTCACATATATTGGGTTGTCGAAGAATGTGTACTATCTGTTCTTAAATTAATTTCGGAATCATGGTTCACTATTTAATATCATATTTCACAAATGATTATTTTGATGATTTAGGGATGACAAGTTTAAATTTTGTATCTGAATCTGATGTAAGCCACTTTTATCGGACTTTCATGGAGCAAGAGAACACAATCATGAGTCACTATTGAATATTTGATTTTACAAATGATTGTTTTGTTGATTTAGGGATAGCACATTTAATGGTTGTATCTAATTACGTTGGTTAAATTTAGTTTAGGATAATCTACTCTGCTGTGGAATTTTTTTTCCAGTCCCCAGTTATTAGAATGTAGGGATGCTAATAGTGTAATATAATAGCTTGCATTTTTGTTTTAAATAAATCCCTATTATTATTGTTGTTAATTTTTTTTAAAGTACCTTTTTAAAAAGGAAAACTGATAATGCTTATGTCTATTGAATCTGATTCCAAGCCTTAGGTTGGTTGATTTAGACTTAATTATGTGCTTTTGGTCTCATGTCTTTTTTTGTCAAACTTTCAGTTAATTTGGATGTTACAGGAAGTGAAATACCGTCCACTAATAAATCATTGCATAAAATTTGCAAAGTTTAGTTGTTGTAAGGATAAATGTTTTAATCCATTTTGCTAATTGATTGTACACTTTGGTTAGTATTCCTTATGTTCCATCTTTGGGGTCGCAATCATGATTGTCCTTCCTTCTCCTTGGGTCCCTATCATATCTGAAACTTATAGTTAATTAATGAAACAACATCCTACATTTTGGCTTATAATGACAAAAATTCTAGTGTATAAATGTTCGCCTTTTCAATTAATTTCAGCATTTTGTATGTCTGTTTCCTACTATAAGCAAAGTTCCTTTTTTGGTTTGTTGAATAAGTCGGTATGCCTTTCTACTCTTTTGACAGTTTAACATACACCACATCTTTTTTCATGTCAATTATTTCATGTAGATCCATATTTGAATACTGATGCTGGAACAATGTCTCCATTTGAACATGGTGAGGTTTTTGTGCTGGATGATGGTGGTGAGGTGAGAAGTTGAATTTATCTTCAATTTATACTTTCGCAAACTCTGAATATGTCTTTAAATCTTCTTGATTTAGTGAATCTACCGAAACATATTTAGAACCTCTTCATATGTATATATTTGTTTGCTGTCAATTTCCTTGCAGAAGTGCAAATGTAAGTTCAACTGTAAAAATTGTTTCTAGCTCTTGACCGTAAGAGTAACCACATATCTTATAAACCACAATTTGTCTCATACTTACCCAGTTATGTATCAAAGTTTGACATAATTCGTTCCATTGGTTGATCCAATTATTGTTTCTTTATTTTACTAAATTCTTATTGAGAAGATGTTTATACATATGGGAAGATTTTCTTTTTGGAAGAAGGATGATTTGATTAATTTGATCAATAGTGATGGAAGGTTTCACTATGAAGCTCAAATCATATATCTGAAATTTTTCTTACTTGCAACTTTACCTAACTTTGTCTAACTAATTTATTGTAGGTGGACTTGGATCTTGGAAACTATGAAAGGTTTTTGGACCTTAAGTTAACTCGTGACAATAACATCACTACTGGGAAAATATACCAGGTATATGATAGTGATTCATTATAAATATAAGAGTTGAAAACTGACTATCTATTGAGATTTTGTTTAACTCTATATTTTATTTTACTGTTAGTCTGTCATTGACAAGGAAA
Source organism: Allium fistulosum (assembly GCA_030737815.1). Taxonomy (NCBI): domain Eukaryota; kingdom Viridiplantae; phylum Streptophyta; class Magnoliopsida; order Asparagales; family Amaryllidaceae; genus Allium; species Allium fistulosum. The sequence continues at coordinate 630,103,982 of CM060903.1, read as the reverse complement.
GAAAGGGAGATTATCTTGGCAAAACAGTGCAGGTATGCATGCCATTGTCTGCTTTTGTTTAATATCTGAATGATTATATTATTGGGAGTTACTAATTGTATTCACTTTAGGTTGTACCACACATAACTGATGCGATACAAGAGTGGATTGAACGTGTTTCCATGATTCCTGTTGATGGAAAAGAGGGAGCTGCTGATGTATGTGTAATCGAGCTTGGTGGAACCATAGGTTAGATTTACACTTATTATCGTATGGTTGACATTGAATATGATGCTCACATGAAATAATAGTTATATTCTTATTTGTCCCATCTATTCTTCATATGTTACGTAAGGATCACTGGTTTATTCTTGTGGATATCACAAAAATGCTTTTGAAATAAAAAAGTGTAATATTTCTGCATCTAAATAATAGACCCTAACAAAGTGATTATAAATAATGTAGGGGACATTGAATCGATGCCATTCATTGAAGCTTTGGGTCAATTCTCCTACCGTGTAGGTGAGTTCTCTAAACATTTGAATTTACTAATATATCAATATATATGTTTGTATATATGTGTGTGTGTATATGTATGTATGTGCATATACATGCGCACATGAATCATTAATAGTTTTTTTTTCTTCTTTGTATAAAATAATATGCTAGGCCCTGGGAACTTTTGTCTAGTGCATGTCAGTCTCGTACCGGTTCTACATGTTGTTGGTGAGCAGGTATATAGTTATGGTTTTTATAACAATTAATGTCTAAATCATAACGTGCTTAGAATAAAGTTTTAATATGTATTGTTTTTTGCGTTATAATTGTTGTAGAAAACAAAACCTACTCAACATAGTGTACGAGGATTGAGGGGGCTTGGATTGACACCAAATATATTGGCTTGTCGTAGCACCAAGGTATTAGGTTTCTTATTTTATCCCTCCTCCTCTTTTTATTGGCTCTATATTAGCTTCTGATCTTCCTTGAATTTTTATTTCAGCCCTTGGATGAAAATGTCAAAGAAAAACTATCGCAATTTTGCCATGTCCCGGTATTACATCTAATTAGCCTTACCATTTCTTTAATAGAATATTAATCAAATAAATAGAATCTATATGTAAATAACATTAATTTGCAGGCAGCAAACATAATTACGCTTTATGATGTCTCGAACATATGGCACATCCCTTTACTATTAAGAGTGAGTATCCTTTTTGTGGCTAATCATTAAGGGAATATTTTGTGATATTTACATCTTCATTTCTCGTATTATATTAGGACCAAAAAGTGCACGAGGCTATTCTGAAAGAATTGAACCTTGGGGGGTCTGTTGCTTCAATAATTATCATCTACGAGTTTTTATTTAATTATTCTATTTTTAGTGACTATTTTGTATTTTATAGTTTTGCAGAGGAGCCTAAGTTAGAAGAATGGACCGACAGAGCTGAAATCCTTGATACCCTGCAGATTCCTGTAGTTCTTGCATCAAAACATCTGAAATTTTCGTATTTATACGTTTTAACCATTCTCTTTTCTTATATGGTATTTGGCCTTCACCTATTGTCTATACAGGTTAGAATCGCAATGGTTGGAAAATATACCGGTCTGTCTGATTCTTACCTTTCGGTGTTGAAGGTGAATTTGTTTTATCTAACATTAGTTAGTTAATTTATGACTATCTAGAGAAGTATATACAATAACTAATGTTCTAGATAAACATATTGGCAGGCTCTACTGCATGCTTCTGTAGCTTGTCGTAGAAAACTTGTAGTGGAATGGGTCCCTGCTTCTGATCTTGAAGAATCTACAGAAAAAGAGGTTGAATCTTGATTTAATTTGACAGAAAATATAATGATCTTGTAATTTTACCTTCATATCCTAACTATATTATGGGTTTTGTCTTCTACAGTCACCTGATAGCTATAAAGCTGCATGGACTCTCCTGAAGGTGATTTGTAATATAACATGGTTAATTTTCTCTATCCTTTTAATTGATGCAAACATCAGTTTCATCCATGATTCATAGTATTATTGTATCATTTGACAAATTCTGCACTTGTTATCTTGCACAATATACATTGATTTGTTTCAGATATTATATTAATAGGTATTTTTTTCCTTTGCTTATCAGGAAGCTGATGGTATTTTAGTCCCAGGAGGTTTTGGGGACCGAGGTGTCCAAGGGAAAATTCTGGCAGCAAAATATGCTCGTGAAAACAATGTCCCGTATCTTGGGATTTGCCTTGGCATGCAAACTGCAGTTATAGAGTTTGCACGTTCAGTTCTTAACATGCATGATGCAAACAGCACTGAATTTGATGTTGAAACTACAAATCCTTGTGTCATTTTCATGCCAGAGGTATATAATTTATACCTGTTTCCTTTTATGATCTAATGCTAAATTGCTGCCAAGCCTTATTTAGGCTCTATAACAGCTAATTAAATTATCTCAAATCCTAGCACTTTCCACTCTCTCCGGTTTCAAATTTAAATTGTATAAATATCTCTTCAATATGAAGGTTAATATTTCCATATTCATGTAGTTTAAAAATATAAACAAGAATTTTATCAGGTGGGGTGTGCACTTCTGCTCTGAAATGCAACCCTTTTTTTTATAACCAGGGATCCAAAACTCATATGGGAGGAACGATGCGACTTGGATCAAGGAGAACTTATTTTCAGAGTGCAAACTGCAAATCGGCAAAGCTGTATTTATTTTTATATCCCTTTTACAACATTGATATGTAATGTTTTTGTTTCAGAATTTTTTTTAACTATGATTTTTCTTTTTTGGGCGCAGATATGGAAATGTTGCTTATGTGGATGAAAGACACCGCCACAGATATGAGGTTTGTCTTTAATTTTATAGTCCCATTCTATAATATATAAAGACAGACATTTACTGAAGTTGGAGCCAGATTGAACAGAACATTAGTAGTCTGTTAGGTGAAATCAGAAATTAATCATTGCCATTAGATTTCTTGGATTGCAAAAGTTAGTAAAATGTCATATTTGAGCGTTCCTTCAGAAATGTCAATCCATGTTAACTTCCAATGTGAATTATTGCTTCAGCTGCCATGTGTGTCAGCATTATGTCTCCAGAAAATAAAGGATAATTTAGACGGCTTTGAAGTTGAATTTTACAAATAACTTGTGTAAAATTGATACACACTTCTAATTTTGGCAGGTAAATCCTGATTTGATTATGAAATTCGAAGATGCTGGCCTTAAGTTTGTTGGTAAAGATGAATCTGGGAAAAGAATGGAGGTCTGTCTTGTTATTTAATTAGTCCTACATGCACATGATATTCAAGAACTTATTTTGATTTTGATGCCGAAATATATTGGTATTGTAGATAATTGAATTGCCCAGTCATCCCTACTATGTTGGTGCTCAGTTTCATCCAGAGTTCAAGTCGCGTCCTGGAAAACCTTCTGCTCTTTTCTTAGGCAAGTATCATATTTGAAAATTCTGTCCTCGTCTAAACTGTTTATATGTTCATGTTAGCTCTTTAAACATAAGTATTAGTTAGGTACAATTTTTCAGCTTATTTTGTTTTTGGAACCCAGGGAACGAATTTGGAATGAATTTATCCATGCTGATTGAAATATACTCTATATTTACGTATACTAAATGTGTATAAATTTGCATACTTTGAATGGTTATGAGTCTTGGACGTGTCATCTTGGAAATATTCTTTGAGGGAAGGCTTGTTTTCAACTGTTGATTTAGTCATTTTCATAGTGGAGTCTTGTCTTACGTTTGGATAATGTAGGCTGTTGCACTAGGCTCACACATAACTTGTATGTGTGGCTAGGAAATACCATAGGTGCTATCGAAGACAGAGACATTCTACAATTAAGTTACTGGCCTGTAACCTTCATTAAAATTTTCAAGATCTGGAACACTTGGTGTATCGACCATTGTTTATTTTTAAGATCGTTTATGAATCTTTGACCACCAAACATGTGGTATACAATAATTTAATAGTATTAATTATCCATATCCATTTCAATACTAACAGGACTGATAGCGGCTTCTTGCGGCCAAATGGATACCTTATTGCACTCTGATAAAATTGTTGCTGACAAAGGAGTTCCAGCATCAAAAATCTATCAAAATGGAAGTGCAAACGGAAGCCTGCAGTGTAATGGTAATGGCATTAGCAATGGCATGTATATGTAACCGGATATTGTACAACATGACTTTTCCTGCTTTTATTTTGTTTTTATTATGAAGCAGTAAGTTAATGAAACAAAATTTTGTCTTCTCCTAGAAACTTGGTAGTTTGCAAAACTGTTGTATGACTTTATGTGTGATGAGGACTGGACGGACAAATCCTCTCTTTGTTCTACAAACTGGAAGTACAAATTCTTGAATTAAGAATTCGCTAGTCTTAACCCATGAAAATAAATAAAAACAAAAATGAGGCTCTCTTATTTATTTATTATTTTAGGCAGTGTTATCTATTACTAATATCTCAATGGTTTTTCTTCTGTTTTTGGTGTTTCCAAATTATTGATTTGATGAAAATTAGTGAAATGCTTTAACAAATGCTTTAAATTAAAAAGAGAGACAACTCAGTTTTTGGAAATGGCCACTGAAAGTGATAGATTGCTTAATGGCTTGAACATGGTAGTTTTAAAATATCACAAATAGGATTGTTGAGTTTGCACGGCAACTCTTTTAACCGTCAAAAATCAAGGCATCAGTCACGACACACTGTTTGTTCCATCTACTCTGTGTTAATCTGTTGATTAGTAACATGAATTTCGAAAAAAGTAATGGCTAATAATGAAACATGCTCGTATGGTGAATTATTAAAAGCTTTTAACGTAATATCCATCATATATATAAGAAGTTAACCGAAGCACACAAAAAATATTCAGTTACTATGAGTAACTAATGTGAATCCGTGCTACGCACACGCAGGCCCGGTTTCAGGGCAAGGCTAGCCAGGCGGCCGCATAGGGCAACCCCCCAGGTGGGGGCAGCATAATGGGGGCAACCTTTTTAGATATATATTGTATTTTACATGTACGAAGCAAGTATTGGTGTAGTGGTTGTAGGTAGGCTTTCTAGCATTGAAGTCTTCAGTTCAATTCCTCCCTTTAACAATTTTTTCTACATTTTTTTACCTCTATGTACTTTGAGTTGCTTGGGGCAGCCCAGGTGGTTGAGCCGGCACTGTGCACACGGACTTCATTAGCAGGTTTAGCTATGTTGTGAATTTCTGTGGTATTTCGGTTGAAATATATCTATTTAACCGTCCACCAAAAGTAGGGGCATGTACAAAGATAAATGAATCAATGATTGGATTTCTTTCTTCATAGCAACTTCTTATGAAGAAGAAAACTTATAGATAATCATGCTCTCTTTTAGAGAATTATAATAGTAGCAATAGACCTTACTGTGTTAGTGCATCAGTACAATAATATTAGCCTGCAATAGCAAGAAATAATAAAAATTGATGATTGTTTGGACACTTAAGTGTTGATAAAATATTTGGAGCTTTAGTCTACCACAGATGAATATTCTTTGGGTTTATTTTATGATGGACTATAGGTTCATGAGGATACCATATTACTTTCCTTTGGTGGCTTAGGATCAAACAGATGGAAATGAAATTATATGATAGAAATGGCAGCTTTATCTACCAAGCTAATAGTACAAATTTTAGCAAAAATGCTAGTTTGCGTTGTGACTTCTACACAATTCATCTCAGCTGGAAAAGGAACCATTGTGGCCCACAGGTGAGTCCACATGTGTACACTATCACCACGGCAAAGGATGTAATTGTGGCACTATTCCATCTAGCTACTCAGCTTAAATGGATCTGTAATGTACACCCAAAGCAGTAGAAAATGTTAGAATATGAAGCAATGAAGCATTTACATAACTTGGTAGACTGGAATCAAAATTTATAATTGTCATAGAATGTGTATGTTTGTGAGTTCAATGGTTTTTTACACATAGCAACTACTCGTATGTTTGACTCTTAACATTTTGAATTACAACACCTATGTAATGTTCTTTACATTGAGATTTGGCGTTGACGAATGTTATGATGGGACATGCAGAAATGTTGAAAGCATGAATTTTTTTGGATGCCGTTATACTCACTACAACAACAAACCCTTTTTATCAACTCCAAAATCATCGACGTAATATGGTTATCTACCTACAGATATAAAGGCCAAGGACTAAACTATGACTGTTCAAAACTAAAGATGAATGAAAGGGAATAATTCCAAATAAGTAGGCTCTTTATCCTTAGCCAGTGTATATGCGGGTTCGTAAATATGCTGATATGTTACAGCTTTGATTCATAGAAACAAAAATAGATCAGATCAAGTTACCTGGAAAATGTAATCATTATATGGAAAAACTTTCATAAAATAAAATAAAATTTTGAAGTATCTCTAGCTCCTTTGGAGTGCACCAGATTCTGCTAGATGAATATTCATAGCTACAGCTGTGACAAAAGTTAGTTTGTTGGCCTTAAAAGTACATGACATGTGGAGGAAGAAATTTATTTGATGTCTATTAGTAATTTTCTTCCAATCAATATCACATAATACTATCTGGAATAACTAATTTCTAACTGTTTTTTCTCGTAGACGGAAAGTGCATGACAACACATCATATAGGAATAATAACATACAACAAATTATTTGTTCAACCTTGAAAGGAAAGAAGTAAAAGAGCACATACTGTAAAAATTATAGTATAACCAAATGATGAACACAACATCAAAGTGAACTATTCTAATAATGTAGGCTTATTGATATCATATACCGTTGAAGAAAATTTTAATTGAGAAAAGAATGCTTTTGCTTTGTAATGAAGTCTAAATCCATACTTAGATGTCATATCATAGAAGTTATCATTGTGAATACCAATCTAAAGATTGCAACCATTATGTAAAATGCCACAAAATTATCAGACAAAGAGTATGAAAATAGGAGTAATTTATGGTAAAAAGAAAAATGGCCAAATACCTTGTTTTTTCCTACCATAGGCATGTTCCTTTTAAGTAGGAACACAATTTTCTAAAATATTTTATACTTCATTTCATACTCGTGGTGACATCCCAAATAAGTCAGAGGAACAGAGATAGAGGAGACCTTATACAATATGGCAGTGGATGTTAAATAAGAAATTAATAGTTGAATATTCAAACCGACCCCTAAGTGATGATTTCGTATTTACTTTAGAGTACAACCAGAAAATCAATAGCAAAATTCTTATAATTTAAATTCTATATATGCAAGTATCATAAAAAAATATTGGTCTACAACTAAAAGTTATGATATAATTTCAATGTTAATCAATATGATGATTTCGTATTTACTTTAGAGTACAACCAGAAAATCAATAGCAAAATTCTTATAATTTAAATTCTATATATGCAAGTATCATAAAAAAATATTGGTCTACAACTAAAAGTTATGATTTAATTTCAATGTTAATCAATATCAAATGTCAAAATTATTAGGATTAGGCTTCAAATATAATAATCAAGTTACTGATAATTTTGTTGTGACTTAAACTAAATATAATTTAAGGAAATGATTCAAAAACATAGTTCAGTGTGAAACAAAAAGAAAATTAGTATATGCGAACTAATAGAAGAAGAAAAATGGTAAAGTGGAGTATCTTTTTAACATGAGGAATTGAACAAAACAAAATTTAACATTAACAATTATACACTTCATATGATCATTGTTGTGATATTTGATTCCTTAATAACCAACGAAACCATATATTTTTCTCAATTAACAATGTAATAAAAAAATTCAAAAATTCTAATAAAATTTTGATTATTGAATTTGTTAAATTATTTTTTTTCTAGTACTTTTATATTTGAATATTATTTGTTTTGAACATTTTAATTTTTGCACCTTTGTGATTTCTAAATTCAAATATTTGAAATCAAAAGAACTTCGAAACATAAAATTTTTGAACTATCAATTCATAAATATTCAACTTTTAATAATCTTAATTTTTATTTTTACCATATTTCATAATTGATATTTCTTTTAATTTCTACCTATTTATGTTTTAATTTATCAAATGAAAAGGTTGTTAATACTAAATTATCGAATGTTAAATTTCTGAATATATACATACACACACACACAGATATATATATATATATATATATATATATCATATGAATGTGAAACATTTTTAATGATTTATTGTATCTTAATCTTCAAATTTCTGTAATCCAATATTCGAAGCCAATTGATATGGCATTGGACGCCATATCCTAAAAGACATTTAAGTGTTTAGTATGATTTCTAACCGACATAGTATGATATACGACTCATAGTCTTTGCATATTCCCAAAAAAAGAATTGATGATCTATGCCAATGATATACTAACTGAGCTTGTATAAATTGATATACTCAAGATTCATGCTAAGTATATGCCAAATTTACATATTTTGAAATATTAAGATTTGGTTTTAGGTAAATAGTTAAGTTAAAGGAATTGAACTAACAATAAAGGAAATAAAATTAATAGTGAAGCTGTTATCAATCGAAGACAGTATTTAATATGAGGGGAAATATAAGCATAGTTGATTAGTGAAGGCCAAAGGAAGATAAAGTGGAATACCTACTTAGGGATAAGAATAAAAATATAAAAATATCTAGTCACAACGAACTTTAATTTATTTTTATTTTACTATGATATATTTATTCCTTAGACGATAAAGTCTATTAATTTTTTCTTTTGTGGATTATCAAAAGACCAAAATAGAACGAAAAGGATTGACCCTTTTAGCGTTGATTTTTTTAGCTTTAAGTTTCTTGATTGTAAAGTTCTAATATTTTTAAAATGTTAAGCTACTGATCTACATGCGCCCACAAATTTATTTGATTACATGTCGTACAATTTTGAATTTTACAACTTTTGAAGTATAATTATTTGAATTTTAAAATAACTTTGGTTTAATAATTTTGAGTGTGGTCTTATTTTGAACATTTTAGAAGTTCAATTTGTTTGCAAAGTTTTTTAACTTCTAACTTTTAGATTTAAAAATAAAATGTTAGCGGCTATGAAATGCATATTATATCGATTTTAAATTCTTTAATTTATGGAACTTTCGATCCAGAAAATTTTAGAATTTAAATTTCTAGTTTACATATTCTATGGTTGAAAAACATAAATTTAAATTATGAATACCGAGCCTAAAATTTGAAGTTCTAATTTTGTGTATGTTAATGTTTTGAAACTCATTTTTTCACAATTTGATGGTTTTGAATGCATAGATTAATGAATGTTAATTTAAAATTTTAAAACTAATATTTTAAAGTTTGAAATTTTGAAACAACTGATGGTGGCTTGGAGAAATTATTGTAAAGTAGCAAGTTAACCCCGTTCCCGAGATTTTTTTAATGTAGAATTTGTAGTTTCCAGAGAACCTAAAATCAAAAGTTGCAAAGATGATTAGAAGGGAGAAAATGACTAAAGAAAAAAGACGTAGAAGAGAACTAAGAAGTATAAAGCTCTGCTACTTAAATATACATAAATTTGCATTTTGCATGACCAATTTCCTAGCAATGAGTTTTTTACGCAACATTTTTTGTTTAATTTCACTGAAGTTGCATGTTTATATATTTTAGAATGTATATGGATGTGAGTCAATAAAGATTTCTTGTGCGTTATGCAAACACAACTAAACACATTAATTTAAAGTATAAGTATGCACTTTTTTCAGAACTTAATTTCATAAAGGACAAAACTTATGTTGCCAATGGTGTTTGGCTATTATGATAACCATTGTTGATTAACGAACAAACTTACAATAGTCAAGAACTTAACTTTACCAAATGCAGTCCCACATGTCAACCAATGAATAATGCATTTGCATTTCCCGAAAAAGCATGGACAACAACAAAAATATGAGTACGAAAGGCATATAACATAATGGAAAATTAAAGATCAAAGGATACTTCGACTGAATAGTAAGGAAAACCTAAGAAGAAAAATTGTGAAATTATACTCGACAATAGGAAATGAAGGGGGAGTTCAAAGTGAAAAGGCATATGAAAAGATTTAAATGGTGGTTCATTGGGGAATCAATATCATTTGTGAAACAGAAACTTGATAGAATTTTTCATTTGGCGTACCTTTCCAAATGACCATCTTTTGTACTCTAACAGCTACTGCAATCAGCACAATTCCATGTATTTTACCATAAACAATTTTGATTAACAACATAATAAAACATCAACACCATCTCTTTGAACTTCTAAAATTTAGTAATGATACAATTATATATAAATAACTCACGAGTCGAAACAACTTTTCCTTGTTTTAATTGAAATATCAAATATTCTATAATGGCAGTATATATCATGGCGGCACAGTGTATTAATAGTGTCAAATACCTCAAAAACTAAGGAAAAATGCTACTTTAAAAGTGAGGAAAATGGCACAAAAAATTATACAATAGTACCTTATTTTGATATTGCTTCATAAATTCAATTCGTTGAATAAAACTGGCTTTCCTTATGCTCTTCCAATGAAACCTTTAGGCTATTGTATCTCAAGTACCTATAAAACCAAAAAATAAATATATAACTAAAACAACCACTTTTTTATTGATAAATATTAATCACATAATATTTACATTTTAGATAACTCTATGTCCCCTGCAAACTTACTTACACATGGTGAAAAAAGAAAAGCTGCAAAATTGCCACTATTAAATTATAGCAACATCGTGGCTTATCGCAAAACTTCCATCTTTATAATTATTTCATATCAAAAAACCAATGGCTAAACTAATGTTGACAATTCATAAAGTTGTAAGATACTAAGAAAATTTTCAAGCAGTGCTGCCCAGCACATTTATTTAACTGTGAAAATCTATTGAATGTTTGAATTGCTGTTATGCAATATTATTTATGAAATTGTTAGCAGAAGAGGTATGTATAATGATCTAAAAAGCAACGTAACACATCATCTCACTTTGAATCATTTCAGTAAACAAAATTTATTTACAAACATGTCGGTACCAATTTAGCTAGGCCCAAAGCTTTTTTCCTAAAGTTTCAAGTAGATTTTCACTACTTTAGACATATATAATATTAACCATACCGATATAATTTTAGTAGCACACACGTCTAAACCTTATTAACGAAGATAACTATCGAAGAGATGGTGGTGATATCTTAAGCTATACACCTCTATGGTAAAGAAAAAAGATAACAAACTCTGGCAATATCAGTACAGCTACAAGGAGATAGATTTATAACCACAATTGCAACATTTTTTTTTGAAATAATTGAATCAGTTAAGGTTCATGCAACAAAGTAGGTCTGTGAATCCATTATTTCTAAGAAAGTGATCAAGATACAAAGATATATCTGTATAAAATGTCCATGAAACCATACTTGCTATACATGATACATTTGCTAAATGAAACAAACACATGGTAGTTAAGATCCACTTCGCTGGATTTAAACATGGAGACCAATATGTAGTAATTAAATTATGGAAAATAAATTGAAGATGAAGATTACAGAGATAACTAAAAATCAAAGTTATTTAAAGTTGTAAGATAGAAACATATATCTTCATGTTTCTTTCCATAATTAAGATCCAAATGCCACATACCCTGCATTTCAAGTTAAAGGTCCCAAACAACGCTGACAATTAATATAAAAAATCAATAAATCCCTAGGATTTGATCTGCAGTCACAACATAAAGCACATTATTATATTATATCTTGCAAACTAATACCTAATTTATTTAGAACGTATTAAATAATAAAACTTCAAAGTTATACTACTCAATCCCAATAAGAAGTCGATCTCACAATTCATCATACTAATTAGAGTAAAGATTATTCTACATTCAGGATTAAGTGTATACAAAACAATAAAATTGCAACACCATTTCAAATTTTAGTTGAATAAAGTATGGGTACATGTGAATAAAATATAAAAAAATCCATGAAATTGAAACAAATGGAAACAGACATAAATGCTACTTATATGTCTTCTAATTAAAATTAGGTTTATCTTTCTTGCCATAAATGCTAATGCTCCCAACATGTACATATATCTTTATATAGCCAAAAATTGAAAATTATAGAACTAGATAAGAACCAAATAAAGATCTTAACTCACAACATAATAAACTAAAAAGACCAATGATACTTAACACAAATAAATCTAGTTACATGAATTTCTTATATAAAGCATAGCATAATTTAATAAAATTTGATGATTAATAGAACACGCAATGAAGAATAATGAATATAAGTTCATATCCACCCAAGCCAAGAGGCGATATAATTGAATAAATATAAACTGGAAAATGCAATAAAAACTAAAATTCGATCCTTATAAAAAAATCAATAAACCAAAAATCACTTGTACAGAATTAAAGATTAGGGTTCCACATTCACTTTCATAATCATCCAAAGGGGAATAACTTAAAGAGAAACAACAGAAAATAAACTACAGTTAAATCATCACTTTGTGAATTCTTTTTTTTTCTCTGTGAAACCAAAGAGAGTTAAGTAGGCGTATTTTGGGAGAAAATGGAAGGTGTAGACTTTACTGGGTGATTCTACCTTTAATACATGCATGAAATGTAAGGGAAAAATACATGTTCATAACTGGTGTATAATGTCTCTTAAGTATATGTACAATTAAACCACTGGTTTCTATAGTTGTTTTGCGCAATCTATATGTTTCTTTCCATGCAACTACCGATTTTTTGTACAAATTGGATGCCTTTTTATGATACAACATTCAAACATAATCCTTTGAGAACCTATATAGAAATGATTGGATTTATTTTACTGTCTTCAAACATGTATTTATCGACACATACAGATAAAATGTGTTAAGACTCGTTTCAAAGGCTTTAAGTCTGTAGTCTGGTTCATGCACATAATTACACGATATGTAAAATATATAGTTATGGAGAATTTTGGAAATAGGAAATGTTTTTTCAAAACTTTTTCTATGAGCTCATCTTTTGATAGTTGAAAATATTATGTTGATTTACAATAAAACTTTTCAACTTGCTAATAAAAGTCTATACTTTACAATTATAATATGAACAATATTAAAATATTATATGACATGCACATCGTGCTTAATTTCTGATATAACTCCTTAGTTCATAAATTTTTTCATAGCTTTAAATAACTGCAAACATTATGGAAATATATAAACCTATGTGATCGACATAGCGAGAGTAATTTCATAGAATTTGTTTTGCCCAAGAAAAGTTCTAATATTTTTCTAAACTCCAGTTGTTTGAAAAAGGTAAATATGGCACGAATGTAACTCTAGTTGTAGCATTATGTGTAAGATCATTTTAATTGGGTAAAATAAAAGTTGATGTCTTTGATTCATAATGTCGTTTAGGTTGAAATTGACCCAATTACTTGTTACAATTGACTTTCATATAAGAGAGACGGGTTTGAATTAGGTTTCCAACAGACCAGAAAAAGAAAAGAGATGATTTTATGAGCACAAATACTGTATTTATGAAAAGATGTGAAGCATAATTAACATATAAATGATTTATTGAAAACTCTACAGACAAAAAAATTAATTAACAAATGTACACATAAATTTCTAAAAAATCAAAACAAAGTTACATTTTGTAATTAAAAGAAAAGGATTTCCAATTATGGAAGGAACCAAATGCTCTTTAATGACAGCCATATGCCTACTCAAAATCATGAACAAATAAAATCAAACTAAAAGTTTCAATTCCACTTACGTACGACATATGTCCAACCAAAAGGTTAGAATTTAGGATTCTCCATAATTGGAGCAACCCTAAAGTAAAAATCAAGCCCTGTAATAATATATAAGCGTATTTGAGGAATAACATAAATCCACTTAACGGTTCTTGATATATTATTCGAAATTTACCTATGACATATACAGAAAAGAATCCACGACCTTTTGATGTTGTTAGAAAAATCAATACACAGATTCAGAAATGCCATGTATATCAAAATATTTATGAATTTTCTATGGTGCTAGTAAAATGAAAACATATTTTCTTCTTGTATATAAAATTAAATTTGAAAGTAGACATTAAGACCAAGACGAAATATAGCATGCATGATGTAGTTAAGCACGTAAGCAGACAATAATTTTTCTTTGATAAAAACTTAATAAAGTAATCTAAACACAATTAAATTAATTTTCCAAAAGTAGATCATAACAACCTACTTGGTCAGCATATAAATTTACTGGAAACATAAAGTACACAGACATGCAAATACACAAATCACCGTGAATTTCTAAAATCCAAAAATTATAAACCATGAAGAATAATTTATGACCAATCTTTCCATTTATTTAATCTAAGAAAAGTGAAGATAAATATCAACCTTACCGAAATAATCAAGCTTATCATTTCCATATACATTTCAGGTTAAAAGTAACGCCAAATATAGATACAAAAACAGTTGTGATACAAAGATGTTGAATTCATCGAAATCGACGAAATCGGCCAAGGGTTGAATTCGGAAAGAAAGTTGGCCTCTGGAGAAGTTGGGTTACTGCTGAACCAAAATTGGGGAAGGTAGGGTTTGGGAAGTAGAGTAGTTGGTTTGATTTGAGGAAAATAATTCTAATTGGGTTGAAATGAGTATGCAGGAAATTCAGATCCGCAAATTGACGGTACAACAACAAAGGAGGAAGCTTTCTTTTTTTACATTTAGAGAAATAACATTTTAGGTTAGAGGAAAAATGATTTAGGTCATTGGTTAGCTAGAAAGGAAGAGAGAAAGGGGCGGATAAGGAATGAAGCGGAGAGATGGTAGGAATAGAAAGGAATAAGAACCGCGACTGTTGGTTTCACAAAATAATATTAAGGGCATGTGTGCTCTTGAAACCAAATTCGGTAATAATATAGTATTATAGATAATTTAACTAGAGAAAATAAAATGCCAAAAGAAATATATATTTCAATACGTGAAGCTAAAGAATCCCCGACTATTAAAGTTAGCCACCTCGGAGATGAAAATTTTATAAGAAACAAAGCCCATAAATCTACAAACGTTAGCAAGTTATAAAAAGGAGTTGCTTTAGTAATCAAATGAAACCTTAAGCAATAGAATCAGTAGACCTTAGTTCATCAATTTTAACTTTGGTAAATAACATTAAATCCTTTAACAAAATATAAAGAAGTAACATCCATTTTATGAGTAATGATTTACGAATAACATTAAATTTAAATTCATAAATGATTACTATGAGTAATAACTCACGAGTTTGAACTTTAGGAAATGACACTAAATTGGATTTTCTTTTCTATTTGAACCCCTTTTTTAAACTTATAATAGAAATAGATTTCTTCTAAAACTATTTACAAACTTAAAAAGGTCAAATGCTTCCCGATGCATTTTCCACCACGAAGTAGCCGGTTGCTGCAAAACAATAATCAGTTTTTCTCTTTCCCATCCCCACTTTATCAAAAAAACCCAAAATCCCTAGTCTTTCAATGTTTTGATTTTTTTAAACTTATTTTCATCAAAATAAATCATCAACCTTACTATTTCGAATATCTACTTCAACTTTGAAAGGTAGTTCGCTAAAACATAAATTTATTGTCTTTGCTAATTTATTTGTACCCACTTGTGAAATGAATATCATTTTTACAAAAATTAGCCAATATGAATAATTGGAAAATTGACGATGATACATTAATCAAATTTTATGTAGATTTGGAGTTTGAGTTCCAGAGTGGAATTGTGCGATGACATAATTTTGTCCTTAAGACACAGTTCGTCGGAAAATCCCAAAATATGACTTGTGAAAAATCTCATTTGGAGATATGTGATGATGTAGAGCAAGTGGTGCATAGACGGGAAAGAAGTTTTGATTGATACAGAGTTAGTTGTTCGTAGACCCGAGAAAGATGTTTGCAGTGATATTAAGACCGTTAATCAAATAAAAAATGTTGTTATTAGGCTTATGAACAAAAGAAAAGAGCTTGGTGATTCGAATTTGGTGCGAGAGTTCACAAGTTCGAAACTTGAGTAGCATGATTCGAACATTATTGACACATGATTTGTGGTTTGTTGTCCCAGTGACATGTTGTATCTAAGTACCATTTCAAAAAAAAGAGAGTTGCATTTATGATCGCTTTCCCAATTAAAATATGTTACTGTGGATTTTCGAGTTGAAATCATAGTTTGTAGAAATAAGAAAAATGAAGGATGTTGATTTTATAGATGTACTCGGTATTCAGAGATTCAAACAATGCCTTATATTTTCTCACATTATAATTTTTTTATCTAGATAGATCCTCCAATGTGCCGTAGAAGGGTTGAAAATGCTCTTGAAATGCAGGCTAAAGTAATTTGCTTAGACAAATATAATCGAAGACAATTATGGATAATTTGTACCTATAGTCGAAATTTCCCGATAAAGCACGATTTAACCCAGAGAGTTATGCAAACAAGTAATGAAGGGACTTAGGTTGTATACTTGCAATGTTTATTTGACAAAGTTGGTAGTCGATTGTCTTTTTATATATTGTTTAGCATGATGTTACTTATGATACTAATTAATTGCCGAGCTTATGTGGCGTATGACATGAAGATGATTTGGCACTATTGGTAGTTATCCATGCTAATTGTCGAAATTATGCATTCCTTTAATCAAGTTTGTTTGTTTAATTTAAGCATTTGTATGGCAGTGAACTAGCTCACTATTTAATTGGTTTGAATATTTAGGCGAAATCTGAGATACAAATAGTTAGAGCCTGTTTGAAATGTCGCTTGTGTGGTGCAATTTCAAAAGTCATCTGCCTATTATACCTGCTCTAAAGTAACAACAACCGAACCCTTCCCTTCATTTTCCCTTATATCAATTAAACCCAAAACAAAACAAAAACTCTCCCTCCCCCCAAAAACTAATTTCTTTACCAAGTTTTGTTAATTTCTTCGACTATTTGAAGCATGACTTGTTCTTCATCAAATCAAGATCCCCTTGGTACTATCTTAACCTTGTATTTCTTTAATTTCAAATTTTGGGGTTATTAAAAAATGTTTGAAATTTATTGAGTTGGTTTATTGAATAGATTGCACATATACTCTTGAATGATGTGGACAGTTCAATGATTTTGATGCTTGAATACCCTTATATGAGATTGAATTATTTTAAATTTGATGCTTGAATAATTTTTTTTGAGGAAACATATGTGTAGTGCGGGACTGCACAGTCAAAAGCATAACTAGAAATAAAAAAGGTTTCCAATCAACTGGCCTGATCAGTGGCAACAAAATCAACTAAGTCAAGTGTTTAGATGACAAATATATTACCAACACACATAAGTACAAACTGGATAATAGTATAAACATTATAAATAAGTAGCTAAGCAAAGTATATAATAGCAATGTAGCAGTCCAAAGAGCCCGAAACCACAATCACCGCAAGCTAGTCGACATCTGTTGTGTTTACATTTCTAGGAACAAAAGCCCGGAACACATCGCAGCCGTTGACAGACTCATTTTCAAGCTCCAAGCTGCCCAGTCTTGGCCGAAAAGAAGTGTAGCTGCAACATATCTAGATAGGGAATAGGTGTAAAATTTATTACATAGGTTAAGCGTAGAACTTGCATTGTTATTGAAGCATCTAGCATTTCTCTCTGCCTAAATAACACAGCTAAAGGCAGAGAGGAGAGTGTCAAATGGTGGGAAGGTAGGGTTATATTGCCAGTAATCAAGGAAGGATGCGAGGGAGGAAATCGAGGGGAGAAAGTACTCATGGAAGGATGCCTGAATAATCTTAAAAGTGCAAGATAACATCTTTGCTACATAATGATAATTTAGTATTATTTACCGTAGCTTACATCGAGATGGAGCTAGGATCCATCAATGATAGTATATTGTATCTACAAGAGAGTCATTGAACTAGTATATTGAAAGAGGTAAAGAAATGCCTAGTTAAATTGTACTATTTACTTATCGACTTATTCACTATTTCTAAGTTTTTTTAAACAGTGCAAAAATCCTGATGGTACTATTGGTCACTCTTCTTCCTTGAAAAAAATTACTACATCGCATCCATGAGTGCTGCAAGAGATAGATGGAGCATGTAATGAAGTTAGCTAAACTTAGTTGGGCCATCATTTGATTACGACTTTAGTAGATAGATGGAGACCAGAGACATCTTCATTTCATTTGCGAGTCGGTGAGATTACTATCACTTTGGTATATGTAGTTGTTTTTCTTGGTTTGTCTGACGATGACACTCCGTTGGCAAATGCTAACATCCCTTATGATAATATGAAGCCGTGTGAAACCCTTTTAAGCCTTGTACCTACCGTGGAGGAAAGATGGGGCAATGAAATGATTATGAAAAATTGGTTTCAACAACAACTGGCAAATGATATTCCAGCCAATGCTTCAGATATTCAGATAACACATTGGGCAAGAGCTATCATCTTATATATTATCACCGCCCGCCTTATTATATGCAATTATTCAAAGACTTATGTTTACCTTAGATGGCTTCAATTCTTAGCTATTGAAATGCTTGTGGTTGATATTCTTTGGGAAGTGCAATTCCCAATTATACTTATATGAAGCTATCTAGACTTGCCTAGTTAGAGAGCCACTCTATAACAACCTGCCCCAAAACAGGCCTAAATCCCGACCCAGAAAAGGCCCATTGAAACTTAGACCCATTCCAAAGCTGGCTGTTAGTTGGTAAAAAGAACAATTCAGAGCTATTTATCTATTCATTTAGAACTCACAGTGGAGGGATAAAATATAATAGCATAAACAATACCCATTTTATTTCAAATTTAAAATGTCACAAAACTAAACCATAACATAATGTCAACAATAACCGTTACATCATCTTGTTCAAAAATATATTTTTAACTTCAAATGGGTACATTAGAAAATAGCATAAATAGATAAATAGACTATTGCCACAAGCTCCTCTCATCGCCATCTCCAGCTTGATCATCGTCTCCTTCCTTAACCTATGTTGTAATTAGGAGGGAGTCAGAACAACAATGTCTGGTGACTAGAAAATCTCAAGGTTTCTGTATCAGTACTTGGGAATTATAATTTAAATAAGGATATGTATTTTGCACTTTAAACTATATTCAAAACCATTTAATACTTCATATAAGGGAAAGAGGTGGGCCCTCAAGCAATCACTTAATACCTTCAATCCCCGAAGCAGGTTTTCCTATAATCAATAACTCAAAACTATTGTTGTTAATGTCTACCAATGCTAGAGATAGAACCCAAGCCACTTAATACCTTTTAATGGAAAATATGCAGACTTTGACCATTTAAGACCTCAACTGAGGCAGGCCCCCATCATTTAATACCTTAGTGGACTCCTCACAGGTACCTATCTAGTTGACATTGCACGAAAATCTCTTTGAACACTTAATAATTCAATTGAAGTGGACCTTTCAGAGATATCCTTAATCGTTCCTAAACCCAATATCGACCATTTAATACTTCATATAAGGGAAAAAGGTGGGCCCTCAAACAACCACTTAATACCTTCAATTCCCCGAAGCAGGTCCTTCATATTATGACCCGTACCTATGGAGACGTCTCACATTAACCCGATTATTCATAAGAACCGGTGGCTAGATTAGCTAGGTAGATTTACCCTACAGAATTGGGACTAACCTCACGTCATCCATACTTACTTATTATAGGCGATGTCTTATATCAGCACCGTGTTACACTACTAGTAGCCATATTAGCTGGGCAGACTTCTGTGTGCTTTTGACTGACCTCGCAACCCTATAACTTAGTCACATTTCATAACACTCAATAAGTGTAATACATATCTCACTATATTCATTAATTAGGCCTCATAAGAAACTTATTTCACCTAATTAATTACTTTCCTAAGGGAGATTTAAATAACAATTATTAACTTAATTAACTACATAATTAATACATTACAAATGTACGTTATTTATGCTAGTTTTTTTTATATATGTATGTATGTATGTATGTGTGTGTATGTGTATGTACACACACATTTATTAGTTTCTACATGTGCGGAGATTATGCCCTAAACTAACATTTTAAATATCAAATCTTCCAAATTCATACAAGTCTCGTTTCCACAATAGCATTTTTACCATAAATTCAATATTCCAAAATCAAATCAATAGACTTATACTTAGAATCCAATTCCAACTTATTTTATATTAAAACAATAAAATAAAACAATATAATGGAAACTTATAATTAAATAAGTTTTACACTCTATTCAAATCCTTTTTTTACATAAAATTAGACAAGGGAATTTTTATTTAATTTGTAGAAATAGGCAGTGTAAACTACGAGTAAGAATTCGTATCTTACACATCATTTCTAAAACACATATATTGCAAAATCCACAAATACTCCATTATTTTAGTACAAAAGAACTAAGATTCCAACCTAAGAATTGACATTTTTCTTTGAGGGAATTTTGGGGATTTTTATTGTGATGTTTTCGTAATTGAATACTCCCCAAGGCATATATCAAATCCAAACTACACTATTCAATTACCAAAATAGAAAAACTAAGATTTCCACTCACTAAGGTCCTTAGCTTCGCCTTTTCTTGGATTTGACACACCTTCAATGAACCCTTTTAGATCTCTTCCTTTTGATGTGTATAGAAAAGGATTTGTATATATGTTAGATCTAGAAAATTGTAGGTTTGGAAGAGAAGAGATTGAGAAAATAAACAATAATAAAAAAAAGATTTCTTACATGAAACCCTAATGGAGTTTTCTGAATTTATGAAAAGACGAACTGACAGAGCTTTGCTAATGTCCAAAAATATTGTATGAATAAAAACGAGGAAGCTAGACTTTTATTTATAGTGGTTGGAATGCACTAGAACCGTCAGATGAAGGTTGATTAAAAAAAATAAAATCTGGTACGTTTAAAATAAACAAACCCTAGCTGCCACCACGGGTAGCAGTCGACCGCCACTTCCCACAGGTCGACCTTTAGTGGTCGACCAGTCATAGCCAAGGGGTCGACCGCTCCCACTATTTTGGGAACGATAAAACTGTTGTCGTTGTTAATTTATTTTCTTCCTTAATTAATATTTAACGTTAATACTAATTTTAACGTTTACTTAACCCCCAAGTATAATTACTGTAACTTTTGAATTTCAAATTTGATAATTAATTATTTATTTGAATTTGAATTCTATTTGAATTATTTTAAAATTGAAAAGTTCAAACGTCCATTTCTTCTTCATTTAAGCTCCATTTTCAGCATATTATATATGAAACTTGATCAGAATTTTGCCGTGAATGCATCAACATAACTTTCGTGGTCAAATTTCAATTTTTGCAAAATTTTCATTTTTACCCTATCTTATTTAAATTAATATATCCAATTTATTTATTTATGGTTGATTTTACGGGGTGTTATATTCTCTACCCCTTAAAAGGATTTTGTCATGAGATCTTTCCGAGGGATGAACAGCATAATGCACAATAAACATTCATGTTATACAACCAAGGTATCTACACAACCATCTGCTCAACCAAAAGTGCTAGATCCAAAATCATTACCTTTGAAAATATAAACTTAAAAACCTTTATCAAGAATTCAAAATTGCTTAGTTCCAAAAAGGAGTAAAATAATTTTCCTTCTTAAATACTTTCTATATAGAATATTTATTCTTTTATAAGTTGGACTTTTCATTCTTAATATTCAAAAATTGCTTGGTTTTCAAAAATAAACTATGAAAAATCATCCTTCTTAATTACTCCCTATAACAAAGGCTTTTTTTCTTTTGGAAGTAGAGTTTTTAACTCAAAACATTCAAAAACTCAATTTTCACACCAAATAATCATTCGTTTCAATTTTCCAAAAACATCTAATAATGAAAAGTGTTGTAGACAATGATTACTTCCATCCTATTATTTTCCTCTTATATTATTTCTAACTAGATTACTAATCATAATTTATATAAATTCCAAATGCTATTACTTTCTATCTTAACTATTATTCTCCGCAATTCCTTATATGGGAATGTTCTTCCTACCTACCTTATCGAGCATTCTTAACATTCTACTATTTCTATCATGTTTCAATCAAGTGCCATTCCATTAATATACCCTTTTAAAAAAATTTTAAGGAAAAGAACTTCCAATTTTATAAGGTAGGAAAAATTATCAGATCTATCCTACGTTCTATGAAAAATCCCTTTATCAAAAATCTTTAGACCAAAATTTTTTTGGCTCAATAAATTTTAAATAAAGAATTTCAAGAATGGAAAATCCTTTTAAGTTAGAACTTTTTAATTAGACTAATTCATAAATTATGAATCTCAAAATTTTCTTGCACTTTCAAAATAATAGATTTCAAATTTATAAAGTGAGAAAAATCATTGGGTTCAACATACGCCCTAATTTGCATTTATTTCAAAAATGAAGAATCCAAAAATTGAAAACTGTTTAACTTAACTACTTTTAAACTAAAAATTTTGAAAATGAAAACCCCCATTTTAAACTCTTCACATCATCAGATTTACAATTTTCTTTTTATAAAGTTTATTCACCATTTGTTTTCAAAACGTTCCACCACTTTTAAAAAAAATTGCATCCTCTTCCCAACTTTTCGCAGAACAATTGGTAGCATATTTCCAAACACGACTAAAATCACTTTCTTTCCAAAAAAAGAAATTTCAACTTATGATACATAAGATCTTCATTTTATAATCCTTTGAAAAGCTCTTTCACATTTAAAGAAATTTTTAGTAGTCTTTTTATCAAATTCTTTCTCATAGGATTGGGTTCAGAAATCGACTTTAATTGTTCCTTCTTTTGAACTTTCCTACCGAACTTTTAAAAATATGGTTATCTTCTTGTGGTGATTATTGTATACCTTCTTATGAAACCTTGTTTCACTCCTTCTTCACATCTTTCTTCCGGATATTAACAAATATACTGCCTTATAATATTACTTACTACCCAGCATGTTTTTGCTATTCCTGCAAATGTCAATTTTTCATAATAAATGGTTATGATCCTAAAGGAATATTTTAAAAAAAAATTATTTATTCATTCTAATTTTACCTATTATGCCTTCCTTATCTCTCCATAATTAATCCATTTATATCTCTATTAAATTTTTGTAACTCCCTATTTATTCCATGTTTATTGCCTCGTTAATCTTGGAGTTACAACCTTTTCCATTTACATTTTCTATCCCTATTATTTATCAGGCGATTTATGTAAATGTTCTAATTACATCTAATGTGAACACTGACGAGTATTATCCTTATAGTGTTCACAATTATAAGGAAGTCTAGGTCAACAAAGGAATCAAGTACCATTTTGTTTCTAGGGTGCTTCCTTATGTCGCGCTCATGCTCTTCTTAGTCCACTCCTTACGGTACGACATCAGCCTCATGGGTAATCGGAGTAGGAGTATAAATTTAACTCTACTTATTTTTTTCAACTCATAATTTCTTCGTCCATCCTTTCGAAATATGGTCGCAACTACCTCTATAGTTGGAATTTATAGAGTTAGATGTATCTTCAAAATAAGTATATATATTTATATATAGTAGAGTTGTTGAAAAAAAACTTTTTCAAAAATAACAAATACGCCACTTACACGTATACTTTTCCCCATTAATCGGACAACCTAAGCTCTAATACCAAATGTAACAGTCACCCTAAAATGGTGGCGGCTACAAATGGTAATCCCAAACACATAGGTTTTACGGCCCAGCTTCTCGACTGCCTAGGCCAGTCCTTTGACTGCCCGACCAACCCACATTGTCGGGATGTGTAGTGGTAAGAGACAAAGCTTCACCATAGTTTACAATGCGAGAACCCTATATCACGCATGCATCAACCTGCAACCAGGCCCGATGAATAGAAAATCCTAAGTCTTTCTATATTAGTACTTAGGTAGTATAATTTAAATAAGATATGTCTTTCGCATTTTAAACTACATTCAAAACCATTCAATACTTCATATAAGGGAAAGATGAGGGCCCATAAACAACAACTTAATACCTTCAATCTCCGAAGCAGGTTTTCCCATAATCAATAGCCCATAACTATCATTATTAAAGTCCATCAATGCGAGAGACAGAACCCAAGCCACTTAATACCTTTTAATGGAAAATAAGCAATCTTTGCCCATTTAGGACCTCAATTGAGGTAGGCCCCCATCATTTAATACCTATTCACAAGGCGGACTCCTTATAGGTACCCATATAGCTGACATTACATGGAAATCTCTTCGGATACTTAATACTTCAATTGAAGCAGATCTTTCCAAGATATCCTTAATCATGCTTAAACATAATCCTGACCATTTAATACTTCATATAAGGGAAAGATGCGAGCCCTCAAACAACCACTTAATACCTTCAATTCCCCCAAGCATGTCCTTCATATTATGACCCGTATTTATGGAGACGTCTCACGTTAGTCCGACTATTCGTAAGAATTGGTGGCCAAATTGGCTGGGGAGATTTACCCTATAGAATTGGGACTGTCATCTGTAGGTACTTATTATAGGGGATGTCTCACATCAGCCCTAAAATCACACTGCTAGTAGCCAAATTAGTTGGGCAGACTTTTGTGTGCTTTTGACTGACCTCGCATCCTTATACTTAGTCATATTTCATAACACTTTCTGAGTGTATTATCAAACATCTCACCATATCCATTAATTAGGCCTTAAAAGAAATCCTTTTTATTTTGCCTAATTGATTACTTTCCTAAGGGGGATTTAAATAAAAATTATTAACATAATTAACTATGCAATTAATACGTTACAACTGTACATTATTTACACTAGTTTATATATATAAGTATGTATTTATTAATTTCTAGGCATGCAGAGATTACACCCTAAACTATTGTTTTAAATGTCAAATTTCCAAAGTTATACAAGTGTCATTTCTATAATAGCATTTTTACCGTAAATTCAATATTCCAAATTCAAATCAATAGACTTGTACTTAGAATCCAATTCCAACTTATTTATATTAGAATAATAGAATAAAACAATAATAATGGAAACTTATAATTAAATAAGTTTTACGCTCTATTCAACACCTTTTTACATAAAATTAGACAAGAGAATTTTTATTCAATTTGCAGAAATAAGCAGTATAAACTACGAGTAAGAATTTGCATCTTACATACCATTTTTAAATCAAACCCCTTAATCAAATCCAAAGAAAAAGGATAAGAAGTGGAATAGAAGGTAAAACACATATATTACAAAATCCACAAAAACTCTAATATTTTAATATAAAACAATTAAGATTCCAACCTAAGAATTGACATTTCGCTTTGGGGGAATTTTGGGGATTTCTATTATGATGTTTTTGTAATCCAAAACTCCCCAAGGAATACATCAAATCCAAACTAAACTATTCAATTACTAAAATAGAAAAACAAAGATTTCCACTTATAGAGGTCCTTAGCTTTGCCTTCTCTTGGATTTGACACGCCTTCAATGAACCCTTTGACGTCTCTTCTTTTGATATAAATAGCAAAGGATTTGTATATATGTTAGATTCAGAAAATTAGAGGCTTGGAGGAGAAGAGATTGAGTAAATAAACAATAAAAAAATGGATACATAGGATTTCTTACATGAAACACTAATGGAGTTTTCTGAATCTATGAATAGACGAACCGACAAAGTTTCGCTAATGTTCCCAAAATATTGTGTGAATAAAAGTGAGGGGGCTAGGATCTTATTTATAATGGTTGGAACGCACCAGAATAATCGGATGAAGGTCAGTTAAAAATAATAAAATCTGGTACATTTAAAATAAACAAAACCCTACCCGCCACTACAGGCAGAGGTCGACCACCACCTTCCATCGATCGACTTCTAGCGATCGACCGGTTGTGGTCAAGGCGTCGACCGCTCCCCCTATTTTGGGAACGATAAAACTATTGCCACTGTTAATTTATTTTCTTTCTTAATTAATATTTAATGTTAACATTAATTTTAACGTTAAATTTGAATTTCAAATTTGGGAATTAATTATTTATTTGAATTTGAATTCTATTTAAATTATTTTAAATCCTAAAACTTCAAACGCCCATAACTTCTTCGTTTGAGCTCCGTTTTCATCATATTATATATGGAAATTCATCAGAATTTCACCACAAATGCAACGACATAACTTTCATGGTCAAATTCTAACTTTTACAAAATTTTATTTTTATCTTTGTCTTTTTTAAATTAATTTACCCAATTTCTTTATTTACGGTTGATTTTA
Organism: Allium fistulosum; assembly: GCA_030737815.1. Classification (NCBI taxonomy): domain Eukaryota; kingdom Viridiplantae; phylum Streptophyta; class Magnoliopsida; order Asparagales; family Amaryllidaceae; genus Allium; species Allium fistulosum. The sequence continues at coordinate 630,077,735 of CM060903.1, read as the reverse complement.
CATGGTGTTACACACTCGAATAATGGTTGTTTGACCTTATTATATGTATATTATTTACCATTATATTTCATTAATATTTACGTAAATTATGTAAATGTGAAATCTAATATTCCAATATGCATAAATCTTTGGTCGTGAACTTATGTGACGCCCCACCTCTATACCCACGCCAGCCAAGGACACTACGAGGTAATGCCGTCAACTAGCATGGAGAATAAGGCTGTTGAGGAGCGACCATCCATGTAAGTTCTTTGTGCGAGTACTGATATGTCAGATAGTATAGAATGCATATCATTTAAGGAGGAAATCCGACATACCGATACAAACTCAAAGCTATCACACAGTGGATATATATAATCTTCGGAAGCAAATATAGAAATAAACATAGCATAAATCAGTCACAGACATCCATATCACAAAGGCGGAAGAAGATTTGAATAAATATACAACACATGAAAGTGTACATCAGAGTAGTGGTCAGAAAGATCCACGGTAATACAAAAGAATAGCAACATGTGCTATACAAAAGAATAAGTACACAGTTTAGAGTCTATATCTCAAATGCGTACAATCAAAAACTACTAATCTAAGTAGTTAGCCAAAAGTCAGAATAATCCTGAAGAGAAGTCAAGCAGAAGCACCTGTAACATCTCGGTCTGACCCGAGTATTATTTATAAGAAAATAATAAACGGATTAGTCTAGCTATAAATATCAAATGATATGGTATATAGTAAAAGGCATGACATGAACATGTAATAACCATAACGGCATACTACGATAAGTATGTAAATGATAACCAACAAAAGATTAATCAATATCACAAGAATCTTCTCAAAGATAAAATAGGGTATCATACCCTAAACTTGTATCCATAACAAGTCAATAACACATAAATTCACCAATGCACAAAAACTGATATCATATCAATGGAAATCAAGTAAAATTGGTGAAGCACAAATTCCAGAAATCATCACCAGAAATCCAGAAAACACATAAAAAGGGGGAAGGCCTAACACATGAATGGGAGTTAACAAACTCACCTACGCGTATCACACAGGACGAGAAGCTATCTCATGGAAGCTATCCATTAAATTTCCACACAGTAATGGCCCGAAGACCGTAGGGTGCTACCCTACATATGTGATGGCGAAACATCACATAAACGGGGTATAGTCTCCCTCGCAGACAAAGAGACATCGCTCAATCGCTAGTCTAAATCACAAAAATGATCGTCATGATCATCAGGAAGTGTCGATTACACTAAGCTAGTAAATATAAGAGTTTAGCTTCATGTCCCATAACCACTTGCTTAACTCAAATATTTACGAACAGATTGTAGATCTGCACTAGAAAATTGTCACAAGAGTTTCAATATGTGTGAATCGAAATCACACCAATGAGGTATAGACTAACCTTGAAGATAAAGAGATATGTGTGAATCGAAATCACACAAATGGTGTCTAGTCTAACCTCGCGAACAAAGAGACATCGCTCAATCGCTAGTCTAAATCACAAAAATGATTGTCATGATCATCAGGAAGTGTCGATTACACTAAGCTAGTAAATATAAGAGTTTAGCTTCATGTTCCATAACCACTTGCTTAACTCAAATATTTACGAACAGATTGTAGATCTCCACTAGGGAATTATCACAAAAAGGGTTCAATCGAACAAGTCCAAGAGCTAACCGACGAAGTGAACGCAAGCGTTTCATACCACTCGTTTTACTAAGTCGTTTAAGTCGATTTCTCATCCGAGTGAAGTAAAGGCTTGTATATACTAGTAGATTGGAAATCGGTTTGAGAAAACGAACTTTTGATATTTAAAATAGTGTTGAAATTGCTTTGATGAAAGAGTTTTGATATTTACTACTAGTATTGAAACCTTCATGTAACGACCCGTATTTTTACGGATCGAAAAGTTCGTTCATATCTAGAATTTTCAACATTTTAGGTTGTTTCAGATTTTGGGAAGAATTTTGGTTAAGTCCTAAGTCGTAGCCGACTTATGAGTTCTGGACGAGTTAGTGATGAGTCTGGGCGAGTTAAGGACTTAAGGGGTGAGTCGGCGACGACCTAAGGAGATAAGTCGTAGCTGGGCTAAGTTAGTAGGTCGAAGTTAACTCGGCAAGTATTAAGTCGTAGGTTGTAAGTCGTTGCCGAGTTAAGGGATAGACAACCTAAGGAAGTGACCGACTTAAGTTATTGTAGACGACTTAAAGTTTTGAGTTAAGTGTTAAGTCGGCTGACGAGTTAAGGTAGTGGTCGACTTAAGACCTGGACGACTTAGGAGTTGAGTCTTATCCTGATAGATCGGCAAGGCTGCCGTGTTAAGTCGTGACCGAGTTAGAAGTTAGACAAGTGAGTTTTTGAGTCGGCAGTTGTTTAAGTCGTATGGGGTAAGTCGTAACCCAGTTACGTGTTATTTCGTAAGTTTGTTAGGTCGCTGGGTTAGGCCAAAGTGTTAGGTCGTAGATGACTTAAAGAGTTAAGTCGTAAGTCGTTCTCCTTCGTAAGTCGTAGGTCGGAGACCCAGTTAGGTCGTAACCTGGTTGAGTCGTGGCCGAGTTAAGGAGATAACGTTGTCTTAAGTCGTAGGGACTTGGATCTGTTAAGTCGTATGTCGGCTGAGTGTTGAGTCGAGAATAGGGATAAGTCGGAGACGACTTATGGAGTTAACCGAGTTACGACTTAGCGAATTTTCTGCCTATAAATAGAAGGGGGTTGGCTTCATTTTTGGGATCCGGATTTTGAAGCGACGAAGTGCTGCCATTTTGAGAGCTCGACTTCTACACTTCTTCACTTCTTTTCTCCACTCTAATCTAGTGCTTCCATCCATCCAAATCGAAGATCAAGATTGAAGATTCAAGAGCTTAGATTGAAGATCTTCATCTTTTCAAGAGAGATTTCTTCGTTTGAAGCGGATTCGTGATAGATCAAGCTTCATCCTTCGCTGTCCAGATCTGGAGTGTGTTGATTTGAGGTTGTTTAGGTGATTTGGTGAGTGGTGATTATCTCTCACACGGATCCAAAGGAGTATATCGGATTGTTGGCTCGATTTGGTGTTAAAATAGAGATTTCCATGCATTTTCTTCATCCAAAGTGTAGATCCATATAGATCCATTGTTCATGATGATGTTACATCCATTTTATCATATGTTAACCTATGCAAGTTCATTCATCAAGTTTGTAGAGATATAATCCATGTTTTCATGCTTATTGGACTTTCAACTCTTTAATTACGAAAATGCCATTATTGTTATAATTGTCTACTTAGATCATTTTTGAATGCTTGATTGTTTGGATTGATGTTTGATTTGATTGATTGTTATGAACTAGATGATTGATGGTTAGATTTAGACCGAAGACGATTCAAAAGCTAAGGGAAAGGCTCTTGAATTGGAAAAGCTGCTCGTGGCATATGTAGCGGAATGATGAAGCTCTTATGCATAGATTCGATGAAGTGATGTTGAGATGAGGCTTTGCGAGGATGTAATGAAGCAAGGCAATCATATGATGAAGACTTGGTCTAATCCAGACGGGATCATTCCAAGCATGTTGATAACTCGGTGATATGATTCGAGTTGAGGATAATGAATGGATATGAGAATAGTCGTCGAGGAGGATGACTAGGAGGCTTGGATAGCATCGTTGTTGAAGGTTCTAGCATGCTCTAAGCAAGAGTACGTTTGGGCAGATTCGATAGTCCCAACGGCCAACTGTTGATGGTCGAGTACTCTGGGCAGATTCGATAGTCCTAGGCACGGGCTGCGACGACGTGCGAGAGTTATGTCTAGAACCGGGGTTTCCATTAGCCCTTGACGGACGGCTGAAAGAATGTGCCGGTCATTCAATTAACGGTGATATCAAAGCAATGATAACAGTGATAGCCAGAGTCATGGATGTTTGGTTGTATCGTCATTCGGACTCAAGAGCGGTATTTTCTGGGTGCTTATCTGATTTAGGCCTTGGTATTTGGAAAACATCGCCCTTGACTCGAGTGATAGTAGTTTTACTTTAAATTGTATGCTCTGCTATGTTTGCTTCTGCTTAGTGTGTGTCTGGGGGCTATCACTGTAGAATGAGGTTGGAGTGGGAGGGTTATATTCCTTTTCCTTTATGCTCTTTTGGTATGTTGTTAGTTAATTTACTGCTCACTAAGGCTGTTGTCTGACTCAAGGCTTTATGTTTTAATTCTTATTGCCTTGGGCTGTTCGTCCATTTTGGGACGGGCAGACTAGGTAGCAGGTGACAGGTGCTGTTCTCTTCTCACGATGCTGATATCGAAGACGAGCTAGAGGGTTGCATATTATCTTCTTATTATATGTACTGGTTTTTCCGCTGTGTTGTATTCTCTGAGAGATATGTAGTGAGGCTGGATGTATTGACTATGTGGATGCTTGTATTCAACTATTATGGAGTTTTATATGATGTCATTTTGTTCTGTAGAGCTTCACTGTACATATGTTCTATTGTATTTTGTCCATGCGCTGTGAGTAATACGATAGGTTCTTTTGTTTTAAATCTTACCTTAACAATCGTCCATGGTCGCCTGGCACACTTTACAGCGCTCTATCTCTAGATTCGGTGCAGGGGTCATGGGCGGTCGTCACACTTCATATCTTTAAAGTGACAAGTCACAAAACGATTGTTGAAACAAATCGAATCACATCAATTCACGTTCAAAGACGTGAGTAAAGTCTAAAGAAATCAATCCCAAAACGATCATAGTAGAAATTCTGATGAATGTTTTTCAGATAAGATCCCTTACGAAGGGGGGTACGGGGTTCGACCTTCAATTCACGTTCAAAGACGTGAGTAAAGTCTAAAGAAATCGATATCAAGTCCATCAAAAGTGGATATTTCCAAAATTCCCAAAGAAAGATGTCATCAAAGATGATAATAAAAGATAACAACAATAGGGAAACCACACGAATCGATTAAAGTTGGAAATCACACAAAATAGGCGAAATAGGCAAACAACATCAGGTCGGTCGGCCGGCTTCAGGGCTCGGTCGACCGGACCCTGTTCTGAAAAATAGTTCGGGAAGTAGGTCGGTCGACTGAGCTCTGCAGCCGGTCGACCAAACCCAAACAGAGAAGTGCTTAGCACTTTTGGAAGCAGGTCGGTCGACTGACTACAGAGCTCGGTCGACCGGACCTGTTTCCAGCACTGCCCAACTTATCAAGTTCATTGGCCAAATCTCGACCAAATTGCATTTTCGCGAGCAACGACATTAAGGATTTAAGCCAAACGACAACCCGGCCTTATAAGCTCTTCAATGCATCACAAAAATCATGATCAAAGATCAAAGTTTGGATTTTTAAAGAATTGAACTCAAAACATTAAAAGTTGGAATATTCACCAAATCAATCCAAACCAAGTGCAATTGCACAAGAATAAGTGTTAGGAATTCATACCTAACAATCGAAGATAAATATAGTTTAAGAAGTGAGATAAAAATCTCACCTTTATGCACAAGAACAAGTGTGAAGAAGTTTGAAAGCAAAGGGAGAATCAACCACTCTTCAACACAACCCAAATCTATGCTCAAAAAGAAGAACATTCCTAAAGTTAGGTTTAGGAATTTCTGAAATTGAAAGGAGAAAGGGTTTGGAGAAGAAGAAGGAGAAGCTTACCAAGGTTTCTTTTATTAGTTTGGAGCTAGAACTTGATTTGAAGATGAAACTAGGGTTTGGGAGTTTTAATTTCCCATCTCTCCCACCATTGTTGCTCTAAAACTGAAAGGAGGAGAAAGTGGGAGTGAGTGGAGAGGAGAGGTTCAGATTTGGGGTTAAGTTGGCAAAGGGGCTGAACCCAAACCCAAACCCAAAGTGCAAATGGTCGAATTTTTTGACTAGCTCCAAACATATCAAAGTTTATACTCAAAAAGATCGCAAACGACATTTTGAACTCAATGGGGGTGGTCTCGAGTCCTAATTTGACCGTATGCAAAAAGTAGCTTTTCGGACTAACATCCGACTAACGATAAAATATTTAAATATAAAATCGGTAGATATGCGGGTTGTTACAACTTATCTTCCTGTTGTTCAAATAACCATGAAAAGGGTGATCACTAATAGTTTGCTGGTGGCTCTATATACAACATCTTATTCATATGAGATCATTTTCTTTACTAGTTTGTGTAGTGTTATAATATTCTATTATAGTTAAAGCTGAACAAAAATATTGGTTTTTTATAAGTGAGTTGGACCAAAGAGTACAACCCCTTCTCCAAGACGTAATGTGAATTTTACTTTAAGAGCTTGATGTATCAGTGTATGATACTATGACACGATCACTGTACACACCAAATGTTATGGAAGAGGTTCTAAGCATCTTTGGAGCATCTTGATATTTATGGACTTCAACGGTACCTTTAATTTTTCTCAATTATTTTGCTTATCACTTGCTTGATTGAGTTATGTGCTAATTTGGTATGTCCCAGCAAATACTAAAGAATGCACCATATTACAAGATAGATCGTACATACGTGAAGTATGACTTGGCCATTGATTTATGGAATCGACTGCATAGGTTTACACTAGTACAGAAGAAGCCAACTTGTAACAACCTCTAAAATCAACCATAAATGAATTGAGTGAATTAAATTGTAAGGTAGGGTTGAAAATGGAAATTTTGTAACGACCCTAGATTTTAATTTAATTTAAATTGATAATTAAATGAATTTTTGAATAAAAATTGTAAAATTGATTATAAATGGAAGTGAGTTTCCCCGATTCAACTCGAAAAATATATAAAGTCATTAGGATTTGAAAATTTGTATATATGTGAATATATATGTATTTGAGCATATATGAAGAAATTTGAGATTTATAAATAATGTAAAAACAATTTGTATTAAATTTAGAAATAAATAATGGAGTTAGGAATTGAAATAAAACATAGAAGATAAATTATAAAATATAAAAATATGAAGTTAAGTAATATAGTTATAAAATTATGTAAAATATAAGTAGAAGTATTAACTAAAATCTATCAATATAGGACTCATGCATATTTCAAAATATAAAACAAAAGAAAGAAACAAAATAAAATATATTTGTACATAAGTTAAAAACTATAACCAATAACTAAACAAAATTTTATAACATTGACTAAAAATAACAATGCAACAACCACTCAGCTCAATACACTCATGTATATACAAATAAGTAAATGAACATAGGCATAAGCTGGCATAAGCAGTAGAAATCTGCACCCAAATAAATAAATCAAATGAAATGATTCATGTTCATAAAAATGGAAACCTAAGCATATAAAAGAAATGAATCTGCATAGTCAAATAAAAAAAAGTGAAATATCTAGACTAAGGAAAGTATGGAGACATAGGGTAATTAGTAATCAATGACAATATCTCTAGTACATAACCTTTTTATCTCATCAGCCGAAATGAAGAAAATTTTATAAAACATGGTACAACAACAATTAATGCTAGCACTACACAAAAGCATATTAGCCACCAAACCTAATGTCAGCTGAAAGAACACAAAGAAAAAAATATCTCTGATATATTTGTACAAGCCAAAATAATGTGCTACTCTATTGTACAAACAATATAAAATACCCTGTACACATCTCAGCAATGCTTGTAGTATACACCCTGTTAACTTCTCATTCCCTATATATCAACCTCACTTTAGTTCGTTTCCATTTTAGCTGAGGAAACTGAAGTTAACATCATCTTTAAACTAAAACAAAATTTCAATTTAAAACAATCATACAACCCAAACCAGAGAAGTGAATCAAAGATCAAAGAAGAAGCTTCAACTTGCAAAATTTTAAAAGCAGTGTCTCTGTTCCTTGTTCTTGTTCTCTGCCTTCACATTCCAGGTGAGTAACACCATTTTTAAACAAACTTAAAGTATCTGTAATTCTGTTGCATGTTGAATATCTGGAAAATAAAGATGATTATGTGATTTTATGGATGTATGTATACCTGAGGTTATCTGTGCATCTCTGTTCAAATTTTCCTAACAAAAATTTAGAGTAGAATTCATATTCTCTTACCATAATTGAAGTTAGTCTTTAAACTATAAACAAAACGTGTTTGTTAAAGGATAGAATAAAGATTTAAATTGTGTTTAAATTAAACTAAACTAAATGTTGCTCTGGGAAAGCATAAGAACAGGAATACTCAAAACTTTGTCAAAATTCAAACATTGTTATTTATCAATTTAAGCATGCAAATTAAATCAATAACCAGAAACATGATTTTTAAAACAAAATTCGTGATTTTTCATTGAGTGTATCATCAACAATTTATAAATGAACTGGAAATACATTTTGATCAATTTCTGGTAACCAAAGAATTTTTAGATGTTAAAGTTTTGTTTTGAAGCAAGCTTGATGACCTACGAAAATGGGAAAAATGTTAAAATAATTTTCTATTGCGTGAATGGGGAGTACGAGTTCGAATTAGGGTTTGAGTCTCGAAAATTATACGGCCTGGAAACGAGGTGTGTACACCACCTCTGACGCATCGAGTTCGAGGATTCGGAGGGAGATGATGGCTTGGGGTATGGACGTGCTATGGCCGAAGTTCTGGCAATTCCGGTGGACTGAGGAGGGTTGACGAAGGGGTTTTGCGTGGTGGTGTCTGGGCGACAGTTCGACTCGAGATGCTAAAATTCGATTTTGTATCATTTTCTTCGAGTCGAGTTTGGGTTGCGAATGTACGGAGGTACTGCGACTTGTTGGAGGTGCTAAAGTTCGCCAGAACGTTGGCGCGGTGGTGTGCACGTGCACGAGGGCAGTCTCGTGTCAGTGTGTTGTTCGTGTTCGTAGGGGTTGTTTTCAGCAGTTACACTAAGTTTTAAAAAGAAAGAAAAAGATGAAGAAGAAATAGAGGAAGGGTTGAGAAAGAAGCGAGGGTACTTGCTGTAGTTTGTTTTGAAAACTAGTGTTAACTAAAATTTTAAAACTGGAAAATAAAAAGAAAAAGATGCGTAGAAGAAGAAGAAGATGCGAACGTGAGGAATGTCTTCGGAAAGTTAGTGGGAAACGCGGGTGTTCGCTCGTGTAAACAGGGGGAAGTACTCGGGTGGGTTTTTGCAAAACTGCAATAGTATAAAAATGAAGTTAAGCCAAATACTTTTCAACAAGTTTAAGCATTATCGATTTAATAAATGTTTAACAATTCAAGTTAAGACTTTAATGCAAGCTTTGGTTAATACTTAACAATATTTTCTAAAAATCTTAATTAATATTTTAATTAAGTAATTAAGGTAAAATTAGTTTTAAAATTTAATTAACATTAAAGTTTTTTTTAGTTAGTAACTAATTTATTTGAAGTAATTAAGGAAGATTTCAAATGTTAATTAAGGTAAATAATTATTAATTATTTAAAAAGGAAATTAAGAAGGGTTAATTAATTTATAATTGTAATTAGTTAAGAAATGAGGGGTTTATCAATTTGTAATTTAAGATTGGAAAATTAATACTTAAGTGTCTAATTTATTTGTAATTGAGAATGGTTAATGATGATTAATTACAAAGATGATTAATTAAAGATTTTTGATGATAAGTTAGTGATTAATGAAAGGATAATTACTCAAAGTAATAAATTTGTGATTTATTAATATAAGTGATTAGGATAATCACTTATTGTGATTAATTAAGGATAATTAATTAATTTAAATTTAATTAATTAAGGGTTAATCAATTAATTAATTTAGGGTAATTAATTTAAAGAATAATTAAATAATTAAAGATTTATTATTTAATGATTAAAGGATAAAAAATTAATGTTTTGTAATTAATTAATATTAATTAATCAGGATTAGAAATAATTCATAAGAAATTTATCTGATTTGAATTAATCAGACAATTAACTAACCTTACCTATGGATATTTGGGTTCTATTGAATGACTTGATTGTTTGATATCCCTGATATATGATGCTTTGTGATACACCTTGATTTATGTTGTGATGAATTATATGTGATGTAATTTATTTATCTGTGATATATATATCTGTGATTTCTGTTTCTGTGATATATTACTATGTGAATATGAAACCCTTGGCCCGTAAAACGGCACTTGAATTTCGATGCGACAGGGAGTCGGATTCCAGTTGGTTATCCGAAACCCACATCGAATTGTAATAGTGAATCTTTGTGACTGATAAATTTATTTTATCTATGAATCTGTGAATGAAGATAAGCGTTATGGGTTATACCGCTTAACGATATATCTGTGATGATTGATTGTTGTTGCACTATTGTGTTAAACCCTTGGACTACACTTTTACACACACAAATATGGGTTTCACGTGGAAATCGGTTAAGTCACAGATAATTTAAATTTAATGTTTTTGAAATTGAAATTTTAATTTCAATTGATTTTGGAAATGAATTTGGGTTAAATATTAAAAGCTTTTGAAAAGGTGTTTTCAAAGATAAAAGCTATTTTAAATAACTTAATAAAGCTTCCAATTGAAATAATTCAATTTGAATTTGAATTCAATATTTAGAATTGAATTCAATGATTGGAATTTTGATATTATAAATGTGTTTTATATGAATTTAAACCACTTTTGAAATATTGGTTTGAGAATTTGGATTTAACCCAAGAACTTTAACTCGTATAAATGAATCAGATTTCCAAAATGAAAACTGTTTGTTTTAAAGGGATAAAAGTTTTCAGATAAGAAATAAAATTCCAATTTAATTAAAGGAATTTCAAGATAGAATTAAAAAATGGTTTTCCAAGTTATGAATGAATTCTTTTTTGAAAGCTATGAATTAAATCTGCTTATTTTTAACAGATTTAAAATGATGATTTGTTTAAACCATTTGAAATGGAATTGTTTTGAAAGCTATGAGTTAAATCTTTGTTTTAAAGATTTAACGAGTTAATCAAATTGAAATGGGAATTAAATTGGGAAAATATGTGAATGAATCTTTTGTTTAAAAATTTAAAGTGTGGAAATTGTTAAACCATTGAAGGTTGTTAAAATGAATCTTTTTGTTTAAAAAGATTTGAAATGGTAATTTGTTTAAACCATTTGAAAGAAAATTTGGGTTTAAGTTGTGACTTAATTAAAAATCCCAATATCCATATGTTTTAAAATATTGCGCTCATTATTCGGTTTAGCCGGGAGAGGACCTTTGTGTCATATAACCCGTTCCGAATAATGATACGTCGTATATGGATAGCATTTGAAGACCGGTGGTGAAGACCGGATATTTTCGAAAACGAAAGGACAACTCGTCGAATGTCTCTGCATCGACTGGTCCCCGGTATAGAGATTCTAGCACCCTTTGTGATGGGAAGTCCGGACGTGATTAGAAAATTATCCGGATTTGCAAGGGCTTCTTTGGAAGTGCCTTCGGTTCTGTTCGAACCCGGAACAAACTTGTATGGTTACATGTCTGACATTACAATTTGTGATATAAAGCCGATTTCTTTCAAATACATTTCTGTTGGTGGCGGAGAATTTATTCTCTTAGCTTAACACCCTTCTCTGAGACGTACGAGCTCAGAGGTTATGTAGTTGAAGGTTATCAGCGATATATTCCCAATTTGGTAATGTGGCATGTTGAGTGTTGCTGTGTGATGATCATCGTTTGATCATTTGTGATATGATCATTTGTTTGATCATTTATCTTTGTGATCATTTCTTTGATCATCTGTTGACCCAAAGCATGGCTTTGTGACAAAGCGTAGCTTTGTGGACGAGACTTCGTCAGGGCCTCACAACCCGGAAATGGTCGAAACAGGAATGTTGCGGCAAGGTTATGAGGGTCGCGCCCTTTAGGGTATGTCATTTCCTTCTGGAAAGGAGTGGTATCATGGTATTAAGCCCAGATACTTACTCATGTGGACACACTTTATTTATTATGTGTGATGTTGGTTACCGAGCGCTTGGATAAAGGTCCCAAAGGACCGGGAGGTGGCATATTCGTGAGTTACCTGTTATAGGGGTAACCCGGCCTTGTTTGGCAGAGAGCAGTTTGTCTCTCGGGACGTCCAGCCAGAGACGATCCCATTCGGCAGTGGGAAAGGAAGTTCCTTAGCCTGACCATTTGTTGGAAAATCCAAAGAAACAATACGAGCCTTGTACGGTTTTAGTTGTATTACCTGCTATGGAATGTGGCGGTAACCTACTATTGAACATAGTAGCTATAGTAGGCATACAATAATGGTTGTATGTTGGCTAAGATTAATATTATACTTTCGAAATGATTTCCTACACTATGCACTGATAATAATAATCCAATGATTTTGCGTAGTAAGCATCTTTGACTATCATAAGGAGAAACCTCCTCCGATTCTGCGTTTGCATTGTGTGTGTGTGCGGGAGGCCTTATGGTAGTTTCATTTTCCAAAAGCATTGCGGGTTTCAATGTTTAAAAATTCTCTGCTATTTGTTTTAAAGATAAATTTTTTTTGTTGCTCACACCAGTCCCATGACTGATCCGGAGTTTATTGTTCCCTTCCTAAACTCTGGGTGCCCACTATTTTTCTACACGGGCAGTCTAGAGTTGGGTTTTTCAAATATTCAGATTTAGTAGATTATCTGGAGCTAGTTCAGTCTTTAGATATGGACTGCACTTGCTTATCTTTGTGACTCGTTATTGGGAGTTCGAGCTATTTCTGGATTGGTGCTTTGGAGATGAAGATTATCCGTTGTTGATGTTATCGTTTTCTTTTCCGCTGCTATTTCTTGTATCATATCTCTGATGTATATTGATATTCATTGTATCACTCTGTTGTATCAGATATTGTATCAGTGTTGTATATCAATGTATTATTCTTTTCTTCCGCTGTGTTATTTACTTAACTGTGTTATAAGCTCCGGCGACTCGGATTTGAACGGTCGAATCTACGGCATTCGAGTACGATGTAAAGTATGGATGTCGATTTTCGAGCGGGCAAAATCCGTATCGTTACAAATTTTATAAAAAATTGGAATTTGACCATGAAAGTTATTCCGTTGCGTTCGTAACAAAATTCTGATCTGTTTCCATATGTAATACGTTGAAAACGGAGCTCACACAGAAAATTTATGAGCGTTAAAAGTTTTCAGATTTAAATTAATTTAGTTTGAATTCAATTTCAAATTTATATTTAGGGTTTGAATTTCAAAAATTAACTATAGGTTTAGTTGGAGGTTAAATGTTAAATTAAACAATTAACGTTAGAAGTTATTTAGGGAATAAAATAAATGAGCAACATAAACAAACAAATCAATGCTTCTGAAATAAAAGGAGCGGGTGACCTATAAGACCCAACTAGTCGACCCCTACCGGTCGACTAGTCGAGCATAGGTGGTCAACTATTGCCTCACAGTGGCGGCTAGTGTTTTGTGATGTTAAACGGTCCTGATTATCCATTTTTGATCTAGTTTCATCGATGGTTCTGGTGCGTTTCAACTCCTATAAATAAAACCCTATCCTCCCCACTTTTTATTCATAAATATTTGTTAACTCCGCGAACCTCTGCCATTTTCTCTCTTCAGTTAGATTCAGAAATTCTATTTGTGATTCAGGTAAGGATTCTAATCCTTTTATAATTATTCTTTTAATCTATTTTATTCCCCTCTAACCTCTTTGAATCTAACAAAATTATATATATACCTATCCTTCGCTGTGTGTGTATTAAGAGAAGGAGATCTGGAAAAAAGTTGCTTCGGCGTTGCAAATCCATACAAGAAAAGATAAGTGTAATATGAGTGGAAACCTTAGTATTTTTATTTCAGTAATTGACTGGTATATATTTATGGACTTGAATGCGCCTTAGGGATTTTGAGATTGTGAAAAAAATATAGATAAAATCCACCAAAATTCCTTTTTATTTCAAAATGTTACTTCAAATGAAGGTTCTCAATTATTTATGTTAATTTAATGGAATTTATATTGTTTCTGCAATTTATGATAATTTTATAGTCTATTCCACTTCTCCTCCTTCTTTGATTCAAATTGTGAGTTTTCAATAATGAACTAAGGGTGTAGAGCACGGATCTTATTTATAGTTTACACCACTTATTCCACACAAAATTCCCTCATTTATTTCTATGTAAAAGAGGAGTCGAATAGAATACGAAGTTAGGATTGCAATTCCTATTGTTTAAGATATCCAATTGGATTGATGTAATAAATTGGGTTTCTATTTCTATTTACAAGTCTATTTATTGAAGTTTTGGATATGAATATTTAATCCTTGTTATGGATATTGAAATTTTGGAAATCTAAAGGGAAATGACTTGTATTAGTATTATGGTTAAAGAGACTGACATTTAATGCTAGTTTAGGGCATATGAACCACACGCTTTAAGTTATTAGGTGTGAGTGTATATATATATATATATATATATATATATCTATTAGCGTAATAAACATATACTTATAGCGTATAATTGCGTTGTTAGATAATAATTGTTATTGATTCCCCCTAGGAAGGTAACTAATATTTAAAGGGGTAATAAGGAAGATTCATTGTATGACCTTAATTATGAAACCATGAGATGAGTATTATGTATAGAGAGTATTTAAATTATGGCTAAGTCATAGGGATGCGAGGTCAGTAGAGTTGCACGATAGAAGTCTTCCCTTAATTTTGAGGCTACCATCAGTTGTGTACACTTCCTATTGATGTGAGACGTCTTCTATAATAAATATTTGTGACGACACGAGGTAAGTCCCAAATTATAGCGTAAACCTGCCCAGTTAATCTGGCTATCAGTTCCTACGAATAGTCGGACTAATGCGAGACATCATTATGATTATGAGCCATAAAATAAAGGGTCTGCTTCCGGGTCTTGAGGTATTAAGTGGTTATTTGAGGGCCTGCCTCTTTTCTCCAAATGATGAATTAAATGCCAAGGGGCTAGTTATTAGGCATGATAAGTGGTATCTCGATAGGGGTCTACTTCAAAATATGGTATTAAGTGACTGATTGAGGGTTCGCCTTTCCATAAAAAAGTATTGAGTGGCTCAAGAGATTCCATGCGATGTCAGCTAGATAGTCATCATTGATGGGTCCACCTTGGGAAGATGGGGTCTACCTCAATTGAGGTCTTAAATGGTCAGAGTCTGCCTGTTTTCCATTAAAATATATTAAGTGGCTTGGGTACTATCTCTTGCATTGTTAGATATTTATGACATGGGATTTGGGTTATGGGATTTAAAAATCTACTTCGAGAATGAAAGGCATTAAGTGGTTGATTGTGGACCCACCTCCTTTCCTTATAAGAAGTATTAAATGATTTTATGTATGTTAGACATATTATTATTTTGAAATATACTACACAAGTACCAAAATGGTAAGACTCGAAGTTTTTATTCACTAGACATAGCTGCATGTTTATGCTTGCATGATAGGGGGTTCTTGCAATGTGAATTTAGGTGAAACTTTGTCTCTTACCCATACATGTCCCGACAATGTGGGTCGGTGGTGTTATGGCTTGAGCAGTCGAGAGACTGGCCGTAAAACCTGGGTGTGTAGGATTACCATTCGTAGCCACCACCGTTTCAGGGTAGTGAAAGTTACATTTGGTATCGGAGCTTAGGTTACCCGATCAACGGGGAAACTATACGTATGGGTAGCGTACTTGTTATTTTTGAAAAGGTTTTTCAAAATGGATTTCCAAAAATTCTTACTATATATACACCCCTATTTCTTTGAACGTATGTACACACACTAGGCAATCCTTTTCTTTCAGCATATACTACTATCTTAGGAAATCATAACTAAAGATTCAACCTACAAATAGTTGATATGGCCGATAATCAATCTTCTTCCAAAACTGGGATCCTTGCCCATGGAAGACCTCCCATTCGTGGAATGCTAGAATGTTTTAATTAATATCTTAGGATTGTTGAGAAATTTCCTGTTCCTCTAACTGCATCGATGGCATCGCTGCCCTACCTGCCGATGCAACACCCCATTCTATTGACTTTCCCAAATTGTGTAAGGACTTTCCTAATATGGGAGGGAAGACATACTCTAGAATCGAGGGATATCTGGAAGTTAAAGCATATGTTAATGACTGTAAGAAAATATTTAAAGAGCTTGGTTGGGAAGATCAACTAAAGAGGAGGATGACAGCTTGGCACCTCAAAAGGTAAGCTTTAGATTAGTTGAACTTGGTGACTAAGGAAAACACTAGAAGGATTTTCTCGTGGAATGAATTCAAAAATAGATTTGAGATAAGGTTTATGTCTAAGGAAAAAGTGAGTCTTCAATTAGAGAAATTCATTCAGCTTAGGCAAGGAGACTTCACTCTAAAGGAGTATATAACTAAGTTCATAGAGCTGGCTAAACTCGAGATGAGCTTGATAGATACACCTATGAAAAAAGCCATGAAGTTCATGAATGGACTAAATTCCTCGCTAAGAGAAACGTTGTTGACCCAAGTATCCATTGGTGCCATATATGAGATGTTGGTGGGGATGGCAATGCTACACATGGCCAATATTGAGGATAAGGTGGCAGAAAAGGAGAAGGGAGCACCTACCCAAAAGCAAGGAGGGTCCAAGAAGGGAAGCTTTTGGACTAATAAGAAGTCGAAGGGGAAGTTTAAGAAGGATGGTAAGGTGTGCCAGCGATGCTAGAAGAAAGGTTATGAGGCTAAAGATTATAGGGTGAGTCTGATGAAGGAAGCTTTTAAAGGGAAGTGCTTTAATTTCCATGAGGAAGGACACCTCAAGAATCAATGCCCTAAGTTGGCAAAGAAAGGATCAAGAGGAAAAGCCTATTTTATTGAAGTTGTCCATATTTCAAGTAGACCACCGAGAGACCAAGGAAAGGCACCATTAGAAGGTGTAACTCTTATTTTAGGGGTTGCAATTTGTACCCTATGTGATTCAAGGGCATCACATTCTTTTATAGCTAGGAATTTAGTAAACTTCTTAAACCTTCAAATCCAGATTATCACCAGCCAAATAGTGGTCTCTAATCCTATTCGGGGTTCGAAACATCTCTCTTATATTTGCAAAGACCTAGTGTTGGACATATACAATGTTGATTTCATATGTAATGTGTACATTCTAAATTTGGAGGAGTATGGACTTTTCTTGGGTATGGATTGGTTATAATATTATGGAGTAATTCTTGATTGTGATAGGAGGGTTGTACAATTAAGCAGTTGTGGAGGCCGTGACCTAGAAATTCCTTGTACACCCTAAGACTTAGTTAAGTTAAGCCATCTGTACTCACTAAATCTATATGTTGCAGAGCTATCATTCATACCCATAGTTTATGAATTTCCTGATGTCATTGAGGAAGTCTCGAGTCTTCCACCCTAAAGGGAGATCGAGTTCTGAATAGATTTGGTGAAAGACGCAAGGCCAGTCGCCCTAACTTTAAGACACATGGCCTCTAAAGAAAGAAGAGAATTGGATAAGCAAATCTCTGAGCTATTAAAGAATGGATTCATCCTTCGGAGAAATTCGGAGTGGGGAGCCCCTGTTGTTTCTGCCACTTTGGTAGACGGTTCGTTGAGACTTTTCGTCGATTATAGGGAATTGAACAAGTTGATAAGGAGGAATAAGTACCCTTTACCTAGGATAAACGACTTGTTCGATCAGCTTGGAGGAGTGTAACATACCCTATCTAGAGGCCCAATGCTAAGCGCTACAGATGCTGTAGGCATCCATAGTATTAGCTTCCGTCGACTAAATACGGCTATGTTAATGGTATCTATAATATCAGAAGCACTTGAATATGAAACAAAGCACCGATTTCAAAACAACACATTTCTTTTCATTACATTTCAAAACAGATGTTCCATATCCAGAGTACATAATCCCAAACGTTTCCCAGGCAATGATAAAATATATTTATTACAAATACGCCAAGAGCGACATATGAAGATGCCCCCTTGGATGATCAAAGTCATATAGTCATAATTGGCTTAATACATACACAGTGGAAATAAACATAAAACAAAGAACTGCAACTCCTAAACAGCTAATCGTTAGCCTCCTGCTCTCCTCCGGTAGCTTTATTCATCATCCTACTAAAACCTGAAAGAACCTCAACCCTCAGGCTACTCAAATCAGTTTTGAGCACCCGAGAGTTTAAGGGGAAAACATAAACTTCGAGTCAGACATAAAGCCTAGTGTGAATAATACTATACATCCCGGTTATTAATGTTAAGTGAGACCACGCCGCTTAGTGAATGGGTTTCCCCTCACTAACATCCTTTTAAAACATATCCTTTGCAAACCTTTATCCTGCAACCAAAACTGGTTAAGACTGTAAAGCATTATTATGTAAACATACATATCATGTAACAAATGGACTATCTGTCTGAACATTATAGTTTTTTTTCTTACTATTAACCTTTGGCTGACTCGACCCTACCAGGCAAAGTAACAAAATTTATCTAACATCTGTTAGACTCACCTCTTCTGGATGGTCTGTCTTAACTATCTTTTAAATACTTCTCTTTTGGATGGTCTGTCCCTAACTTAACATCCCCTAGGGTTGATCCAAATGGTTTTGCGTGCTCACCACTTACCTATCTGTATACAAACATATATTCCCTTCTGTGTGTAATCATAATTTTAGTCTTACCTGTGACAAAGCCCTACACATTGGAATTTTGGACTAAATTAGCTGGGGCCAATAGCTAATGTATAGGGCGCGACTCTATACTAGTCTCATCTGGTATTCTAATACCCGAGTCATTTTTCTTAGGGATAACTTCCCTCAAATTTTCCATGAAAAACTCTTTCAAATTGATTTAAATCTTTAAATCATACTTACACAAGGAAAATACATATACTCTATGCTTTACTCAAAATTACCTTGCCATGTTATATATATATATATATATATATATATATATATTTACTCAAACCTTTGTTGATGAAAACATTTACCCCTTTCGAAACCATTAAACCTTGCCTTTTGAAAACATTGGAAAATCCTTTCCTTTCTTTTCTCCGAAAGTTTCGAAATATTAAACATCCCTCTTCAAAACCTGTTAAACACTGTGTTTCGAAAATATTGGAATAACCCTACCCTTCTTTTCATCGAAAGCTTCGAAAACAATGGAAAACCTTCTCTTTCGACCTCTTCGAAACCCTTCATTAAAACCCTTTAGAAAACATTAAAACACTAAACCTTTTGAAAGTCTTTGGGTTCAATTTAAAACATGTGGAAACTTTTTGAAACCATTTAAATTTTACTTCTTCGAAACCTTTAAAAACCATCTTGGTCGGAACCTTTTGAATTATGCCTTCAAGTAGAGCAAAAGGATAAGAAGCCCATTGAAGTCGAAAGCACTTCTTTCGAAACCATTAAAACTATCTCTTTCGAAACCATTTGGGTTATACTTCAATTATAGAAAAAGAGTCTTTATAACATTTAAGTCAAAAGCATCTGTTTCGAAACCATTTCCTAAGTAAAGAAGTGATGGTGTCGAAACCATCCCTTTGAAAGCATTGGAGAAGTGGCTGATTTTTAAAACTAAGTATACCTTCCGAAACCATTGACTTCGAAAGGTAGAAAGGCGGCAACCAAGGGTTTCGGCTTAGTCGAAAGCAACCATTTAACACTAACGTGCAACCCATTCGAAACCATCTCTTTTATATCCATTGACCTAGGCGAAAGCTAACCGAGTCAAAAGTCATTTAGTTAAAAGCAAGCGGGCACATTTTAATTTAAAAACAAAGTGACACTTCAACTCCTTCGAAACCTATGGTTTCGACCTCATACCTTTCGTCTTCTCTCCAATTCGCTACGTACAATATTCTTGATACCAGGCGCATTGGTTTCGATGGAGTTGAGGGCGGAGGGACTTGGTCGAAAGCCAACCAAGGCGGAAGCAGGTGCCGAAAGCAAATAAACAGTTAAAAAGCCTGAAATAAATAGTTCTTTTCACCTAACCTTCTTTACGTGTAAAATTTTGATTGGTTGCCTCTTTTCTTTACCACTAAAAAGTGCTGCACATATCAGAGCTAACTAATTAATTTAAATCATTTGCAAAACACACCTTCTCCTTAATTAAATATATAAAACAATTAAGTCCCATACCTTAAATAATTTTATATATTCATCAAAACGCTTAGGAAAATTCTATAAAAATTCCAGAAAATCCTTTTCATTATGTTTTCTAACATATATAAATTTCGGACCCAAATAATTATTTATTTTGTCGTAAATAATTTATAACCCAATAAATCATTTTCTTCACTAGAAAATTAATATAAAATCCACCATATTTCAGAAAATTATGAAAATTGAAACCCATCTCTAAAATAACATTTCTAGTCTATATCGAAAATTGCAAGGCATTTGGATGTAATTAAATAGGGTTTTCACATCAAAACATGTCATAAAAAATCAATATGAACATGCATAATTCATCAACAAGTATATATAAACATTTAATCATCCAAAACATGGAATTATCATGCAAAATCATTTCGGGTTAACCTTAAAACCGAAAACTATAAGGAAAATGGGATGTAGTTATCATTCGCCTCAGCTTTGTGATTAAAGATGTGAGATTTGATGTTGAACAAGTTGATTTACTTCTTCCTCTTGAAATCCTAGTTTTTTCTTCTCTTGAGATTGAAAATGGTGGCCAACCTTAGAGTATTTCACTTGAGAATGAAATGAATGTGTGTTTAATTCTCTAAGGGTTTAGGGTATAATAACTATCATTTTCCTATTTTGCGCTCCCTTATTTCCTAACACTTACTTCCATCTTATTTCTTAGTTCATTATATATGTAGGCACGACTACCCTTGGTAAAATCAAATTTCAATCTATTAATCAACTTACATTATTTTATTTAGCTAATTAAATATTCCAAATAATGTTACTAAAAATATGGGGTGTTACAATCTCCCCTCCTTAAATAATTTCATCCTCGAAATTACGATAAAGAACACATCAAACAATCAAAGGTAAACCATACCATCAAAACAAATCAGGATAAGCGTCTCTAATCCTGCTCTCAGTCTCCCAAGTACAGTCTCTAGCATCGTCGCTCCACTGGACTTTCACTAATCAAACTGTCTTATTCCTCAACTTCTTCTCATATATTGTGACTATCCGGATAGGCTTCCTAACTATAATCATATCTGGTTCCACTACCAAGTCCTCTAACATAGTCGGTGCTATAGTATTGTATGGATCCCTAACACATTTCCTCAGATGAGATACATGAAAAACATCATGGACTCCTGTTAAACTTCTTAGTAACTCTACTCTATATGCGAGTTTCTCGATCCTTTCTAAAATATGAAACGGTCCTACGAAACTTATTGCTAACTTCCCTGTCTTTCCGAACCTGATAACACCTTTCATCGGTGATACTTTGACGAAAACATGGCCTCCATTAGAGAACTCTAAATCTTTTCATCTTCTATCTGCATACCTTTTCTGCCTGGACTAAGCTTCCTTCATTCTTGCCCTTATCAGCTCAATCTTTTCTGCTGCTTCTTTTACCAAATCAGGACCAAGGACTAATCTGTCTCCAGTCTCTAACCAACATGCATGGGATTTGCATGGTCTTCCATACAAAGCCTCAAACGGTGCAATTCCTATACTAGTTTGGTAACTATTGTTATATGAAAACTCGACTAGGTGTCGGTGGTCTTCTCATGATCCCCCGAAGTCTAATACACAAGCTCGTAACAAGTCCTCCAAGATCTTGTTAACTCTTTCCGTCTGCCCATCAGTATGTGGATGGTAAGCGGTACTCATCTTAAGCTTGGTTCCTAAGCTCTCCTGAAGACTTCTCCAGAACTCGCTAGTAAACAAAGAATCTCTATCACTAACAATACTACTAGGAATTCCATGTAGTTTCACCACATTATTCATAAATAGCTTAGCCAATACAGGTGTCATCCTATTTGCCTTAACCGGAATGAAATGGACGCTCTTGGTCAATGTATCTACTATGACCTATATACTTTCATTCCATCTATTAGATCTCGGCAATCCATCAATAAAATCCATAGAGATGGAATCCCATTTCCATACTGTAATTTCCAATGGCTGAAGGAATCCACTCGGTTTTTGATGTTCGGCTTTTAGCTGCTGATAGTTCAAACACTGTTTCACCCATAAGCTAACATCCCTTCCTAGAAGAAACTTCTCTTCATATCTTGATACATCTTCGTTCCTCCTGGATGGATAGTGAATTTTGAACGATGGCATTCCTTCGAAATCTCTTTCCTTATGTCTCCCACATTTAGAACACATAATCTGCCCTTCTTTCTCAACCACCATTTTGGTCAAGACGGAAATCCTTTAAGTCATCGCTCTCCGTTCCTTTCCTTAATTTTCTGATCCGTTCAGCCAAAACTGGATCCTCCTCCTGTTTAGAAGCTATCTTCTCAATCATTACCGGTTGGACTTCTAAACAAGACAGCCTAGCGGACTCTCCACCAGACTCAGCTTCGGATCTCCATAATATTCTACAAGCTGACAATGATTCTAAGTCTTTCCATTCTGCTATCATAGCTAATACTGCATTCTGATGCTTCCTACTATGCGCATCTGCAACCTTATTTCCTTTTCCGGGTATGTACTCTATTCCAAAATCATAAGCGGCTAGAAACTCCAACCATCTTTGCTGTCTCATGTTCAGCTCCTTCTGAGAGAACAAGTACTTCAACGACTTATGATCTATATAAAGCTCAAACCTCTCCCCCAAAAGGTAATGCCTCCACACCTTCAGCGCAAATATTACTGCAGCTAACTCCAAGTCATGCGTCGGATACCTAACCTCATGTGTTCTAAGATGTCTAGAAGCATAGGCAATCACTTTACCCCTCTGCATTAGTACAGCTCCCAATCCTGTTCCACACGCATCATTATAAACAATTAAATATTGATTCCCCTCTGGAACTACTAACACAAGTGCATGGGTCAACAAGTGCTTCAAGCTTTGAAAGGCTTCCTCACACTTACCGGTCCATACAATCTTTACATCCTTTCATGATAGCTTAGTCATCGGCGCTCTAATCCGCGAGAAATCCTTTATAAACCTCCGATAATATCATGCTAATCCAAGAAAACTTCTTATATCAGTTACTGTTTTTGGTCTTTTCCAATTATTAACGGCTTCGATCTTTTCTGGATCAACTAACAATCCTTTCTCCAAAACCACGTGACTAAGAAACTTCACTTCTTTCCTCCAAAAATGGCACTTCGAAAACTTTTCTTTTAGCTGATGTTGCCTCAACGTTTCAAGCACAACCCTGAGATGAACTTCATGCTCCTTCTCGTCCTTAGAGTATATCAGAATATCATCTATAAAAACCAACACGAATCTATCCAAGTGCTCTTGGAAAATTCGGTTCATCAAATCTACAAAGAATGCCAGCGCATTAGTGAGGTCCGAACGGCATAACTAACCATACGTATGACCCATATCTCGTCTTAAACACCGTTAAAGGTATACTGTCTTCTGCCACCCTAAGCTGATGAAACCCCATCGCCAAATCTAACCAGGAGAATATCTTAGCTCCACTTAACTGATCGAACAAATCGTCAATCCTTAGCAGTGGATATCAATTCTTTATCGTCTTCTCATTCAGCTTATGATAATCGATGCATAGCCTTAGCGATCCGTCCGGCTTCTTAGCAAATACAACGGCTGCTCCCCAAGGCGTACTACTTGGTCTAATAAAACTCTTTCCTTCTAAATCTACCAACTGAGCTTTCAACTCCCTCATCTCTATTGGTGTCATCCTGCTTGGCGGCCTATTCACTAGTTCTGCACCAGGCACTAAATCAATCCGAAACTCAATTGCTCGTTCCGGCGACAATCCAACTGCAGGCTCAAACACATCCGCGAATTCTCTAACTACGAAAACGCGATTCAACTCATCTTCTAACTCCATAACACCCAACAAAGCATTCACCTCATAACTAGGGTTTTCTACGGTATAAACTATCTGATCACTACAATCCGGGTGTCTAAGTGATATTTTCCTATATAGGCAAAATATTCTAGCATCATAATTACTTAACCAATCCATACCCAATATAATTCTGAACCCATCAAAATCAAATACATGCAAACTGCAAAGAAAGTTTTAACCTAGCAGGTCAAACTCTAAGTGGTCACACTTCATCCCAAGCGTCTCATACCCTACTATCAGATTTGCAACCCTTAAGGAAGTAACTAAATATGTGGGTTCTAGGTTAAGTTTATCTACTAAACATCTAGATACAAAAGAATGAGATGCACCAGTATCAAATAAAACGCTAACAGATGTATCATGGATCTAGAGCGTACCTCCTAACACAGCCTTTCCCTTCTCCTGTGCTGTCGGCTTTGACGTAGCAGGCTCCAATGCAAACACCTGGCCTTTATCCCCTTTTGCTGGCTCTTTGCACTGGTTCTAGTAGTGCCCAATTTGATCACAGTTAAAACATCTAATCCCTTTCTTCTCAGCAGCCTTCTTTCCTTTGCCTGTCCGGCACTCATTAGCATAATGGTCTATTTTATCACACTTATAGCAGACCACCTCATACTTTTCTTTCTTTGCCGCACCTCCTTTCTGAGCATTCTTTTTGTGGAAAAACTTTCTCTTTTGGCCCTGTCCGACCTGGACCTCCTTCTCCTCCTTCTTCTCCAAACAAGCTAACATCTCCTCATGTCTGAATGCCATTTCCACCACCACATCACACAGATTTCTGATGTGCAGTAAAGTAGCCCTAGCTAACTCCGGCTTTAGACCTTTAATAAACTTTTCATTCCTTTTCAACACTATGTCAACAGTGGCATACCCATACCGGGGTAGCTCTTCGAATCTACTAGCATATTCCAGAACTGACATTTCTCCTTGTTCCAGCTCAACAAACTTCCTGACCAAGACAGATTGCGCCATTACGGACATGAACCTTTCTTGAAACCTCCTCCTGAACTTCGCCCACGTCATAATCTCTTCATCCACGCCATCAGTTACAGTATTCCACCAAAACAAAGGAGCTCCTTGAAGCTATCTTGAAGCAAGTCTTCTTTTCTGCTCATCATTGAGCCCTAGGTCGGCAAAAATCCTCTCGCAATGTAGCAGCCAGTTTTCTACTTCAATAGCATCCTCCATTTCGATAAATGGTTTTCCTCCAAGCCTAGTATAGTCTCTGCTTAAGTTAGCATACTAGTTGACCATCGGAGCTTCCTGAACTCCTCCTCCAGCCGCATTACCTCCAACAACTCCATCTGCGATTGCAGCTTCCATCATGTTTACGAAAAACTGATACATGGCTCCCATGTCTACTTGGGGAACCCCAACACCAACATTCTCAGCCTAAGCCTGACCTCTTCTATCATTTGGTCGGGCATTTCCATTGGTAGTGGTGCTGTCTTCTCCTAGATTGACTCTGCCTCTTCTTCCATCCATATTTGTATTCAAGCCTCATGAGATACAAAAGAATAGCCTAACAAAGATAGGAGTCTAGAGATAAAGCATATACTTATATATAGCAAATACAAGTACATTACTATAGTGTTATCCCATACCCCGATCCTATCTATAATTCCTAAGGATTATGTTTTCAAAAATCATTTTTAGTTAAATTTTTTCATAAATCCATGCTCTGATACCAAGTTGTAACATTCCTTATCTAGAGGCCCAAAGCTAAGCACTACAGATGCTGCAGTCATCTAAAGTATTAGATTCCGGCGATAATATACGACTATGTTAATAATATCTATAATATCTGAAGCACTTGAATATGAAACAAAGCATTGATTTCAAAACAACACATTTCTTTTCATTACATTTCAAAACAGATGTTCCATATTCAGAGTACATAATCCCAAATGTTTCCCAGGCAATGATAAAATATACTTATTACAAAATACGCCAAGAGTGACATATGAAGATGCCACCTTGGATGATCAAAGTCATATAGTCATAATTGACTTAATACATACACAGCGGAAATAAACATAAAACAAAGAACTGCAACTCCTAAATAGCTATCCGTTAGCCTCCTGCTCTCCTCCAGTAGCTTTATTCATTATCCTACTAAAACCTGAAAGAACCTCAACCCTCAGCCTACTCAAATCGATTTTGCGCACTCGAGAGTGTAAGGGAAAACATAAACTTCAAGTCAGACATAAAGCTTAGTATGAATAATACTATACATCCCGGTTATTAATGTTAAGTGAGACTATGCAGCTTAGCGGAACGGGTTTCCCCTCACTAACATCCTTTTAAAACATATCTTTTGCAAACCTTTACCCTACAACCAAAACTGGTTAAGACTGTAAAGCATTATTATGTAAACATACATATCAGGTAACAAATGGACTATCTGTCCGAACACTATAGTTTTGTTTTTCTTACTATTAACTTTTGGCTGACTTGGGTCTATCAGACAAAGTAATTTTTTTTATCTAACATCTGTTAGACTCATCTCTTCCGAACGGTCTATCTTTAACTATATGTTAAATATTTCTCTTTTGTATGGTCTGTCCCTAACTTAACATCTCCTAGGGTCACCTGATCCTAATGGTTTTGCGGACTCACCACTAACCTATATGTATACAAACATATATTCCCTTCCGTGTGTAATCATAATTTTAGTCTTACATGTGAAAAAGCCCTACACACTGGAATTTTGGACTAAATTATTTGGGGCAATTAGCTAATGTATAGGGAGCAACCCTATACCAGTCCCATCTTGTATTATAATATCCGAGTCATTTTTCTTAGGGGTAACTTCCAATTTTCCTTGAAAAATTCTTTCAAATTGATTTAAATCTTTAAATCATACTTACACAAGGAAAATACATATACTTTATGCTTTACTCAAAATTACCTTGCCATGTTAAATATATACATATACATATATATATATATATATATGTTTTACTCAAAACTTTGTTGATGAAAACATTTACCCCTTTCGAAACCATTAAACCTTGCCTATTGAAAACATTGGATAATCCTTTCCTTTCTTTTCTTTGAAAGTTTTGAAATATTAAACATTCCTCTTCAAAACCTTTTAAACATTGCCTTTCAAAAACATTGGAATAACCCTTCCTTTCTTTTCATCGAAAGCTTCGAAAACAATGGAAAACCTTCCCTTTCGACCCCTTCGAAACCCTTCATTAAAACCCTTTCAAAAACATTAAACACTAAACCTTTCGAAAGTCTTTGGGTTCAATTTAAAACATGTGTAAACTTTTAGAAACCATTCAAAGTTTATTTCTTCGAAACCTTTAAAAACCGTCTCAGTCGGAACCTTTTGAATTATGCCTTCAAGTAGAGTAAAAGGATAAGAAGCCCATTGAAGTCGAAAGCGCTTCTTTCGAAACCATTAAAACTATCTCTTTCGAAACCATTTGGGTTATACTTCAATTATAGAAAAAGAGTCTTTATAACATTTAAGTCAAAAGCATCTGTTTCGAAACCATTTCCTAAGTAAAGAAGTGATGGTGTCAAAACCATCCCTTCGAAAGCATTGGAGAAGTGGCTAATTTTTAAAAACTAAGTATACCTTTCGAAACCATTAACTTCGAAAGGTAGAAAGGCGGCAGCTAGGGGTTTCGGCTTAGTCGAAAGCAACCATTTAAAACTAAAGTGCAACCCATTTGAAACCATCTCTTTTAAATCCATTGAGCCAATCGAAAGCTAACTGAGTCGAAAGCCATTTAGTTGAAAGCAAGCAAACACATTTTAATTTAAAAACAAAGTGACGCTTCGAACCCTTCGGAACCTATGGTTTCGACCTCATACCTTTCACCTTCTATCCAATTCGATACGTACCAATTTATTAATACTAGACGCATTAGTTTCGATGGAGTTGAGGCAGAGGGACTTGGTCGAAAGCCAACCAAGGCGGAAGCATGTGACGAAAGTAAATAAACAGTTAAAAAGCCTAAAATAAACAATTCTTTTCACGTAACCTGCTTTATGTGTAAAATTTTGATTGGTTGCCTCTTTTCTTTACCACTAAAAAGTGCTGCATACTTTAGAGCTATTTAATTAATTTAAATCATTTGCAAAACACCCCTTCTCCTTAACTAAATATATAAAACATTTAAGTCTTATACCTTAATAATTTTATATATTCATCAAAACACTTAGGAAAATTCTATGAAAATTCTAGAAAATCCTTTTCATTATGTTTTCTAACATATATAAATTTTAGACCCAAATAATTATTTATTTTGCCGTAAATAATTTATAACCCAATAAATTATTTTCTTCACTAGAAAATTAATGTAAAATCCACCATAATTCAGAAAATAATGAAAATTGAAACCCATCTCGAAAATAACACTTCTGGTCTATATCTAAAATCTCAAGGCATTTGGATGTTATTAAATAGGGTTTTCAAATCAAAACTTATCATAGAAAATCAATATGAACATGCATAAATCATCAACAAGTATATATAACCATTTAATCATCCAAAACATAGCATTATCATACAAAATCATTTCGGGTTAACCTTAAAATCCAAAACTATAAGGAAAATGGGATGTAGTTATTATTCGCCTTAGCTTTGTGATTAAAGAAGTGAGATTTGATGTTGAATAAGTTGATTTACTTCCTCATCTTGAAATCCTATCTTTTTCTTCTCTTGAGATTGAAAATGGTAGCCGCCCTTAGAATATTTTACTTGAGAATTAAATGAACATGTGTTTAATTATCTAAGGGTTTAGGGTGTAAGTTCTATCATTTTCCTATTTTCCCTCCCTTATTTCCTAACACTTACTTCCATCTTATTTCTTTACTTTATTCTACATGTAGGCACGACTACCCTTGGGTAAATCAAATTTCAATCTATTAATCAGCTTACATTATTTTATTTTATTTATCTAATTAAATATTCTAAATAATGTTACTAAAAATATGGGGTGTTACAAGGATCTAAAGTCTTTTCTCAACTAGACTTAACAACTAGATTCCATAAGTTGAGGATTGCAGAAGAAAGCAAGTCAATGACCACATTTCGGAGACCAGATGGACTCTATGAGTGGGTTGTGATGCCTTTTGGCTTAACGAAAGGCCTGCATACTTTGTGGATTTGATGAGGAGGGTATTTAGGGGGCAACTTAATAAATTAGTCATTGTGTTCGTAGATGATATTTTGGTTTTCTCCAAAGGCAAAAAGGAGCATGAGGACTGCCTAAGAGAGGTATTATGAACCTAAAGAAGGCACCGACTTAAGGACAAATTTGCTAAATGCCACTTTTGGAGGAAAGAAGTTAGATTCCTTGGGCATATGGTTACCGAGTAAGGACTAGCAGTAGACCCCATTAAAGTGGAAGATGTTCAATGATAGAAGACTCCAAGAAGCGCATTGGAGGTTAGTAGTTTTCTCGGATTGGCAACCTATTATAGAAAGTTCATCAAGAACTTTGAAAGAATAGTAGTCCCCTTAACCCATTTGACTAAGAAGAACCTAGTTTTTTCTTGCGGCGATAAATGAACTAAGGCATTTGAGAAGCTTAAGGACTTATTGACTAATACACCTATGCTCACTATTCCTGATGGAATCAAACCATTTATGGTTTTCATAGATGCTTGTGGCCGAAGGATCATGAGAAAAGATATCCAGTTCACAACTTGGAGTTGGCAGCTATCGTCTTTGCCTTGAAGATGTGGAGGTATTATCTCTTAGGAGAAAGGTTTGAGCTATTCACTGACAATAAATCACCCAAATACCTGTTTTCCCAAAATGATTTAAATCTTAGGCAGTAGAGATGGATGGAATATATAGCATCGTTTGACCTTAGTATTCAATACATCCCTGGAAAAGGGAACGTAGTCACTGATGCCCTTAGTCGGAAGCATGCTACCCTAGATGCTGTACTTAAATGGAGGCAGTTGGAGTTCCTCTCAAATTTTAACTTCCAACCATCAACAGAACCCATCCAATGGTTTTTAGTAGTTACGGAGATAAGGCCAGCCTTGATAGATCGCATAAGGCTTGAGCAAGTAAAGGATGAGAAGTTAGTAGAGATTTTGGAAAAGTTGAGTGCGGAACAACATTTTCCCAAGCTAGTAGGTACACAGTTGATGAATGCTTAAGAAGAGATGGACGCCTTTGTGTCCTAATGGTTGATAGTTTGTTGAGAGGGGTGCTTATGGAATGTCACCACTCAAATATGACCATTCACCCCGGAGGAGATAAGATGTACAATGATATGAAGAGGATTTCCTTTTAGCCTGGAATAAAGAAGAGTGTAGCTGAGTTTGTTGCTAAGTTCTTGATATGTCAGAGGGTAAAAGTTGAGCAAGGGAAGCCTAGAGGGTTACTATTACCATTGGAAACTCCAACTTGAAAGTGAAAGCATATTTCGATGGATTTTGTAGAAGGATTGTCTAGAATTCAGACGGGTAATAAAGCTATTTGGGTTGTTGTGGATAGACCCACTAAGAGTGCCCATTTTATTCTGGTTAGGAACAATAAGAACTGCCACTTCTCTCGCACAGATCTATATCAGGAGATAGTTTGATTGTATGAAATTCCTATGAGCATAGTTAGTGATAGGGACTCCTTGTTCACCAATGATTTTTGGAGGAGCCTACAAGTAGCTTTGGGAACTTCTTTGAATCTTAGCACTACATATCACCCAGAGACTGATGTTCAAACAGAGAGGGTGAATAGAATTTTGGAAGACTTGTTAAGGGCATATGTTTTTGAGGACATTGGGAGCAACTTCTACCTTAAGTTGAGTTCACGTATAATACTAACTATCAAACGAAATGACTCATTTTGAAGCACTTTATGGGAGGCCATGCAAATTGCCAAGTTGTTGGTGGGAAACCACCGACAAAATATTGCTGGGACCCAATTTGATCCATGATACCGTGGAAAAAGTAGAGTTGATCAAGCAATGAATGAAGGCAGCACAAGACTGTCAAAAATATTGTACGAATAGAAGAAGGAAGAAGCTTGATTTTGAGGTTGGAGATATGGTATTTGTCAAAGTCTTCCCACGTAGAAAAGTGGTTAGGTTTGGCAATTCCAAAAAATTGACGCCTAGATTTGTTTGGCCATTTAAAGTTTTGGAAAAGATAGGAAAGTCATGCTTATCGCATGGAGATTCCTGACAGATTGGCAGAAGTCCATAATGTTTTCCACGTTTCTTACCTTAGAAAATGCTTTCATGACACTGCTATAAGAGTTGAGCCTGATCGGTTGGGGGAATTTGAGACGATGCCAATAATACCCCGTGCCACCGCATGCACTGTGGAGCACTGAACTAGGAGACTCCGTAAAAAAATAATTAGGCTGGTCTGAGTATAATAGGGAGACAACCCGATGGAAAGCACATGAGAAACCAAGGGGAAGATGAAGTTCAATCATCCGAGCTTTTCACTAGTAAATTTTCACTCCAAAATTAGAATTTTGGTTGCATCGTTGTTGCCAAATTTGATGGTAGGAGATGGTTGCCACACTTTTTCACAATCACTTTACACTCATGTAGAAAATTTTATGCATGTTTAGGGTATTTGCATACATACTTGCATGATACGATTTACACACTCATGCTAGGTTTGAGCTCATTTTAGTATGTCTGCATTACATAATCACATTGCACTTTGGTTGAGTAGATGGTTGCGTAGATAACTTGGTTGTGTAACATGGATGTTATTGCGTGTTACGTTATTCTCCCCTTGAAAGATTTCAGGATGAAATCCTTTTTAAGGGGGAAAGAATGTAATATCCTGTAAAATCAACTATAAATGAATTAAGTGAATTAAATTAAATTAAAAAAGATAGGATTGAAATTCTGATCCGTTTGGCCACAAAAGTTATTCCGTTGCGTTCATGGTGAAATTCTGATCCATTTCCACGTATAATATGCTAAAAACGGAGCTCAAACGAAGAAGTTACGAGCGTTTGAAGTTTTTATATTTAAATTAAATTAGTTTGAATTCAAATTCAAATGAATATTTAAATTTAGAATTTGAATTTCAAAAATTAACCGCAAGTTTATTTGGGGGTTAATTTAAACGTTGAGTCAAATAATTAACTTTAAAAGTTAATTAGGGAATAAAATAAACGAGAAAAGAAAACGAATCAATGATCCCTAAATAAGAGGAGTAGTCGACCTATAAGACCCAACCGATCGACCCCTAGCGGTCGACTGGTTAAGCATAGGCGGTCGACTGCCGCCTCACAATGGCAGCTAGGGTTTTGTGATGTTAAACAGTCCCGATTTATATATTTTTGACCTAGTTTCATCTGACGGTTCTGGTACATTTCAACTCCTTTAAATATGACCCTATCATCCCCACTTTTTATTCATAAATATTCAGGAACTCCACGAACCTCTGCCATTTTCTCTCTTCAGTTAGATTCAAAAATTCTATTAGGGATTCAGGTAAGGATTCTAATCATTTTCTAATTATTATTTTAATCTATTTTTTTCTCCTCTAATCTCTTTGAATCTAACAAAATTATAAATATACCTATCCTTCGCTATGTATATATATCAAGAAAAGAAGATCTAGAAAAGAGTTGCTTTGACATTAGAAATCCATACAAGAAAAGCTAAGGATAATCTATGAGTGGAAGCCTTAGTATTTTTATTTCATTAATTGATAAGTGGGTGTGTGTGTGTGTGTATGAATTTTAATATGCCTTAGGGATTTTGGGATTGTGAAAACAAAATAGAAAAAATCCCATAAAATTTCTTTTTATTTTGAAATGTCAATTCTAGATGGAGATTCTAAATTATTTATGTTAATTTAATGGAATTTATATTGTTTTTCAATTTTGATAATTTCATAGTCTATTCCACTTCTTCTCCTTCTTTGATTCAAATTGTGAGTTTTCATCAATGAAATAAGGGTGTAGAGCACGAATCCTATTCATAGTTTAAACTACTTATTTAGTAACGACCCGTATTTTTTATCTGTCTTAAATTTTTGGATTTGATATAATTATTGAAAAATGGTTAAAAATAGATTTAATGATTTATTACTGTAGTTATTGAATATGAACTTGGATAAAAATCTTGAAATAAACAATTTCGGAAATTTGGGAATTATTTATATTGAAATAAATTATATGCATTGATGGTGTTTATAATCAAAACTAGAGTTGAATAATGAATGTGAATTATTTAGATAGAAATAAAATAATGTTGACAACTAAAATTTATTTGAAATTTAATGATTTGTTAATATTCATTTATTGGATAATTTAATTTGTTTAAATTTAATATTGGAGATCATTTGAATACATGAATAAACTAATTAAGTAAATGATTAATATGAACTTAAGTTATGGAATAATAATAAAATGAGTTGCAATTTTGTAAAATGTTTATAATAAACTTAAATGGTTTATAAATAATATTAGTATTAAAATACTAAGTGATAATGAAATAAATTTAACTTAACAAGGTTAAATGGAATGAAAATTCATTGGATGATAAACAAAATGAATGTCATTAAAATAAATATTAATCAGTTGAAAGTAAATCAATTGAATGTAATAACTTGAATTGTAATCAATCAAATGTGAATGCAATGAATATTGGTTGATTGAATTAAAAAAAATGGATTTAAACCAAATTAGTTGAATGTAAAATTAAAAGCGAATGAATTGAATATAAATCTATCGAATGATTAAGAAAATAATTGTTAATCAATTGAACATGAATAAATTTAAGGTGAACCAATTAAATTCGAAAGAAATCCATGTAAATATATTAGAAGCAAACAAATTGTATATAGATGAAATAAATGTCAATGAATTAAAAGTAAATCAATTTAACATTAGTAGGAAATGAAAGTATAATAAACTGAATATTGACATTAGGAAGTGTGAATTGGTATTATTGTGAATAAGATTGGATGGATATTGTTTGTTGGATGTTTGTTTTGTTGCATTTGCTGTATTCATTTATGGTTATTGCATAATCCATGTTATATATCGATTTTACTCTTTATATATGTTCTCATTTGGTTATCGAGTGTTTAGTAGGTATTGATGGCGTATGCTAGCTTTTGGAGCTCGATTATGCATTAGGTTGCTTTTGCTTGCTTAATACGAGCGAACTCGCTCGTATTATAAATAATAAGGTACGTATCTCGAATTTCATATCGCGATTTTATATTTTTCCCTTCGGGATGCCTCATCATTGAGATGAGATGTATATTTGATATATATTGGGCATATTTGTGTTATATATTTTATTGTAAAATGTTTCTGATCGAGCCGCGCAAAGGAGACTCTGTCGAAATTTTCCGTAAATCCGGGAGTTTGAAATTTTTTTGAGGTTTTAAAATTTTATAACTTGTTTTGACAACTAACTTGTAATTTACGTAAAACCGATATCGAGGTGACATAGCGAGAGCGTTGTAAAGGTTTTCTAATAAGATGTTTATGTTTTATAGGCTAATTATTTTGAAAAAATATATTGTATGTTAAATTCTGTACTTAACACATTTTTAAGGATGAAAAGTTTTGAGTGGGGGAGTATGTAACGACCCGTATTTTTTATCTGTCTTAAATTATAGGATTTGATATAATTATTGAAAAAAATGGTTAAAAATTGATTTAATGATTTATTATTGTAGTTATTGAATATGAACTTAGATAAAAATCTTGAAACAAACAATTTTGGAAATTTGGGAATTATTAATATTGAAATCAATTATACGTATTGATGGTGTTTATAATCAATAACCGGAGTTGAATAATGATTGTGAATTATTTAGATAGAAATAAAATAAGGTTGATAACTAAAATTTATTTGAAATTTAATGATTTGTTAATATTGATTTATTGAATAATTTATTTTTTTTAAATTTAATATTGGAGATTATTTGAATAATTGCATTATGGATTTAATATGATTAAAAATGGTATAGGTAATTGATTCAAATTTTATTTAAATATGAATGAAGATGGTTAACATTTAAAATTGGGTTTAAATGTGAATAATGTGGAATATGCATGTATATGTTTTTTGTTTGATGATAATAAACATATATACATTCATTTAAATGTATTTGATATTGTACTATTTTATTTTTCACAGATTAAATAGATATTTGCTGAATAAAATAAATAATACAGAACTTGAATTCAAACGAATATTTTATTCAAACAAATATTTATTACAATTTTGATAGTACAATTTCAAGCTCTCACTATAACTATACAATTTCAGTCACAATACAATTACATCACATTTTTCATAGTTACATCAGTTCCTCACTACATATCACTCACACTCGTATTTATCTTCAACTTCATTCCAATGTGAATCCAGCATCTGAGCAATCTGCAGAAATATACATTGACGCAGTAAAATTGAAAAGAAATATTTTTGCAATATAAAATAAAATGTGGATTTTGAAAATATTATTTGTCTCAGATATATGGGTTATTGTCATCATCTTTGATTGTGTAATATCTGTGCATATCAGTATTTATATCAGGGACAGATAATCTTGAGTGGCTGCAATACACACGTGTATATTCATACACGTGTGCACTGCCTCGCCAACTCGTGTGCATAGTCAACAAAAACAAGGTCAAATCCAAATCAGATTCAACTCAAGTGCAAATGGTCTCGACCAAAATCAAAATGTACACATGAACTCAACAGCAATGCATGCATTAGAAACCAAAGGTGAAAAGTGAACAGAGTACAGCAATGCACCAGTGACATCAGTGTGCAGTATACAAGTCAGTGCACAATAAAGAATACACAACTCAAGGTACTCAAATGTGTAAGACATGATCAGGTCAGAGACTAGGCAGAAGTGAAAAGTGAAGACTACAAGCAACTGGTCAATACACAAGTACAAGTAATAAAGCACTGTAACTCGAAGTCACAGTGAAACCAATAAACACAAGACTGCAACAGCTACAGTTCAAATGACCAGACCAAAACAAATGCCACAAAGATCATCAAGCAATATCACAGGTGAAGTGCAACAGGGATCAAAGATCAAAGAAATGCAACTTAATATGAATCAGTGAAACGGACAAGGTTAAAGCTGCATGTACAATGAAGAGTGCACAACAACCAACTTCAAATGACTCAAGTGAAGATGCAGTGAAGCATGTACATGGGTAAAACCAAGTGCATTTATCAAGTTCATCATGAATCTAAACCAAGTGCAGTTCGAAGATAAAGTAGTGATACAAGTAGAATGAACAAGTCTCGAACTCAAAACAGTATAGCAATGCACAACTACAAAGCAACCAACATATTCAAGTTCAATGAACAGTTTCAAGTGACAAACAGTGACTCAAAGCATGTACACGTGCAGATTGTAAATGGAACAGATATGGGACAGCAAGAATATGAACTTAATACAGTATGCATATGAGACCAGAATGAATGTAATCCAAGTGAACATTATCACAACGAACCAAAGTCGGATGAATACCAGAATTTCACGCAGCAAAATCAAAGTTTTTTTTGGAACATTGTCACGACCTGACTTTCTAAGTCCAGAAAGACGTATCATGAATTAAGAAAGAAAGGGATAGAAGAAAAGATAGAAAAGAAAGAACAACGACATATGAGAATCTCACAGCGGAACGAATGAAATATAATATATCACATAAGATATTACATAGTATCATATACATCAGAGTTACACAACTTATACATCACATATTAGACAGTTATAAACACATGTCTATCATACATTTCAAGTACATCAATACAATACAGACACAATTACTAACTCAGCGGAATCACTATATATCTACACGCTGAAGCCACCTGCTCCACATCTCCTCCAGAATTCGTCAAAGCTAACCTGAATCTCTCGACTACTCAATACAAAATTGAGTACCCAAGAGTTTAATAAAACAGAAAATAAACACTTGGGTCAAACATGGGTCTGGTGTGAGTAAACGAGTTAAAATTGTTTAACTTTGAAAAAACCTTTGAAAGAAATGGTATCTCGTAAGACTTCCCGCACATAAACACGGAAAAGTTTTTATCTTACGATAACCAAAACATTGATAGGAAATCCAGTTATATTATAATAGGGTCTAGGGTTTTCACATAAATACTCATATAGCTGAAATTGTTACATTATTAAATTCCAGCATACTAGCCACAAAGTGGGTTATACAATCAAGTCCGCGATCACTTATTGGAGTTTGGATTCCATACAATGGCAGGGCTACTGGGGTACCGCCCGTCACAGTACGGGGCCTAGATCACCGTACCGAGGATCACTCCCAATCCCCTACAACACAAGGCCGAAACCATCTAAGGATAATTCCGAACAAGACAACCCCGTAGTTGGCGCGACCAACCACACACTAAGCCGAATAAAAAGGAACTTATAGACAGGGGAAAATCTCGTCCTACTTGGGCGCTACCCACTTAACCTTGCTGCACCTCCCCTGTTTTAGCCATTCCCGGTTGATGAGGCTTGAGGCTACGATTACCTTTAATCAGAACACATCACTTAGAATGCTCATCGTCCACCTGACGATGTTCTGAAAGCATTCAATCCATACAAGTTCGTTCCGGGTTCGAACGAAACCGAAGGCATTATCTCGTTACACTCGTTTTGGAATCACCCTCAAAGTTAACGACAATAACCCTTGCACTCTGAATCTTCATCTCGAATCTGAAAGTACTATCTCCGTAAACTCATTTTGGAATCACCCTCAGAGTTATAACGGTACATAGTTCTTACACCTCGAGTCTTCACTTCATTTTAGATTCACGACCTATCGTTAATTTGGATCGATGTGGTTTTCGGATATCCAAATCTGGAAACCCGATCCCGGTCTCATCGAAATCCAAAACGTATCTTTTAAGTCCAAGTTGTTTAAAGGTTTAAACATTTAAACTTATATTCAGGATGATATAAACAGATAGATAAATCACATTATCACAATAGATAATTCCTATCAAACATTCATCTCACAAAGCAGCATGTCACATAGATATCATATCCAATCATCCAGTATCAACCAATCACCCAATATCAATCATCCAAATCATTCAAAAGCAGAATTGATTAACTCCTAAATCAATTTAATTAACCTTTAATTAAATTAATTACTATCCTTTAATTACTTGGATTATCTTAATCCTGCTTCATTGATTTATTACATATCAATTTATTAATCATCTCTTAATGATCTTCCTTAATTAATCTTCCTTGATTAATTATACCTTAATTACATTTAAGTAATTATCCTTTAATTAATTAATTATAGAAATTAATTATTCTTAACCATATACAGTAATTAACCTTTAATTACTTTTATTAATTTCACTAATTAATGGTCCTTCATTTACTCCATTAATTAATTTATCTATAATTATTTGCATTAATCCTCAATTAATTATAATTAATTAATCATACTTTAATTAATCACTTTTATTAATCAACCTTGATTAATTCCATTAATTATATTAATTAATGATCCTCTAAATACTTCATTAATTATTTAACCTTTTAATTAATTAATCTTTAATTAACCACCTTCATTAATTAGTCTTAATTAATCATAATTACTATTACTTAAAAAAATTATCTTTTATTATTCACCTTCACTAATTACCCACTAATTATTTATTAATTAATCATATTCATTTATTATTCATTAATTAATCACATTAATTAATTAACCTTAATTAATTACATTTATTAATTAATTAACCTTAATTAATCTCATTAATTAACCTTTAATTAATTATCTAAGTAATTAATCCTTAATTACTTTCCTTAAATATATTTTAAAACTTGGTTAACATTTTACTTTTGAAACTAATTATTTTAATAACTTTAAAACTTGTTTTAACACTTTGTTTTGGAACTTTATAAAATATCTTAACTTGGAAAACTTGGTTTTATTTTACTTTTAAACTTAAAAACTTTTGGAAAAAAACTTGAGTTCTTCCTTTTTAAACTTGGAACATTTTCCCTTAAAATTTTGAAACCATATTACTTAACAAAAACAACCCGAGCAAGCCTATATTATTTTCCCGAGCAAACTTCGAGTCGACCCACACAAAAACTCGAGCCTGCCCCGCGTCTTCCCCTATACTCGTCTGCTTCGAGTCAACCATCAATTCGCACGACCCCAACCCGAGACGTCTTCGTCTTCTCCAACGCTAAGTACACCAGAACGAAACCAACGTGCACCCGTGCACGTGCACGATCATTCAACGCCGCTCCGACCATCGTTCTGAACGTCGACCAGTCCCCCTTAGCCTCGACATTCCAACCACCAACCCAGAAACCAAGATCCATCATCGGAACGAAATTTCGATCATCGATCGAATTCCTGGAGCAACTCGATCCACCAAAACCTCTTACCATCGATGATTCTATCAACTGGAAACTCCAGCCTTCCTCCTAGAGCAGCACCACACTTCAACGACGCGTTTCCCACCCTCGCGTTCGAGCTCGATGCGCCAAGTTTGTCGAGATCACCTCGATAACAACACAGCCCAAAAACTATACCACGAACCCTACTTCACCTATTTCCGGCCTCCACGACCATCCGAAAAATCCTCCACTATTTTTCCCGTAACCCTCAACTCATCGGCCACTTCCATGCCAAATCTCGACAAACATTACCACGCCGATCGCTGGTGATTGACGAAAATACCCAAAACGTTCATCTTACGAATTTCTGATAATCCTAATCCTAAAAATTATGAAATGTTTATCAAAAATCAGGATTTTCAAATACGAATCAGCCCCTATGATCTGAACTTGATGTAGAGATGTTCGATTCTGACCCATTTTAAAATTTTCACTGTAATTCTTTTATTTTTCAGGATTTTTGCTAATTATTTATACTCGAAACAATTTTAAAAATGAATTTACATAGTTACCATCATTTTCTCTTTTAAGATCAAGGTCTAAAATTATTTTGTTTAGAAGGTATGAATTTATTTATGGATTTGGAGCCTGTTTATTCAAACAGAGAAGATATACATATATATAGAAACTCATATATACAGAACATATCATATTTACAAACATGTATTCACAATCAACATTCAAGCAACAATATACATCATCACAACACAAATCTATCACTTGCATCAAAGTTTGCTCACAGATTTTAAAACTGTTTTTAAAAGGAAGGTTTACTCACCAGATTATAAAACAGAGAATAAGCCTTTAGAAGCTTGAAAACTGATAGTTGATTTTAAACTGAATCTTCATTAGCTCAGGTTGAAACTGAGGTTGAATCTAAATCTTGAAGTTGATTTTAATTCAGTTGAGTTGATCTTTGCTCAGGCTAAAACTGGAAACAGGCTGTTGATAGATTTTATTTTCTTTTGATTTTGGTTTCAGTTTTTAGAAAGAAGAAAAAGTTTTAGAAGAAAAAGATTTGAACTGAGAAAATAGAAGCCAGGTCTCTTACTAATACATATTTATTTAAATTTCAATTTTAACTAAGAAAGAGTATGCCACTTGTATTTTTTATTGCATTACAAATGTACTTGCATGCTTAAATCATTTTACACATGTCCAAACTTGTTTTATATACTTACAAGTGTTAAAACCCTTATTATAAAAGTATTTATGATTTTCTTTAAATTATGTAAAATGTGAATTTGTATTTACTTATGTTATAATTATTTATATGTTACTTATGTCTTATCTCTTTTATATGTTTACAAACCATTTAAGTTTAAGAGATATTTTAAAAGAAAGCTTATTTAAAACCTTAATATATAAATTTATAGACCATTTTTAGTTTAATACTTATTAAAGGAAAACAAATTAAAACCTTTATTAAATTTTAGAAAAGATATAAATAGATATTGCCAAATTAAATATTTATTAGCCTTTAAAAAATTAAATTACTAATTTAAATTAAAATTATAAAGGAAAATTATCAATCCAATTTAATTATAAATAAAGATTATTAAATTCATATTGCCCAAAATCCCGGGTCATCACATTCCTCCCCCCTTAAAAGAATTTCGTCCCCGAAATTAAAAGCAAAGATAATTTAATAACCCAACAAAGATTTCAATCTCAAACAGCAAAGCATACCTATCATCCAGTTATTAACAACCATAGCAACCAATCAAACAATCAAACTTAACTAACTATCCTGATACAAATCAGGATAGATCTTTATAATACTATCTAGAGTTTCCCAGGTATAAATCACTGGAATACTCGCTCTTACAGAATCTAAACTAACAATACCACTACGATCCAAAGCTACTCTCTTCTCTAGATCCACTAATCTGAACAAAATATCAGACCACACTCAAGTCTAGCTCAACTACCAAATCTATCTGAACTGTTGATTCCACAACCAGTGATGGGTCATACACGTACTCCCTTAGAGATACGTGAAATACAATGAATTCCAGCTATCCAAACTGGCCATTCAATCCTGTAGATCAAAGAACTACTCTTCTCGAGAACACAGGAAAATCCAAAATACTTCGGAGCTAGCTTTCAAATCTTACCAAATCTTATAGCTCTATAGTCGGAGAAAATTTAAACAACTTCCAATTTCCAATTCCGAATTCCAAACTCTGTCTCATATCTGCATAACTCACCAGACGATTCTGGGCTACCTCATTTCTTCCTGATCAGCTCAACCTTCGCTGATGCTTTTTGAAACAAATCTTGACCAAGAACAAAAATGATCTCTAGATCCTATGAACAAGATGATCCTTCCAAAATCTGCTGAAATCCAAACTTGAAAACTAGATCTGACCAATCCATTTCCAAAAATTTCAGAGCTGCTACACCAACTCTTCTTTCTCTAAGAACCATCCTACTACCAGACTAACCACCAGTATCGCTTCTGGAACCAAGTTGATACAGAACTCAACTTTAGATGCAGACAAAATTCTGACTACCTTGATAGCTTCTACCTCCTCATGAGAAACCTCAATCTCAAAGCCATAATAACCAATCTCCACAAAAGATCCTTGAGATGAGCAGATATCTTCTCAAGAAACTCGAGACTCCAAACCAAGCGCATATAACTTACTCTTCTTAATCTTGCTTCAAAAAGAACATCTCCTTCGAGAACATCCATAGATACTGCGACTCATCACACAGCTGCTCCTTCCTGAAGTTGCTAAGATACCATTACTCACTTCTACTTATACAACAGATCCAAACTCTTAGAAAATCTGCTTACCCGAGCTCAACCAAGCTTACACTCCAATAATGGACTCCGAATCTGGAAAAAGATTTCCTTCAGAGATCCGAGAAATCCTTACACGATACTGCCAAACTTACTTGAGACGGTATTATGTTTACAGTCTCGATATATACACTTCCAACCTCAACAATAGGGCTTCTAACATTAGTGGTAGTTGTGCTACTCACCCACCACTACTCCATCTACCTTAAGAACTTATGTTGGAAAACCCCAACAGATAACCCAACAAATAGGTAGAAATAAATATATATATATATATAGTTATATAAAAATTACAAATACGCTCTCTCAAGATAGACACCACTCCAGAGCCTAGGTATTCACTCAACCAAGAGCTCTGATACCAACTGTCACGTCCCGACTTTCTAAGCTCAGAAAGACGTATCATGAATTAAGAAAGAAAGGGATAGAAGAAGAAAAGATAGAAAAGAAAGAACAACGACATATGAGAATCTCACAGCGGAACGAATGAAATATAATATATCACATAAGATATTACATAGTATCATATACATCAGAGTTACACAACTTATACATCACATATTAGAAATTTATAAACACATGTCTATCATACATTTCAAGTACATCAATACAATACAGACACAATTACTAACACATCGGAATCACTATATATCTACACGCTGAAGCCACCTGCTCCACATCTCCTCCAGAATTCGTCAAAGCTAACCTAAATCTCTCGACTACTCAATACAAAATTGAGTACCCAAGAGTTTAATAAAATAGAAAATAAACACTTGGGTCAGACATGGGTCTGGTGTGAGTAAACGGGTTAAAATTGTTTAACTTTGAAAAAACCTTTGAAAGAAAGGATATCTCGTAAGACTTCCCGCACATAAACACGGAAAAGTTTTTATCTTACGATAACCAAAACATTGATAGGAAATCCAGTTATATTATAATAGGGTCTAGGGTTTTCACATAAATACTCATATTGCTGAAATTGTTACATTATTAAATTCCAGCATACTAGCCACAAAGTGGGTTAACAATCAAGTCCACGATCACTTATTGGAGTTTGGATTCCATACAATGGAAGGGATACTGGGGTACCGCCCGTCATAGTACGAGGCCTAGATCACCGTACCGAGGATCACTCCCAATCCCCTACAACATAAGGCCGGAACCATCTAAGGATAATTCCGAACAAGACAACCCTGTAGTTGGCGCGACCAACCACACACTAAGCCGAATAAAAAGGAACTTATAGATAGGGGAAAATCTCGTCCTACTTGGGCGCTACCCACTTAACCTTGCTGCACCTCCCCTGTTTTAGCCATTCCCGGTTGATGAGGCTTGAGGCTACGATTACCTTTAATCAGAACACATCACTTAGAATGCTCATCGTCCACCTGACGATGTTCTGAAAGCATTCAATCCATACAAGTTCGTTCCGGGTTCGAACGAAACCGAAGGCATTATCTCGTTACACTCGTTTTGGAATCACCCTCAGAGTTAACGACAATAACCCTTGCACTCTGAATCTTCATCTCGAATCTGAAAGTACTATCTCCGTAAACTCATTTTGGAATCACCCTCAGAGTTATAACGGTACATAGTTCTTACACCTCGAGTCTTCACTTCATTTTAGATTCACGACCTATCGTTAATTTGGATCGATGTGGTTTTCGGATATCCAAATCTGGAAACCCGATCCCGGTCTCATCGAAATCCAAAACGTATCTTTTAGGTCCAAGTTGTTTAAAGGTTTAAACATTTAAACTTATATTCAGGATGATATAAACAGATAGATAAATCACATTATCACAATAGATAATTCCTATCAAACATTCATCTCACAAAGCAGCATGTCACATAGATATCATATCCAATCATCCAGTATCAACCAATCACCCAATATCAATCATCCAAATCATTCAAAAGCAGAATTGATTAACCCCTAAATCAATTTAATTAACCTTTAATTAAATTAATTACTATCCTTTA
The DNA here is from genome assembly GCA_030737815.1 of Allium fistulosum. NCBI lineage: Eukaryota > Viridiplantae > Streptophyta > Magnoliopsida > Asparagales > Amaryllidaceae > Allium > Allium fistulosum. Next base: position 630,033,691 of record CM060903.1, on the reverse strand, counting down.
ATTACTTGGATAATCTTAATCCTGCTTCATTGATTTATTACATATCAATTTATTAATCATCTCTTAATGATCTTCCTAATTAATCTTCCTTGATTAATTATACCTTAATTACATTCAAGTAATTATCCTTTAATTAATTAATTATAAAAATTAATTATTCTTAACCATATACAGTAATTAACCTTTAATTACTTTTATTAATTTCACTAATTAATGATCCTTCATTTACTCCATTAATTAATTTAACTATAATTGTTTGCATTAATCCTCAATTAATTATAATTAATTAATCATACTTTAATTAATCACTTTTATTAATCAACCTTGATTAATTCCATTAATTATATTAATTAATGATCCTCTAAATACTTCATTAATTAATTAACCTTTTAATTAATTAATCTTTAATTAACCACCTTCATTAATTAGTCTTAATTAATCATAATTACTATTACTTAAAAAAATTATCTTTTATTAATCACCTTCACTAATTACCCACTAATTATTTATTAATTAATCATATTCATTTATTATTCATTAATTAATCACATTAATTAATTAACCTTAATTAATTACATTCATTAATTAATTAACCTTAATTAATCTCATTAATTAACCTTTAATTAATTATCTAAGTAATTAATCCTTAATTACTTTCCTTAAATATATTTTAAAACTTGGTTAACATTTTACTTTTGAAACTAATTATTTTAATAACTTTAAAACTTGTTTTAACACTTTGTTTTGGAACTTTATAAAATATCTTAACTTGGAAAACTTGGTTTTATTTTACTTTTAAACTTAAAAACTTTTGGAAAAAAACTTGAGTTCTTCCTTTTTAAACCTGGAACATTTTCCCTTAAAATTTTGAAACCAGATTACTTAACAAAAACAACCCGAGCAAGCCTATATTATTTTCCCGAGCAAACTTCGAGTCGACCCACACAAAAACTCGAGCCTGCCCCACGTCTTCCCCTATACTCGTTTGCTTCGAGTCAACCATCAATTCGCATGACCCCAACCCGAGACGTCTTCGTCTTCTCTAACGCTAAGTACACCAGAACGAAACCAACGTGCACACGTGCACGTGCACGATCATTCAACACCACTCCGACCATCGTTCTGAACGTCGACCAGTCCCCCTTAGCCTCGACATTCCAACCACCAACCCAGAAACCAAGATCCATCATCGGAACGAAATTTCGATCATCGATCGAATTCCTGGAGCAACTCGATCCACCAAAACCTCTTACCACCGATGATTCTGTCAACTGGAAACTCCAGCCTTCCTCCTAAAGCAGCACCACACTTCAACGACGCGTTTCCCTCCTCGCGTTCGAGCTCGATGCGCCTAGTTCGTCGAGATCACCTCGATAACAACACAACCCAAAAACTATACCACGAACCCTACTTCACCTATTTCCGGCCTCCACGACCATCAGAAAAATCCTCCACTATTTTTCCTGTAACTCTCAACTCATCGGCCACTTCCATGCCAAATCTCGACAAACATTACCACGCCGATCGCTGGTGATTGACGAAAATACCCAAAATGTTCATCTTACGAATTCCTGATAATCCTAATCCTAAAAATTATGAAATGTTTATCAAAAATCAGGATTTTCAAATACGAATCAGCCCCTATGATCCGAACTTGATGTAGAGATGTTCGATTCTGACCCATTTTAAAATTTTCACTGTAATTCTTTTATTTTTCAGGATTTTTGCTAATTATTTATACTCGAAAAATTTTTAAAAATGAATTTACATAGTTACCATCATTTTCTCTTTTAAGATCAAGGTCTAAAATTATTTTGTTTAGAAGGTATGAATTTATTTATGGATTTGGAGCCTGTTTATTCAAACAGAGAAGATATACATATATATAGAAACTCATATATACAGAACATATCATATTTACAAACATGTATTCACAATCAACATTCAAGCAACAATATACATCATCACAACACAAATCTATCACTTGCATCAAAGTTTGCTCACAGATTTTAAAACTGTTTTTAAAAGGAATGTTTACTCACCAGATTATAAAACAGAGAATAGGCCTTTAGAAGCTTGAAAACTGATAGTTGATTTTAAACTGAATCTTCATTAGCTCAGGTTGAAACTGAGGTTGAATTTAAATCTTGAAGTTGATTTGAATTTAGTTGAGTTGATCTTTGCTCAGGCTAAAACTGGAAACAAGCTGTTGATAGATTTTATTTTCTTTTGATTTTGGTTTCAGTTTTTAGAAAGAAGAAAATGTTTTAGAAGAAAAAGATTTGAACTGAGAAAATAGAAGCCAGGTCTCTTACTAATACATATTTATTTAAATTTCAATTTTAACTAAGAAAGAGTATGCCACTTGTATATTTTATTGCATTACAAATGTACTTGCATGCTTAAATCATTTTACACATGTCCAAACTTGTTTTATATACTTACAAGTGTTAAAACCCTTATTATAAAAGTATTTATGATTTTCTTTAAATTATGTAAAATGTGAATTTGTATTTACTTATGTTATAATTATTTATATGTTACTTATGTCTTATCTCTTTTATATATTTACAAACCATTTAAGTTTAAGAGATATTTTAAAAGAAAGCTTATTTAAAACCTTAATATATAAATTTATAAACCATTTTTAGTTTAATACTTATTAAAGGAAAACAAATTAAAACCTTTATTAAATTTTAGAAAAGATATAAATAGATATTGCCAAATTAAATATTTATTAGCCTTTAAAAAATTAAATTACTAATTTAAATTAAAATTATAAAGGAAAATTATCAATCTAATTTAATTATAAATAAAGATTATTAAATTCATATTGCCCAAAATCCCAGGTCATCACAAACATGACAAGTATGCTACAAAAAGATGAAGCCGTGAACATCACAAGGCCAGGAAATCACAAAATCAAAGTCTACAAAGTCAACTGCAGTTTCTAGAAATCACAGGGGCCAGAAAGAGTAATTAACCAGAGAATATTCTTGAAATCAAGTAAAAATGAAAAAGTCATATAATCAAATACCAGACAAAACAATGGAGCAACAGCAAACAAGATTAGGCAGAAATGAATAGAATTGACCAAAGTCAGGTGAAGTTAAAATTCAAGTCGAAGCCGTTCAAAACAAGGCCGAAGTCAAGGAAATTCGAATGTACAAATCAAAGTTGGAAAATCATGCAATCAGAAATGGTCAAAGTCAACAGCAAAACAACACCGTGGTCATCACGAAATTGAATCAAAGCCGTGTCAACCAAGTTTTGTCAAATATACGAATATATACGCAATATGAAAAAGTCAGAAATCATCTATAGCATTCAATCAATATCAGACGGTCAAGCATGAATCATCAGACGAGTTCAAATATGAAATACGAACGAAAATATAGGAACGAGAATCCTATATAAACCCTAAATCACCACTGGCAAAAATCATCGAATTCAAGTATTCAATCCAGTAAACTAAAGGCATAAATTACATACCTAAGTTAGAGACGAATTCGATCAACAAGGAGTAGCCGAAGCCAAGCTACGAAGAAACAATCGATCGAAAAAAGCAACGAAGTTCGAAACCATCTTTCGATCGAGAATATAGAGTCGGCAGCCTCAATTTCACAACCCTAATTCCGTTCAAAGAGGAAACGAACGAGAGCCAAAGCCCTAACTCCAGAAAGAGGAACAAACGAAAGAGAAGCCACCACTATCACAAGCAAAGAAACGGGCTAAAGAAAAAAAGAGGGCCGGCCTTAATAATTTGATGAAGGCTTTTGTTTTTACTTTAGTTTTAATTTTTTGGGCCTGGTTTAGTTGTTTAATTAATTATATAAGGCTCTATTTTAAATTAGGGTTTTTCGAGTTATTCTTGTTTTTTATTTTCTGTATTTTTCAAAATAAATCTGGGTAAATCACCACCTAGGGTTTAGGTAGTGTCAGATTGTCTAGTTAGAATTAGTTCAGTGAGTAGGGTTTGCGAGTTTGCAAAACTCTATAGGCGGTAGCAGGGTGTGCGAGTCTGTTAGAGTGTTTGTAAGCGAGATACTGTTTAATTCTAATAGAAATCTGGGAATACAGCAGTAGGCAGGGGTTGCCGAAGCTGGGTAAATTTTGTGTGTGATTTACTTTTCAGCATATTTACTTCTCTGCAGTTTGTTTTTGTGTTTAATTCGAGAAAATTTGCTATAACCCTATTCACCCCCCCTCTAGGGTTAATCTAGATCCTACAAATAATTAAAATTTGGAAATTTTATATTTTAATTAACGAGTAAAAATAGCCATTTTGGCAACTGTCTCGGATTTCGACGAAACTAGTTTCATCGGATCTGCAATAGTGAGTTATTGTAGGATTTCAAGTTTCGTAGTGATCGGACTTGTTGTTTGGCCGTGCGAGCTTGAAATGCATGGAAATCAATTTAAGGAATTCGATAAAATAATTTGACTTTGAAAGCTATCTTCCACATACGATCGAATCAGGCCTCGAAACTAGTTCCATTACGTTCAGAATAGGGGTAAAATATTATAAACGCCATGCGACACACTTCGTTTGGAGCTCGAGAAATATCGAATGTTAAACGCCGGATATTTTCAAATTTAATAATAATATAAATATCTACATCCTTGTGCCAACACTCGTTCAAACCACGTTCCCATTTCAAACCATATATCCTTCTCCCTCTCCCTTTTCTTCGAATTGCTAATCTCAGATTCATTTCCAAAAAAAAATGAACGAAATAAAAAAAATTAATTGAATCGCGATCAAAGCCTCGTGACCTAGGAGGAGTCGCGCGCATGCAGCCGGTTGTTCGCCTACGACTGGCAGAAGAGCTAGGCAGCAGTCGAGCTCGGCATTCAATTTTAGGGTTTATTGGGTCATCGATGGAGCTCACGAGCACGCGCGATGGAGGCTGGCACTCAGTGAAGTCACAATGTCTGGAGTGACGCTTGCACGCGCTCGAGCGAGAGGTTGGAAGAGATGGCAAGCACGACGATGCTTGCTAGAAGATGGGGGCGGCTAGCGTGTGTGGTCGCGGATTGGATGAAGCGTGTCACTGTGCTAAATATGGTAGAAGTTTAGTGAGGGAGTGAATATTCGAGTGCAGTATGTTGCCTTGGAATTGCATTGGTGTCGTCTACGCATTGGGATCAATTTGGAATTTATTTGAAGATGAAATTATTTTCAGTTTCAAATAGAAAGGTGAATGTTTACACGCTCACAAGTACTAAAATATTATTTTTATGTTAGTTAAATTTATATTGTGCAGTGATTTAAATTTTTGACTGTTGTTTGGTAAAATTTAGCTGACATTTAAACTGATATGAATTAAAATGATAGGAATTTAAATTGATAGTAAAAACTTGAAATGAAAATTAAGTTGCAAGTAAAATCTACCGATTTTTGATAACTAGTGAATGGTTATGATTTATTGACTGTTTGAATGTTGGTTGTGATGGATGCTATTGATTGATATTTTGGATGATTTGGATGTTTGTTTATTTATATATATCTTGTTATCATCCTGTATATTATTTACAGTATATAAGCTGTAAATTGAATTCTTTCGAATAAATTAAGAAATAGGTTGAAATGATATATACCTATGACATTTATTTTGGATTGAAATGATATATATCCACCATTGGAATTAAATTGAAATAATGGATTCTCTTAGCCATAGGATAGAGAATTATATACGAAAACCAGATTGGTTAAATTAAATGATTTTGAAAGTTTTGTTTTGAAATTTAAATGATTTGATTTTAAGAAATAAAAATTGAATTTATGGAAATCGAATTATTTTCAAACTGAAGCTCGAAATGTTGAGATTTAAATTTGGTAAACGAAATTGTTTGAATAATCGAAGTTGAGATTTTGAAATTATAATCAAAATATGATTTGAAATTCAGAAATTGATTTGTTTTAAAAGATTGGACTTTTATGCGAACTTTGAATATTGCTAAGTAAAAGAATATAAATAATATTTCGAAGTTTAGCTTGGAATCGAATTATATTTAAAGATTTGGATTTTTAATTGAATACTGAAAGTCAATTTGATTTAAGTGATTTGAATCGATATTTTGGAAATCAAACTCGGAATTTATATAAATCCAAATGGTTTAAATTTAAGAATTGAGTTAAAATTTTATCATTGAATCGGACGGTTGAAATTTAAATTAAATTGGAATTGGAATTGGAATCGAAATTAATTTGGAATTGAATTAAAATTAATTTGGAATTGAAATTATTTTGAATTGAAATTGATATTTATTTCGAAATGAAATTGAAGTCGACTTGAAATCGAAATTGAATCGATTAAATTGGAATGGAATTTTGAAATTGAGTGAAATGGGAAAATTGGGAATTGAATCAGTTTGACTTTGAAACTATTTCAAATAAATTTTAATATAAACGGTTTAAAAATCTATCTTCTTAAATATTCAAAAGCCAAACTATTTATTATGTAAATTATTTTCAACGCTCAAACTATTTTCTATTAAACTATTTTAACTATTTAAGCTATTTAAAACTATTCAACTATTTTCTAAAAATTCAAACTGGTCAAAAGGTGAAATGTTTATATTTAAACATTGGATTTAAATACGAAATGGGTTAAAATGAAGTTATAACCTAAATTAAAGTTCGAAATAACTTTGGAAGCGAGATCGTGATATTGGGGTGAAATGATATTTTCAAGTGAAAATGACGTATCGAACTGAATATGATTTTTGAAGTAAATATTATATTTCGAAATGAAATTGATTTTTTTAAAGCGAATATGATATTTTAATACCAAGGATGAATTGTTTTCAAATTGTAAAAGTACCAACCGGTGTGTAAAACGACGTTTGGTTGTTAAAGAGACTGGGACCTCTTATTAACATACTCTCTGTCAATATTGGAACCATTTTAACAATCGTGTGAAAGGGACGCGGAAGATGATCTTAAGGCTATTTAACACTAGAGGGGGGGTGAATAGTGTTTTAAGAATTTCTTTAAAACTTCTTTGATTTAAATTGAATTAACTAACTTAATGCAAATACACAATCACAGATCAAATCACAGAATCACAAACAAATGCAAATATAAATAAAAAGCAAGTAAAGGAAAGAACACACCAGGAATTTTATACTGGTTCGGTGTTACCCTACATCCAGTCCCGCACAACCCGTACGGCTTTCTATTCAACAATAATCTAGATTACAATCCCTCGATTCCAAGGCAACGAGGTACACCCTCCAGATTCTCAGGTCTCTGGGTAGAACCACTTGATTCATAGGACACAAGTTCATCCGATCGATTTCCAAGGACACGATCACACCTTTATAACCCCACACAAGTTTCTTTGAGTACAAATGTATCTATAACTCTGATAAGCACTGAGATTCTTTGGAGAGAGTGGCAGAGAATCAAACTAGAGATATTCTGGTTTGATTCACTTAAGATTTCGGCAAAATATGGATAGGATGATTAGAAAATAAGATAAGAGAGTAAAGAGGAGAGAAAATAAAGAAAGTAGTTACTGGAAAACGTCCATAACAGTCTCTATTTATAGAGAATGAATGGATGTGTCCATTCGAAGAGGTTTAAACGAATAGACACTTCTTTTGAAAACAACCTTTGCTGTAACGGGAAGCATGTCGACATGACAGGTAAATAGGATGTCGACATGGTCTAGTAAAAAGTGATGATTTGCTTTACTTTGAAAATGATGATTTAAAACATATGCAACTTTATTCAAATGGACTCTATGTATTTGTAGAAGGTATTTAGAAGTAGAAATACTTATGAATGTATATATGTATATATACTAAAATATATTTAAAATCAAAGTAAATAAACTAAAGTAAATATTAAAATAGATTTTGAGGCTAAAATATCAAGGACAATTTTGAAATCAAAATATAACAAAATGATAAATATGATTTTGAGGCTAAAACATTTTTGGAAATGTGAACGAAGGTTTTTCTTTTGAAAAGGAATATTTGAAAATCATTTTATAAAACAAGAGATAATTTTGAAAATCATTTTGAATCAAAATTAGTGGATAACAAAATAGGGCTACTATCCGTTCCACTAGATATTTCGTGAGTTCCATCTCACTAGGGTTCCATCCCTTTAACAAGAACGAAGTGGATTCCATTCCACGAGTAAATTGGATAAAAAAGAATGATAGTGCTTTCAAGGAGTTTTAACAAATATCTAACCTAACTATATTATTTGTCTTGAACTCTTGAATATCTTGAATCTCATGAGTCTTCAATCTTGTACTCTTGATCTTTGTCTTCATCAATTTTGTTTTCTTTACTATACAGTCTTCTTTTGTTGATACCTGCATATAGATTTCCTGCACATATATATTTTATAACACTTCTATAGTTGTTGTCATCAAAACCACTGTAACGACCCGACTTTTTCTCCACAGAAAGTCGCATTGTTATGAAGAAAGAAAGGGATAGAAGAAGAAAAGAAAAGAAGAAAGAACAACAACACATCAGAAATCTCACAGCGGAACGAAAAATATATTATATCACATAAGATATTACATAGTATCATATACATCAGAGTACACGATTTATACATCACAATATAGACAGTTATAAACTTCTGTCTATTATACAACACAACTACATAAATACGATACATCATACACAGCGGAAACTCTATATATCTACACGCCGAAGCCTCCTGCTCCACAGCTCCTCCAGAATTCGTCAAGACTAACCTGAATCCCCTTGACTACTCATACAAATTTGAGTACCCAAGAGTTTAATAAAACAGAAAATAAACACTTGGGTCAGACATGGGTCTGGTGTGAGTAAACGGTTAGATTGCTTAACTTTGAAAACTTTTGAAAACAAAAGTATCACGTAAGACTTCCCACAAATAAACATGGGTAAGTTTTTACCTTACGCTAACTAAAACATTTGATAGGAAATCCAGTTATATTATAATAGGGTCTAGGGTTTCCAAGTAAAATACAGAAATAGCTGAAATGCTTACATCTCACATTCCAACATAGTTGGGCACAACTAATACGTACGGCACTTATTGGAGTTTGGATTCCATACAATGGCAGGGCTACTGGGGTACCGCCCGTCACAGTACGTGGCCTAGATCACCGTACCGAGGAGTACGCCCGCTCCCCTGCAACACAAAGCCGGAACCATCCCTTACTGGATAATCCCGAACAAGACAATCCCGTAGTTGGCGCGACCAACCACACACTAAGCCGAATAAAAGAAAAGGGACCTCTAGACAGGGATCTATCTTGCTCTCAGTGGGTGCTACCCACGAAGCCTTGCTGCACCTCCCCTGTTTTAGCCATTCCCGGTTGATGAGGCTTGAGGTTACGATTACCTTTATTCAGAACATATCACTTAGAATGCTCATCGTCCGCCTGACGATGTGCTGAAAGCATTCAATCCATATAAGTTCGTTCCGGGTTCGAACGAAACCGAAGGCATTATCTCGTTACACTCGTTTTGGAATCACCCTCAGAGTTAACGACAATAACCCTTGCACTCTAAATCTTCATCTTCACATGAGATTCACGACCTATCGTTAATTTGGATCGATGTGGTATTCGGGTCTCCAGACCTGGAATACCGGTATACGGAAACCCGATCCCGGTCTCATCGAAATCCAAAACGTATCTTTTAAGGCCAAGTTGTTTAAAGGTTTAAACAATTTAACTTATCTATATTCATACAGATAGATAATTCACAAATCACAATTGATAATCACATTATCAAATAAACAAATGATCTATAACCAAATAGGTAATCCATATCAACATCACAATAGTTAATCTATATTACCATCATAATGCAACCAAGCATTCATACTACACAACATTTCTTATCTCATTTCTGAGATTACATCCATTCAAGACAATCAATGTCATCCATTCTTATATAAGCAATGATTTACTTAATCACAACATAATTAATTTAAAATGAATTAAATTAACTATCTCTATTTTTAATTAATTTAAAGTGAATTAAATTAATTACTTAATCTCTTAATTAATTTAAAATAAATTAAATTAATTACTTCATTATAAATCTTACTTATATAATCATTAATTAATTACAAATAAATTAATTAATCTTTCTCTAATTATCCACTTAATTAATCAGCTTGATTAATTATATTTTAATTACATTTAAGTAATTATCCTTAATTAATTTCTCAAATTAATTATTCTTAACCAAATATAGTAATTAACCTTTAATTACTTCATTAATTAATTAATTATAATTAATTACTTTAATCCTTAATTAATTACAATTAATCACTTATCATTTTGATTAATTAATCTTAATTAATCAACTCTTAATCATATCATTAATTAATTATAAACTAATGATCCCTAATTACATCTTTAATTATCTATTCTATTTAAATTAATTACATTAAGTAATTAATCTTAATTAAACCACAATTGTTAATCACCTTTGATTAAATTAATCCAGTAATTAACTTCCCTTAATTACTTCCATTAATTAATTACCTTTTAATTAATTACCTTAACAAATAATTAATTATCTTATTAATTAACCTTAATCCTTTAATTAACTTTATTAACTAAATTATTTAATTAATAATATTAGGTAATTAACTCTTAATCATTTCCATTTAATTACTTTCATAATTATCCTCTAATTACTTTATTAAATAATTTCCCTTTATTTAATTACATCCAGTAATTATCCTTAATTACTTCATCAAGTAATTATACTTAATTAATTTATAAGTAATTATCTTTAATTAATCGCCAATTAATTACTTAGTTAATTGTTTATCTATTTATTCAAATTTAATTAGATAATTTCTTAACTATTTATACTTAAAGACTTTAATTAAGAAAATCATTATCTTAATTAAATAAATTAAATTGACCAACAATTTAATTATCTTCCCATATTAATTATCTTTAATAAATTAAATCTCTTAATTACTTAAGATAAATTCTTTATTATAATTGATTTACTAAAATCCTTATTATTTAAACTTTATTTAAATAAAACATTTTTAGAAATCAATTATAATTAAAGCATTATAAACTTTTACTCGACTTTCAAAATCTTTAAAACTTCTAAAGTTATTAAATTAACTCTAATAAAAAAAAAATATTTTTGAAAATCTACTTATCTACCTTAAAATAAACTTATCTATTTAAATATTAAAACTTGTTAAAACATTAATTTTGAAAACAATTTATTTTACAATTAAAAACTTGTTTAACTTTTGTTTTTAAAAACTTAGAAACATTACAAAAATCAAATTTCTTTTGATTTAAAAACATAAAACATTTGCTGTTAAATTTCTTTCGACCAACTCACCACTAACCCGAGTAAAACCATCAGGAACTCGAAGTAACTCTCGCGTCACTCACCATGCTTCCTGCTTCGAGTAAAACTCGAAAATTCCCAAATGAAAACTCAAGCAACCCCTTTCTTCCCCAAATCCCAAACCCAGATGCACGATAACGTGCTCGTGCACGTGCACGCCTTCAACGATCGACGACGATCTCCGTCCAGTCCTCCGGCAAGTCGCGTTCGACCTCGACATCGAATCGCACACCCCAGCAAACCCAAATTCGGTCGAAACATCGATCTCCATCCTCGAACCCAAAGCCTTAACCCACCCTCATCAGAAACCGACCCTCCACGGCCACCAAGACTTCGAAATCCCACGCCATCGAAGCCGTAGCTTCGCCTCACTCCCCTCTAACTCCAGAACCACTCGCGGTCGCGTCTGGTTCCATCACGTCGCCGCGAAGTCGAGACCAACATCGACAACGTTAACAAGCTCCAAAACCCTACTTCCTCAAAATCTGACCAACCCCTTCAATAATAAATTCTCGAAGGATTTTTCCTATGATCACCACCTTCCCCTTCACCTTCGAGTTCAACCACGGCACCCAGATCTCCCCCATTCGCCTCCGATCGACCAAAATTCCCAAGATAGAAAATTCCAAAATTTTCTCGAAATACTAATCTAAAAATCTTGATACAAATCTTAAAAATCATGCTTTAGCATTATGAATTCGATTATTTAATTCAAACTCAAAATTGACTTGATTAAATTTTGACCCATATCAAGATTTTACTGTAAATTTTAAAATTTGAAATAAATATCCATTATAAAATCCTATAATTATTTTTAGATGATATATTAATTGATTATATACAACTTCTGTTTACAATCTAAAGTCTAATTTGAAATTAAAATCAAGCTATTGGATTTAATAAAAAAAAACTGAAACCGTTATATAAACACAGAGACATTTTATCTTTATATAGGCAATCCAACACTCAATTTAAACATGCATCCAATTTAACTCAAGTATTCAGATAACATGAAGACGTTCATCTACAAGAACAAGTATAAATCAAGATTAAACTGTTTTTAAAAAAAATTCATTTACTCACCTTAATATCAAAACAGAGAGACAGGCTTTTAAATTTCTGATTTCTGGAAACTGCTCTTGATTTTGTTATTGAGATTTGAAATCCTTTTGCATGCTTTATTTATGTTGAATCTGGTGTGGAAGTTGCTGTTGAACTTCATTTGCATGTTGAATTACAGAGCTTGATTTAGTTGCAGGTTGATTTCGAGTTGCAGCATTCACTTTCAAACTGATTTTGCACATTTTACATTCCCAGATTTTTTTATCTTCATTTGCTTTTAGTTTTGTTTCAGGTTTTTAGAAGAAGAAAGAGTATTTAGAAAGAAAAGATTCGAACTGAGCAAATGAAGACCAGATTTCTTCTTTTACTACATTATTTTTAAATTAAATTTTAAATGAAGATAATGTTGCCACTTGTATTTTTATTAGTATTACAAATGTCCCAACTTGGTTTATGTGTTTACAAGTGTTTTTATCATGTGTTAAGATATTAACACATGTCCTAAGTAATTTTAAATAAATTTTTATTTAATTTAAATGTTAATATAAACTTACTTTTTTAATTACTTAATTAATAAATATTAATTTACCTTTAAAAGAAAATATGTTAAAACTAATTATAAATATAAATAAATTCCTTATTCATGTATTTTAAAGTCTAGAACATTATATAACCATTTAAAATTTAACACTTTAAAGAAAACTAAAATAAAACTTTGATTAAACCCCTTTTTAAACTATCACATTTAAAATAAACAATTGTCTTATATTTTGAAAACAATTGAATTAAATCTAAATTAACCTTTTGAAAATTGTTAAATTATAAAACAAAGCTTTTAAAATCACAATTTATACATATATATTTATCAATAGATTTAATTAAATTTCAAACAATCCCAGTTATAACATATATATACATATATATTACAAATTTGAAAATTCATCTTTAATTGAAAACAAAAGATATCCTATTCACAATATATAACAATATATATATTATAAATAGATTAAAACTTTATTAGCTTTGAAAATAAATCTTATCAATATTGCCAGATTAAATATTGATTAACTTTTAAAAGATTAAATTATCAATACATATTATTAAATTTAAATTGCCCAAAAACCCGGGATATCACATTCCTCCCCCCTTAAAATAATTTCGTCCCCGAAATTAAAAGCAAAGTTTATTTAATAATCCAACAAATATTTTAATTTCAAACACAAACCTATCATCCAATTTCTAACAACCAAAGCAACCAATCAAACAATCTAATCTAACTAAATATTCTGATATAAATCAGAATAGACTTCATAATACTACCTCGAGTTTCCCCGAGTATAAATCACCGGGAGACTCGCTCTACAGAAGCTAAACAAACTACACTACTATGATCCAGAGCTCCTCTCTTCTCTAGATCCACTAATCTGAACAAAATATCAGATCATACTCAAGTCTAGCTCAACTTCCAAATTCAACTGAACTGCAGATTCCACACCAGCAATGATGAATCATATACGTACTCCCTCAGAGATACGTGAAATAGAATGAATTCCAGCTATCCAAACTGGCCATTCAATCCTGTAGACAAAGAACTACTCTTCTTGAGAACACAGGAAAATCCAAAATACTTCAGAGTTTGCTTTCCAAAATTACCAAATCTTATAGCTCTTTAATCGGAGAAAACTTAAACAACTTCCAATTTCCAACTCCGAATTCCAAACTCCGTCTTATATCTGCCTAACTCATCAGACGATCCCGAGCTACCTCATCTCTTTCCGATCAACTTAACCTTTGCTGATGCTTCTTGAAACAACTGGACCAAGAACAAAATGATTTCCAGATCCTATCAACAAGATGATATTCCAAAATCTACTGAAATCCACAAACTCTACTCCACAAGCAATAGAAGACTGAACTTCCTTCTTCCAGATTCCAGAAAATTCTATACACACTTAGAAATTCACATAAACTTCTTGTAGAAATCTGAGGTTACTTCCTTTCTTGCACAGCTACTACCTTTGCTTTCGCTGCACAACTCTGATTTGAAATAGATGAGAATGTCGATGAACTCGAGCACAAACTAGATCCACAAACAAGCGGAAACATTAGTTATCTTAAAGACATAACCAACTTCTCAAAGAATAGACGAGTCCTCGGTCAAGGGTACTGTCTTCAGTTATCTTTGGCTAGAGGAAACTCGAAACTAGAAGCAGAAGAGAAAACACAGATACTCCATAAAATTCTAAGATACTTCACCAAATCCTTCTCTAGGAACTATCCTTCAACTAGACTGAACCACCGGTACCACTCCTGGAATCCAGTCGATAAGAAAACTCAACCTTCAGATGCGGACAACTCCTGACTTCTCTGAAGACATCCAGAAAAAAAAATTCTGACCACTCAAGAGAACACTCAGACAATCGCAAGTCACTTTTGCGATCAACCCAACCTAATTCCAAAGAAAAACTGTTCCTCTTTACCAATCAGAATAGCTTACACTTAATTATCCAATTTATCGAAGAAATGGATCCACTCTGCTGCTTCTGAACTTCACTTCCAGAAAAACTGCTCAGCTAGAAAACTTCTTGCCATCACAGGACACTCCGAGTAGCACTGCTGACACTGATGCTCCTATCCAAAGCTCTTCGAGAAACTCGAACTCCAAACCAAAGCAGAAACACCATGCTGAACTCAGCGACAACACCGAAATAGACACACTTCCTTAATCTTGTTCCAAAGAAAACATCTTTGGAAACATCCATCGTCACTGTATCTCATCATACAGCTACTATTACCTGAGGTATCAAGGTACCATCACTCGCTTCTGCCTCATCGACAGATCCAACTCTACTCATCCAAACTTCAGAGATAAACTCCGAACCATTACAGTTTCCTTCGGAGATCGATGAAATCATTCACCGCAGCAAAGCTTACTCGAGACAGTATTAGGTCTACAGTCTCGACAGATACACTTTCAACCTCAATACTTAGACTCCAACCATTTGTAGTCGTGTTTCACACACCACTACCCCATCTACCTTTATATCCTATATTGGAAAACCCGAACAGGTAACCCAATAAATAGGTAGAAATACATAAATATATATATATTTAAAATGATATATTTTATATAGAAATTATTTCTGGGTAAAATTATTTCATTTACCCCTTTTTTTTTAAAACAATATTGTGTCCGTTGGCCTGGTTCAAGTGTTTAGAGATCCCTATCAATAACGTTAGCTACTCGTATTGACCAGAATCCATATACCACTCAACCGATCAATTAACACAATATAAAATCATTTTATATAACTAACAAATACGCGCTCTCGTATATATATATATATATACACTCAAACTTAGACAGGTTGCTACAGATCCTATCTCTAATGATCAATCCTTCCGAACCTAGGTATTCACTCAACCTAGTGTTCTGATATTCACTTAACCAATAGCTTAGGTATTCGCTCAACCTATGCTCTGATACCATATGTAACGACCCGACTTTTTCTCCACAGAAAGTCGCATTGTTATGAAGAAAGAAAGGGATAGAAGAAGAAAAGAAAAGAAGAAAGAACAACAACACATCAGAAATCTCACAGCGGAACGAAAAATATATTATATCACATAAGATATTACATAGTATCATATACATCAGAGTACACGATTTATACATCACAATATAGACAGTTATAAACTTCTGTCTATTATACAACACAACTACATAAATACGATACATCATACACAGCGGAAACTCTATATATCTACACGCCGAAGCCTCCTGCTCCACAGCTCCTCCAGAATTCGTCAAGACTAACCTGAATCCCCTTGACTACTCATACAAATTTGAGTACCCAAGAGTTTAATAAAACAGAAAATAAACACTTGGGTCAGACATGGGTCTGGTGTGAGTAAACGGTTAGATTGCTTAACTTTGAAAACTTTTGAAAACAAAAGTATCACGTAAGACTTCCCACAAATAAACATGGGTAAGTTTTTACCTTACGCTAACTAAAACATTTGATAGGAAATCCAGTTATATTATAATAGGGTCTAGGGTTTCCAAGTAAAATACAGAAATAGCTGAAATGCTTACATCTCACATTCCAACATAGTTGGGCACAACTAATACGTACGGCACTTATTGGAGTTTGGATTCCATACAATGGCAGGGCTACTGGGGTACCGCCCGTCACAGTACGTGGCCTAGATCACCGTACCGAGGAGTACGCCCGCTCCCCTGCAACACAAAGCCGGAACCATCCCTTACTGGATAATCCCGAACAAGACAATCCCGTAGTTGGCGCGACCAACCACACACTAAGCCGAATAAAAGAAAAGGGACCTCTAGACAGGGATCTATCTTGCTCTCAGTGGGTGCTACCCACGAAGCCTTGCTGCACCTCCCCTGTTTTAGCCATTCCCGGTTGATGAGGCTTGAGGTTACGATTACCTTTATTCAGAACATATCACTTAGAATGCTCATCGTCCGCCTGACGATGTGCTGAAAGCATTCAATCCATATAAGTTCGTTCCGGGTTCGAACGAAACCGAAGGCATTATCTCGTTACACTCGTTTTGGAATCACCCTCAGAGTTAACGACAATAACCCTTGCACTCTAAATCTTCATCTTCACATGAGATTCACGACCTATCGTTAATTTGGATCGATGTGGTATTCGGGTCTCCAGACCTGGAATACCGGTATACGGAAACCCGATCCCGGTCTCATCGAAATCCAAAACGTATCTTTTAAGGCCAAGTTGTTTAAAGGTTTAAACAATTTAACTTATCTATATTCATACAGATAGATAATTCACAAATCACAATTGATAATCACATTATCAAATAAACAAATGATCTATAACCAAATAGGTAATCCATATCAACATCACAATAGTTAATCTATATTACCATCATAATGCAACCAAGCATTCATACTACACAACATTTCTTATCTCATTTCTGAGATTACATCCATTCAAGACAATCAATGTCATCCATTCTTATATAAGCAATGATTTACTTAATCACAACATAATTAATTTAAAATGAATTAAATTAACTATCTCTATTTTTAATTAATTTAAAGTGAATTAAATTAATTACTTAATCTCTTAATTAATTTAAAATAAATTAAATTAATTACTTCATTATAAATCTTACTTATATAATCATTAATTAATTACAAATAAATTAATTAATCTTTCTCTAATTATCCACTTAATTAATCAGCTTGATTAATTATATTTTAATTACATTTAAGTAATTATCCTTAATTAATTTCTCAAATTAATTATTCTTAACCAAATATAGTAATTAACCTTTAATTACTTCATTAATTAATTAATTATAATTAATTACTTTAATCCTTAATTAATTACAATTAATCACTTATCATTTTGATTAATTAATCTTAATTAATCAACTCTTAATCATATCATTAATTAATTATAAACTAATGATCCCTAATTACATCTTTAATTATCTATTCTATTTAAATTAATTACATTAAGTAATTAATCTTAATTAAACCACAATTGTTAATCACCTTTGATTAAATTAATCCAGTAATTAACTTCCCTTAATTACTTCCATTAATTAATTACCTTTTAATTAATTACCTTAACAAATAATTAATTATCTTATTAATTAACCTTAATCCTTTAATTAACTTTATTAACTAAATTATTTAATTAATAATATTAGGTAATTAACTCTTAATCATTTCCATTTAATTACTTTCATAATTATCCTCTAATTACTTTATTAAATAATTTCCCTTTATTTAATTACATCCAGTAATTATCCTTAATTACTTCATCAAGTAATTATACTTAATTAATTTATAAGTAATTATCTTTAATTAATCGCCAATTAATTACTTAGTTAATTGTTTATCTATTTATTCAAATTTAATTAGATAATTTCTTAACTATTTATACTTAAAGACTTTAATTAAGAAAATCATTATCTTAATTAAATAAATTAAATTGACCAACAATTTAATTATCTTCCCATATTAATTATCTTTAATAAATTAAATCTCTTAATTACTTAAGATAAATTCTTTATTATAATTGATTTACTAAAATCCTTATTATTTAAACTTTATTTAAATAAAACATTTTTAGAAATCAATTATAATTAAAGCATTATAAACTTTTACTCGACTTTCAAAATCTTTAAAACTTCTAAAGTTATTAAATTAACTCTAATAAAAAAAAATATTTTTGAAAATCTACTTATCTACCTTAAAATAAACTTATCTATTTAAATATTAAAACTTGTTAAAACATTAATTTTGAAAACAATTTATTTTACAATTAAAAACTTGTTTAACTTTTGTTTTTAAAAACTTAGAAACATTACAAAAATCAAATTTCTTTTGATTTAAAAACATAAAACATTTGCTGTTAAATTTCTTTCGACCAACTCACCACTAACCCGAGTAAAACCATCAGGAACTCGAAGTAACTCTCGCGTCACTCACCATGCTTCCTGCTTCGAGTAAAACTCGAAAATTCCCAAATGAAAACTCGAGCAACCCCTTTCTTCCCCAAATCCCAAACCCAGATGCACGATAACGTGCTCGTGCACGTGCACGCCTTCAACGATCGACGACGATCTCCGTCCAGTCCTCCGGCAAGTCGCGTTCGACCTCGACATCGAATCGCACACCCCAGCAAACCCAAATTCGGTCGAAACATCGATCTCCATCCTCGAACCCAAAGCCTTAACCCACCCTCATCAAAAACCGACCCTCCACGGCCACCAAGACTTCGAAATCCCACGCCATCGAAGCCGTAGCTTCGCCTCACTCCCCTCTAACTCCAGAACCACTCGCGGTCGCGTCTGGTTCCATCACGTCGCCGCGAAGTCGAGACCAACATCGACAACGTTAACAAGCTCCAAAACCCTACTTCCTCAAAATCTGACCAACCCCTTCAATAATAAATTCTCGAAGGATTTTTCCTATGATCACCACCTTCCCCTTCACCTTCGAGTTCAACCACGGCACCCAGATCTCCCCCATTCGCCTCCGATCGACCAAAATTCCCAAGATAGAAAATTCCAAAATTTTCTCGAAATACTAATCTAAAAATCTTGATACAAATCTTAAAAATCATGCTTTAGCATTATGAATTCGATTATTTAATTCAAACTCAAAATTGACTTGATTAAATTTTGACCCATATCAAGATTTTACTGTAAATTTTAAAATTTGAAATAAATATCCATTATAAAATCCTATAATTATTTTTAGATGATATATTAATTGATTATATACAACTTCTGTTTACAATCTAAAGTCTAATTTGAAATTAAAATCAAGCTATTGGATTTAATAAAAAAAAACTGAAACCGTTATATAAACACAGAGACATTTTATCTTTATATAGGCAATCCAACACTCAATTTAAACATGCATCCAATTTAACTCAAGTATTCAGATAACATGAAGACGTTCATCTACAAGAACAAGTATAAATCAAGATTAAACTGTTTTTAAAAAAAATTCATTTACTCACCTTAATATCAAAACAGAGAGACAGGCTTTTAAATTTCTGATTTCTGGAAACTGCTCTTGATTTTGTTATTGAGATTTGAAATCCTTTTGCATGCTTTATTTATGTTGAATCTGGTGTGGAAGTTGCTGTTGAACTTCATTTGCATGTTGAATTACAGAGCTTGATTTAGTTGCAGGTTGATTTCGAGTTGCAGCATTCACTTTCAAACTGATTTTGCACATTTTACATTCCCAGATTTTTTTATCTTCATTTGCTTTTAGTTTTGTTTCAGGTTTTTAGAAGAAGAAAGAGTATTTAGAAAGAAAAGATTCGAACTGAGCAAATGAAGACCAGATTTCTTCTTTTACTACATTATTTTTAAATTAAATTTTAAATGAAGATAATGTTGCCACTTGTATTTTTATTAGTATTACAAATGTCCCAACTTGGTTTATGTGTTTACAAGTGTTTTTATCATGTGTTAAGATATTAACACATGTCCTAAGTAATTTTAAATAAATTTTTATTTAATTTAAATGTTAATATAAACTTACTTTTTTAATTACTTAATTAATAAATATTAATTTACCTTTAAAAGAAAATATGTTAAAACTAATTATAAATATAAATAAATTCCTTATTCATGTATTTTAAAGTCTAGAACATTATATAACCATTTAAAATTTAACACTTTAAAGAAAACTAAAATAAAACTTTGATTAAACCCCTTTTTAAACTATCACATTTAAAATAAACAATTGTCTTATATTTTGAAAACAATTGAATTAAATCTAAATTAACCTTTTGAAAATTGTTAAATTATAAAACAAAGCTTTTAAAATCACAATTTATACATATATATTTATCAATAGATTTAATTAAATTTCAAACAATCCCAGTTATAACATATATATACATATATATTACAAATTTGAAAATTCATCTTTAATTGAAAACAAAAGATATCCTATTCACAATATATAACAATATATATATTATAAATAGATTAAAACTTTATTAGCTTTGAAAATAAATCTTATCAATATTGCCAGATTAAATATTGATTAACTTTTAAAAGATTAAATTATCAATACATATTATTAAATTTAAATTGCCCAAAAACCCGGGATATCACAACCACTATCCTATGGACTAACATTCTCCCCCCTTTTGATGATGACAACCTTTGTTTATAAAATATTTATATTCTCCTTATAACTCCCCCTAAATCTAATAACTCCCCCTTAATCTATGCCTAACTAACCTATTTTATACTTCTCCCCCTTTGTCATCAACAAAAAAAAATGACACTAACTCCCCCTAAATCTATGATATTAATCATAGTGTTATCATTAATAATACTGAAACTAGATATAACAATGCACTAAACATCGTATACTTAGAATGTTATATATGAGCAATATAAGAATAAGAATAATAAGTGTAACTACAGATTATTTTATTCATTTCAATATTACTATATACATGACTATTTAAACTTATAAACACATAAATAACTAAAACAAGAAAATAAACAACTCAACGGTTGTTTTTGATGATGGGAGACTTGTGGACAGGACAATTTGGGTAATGGAAACAGAAATTTCCATGTTGTTCCACAATGTTCCCATAAGCATCAAAACAAACTTCCCCTACACATACTGCTTCATCATCAGTTTCTTCCTCCATTGGTTCTTCCTCTTCTTCTTCGTCTTCGTCTTCTTCCTCACCTTCTTCTTCCTCCTCTTCCTCTTCTTCTTCTTCCTCCTCAAAAATATTGTGAAAAGTTTCACGATCGATTTGCTCGATTTCAAAAGAAGAAAGATTGGAACCGGTACTTTTACACTCAAGTATGGTTCCTAAAACATCAGTATCCAAAACAATTTGTGTCCCCTTGACACTACTCTACACTTCATCATCCCTTCCATTATAAAAACCACGATTTAAATTTGCATAAAACATTTTGAC
The DNA here is from genome assembly GCA_030737815.1 of Allium fistulosum. Lineage (NCBI taxonomy): Eukaryota > Viridiplantae > Streptophyta > Magnoliopsida > Asparagales > Amaryllidaceae > Allium > Allium fistulosum. The sequence goes on along the minus strand of CM060903.1, from coordinate 630,011,792 downwards.
AAGGTTTGGATAGCAAACAAAATCATTTTGGTTATTATCAACCAAGCTTAGAATACCATTGTTTTGAAAGAGAGCATCAATTTCATAAGAAGCGAAGTCATTAAAAATAGCAAAATTACCCGAATGAACTTTTCCATAAGTTGCATAATTAATGTATGCAAGTATGGCATCTCTATTATTGTAGAGATGATCTTTGGTGGCTCTTGACAGCCTCATTCTGGCTACGTTGCTAGTGGATGCCATTTTTGAAGAGATAAGAGTGTTTGAAGATAAAAGTTGTTTTGAATTTGAATTGAAGATGGAGATAAGTGTTGATAGAAGATAGATATAAAGAGGTTGAATAGGTGGATTCTCTGGTCAAAGAGTCATAACTATTCAGAACATAGGAGTTAGTGAAAAGGTGGAGGGAAATTTGAATTTTGAATTCAAATTTAGAAATCTGATTTGCTACAGGTATGTCGACATTACCAATAAGTGCCATGTCGACATGCACATCAGATTTTGGAAAAATGATTTCAAGCATGTACAAGATTTATATATATATATACACATATATATATTATGATTATTGTCTGAATATATTTTGAAAATATATTATACAGAAAATATATAAAAATAATATTTTATAAATTTTTTAAAAGATATTTAAAAAAATTTAAGTTAATAAAATCAATTATATACTTAACTAATAAACTATTCTAAGCAACCAATTTTCAACCAATTACAATAGTAAACGTGTACCTTGTTTGAGTTCCATATCATCCTGATTATCTGAATTCTGAGTTGTCATAAAACACATATTTGCCAATTCTGTTTTCTGTTCATCATCACTTGAGGACGTATCTGAATCATCCAGTGTTGCTGCAAATGCTTTCTTTCTTTTCTTTGAATATTCTTTGTTTGATTGAGGAGTTTGCTTTTCTAGATGTGGACAGTCTCTTTGATAATGACCAAACTCATTGCAATTGAAGTATTTGATGTTGTTGAGTGATTCAGTGTTATTTCCAAAACTTTTTCTCTTATGATTATTCATTTTTCTATACTTCAAGAATTTTCGAAAGTTTCTTGTCATGAAGGCTATTTCTTCATCATCATCACTAGAGTCTGATTCACCAGGTAGTGCATTGAAGGCAATGGACTTTTTTTTCTGATGACTTATTCTCCTTTCTTCCCTGAATTTGAACTTCATATGACATCAGATTTCCAATTAATTCATCAATCTTCAAGGTACTGATGTTATTTGCTTCTTCAATCGCCAGTGTCTTCAAATCCCATTCTGGAGTGAGTGAATTCAGAATTTTCCTGACTTGATCTTCTTCGGAGATTGCTTTTCCCAGAGATACTAGTGAATGAACAATATCCTGAAAATGACTATACATATCTGGAATAGATTCACTAGGCAACATCTTAAATAATTGAAATTGATTAGTAAGAATAGAAATTTTGGTCTGTTTAACTTTGCTTGTTCCTTCATGAGTAACTTGCAGAGTTTTCCAGATTTCATATGCAGTTTTACAAATAGATACCCTATTAAATTCATTTCTATCTAGTGAACAAAATAAAATATTCATGGCTTTTGAATTGTTTTGAGCCACTTCTCTTTGAACGGTCGTCCATTGAGCAAAATCAGTTGTGGGCTTAGTGTATTCAGTTTGTGTCATATTCCATGTTTCTAAACTAATGGATTGTAAATATATCTTCATTCTACATGCCCAATATGCATAGTTACTGCCATTGAAAAGTGGTGGTCTGGCAGTGGACTGACCCTCTACAAATGAACTAGAAATACCAGTGTTGGTAGCCATTGTTACTTTTCAAAAATTAGGTTATGAATACTTTGAAAAACTTGCTCTGATACCAAATGAAAGGGACGCGGAAGATGATCTTAAGGCTATTTAACACTAGAGGGGGGGTGAATAGTGTTTTAAGAATTTCTTTAAAACTTCTTTGATTTAAATTGAATTAACTAACTTAATGCAAATACACAATCACAGATCAAATCACAGAATCACAAAAAATGCAAATATAAATAAAAAGCAAGTAAAGGAAAGAACACACCAGGAATTTTATACTGGTTCGGTGTTACCCTACATCCAGTCCCGCACAACCCGTACGGCTTTCTATTCAACAATAATCTAGATTACAATCCCTCGATTCCAAGGCAACGAGGTACACCCTCCAGATTCTCATGTCTCTGGGTAGAACCACTTGATTCACAGGACACAAGTTCACCCGATCGATTTCCAAGGACACGATCACACCTTTATAACCCCACACAAGTTTCTTTGAGTACAAATGTATCTATAACTCTGATAAGCACTGAGATTCTTTGGAGAGAGTGGCAGAGAATCAAACTAGAGATATTCTGGTTTGATTCACTTAAGATTTCGGCAAAATATGGATAGGATGATTAGAAAATAAGATAAGAGAGTAAAGAGGAGAGAAAATAAAGAAAGTAGTTACTGGAAAACGTCCATAACAGTCTCTATTTATAGAGAATGAATGGATGTGTCCATTCGAAGAGGTTTAAACGAATAGACACTTCTTTTGAAAACAACCTTTGCTGTAACGGGAAGCATGTCGACATGACAGGTAAATAGGATGTCGACATGGTCTAGTAAAAAGTGATGATTTGCTTTACTTTGAAAATGATGATTTAAAACATATGCAACTTTATTCAAATGGACTCTATGTATTTGTAGAAGGTATTTAGAAGTAGAAATACTTATGAATGTATATATGTATATATACTAAAATATATTTAAAATCAAAGTAAATAAACTAAAGTAAATATTAAAATAGATTTTGAGGCTAAAATATCAAGGACAATTTTGAAATCAAAATATAACAAAATGATAAATATGATTTTGAGGCTAAAACATTTTTGGAAATGTGAACGAAGGTTTTTCTTTTGAAAAGGAATATTTGAAAATCATTTTATAAAACAAGAGATAATTTTGAAAATCATTTTGAATCAAAATTAGTGGATAACAAAATAGGGCTACTATCCGTTCCACTAGATATTTCGTGAGTTCCATCTCACTAGGGTTCCATCCCTTTAACAAGAACGAAGTGGATTCCATTCCACGAGTAAATTGGATAAAAAAGAATGATAGTGCTTTCAAGGAGTTTTAACAAATATCTAACCTAACTATATTATTTGTCTTGAACTCTTGAATATCTTGAATCTCATGAGTCTTCAATCTTGAACTCTTGATCTTTGTCTTCATCAATTTTGTTTTCTTTACTGTACAGTCTTCTTTTGTTGATACCTGCATATAGATTTCCTGCACATATATATTTTATAACACTTCTATAGTTGTTGTCATCAAAACCACTATCCTATGGACTAACATCGTGTACGCGGTGGATGATATCCAGAATGTAGTGGTTGAATTGGCAAACGTTTACTGGAATGAAGTAAGAGAACGATGATGGATAGCCTTGAAACTTGTGTCATAATTAAAATGACTAAAACAGGAGTCTATGTCTGGCCAATGAGGTTAGCTACCTCTAGCGATGTTGATCACTCATATTACTTTCATGATTTTGTACTCGATGGGTGCACCCTTTTTGTTTGGATTGATTGTCGCGGTCGGCCACGGATGGGTTACGACCAGCCAGAAAGGGTAAACTGGTAGAATCTAACCTTGGGTATTTCCTCACGTGCCTTGTCATATTTATCCTTATGCGAGCCCATTACGACTTTGGTTTAGTACTATAAAAATTTGTTGAGGTGGATCAATGTAAAGCCTTAACGCTATTTTGATATTTATTTTACTGATAGACATTACCTACTATAGCGTATACTATTATATATAAATAGTTTAACGGATCCTTAGGAGATGGAAAATCCCATAACATCTCTTAAGTTATTGCACGCACGTTATACACTGGATAGGAGATGTAAACTCCCGTAAACATATCTGACGCTATTACACTCATATTTATTGATATTGATTTGACTTACATAAGAGTATTTTAGTCCCGACTCAAGTGTTTTGTCTTTTCATTACGCTCGGGTCAGCCTTGAGTTTTTTTTCAGCACAATGAAGATCATTTTTCTGGAGGACAAAGACGAAGATTTAGTATATTACTATTACTATTAATATTTTTGCATCACGTTGTCTGCTGCATTATTTTTATTTATCCCTGTTGTATATATAACTCTGATAAAGGTTGTATAGATTATAATCAAATGTATAATATAGATAGTTTCATGAACTGTTATATGATTATTATATTTTGTCGTTCCGCTGTGAGATTCTATGTTTGTTTTCTTCTTTCCTTATTTGTCTAAATTATCCCCATTGATTATCTATGTTCCGGATTGTTTAAGTCGGACATGTATGGATTATTGTCGATTTAAACCATCCGAAATGTGGGTCATCATATATTCCACACAAAATTCCCTCATTTATTTCTGTATAAAAGAGGAGTTGAATTGAATATGAAGTTAGGATTGCAATTCCTATTGTTTAGGATATTCCATTAGATTGATTTAATAAATTGGGTTTCTATTTCTATTTACAAGTCTATTTATTGTAGTTTTGAATATGAATATTTAATCCTTGTTGTGGATATCGAAATCTTGGAAATCTAAAGGGAAAGGAGTTGTATTTGTATTATGGTTAAAGGAATTTAAATTTAGCACTAGTTTAAGAAGTATGAACCGCATGCTTAGAAGTTATTAGGTGCAAATATATATATTTATTTCTATTAGCATAATAAGCATATATTATAACATATAATTGCGTAGTTAGTTAGGTAATAATTATCAGTGTTTCCCCCTTAGGAAGATAATTAATATTATAAGGCATAATAAGGAAGATTACTTGTAAGGCCTTAATTATGAAACGTTGAAATGAGCATTATATATGGAGAATATTTAAATTATGGCTAAGTCATAAGGATGCGAGGTAAGTAGAGTTGCACGGTAGAAGTCTGTCCTTCACTTTGAAGCTACCGGCTGTTATGTACACTTCCTATTGATTTGAGACATCTTCTATGATATGTATTTGTGATGACGTGGGGTTAATCCCAAATTCTGTAGGATAAATCTATCCAACTAATCTAGCTACCGGTTTCTACGAATAGTTGGACTAATGTGAGACGTCCTTATGAATATAGGCCATAATACGAAGGCCCTACTTTGGAGTCTTGAGGTATTAAGTGGTATTTGAGGGCCCGTCTCTTTTCCTCAAACAATGTATTAAATGGCCAAAGGGCAAGTTATTAGGTACGCTAAGTGGTATCTAGATAGGGTCCGCTTCGGGATAGGGTATTACGTGACTAATTGAGGGTCCCCCTTTCCATAAAGCAGTATTAAGTGGCTTAAGAGATTCCATGCGATGTCAGTTAGATAGTCACCATTGAGGTGCCCACCTTGGGATTAGGTTTTAAATGATGGGGTCTTCCTTAATTGAGGTCTTAAATGGCCAGTGTCAGCCTATTTTTCAATAAAAGGTATTAAGTGGCTTGAGTACTATCTCTTGCATTATTAGATATTTATGACGTGGGATTTGGGTTATGCGATTTAGAAACCTGCTTCAGAAATGGAAGGTATTAAGTGGTTGATTGTGGACCCGCCACCTCTCCTTATAAGAAGTACTAAAAGGCGTTTATGTATGTTAGATATATTCTTATTTTGAAATACACTGCCCAAGTACCGAAATGGTAAGAATCGAGGTTTTTATTCACCAAACATTTATTGTTCTGATTCACTCCTCATTACAACATAGGTTAAGGACGGAGTGATGACGGTGATGGTGCTTGAAGATGGAGTGGCTTAAGCTTATGGCAGTTATTATTATCTTTTTTGATATTTTATGTTGTACCCATGTACTTTGGATAAACGATGTAACGGATTTTACTTGACAATTTGAAGATGTTTTGTTTTATGACATTTTAAATGGTTTTGAAATAAATGGGTTTTGCTATTATATTTTACTCTATCCGTTGATTGAATCTTTTTTGGGTATTGTTACTAGCACTCCACTTTTGATTAAAGGGGGAACATTTTTTATTTGCACTCCACTAATTTAAAATTGTTATGAAGGGTACTCATGCTTTACAAATAATATATATCCTTTTCTATTTTATCCATCATTTCTTTTTAACAGATCTTCTTCTTCTTCACTTACATTTTCCACTAAGTTCAATTTAGCTTTCAGTAATGGTGAGAACAATTCTTCTACTTTTAGACCAAAAAACCTTCCTATTTTACCCATTATTTAATTCGATTTAGAATCATCGACAATCAAATTAATGTGTAAAATAATAGAATTTTTAAAAAAATTATCTGTTTGCTTTGTTAAAAAAAACCTTCGTTACAGATGCTTTCTTGGGTAACAATTAATCTTGTTTCCTTCTCTTTTAGTATTTCATCCGCGACTAGGTTTAATTTCTCTATTGATTATTATTTGGATTATAGACTAAAGAAGAAGAATAGTGAAGATTAAAGAAAATTAGGGCACAAAATAAAGGGATAAATTGGTCAATTTATAATATAATTATATAAGGGGGCTATTTTTGTTAGTACCCCATGTAGTAAAAAAAACATTTTTTATTAAAAAATGGCACCCTCTTAACCGAAATTGAAGTGTCGGTAACAATACCCTTTTTCCTAAAGTTTTTTCTTTTATATTTTTCATAATTCAGGTTGTACTTGCTGATTTTTAATTTAATTATTTATTTCTTATTCAAATCTTTGTTTCCCTTTCTTCTTTTTTCACAATAAGGTTTATTTTTGATTAACTCCATATTGTTTTGGTTCACTAAAGGGATAAATAAAGTGTGCTACTGTCGGCACCCAAAAAAATGCTTTTGGCCTCCAGAAATAATGTCTACCATGCAAAGTTTGGTTCCTTACTTCTTAATACCAACTATTATTTTATTTTATGTAAATAGAGACCTAATTATTTCAAAGGACAATGGTCATCCCTCCAATACCCTGAACATTTTTCAACTCTTTCCAAAATAAAAAAATCTTATAACATACACAAAAAATAAAAACTAAAATAATAAAATTTATTTCTTTGACCATATTTATGATGATGAAATTTTAAATAAATACTTATTTGATCAGTTAAAAAATGTTTTGTAAAATCAACTAGCATGCCTTTTGAAGCATTTGACTGATTGTTTTCTTCCATATTTTTACTATCAAATACTTTTTCTTTGAAATGAAAAGAGTATTCCCAATTTTATTGTGATTGTTATTCTCCATCTAACAACCAAAAAATAAAAAAATTATAAGGGAAAAATGGCATATACATTGTATGATAAAACATTATGATTCAATAACTTACATTAAAATTTTTAATCAACACACCATCAAACTTAATCTCTTTCAAATTTTTGTTAGCTATGGGCTCATCAAACACATCCTAAAATGACAATAAAAAAACTCTATGCAATAAATCTAAGATTAATATGTAGAAAATAAATAGACTTTAAATCAATCAAAAGTAAACTAACATCTTTGTGTTTAAATTAGGATCATCCACTAAATCTTTACTTGCCTTCATTTATTAGACAAATAGAGAGATTTTTTTATTGGATTTTATGACTTGTAAATTTTGTTTCCTGATGATGTTTGGAGGTAGTATATGTGAGTTTTTCTAAGGATGGTGAAGAGGCTATGGTTGTTTAGTGTTGAATGAGAAAATAAATTTTGGTAGCCATAAGCATATGGAAACTTTTATAGGTAATAAAAATTTAATGGTAGGAAGAATCGTTTACGTGGATTCCAATAGTAGCACATTAGATAAAATAGAATGTTAGAGAGAATTCAAATTTTAGCATTAAATATAAGTGAAAATTTATGAGAGGGGTATATGTAATGACCCGAAAATTCATAACTTCAAGAAAATTTTAAATATTCAAATATAAGATATTTTAACATAAATGATAATGTTTTGAATAATAAATAACACTGGTAATCTTATTTTGAATAAATATTTATAAAAATATATACTTTGGAATAAATATCGATAAAATGACCGAAAATCGTTTTATCGCTCAACAGCTTTTTGGCCATCCGACATCGTGCACGAAGCTGGATACATATACTCATTTATCCATACGAGTGAGAATATGTAATTAATTAATTTATTTTATTTTGGAAAGTAAAAGTATATATGACATCGTTAATAATGTCGCTATTTTCGAATAATTTAATTTTGAATTTAAGTTGAGTTTAAATGATTTAATAATTATTTTAATTATGAAATAAGCCTTTTGTAGTCTTATATAATGATAGAAATATTATTATCAAATTTTGTTTACAAATATATGTATATTAACTAGGAAGTGAAAATATAACCGAAAATCGAAATCGGAATTCGTAACGATTCAACGTATAGAAGTTGTGCAACATTGTGGATTATATGTGACATACATATACACATATACATGTACACATACATGAAGACATTCACATGCACATGGATACACACATATATACATATACATGCTTATATAAAATAACCAAAAATATTAAGATATTTTCTCTTTTCCTTAACCATTAAGCATCCCAAAGTCAACACATACACTCACAAGTACATGCATATGGCCAAGCACATTGGGGGACGTGGTTCAATCGAGCATGATGATGATGGAGGGAGGTGTGGTGGTGGTGAAGCAATGAAAAATATGCACTTAAAAATTGACATTTTACTGCTTCCATTTGCCTATAAATACCCACCATCCTACTTCACTTCCATTCACTTCTTCTTCTTCATTTTAATAAGCTTTTCTATCTACTTTCAAATCTTCCACACTTAGAAAAATAATGGCCAAAATATAGTTCGAAAATAAATTATATTATATAGTGTATACGTATACATACATACATACAAACATACATACATATATATATATATATATATATCAAACCACTTCAAAAACTCAAAGCAACTCCTCCTTTCTCCCTTTATTACCCATGACCACACCCTTTCAACCGTAGGTTGTGAGCCTTCCTCCTCTCCAAGGTCAAGGCCGAGCCTTCCAAAGGCAAAAGTCCAAGTGTTCGTGAGCTTTGAGTTCAAGTTATTGGAGCTATAGCCGATTAAAAGTTAGTCCGATTGAAATTGAAGTAAGAAACTCTATATTTATATTTGTATATAATATGATGATGTGATATGATTATTATAGTTGTTTAATATGTTTGATCACCAAGTTTGGATGTTGATTATATGTTGTTTGATTGTACTAACAATTCATGTTTAATACACGTCGAAAATCACAAAGGAAATCACTTCCTTTAATAAATAAAATGGTCTATATGGGATTGTAAAACCTCTTTAAAATGGTTTAAAATGATTTAGAAATGTTTTATAAACATTTAAAAGTGTTTCGATGAAGTTTGAAAAGAATATGAAAATTAAGTTAGCGCGTCGCGTAACGACAGTTCGTGATTTCGTGCCGCAGAAAGTTAAAACCATTTATATGATGGATTTGGAGTTGGAATTCTTTGTAATACGAACTCTTCGAACCCTTATAATCATAGTTTTGAAACAAAATAAAAGGATCGAGATTTTGTCTAGTAGGTTTTGAAATATGAGCAATATAAGTTATCAAAATAGTTGCGGTTTGGCAGTTTGGAAACCAAAGCGACAAATTCTTTATAAATTGTATTTTTGATTCTTTAAAAATATGGAATAAATTTCATAACTATTTTAAAATGTTTTAAAAGATATTTGAGTTATAAAAATGGATTTCTAAATGATCAAAAAGTTGTTTTGATCAAATAAACTTTGAAAACATATTTGCAGGACTATTCTCAGCACTTTTCGAAGCACTTTTAATAACTTTTGCATACAATGGATTTAACTCGATTATTCTTTCCCGAATCTTTTGTGAAATTTTTCAAATAAATAGTTAAGTGATTTAAAGATGATTAAGAGGTTTAAAAATGAGTATGCGAAAATGACTAGTACATTAGTTCCATTTGTGAGTGTCATAGAAAATCCGACTGAGGAATGGAATAGATCGAAGGGAAAGCCCGGATGCTCTAAAATAATTAAAATTAAATTAAGTATGTTAAAAGATTTAGAGTCAATCAAATAACTTGACCACCTTATGGGTGACAGAGCGGTAGTCTCTAGGCTTGGGTTTGGAAAACTAGTTGCCTGCCCTCCCTAGCTACCCGGACTGACCCGACGTAGGTGATAGTAAATTTGATTTACTCAGATTAAAATTTCCCATAGTATAAAAGATATACTTTTCTAAATTCAAAAAACTTGGATTGCATATAAATCATCTTCTTATACTTGATATTAAATTCCGAGGAGGGAATCCGTACTATCCATGAGAATTTAAAATGTGAACTCACCGTTATTCTTCGGATAGTAAAGGTTGAATACAGAAACTAATATTGAGTAGAATTAGTATAATTTCCATGATCATATTTACTCAATAATGTTTTCTAAAATTATTTATGAAAATGATTTGGTAATTCCAAAGTTAAAGAGAGGTTTAATGATTCCATATATGCCAGAAAGAATGTATTAAAGATATATATATATATATATATCTCTAGAAGATATTTTGATTAATCAATCAAAGAATAATTCCCTATTCACTAACATCTTTTTATCAATGATTGGTTTGAAGGAACCGAGGTCAGATTTGGGTGATTCCTATCCAAAGCCACTTCGAACCAATTTACGTGTTCAAAAATAAAAGATATGGGATAATATGATTTGGAAGATGGAATGTAGGGCTGCTTGTCACTGACCCTCGGGGGAATTTTCCCATATCACTTATTAGTGATAGTAGTTTTCCATTTGAGATATTCGATGCAAGGGCTTCTCGCTACTAATCCTAGGGGTAATTCCCGACAGGATGTGGTAGGGGAGTACCATTGGTTTATCCTGTTCCTGGATAACTTGTATGGAGGAATGTTTGACATTGCATTTCTAAAACGCACGTACATTGATCTTTACAAACATATATCCGTTTGGTGGCGCAGAAGGCAACTTCTCTTAGCTTAACACCCTTCTCTGAGACGTATAAGCTCAGAGGTTGTACATTTGAGGAAATCAATAGTGTGTGATGGAATTGGCAATATGGCATTCAAAGTAGAATGTGCTAGGAGAAAGGTAATCCTCGGATAGGTCGGTAACGACTGGGGTGATGACATATTCAATTTCTATCCAGGTTGTGTTTGAGTGCCAAAAAGGGACATACCGATCTTGCTAGATGCTCAAGATAGTTTGTGTATACTCGGTACATCCCTCTAGAGATGTACTGTACGGAAGGTAGTCCCTTACCTTGTCATTGTATGGAAATCGTTATGTAATAAGTACCTTCGGACTTCATTGTAAACCTATTATGCCGTCAAATTTAACCAATGTAACAATTTCGACTATTTTAATATGTTTACTTGCAAAACATTTTTCAAATAATGCCATTGAAAATAATATCCTTAGTTTTTGCATAGCAAATTTTTTGGTTATCATAAGGTAAAAATTCATTCCATGTTTATGTGCGGCGCGGTCTTATAAGATGCCTTTGTTTTCATAAACACGTATTTTGAGTTTCTCACACTAGGTCCATAACTGACCCAGAGTTTATTTTCTTCCCCTTTAAACTCTAGGTGACCTATTTTTCGGAGTAGCCAACTAGTTAGATTATATTGAGAATTTTGGGATGGAGCATGGAGCATTTGGGTCTTTGTTGAAGTTATCTATCACTTTCCGTTGTGTCTGTATTATGTATAAGTATCTACCAGCACCTGTTGGGATAAGCCATTATAACTATCATAGCTGCGTTAGTACTTGCTATGACTATGATATCTCATTTTGAAAGTGATTGTATGTACTATCTATATGTATAATTACAAGTAAATACGATGCGAGGTTCTATTATTGTCTTGTCTTCTATCTTTATTTCCTTTACCCCATGATAATCTGCCTCTCCAGCACTTGGATTTACGGCACGTGAATACCGTGGATGTATTAATGTCGATTTTCTGAAGGTCGAGGAGGTGGGTCGTCACATTTGGTATCAGAAATTACGGTTAAGCGAATACCTAAGCCTTGATGGGATCGACTCATTAGAGATAAGGTTAGCAATACCCAAGAATGAGTTTAGTTAGAGAGAGCGCGTAGCTAAAATTTTTATACGAATAAGTTTATTTGAATTTTATGCCAATTCCCTGAGATATCTCATCCATATATTCTAAAGATATTTCCTTATTATATGCAAAGAGTAGGAGATGAGTGGAAGAAGAGGACGAGGTAGGGGAAGGGGAGGTAGTAGTACCACAAACACAAATGGTCGAACTCCTACCGCTATAGTAATCGAAGAAGTAATAATTCCAGTGCAACTCCAAATCAACTTTTCAACTTTGTGCAAGAACTATACAAGTCTGGGTGGTAAACCATTCAAAGGAACGGAGTCCATCATCGAAGTACAAGCTTGGATCCGTTCTTGTAAGAATTTTTAAAGGACTAAATATTAGAGATGGGCAAAAATGATTCTTAGCTTCTTAGCAACTACAGGATGGTACTCTCGCTTAGTGGGAAACTATCTCTATGAATGAGTCGGAGGACAATTTCTCACGAGAACGATTCAAAGAAGTTCTGGAAGAGCAGCATATGGCAGCTGTTGGAAAACCCCGCCTTTACCGGAGTTTTATGGATTTGAAACAGAAGGAAATGACGTTCGAGGAGTATACCAGCAAGTTTAACGAACTATCTCGCTTCGGCCCTGGTTTGGTAGACACGACCCTTAAGAAGAATGAGATGTTTATCGTAGGGATGAAAAAGCAGTACCATGACAGAATGACTGGTCATGTGAAAGAACCCTTTGTAGATTTAGTAGACATGGGTTTCCGATATGAAACCCTGGACAAGAGGATCCGCCCATAACCTAAAGCAACAACAATAACTGGAAAAGGAGGAAGTTCAATCATCCAGGAAAGAAGCCATGGAAAAACAAGCCAGAAGGAGGATCCCAGGAACATCGTTTGAAAGTTGTGATCTGCTATAATTGCCAGCAGAAGACCACCTTTCCACCACCTGTAAAAATCCTAAGGTGCAGAAGGGAACCTGCTACAATTTCCACAACCAGGGCAGAGGGTAATGTATGCCCACTGATAAAGAAAGGAGTGCAAGAGAGTTTTAGCCACCAAAGACGAACCCTTAACTTCGACCGATGCAAAGGGAAAAGGAGTTCTATAAGTTAAAATTGACGTTAATGAAATATTAGTTAGAGTATTATTTGGTACTGGGGCTTCCCGCAGCTTTATTTATAAGAAATTAGTTGATAAGCATAAATTTGACCCAAAAATATCAGATATTCCCATATGTGTGTCTAATCCGATAGGCAGTATGACTACTCTAGTTATTATTTGTAAAAAATCCAAGTTACCTACGTATCCCAAAATTTTCCATGTAATCTAATAGTATCAACTTTAATGAATTTGAAATTTTACTCGGCATGGATTGGCTGTCTAAATATAAAGCTATTCTTTATTGTAATGAAAGGACAGTGCTATTGCAAAATAGTAGAGGTGAAAATTTTAAGATAGAGTGTGAAAACCCTAGTCCAGTAAAGGAAAGTTATATATATGCGCTCAGTTTGTTCCAAAAGCATCTAGAAGAAATACCAATTGTTAGGAAATTTTTGGACGTTTTTGAAAAAGTGAAAAGTCTACCACCCCATCGAGAAATTGAGTTCCACGTAGACTTATTCCATAATACAAGGCCAGTTGTTCATTCGATTCGGAAAATGGCTACGAAAGAGAAGGAGGAGTTAAGAAATCAAACTAGTGGGTTAATAAAAAAAAGGACTAATAAGACCAAGTTGCTCAAGTTTGGGAGTAGCAGTGGTTTTGTTGCAAAGTATGATGGCTCTCTAAGGTTGTGTATGGACTATAGAGATCTAAGCAAATAAACAATAAAAAACAAATATCCTATACTCCGCATAGATGATATGTCTGACCAACTACATGGTGCTCGAGTATTCTAAAAAATGGGCCTAGCTATAGGATTTCATCATCTAAGGATAGCAGGATATTGCATTCTTTTAACCGCATTCAGAAGCTCGAATGAATTCTATAAATGGTTGGTTATGCCCTTTAGGCTAACCAATGCTCCCGCTTATTTTGTAGACCTTATGAATAGAGTATTTAGAGAAGTACTCAATAGATTCGTATTAGTCTTGTTGATGACATTCTGATATATTCAAAGACGAACACGAAGGGCATTTTGAAATTGTGTTAGAAATATTAAGGAGAAATGTGCTAAAAGGTAAATTTTCAAAATGTAACTTCTGGGAAATAGAGTTAAGATTCCTTAGACATGTTGTGTCAGGGGAAGGAATTACAGTTGATCCAGTAAAGATTGTAGCTGTGCTCGACTGGAAGCAACCACAAACTCCCAAAGACATTCGCAGTTTCTTAGGATTGGCAGGATATCACCGGAGATTCTTTCAGGATTTCTCCAAAATTTCCTCTCACTTAATAAAGCTGACTATGAAAGGTGTAAAGATTGAGTGGACATAGAAATGTGAAGAAGCATTTCAGGAACTCAAGAAAAGGTTAACTACTGCTCCCGTGTTAGCAATTGCTGATGAAAGCGGTGGATTAACCATATATACCGATGCTTGTGGAGAAGGAGTAGGTGCTGTTCTGATGCAACATGGAAAGGTCATCGCTTATGCAAGCAAACAATTGAAGATCCATGAAAGGAATTATGCAACACACGACTTGGATCTATTAGCCGTTATGTTTGCATTAAAAATGTGGAGACATTATCTACTGGGTGAAAAGTTTGAGCTCTTCACAGACCACAAATCTTTGAAATACCATTTCACTTAGAGGGACTTGAATACGAGGCAACAATGTTGGTTGGAATTCCTCGCATCATATGGTTTGGATATTCTATATACATAAGGAAAATCCAATGTTGTGGCAGATGCTCTGAGTAGAAAGCATGCCATTATAGCTCATTTAGTAGTGCGTCCAGCATTGATTTGTCATATAAAGGAGAGTCAGCTCAAGGATCCAATCATTGTAAGAATAGCCAGGGAAGTGGAGATGAATGTAATACCAGGAAGATGGATATGATTCAAAGTGGATGAGCAGGGAAACTTAAGAAGGAATGGATATGTGTTCCCAATGTTGATGGGGTTAGACAAGAAGTTTTAACCTAATGTCACAAGTCTTTACTCGCAATACATTCCGGAGTTACAAAGATGTATAGAGACATGAAAAAGGCTTTATGATGGGGAGTTATCAAGAGAGACATTTCCATTCACATGAGTAGATGTGCAAATTGCCAACAATTCAAGAGTGATCAATAAGTTGCAGGACTACTCCAGCCTCTTGAAATTCCGATTTGGAAATGGGACCAAATATCGATGGGTTTCATCGATGGCTTACCATGATCAAGAAAGGGAAATGAAGGCATGTGGGTTATCATAGATCGATTAAACAAGAGCGCACACTTTATCCTAGTAAAGCCAACAAGAACAGCTGCTAGTCTTATAGAGATACATGAGGGAAATTGTTCGTTTGCATGGTGTTCCAAGCAACATGGTCGGTGATCGAGACCCAATCTTTACCAGTATGTTCTGGGAGGCATTGCAAAAGGCTTTGGGAACAAAGCTGAGTATAAGCACCGCATTTCACTCCCAGACCGATAGGCAAACTGATATTTTGGAGGATCATAGGAAAACTATCTTTATCTTGTTGAGGTCTCCTATAACAACAGCTATCAGTCTAGTATTGACATGGCTCCATATGAAGCTTTGTATGGTTGCCCATGTAGATCCCCATCATTTTGGATTGAAACCAAAGACCGGCTAGTACTTGGTCCTGACATGATTAGAGAAGCTTCAGAAAAGGTTGAAATGATCAGAAAGAAGATGAATGAAGTCCAGAGCAGGCGAAAAATTTACGCGGATCAAAGGTGTCGAAATTTGGAATTCTCAGTTGGAGATTTCGTATTCTTGAAAGTCTCTCCGATGAGTGGAGTGGTAAGATTTGGTCGGGCAGGGAAATTAGCACCTCGATTTATTAGACCATTTCCCATTCTTGAGCTAATTGGCTCATTACTTATCGTGTGGAATTACCCGAAAGGTTGTCTATTATGCACAACGTCTTTCACTTATCCCATCTACGTAAATATGTGTACAATCTAGACCATATTATAGAACCAGCCGCCCAAGAAGATTTAGAAGTTGAACCCAATTTGGCAGTTATCAGATGACCAATGCGAATCGTAGATCACGATGAGAAGCGATTAAGAAGGAAGGTTTAAGGTTGGCTAAATTCCAATGGAGTGGTGATGAAGCTGACCACACATAGGAAACAAAAGATAGAATGAGGAAAGTAAATCCTGAGTTTAGGATTGATGTTGTATCGAGATAGTGTATGCACCGCCTATGGTGTAGTCACTTATCATATGATGTATATATATTTCATTTTGTCAAATATATATATTCATTTCGAGTTATCTTCTTCTTATCCTAAATTTTGAGGACGAGGACGAAATTCTTTTAAGTGGGGAAGTATGTAACGACCCGGAAATTCATCACTTCAGGAAAATTTTAAAATATCCAAAATATTGATACTTTAACGTAAATGAAAATGTTTTGAATAATAAATAATATTAGTAATCTTATTCTGAATAAATATTTATAAAAATATATACTTTGGAATAAATATCGATAAAATGACCGAAAATCGTTTTATCGATAAACAACATTTTGGCCATTCGACATCGTGCAAGGAGCTAGATACATACACTCATTTATCCATGTGAGTGAGAATATGTAATTAATTAATTAATTTTATTTTGGAAAATAAAAGTTATATGACATCGTTAATAATGTCGCTAATAATTGATTTTTTCAATTTAAATTGAGTTTAAGTGTTTTAATAATTATTTTAATTATTAAATAAGTCCTTTTATTATTATATAATGATAAAAATATTATTATGGAATTTTGTTCACAAATATATGTATATTAACTAAGAAGTGAAAATATGACCGAATATCGAAATCGGAATTCATAACGATTCAACGTGTAGAAGTTGTGCAAAGTTGTGGATTATATGTGACATACATATGCACATATACATGTACACATACATGAAGACATTCACATGCACATGGATACACACATATATACATATACATGTTTATATAAAATAACCAAAAATATTAAGAAATTTTCTCCTTTCCTCAACCCTTAAGCATCCCAAAGTCAACAACTACACTCACAAGTACATGCACATGGCCAAGCACATAGGGAGGAGGCATGGTTCAGCCGAGCATGATGATGATGGAGGGAGGTGTAGTGGTGGTGAAGTAATGATGAATATGCACTTAAAAATCGATATTTTACTCCTTCCATTTGCCTATAGATACCCACCATCCTACTTCACTTCCATTCACTTCTTCTTCTTCTTCATTTTCCTAAGATTTTCAATCTACTTTCATGTCTTCCATACTTATAAAAATAATGGCAAAATATAGTTCAAAAATAAATTAAATTATATAGTATATACATATATACATACATACATACATACATACATACATACATACATATATATATATATATATATATATATATATATATATCAAACCACTTCAAAAACTCAAAGCAACTCCTCCTTTCTCCCTTTATTACCCACGACCATATCTTTACGACCTAGGCCATGAGCCTTTCTCCTCTCCAAGGTCAAGGCAGAGCCTACCAAAGGGAAAAGTTCGAGTGTTCGTGAGCATTGAATTCAGGTTAGTGGAGCTATAGCCGATTTAAAGTTAGTCTGATCAAAATTCAAGTGAGAAACTCTATATTTGTATTTATATATAATATGATAATGTGATATTCTTGTTATGGATGTTTACTATATTTGACCATCAAGTTTGGATGTTGATTATATATTGTTTGATTGTATTAACAAGTCACGTTTAATACACGTCGAAAATCACAAAGGAAATCACCTTCCCTTAATAAATAAAATGGTGTATATGAGATTGTTAAACCTCTTTAAAATGGTTTAAAATGATTTAGAAATGTTTTACAAACATTTAAAAGTGTTTCGATGAAGTTTGAAAAGAATATGAAAATTGAGTTAAAATAGGCGTGTCGGGTAACGGTAGTTCGTGATTTCGCGCCGCAGAAAGTTAAATCCAGTTATACGATGGATTCAGAGTCAGAATTCTTTGTAATAAGAATTTTTTGAACCCTTACAATCATATTTTTCAAAAAAGAAAAACATCAAAGTTTCGTTTAGTAGATTTTGAAATATGAGCAAAACAAGTTTTCGAAATAGTTGCGGTTTGGCAGTGAAACACCCCACACCCCTTAGTATACCCAAAAGGACACACTAAGGAATGTGGTGCGTTATAGGTATAGCTAAAATCTTTATAGAGACTAAGATTCACAAGACAAAATAAATAAAGTGGAAATTAGCCATAAGGGCCTCTTTAGCAAGCGTAATTAGTTTCTAGGACACACAACTGAAATACTCATTTTTAAGGACAAAATGCAAAATAATTAGTTTTCCTAAGGCCTAAAAACCGATGAAATTATGTCCTTGAAAGTAATTGGACTGCTGACTTTGTCCTTAAAAGTAATTATTCTGTTGACTTTGGCCTTGAAATTAATTTCTAGGGATGTGTGTCCTAGAACTAATTGGACAACAAAGTTTGTCCTTCTGCTGAAATGCCCCATAAATAAAACAACAGAAACATTTAAAATTAAACTTTATTTCTCCATAAAACGAGTCATAAAACCAAATACATAATATGTCTTGAAAATCGAATACATATGTCTTGTGAAAAATACCATCTCGATCACATCATCAGAGTACAAAGATAATAATAAAAATTATCCCTCTCATAAAGTACCAGTACATCCAAACTCAAGAGAAAAGAAACTGAGAAGAAAAAGAATACATGAAAAATGAGAAAGCTCTGCAAATGGGTCTCCAAGAAATCCAGATCTACTATCCTTGCCTCTGCTGGCCTATGGGGGGAAAAAGAGGAAATAGAGGAGTGGGTCAGACTATAAGTCTGGTGAGTGAAAGTAACTACTAGTATTTTAAGCAAGATAAAGATAATAGACTTGGCAATAGTTATAGTATAAAAGGAAATAAAGGAAAGAACTAGAATAAAATACTGTTTAACTGTTTGCTTTGCTTAGATAGTTTTGATTGGATTGTTTGCACTTTTCTAAAGCTGCTTTGACTAGGCTGAAATCACAATCCTTGTTTAATTAGGCTGAAATCCTAATTCTACCCTTCGATCGGCCTTCTATCTCTGTTGTGCCACTATGGGCTAGTCCCATCCTATGGGTCCCATAGCAAAAAGAAACCTGTTTAGCGCTTTGGAACTCAATAGCGACTTATATCCCTGCTCCGAGGCCACATGCTCGGCCACCGTCGGCTCACACTGTTTGTTGCTCCCTCTTTTGACCTCTTATTTACCATTACTTCAGCATAAGCGTGTCCAGCCTCACCTGTTCTGTTGTGAGACCATCAGTCCTAGTCCGATAAGGTCCTACCCAGTCTCACCTAAGTGTTTTGTGAGACCATCAGTCCTAGTCTGAAAGCAAAATGCTGTCGGATACGGGTCCTAACAAACAAAATCTAGTTGCGCCCCTTGCCCAAATCCCCTGATTTGAGCTCCTACCTATTGACCGCTTATTTACCATTACTTCAGCATAAGCGTGCCTAGCCTCACCAAATCTATTGTGAGACCATCAGTTCCTGACTGAAAGGAAATGCTACCGATACAGGTCCTACCTCTATCTCTGCTTATTAAATTAGTGCAAGTTTTAAAATAAGCCTCTTCTATTATTTCTGCTCTGTTTGCCTATTAACTTAATCTAAGTCTCAAAATAAGCCTCTTCTGTTATCTCTGCTATACTTGCTTATTAACTTAATTATAATTTTAAAATAAGCCTTTTTTATTATCTCTAATTATAACCTGTGTGTTATAATTTTGCTTATTAACTTAACCCAAGGTCTAAGTCAAAAAAATAAGCTTCTTCTGCTATTTCTTCTATTTTCTCTTTTTAGTTATAATTACATGTTATAACTATGCTTGTAAATGTCTTAAATTTGCCTATTTCAGTCTAAATCCAATTTATTATAGTTCTTCTTACTTTACATCTAATTTCTGTAAATTTAGTGTTCTTATATTTCAGTCCATATTAGCAAATTATTGTCTTTAATTATTTTATTCGCCTAAAAAGGAATAAAAAGAAACTAACATTTACAGGCTAAATTTCAACTAAAAAGGAATAGATGTAAATAACAATAAAGGACTGTAAATAATTGGATAAAACTGTAAATAACAGTAAATAATTGCAAATAACTGAAATAAAATAGCTAAGAGAAAATAAATTGGAAAGAAGGTCTAAAATTTACTTACAAATAAACTGTAAATAAACTTGCATAAAAGGTTATCCCAAAATCGTAGAAAAACTACAACTATTGGAAACCCTATTATTTTAAATTACTTAAAAATCTAAAATAATTACTAAACACTCACATGTGGTCCTTAGCTCTTTTCCTAGGCCTTCCCGGATCCACTTCTAGGGTATAAAATATTTTATTTAAAAATATCTTCTCCTTAGAAAAATATTCTTTTTAGGGTCCAGCCTTAGGCAATGAACCTAGATGGAGAAAATCTGAATGAGAAAAATAGCTAGGCCCAAGGTCTTATTTATAGTGTCACTTGGGGATCTCAGGCCGTTGGATTTGAAGATTAAATCTGGTGCAACCACGTCATAGGCTAGTTGGGAACCGCCGGATAGAAGCACGAACTCACAGGATCGAATTAAAATAGAAAAACACGTCATTTCTTCATCTAGACGAAAGCTCGTCCAAATGCTTTGGTGGGTCGACCCACCTGTCGACCTTCATAAGCTACAGGTCGACCTATAGGTCGACCCAGCTATGGGGAAGGTCGACCATAGGGTCGACCTGACCTATATTATTATTATTATTATTATTATTATTATTATTATTATTATTTTCTTCGTTTTGATTGGATTGTTTGCTTTGCTTTGCTTAACTATTTGCTTTTCTTATATAGTTTTGATTTGATTGTTTGCACTTTTCTAAAACTGCTTTGATTAGGATGAAATCCAAATCCTAGTTTAATTAGGCTGAAAACCTAATTCTACCCTTCGATCGACCTTTTATCTCTGTTGTGCCACTGTGAGCTAGTCCCATCCTATGGGTCCCACCGCAAAAAGACACCTGTTTTGCGCTTTGGAACTCAATAGCGACTTATATCCCTGCTCCGAGGCCACATGCTCAGCCACCGTTGGCTCGCACTGTCTGTTGCTCCCTCTTTGACCTCTTATTTACCACTACTTCAGCATAAGCGTGTCCAGCCTCACCAGATCTATTATGAGACCATCAGACCTATTCTGATAAGGTCCTACCCAGTCTCACCTAAGTGTTTTGTGAGACCTAAGTCCTAGTTTGAAAGGGAAATGCTGTCGGATACGGGTCCTAACAAACAAAATCTAGTTGCGCCCCTTGCCCAAATCCCTTAATTTGAGCTTCTATCTATTGACCACTTATTTACCATTACTTCAGCATAAGCGTGCCTAGCCTCACCTAATTTGTTGTGAGACCATCAGTTCCTGACTAAAAGGGAATGCTGCCGATACGAGTCCTACCTTTATCTCTGCTTATTAACTTAGTGTAAGTTTTAAAATAAGCCTCTTCTATTATTTCTTTGTTTGCTTATTAACTTAATCTAAGTCTCAAAATAAGCCTCTTCTGTTATAGCTGCTATACTTGCTTAATAAATTAATTATAAGTTTTAAAATAAGTCTTTTCTGTTATCTCTAATTATAACCTGTGTGTTATAATTTTGCTTATTAACTTAACTAAAGGTCTAAGTCAAAAAAATAAGCTTCTTCTGCTATTTCTTCTATTTTCTCTTTTTAGTTATAATTACATGTTATAACTTCGTTTGCAAATATCTTAAATTTTCCTATTTCAGTCTATGTCCAATTTATTACACTTCTTCTTACTTTACATCTAATTTATGTAAATTTAGTGTTCTTATATTTCAGTCCATATTGGCGAACTATTCTCTTTAATTATTTTATTCGCCTAAAAAGGAATAAAAAGAAACTAACATTTACAGGCTAAATTTCAACTAAAAAGGAATAGATGTAATAACAATAAATGACTGTAAATAATTGGGAAAAGCTGTAAATAACAGTAAATAATTGCATATAACTGAAATAAAATAGCTAAGAGAAAATAAACTGGAAAGAAGGTTTAAAATTTACTTACAAATAAACTGTAAATAAACTTGCATAAAGGTTATCCCAAAATCGTAGAAAAACAACTACTATTAGAAACCCTATTATTTTAAATTACTTAAAAATCTAAAATAATTACTATACACTCACCTGTGGTCCTTAGCTCTTTTCCTTGGCCTTCTCGGATCCACTTCTAGGGTATAAAATATTTTATTTAAAAAGATCTTCTCCGTAGAAAAATTATTCTTTTTAGTGTCTAGCCTCAGGCAATGAACCCAGATGGAGGAAATCTGAATGAGAAAAATAGCTTGGCCTAGGGTCTTATTTGGGAAATCAAGCCATTGGATTTGAAGATTAAATCTGGTGCAACCACGTCATAGGCTCGCTGGCAACCGTCAAATGAAAGCACGAACGCATAAGATCGAATTAAAATAGAAAAACACGTCATTTCTTCATCTGGACGAAAGCTCGTCCAAATGCTTTGGTGGGTCGACCCACCTGTCGACCTTCATAAGCTAGAGGTCGACCTATAGGTAGACCCAGCTATGGGGAAGATCGACCATAGGGTCGACCTGATCTATATTATTATTATTATTATTATTTTCTTCGTTTTCTTGTTTAATTTGTATCTCCTTCGTTTTAGCTCGGATTTTGACAATCTATACATGGAAATTGACCAAAAAATTACCACGGACACAATGGTGCAATTTCCATGGCTCAATTCTAATAATTTCACAAAGTTATTTTATTATTTAATTAATTTGTTAATTAATTACTATAGCTTAAATTTTGGGTTGTAACATTCTCCCCTCCTTAAAGATTTTCGTCCCTGAAATCTCCAAGGACAGAAGAATGAAATAAATATTTTCATCCAAGTTCTACAAACAAATACTCAACCATCATCCATTACATCCATTGTCCTTAAGTTTTTATAATGCAATTTATGATATATATGCAAATAGTGTAGTGTCAATGTCGCTAACTAATGCAAAAGATTAGGCGGTCTACTGATTCAGTCGACCTCATTTTTATGTAATCATGTCCGTGCTATGTATCCAAATGAATGCAAATTTTCTAATGATAACTGACAGTTCTATATGTGTGCTACAATCATCATCCAAATGCAACAATCATATGATAATCATCCATTTATAGGAACCATGGAATAAAAATGCAAATGTGCACACATCCATATGCCTATGCTTTAGTGACCTAGTTAGGTCGATCCCTAAGAGATAATAGTGCCTAGTGTATATATATGCATCCATTATCATCCATTAGCAAACACTTGCAACCACTAGTGTCCATTATACATAACATGTTCTAATAACACGTTTACATTCAATCCTACCATCCATAGGTTAAGTCCTAATGTAACGACCTAGAATTTCTGACATTTGAAATTCGAATATTTAATTGATTTTAAATATTAACAAGTGGAATTAATTAAGTCGAATAATTTAAAATTCGAATATCTGGATTTAATTGGATAATTAAATCGATAATTTAATAGTTGAAATTCCAGAAATAATTGAAATCTGGATTTAATGTGACTAAAAATGATTTATAAAGTTATATTAAATCATATTGAAGTTATAGTGATGTTATAGAATTTTTAAAATTGATTTTATAGTTAAATTGTGAAAATTGAATAGTTTAATATTTAAATCGACTAGTGAAATTAGCCATTTTTGGGACAGTCTCAGAATTGGACGAAACTAGTTCCATTGGATCCGTAATAGTTTGTTATTATCGGATTTCAATTTTCATAGCAATCGGAGTTGTTGTGTGACCGTGGCAGCTCGAAACGCATCGAAATTGTTTTAATATTAACTTGGCGAGTTAAAATAGTCATTTTTCAAAACGTCTCGGATTTCGAAAAAACTAGTTTCATCGGATCCGTAATGTGATATTATTGTATGGTTTCAAATTTCGTGTCAATCGGATTTACGGTTTGTCCGGGGCAAGCTAAAACGCACAGAAATTTGATTAACCGATTTAATTTAAAATCGATCGTTTATTACCGTAACTTGCACAGATGATCGAATTGGCTTTCGAAACCTGTTCCATTGTGTCCGGAACGTGGGATAAACCCTAGAAACGCCGGTCACCACGCGAGATTTGGAGTTCGGAAAATCGAGTGAATAGTGATTTTCGGTAAATTTTCTATATAAGGACCATTATCTTCTATTTTGCAAAACAAAGATAAACCCTAACCCTAGTTTATATGCAGCCGCCACTAACGAAATGTATGGCCGACGTCTTACCTCTTTTCTCCCTTGAATTCTTCCAATCCACGCGATATTAGGCCACGGCCTCAACTAGACAAGTGTAGATCTTGTCGAGACGAAGATATCCAACGATCACGATCACAAATAGAGCTGCCGATCGACGGCAAAGCAAGCTTGAACGTTCGTCGTTCGAATGCCTTTTGCTCAATATTTGTGCAACCGAGTTCGAAGCCATTGAGGCTGAGAGTGAAGACGAGTACGTGCTTTTAAATGGCACTATCTGATCGAAGTGAAAAGGCTCGAGCTTGGAGCGGCAATTTGGGTTTTCGAACGGTGATTGGGTTCGAACGAAGGCCGGAAATCACGATGGGAAGAAGAAAACAAAGTGTGGCCGTGATTGCTTTGATGAAATGCACGGTCCAGATTGATCTTGGGTATAAGAATAAAAGAAATTGTATATTAATTTATATAAAAAATTGTATAAACTATAAAACGCTGTATCTTTATCATACGAGGTCGAAAAATTGTGAAACAAGTTGCGTTGGCTTCATTTTGTCGAGCACTACGCTATGGAGCTGGATTGGAATTTATTTGAGCTAGTGTGAATTTTGGGTAAAATTAAACGCGTGTTTAATTTTATTCGAAATAAAATACTACAACTGTTATCGTAAACTCAAGGTGAGAACTCCTCACTCAATCGAATATTTTA
This sequence comes from Allium fistulosum, assembly GCA_030737815.1. Lineage (NCBI taxonomy): Eukaryota > Viridiplantae > Streptophyta > Magnoliopsida > Asparagales > Amaryllidaceae > Allium > Allium fistulosum. Next base: position 629,986,589 of record CM060903.1, on the reverse strand, counting down.
TTTCGATTTAAATTTTAAATAGTTAGATTTAAAATTGCTTGATTGTGATGATTGAATGATGATTGCTATTTATTGTGTTAAATAGACCCTATACGCCGTATATTAGTGGAGGTTATTTATTAAAAACATATACCGCGATAATTTCACATTGAAGTGGAATTGGTATTATATATGTATGTAGCAATATATATATATATATATTGGAATATGTATATATTGGAGTTGTTGATTTCCCGCATTATATAGCTGATGAGACCCTATTGCGCCGCATAATAGCGGATAATATTTATAAATCCCATATACCGCGATATTCCGTATTGGAACGGAATTGGTATTGTGCTAACATCTGTGGATGCAGGGAAACAGGTTGGAGGGGTCCGACTGGATTCCTCACCGTAGTGATTTATTTACAGATATTGTTGTATATTCTGTTATCATATGATGATATATGATGTTTGGATGCTGTCATTGACTATTTGGTGCGGTTGCATCATCGGATCCATTTTTGAAGTTTAAGATAACGATTTTGATTTTATAGGGATTTTTAAAGTGATTTTTGAAAGTATACGTTTTATAGAATTGGTTTATTTAAATTGAGATTTTTGGAATAATTATAAACGGTTTATATAAAAGATTTATAAAATTGATATTTATAAATTAAAATTATTGGAATTATAAAATGAGTTTTTATAATTGTTAAAAGGAAGTATAAATGGATTTCATAAGTGAATGAAATTAATAGATTTATAATGTGAAGTTATAGAATGAATAGATGTTGTAAAATAAAAGATTTATAAGTAATTTACTTATAAATTAGATTTTGGCACTTAAAGGGGATATAAATAGAATTTGCTAATAAAAATGATTTTTATAAGTTGAAATTGTTATAAAATATAAATGTGATTTATAAACGTTGTTTATAAATCCAAAATCACTTATTTTGATAAGTGAATTTTAGAAGTTAATTAAAGGAATTATATCCACGATTTTAGACGATGGATAATCTTAATAAATGTGTAGAAACATTGAATTGGGTAAATAAAGTATATTCATTATTTTGGACAGTGAATATATTATTAGATAAAATGGATATGTTTTGGAGAAGTGATATTACGAAATGAAGTAATTGTTTTAAAAAGATGTTTTAAAACGTGTTAAGTATCGAAAACATAGATTTCAACATTTATTGTTGAAATAGACGTTTCGAGGAATAAGGAAATGGTGGACTATAACATTGTTGTTATAGTAAATGGTTTCCGAAAGGAAATGTTTTATATAGTATTGGGATTTATATATCTATCTAAATTTTGAATCCCTATACTAGTGATTTTTGGTCGTCGTAACGATGTTTTACGCAACATTCGTTTTGACTCAAATAAATGTGTTTAAGAGAATGTTTCCTTAAAGAATAAAATATATACTTAACTGTGATTTAAGTATATCGAATATTTTCCAAATGCTGAAAATAAATAGATTTGTGAATTACTTATTATTAAATAAGTATGGAAATGTTTTCCAATATGAAGTGGAATGTTTTGAGATTTTATCTTTTTAAAGATGAATTGAAATTGAATATTTGAAATCGATTTGAAAATCGTATATCAGTGGATATTGGAAATTTAAATTCACTACGGAATTTATAAAGGAAAGGGGAATTTGTTTAAAAATAAACATTGATTTATTTTTGAAGTGTGGAAAATTATATATCTTGTAAAGATATTTTTGGAAGATAAATAATTTGGAAAATTATTTGGAATCTGATGATGCTGTGCAGACCTATTGATAGTTAAATAACCGACTATCAATAATTACCTTGGATGGGTATTTGTTGTGATTTGCTTGAATTTGAATGCCACACTTATTTTTGAATAAGCGCTCACTATTTGGGTTAGCCGGGAAAGGACCTTTGGGTCGTATAACCTATTCCGAGTTAGTGATATGACGATATGGATGGTATTGAAGACCGGTGGTGAAGACCGGGTGTTTGTGAAAACGATAGGATGACCTATCGATTGTCTCTGCACCGTTAGCTACGGTATAGAGATTTCCTTTGTCATAGGAAGTTTTATCGGGATTGTGAATACCCGGATTGCATGGGCTTCTTTGGAAGTGCCTTCGGTTCTGTTCGAACCCGAAACAGACTTGTATGGTTACATGTCTGACATTACATTTTGAGATGTAAAGCTGATTTCTTTCAAATACGTTTCTGTTGGTGGTGGAGAATTTATTCTCTTAGCTTAACATCCTTCTCTGAGACATACGAGCTCAGAGGTTATGTAGTTGAAATTTATCAGCAATATATTCCCAATTTGGTAATGTGGCATGCTGAGTGATGCTGTGTGATGATCATTTATTTGATCATTTGTAATCAAAGCGTGGCTTTGTGAAAAAGCGTAGCTTTGTGGACGAGACTTCGTCAGGGCCTCACAACCCGGAAATGGTCGAAACAGGAATGTTGCGGCAAGTTTATGAGGGTCGCGCCCTTTAGGGTATGTCATTTCCTTCTGGAAAGGGGTGGTATCATGGTATGGAGCCCAGATACTTACTCATGTGGACACACTTTATTTATTATGTGTGATGTTGTTGCCGAGCGCTCGGATAAAGGTCCCAAAGGACCGGGGGATGGCATATCGTGAGTTACCTAGTTACAGGGGTAACTCGGCCTTGTTGGCAGAGAGCAGTTTGTCTCTCAGAGCGTCCAGCCAGAGGCGTTTCCTTCGTGGCATAGGAAGTTCCTTAGCCTGACCATTTGTTGGAAAATCCAAAGAAACAATACGAACCCTTTACGATTGAAATTGTATAACCTGTCTCCTCAGGAGGCAGCTATAGCAGGCATAATATAATGGTACCTATGCTGGCTAAGATTAATATTGTATTTTCGAAAGAATTTTACACTATGCACTAGTAACAATATCAAAAATGATTTGTTTTGCGTAGTAAGCATTTTTGACTATCATAAGAAGAAATCTCCTCCAAGTCTGCGATTGCATTGTGTGTGTGGTGGGAGGTCTTATGGTAGTTTCATTTTCCAAAAGCATTGCGGATTTCAATGTTAAAAATTCTTTTGTTGTGTGTTTTAAAGATAAACTGTTTTAGTTCTCACACCAGTCACCGTGACTGACCTGGAGTTTATTGTTTCCTTCCTAAACTCTGGGTGCCCATCATTTTCCACACGGGCAGTCTAGAGTCAGGTTATCAGGTCATTCTGGATTCAGGAGATGCTGTGGAGCTCAGTGGCGAGCTGGATGGCGAGACGTATCACTTGTATATGATATTATTTTATTCCGCTGCGTATTCTTTATATGGACAAGTTCATATAACTGTCCAGTGTTGTATTGCTGTTGTAAACTATGATGATGATGTAATGTATAAAATGATATAGTTCTTTGTTTTAAAGATTATTCATTTATCTATTATATGTTGTTCAGCTGCGATATGTGAGATTCTGATATTGTTCGGTTTTGTATTTTTCTGTTGTTTCTTCTTTCTTTTTCTTCTATCTTCTTCTACCTCTTCTTTTTCTCCATAACAATTCGGTTTTCCGGCATTCGATTGCTCAGCAGTTGATACAGTGGACGTATTAATGTCGATTTTCGAGCGACGAAAAATCGGGTTCGTTACACCTAAGATCTACCCTCCCAAAGGATAATAAAGGAAAGAACCTATTCAAAACTAAAGATGGAAATAGGAAATTCAAAATTTTCTATCAAAGAGATGTGGAAACGAGGTACGTATTTTCTCCTAATCAAATCAATCTTCTCTGAAGTCTCTCTAACCATGTCGGGACCAAGTAGCAATCTCTATATAGACTCTAACCAACACGAAAGCGACTTGCACGGTCTTCCATAAAGATCTTCGAAAGGTGCCATTCCCATGCTAGCTTAAAAGCTATTATTATATGCGAATTCCACTAAAGGAAGATGCTCCTTCCAAGTTCCTCCAAAATCAAGAATACACATCCTCAACCACGTGTGTCTTACTATCTTACTAATATCACCTTACTATATAGTCTACACACATGAAGCAATATTCCTAGGTTCTCACTAGTGTCCTATACACTTTACAGAAACTTCTATTATTACTTCTAAAAGTAATCACTGCTATCTCCTACACAGCCTTACACTTTTTACGTCACACCTAGGAAATGATTCCTATCTACTCCACATTTAAAAGTTTGGTTTGGTATTTATCATTTCATTTCGAAAACTAAAGCTTCTAAATTTTAAAAAAATCAAATCCCAATTTTTTTTGCTTTTAAAAGTGTTATGTTCAAGTTTCTATTAAATTCAAAGATACTTGGTTAGTTAACATTTTATCTTTCTAGACTTGCATCCTTACAGCTTTTTGAATTTACATTATTCCCCAAACCTAGAGGGGAAAACTTACAAATTCTAAGTTCAAAACTTATTCCTCCTTTTCTTTTAATGACCTTTACAGCTTTCCACAAAAATTTGGATTTTTAAATTTAACCATTGCTAAGCTTTTTGCTTCCAAAATCTTATTTACTTTTTCACCAAACCATTTTTCTTTAAGATATCTTTAAAATGTCCTCACATGTTTTCAAAACATCTTCTTTTCATAGATTTTCAATTTTCAAAAACTGGAGTAGATAAGAACAATTAAAAACCCCTCAACTTTCCAATTACCTAACCTTAGAGGAGTTTCTAACTTACGACAAATCGGGACTTTCTACCAAGGAAGCAACCAATGTGCATAATCAATGGAAAAAATATATGAAATTTCCATTCTTAGCTTTATCTACTAAGGCCCTCTATAATATCTCTCCTAACTAACACTGTCTCAAATTATTACACTTCTTATTACACCAATAAATATGATCTATTACAACAATAAATGTTGTAACCTATTTTTCGAAACTTAATACACCCTAGGTTTTTATATTTAAAATCTTTGTTTACCTATAAAGAAACTAGCGAGCTATATATATGATCTATAATTCTTCAAAAAGAATTTCACTTTTAACAAAATTTACATCATATAAAAACCAATTTAAATTCCGTACCACTTTTTTTTTCTTTCAAAACCCCAATATTTTCTTCCTAAAATTATATTTCTCAACTTCTTAATTCTAACAATTTCATTTCATTAGGCTAGACATAAAGTGGAATTTCTTCTAACTACCCTAGGAGTACCCTTCCTAAACCTTGGAAATCTCATTTCCTTTCTAAAGTCTTTTATTCCTATTCCTTTTTTATGCTTATATTTATTCCAAGGCACTACCGTTAAATCCACTTATATGAAACAATTATAATTTTTGAAATTATTTACACATGGGCTTTCCTATTTTTTTTCAACTGAATCTATTGTACATCTCCGATCTTTGCCTATAACTCTTTGGATTTCCACAATCCGAACCTAAACGTACAAAACCGTTTCTAAAACTCTTTCCATGTGTTGACCTTCTCTATGCTCTAAGAAACACACTTCCTTATGCCAAAAAGTGACACTCCAAGAATTTTGCCTTCAACTGATGAACGTGAAGTGTACGAAGAACCTCCTCTAGATGAATAGCATGCTCTTCCATACTCTTGGAAAACACCAAAATGTCTTCCATGAATACTACTACGAACTCATTTAGGACATTTCCAAAAACATGGCTCATTAAATCTACAAAATAGGCTGGGGCGTTGGTTAGCCCAAACGGCATAACCAACCACTCAAATAATCCGTCCGATGAAGCCTTTCTCCAATAGCTCACCAATCTGCTTACTTAAATCCTTCCTTTCATGTGTCTCACGGGCAATGCCACTGGCTTAGCATTGTCATCCATATAGATCCTAAAGTCGATCTCTCTCTTAGGGGGTAGTCTCCTAACCTCCTCAAAGATGTCTGGGAAATCTCTAACAACTGGAACGAAATCTAGCTCTCCTAGTGATGAATCAAGGGAATAAAGGAAGCTCAACATGACTGACCCCTGTGGGTCGCAAGAAACCCCGAGAGTCCTACTGATGCATGTCTCTAGTCTAACGACTCTCCTCTCGCAGTCCAATATCGTTCCATAAGTGGATACCCAATCCGTCCCCAAAATCATCCCATACCCCAAAAATCCCAATACATAGGCATCACAGACAAACAATATGCCTAGTATAAAAATTTTCAAACCCCTACAAATCATGGGTAATTGTGCCAATCCTCCTATGGAGTTTGAAACAACTATAGGGTCTACTACAAGAGAAACATCTAAGTGCAAACAATCAACCAAAGAACTTGAAATGAAAGAATGCGATGCTCTAGAATAAAAAAGAGTCTGAATAGGAAAATTCAAAATAGAGATCAAACCTCCTACAGAGACTTTCCTACCTCGATTCGGTCCAGTACTAGAAGGTGCTGCATCCAAATCCTGTACTTGCGCTTTAGGTGCGCCTGCCCCATCCTGTGAGGACAAGCTCTACTAAGGTGACCAGGCTGCCCACAGTTGAAACACCTTCCCTTCATCATTTTATTCTTACAGTCCTTTGCGTAATGACCAACCAATCCACAACTATGACATTTCCCGCTTTCTCAATCCGCTTTTGAGGTCCTCCTTCTTTCCTCTTGTCCTTTTCCTTCTTGTTCTTCCACCATGGCTTCTTAGAGCTTTTTGACTTAGGAACCACTTTAAGCTCTCCCTTCATCTGCTAAGCTGCATGCTGAACTCTCTATCGGTCCTCTAATCCTAACAGCCTAAACATTCGCTCCGTATCCTCTAACCTAGCTTGTGCCTCCTCGAAATCCTCTATGCCAGAAAACGACTTGCCTCATAGACTAGCAAAGTCCTTGCATAGCTTAGAAAAATTGGATGCTGTAGGCGAATTAATGGGATCTCCACCTTCTGGTGCTGTATTTGACGCTTGCCCTTGCACTTCTGGTACCGTAGCTCTGCGGAACCAGTCAACGATACTATGTAAGGAAAAGAGAATTTAAGTTCGAATGAATCGAAAGAAGGTTGAACTGGACCTTGAGGGGATTTTTGTAAAAACTCTCTTTTATACTTGAAAAACTATTTCTATAGTAAGAGTTTCTTTCTGAAAAATACTTCTAGTTTGGAGATATGCTACTTTTGAAAATAGGTTACTTTTGGAAAAATGCTTTATTTTTAAAACAAGTTTTTTAGGAATCCTGTAACCTTAGGCTCTAATACAACTGCACACCCCTTAGTATACCCAAAAGGACACACTAAGGAATACGGTGCGTTATAGGTAAGTAAAATCTTTACAGAAACTAAGATTCACAAGACAAAATAAATAAAACAGCGGAAACATTTAAAATTAAACTTCATTTCTCCATAAAACGTGTAACAACCCGCATATTTATCAATTGTATATTTAAATATTTTATTTAAATATTTCATCGTTAGTCGGATTTTAGTCCGAAAGCTACTTTTTGCAAACAGTCGAATTAGGACTCGAGACCACTTCCTTTGAGTTCAAAATGCCGTTTGTGACCTTTTTGAGTATAAACTTCGATATGTTTGGAGTTAGTGGAATTTTTCTACCTTTTCACTTAGGGCTTTGGTTTGAGTTTCAGCTCATTAACCCCAACTAAGACCCAAGCTCCACCCCCACTCCTCTTCATTCCTTCATAATTTCCTAATACTCAAGCTTCATCAAAAATGGGGGACAAGATTGGAAATGGAAATTCCTAAGCCCTAGTTCCATTTCAAATCCAAGTTCTAGCTCCAAATTCAAGAAGAAGCTTTGGTAAGCCTCCTCTTCTTCTTCCCCAACTCGTTCTCCTTTCAATTTCAGAAATTCCTAAACCTAACTTAGGAAATGTTACTCTTTTAAGCTTAGATTCAAGCTTGTTGAGTTGGAATTGGAGAGTGATTGTCCTTGCCATTGCTCTATAGCTTCTTCTTCATTTGTTTTAGGTTTAAAGGTGAGATTTTTACCTCACATCTATGACTATGATTATCTTTGGTTGTTGGGTATGAATTCCTAACACTTCTTCATGTGCATTTGCCCTTGATTTGGATTGGTTTTGTGAATATTCCAATTTTTGGTTTTTGAAGTCAAAATTTATGAAAACCCTAGTATGGGTGTTTAGACATGTTGTTTTGGGTGAATTGAAGAGCCTTTAGGGCTGGGTTGTTGCTTGGCATAAATCCTTTGTCGTCGTTTCTCATTCAATCGTTCCGAATCCGAGAAGTTGTGTAGGTTTGCCCATTTAAGGGCTTTGAAAATTCTGTTCCACTACAGGTGACAGACGTTTGTGGATTTCCCACAGACGTCTGTGGCTTCAGGGAAAATATTTCCTGAAACAGGCGACAGACGTCTGTGGATTATCCACAGACGTCTGTGACTTCAGGGTTACAATTTCCCGAAATAGGGGACAGACGTCTGTGGATTTCCCACAGACGTCTATGGTTGTCGAATTCTGAAAATTTGGTTATTTTTAGGTGGATTTCCAAATTTATCGATTTTTGATTATCCATATAGTTATTGTCAATTAATATCAACTCTGACGATTTCCTTTCTGGATTTTTGGTGTTTCTATTTGATCGATTTGAATATCGATTTCCATGGTTTGTTTCATGTTATCGAAATGTGAATTTTTGGTGATTGATTGTTTCTACAATCATTTCTGTGATTTGTCACTTTAAAATATAAAGGTTTCTATACTAGTAGTAAATATTCAAACGCTTTATCAAAGATGATTTAAACTCTATTTCCAATATCAAACTCGTTTATAAATCCGCTTTCCAATCTACAAGTATATACAAACCTTTACCTCATTCGTATGAGAAAATCTAATTAAACGGTTTAGCAAAACAAGTGGTATGAAACGCTTGCGTTACTTCGTCGGTTAATTTATGAACTTGTTCGATTGAAACTCACTTGTGATAAATTTTGAGTGGAAATTTACAATCTGTTCGTAAATATTTTAGTTAAGCTAGTGGTTATGGGACATGAAGCTAAACTCTTATATTTACTAACTTAGTGTAATCGACACTTCTTGATGATCGATGATGATCATTTTATGGTTTAGACTAGCAATGCGCGATGTCTCTTTGTTTTGGTTCATCGGACGTTTCGCTGTACGACGTCGATGTTCCGAATTATTTGTGCTTCTGGTTCATCGGACGTTTCGCTATACCACGTCGTTGTTCCATATTATTGGATTTTTGGTTCATCGGGCGTTTCGCTGTACTACGTCGTTGTTCCATATTATTGGATTTTTGGTTCATCCGGCGTTTCGTTGTACTACATCGTTGTTCCATATATTGGATTTTTGGTTCATCGGGCGTTTCGCTGTACTACGTCGTTGTTCCATGTTATTGGATTTTTGGTTCATCGGGCGTTTCGCTATATGACGTCGTTGTTCCGGTTTATTGTGTTTTGGTTCATCGGACGTTACGTTGTACGACATCGTTGATCCGGTTTATTGTGTTTTGGTTCATCGGACGTTACGCTGTACGACGTCATTGTTCCGATTTATTGTGATTCTGGAGAACCGGACGTTTCGCTGTACGACGTCATTGCTTTGAATTATTTGATTTCTGGATTTCTAATGGTTGATTTCTGGAATTTATGCTTCACCAACTTTTACAAATTGGCATTGAAATGTATGTCGTTATTTGTGGCTTGGTGAATTAAATTAAGAATATGACATTCCTTTTTAATCTTTGAGAAGATTCTTATGATATTGATTAATCTCTGGATTGATTTTCGATTAGATACTTATCACAGTATGGCTTTATGGTTATCATACGTTTTTGTCATATCTCTTATTCTATATCACTTTATCTGATATTTATAGCTAGACTGATCCATTTATTATTTTCTTCTTAAATAATACTCGGGTCAGACTGAGATTTTACAGGTGCTTCCTCATGACTTCTTATCTGGGACTATCATCTGACTTTTGGCTAACTACTTAGCTTATAGTTTTTGTTGTATACATTTGAGATACAGACTCCTTGATGTATACTTATTCTTTTGTCTAGCACATGTATTTATTCTTTTTGATATTGTGGATCTTGTTAGACCACTACTCTGATGTACACTTTCATGTGTTATATTTATATCCATTTACGCCTTTGTGATATGAATTGTCTGTGACTTATTTGTGTTACGTTTATTTCTATATTTGTTTCCGAAGTATATATACATAGCCACCATGTAGTAGCTTTGAGTTTGTATCGGTATGTCGGATTTATTTTTATCTGGCATATCGGTACTCGCACAAAGCAATTACACAGATGGTCGCTCCTCAACAGCCTTATTCTCCGCGCTAGTTGACGGCATTACCCTATAGTGTCCTTGGCTAGCGTGGGTATAGAGGTGGGGCGTCACAGCATGGTATTAAGGCCAAACTTCGGAACAATGTAGAATTATCTAACAAGGATCATTGTCCTAAGTCTTTCTTAGGAGTCGTGCCTTAGGAGTTAATTCGAGTCTTCGTACCGTTCTATCCTATTTTCTTTTATGATTCCTTGTTTTATCAATCATGATTGTTTGATATTCATTTTGAGAATAACCTTTTTCCTCTTCTTTCTTTCTTTCTTTCTTAGAGAAGAGAAATGGTTAGACCTGGCCATCCCAGTACCGGTCAATCTAGTGCTACTCCTTAGGAGGGAGTATTTATGTCTGCCCAGCAGCTTCTAGATCTTGTTAAGAATGCTCAAGCTATCGGACCCATTCCAAAGCCTACTCATCCTAGATCCGGTTTTGCACGCTTGTGTAGAGATTATATCGATTTGGGTGAAAGGCCATTCCGGGGATCCGAGAGTGTCATTGAAATCCAAGCTTGGCTTAGATCATGCGACCGCATCTTTTCTCGCATGAATCTTGTTGATCTCCACCGAGTCCAAGTGGCTTCTAGCATGCTCCAAGAAAGAGCATTGGATTGGTATGAGCTTCTTATTTCTGAAATCGTTGAAGCGGATCTCACTTGGGAGCAATTCCGGGAAAGATTCGAATTGAAATTTGTGCCGAAGACTGAAAAATTAACTTTGGCCCGACGTTTTATCGACCTTGTTCAAGGTGAATCTTCTGTGACGGACTACGTCGCATCTTTCGAATCTCTTTCTAAATACGGGGTTGAATACATTAATACCCCATTGAAGAAAAATCAGAGATTTGTTTATGGCTTGAACAAGAATCTCAAGAAGCCATTACTTCTGAAATTGGAAGTTTCTTTCGATCAGCTTATTGATATCGCTCTTCGTCTTGAAGAGGCCGATAAAGAGTGTGATGTTGAAGTTGTGGGTGCTAAACAAAACTTCAACAACAACCTGAAAAGGCCTATTAAGTTCAAAGGCCCCAATCCCAATCCCAACAAGAAAGGGAAGCAAGAATCTTCGGTAGCAAAGACTCCTACCTCTAGTCGTGGACGATGCTACAATTGTGGTCTGACGGACCACTATGCATATGAGTGCCCGAAACCATTTTTTTGTCGTTATTGCAAAAGTTCGGGCCATCTTATATCTACATGTCCCATACTCCAAAGTAGGAGAGAGGGAGAGCTAAATGTTGTTCAAGCCCCTAGTGACACTTCTCTTGGTCAAGGTAATTCTTCTTCTATCCTTGACGATATTTCTTTTGTGATTTTCTTATTCGAGTTCTTTTTGATATGGGTTTCATCTCATTATTTTTATATCAAAAGAACTTGTGATTCTTTTTCTTTAAACATTTCTGGGCTTGATGACTTCTTTGAGGATTGCGAATCCGGATTGGTGGATCCGCAACACTCAATTTGCTTTTTATTGATGTCGAAATTATTTTATGTGATTTTTCTTTCCGAGCTGATTTTTACTTATGCTTCGGAATTGACTTTTGTAAGGATTGGCTTAATTATTATGAAGCCATATCCTTTGTCCCGTGTGGACTATTCATCTTCGACATTTTCAATCTGTTAAGCAGATTTCTGTTTTTCCTTTGTGATTTTGATTCCAATTTGATGGCATCATTTTATTCTTTAAGCTCACATGATGAGGAAAGTGTTATTTTTCTCATTCATGTGGTTTGAGAATTTTCTGGTATTTTTGAGTTTGTCTTAAGATTATCACCTAAGCAGTCTTTTGAGTGGTGTTAAGGTCTTTTCAGATCGACCTTACCATCGGTTTTCTTTAGCTACGAGTTGCGGAAGTTAGCATCCACTTACCGCATTCCGCACTCGTTATGATTCTTATGAATGACTTATTATGTCATTCAGTTTATCTAGTTTATTTCATCCATTTTGTAAATCGAGTATTCTATGAATATTTCGATGAGACCATTCTTGTATTCATTGATTTTGGATGAGAATAGCGATTTAAAATTTTTCAAATCTTTTTCATAAGATATTTACAAGTACAATTGGATTTTTGTTCTTAAAACGAGCAAAGAATATTCTTAAAACTTTTAAGAGATATTTTTATCGTGTAGAAGATGATTTTGTGATTGTATTGCCCATTGAGTGCTTTAAGAATTCTGGTCGATGCTCTTGATCAATGTTATCGATAGGAATCTCCTAAACGCTTTGATGAGACAATAAGACATAGTAAATTGACTTGTAAAATAAAAGTTTTTCTGAAAAGATTATTACATAAAGATAATTGTAATTTTAAAAGTTTTAGCTTTTCGGAAAAGAAGATTATTTAAAAGAAATTCATTCTTTTCGATACTCCTATTCTTGTGATTCCCGAAGGGAACCAAGACTTTATTGCTTATACCGATGCTAGTTGTATTGGTTTGGATGTCGTTCTCTTGCAAAAGAAAACGTGCTATCACTTTTGCTTCTAAATCATTAAAGCCTATCGAGACTAGATATGCCACTCATGATCTAGTGCTCGCGGCTATTGTTTTCACTTTTAGAGTTTGGCATCATTATTTTGGGGGAGAAATTCGTTCTCCACTCCGATCATAAATCTTTGAAATGTTTATTTTCTTATAAGGAACTTAATGTTGGCTCGAGTTCCTTGCATCTTATGATCTTGGTATTTTTATATTTCCGAAAAGGGCAATCGTGTTGTCGATACCCTTAAGCCGAGAGCAACAAGTAGTTGTTTCTTTGATGGTATCCGAATGGAATGATCTTTTTACCAAGTTCGTCAGACGTTTCGATGTACTTCGTTTTATTGAGCTTCGTCTCATTTCTTTTATGGACTCGCGTCCGATGTTCTTTTATGATGTTCGGTTCATTGGACGTACCGTTTTTGTACTACGTCGATATTCCGAATTATTTGAGCTTTGGTTCATCTGGCGTACCGTTATTGTACTACGCCGTTGCACCAGCTCAATTTTCTGTTATTCATGACGTTTTCCACGTCTTTCAACTATGGAAATGCCTTTGGGATTTTGATTTTTATTCTTGAGCCCGGTGTTATTGTGGAAATTGAAGTTTCGCCTATTTGACTTATGAGCAACATTCCATTCGCATAATTGCTTCGGAGGTTGAGTGCCTTCGAAATAAAGATGTTCTTTTTATGAAAGTCTGATGGTTCTCAAATCCTAAGGATTTCTCTTGGGAATCCAGAGAATTCATCGAGCGAACACGTTCGGGCTAACTCTTTCGTGCTCTTTATGGTGAACTTCTTATTTCAAATTTTCTTTTGTGTTGATATGCTTATATGGTTGTTACTCTTTATTTTCTTCTTAAGTATTGAGAGGATGCAATTTCTTTAAGGAGGGGAGTTTGTAACAACCTGCATATTTATCGATTGTATATTTAAATATTTCATCGTTAGTCGGATTTTAGTCCGAAAAGCTACTTTTTGCAAACAGTCGAATTAGGACTCGAGACCACTTCCTTTGAGTTCAAAATGCCGTTTGCGACCTTTTTGAGTATAAACTTCGATATGTTTGGAGTTAGTGGAATTTTGCTACTTTTTCACTTAGGGCTTTGGTTTGAGTTTCAGCTCATTAACCCCAACTAAGACCCAAGCTCCACCCCCACTCCTCTTCATTCCTTTATAATTTCCTAATACTCAAGCTTCATCAAAAATGGGGGAAAAGATTGGAAATGGAAATTCCTAAGCCCTAGTTCCATTTCAAAGCCAAGTTCTAGCTCCAAATTCAAGAAGAAGCTTTGGTAAGCCTCCTCTTCTTCTTCCCCAACTCGTTCTCCTTTCAATTTCAGAAATTCCTAAACCTAACTTAGGAAATGTTACTCTTTTAAGCTTAGATTCAAGCTTGTTGAGTTGGAATTGGAGAGTGATTGTCCATGCCATTGCTCTATAGCCTCTTCTTCATTTGTTTTGGGTTTAAAGGTGAGATTTTTATCTCACATCTATGACTATGATTATCTTTGGTTGTTGGGTATGAATTCCTAACACTTCTTCATGTTCATTTGCCCTTGATTTGGATTGGTTTTGTGAATATTCCAATTTTTGGTCTTTGAAGTCAAAATTTATGAAAACCCTAGTATGGGTGTTTAGACATGTTGTTTTGGGTGAATTGAAGAGCCTTTAGGGCTAGGTTGTTGCTTGGCATAAATCCTTTGTCGCCGTTGCTCATTCAATCGTTCCGAATCCAAGAAGTTGTGTAGGTTTGCCCATTTAAGGGCTTTGAAAATTCTATCCCACTACAGGTGACAGACGTCTGTGGATTTCCCACAGACGTCTGTGTCTTCGGGAAAAACATTTCCTGAAACAGGCGACAGACGTTTGTGGATTATCCACAGACGTCTGTGACTTCAGGGTTACAATTTCCCAAAACAGGGGACATACGTCTGTGGATTTCCCACAGACGTCTATGGCTGTCGAATTCTGAAAATTTGGTTATTTTTAGGTGGATTTCCAAATTTATCGATTTTTGATTATCCATATAGTTATTGTCAATTAATATCAACTTTGACGATTTCTTTTCTGAATTTTTGGTGTTTCTATTTGATCGATTTGAATATCGATTTCCATGGTTTGTTTCACGTTATCGAAATGTGAATTTTTGGTGATTGATTGTTTCTACAATCATTTCTGTGATTTTTCACTTTAAAATATAAAGGTTTCTATACTAGTAGTAGATATTCAAACGCTTTATCAAAGATGATTTAAACTCTATTTCCAATATCAAACTCATTTATAAAACCGCTTTCCAATCTACTAGTATATACAAACCTTTACCTCATTCGTATGAGAAAATCTAATTAAACGGCTTAGCAAAACAAGTTGTATGAAACGCTTGCGTTTACTTCGTCGGTTAATTTATGGACTTGTTCGATTGAAACTCTCTTGTGACAATTTTTGAGTGGAAATTTGCAATCTGTTTGTAAATATTTTAGTTAAGCTAGTGGTTATGGGACATGAAGCTAAACTCTTATATTTACTAGCTTAGTGTAATCCACACATCTTGATGATCGATGATGATCATTTTATGGTTTAGACTAGCAATGCGCGATGTCTCTTTGTTTTGGTTCATCGGACGTTTCGCTGTACGACGTCGATGTTCCGAATTATTTGTGCTTCTGGTTCATCGGACGTTTCGCTGTACTACGTCGTTGTTCCATATTATTGGATTTTTGGTTCATCGGGTGTTTCGCTGTACTATGTTATTGTTCCATATTATTGGATTTTTGGTTCATCGGGCGTTTCGCTGTACTACGTCGTTGTTCCATGTTATTGGATTTTTGGTTCATCGGGCGTTTCGCTGTACGACGTCGTTGTTTCGATTTATTGTGTTTTGGTTCATCGGACGTTACGTGTACGACGTCGTTGATCCGGTTTATTGTGTTTTGGTTCATCGGACGTTACGCTATACGACGTCGTTGTTCCGATTTATTGTGATTCTGGAGCACCGGACGTTTCGCTGTACGACGTCGTTGTTTCGAATTATTTGATTTCTGGATTTCTAATGGTTGATTTCTGGAATTTATGCTTCACCAACTTTTACAAATTGGCATTGAAATGTATGTCGTTATTTGTGGCTTGGTGAATTAAATTAAGAATATAACATTCTTTTTAATCTTTGAGAAGATTCTTGTGATATTGATTAATCTCTGGATTGATTTTCGATTAAATACTTATCACAGTATGGCTTTATGGTTATCATACGTTTTTGTCATATCTCTTATTCTATATCACTTTATCTGATATTTATAGCTAGACTGATCCATTTATTATTTTCTTCTTAAATAATACTCAGGTCAGACTGAGATTTTACAGGTGCTTCCTCATGACTTCTTATCTGGGACTATCATTTGACTTTTGGCTAACTACTTAGCTTATAGTTTTTGTTGTATACATTTGAGATACAGACTCCTTGATGTATACTTATTCTTTTGTCTAGCACTTGTATCTATTCTTTTTGATATTGTGGATATTGTTAGACCACTACTCTGATGTACACTTTCATGTGTTATATTCATATCTATTTCCGCCTTTGTGATATGAATTGTCTGTGACTTATTTGTGTTACGTTTATTTCTATATTTGTTTCCGAAGTATATATACATAGCCACCGTGTAGTAGCTTTGAGTTTGTATCGGTATGTCGGATTTATTTTTATCTGGCATATCGGTACTCGCACAAAGCAATTACACAGATGGTCACTCCTCAACAGCCTTATTCTCCGCGCTAGTTGACGGCATTACCCCATAGTGTCCTTGGCTAGCGTGGGTATAGAGGTGGGGCGTCACAAAACGAGTCATAAAACCAAATACATAAGATGTCTTGAAAACCGAATACATATGTCTTGTGAAAAATACCATCTCGGTCACATCATCAGAGTACAAAATTTTAAAAAATATCATCCCTCTCATAAAGTACCAGTATATCCAAACTCAAGCGAAAAGAAAATTGAAAAGAAAAGGAATACATGAAGAATAAGAAAGCTCTGTAAGCGGGTCTCCAAGAAATCCAGATGTACTGTCCTTGCCTTTGCTGGCCTATGGGGGGGAAAAGAGTAAATAGAGGAGTGGGTTAGACTATAAGTCTGGTGAGTGAAAGTAACTACTAGTATTTTAAGCAAGATAAAGATAATAGACGTGGCAACTGTTATAGTATAAAAGGAAATAAAGGAAAGATAGAACTAGAATAAAATACCGTTTAACTGTTTACTTTGCTTAGATAGTTTTGATTGGATTGTTTGCACTATTCTAAAACTGCTTTGATTAGGCTGAAATCACAATCCTAATTTAATTAGGCTGAAATCCTTATTCTACCCTTCGATCGGCTTTCTATCTCTACTGTGCCACTGTGAGCTAGTCCCATCCTATGGGTCCTACAGCAAAAGACACCTGTTTTGCACTTTGGAACTCAATAGCGACTTATATCCCTGCTCCGAGGCCACATGCTCGGCCATCGTCGGCTCGCACTATCTGTTGCTCCCTCTTTTGACCTCTTATTTACCATTACTTTCAACATAAGCGTGTCTAGACTCACCTGATCTATTGTGAGACCATCAGTCCTAGTCTGATAAGGTCCTACCCAGTCTCACTTAAGTGTTTTGTGAGACCAGCAGTCCTAGTCTGAAAGGGAAATGCTGTCGGATACGGGTCCTAACAAAAAAAATCTAGTTGTGCCCCTTGCCCAAATCCCCTTATTTGAGCTTCTATCTATTGACCGCTTATTTACCATTACTTCGACATAAGCGTGCCTAGCCTCACCTAATCTATTGTGAGACCATCAATTCCTGACTGAAAGGAAATGCTACCAATACGGGTCCTACCTCTATCTCTGCTTATTAACTTAGTGTAAGTTTTAAAATAAGCCTCTTCTATTATTTCTGCTCTGTTTGCCTATTAACTTAATATAAGTCTCAAAATAAGCCTCTTCTGTTATCTCTGCAATACTTGCTTATTAACTTAATTATAATTTTAAAATTAGCCTTTTTTATTATCTCTAATTATAACCTATGTGTTATAATTTTTCTTATTAACTTAACCCAAGGTCTAAGTCAAAAAATAAGCTTCTTCTGCTATTTCTTCTATTTTCTCTTTTTAGTTATAATTACATGTTATAACTATGCTTGCAAATGTCTTAAATTTTCCTATTTCAGTCTAAATCCAATTTATTACAGTTCTTCTTACTTTACATCTAATTTCTGTAAATTTAGTGTTCCTATATTTCAGTCCATATTAGCAAATTGTTCTCTTTAATTATTTTATTCGCCTAAAAAGGAATAAAAAGAAACTAACATTTACAGGCTAAATTTCAACTAAAAAGGAATAGATGTAAATAACAATAAAGGATTGTAAATAATTGGAAAAAACTGTAAATAACAGTAAATAATTGCAAATAACTGAAATAAAATAGCTAAAAGAAAATAAACTAGAAAGAAGTTCTAAAATTTTATTACAAATAAACTGTAAATAAACTTGCATAAAGGTTATCCCAAAATCGTAGAAAAACTACAACTATTGGAAACCCTATTATTTTAAATTACTTAAAAATCTAAAATAATTACTAAACACTCACTTGTGGTCCTTAGCTCTTTTCCTGGGCCTTCCCGGATCCACTTTTAAGGTATAAAATATTTTATTTAAAAATATCTTCTCCTTAGAAAAATATTATTTTTATGGTCCAGCTTGAGGCAATGAACCCAGATGGAGAAAATCTGAATGAGAAAAATAGCTAGGCCTAGGGTTTTATTTATAGTGTCACTTGGGGATCTCAGGCCATTGGATTTGAAGATTAAATCTGGTGCAACCACGTCATAGGCTGGCTGGGAATCGTCAGATGGAAGCACGAATGCACATGATCGAATTAAAATAGAAAAACACGTCATTTCTTCATCTAGACGAAAGCTCGTCCAAATGCTTTGGCGGGTCGACCCACCTCTCGACCTTCATAAGCTACAGGTCGACCTATAGGTCGACCCAACTATGGGGAAGGTCAACCATAGGGTCGACCTGACCTATATTATTATTATTTTCTTCGTTTTCTTGTTTAATTCGTATTTCCTTCGTTCTAGCTCGGATTTTGACAATCTATATATGGAAATTGACTAGAAAATTACCATGGACACAATGGTGCAACTTCCATGGCTCAATTCTGATAATTTCAAAAAGTTATTTTATTATTCAATTAATTCGTTAATTAATTACTATAGCTTAAATTTTGGGTTGTTACAGGCAGTTTGGAAACCAAAGCGATAAATTCTTTATAAATCATATATTTAATTCTTTAAAAATTTGTAATAAATTCTATAAATATTTTAAAATGTGTTAAAAGAGATATGAGTTATAAAAATGGATTTCTAAATGATCAGAAAGTTGTTTTGATCAAATAAGCTTTGAAAACAGTATTTGCAGCACTATTCGTAGCAATTTTTGCAGCACTTTTAATAACTTTTGTAAACAATGGTTTTAACTTGATTATTCTTTCCCGAATCTTTAGTGAACTTTTTCAAATAGATATTTAAGTGATTTGAAGATTACTTAGAGGTTTAAAAATGAGTATGCGGAAACGACTAGTCATTTGTTCCATTTGTGAGTGTCATAGAAAATCCGACCGAGGAATGGAACAGATCGAAGGAAAAGCCCGGATGCTCTAAAATAATTAAAAGTAAATTAATTATGTTAAAAGACTTAGAGTCAATCAAATAACTTAACCACCTTATGGGTGACAGCGAGGTACTCTCTAGGCTTGGGTTTGGAAAACTAGCTGCATGCCCTCCTTAGTTACCCGTACTGGCCCGATGGAGGGGATAGTGAATTTGATTTACTAGGATCAAAATTTCCCAAAGTATAAAGATATAATTTTCCAAATTCAAACAACTTGGATTGCATAGAAATAATCTCCTTATATATGGTATTAAATTTCGAGGAGGGAATCCGTACTATCCATGAGAATTTAAAAGGTGATCTCACCGTTATTCAACAAATAGTAAAGGTTGAATATGGAAATTAATATTGAGTAGAAATAGTATAATTTCTATGATCCTATTTACTCAATAATATTTTCTAAAATGATTTATGAAAATGATTTGGTAATTCCAAAGTTAAAGAGAGGTTTAATGATTCCGTATATACCGAAAATAATGCTTTATAGATATATATTAGATATTTTGATCAATCAATCAAAGAATAATTCCCTATTTACTTAACATCTTTTTATCGATGATTCGTTTGAAGGAACCAGGGTCGGATTTGGGTGATTCCTATCCGAAGGCCACTTCGAACCAATTTACGGGTTCGAAAATAAAAGACATGGGATGATATGATTTAGAAGATGGAATGTAAGGCTGTTTGGCACTGACCTTCGGGGGAATTTTCCTATATCACTTATTAGTGGCAATAGTTCTCCATTTGAGATCTTTGATGAAAGAACTTCTCGCTACTAATCCTAGGGGCAATTCCCGACAGGATGTGATAGGAGAGTACCTTCGGTTTATCCTATTCCTGGATAACTTGTATGGATGAATGTATGACATTGCATTTCCAAAACGCACGTACATTGATTTTTTCAAACATACATCTGTTTGGTGACGGAGAAGGCAACTTCTCTTTGCTTAACACCCTTCTTTGAGACGTATGAGCTCAAAGGTTGTACATTTGTGGAAATCAATATTGTGTGATGGAATTGGCAATGTGGCATTCAAAGTAGAATGTGCTAGGAGAATGGTAATCGTTACCTCAGGCCTCATCACCCGGTAATGGCTAAAATAGGGTACGCCGTAAGGCTATGTTGTTCACAACCATTAGGGTATGATCATCACCTTTCTAGATAACCCTCTATATTTTGGTTATGTGGTGTATGCTATGAGACGTCTCAGATAGGTCGATAACGACCGAGGTGATGTCATATTCGGTTTCTATCCAAGCCATATCTGAGTGCCAAAAAGGGATAGACCGGTCTTGCCAGGTGTGGAGGATTGTTTGTGTATCCTCGGTACATCCCTCTAGAGATGTACTATATGGAAGATAGTACCTTACCTTGCCATTATATGGAATCCATTCTCCAATTGTGCCTTTAGACTTAGTCGAAACATATTATGCCATCAAATTTAACCAATGTAAAAATTTCGGCTATTTTAATATGTTTATTTGAAAAAACGTTTTTCAAAGAATGTCACTAAAAATAACATCCCTAGTTTTTGCATAGATAATGTTTTGGGTATCATAAGGTAAAAACCCGTTCTATGTTTATGTACAGTGTGATCTTATGAGATACCTTTATTTTCAAAAACTCGCATTTTGAGTTTCTCATACTAGTCCCACAACTGATCCGGGGTTTATTTTCTTTCCCCCTTAAACTTTGGGTGCCTTATTTTTTCGGACAGCTAAGTAGTTAGATTATATAGAGCAATTTGGGATGGAGCATGGAGCATGGAGCATGGAGCATAGAGCATGGAGAATGAAGCATTTTGGGTCTTTTGTTGAAGTTACCTATCACTTTCTACTGTGTCTATATTATGTATAAGTATCTACCAACACCTGTTGGGATAGGCCGTTATAACTACCCTTGCTGGGTTAGTACTTTCTATGACTATGATATCTCATTTTGAGAGTGATTGTATGTACTATCTATATGTATAATTACAAGTTGTTAAATACAATGTGAGATTCTATTATCTTTTTGTCTTCTATCTTTATTTTCTTTATCCCA
The DNA here is from genome assembly GCA_030737815.1 of Allium fistulosum. NCBI lineage: Eukaryota > Viridiplantae > Streptophyta > Magnoliopsida > Asparagales > Amaryllidaceae > Allium > Allium fistulosum. Next base: position 629,965,123 of record CM060903.1, on the reverse strand, counting down.
TGATAATCCGCCTCTCTGACACTTGGATTTACGGCACGTGAATACCGATGATGTATTATTGTCGATTTTCTAAGGGTCGAGGAGGAAGGTCGTCACACATACTAGTATACCGTAATTAAAATTTAGACACTACTTCGGTTTTAAAATAGAGTATGTTTTTTAAGTTTAGACTTAACATTAAGAATTTTTTTATAATAATCTGTAAAGATATTTATACTTTTTGCATAAATATCTTTTCTGCTAATTCAATGTGTACCAAATCAACACCAATATAATGAAGTTTCTTCAGGGTAAACTTTTTAAAATATGTTCATCGAAAAGTGACTAATATTGTACTTTATAGTGTAAAAATTGATCACATCTTGTTGTAATTTTTTCCATCCTAAAAATTATATGATTTTTTATTGTATTTTCTTAATTAATTAGTAGATTTTACTAAATATACAGCAAAATTTATCTTATTTTCTTATCTCAATACAAGATAACGGTCTACTTTAGAATGTCTTCTGATACACTAAATCAAAAGTTTATTTATGATAGTTATATTTATCAATTTTGATACACACACACACGTGCACACACACACATGTATGCACCACACACGTACATATGTATGTACGCATGTATGCGTGTGTGTATCCGTATGTGTACATGCGTGCTCAATCTATCTCAATATATATATATATATATATTCAATATATATAAGTTTTGAAATATGTAATAAATAGTTTTGATTTGAATATCAAATTGTGCTCATTCTTTAACTAAAATTTTGTGTATGATATTAATATTTATCAGTTTTGATACATACATACATACATACCCACACCTGCACATATATACATACGTACAGACACACACCTGCACATACGTTTATACATTTATACATACACACACTATGACGACCCACCCTTTTGGACGATTAAAGTCGACACTAAACCACACATGTCTAACTCAGACCACTCAAAAGGGAGGATTGTCAATAGGGTTAAATAAGAAAATAAGGGAAAAGAAGAAAAACAAAACACAGAATCTCGCAACGGAATGACAAAATATAATAATCAAATAATAGTTCATGAAGCTGTTTTACAATATAAATTTGATTACACAATTATTACAAATAAAATCAGAGTACAATCAACAAACATACCAAAATAATGCAGTGGAATAATAATAGTAAATACGGTCTAGCAAACTCCATCTTCATCTTTAAGGAATAATGTCTTCAAACACTGGCATGCTCCAGCTGACCCGAGTGTAATGAAAATACAAGACACTCGAGTCGGAACTAAATGTTCTTATGTAAGTTAAATCAATAACAAGTAAAATATGAGTGTAATATCTTCAGAGACATTTACAGGATTTTCCACCCCTATCAAGTGTACAATGTGAGTGTAGTAACTTAAGAGATGTTACGGGATTTTCCATTTCCTAAGGATCCGTTAATGTAACATCCTGAAATTTTCAACCATTCGCATCCGCACATGTCGGAATTGAATTGCTCAAAATATCATATTGTTAATTTTTTATTTGGAAAAACTCAGGATATACAGTAAATAAATCAATCACAGAATCACAGACACAGATTAATATAAAAATAAGCAGCGGAAACAAATGAATAGTAGTTCATGAATCTACTATATATATATAACAGAGTTAAAAAAGATACAACAGAAGTCTCGAATACATAGAAGTCTCAATACAGTAGTCAAATAACAAAATCAGAATATATCTCTGGAATCAACTGAATCACCAAAAGCTGAATAGATATAGCTGGATCTCCAAGCGAAGCTCCAACTCCAAAGGTGAGACACGAACACTGAGCCACTCAGTCTGACCCGAGCGTAAAGCAAAACACAAAACATCGAGTCAGGATTAACATTCTTATATCTATAAATCCAATTCAAGTGAAATATCAACTGAAATACAAGTAACTTAAAGGATAGTTGGGATTTCCATCCTCCAATGATCTGTGGAACTATCTACTATCTAGTAATATACGCTATTATTCTATGTCTAAAGTAAAGTAAACTATTAAAATAGCGTTAAGGCTTTACATTTTCCACCTTAACACATTTTATATATTCCCATAGTCTATACAGTACCGTAACTTCCCGTAAACTGGGTTTATCAGAGGGCACTCCATAGGTATGGTACAAAACAAACTCGTAGAGGTCTCGCTAAGGTAGGTGACATGGCACAACTAGGCAATGCCAGGGTAGATATACCAATTACACTTCCGGGCTGGTGGTAATGCATAGCAGCCACTACCGCCCACCTCGAGCCACACGCCCAATATTCCGAGGGGTGCACCCAATCAATCACAAAGTAATAGAATGGTATCAAAGGAGTGTGTCCGATCAGAGGAGCTACCTCATTGGCCCGTCAATTGCTCCTGTTTTAGCCACCTTAAGCTAACTCACAGGAGTTAGGTCCACGTATATACCTCAAGAACGTCGCCACCATCCTACTTAATCTGGAATCTCCACCCCGTACACAGTTGTTAAAGTGGTTTTCGGTATTGGCAGAGAGTATGACAATATCCGTTCCTGGTCTCTTTAACAACCAAACGTTATTATAACACCGCGGTCATTTCAAAATAGTTTATACTTCAAAACCAAAATATCATATCCATTTCAAAACCAGATCAATACGGTATCATTTCTCACTTAAAATAATATTCATTTCCAAAATCATATCACTTTCCAAAGTTATAACGCTTTCGAAATCATAAGTCTTAAAAATCAAAACACTTTGGAAACCAAAACATTTTGAAATCATAGCACTTTGGAAATTATAACACTTTGAAATCATAGCATTTTCCTTTAAACAGTTTAGATATTAATAATAGTATTTATAATAATATAATTTATAAAAATAAATAGTTTATTTAAAATAGTTTAAATTAAAATAATTAGTACATTAAAATAGTTTATATTAAAATAGCTTATATTAAAAATAATTTATACAGTAAAATATATAAATAGGTTTAGATATAATTTTAAAAATACTTATATAATAAAATAGCCTTCTCAAATTTCACAAATCGATTACAAATCAACTTGAATTCCAAAATTCAAATTTTATTCAATCTCAATTCATCAAATTAAACTCAATTCAGTTTCTCAATTAACCATTTAAAATTATTGATTTCAAATACATATTGAACCATAAAATAAGCCATTCCAGTTTCAATATATTCAAAGCTTTAATATTCAACATTTTCAAAACTAAATTCGATAATTTCACATATATATATATATATCAAATTCACTTAATAAATCCAATATTATTTAAATAAAACCTCAAATTACAATAAGCTAAATATTTTCTTCAATATATTTAAACTTGAAACATTCATTTAAATCACTTTTAATCAAGATCAAGTTATAAAATCATATCCTTTAAACATCTAAAATTCAATAAGTTTTCAAATCTATTTAATTAAATAAATTCTTAATTAAATACCATTTCAAATCAATTTCAAATATATCTTTCCAACCTTAATTTATTAAAATTTATTATAAACTCTATATTTTAATTTTTTTGAATATATTATATATAATTTAAATCAAACTTTATTAAACTAAATCTTATTATCAAACTTATCTTATAATAAAACTAATTTATACGTATTTTAAAATAGTAAAATTATAAGTAAATTCTTAAAATATAAAATTCCAAACTAACTGATTAGTTTAAAATTTTCAAACATATAAATTTAAAAATCCAAATTTTAGCCTTTATAAAATAACATATATACATAATATCTTAAAATCAATATTTATTAAATCATATATTTCTTTCCAATACCATAGAAATCATTTTCAAAATATTTATATATCGACCAACGGTGTCTGTATATAATTTTCTATCATATGGTTAAGTGATACAGATATTTATCATTTCAATCCGTAATTTGAATATATATATATATATACGGGTTTATATCTTTTCAACCCGCAATACCAAATTTAATTCAATGAAAATCGCTTGGGTTTGTCATTTCAACCCATAACAATTTTCTCCTATTCGACAGATCGTTCGGGTATGTATCATCTCAACCCATAGGGAATTCTACATTAACAAGGAACTTGCAGAGTGATAACAGATATGATAATAATATAATAGGCATATAACATCAATATAAATAACAGATAATGGTGTCAGATGTCACAGGTGAACAGATACAGATAATAGCATATATATAGCAATGTAAATAACTAACGATTGCATATTTCAATTGTCGTTTCAATTGAAATCAAATTTAATAAATATAAGAACGTTAATCGTGAGTGATTGCTCACTTTTCGAGGCTAGAAGATAGACAATGCAAGCACAACTTCCAAAGTAAAGCTAGATTGGCATGAATTTCATGAACAAAGCTGATAAATAGGAATAGACGAAATCAAATCAGAACTGGATCGATGAAGAAAATTGATATAATTGAACTTATATATAACTATATATCTATAAAATCATATTCTAAATTTAATCATATACTAAATTAAACATATATGAAATTCAAAAACATTGTTTTACATTAAAACACATATATTAAAATCAACATATATACATCATAAAATTTGAAATAACCACTTATATATATACTTATAAACTCATAATTAACATAAAAATTTATATTAAAACTGATATATATATAACTTGTACATAACTGCACACTTGAAACTTTACATATTTTATTTAACAACTTTATATATACTCGAACTCAGGCAAAATGTCTTTATACACATAAGTGGATAAATATAACATATTCACCTAACTTAAACTCATACACATTTACAAATAAAAATCTATAGGGAACTGTAACTATTATAAACTAATGTATGCAGACCAAAATATCACACATCTTATAATAAATGTACAGTAAAATGAAATATAATATAAAATAAAATATATATATACAACATAAAACAATAACAGGCAAAACTTACTTAAATATTTGCAAAAGCTAATATAAAATATATGCATGACCTATAAACATATTCCTGTACTATATTATATAAAGTAGTAGAGCAGGCTTGTTTCGGCATAAAGGAGATATGCTTAGATATTACATAAGTACGTTTTAAACGTGTATACATTAAAACAATTAAAATACAATTCTTAAAAAAAATCCAGCCTATATATATATATATGATAACAACTCAGATAATACTAGAATACATAAAAAAATACTTTACTGCAAAATTCATAGAGATAAAAGTGGGTTGCCAAACAAGCTTGAACAAATACTAAGAAGCATGCATATATATTATTCAAATAAGGGGCTTACTGCACTAGAGTGATGGACGACTGGGAGGTGGAAGGCGACTTCGGTTGGCCATCGAAGCTAGGTGGAGGAGCACCCTTGTGAGGCCGATAGGAGGGTGGGCCGAAGTCATGTGGGCAAGGCGGAGGTTTGGCATTTCGATGGTGAGCGAGGAAGGCCGACATAGGTGGCTTGTGTGGTGGGTTTCGGCCATCAGTGGAAGGGCAGAGTGATGTTGGCGAACAAGGCGGAGGTTGGTCGTTATTTGCGTGGTGTCGGGAAGGCACGTTGGGGGGCTCAGCTAGTGACAGTTCGGTGGAGGCTTGCTGGCAGAAGTAGAAAGCAGGGAGAGGAGGAGTAACTAGGGAGGAGAGTACATGTGAAGAGGTGCAAAGATGAAAGAGCAGGTACGAAAAATATAACCTTTGATATAAACTTCTTCTTATCAAAATGAAACAGAGGTTGCAAAATAAAATAAAATAAACAACGAACCATTGGGAATATTAAAGTCCAATATCTGAATTCAATAAATAATAAAAGCAGATGGCTACTGGGTTTTCACACGGTGAGAAATGAATGGTCGTGTAAAATGAATGGTCATATAAACCAAAAGACTCATACAGTTACCGATATGAAATCGTTCCGTAGATTTCACTATCTCCCAGACTCCAAAGCACACAAATGAATATACCGTAGAGATCAGCACAATGAAATGATCAAAACGGTATACAGATATCAGTTATAGGATCATTCGACCAAAAGTCGATATTCGGTACCGAAAAACGCTGCCAATTTGTTGAAAATAAGATAAACGGAGCAATAACAGTCCAAATTTGACGAAACAGAATATGACGTCTCACTCAGAAGATGATTTACAAATATTCTATATAAAAATATTCAAGGTTGGAAAACATTTTATTATCATCAATTATTAACTGATTTAAATTGAAATAAAATTACACAATAAATTAAACTTCCATATTATTTGATGAAAATTTACTATTTGTTATGTTTAAATAGACGTATTCCAAATATTAAATTTTTATTTCCAAATTCAATTATTTAAAATTTCATAAAATTCCAATTAATTACGTTATTAAAACCAGTTAAATTTACGGATCGTTACACTCTCCCCCACTCAATACTTTTCTTCCCCGAAAAGGAATGAGGTAGGAGAATAGAAACAACCAGAAAGAAAATAGGTTGAAATACAAATAAAACAATTAATTTAAACTATGTAGATTTCAATTTAAATAAATTAAGATTCAGCAATTGATTTAAAATGTAAGGTATTTCATTAAGTTGATTTAATTCCAATTTATTAATTCCCTCAAAACAAACTTTATTTTATTTATCTCATTTATTATTCAATTAACTTATTTTATTCAATTAACTTATTATTCTATTTATCTCTATTAACATTTTTATAATCAAAAATTAAGTGTATAACATTTATTATAAACACTCAAATTTTATTTATAAAACATTTTATATTGTATATTATCCAATTACATATTCAACTTCTGAATAATTTAGGTAAGCTGTATTAGAATGAAATTGGGTATTATATAATAAATTTTCTTAATTCAATTATTTCAAGTTTAAATATTGATTCAAAATTTTGGCTTCATTTATAATTGAAATCATCCTTTAAGAGAATTTAAGAATTAAATTTTCGATTAATTTCAAACCATTTAGAGATACATATATATATACATATTCTATATATATCAAACCAAATCTATTATCATATACTTATATATAATATATATATGTAAATCAAGTCATACTTTAGAAATTCTAATCAATTAAATTCCCAAAATAAAAGTGTAGCAAAGCTATAGAATGGTCTCTTCAACTTTGAAACTCGAAAATGAATGTCGATGATGCGGCCGCCATCACCGAAATTATTTTCCAGCGACAAAAGAGAAGAGTACCGATTTAAAGTTTAAAAATTTCTTTGGAAACGATTTCTATTTGAAAATACTTTAAATAATATACACTTTAAAACGTTAAAACAAAAGTTTGAAATCACCGAAAATTAAATGCTCAAATTCCTGATTTAGATTCATTTCAATTCCAAATCAATTTATAAACCATGTTTATAAATTCATTTGTATAACAATAAATGATAATCAAATATTATCATTTCAAATAACAAATTTAATTAACATATTAAATTCCAGAAAATTTTACTTATATATTTATAATATAATCATACAAATTTATTTCATTTACCAAATTTGAAAATAATATTGTGTCAGTTTGCTCTGTTCAAGTGTTTTGAAATTCCTATCGATTGCGTTGATCAGACGAATCGATCGAAAACCCAAATCAACATCAACAACTCAAACAACACACTATGAAACATTTTATATTAAAACAAATACACTCCCTCACTCGATGATACCAGAATGGATTTCAAAACAAGGATAGAGATCCAAATTAGTGGAACCCAAATCAAAAGAATTCAAATTGGAAGATAAGCTCGAAACGAAGATAAGATGATTAAGTAACAGAATATGGAGATGGACATATTGATGTTTATCGCGGGCGACCTTAACCGGGTCAACCGTGACTACAAGAATAAGATCGATGTAGAATCCAGAGGTAACTCGACATCTGATCAATAGAATTTGGGCATAGCAAGAGATAGTAGCATCTAAACCGACAATATCGAAATCTTCGGTAAATCAATGCCTATTGTAAGGAGTTTCACCCCTTTACAAGTCATCTAGTGGAGCCATGGGATACTCCAGAATCAAGGAAACACGAATAGGAAGAGACAAGAATGGATTTCAGAATAGAGGGGAAGTTCCAAAATTCAAAGGAAACCGAATAGAAGAAGAAGGAATTCAAGCTCGAATGAAAGTGATTTCTTAATTAAATCTACTCCATATGCTGAGTTTTTCCTAAAACCAAAGCTCTGATACCAACTGTAACTGTAACAACCCAGTATTTCGTACCAATTAAATTTCGTCTCTAGACGATTGAAATCGATGGTTAAGTGTTGATGACATTTGAAATGGAGCCTATCCTTTGTTTTAAACCCGTGTAATAATTAAACCCGTTCCCTCCATTCAATTTTCACATCCACTAACCCTAAATCAAAAACGAACGAAATAATGGCGGCTTCAAAAACTTTTCGCTCGTTCGTTCGAGAAGGAATTAGGGCTACGCGATCTCGTTTTCAAATCATCGTCACGCGAGATGATTTCAGCTGGTTTGAAGCTTCAAAACTTCAACTCTCGACCGAACTGAGGTGAGTTAAACTCACATCTAATTCGAACTGTTACGTGATTATCTTGACTTCGTTCGTGTGTTCGATTTTCGTGACTTGGGATTTAAGTGATTTAGTAATTGATGGTTCGCTTAATTTGGGTTTGAACCCCTCGTTTTCATTCGTATATGGTTTTTGAATTGTGATGGTTCAGGTTTCTCGACTTGTTCGATTTCGTTCAATGTTGTTGTTTTTGCTCTGCCACGCGATCTTCGTTTTGAATTTTTGAAATGATCAATGATTTCTTCGATTTTTGGTATGGCCGTTGTTTTCCTTGGCTTTGAAGGATTTCGTGAGTTGTCTCGGTTTTATGGCTTACTGTCGAATTACATTGTCCATTGCTTTATCTCGTGACACCCACTAACTTCTGTCACTTGATTGTGTGAAGGAAATTTCATGACTTTGTCTTATAGTTAGTGGTCACCATTGCTTTGATAGTGGTTCTGACCGTTCCAATGTTTTGGGCCTTTGCCTTTTGTTTTGGTACCGTGCCTTATTCTCAACGGTGATACCTGAACTACCCCGTTTTGCTGTTGTACCATGTTGTATTGAATTTGATACCATTCCGGTTGAACTTTTGATGTTCATTGGCCTTGAGTTGAACCTATTTTGAGACTTGGGTTTGACCTTGGTTTGATGTGTTAGCTGAGCTTATTTGTGTAGTCTTCATCTTGTTCCCTGTAGCATTCATACTTCATTGTGTAATTCTTTTGCCATTCACGTGTACATGTTTGATCAGCTGCTTTGATACCTGAAATTGACCCTTTTCTTTGTAGCTTCAACATTGATTTTGAACTGAATATACTTTATGACTTAGCCTTTGTTCGAACTTAGTATTGCCTGGATTTGAATTTGACTCTGTGATTCTGGCACTGTCACTGCTTGGTTTATCTATGTTCATTCACTAACTTTGTTTCAGATCTGATGTTAAGGCTTTGCCTTGGTGGTCTGCTCTTGCATGCTACTGCTTGTTGCACTTAGTATCACTTATGACTGTAGACATTGTGTCCTCGAGTCTGACTATTTTTGTGTTCATTTCTGAGTGATTTCCAGACTAGTCTGCATCTCAGTGTATCACCATTGACTTAGAGAACTTCCTTAGTTGTTTTAGATCATTTCATTGAAGCTGTACATGTTAAAAGTGTAGGCTTACATATCCATATTGCATATGTACTGATCTGGTCTATCTCCTTATGTAATTACTGTTTGGACCCGGTTGTGCTTATGCACTTCATTTGTATCATTTCGTATCCACACTTCATGTTAGTTGTTGAATCACAACTGTCTGGTGCACTGGTCTCTAATCTTTGACTTGCGTACTGTCTTTGCTCCTACCAGTTCATTTCTTTGGATTGGTTTAGACAGTCAAATCTTGGTTTCATTTTGCATGTTAGTGTAGTAATTTGTGCACTAACATGAGTTCGAACCTTTTTCACACTGTTGGTTCATGTTGCACCATTTTGTTGCAAATATTTATGTACATTTAGGAGAGATGCACTTGCTCTTGTTCAACTGCCCTTGTACTTTCATGTTGTTTGGATCTGGAACACTGTGCACTTTTCTTGTATCTGCACTTTGCTAACTTGTCTTGTACTTGTTCACTATAGCTGCACTTGAGTTGTTTACTTGATCCACTGTCACTTTGCCATCTCTTTGCTCTATTTGAACGTCTGCTCCGTTCGAACATGCATAGTTGTTGTTGCTTGAGACTGTCATCCACTTGCATTGCTGAGTAGTCTTTTATGTTTGTTGTACATATGAAATTGAATTATATGTATACTAAACATTCCTTCTCAGTGACATTCCACTTGCATTCTTATGCTTAAATGATTTAGTCGTTGCTGTGGCCTTATTTAGGTACACATACTCATTTATCTCTGGATGGCATCCCTTTATGTAGATTCATGTTGCCATCTCAGTTTGCTTTCACCACTTTGTACTGTGGTTCCTCTGACCATTCTGGGTTGGATATTTTGATTTTCGACTTATTAGTTGCTGTAAATACCTGGAGTTGTGGCGACTTTATATTCTGTTGTGGCGAGGCAGTGCACGCGTGCGTGCACTGCAGCCACACCAAATTGGCAGATTTTAATTGATATTTCTTTCATTCTTAATTCATTGACCTGTTGCGTAATTCGTAGCCTGTATTGGCGAGGCAGTACACGTTAGCGTGTACTGCAGCCAATTAGCATTGATGTTTTTAAATTGACATTTCAATTGCTTAAACTGCTTTGGATTTTTGTTTTGTGGAGAAACACTGTTTAGTGTTATATCTGCCGTTATCCAATTCTCGTATCGAGAGTTGGATATACGAGATTTCTGTGACTGTCATCTATATTGAGATTGATTATTATTGCTTCTATGCTCTAATAACTGATTTTGAATTAGACTGATCCGAGTATTATTTTCTTTTGAATGTAATACTCGGGTCAGACCGAGTATTTACAGGTTGTAGATTTCTAGCTTTGGGTTGCTGCTAGAGCTATGAAGACTTTTTATATCATTTGAAGTGGTCTTCGTCCTGTTGAAGTAGTCAGTGTGTCTGTTTTAAGATGATAATGTATTCATGTATATTAGTCGATAATGTACTTGTATATATAACTTCTTGAGTGACAATTGTAGTTGTATCATTTTTATTGTGTCAAATGTATTGTAACTGATATCAGTTATTGTATATATGAGACTTTTCGTTCTATCTTTATTCCGCATTTATGTTATCTGTGTTATTTTTATATCTATTGTCCTAAACTATTATAGCCACTGTGTAGTAGCTTTGAGTTTGTATCGGTATGTCGGGTTTCCTCTAAAAATGAAATGCAATGTTTTATTATCTGACATATCAGTGCTCGCACAAGGCAATTACATAGATGGTCGCTCCTCAACAGCCTTATTCTCCGTGCTAGTTGACAGCACTACACCGTAGTGTTCTTGGCTAGTGTGGGTATAGAGGTGGGGCGTCACAGCTTGGTATCAGAGCCTGGGGTTTAGGACAATTATAAAACATAACTTAGATGGAGCATGTGTTACAACTATTTGTCGATGTTTTATCTCTCATCTTTACATATGATTATTTTTGACTGTTAGGTATGAATTCCTAACGCTTATTCTTGTGTTTTCGGCTCTGAATTGATTTAGCCGATGTTGATTTTGTTCGAATCTCAGCAATTTTGAACTTGTTCTTTTGTGTTTTCCTCATCTGGATTTCCCTTCGACTTCGGTCACTTCGTTTTTGAGAAATTGCTAATTTCTTGATTTTTAAGACTCTGATTTTGTTTGCCGTTGGATTCTTTGATGATATTGAATCATTTTGTACTCGACTGCGGCTATTAATTGTTGACTTCGACATTGACTTGATTCTTACTTTTGTTGAAGTCATTTATGCATTTCTGCTCGTTTTGCTTTGTTTTTCCAGTCGATAATCGATTCTCCTTTTCTAATTAGTTGTTATCACCTTTGTCGGTTTTGATAACTTCTATTTCTGGAATTTTTGGGTATTCCTACTTTGATGAATTTGGAATCGAATTCTTTGGATTTTATTCACGTCTTCGAATGTGAAATTTTAGTGAACTGACTTGGTTTCCTAATTTAATCGATTCTTGATCATTTCCCCGATTTGTTGCTATCATTGATTAGCAACTTTGATGACATTTTCTTCGGGATTTTTGTGAACATACTTTCTGATGGATTCAGTATCGATTTCTTTGGATTCTATTCACATCTTTGTATGTGAATTCTTGTGATTGATTGTTTCTACAATCATTTTTGTGATTTGTCACTTCAAAATATAAAGGTTTCCTATACTAGTATTAAATATCAAAACTTTTTCATTAAAACGATTTCAACTCGATTTTCAATATCAAACTCGTTTATAAAACTGTTTTCCAATCTATTAGTATATACAAGCCTTTACTTCACTCGAATGAGAAATCGATTTAAACGACTTAGTAAAACGAGTGGTATGAAACGCTTGCGTTCACTTCGTCGGTTAGCTCTTGGACTTGCTCGATTGAACCCTTTTTGTGACAATTTCCTAGTGGAGATTTACAATCTGTTCGTAAATATTTGAGTTAAGCAAGTGGTTATGGGACATGAAGCTAAACTCTTATATTTACTAGCTTAGTGTAATTGACACTTTCTTTATGATCATGACGATCATTTTTATGATTTAGACTGGACCTCATCGGTGTGATTTCGTCTCACACATATCTCTTGGGCTTTGAGGATTGTCTAGACACCAGTGTGTGATTTCGTCTCACACATATTGCACGGTTAGACTAGGCCTCATCGGTGTGATTTCGTCTCACACATATCTCTTGGGCTTTGAGGGTTGTTTGGATACTCTTTGTGTGATTTCGTCTCACACATATTTCTTCGTCTACGGGGAGACTATACCCCGATTATGTGATGTTTCGCCATCACATATTTCTTCGTCTACGGGGAGACTATACCCCGATTATGTGATGTTTCGCCATCACATATTATGATTTAGACTGGACCTCATCGGTGTGATTTCGTCTCACACATATCTCTTGGGCTTTGAGGATTGTCTAGACACCAGTGTGTGATTTCGTCTCACACATATTGCACGGTTAGACTAGGCCTCATCGGTGTGATTTCGTCTCACACATATCTCTTGGGCTTTGAGGGTTGTCTGGATACTCTTTGTGTGATTTCGTCTCACACATATTTCATTCGTCTACGGGGAGACTATACCCCGATCATGTGATGTTTCGCCATCACATTCGTCTACGGGGAGACTATACCCCGATTATGTGATGTTTCGCCATCGCATATCTCTTTGTCTACGTGGGAGACTATACCCCGATCATGTGATGTTTCGCCATCACATTTCTAGGGTAGCACCCTACGGTCTTCGGGCCATTCCTGTGTGAAAATTTAATGGATAGATTCCATGAGATAGCTTCTCGTCATGTGTTTACGTGTAGGTGAGTTTTCATGCTCCCAATTCATGTGTTAGGCCTCCCCCCTTATTTATGTGTTTTCTGGATTTCTTGTGATGATCTCTGGAATTTTGTGCTTCACCAATTTTCGTGATTTCTATTGATATGTTTATCAATTTTTGTGCATTGGTGAATTCATGTGTTATTGACTTGTTATGAATACAAGTTTAGGGTATGACATCCCTTTTTATCTTTGAGAAGATTCTTGTGACATTTTTGATGAATGAAAATTCATTTGGTATTATATTTTGATGCCAGTTATTTTGATGAAATTTTGACGTGTTAACTTCAGTAACCGTCAATTTCGAAATAGATTTACAAGCGGTTCTCCCGCAACACTGATATTGCTAATTTAATCACGTATTTTCAAAATTCGTTATTTTTAAAAGTTGTTTCAAAAATATAAATTAAAATTGTTTTCAAAATTTTTACAGTTTACAATTTTCAAAAGAACGAGGAAGCGATTTAAACGTTTCAGCAAAATCGAGGACTATGATCCCTTTCTTTTACTGATTCGCTTAATTCCGGACTTGTCCGTTTGAGAATGTGAAATGTTATTTTTTTTAAACACACAATTCTGCACTTTCAAGGAAACGATAAAGAGATTTAAACGATTTAGCAAAAGTAAGGAGTATGGAACCATACTTTTACTACTTCGGTTAATTCCGGACTCGTTAATTGAATATTTACGACTTCTGATTATCGTTTTTGATAATCGGAGGTTTGTGTTTCTGATTATCGTTTTTGATAATCAGATATTTGTGAAATTTAATTATCGTCTGAGATAATTAAATATTTTTCGATTTGATAATCGAATATTTGTGATTTCTGATTATCGTTTTTGATAATCAGATATTTGTGAAATTTGATTATCGTTTGAGATAATTAAATATTTTTCGATTTGATAATCGAATATTTGTGATTTCTGATTATCGTTTTTGATAATCAGATATTTGTGAAATTTAATTATCGTCTGAGATAATTAAATATTTTTCGATTTGATTAATCGAATGTTTGTGTTTCTGATTATCGTTTTTGATAATCAGATATTTGTGAAATTTGATTATCGTTTGAGATAATTAAATATTTTTCGATTTGATAATCGAATATTTGTGATTTCTGATTATCGTTTTTGATAATCAGATATTTGTGAAATTTAATTATCGTCTGAGATAATTAAATATTTTTCGATTTGATTAATCGAATGTTTGTGTTTCTGATTATCGTTTTTGATAATCAGATATTTGTGAAATTTGATTATCGTTTGAGATAATTAAATATTTTTCGATTTGATAATCGAATATTTGTGAATTCTGATTATCGTTTTTGATAATCAGATATTTGTGAAATTTAATTATCGTCTGAGATAATTAAATATTTTTCGATTTGATTAATCGAATGTTTATGTTTCTGATTATCGTTTTTGATAATTAGATATTCGTGAAATTCGATTATCATTTTTGATGATTGAATATTTGCGATTTTGAGACTTGAGCTTTGTCTTTTTCTCTGTCGATTCAGGTGAGTAATTTGCTTTACTCGCATTCAATTCGTGTAGTATGTGAATTCTGCTCTGTTTTCCTTTTCTTTTAAATACTGGAACTCGATTGATTCCTGCTTTAGCAGTCGTCTGATTTTGATTCCTTGATCCCCTCGATGTTGATTCTTTTGATTTGAAGCAGTCGAACCTTTTGATTTTATATCTGATACTTCCATAATCCCAATACTTCCCTGTTGACCTTTGCTTTGCTTATGCATTCGACATTGCCATGCTTTTATGGTTGTTACCTTTTATCCATTTATTCCTTATGATTGCGAGGACGCAATTTCTTTAAGGAGGGGAGTCTGTAACAACCCAGTATTTCGTACCAATTAAATTTCGTCTCTAGACGATTGAAATCGATGGTTAAGTGTTGATGACATTTGAAATGGAGCCTATCCTTTGTTTTAAACCCGTGTAATAATTAAACCCGTTCCCTCCATTCAGTTTTCACATCCACTAACCCTAAATCAAAAAAGAACGAAATAATGGCGGCTTCATAAACTTTTCGCTCGTTCGTTCGAGAAGGAATTAGGGCTACGCGATCTCGTTTTCAAATCATCGTCACGCGAGATGATTTCAGCTGGTTTGAAGCTTCAAAACTTCAACTCTCGACCGAACTGAGGTGAGTTAAACTCACATCTAATTCGAACTGTTACGTGATTATCTTGACTTCGTTCGTGTGTTCGATTTTCGTGACTTGGGATTTAGTGATTTAGTAATTGATGGTTCGCTTAATTTGGGTTTGAACCCCTCGTTTTCATTCGTATATGGTTTTTGAATTGTGATGGTTCAGGTTTCTCGACTTGTTCGATTTCGTTCAATGTTGTTGTTTTTGCTCTGCCACGCGATCTTCGTTTTGAATTTTTGAAATGATCAATGATTTCTTCGATTTTTGGTATGGCCGTTGTTTTCCTTGGCTTTGAAGGATTTCGTGAGTTGTCTCGGTTTTATGGCTTACTGTCGAATTACATTGTCCATTGCTTTATCTCGTGACACCCACTAACTTCTGTCACTTGATTGTGTGAAGGAAATTTCATGACTTTGTCTTATAGTTAGTGGTCACCATTGCTTTGATAGTGGTTCTGACCGTTCCAATGTTTTGGGCCTTTGCCTTTTGTTTTGGTACCGTGCCTTATTCTCAATGGTGATACCTGAACTACCCCGTTTTGCTGTTGTACCATGTTGTATTGAATTTGATACCATTCCGGTTGAACTTTTGATGTTCATTGGCCTTGAGTTGAACCTATTTTGAGACTTGGGTTTGACCTTGGTTTGATGTGTTAGCTGAGCTTATTTGTGTAGTCTTCATCTTGTTCCCTGTAGCATTCATACTTCATTGTGTAATTCTTTTGCCATTCACGTGTACATGTTTGATCAGCTGCTTTGATACCTGAAATTGACCCTTTTCTTTGTAGCTTCAACATTGATTTTGAACTGAATATACTTTATGACTTAGCCTTTGTTCGAACTTAGTATTGCCTGGATTTGAATTTGACTCTGTGATTCTGGCACTGTCACTGCTTGGTTTATCTATGTTCATTCACTAACTTTGTTTCAGATCTGATGTTAAGGCTTTGCCTTGGTGGTCTGCTCTTGCATGCTACTGCTTGTTGCACTTAGTATCACTTATGACTGTAGACATTGTGTCCTCGAGTCTGACTATTTTTGTGTTCATTTCTGAGTGATTTCCAGACTAGTCTGCATCTCAGTGTATCACCATTGACTTAGAGAACTTCCTTAGTTGTTTTAGATCATTTCATTGAAGCTGTACATGTTAAAAGTGTAGGCTTACATATCCATATTGCATATGTACTGATCTGGTCTATCTCCTTATGTAATTACTGTTTGGACCCGGTTGTGCTTATGCACTTCATTTGTATCATTTCGTATCCACACTTCATGTTAGTTGTTGAATCACAACTGTCTGGTGCACTGGTCTCTAATCTTTGACTTGCGTACTGTCTTTGCTCCTACCAGTTCATTTCTTTGGATTGGTTTAGACAGTCAAATCTCGGTTTCATTTTGCATGTTAGTGTAGTAATTTGTGCACTAACATGAGTTCGAACCTTTTTCACACTGTTGGTTCATGTTGCACCATTTTGTTGCAAATATTTATGTACATTTAGGAGAGATGCACTTGCTCTTGTTCAACTGCCCTTGTACTTTCATGTTGTTTGGATCTGGAACACTGTGCACTTTTCTTGTATCTGCACTTTGCTAACTTGTCTTGTACTTGTTCACTATAGCTGCACTTGAGTTGTTTACTTGATCCACTGTCACTTTGCCATCTCTTTGCTCTATTTGAACGTCTGCTCCGTTCGAACATGCATAGTTGTTGTTGCTTGAGACTGTCATCCACTTGCATTGCTGAGTAGTCTTTTATGTTTGTTGTACATATGAAATTGAATTATATGTATACTAAACATTCCTTCTCAGTGACATTCCACTTGCATTCTTATGCTTAAATGATTTAGTCGTTGCTGTGGCCTTATTTAGGTACACATACTCGTTTATCTCTGGATGGCATCCCTTTATGTAGATTCATGTTGCCATCTCAGTTTGCTTTCACCACTTTGTACTGTGGTTCCTCTGACCATTCTGGGTTGGATATTTTGATTTTCGACTTATTAGTTGCTGTAAATACCTGGAGTTGTGGCGACTTTATATTCTGTTGTGGCGAGGCAGTGCACGCGTGCGTGCACTGCAGCCACACCGAATTGGCAGATTTTAATTGATATTTCTTTCATTCATAATTCATTGACCTGTTGCGTAATTCGTAGGCTGTATTGGCGAGGCAGTACACGTTAGCGTGTACTGCAGCCAATTAGCATTGATGTTTTTAAATTGACATTTCAATTGCTTAAACTGCTTTGGATTTTTGTTTTGTGGAGAAACACTGTTTAGTGTTATATCTGCCGTTATCCAATTCTCGTATCGAGAGTTGGATATACGAGATTTCTGTGACTGTCATCTATATTGAGATTGATTATTATTGCTTCTATGCTCTAATAACTGATTTTGATTTAGACTGATCCGAGTATTATTTTCTTTTGAATGTAATACTCGGGTCAGACCGAGTATTTACAGGTTGTAGATTTCTAGCTTTGGGTTGTTGCTAGAGCTATGAAGACTTTTTATATCATTTGAAGTGGTCTTCGTCCTGTTGAAGTAGTCAGTGTGTCTGTTTTAAGATGATAATGTATTCATGTATATTAGTCGATAATGTACTTGTATATATAACTTCTTGAGTCGACAATTGTAGTTGTATCATTTTTATTGTGTCAAATGTATTGTAACTGATATCAGTTATTGTATATATGAGACTTTTCGTTCTATCTTTATTCCGCATTTATGTTATCTGTGTTATTTTTATATCTATTGTCCTAAACTATTATAGCCACTGTGTAGTAGCTTTGAGTTTGTATCGGTATGTCGGGTTTCCTCTAAAAATGAAATGCAATGTTTTATTATCTAACATATCAGTGCTCGCACAAGGAAATTACATAGATGGTCGCTCCTCAACAGCCTTATTCTCCGTGCTAGTTGACAGCACTACACCGTAGTGTTCTTGGCTAGTGTGGGTATAGAGGTGGGGCGTCACAGCAACATCCTGAAATTTTCAACCATTTGCATCCGCACATGTCGGAATTAAATTGCTCAAAATATCAGATTGTTAATTTTTTTTATTTGGAAAAACTCAGCATATACAGTAAATAAATCAATCACAGAATCACAGACATAAAGTAATATAAAAATAAGCAGCGGAAACAAATGAATAGTAGTTCATGAAGCTACTATATATATAACAGAGTTAAAACAAGATACAACAGAAGTCTCGAATACATAGAAGTCTCAATACAATAGTCAAATAACAAAATCAGAATATATCTCTGGAGTCAACTGAATCACCGAAGCTAAATAGATATAGCTGGATCTCCAAGAGAAGCTCCAACTCCAAAGGCGAGACTCGAACACTGAGCCACTTAGTTTGACCCAAGCTAAAGCAAAACACAAAACACTCGAGTCAGGATTAACATTCTTATATCAATAAATCCAATTCAAGTGAAATGTCAACTGAAATACAAGTAACTTAAAGGATAGTTGGGATTTCCATCCTCTAAGGATTCGTGGAACTATCTACTATATAGTAATATACGCTATTATAATATGTCTAATGTAAAGTAAACTATTAAAATAGCGTTAAGGCTTTATATTTTCCACCTTAACACATTTTATATATTCCCATAGTCTATATAGTACCGTAACTTCCCGTAAACTGGGCTTATCAGAGGGAACTCCATAGGTATGGTACAAAACAAACTCGTAGAGGTCTCGCTAAGGTAGTTGACAGGGCACAACTAGGCAATGCCACGGTAGATATACCAATTACATTTCTGGGCTGGTGGTAATGCATAGCAGCCACTGCCTCCAACCTCGAGCCACACTCCCAAAAATCCGAGGGGTGCACCCAATCAATCACAAAGTAATAGAATGGTATCGAAGGAGTGTGTCCGATCAGAGGAGCTACCTCATTGGCCCATCAATTGCTCATGTTTTAGCCACCTTAAGCTAACTCACGGGAGTTAGGTCCACGTATATACCTCAAGAACGTCGCTATCATCCTACTTCATTCTGGAATCTTCACCGCTTACACAGTTGTTAAAGTGGTTTTCGGTATTGGCAGAGAGTATGACAATATCTGATCCCGGTCTCTTTAACAACCAAACGTTATTATAACACCGCGGTCATTTCAAAATAGTTTATACTTCAAAACCAAAATATCATATCCATTTCAAAACCATATCAATACGATATCATTTCTCACTTAAAATAATATTCATTTCCAAAAGCATATCACTTTCCAAAGTTATAACGCTTTCGAAATCATAAGTCTTAAAAAATCAAAACACTTTGGAAACCACAAAATTTTGAAATCATAGCACTTTGGAAATCATAACACTTTGAAATCATAGCATTTTCCTTTAAACAGTTTAGATATTAATAATAGTACTTATATTAATATAGTTTATAAAAATAAATAGTTTATTTAAAATAGTTTAAATTAAAATAATTAGTATATTAATATAGTTTATATTAAAATAGCTTATATTAAAAATAATTTATAAAGTAAAATATATAAATAGGTTTAGATATAATTTTAAAAATACTTATATAATAAAATAGCCTTCTCAAATTTCACAAATCGATTACAAATCAACTTGAATTCCAAAATTAAAATTTTATTCAATCTCAATTCATCAAATTCAACTCAATTCAGTTTTGCAATAAACCATTTCAAATTATTGATTTCAAATACATATTTGAACCATAAAATAAGCCATTCCAATTTCAATATATTCAAAGCTTTAATATTAAAGATTTTCAAAACTAAATTCGATAATTTCATATATATATATATATATCAAATTCAGTTAATAAATCCAATATTATTTAAATAAAACCTCAAATTACAATAAGCTAAATATTTTCTTCAATTTTTTTAAACTTGAAACATTCATTTAAATCACTTTTAATCAAGATCAAGTTATAAAATCATATCCTTTAAACATCTAAAATTCAATTAGTTTTCAAATTTATTTAATTAAATAAATTCTTAATTAAATACCATTTCAAATCAATTTCAAATATATCTTTCCAACCTTAATTTATTAAAATTTATTATAAACTCTATATTTTAATTTTTTTGAATATATTATATATAATTTAAATCAAACTTTATTAAACTAAATCTTATTATCAAACTTATCTTATAATAAAACTAATTTATACGTATTTTAAAATAGTAAAATTATAAGTAAATTCTTAAAATATAAAATTCCAAACTAACTGATAAGCTTAAAATTTTCATACATATAAATTTAAAAATCCAAATTTTAGCCTTTATAAAATAACATATATACATAATATCTTAAAATCAATATTTATTAAATCATATATTTCTTTCCAAAACCATAGAAATCATTTTCAAAATATTTATATATCGACCAACGGTGTCTGTATATAATTTTCTATCATATGGTCAAGTGATATAGATATTTATCATTTCAATCCGTAATTTGAACATATATATACGGTATATATCTTTTCAACCTGCAATCCCAAATTTAATTCAATGAAAATCGCTTGGGTTTATCATTTCAACACATAACGAGTTTCCCCTATTCTACAGATTATTCGGGTATGTATCATTTCAACCCACAGGGAATTCTATATTAACAGGGAACTTGCAGAGTGATAACAGATATGCTAATAATATAACAGGCATATAACATCAATATAAATAACAGATAATGGTGTCAGATGTCACAGGTGAACAGATACAGATAATAGCATATATATAGCAGTGTAAATAACTAACAACAACATATTTCAATTGTCGTTTCAATTGAAATCAAATTTAATAAATATAAGATTGTTAATCGTGAGTAATTGCTCACCTTTCGAGGCTAGAAGATAGACAATGAAATTAAGTTACGAAATGCAAGCACAACTTCCAAAGTAAAGCTAGATTGGCACGAATTCGACGAATAAAGCTGATAAATAGGAATAGATGAAATCAAATCAGAACTGGCTCGATAAAGAAAATTGATATAACTGAACTTATATATAACTATATATCTATAAAATCATATTCTAAATTTAATCATATACTAAATTAAACATATATGAAATTCAAAACCATTGTTTTACATTAAAACACATATATTAAAATCAACATATATACATCATAACATTTGAAATAACCACTTATATATATACTTATAAACTCATAATTAACATAAAAATTTATATTAAAACTGATATATATAACATGTACATAACTGCACACTTGAAACTTTATATATTTTATTTAACAACTTTATATATACTCGAACTCAAGCCAAATGTTTTTATACACATAAGTGGATAAATATAACATATTCACCTAACTTAAACTCATACACATTTACAAATCAAAATCTATAGATAACTGTAACTATTATAAACTAATGTATGCAGACCAAAATATCACACATCTTATAATATATGTACAGTAAAATGAAATATAATATAAAATAAAATATATATACAACATAAAACAATAACAGGCAAAACTTACTTAAATATTTTCAAAAGCTAATATAAAACATATGCATGACCTGTAAACATATTCCTGTACTATATTATATAAACTAGTAGAGCTGGCTTGTTTCGGCATAAAGGAGATATGCTTAGATATTACCTAAGTACGTTTTAAACGTGTATACTTTAAAACAATTAAACTACAATACTTAAAAAAACCCAGCCTATATATATATATATATGATAACAACTGAGATAATACTAGAATACATAAAAAAATACTTTACTGCAAAATTCATAGAGATAAAAGTGGGTTGCCAAACAAGCTTGAACGAATACTAAGAAGCATGCATATATATTATTCAAACAAGGGGCTTACTGCTACTAGAGTGATGGACGACTGGGAGGTGGAAGGCGACTTCGGTTGGCCATCGAAGCTAGGCGGAGGAGCACCGTTGTGAGGCCGATAGGAGGGTGGGCCGAAGTCATGTGGGCAAGGCGGAGGTTTGGCATTTCGATGATGAGCGAGGAAGGCCGGTAGAGGTGACTTGTGTGGTGGGTTTCGGCCATCAGTGGAACGGCAGGGCGGTGTTGGCGAACAAGGCGGAGGTTGGTCGTTATTTGCGTGGTGTCGGGAAGGCACGTTGGGGGGCTCGACTAGTGACAGTTCGGTGGACGCTTGTTGGCAGAAGTAGGAAGCGGGGAGAGGAGGAGGAACTAGGGAAGAGCAAGCATGCAAGGAGGTGGGGAGGAGAGTACGGGTGAAGAGGTGCAAAGATGAAAGAGCAGGTACAAAAAATATAACCTTTAATATAAACATCTTCTTATCAAAATGAAACCGAGTTTGCAAAAAAACAAAAAAAAAACAATGAACCATTAGGAATATTGAAGGCCAATACCTGAATTCAGTAAATAATAAAAGCAGATGGCTACTGGGTTTTCACACGGTGAGAAATGAATGGTCGTGTAAAATGAATGGTCATATAAACCAAAAGACTCATACAGTTACCGATACGAAATCGTTCCGTAGATTTCACTATCTCCCAGGCTCCGAAGCACACAAATGAATATACCGAAGAGATCAGCATGACGAAATGATCAAAACGATATACAGATATCAGTTATAGGATCATTCGACCAAAAGTCGATATTCGGTACCGAAAAATGCTGCCAATTTGTTGAAAATAAGATAAATGGAGCAGTAGCAGTTCAAATTTGACGAAACAGAATATGACGTCTCACTCAGAAGATGATTTACAAATTTTCTATATAAAAATATTCAGGTTTAGAAAACATTTTATTATCATCAATTATTAACTGATTTAAATTGAAATAAAATTACACAATAAAATAAAATTCCATATTATTTGATGAAAATTTACCATTTGTTATGTTTAAATAGACGTATTCCAAATATTAAATTTTTATTTCCAAATTCAATTATTTAAAATTTCACAAAATTCCAGTTAATTACGTTATTAAAACCAGTTAAATTTACGGGTCGTTACAATAAAGTAAATATATGTACTGCTATATATGTAGTATCTAATCAATAAAGTAAATATTTTCTTAGCGTTAAGGTTTTACATTAATCCCTCTTAACACATTTTTAAGAAGGTAGTCTATGTAGGTCCGGTAACAAAACCAGTAACGTCGGTAGCTAGTGAGTCCCCTATAGGTACCATACTAAAACAAAATCTTAGTGGGTGGGTATAAGGATAAAAGTATGATAAGGCACGTGAGGCAATGACCAAGGTAGGATACTACCAGTTCGGATCGCAGGGCTGGTGGTAACGCATCATAGCCACGACCGCCCACCGCGTCCAACACTCCCATAATCAAATCAAGGTGCACCGATCAAGTCAAAATCAATATAGTAATATGAAGAAGTGTGTTCGCTAGGGGTAGCTAGCTCACTTGGCCTGGACAAGCCATCCTGTTTTAGTCATTCCAAATAGGCACAAGTGCCGGGTCATCCAGCATCATTCTCTTTCTTCAAATCCAGCAATCGTTCGCCAATCCAACCACTTCATTCTAGATCATCCACCATGTACACAGTTGTTAAAGTGATTCCGATAGTGACAGAGAGTATGCCAATATTCGGCCCCGGTCTCTTTAACAACCAAACATCATTTTTCACACAGGTTGGTTCTTTTACATTTCAAGAACAAGTCATATTTCATATCAAAATATCAGATTCACTTCAAAATCATTTCGAATTCAAAACAGGTTATACCCTTATATCAAAGCATTCATATTTAAATCAATGATTTAAATCTAAATAGTTCCCCCTTCAAAACATTTGAATATTGAAAATGGTTTTGAATAATTAAAATAGTTTTAATATTGAAAAATAATTTGGATAATTAAAATAGTTTTAAAGATTGGAAATAGTTTTGAATATAAATAAATTTAAGTTTAAAATAGTTTAGATAATTAAAATAGCTTATATATTAAAATAATTTGATTAAAAAAATAGTTTTATATTAAAATAGTTTATATTAAAACTGTTTCTTTTTTCACAACAATTTGAACTCATGTTCCAAATCATAACGAAATCAGTTCTTTCGATTTTCAATTCAAGTTAACTTCATATTCAAAATTCAATTTACATCAGCCGCAATTCAAAACAATTTCAAATTTTACATCAAATTCAATTTAAACAGTTCTATTCAAATGGCTGAAAGTCTTAATTCCATTTCTCATTTTAAAACAATTTTTGTTTAAATCCATTTCATGTCCAAACTTGAAGATACCAATTTAAAATCATTTTTAACTAAAGTAAATTCAAAGTTTGAATTAAAAGTTTTACCTTCCAAATAATTCACTTTCAATATATTCAAATCATATTCCAATTTCCACTTTAAGATTTCAAATTAAATCCTTAAAGAATTTCATATACACAGTTTCAATTTCAACATTTCAAATCTCGATTTAGAAAATAATTTAATTCATATAAATCCAATTTTATTTTCTTTAAAATAATATTATTTAAACCAATTTAAATTCAAGATTCTGAAACAGTTAATTTAACCAATCCAGTGTCCGTATATAATTTTCTACCCTATGGCCAAGTGATCATTTATTTCAATTTTAATTACATGGATGGATATATATCATTTCAATCCATAATAAAATGACATAGGTATATATCATTTCAACCTATTTCTTAATTCATTTCCATAATACAAATGACAATTTATATAGTGTCAAATAATAAATAGGGTAATAACAGGGAAATATCCAAAATAAATAAACAACCATACATACAACATCCATCAATAGCATACAATAACAAACAACATCCAAATCAACCAACATGCCACAATAGTTACTAATTATCAATTGACGGTGTTTAACTAGCAGTTAATTTCAATAATAATTTAAATGTCAATTTAATCCAATATAAAATTTAATTTCAACTAAATGTCAATTTAAACTATCAAACAACAACAAATAAAATTCTTATCACTTCATAAATTTAATTTAACTAACATAAGAAGATTTTGCATTACGTGAGTGGGTTTAATCACTTACCTTTGATTTAAAGCCCATTAAAAATCTAATAAAAGCCCAAAATTTCAACAGTCTCCAAATTCAACCAAACCAGTTCCATGTTGTCCAAATTTCGATACGAACCCAATAAAAGAAAACGCACATCAATCGAAATTCGTATGCAAAAGCTATGAAGGTTAGAAGTTTGAATTTTAAAATTTAGATTAAAAGAAAGAAGGGCAATACCGTAATAATCATCACCTCTCCAAACTCATGTTCAAACTTGCCACCCTAAACCCACCAGCTGCCGAACCTTATTCGCCGCCGCCGCCTCCTAAATGTTGCCGTTCGCAGATCCGAAGCCATCACCATGACCTCGTCGCCAAGCTCCACCTACGCCTAAAGTTTTGCTGCCTCCGATGCCCCCATTGTCATGCAAAACGAGAAAAACCGCCATCAATTCATGGCCAGATTCCGGCAAACTCCGATGCAATTAGCTTGATCCAACCATACATCTTGTAGATCTCGTCGAGCTCTACAACTTTCGTTTTGGAGTCGTCGAGATCTGTTGAGAGACGAGAGATATCCAAGGGAAAGAAGATGGGGCGATTCAGGCGTAGAAATGTAGGCGGCGGCTGCCATGAGAAATTAAGGTTTTCGAATATTTTAATACTATTTTTGTTGTGATTTGCGTGCCAATTTATAGCGTAAGGACCAAAACAGCCCGAACTCCAATCGAGGCGTTCTTACATGCAATCTACATGTAAAAAGGCCTTCTGAACATAATGGAACTAGTTTCGAGGCCTAATTCCATCGTATACAAAAGTTAACATTTTATTGTGTAACAACCCGGGGTTTTGAACCATTTTATAATCGTCGTTAAACGATTAATCTGATAACTAATTGCAGTTGGAATTTAAATCATGTCGAAATTCTTTTATAAAATGTTAAGTGTTTTAATCAGTTGTAAATTCTTTTGAAAAATTTGTTAAAGATATACGGGCTTTTCTTTATTAATTCAGCCCGTTTCCTTTTGATTGAGATAATGGTTGTACTCATTCCCCTTTCATATTCGTTCGCAACCCATTCCCATCTCATTTTTCAAACAAAAACCCTAATCAACATACGAAAAATAATGGCGGCTTCAAGATTTCTTCGTTCGTTCGTTCCAAAATTAGGGCTTGTAAAAAGTTGAGGCGGCCGACTCTATTTTCTCAATCGAATGATGATTTGGCGTTCATTTCTTTTGTCGATCGATGGTTACTTCGTCTTGCACACGGCTGCTCCTCGATTGATCGAGTTCGACTTCGCCTTCTCGACCGGAAAAAGGTGAGTGAATCTCAACTTTCACTCACATCTAATTCCATCTCGAACTTATTAGTGTTTGAATCCTTTGATTTTCGTTTGTATTCGATTGTTGATTTCATTATTCGATTTGTCGGCCATTCGACTATGTGGGAAGTTGATGTTTTTCTGACTTGGTTCGATTTTTAGATTGTCGTTCGATTATTTTCGAACGCCTGTGATTTTTTTAACTGGCTCATTTTCGTATATTTGAGATTTCTATCGTTTGAAAGTTCGATGTTTTATCTGACTTTGTCAAGTGCTTATTTTTTTGTGGCTTGAATTCCACGGCATTGATTTCTCAGTTTGAGTTTGTGACATTTGACTGTGTCAAATTCGTATATTTTTGACTTGCTTTCCACGATGTTAAATCCGTTTTGACGATGTTAACTTCGAGTTTGTTAACTTTATTGCCTCCGGTTTCAATGTATTCTTTACTGACTTGTGTAATTGAGTTTATACTTATGTAAGAATTGTTGTTCGTGTTGTACAGTTGGCATTACGTCACCACTGACCGTCGATACTCTTTATGGATGTGTATAGTTTGCACTTGAATTTGTAGTTTGGTTGACACTTGAATCTTGGTTGTTAATTGACATATACACCACGTTGATTAAACTATATGATCGGGTCTTCATGTAGTTTGCTGTCTTAGGTGCAGTTTGTACTTGTTGACTGCTCATTTCTGTGTCATTATATAATTTGTAGTTATGCATGTTTATAGTGGCATTGCCTATGTATTCACTAACCTGAGTTGTTGCATTGGTTATCCACTTGACTTGGTTGAGCTAATATTTGTTGTCACACAAATCTGGTCTGCATATATGAAGTGTTCATCTCTGATGGCACTGCCCTGTGTTGTTTGAGACTATTTACCTCGAGACAGTATCACTTGTGTACTGTCAGGTCTATATTGCATTTGCATTTGGTCATATGTTAGAAACAGATACATTGCATTATTCATTTGCATTTGGTCTTGATGGTATACTTCATTTTGCATTAGTCCACTTGAAGTTGTTGCCCTTGTACATTGTTCACTTTTAACTAGTATTGCATGAAAATGCTATCACTGTCCTTGTGGTTTCAGACCTGCACATACCTACGCAATTTCTTTGCTTACCTATGATTCATTTTGCCATGTGCAGTTTGTTATGTACATTCACTTGTGTACATATTTCATATTCACTTGGTTGGAGCTTCATACTGCTGCCACTTGCTTAGTGCACTGTGAATTCTTGTTTGTTTGGTATCACTTGCATTGCTCTGGTCCTATGCCATTGTATATAACTGCATGTTGTATTTGCACCCTTTTGTTGCAGGTATTCATGTACATTTAGGAGAGATGCACTTGTCTCTGTCGATCGCCATTTTGAACTACTGCACTTTCCCGACCAGTTGTAGTGAAATCTTCATATGGATACTTTTGGAGCTTGCACTAATAAGTTTTACAGTGCATACATGTTATATCTTTGTTTATGCCACTCTTTTGGTTTGTGTTTCACTAGCATTATTGTAGTGGCGAGGCAGTACACGCGTGCGTGTACTACAGCCCTAGCAAAAGTGGCAGATTTAATTGTTGTTTCGGATGTGGAAATTTGTCGTTGATTTAATTCAATATTTTGAGTTGTATTCTGATTTGGTTTAAGCTGATGATTTTGTTGATATCTAATTATCTTTTAGATAATTAGATTATATGTTTTCTAATTATCGTATCGATAATTAGATTTTCGTTGTTTACGCTATTTTGTTGGCTTGGGTTTCACTTTGACTTCTGCAGTGATTGCTGTTAGTATTCACTGTTGTGATGATTTCACGTACTGTGTGGCGAGGCAGTGCACGCGTGCGTGCACTGCAGCCACACAGAAAGTTGATTTGATTGATCATTTCGAGATTCTAATTATCTATTTGATAATGGGAATTTGTTGTAAATTGTTGTTTAGGCAATTCTGGAGTTTTCATATTATCTTCATTGATAATCGTTTTATTCATCTTGCTGATGATTTGGATTGCTGATTTGTTGTTTAACACTGTTTAGTGTTATATCTGCCGTTATCCGATTCTCTTATCGAGAAGTTGGATATACGAGATCTCTGTGATTGTCGTTTATTTGATATTTAATTATTATTGATTCTGTGCATTAATAACTGAGTTTGAATTAGACTGACCCATGTATTATTTTCTTTTGAATTTAATACTCGGGTCAGACTTGAGTTATTTCAGGTTGTAGATTTCCTGCTTTGAGTTGCTGTTTGAGCTATGAAGACTTTTCACATCTTTTGGGAGTAGTCGTGTCATAGTATAGGTTGATATGTATTCATGTATATTAGTTGATAATGTACGTGTATATATAACTTCCAGAGTCGACAGTTGTAGTTGTATCATATGTATTGTGTCAAATGTATTGTAACTGACATCATTTATATATATATATATGAGATCTTTTGTTATCTGTGTTCCACATTCTTTCTGTATCTGTGTTATTATTATATATATTGTCCTAAACTATTATGAACCATCGTAGTTTATTTTATACTGGTAATTGGGTATGTCGATGGGAGTAAATAAATAAGCGATGAAAAATGAAAAATATATACCACTCCTATCAAGGTAACCAATACTAGTGTAAGGCCAACTACGGATGGCCGCTCCTATCCAGCCTTATTCTTCGTATTAACAGATAGTATTTCTTTTAATACTCTTTGTTATTGTGAGCATAGAGGTAGGGCGTCACAGTTGGTATCAGAGCTTGGGGTTTATGGACATAATATAAAACATAACTTGGATGGAACATGTGTTACAACTATTTGTCGATGTTTTATTTGTGCTTTGAGTCAAAACTAAAGTTTTGAAATTATGATGAAATTTTTAAATATCTTTATTTAAAAATAAAAGTGGAATTGTGTTTTGTAGATTGAATAAATTGTGTTCTGTTTATCAGAGTGCGCAGCGGAAACAGTGAAACTGTCTTCGCTGAATACAGCTGATAATCATTTTGATTTAAAAAAAATCGAAATATGAAATTGAAATAAATTTCATTTGTTGTTTACATAGCTGTGTTTATTTTGTTTCTTTGAGAATTTCGAATCCGAATTGAGGATTCGAAACAATTGCAGTTATGTGATTTTTTATTGAGATTTTTGCTATTTTGAATTATCTTCATTGAAGATATATTCGAATGATTTCTTTGTTCATTTTGTAGTACGTGCAAATTTGAGTTGCACGTTACTGCATTAAGTTTACGTTGAACCGATGCTAGGTTATGAAACGTATTTAGTTGCCGTTATCTTCATAACGGGATTTTTACATCGGTGCTAAATTTTTGAAGCACGATGTTTTGTTGGAATTTTAATGAATGAAAATTCACTAATGTTACATTTTGATGTGAATTCTTCTGATGAGATTTTGACGTTTAAAAATTACTGTCGCTTTGGCTTCAGTAACCGCCAAATTTTAAAAGTGGATTTTCAAGCGGTTATTCCGCAATGCTGATTTTTAGATTCGTTTTACGATGTTTTGAGAAGTGCAATTTCCTTTTCGAAATTGCTATTGATGTTGTTTCTTAAATCACGTGATTAGAAAATCATTTTAAAATGAAAATTGTTTTATAAAATTTTTAACAGTTTGCGCTTTCAAAAGAATGAGGAAGCGATTTAAACGTTTCAGCAAAATCGAGGACTATGACCCCTTTCTTTTACTGATTCGCTTAACTCCGGACTTGTCCAGTTGAGAATGTGAATTGTTATTTTTATAAAATAAATAAAATTGTTTTCAGGAATTTTACAGTTTGCGCTTTCAAAAGAATGAGGAAGCAATTTAAACGTTTCAACAAAATCGAGGACTATGACCCCTTTCTTTTACTGATTCGCTTAATTCCGGACTTGTCCGTTTGAGAATGTAAAATGTATTTTCACAAAATACACAATTTTGCAATTTCAAGGAAACGATGAAGAGAATCAAACGATTTAGTAAAACACGTGGTATGGGACATGTGCATTTGCTATTTCGGTTAATTCCGGACTCGTTAATTGAAATATTTGATGTTTTGATGATTCTGATGATTTGTGTGCTTTCGAGCCACTATGTTGGACTTTCGGGTCATTTGTTGGACCTTCGGGTCATTTGTTGGGCTTTCGGGCAACTCTGATGGACCTTCGGGTCAAATACCAGTACTAGACCTTCGGGTCACTCTGCGGACCTTCGGGTCATTTGTTGGGCGCTAAAATTATGTTGAGTACTTGGTAGGCTTTGGCCATTTGTTGATGCACGTGCGGAGAACTAAAAACTCGCCATCTGATGGGATCGATCCAAGCTTTTATGTTGATTTTCTAGTCTTCTTAATTGATTTCTATATATTTGTTGTTTCTAATTATCTGCAGGTAATTAGATATCTGATGTTATGAGATTTAATTATCGTATCAGTAATTAAATATTTGTTGATTCTGATTATTGTTTTTGATAATCGGATATTTGTTGTTTCTAATTATTGCTTGTGATAATTAGATATTTGTTGATTCTGATTATCGTTTTTGATAATCGGATATTTGTTGTTTCTAATTATCGCTTGTGATAATTAGATATTTGTTGATTCTAATTATCGTTTTTGATAATCGGATATTTGTTGTTTCTAATTATCGCTTGTGATAATTAGATATTTGTTGATTCTGATTATTGTTTTTGATAATCGGATATTTGTTGTTTCTAATTATCGCTTGTGATAATTAGATATTTGTTGTTTTTAATTATCGTTTTTGATAATTGAATAATTGTTAATTTGAAATTTGATTACCGTTTGTGGTAATTAAATATTTGTTGATTTGAGATTTGATTACCGTTTGTGGTAATTAAATATTTGTTGATTTGAGATTTGATTACCGTTTGTGGTAATTAAATATTTGTTGATTTGAAATTTGATTACCGTTTGTGGTGATTAAATATTTGTTGATTTGAAATTTGATTACCGTTTGTGGTAATTAAATATTTGTTGATTTGAGATTTGATTACCGTTGGTGGTAATTAAATATTTGTTGATTTGAAATTTGATTTCCGTTTGTGGTAATTAAATATTTGTTGATTTTAAATTTGATTACCGGTTGTGGTAATTGAATATTTGTTAATTTGTGTTTCCTGATTATCTTTGTGATAATTAGATATTGGTTGATTGCTGATTTTATTGATATGAGATTTTCTAGTCTCTAATTGAGTCTAGGTTATGTTGATTTTATTGAATTGCTATCTATCTCTGTTGATAGTTAGAGTTTGTTGATTATGAAGTTCGTATTTTCTAGTTATTTGTTGAATAACTAGATATTTGCGATTTTGCGATTTGTGATTTGTGTTTTCTAATTATCTTTGTTGATAATTAGATTTTGCTGTTTTCTAATTATCGTATTGATAATTATATATTGTTGTTTTGTGAATTTCTGTTTTTTAATTATCGAGTTGATAACTAAATATTGCTGATAATTGTATTTATCCGGTTTTGTTGTTTTCTGATTATCTATTGATAATTAGACTTTGTTGAGAATTTGTGAAATTTCCCTTGTGAAATTAAAAGGTTTCTTTAGTGTTTGTGTTCTCGATCTTTTAGTTCTAACTTAACCAGTTTATGTTAGAAAATTAATTGTTATTGACAACCTTAATTATGAAAATTGCGGGGACACAATTTTTATAAGGAGGGGAGTCTGTAACAACCCAGGGGTTTGCACCATTTTATAATCGTCGTTAAACGATTAATCTGATAACTAATTGCAGTTGGAATTTAAATCAAGTTGAAATTCTTTTATAAAAATGTTAAGTGTTTTAATCAGTTGTAAATTCTTTTGAAAAATTTGTTAAAGAGTTATACGGGCTTTTCTTTATTAATTCAGCCCGTTTCCTTTTGATTGAGATAATGGTTGTACTCATTCCCCTTTCATATTCATTCGCAACCCATTCCCATCTCATTTTTCAAACGAAAACCCTAATCAACATACAAAAAATAATGGCGGCTTCAAGATTTCTTCGTTCGTTCGTTCCAAAATTAGGGCTTGTAAAAAGTTAAGGCGGCCGACTCTATTTTCTCGATCGAATGATGATTGGGCGTTCGTTTCTTTTGTCGATCGATGGTTACTTCGTCTTGCACACGGCTGCTCCTCGATTGATCGAGTTCGACTTCGTCTTCTCGACCGGAAAAAGGTGAGTGAATCTCAACTTTCACTCACATCTAATTCCATCTCGAACTTATTAGAGTTCGAATCCTTTGATTTTCGTTCGTATTCGATTGTTGATTTCATTATTCGATTTGTCGGCCATTCGACTATGTGGGAAGTTGATGTTTTTCTGACTTGGTTCGATTTTTAGATTGTCGTTCGATTATTTTCGAACGCCTGTGATTTTTTTAACTGGCTCATTTTCGTATATTTGAGATTTCTATCGTTTGAAAGTTCGATGTTTTATCTGACTTTGTCAAGTGCTTATTTTTTTTGTGGCTTGAATTCCGCGGCATTGATTTCTCAGTTTGAGTTTGTGACATTTGACTGTGTCAAATTCGTATATTTTTGACTTGCTTTCCACGATGTTGAATCCTTTCTGACGATGTTGACTTCGAGTTTGGTAACTTTATTGCCTCCGGTTTCAATGTATTCTTTACTGACTTGTGTAATTGAGTTTATACTTATGTAAGAATTGTTGTTCATGTTGTACAGTTGGCATTACGTCACCACTGACTGTCGATACTCTTTGTGGATGTGTACAGTTTGCACTTGAATTTGTAGTTTGGTTGACACTTGAATCTTGGTTGTTAATTGACATATATACCACGTTGATTAAACTAAGTGATCGGGTCTTCATGTAGTTTGCCGTCGTAGGTGCAGTTTGTACTTGTGACTGCACATTTCTGTGTCATTATATAATTTGTAGTTATGCCTGTTTATAGTGGCACTGCCTATGTATTCACTGACCTGAGTTGTTGCATTGGTTATCCACTTGACTTGGTTGAGCTAATATTTGTTGTCACACAAATCTGGTCTGCATATATGAAGTGTTCATCTCTGATGGCACTGCCCAGTGTTGTTTGAGACTATTTACCTCGAGACAGTATCACTCGTGTATTGTCAGGTCCATATTGCATTTTCATTTGGTCATATGTTAGAAACAGATACATTGCATTATTCATTTGCATTTGGTCTTGATGTTATACTTCATTGTGCATTAGTCCACTTGAAGTTGTTGCCCTTGTACATTGTTCACTTTTAACTAGTATTGCATGAAAATGCTATCACTGTCCTTGTGGTTTCAGACCTACACATACCTACGCTATTTCTTTGCTTACCTCTGATTCATTTTGCCATGTGCAGTTTGTTATGTACATTCACTTGTGTACATATTTCATATTCACTTGGTTGGAGCTTCATACTGCTGCCACTTGCTTAGTGCACTGTGAATTCTTGTTTGTTTGGTATCACTTGCATTGCTCTGGTCCTATGCCATTGTATATAACTGCATGTTGTATTTGCACCCTTTTGTTGCAAGTATTCATGTACATTTAGGAGAGATGCACTTGTCTCTGTCGATCGCCATTTTGAACTGCTGCACTTTCCCGACCAGTTGCAGTGAAATCTTCATATGGATACTTTTGGAGCTTGCACTGATAAGTTTTACAGTGCATACATGTTATATCTTTGTTTATGCCACTCTTTTGGTTTGTGTTTCACTAGCATTATTGTAGTGGCGAGGCAGTACACGCGTGCGTGTAATGCAGCCCTAGCAAAAGTGGCAGATTTAATTGTTGTTTCGATTGTGGAAATTTGTCGTTGATTTAATTCAGTATTTTGAGTTGTATTCTGATTTGGTTTAAGCTGATGATTTTGTTGATATCTAATTATCTTTTAGATAATTAGATTATATGTTTTCTAATTATCGTATCGATAATTAGATTTTCGTTGTTTACGCTGTTTTGTTGGCTTGGGTTTTACTTTGACTTCTGCAGTGATTGCTGTTAGTATTCACTGTTGTGATGATTTCACGTACGGTGTGGCGAGGCAGTGCACGCGTGCGTGCACTGCAGCCACATAGAAAGTTGATTTGATTGATCATTTCGAGATTCTAATTATCTATTTAATAATGGGAATTTGTTGTAAATTGATGTTTAGGCAATTCTTGAGTTTTCATATTATCTTCATTGATAATCGTTTTATTCATCTTGCTGATGATTTGGATTGTTGATTTGTTGTTTAATACTGTTTAGTGTTATATCTGCCGTTATCCGATTCTCTTATCGAGAAGTTGGATATATGAGATTTCTGTGACTATCGTTTATTTGATATTTGATTATTATTGCTTCTGTGCATTAATGACTGAGTTTGAATTAGACTGACCCGTGTATTATTTTCTTTTGAATTTAATACTCGGGTCAGACCCGAGTTATTTCAGGTTATAGATTTCCTGCTTTGAGTTGCTGTTTGAGCTATGAAGACTTTTCACATCTTTTGGGAGTAGTCGTGTCATAGTATAGGTTGATATGTATTCATGTATATTAGTTGATAATGTACGTGTATATATAACTTCCAGAGTCGACAGTTGTAGTTGTATCATATGTATCGTGTCAAATGTATTGTAACTGACATCAATTATATATATATATATATATATATATATATATGAGATCTTTTGTTATCTATGTTCCGCATTCTTTCTGTAACTGTGTTATTATTATATATATTGTCCTAAACTATTATGAACCATCGTAGTTTGTTTTATACTGGTAATTGGGTATGTCGATGGGAGTAAATAAATAAGCGATGAAAAATGAAAAATATATACCACTCCTATCGAGGTAACCAATACTAGTGTAAGGCCAACTACGGATGACCGCTCCTATCCAGCCTTATTTTTCGTAATAACAGACAGTATTTCTTTTAATACTCTTTGTTATTGTGAGCATAGAGGTGGGGCGTCATAGTTTGATAAATTTAAGTTAAATTATATTTAAATAATTTACCAATTCACAAATATGGACAAATACAATATTTCTAATTTACAAATACGTTATTACAACTACGACGTTTATTAATAATTCGATTTTTATTATTATTCCATATTTGAATCAATTTGAATGATTATATTTCAAAAATAACATTTTTCATTTGAATATAAATCGATGGGTCAAAGGGCCCGAAAAGCCCGTTTCGTTCCCGAAACGAAAATAGGTCATCCCATATATCGAAATATAGATTTTCAATATTTTTAAACTCAATGAAACTAATTTCAAACCCTAACTCTATTTTGTATAAAAGTTTGCTTTTAAAATCAAATTATTTTAATTAAATTCCTTTAATTGATTTCTACGCGTTTTGAGCTCACACGATCAAACG
The DNA here is from genome assembly GCA_030737815.1 of Allium fistulosum. NCBI lineage: Eukaryota > Viridiplantae > Streptophyta > Magnoliopsida > Asparagales > Amaryllidaceae > Allium > Allium fistulosum. Next base: position 629,928,795 of record CM060903.1, on the reverse strand, counting down.
ATAGGTCTGATCACTACAAAACTTGAAATCCTATAATAATTTACTATTACGGATCCGATGAAATTGGTTTCATCGAAATCCGAGGCAGTGCCCAAAAAGACTAATTTTACGTGTTAATTAAAACAATCTATTTTAAAAATCAATTTAATCACTTTTAAATTCTAAATTAAAAGTTTTCTATCATCATTCTCGATTAAACTGGAATTAATAATCTTTTACAATACAGTTTTCCATGTTAAATTCAATATTTAAATATTAAATTAATTTGAACGTTTAATTGCAACTGTAATAAAACCCGTTCATTAAATATTTAAATTTCAAACATATCTTTTTATTCTGATTCACATTCTTATTATCAAATCAACAATTCCCTTATGAAATCTATTAACATAAGTTTTCATTTTATTACACTCATCACTCAATAGTTAACTTCTTTTCTTCTACTAACAACAATATTTCGATTACATTAAATTTCACTGATTACCAAATTAATTTCAACGAATTAAATAATAAGATGATAAATAAAACAATAATTACATTTAAGTAATTTAAACACATTTATAAATTTATTGTTTACAAACAAAGGTTAATAAATTTACGTACAAAATAATTGATTTCATACTCCATATTAAAACCAATTTCAATCAATAACATATGATTGCATCAATTTATACATTATTTATTCTGTTCCTTTTTAACCTTGATTATTTCAATTGATTGAAATTACGTTAACCTAGTAGTCAATTACATTCAATCAATATTATTAAATTATATTCTAATTTGCATTACCATCTTTCAGTTTACTGTTGTTATTGTCTTAGAATTCATTTAAGATCAAGTAATAAATTCTAACAATTTTTTTTCATTAATAGCCATAAAATTTAATTTATGACAATATTAATTTCCAAAATCTTATTTAACTTAATATTTTTAACTATCAAAAATACGGGTCATTACAATCTCCCCCACTCAAAACTTTTCACCCCAAAAGGGAACAAGAAAGAATCATGAATTTGATATATTTTATTTAAAATAGCCAACTTATAAACAATTAACTTACATATTTAAGCTTAGTATAAATTTGAAAATAACTCAACTTCCACAAAAAATTTCTAAGTCCTAAATTCATGAATTTTTTTGGCAGCATCTCCTTTACGCGGTTAGGTCCGAAAAATAACAATTTCAATAATTACATTGTATATATCATATTTCAAAAAAAAATGCATCCAAAACCATGGGAAAAATAATAAAATATCATTACAAAACCGTAATCCGAAAACGTACCTATTTGTCGAGTAAACAAAGCATTACTTGTGAAACCAAAAGCAATAGCTATTGCTTCCATAAACCTATATCTTACTTACATAATCCAAAATAGTTAAAATTATGTAAAAGAGCAATATATTATTAGTTCCAAACAATAGCACAAGCAACACAACATATATAATAATCATATGCAAACAAAAGCAGCACGACCATTATATGCAACCAAAGAATCCATCACACATCCATAGCAGCCAAAAACTAATGGTTTGTCTAGGTTCAAAAACTTTTCATCGTACAAGGGTGATAAATAAACTACCAAGTCTACCTTACGCTCAACAGCCTTAGGTAATTACTCAATAGATTATTCATACAACCTCAAACAATTTGAAATGTCATTTCCCAAACTTCCCATAATCCAAACAACATAGAATTTAAATATTATTTAAGTTTGTACGATGTACATATATCATTTGTACACAATGTCAATTCTGATAGCTTGCTTAAATACACAAATTTCAGTTTCGAACTAGCATTGTTAACCCGACCACTCTAGTGCGGACAATGATCTGATTTCTTGATTAGATATCTCCATTTTCCTTGCATAGCCATAAACTATGATAGAAAACTTCAAAATCCTATCAAAAATCTGTGTCACTGTCCGCCGTCAAGAATCGAGCGAAAAATCCTAGTTCGGACTGGTGTGAATTTCCACAAATCATGTATTCCAATCTGAATCAGAATTGTAATGTGCATAAAATGATCTACACACAACTTACATATTTTATTCTATTGGTATCTTTTTACATCATTTACTTTTCATTTATTTTATTTCTCATTCATTCATAAAAGGTCATCTTTTATTAATTTACATTCATTTACTTACATAAATTATTTCCTATTCAGTTATTTAGAACATCAATAAATCAATTCTTAAAATATTATATAAGTTTCTTTGCAATTTAATTCACAGTTTTTATTTACTTTAAGTTTCTCTATTCTTTTTAATTCACATTCGTTCCTTCATATATAGTGTCATTTAATATTAATTTTATTTATGAATCATTTCAACATTTTCTTAAGTTTATATCATTTACTTAAATAGTATTCACTTTTTACTATTAAATTTAATTATTAAGCCATTTAAAGCATTACTTATGTTTATAACATTTCTTGTAACATCTTAATTCCTTATTTGCAAACATATGTTCATTTTGAAACATTTTTATTACTTAAGTTTTTTACTTGTATAATATTCCATTATCTTTTAATGTATAAGTTATACAAAACTTCAATTTCTTTATATTTCCATTAAATAATTATCTCTTAATTCAGATTTAAATTTGGAAGTTTCCAACTTATTAAAATAGTCAAGATTCCATTCTATTACAAGAATTAAAAATCACTTGTTATCAGAAACTTAAGAACTAAATACCGGGTTTCATTTCAAATCATCTTGAAACAATATATACTTATATCTTTTGTATATCAAACCATACTTAAGAAATTAAAATTAAAGTTTGTTCACCAAAACAACTGTGTAGCAAAGCTACTATAGTAGTCTTCCCACCTTAAAACTCGAAAATGAATGTCGATGATGTCGCGATCATTACCGAAATTATTTTCTAGCGACAGAAGAGGGGAGTACATAACCTATTTCCTTTAAATTCTTTTAAAAACATTTCTTTCAAGTACCATTTGAAGACAATTTAAAAACATTTCCATTTGCAAATACTTCCAAATAATACTAATATTATTTTTTCCAAAATCTTTGATAACCAATTTCCAAAACACCGGAACTTAAGTTCTCAAATTTTCAATTTAAATTCATTTTATTTGTGATCCTATTTTATAAACCATAGTTATAAAATTTCACTTTCTAACAAACAAATATATCGCATACGACTATCTCCATTTATGGAAAGTTATTATTTTATATACAAAATATAATATTAGGTAAAATTATTTTGTGTTGGTTTACCCAGTATAAGTGTTTAGAAATCCCTATCAATGTCATAGCGTCTTATGTACAGACCGGAATTCATAAATACTCAATAGAACAAAGTAACACAATACAAAATAATTTTATAGCACTAACAAATACGCTCTCTCATATATATACATTTAGACTTATTCTAGGGTATTACTAAACCTATCTCCAATGAGATAAACCCCAATAGGCTAAGGTATCTCTAAACCAAAGCTCCGATACCAACTGTGACAATCCTCCCTTTTGAATGGTTTGAGTTAGACATGTGTGGTTTATTGTCGACTTTAATCGTTCAAAAGGGTGGGTCGTCACTCACACGCACACTAACAGATATATATATATAATGGTTTAAAGACATGTAATAAATAGTTTTTATTTGAATATAAAACAATGCTCATTCTTAAAAATGTCATCAAATACAACAAAACTAGACTTTTTCTTACTATTCCTATATTTTTAAATATACATACCTATATTTTTCAATATATATATCTGTATGTGTGTGTATTTATATATGTATGTATGTATGTGTGTGCATACAAGTTCGGATACATGCATATATATATATATATATATAATATAGCAATTTTGATTTGAATATAAAATTATGTTTAACTTTAAAATGACTTATACATTAAACCAAATTTATCAAGCTTAACATAGGTTTACACACATATACTAGATTCAAGACAAGTAAAAAATAATTTCGATTTGAATATAAACCTATGTTCATGTTTAAAAATGTCATATGATAATACGAACCAAACTTTCACTTATGATACTGATATTACTAATTATGTGCGTGTATGTATATATGCGTGTGTTTGTGTATAAGTTCTGATACATGTAGCAATTCTAATTTGAATATAAAACTATCTTAGCTTTAAAATAACTTAACATTAAACCAAATATTATTTTGTGATATAGATATTTATCAAACTTGACATGTATGTATGTATCTCTATATGTGTGTGTGTAGTTTTAATACATGTATATATGTAATGACCCCAGATTTAAATTTATTTAAATCGATAATTTATTGAATTTTTGAATAAAAATTGTAAAATTAAATTGATAAATTGAAGCGAGTTTCCCCGAACTAAAATTTGAATTGGAATAAATCATTTAAATTTAATAATATTGTAAATATTGTACATATATGTGAATATATATAGGTGATTTGAATCTTAGATAGATGTTTTAAAATATAAATAATAATAATAAATAATTTTGAATTTATGGTTTAATAAATATTTGGGTTAATAAAATATATATAGTAATACATGAAATAAAATAACAAATACCACTTGAACAAAAGTAAAATAAATAATTTAAGTTAAAATAAAAGAGGAATAAAAAATGAGACAATGTCTCCGGCCACTAAAACAAAATCATTTCAGCCTCAATATAAAATAAAGTGAATTTTGTACAAAGCAAAAGTAAAGGAATAAAATACACTCAAACGTAAACAAGAAAACATATAAGGGTGTAAAAAAGTAAGTATATATATATATAGTATTGCAAAGGAATGAAATAAGTATAAAATAGAATACATCAAACAAGAAAAAGATTTTATAACTAAACTTGCATAGGGGAAACTAATGTTCGAAATGATATACAGGCAAACTTCAAGGCAACAAAACCAAAAGAGTGTAGGCTGCAAAAGAAAAGAATCAAAGCACAAAGTAAAATACCACATGTTTATAACTTGTTAAACAAGACTTAGGCAAGTATAAGAAAATATAGATAAGTATAGGATGAAACATCAAGTACATACGAAATGTAAAGTATAAGATAATTTGTAGACATAAAGGACATTGTCATTAAATGCTTGCTAAGACAATATCTCCTCTAGTACATTAGTATACAATCTCGGCCACCAAAACATAAAAGTATCTCTGAAAATTGTACAAGTCTACCACTGTTTTGCCTAAAGAAAATGATACCCTGTTTTATATATCAGCCTGTAAGCATTTTTTCCATTCTAGTTTTCATTTTCCTTTCGAACTAAGTAAAACCAAAATAAAACTCCATTTCAAGACTTAAGCAAACATTCTCAAGCAAGCAACTCAATGCAAAACAGAGAAGCAAGATGATTTGGCAGGAAGATCAAAGTAAATACATTTTTCAGCCTTTAAAGTTCCAAACTGTTTTCATCAGGGTGCTCTGTTCTTTCAAATCTATGTGAGTAACTTCACATTTTAAACCATAAATGTTAACTAGCAGTTGCAGGTAGATAACTAGAATGAATATGCTTTTAAATGTTTGGTTTGTGATGATACCTCTGTGTGTATATGCAAATACATAAGTATTGCTAAGAATCTGTTTTGCCTGTGTTTGTTTAAAACTAAGATTTTGATAAAGAGGTCTTTACCACTTGATTTAATCCCAGTTAGGATTTGAGTTGTAAACAAAAGTGGTTAGTTTGGTTATGATTTAAGTAGTAAAAATTTATTAAAGTGGAAACAAACTGTATTTGCCTCTGGAAATCAAGTAAACAACATCCAACTTCAAATAAGTTTAAAAATAAATTTATTGTTTTAAGAATTCAGGAGTATATGGTGAAACTACATAGAAAAACAAGATTTTTAAAACAAGAATTATAATTTTTAAAGAAGGGGGTGAAGAGCAGTTTTGGCTTGACTGTTTTAAGTGTTTTGGGTTGCCGTGGTCGATCGCGTCGTCTAGAGTTGTTGAGTTTTCGTTTGGGGGTAGAGGGGTGACCAGTGGTTCATGGAAAAATGGTGCGGTGGTGGTTCGTCAACGGTGGAGGCGACGGCGTCGAATTTGTTTTCGTAAACCTAGTTTTAAGGCATGGTGGTATTTCATCTCGTTCGATGTCGAAGGTTGATCGAGTGTAGCGAGTTTCGAGGTGATGGAAGCTGGGTCGATGATGAGTCTATGGCCGGAGTTTGGTGGCCTACGGTGGTCGGAGCGTCATGCGAACGGTGTTGACAGGTTGGGAAGTCGAGGCGGGTGAGTGTTCAGGTTTCGAATTTCACTCGAATTCGCGTTCGAGTTGAACTGGCCGGAGTTGGGTGGTTGGAAGCGGAGCTGGGGATGACCTTCGACTTGCTCGAATCATGGGTGGCGACCGGAAGTGGCGAACGATGATGTGCACGTGCACGAGGTTGAGAGTGTCAGTGTGGGTATGTTGTCTGGGAAGAGTTGAATTTCCTCGCGTCGTACTCGAGTAGATCGAGCAGTTTACTCGAAGTAAATTCGTGGGATCTCGGGTCAAAATTTTAGTTACAGACTTCAAACTGAAACTATTTTGTTTGAAATTTTTAAAACCAAATTCAAATTTATCAAGCAAGGTTATTAAACTGAGTTTAAAACCAAAACTGTAAATAAAGATTCCAATTGAAATAGAATTCATTTTTGAAGATAAATAAAGTTTTAAAATTCAATTTGTTTATTTAAAATAAAAGAAATTAAATGTATGGAGAATTTGAATTTAAAATAGAATGGAAATTGAAAATGAAATTTAAACAAGTTGAATTTAAAAGTAAAACCTGGAACTAATCCTAAATCAGATGTTAAAATTTAATATAAGAAATTTCTTTGGAAAGGAAATTAAAGAAATTTAATAAAGATCATTAACTAAGATTTTATTTGAAAAATTAATTAATGTGATAAATTTTAACAATAAATTTAGATTGATTAATTCAATAACAATCAATTGTGGAACTATTAAGTAAAATTACTTAATAACAATAATTGTGAAATTAAATATTCGGTGAAATTAAGAAGTACTTAGTTTGAAATTGATTTTTATTGATTAATAACTTTGTTTTATTAATCAATTAATGAATAAGAAATAATTGATCTATAGAGATTAATTAAGGATTAATTAATGTAATTAATAAAATGGTAATTAATTAATTTAAGGTTAATTTATTTATTGAAGATAATTAATTAAATAGTGAATTAAATAATTAAAAGTTAATTCTTTAATAATTAAAGGTTAATTAATAAATGATAAAAGGTCAATTAATTAAAATGGTTTATAATTAATTTATGATTAATTAACCAAGATTTGTAGTTAACTCATATGAAATTGATCTGATTTTTATTTATCAGATATTAACTGACCTTACCTATGGATGTTTGGATTCTATTGATTGTCGAGTTGTTTGATATCCCTGATATATGATGCTTTGTTATACACCCTGATTTATGTTGTGATCTGTAATTTACTTATCTGTGATATTTATATATCTGTGGTCTGTGCATGAACGATAAGCGTTATAGTTTATATCGCTTATCAACTATATCCTGTATTTTGCTCTGTGATGATTCATTGTGTTGCACCTTTGTGTGAAACCCCTGGACTACACTATACACACACAAATATGGATTTCACGTGGAAATCGGTTAAGTCACAGATAATTTAAATTTGATGTTTTTGAAATGGAAATTTTAATTTCAATTGATTTTGAAATTGGAAATTTGGGTTTGAAGTGGAAAGCTTTTGAAATAGAATTTCAAAGATAAAAGTTATTTTGAATAACTTAATCGAGTTTTGAAAATTTAAATAATTTGATTTAAATTTGAATTCAAGTTTGAAATTGAATCCTATGATTTGAAACTAGGGATTGAAAATGTTATAAATGTGTTTATCTAAATTTAAACCATTTAAAAATGTAATTTTGAGAATTTGGATTTAACCCAAAGACTTTAACTCGTATGAATGAATTAGGTTTTCTGAAATGAAACTATTTGTTTTCAAAAGATAAAAGCTTTCAGATAAGAAATGAAATTCCATTTTAATTAAAGGAATTTCAAGATTGAATTGAAAAATGGTTTTCTAAGTTATGAATGAATTCTTTTTGAAAGCTATAAATTAAATCTGTTTATTTTTAACAGATTTAATATGATGTTTTGTTTAAACCATTCGAAATGAAATTGTTTTGAAAGCTATAAGTTAAATCTTTGATTTAAAGATTTAACGAGTTAAACTGAAATGGAAATTGATTTAGAAAATCTGTGAATGAATCTTTTATTTAAAAGATTTAAATGTGGAAATTGTTTAAACCGTTGAAGGTTGTTTAAAATAAATCTTTTTGTTGAAAAGACTTGAAATGGTAATCGATGGAAACCATTTAAAAAGAAGTTGAATTTTTAAGTTGTGACTTAATTGAAATCCCATATCCATATGTTTTAAATATTTCGCTCACTATTCGGTTTAGCCGGGAAAGGACCTTTGGGTCGTATAACCCATTCCGAATAGTGATACGTCGTATATGGATAGCATTTGATGACCGGTGTTGAAGACCGGATATTTTTGAGAATGGAAGGATTACCGTCGAGTTACTCTGCATCGGTTGATCCCCGATATAGAGGTTTTATCACCCTTAGTGACGGGAAGTCCGGACGTGATTGGAAATTATTTGGATTTGCAAGGGCTTCGTGAGAAGTGCCTTCGGTTCTGTTCGAACCCGGAACAGACTTGTATGGTTACATGTCTGACATTACACTTTGAGATATAAAGCCGATTTCTTTCAAATACATCTCTGTTGGTGGCGGAGAATTTATTGTCTTAGCTTAACACCCTTCTCTGAGACGTACGAGCTCAGAGGTTATGTAGTTGAAATTTATCCGCGATATATTCCCAATTTGGTAATGTGGCATGCTGAGTGTTGCTGTGAAATGATCGTTGATTGATCATTTGCGATATGATCATTTGTTTGATCTTATATCTTTGTGATCATCTCTTTGATCATTTGTTTGACCCGAAGCATGGCTTTGTGAACAAAGCGTAGCTTTGTGGACGAGACTTCGTCGAGCCTCACACCCCGGAAATGGTCAAAACAGGAAAGATGCGGCAAGGTTCTAAGGAGTAGCGCCCCTTAGTGTATGTCATTCCTTCTGGATAAAGGTGGTATCATGGTATGGAGCCCAGATACTTAACCTATGTGGTTACTGCATTATTATTATTATGTGGTTGTTGGAAATCGAGGATCCTCGGGAAGATCGGTGATGATCGGGGGATGGCATACGCGTGTCAGTAATTACCTATTTTTGCAGAGGTAAACCGGCCTTGTGTTGGCAGAGATCCGGTTAGGTTCTCGGGACGTCATTCCAGAGGCGTTTCCATGTGGCAATGGGAAGTTCCTTGGCCTGACCATTTGTTGGAAATCCAAAGAAACAATACGAACCCTTTACGATTGCAAATTGTAGAACCTGTCTCCTCAGGAGGCAGCTATAGCAGGCATAATATAATGGTACCTATGCTGGCTAAGATTTATATTCTACTTACGAAATGTTTTCCACTATGCACTAATAATAATATCAAAAATGATTTGATTTGATTTTTTTTGCGTAGTAAGCATCTTTGACTAACATAAGAAGAAATCTCCTCCAAGTCTGCGTTTGCATTGTGTGTGTGGTGGGAGGTCTTATGGTAGTTTCATTTTCCAAAAGCATTGCGAATTGACTTTAAAAATCTCTGCTATTTGTTTTTAAAGATAAACTATTTTTGTTGCTCACACCAGTCCCACGACTGACTCGGAGTTTATTGTTCCCTTCCTAAACTCTGGGTGCCCACTATTTTCCACACGGGCAGTCTAGAGTTGGGTTTTTCAGATATTCAGGTTTAGTAGATTATCTGGAGCTAGTCAGTCCTTGGACGACTGACCTTGCTTTCCGCTAGCTATGGATTGGAGCATTCTATTGGAGATATTCTATCCGTTGCTGATGTTATCTTTTCTTTCCGCTGCTATTTCTTGTATCATATCTCTGATGTATATTGATATCTGTTGTATCACTCTGTTGTATCAGATATTGTATATCAATGTATTATTCTTTTCTTCCGCTGTGTTATTTACTTAATTGTGTTATAAGCTCCGGCGACTCGGATTTGAACGGTCGAATCTACGGCATTCGAGTACAAGTGAAGTACGGGTGTCGATTTTCGAACGCGAAAATCCAAATCGTTACAATATAACAGTTCTTATGTATATATAGTTATTATTCTACATATATGTATCGATTTTGATGTATAATTTATGAAAAAGTTGATTTTTTTATAAAATATGATGATAAATTTTATTTTACTTTTGAAATGGTAAAAATATCTTCTTATCATATTAAGTGAATGTTTTTCAAATTAAGCATTATCACAATCATAAAATTATCAAAAGGGTATTAAGATACTTTTATTAAATGGGAGGACTCAATTTATAACTTTATTAGGATAGGACTTAAAAAATAATTTGATTGTAGAATAGGCCCTTTCCACCAAAAGAAGCTAAACATAAAAGATGACATATCATAAATAGTAAGACCATTATGCTTCATTATAATTTATTATAGTTTAATCTATTCATTTCATAATAAATACGTTAGCTCAGTTTACTACAACAGATACATTTAGTTCATAGTAAATGCATCTATTTTGTTGCATAGTGACTCTTTCTTCTCGTAATTTTTAGAATAAATCCTAATTTCCTAACATCTTTATTTCACATATTTCCCCTTGTAGCATTCTTATTTCCATCTAACCCACTTTATGTATTTATTATTCTTATTTGACCCAACTGAGTTCTCCTCCTCTTCTTAGCACATCCAATACTAAAAAAAAAAAAATCTTATTTCCTCAATTTCCCAATCTTCAATTTCTTCTTCTCCTCTCACAATTTTTGTTTATTCCTATTACGAACTTCGTAAAAAAAATTATTCTATATCAAAAACAGATTATGGATTCTTTTTAATTAATTAATTAATTAATTTCATATTTTTTTCACAATGAATATAATTTAATTGAAACCGACAATAGTTCTTCACCTTAATTGTTTTTTATTTTACTCGTATTATACGATGGTTGTATTTCTACTTACTACTCTTAAGGTTATGATTCTTATGGATAAATTATTTAAATACTGCCAAAAGACTTTGACTTACTAGACCAATAAGCTCGATCTAAGGATTAGATCTGTAATTTATTATTCGTATTTTTTAATTCAATATTGAATTTTTTGTTTTATCTTAAATTTATGATTTCATATCTTGGGCTTGAATTTTGTGTCCCAAATTTCTCTTTTCCTATGATTTTTGTGTCGATTAGTATGGTTATGAACTTGGTTTTTCTTAATATATTTCCCAATAGTTTATTTGATTTATAAATTTATGAGCACTGCATAAGCTTACATTTTATAAATAACTTATAGGTAAAGTTGCACTATTTCTTATTTCACATGTTTAATATCAAAGTCTATTTCAAAGTTTTATTAGGAAGATTATGATTTGGGTTTGTTCATTTATTTTGTAAGAGTTATTGGTTTGTCAATATACAGAACCAAAAAAAACCATAAGTTTTCCTCTATAATCAAATAAAGGTAAGTTGATTTTTATTTCATGCTTAAACATAAGTATATAACAACAATCAAGTTGGAAGAAAAACATTATATGAAGCAAAAGAAAAATTCAATTAATAAATTTCATATTGTATTATTGGGTTGAGTGTAAATATATAAGCAATGCTATTTTCTACTATCGATAGACAATTTTAAAGCTTCGTTAGAAGTTTAATATTAAATACATGTTTGAAAGCTTATTTACTTTAAATGTTTTATGTTGTCTTAGTCAATCTGAACTTTCTTTTTTTGTAAATTCTGACATTTCTCTTCTTAATCAATCCAAGCTTTTAATATTTTCTATTTCGTTATTTAATGGACAATGAAATGTTTATTGGCAACACATATTCATGGTTGTCATCAAAGTTTTGGTGAACTTATGAAACAATGAGTTGATTTGAATGTTATATATGGTTTTCTCGATTTTTATCATTAACTATTAATCAGAAATATAATTATTCATAATGCTTATATGTGAACTACTTTTAAATGGGAAGGATTATACTAAAATTGTTACCATGTAATAAATAAAAGCAATTAGTTGCTTTGAATTTAGATCAATTTGAATTCAAAGTAATTTGAGAGTTAAACTAGAATTCCATTTATAGATGATCCGATTACATACAAAGCCTCTATAATTCTAATAAATTACAAAATTAACAAGTAACCAATTAATTCTTTTCTTTTATTTTCATTTATCAGCAATATTTCAAATGCATAACAACCCTACAACATTAGAAGCATATATTCTTGTATTAAAGTTGAACTACTACTTTTTCTCACGTTTTATATCAAATCTTGTTTCCATATTTTCCTTATTGGTAAGACTATGAATTTTGTATCCTTCATTTATTTTGCATGGATTACTAGTTTATTAATGTATAGATACAAAAAAATTAAAATTTTCTATATAATCAAATAGAGTTCAATTTGATCTATATTTCATTCTCAAACATAAGTATATAAGAAAATCAAGTTGGAAGTATCATATCTAAGTAAAATAATATTCAAATAATAGATTTCATACTATATTTGGAGGAAAGTATAAATGTATAAGAAGCACTTTTATTCTTCCTTTGGTAGATAATTTTAAATTTTGGTTTACAATTTAATTTTAAATACGTGTTTTGAAAACCTATTTATTTCCATATGCTTTATTTAGTTTTTTTCAATTTGAACATCCTCTTTTTTGTAAATTCTAACATTGTCCTTCTTAGTCAATATAGGCGCCTAATATTTTTCTATTGCGATGTCCGTGGACAACCGTAACATCTTTAAATTTTACCATTTTGATTTTGAATATTTAATTAATTTTAAATATTTAAAAATTTTGGTTTTTAAGTTTAATAACTTGAATTCAGATATAGTGATTATTTAAATATTTGAGTTGTGAATAGAATATTAATTAAATGGATTAAATTACCTTATTTTACTCTCTAATTAATAAATAATATTGGTGAATTCATTTTGTAAATTTATTTACAATAATAAATGGTTCGAATAAATAATGATAAAATTAATTAATAATAAAACGAATTGATTTTTATTGTAATATTTTTAATTGAATTTATACGGTTTTTCAATAATTTTTAATTTTGAAAATATTAAAATTGTCATTTGATGAGTTTAGGCAAACGATGGTATTTTTGAAATTTCATAGAATTAAATAATCCGTGTATTTTATCATTATTTTGGGATCGTGTCGCTGGTGCACGATCATATTTTTATTTCTGTCATTTGTAGTTCGTACGCGAATGGGATATTGTGTAGCGAAGTACTGCAAATATTTCTTTTCAAAACTTTTTTAAAATCAAATAAAAAATTCAATTTTTTTGTCAAATATATGGATGCGATGTTGTCTTGAGAATATTGTGTTACTTATAAATGTTGGCTAACTTAGAATCTTTGTTTAACTTGTATATGAAGAAAAGCATATTGTTTTGATAAAATTGGATAAAAATTCAAACATATTAACCATATATCTCAATTCACTCTTACACACAAGCCTCATCACTTTATTTCCCCTCCTTCACATTGCCAGTAAACAAAAACAATGACCGCTTGATCAAAAATCTTAATCAATTCGGTTACTCAACTAAAAATCACAAAATTTATTTCTTTGATCTTGTATTGATGAGATCTACCCTTCAATATGAAGATTTTAGGGTGCGGCCTTAATTTAAGGTGTTTGAAATTTATACAGTCTACCTTGGGTGGGCTAGGGTTTGTCTTTGTCATTGATATGGGTGACGTCAGGAGAATCGAAGCTTGCGAGTGTGTTTATGGTGACGTGGAGCAGCTGCGGCCTTGTCTCGGTAGGGCACGGTGGAGTGATGTTGAGTGAGACATGAGCGTACAATTGTTAGAGAGGAGCAGGTCACAATTCTTGGCGTGGTGTAACGACCCGCTATTTTAGACCATTCGCGTCCATTATAAGTGTATAGGTAGACACTCATGCCGGAGTTGAATTGCTCAAAATACCGCGTTGTTAATTTAAATTTGGCAAAACTGAACATATACAGTAAATAAATAATCATAGATCACAGACACAGAGTAATAAGTGCAGCGGAAGTAAAAGTGATAGTAGTTCATGAAGCTACTATATAAATGTATAAGTTACATCAGAGTTAAACCAGATATAGCAGAAGAATAATACGATACATCAGATACAAATCAGAATACATCACTGGAATCATTGAATACTGAAAGCAGAATAGATGGCTGGATCTTCAAGCAAAGCTCCAACTCCAAAGGTGAGTCTCGAATACTGGTACACTCAGTCTGACCCGAGCGTAAAGAAAAACACAAAACACTCGAGTCAGGATTAACATTCTTATATTTATAAATCCAACTCAAGTGAAATAGCAATTGAAATACAAGTAACTCAAAGGATGTTTGGAATAACCATCCTTTAAGGATCCGTTAAACTATCTACTAGGTAGTAGTGTACGATAAGTAGATAATGTCTATCAGTAATATAAAGATATCAAAATAGTGTTAAGTCATGGCCCATTCCACCCTTAACACTTTTTTATTCCCAAAAGCATATACAAGACCGTAGTTTCCCCAAAACCGGAAGTCACCAGAGGGCAATCCATATATTAAAGGTACAAACCAAAATCGTAGTGGTCGCGAATAAAGGGATACAAGTATGACAAGGCACATGAGGCAATACCCAAGGTAGTGATACTACCGTTTGCTTGATCCGGACTGGTGAGAACGCAACGCCGCAGCGCCCGCAACACCGTGAAACAACACTCCCAAAATCAAGGGTGCACCAATCGACAACAAGTAATGAGTAGTTCGAAGAAGTGTGTTCACTTGAGGTAGCTGACCTCCATTGGCCCGGCACGGCTCCTGTTTTAGTCATTTCCAATTTGACACAAGTGTCAAGGCTATCCATTATCGTTTTCTTTCTTCAGTCATCACGAACACCATTCCAACCACTTCATTCTGGATCACACTCCGCGTATAGTTATTAAAGTGGTTTTCGGTTTAGATAGAGAGTATATCCATAACCGATTCCGGTCTCTTTAATAACTTTCGTAATTATTACACCGATTGGTCATTTATATATTTCGAAAACCAAATCAAATTCAATTTCAATTAGAATTCGTAAACCAACAATTCATTTGTCTTTCCAAATCAATTTCCATAATTTACGTTTCAAAACTTCCAAATTACCATTTCAAAATCTTATAATTACATTTCAATTTCTATTTAAAACAATTCAAATATTGATTCAAGTTCGTAAATAAGTTCATTCCGAAATCATTTAAATTAATTTGATTTAACATTTAAATCAATTTAAATTCATTTATCGATTTTATTCAATATTCGTTAAGTAAATTTGCCATTCAAAATAATTTCTATTAAATTTCCAATTCATTAACTCCATTATTTAAATTCAACTTCCTTATTTCAAAACTTACAATTTGAATTAAATTAAATTCATCAAATCAAATTCTTTAAATTACAAGTCTTACATTAATTTCAATAATCACATTTTATTTCTTGTTAAAAAAATTCAATTTCACTTATTTACTTACTTAAATAATTTTCCAAACTTAATTAATAAAGAAAACTCAATTTCAATTATTTACGAAGTAAATTCACTTATTCAAAAGTTCAATTTCTCTTATTAAAGAATTCAATTCAATTTGATCATTAAATCATTCAATCTTATTTAATTATTAAATAATTGAAAACTTAATTATTAAATAATTTCAAAGTTTAATAATTTCAAACTTAATTATAATTTCAAACTTAATTATTAAATCATTTCAAACTTAATTATATCATTTCTCAAATTAAACAACATTCTTCCATTAATTACATTGTTAATCTTTTGTTTCAGATTATTAAATATTAAAATTTTCCTTTCATCAAAAATTCAAATTTCAACTTCATTTCAAAACCATATTCTTTATTCAAATAAAATCTTCGTTTTATTTTTTTTAAATCAAATTATTGACCAATCGGGTTTTATTTAATTCTCTATCCTAGGTCAAAGTTAAATTTGGGTATTTATCATTTCAACCCGATTCCAATTCAATTCAAAAATCGAAGCATAACAAAGGAAACTTGCAGTGTGATAACTAGGATGATGTTAAAGTAAATAAACAAGCAATAACAACAATCAATAACAATCCAATAATTAATTCAAATAATCCCGAAGTAATCGTATTAATTCGCATTGTTGTTTGTGCAAATTAATATAATTATTTCTAGAATCTACACTATCATTTCATGTAGATTAAATATTATTCCACTGATTATTTATACGGTTTTTCACTTGTCATTCAATTACAATTTTATACTACAACAATTAATCCAATATACGTCGATGGTTCAAAGTGTAATTATTACTATTCTACATGTCAATTAATTTAACAAATAAAAGGGGTCATATTCAACTAATCAAATTCGACATATATGTCGATTCAAATTTAAATTATCCTACGTCAAATTTACTTGCATAATATTTATCACTTTATACATTTCAATTTAACATCCAATATAAACAACAAACAATCAATCAATTATCAATCAAACAGGATTATCATCGTATAATTAACAAATAATGGTGTCAGATGTCACAGGTGAACTGATACAGGTAATAGCATACATATAACAGTGTAAATAACTGACAGCAGCATATTTCAATTGTCGTTCCAATTGAAATCAAATTTAATAAATAAAAGAACGTTAATCGTGAGTGAGTGCTCACCTTTCAAGGCTAGAGAATACTGAAGATGTCACAGATACGCACACTGATACAGACACCGAAATTTGAGTTACGAATCCAAGCAAAGCAAAATCGGCACGAATTTGACGGACAAGCTGATAAATAGAAATGGACGAAATCAAATCAGAACTGGATCGATGATGATAAATAGTATATGTAACAACCCGCATATTTATCGATTTTATATTTAAATATTTTATTTAAATATTTTATCGTTAGCCGGATGTTAGTCCGAAAAGCTACTTTTTGCATACGGTCAAATAGGGACTCGAGACCACCTCCATTGAGTCCAAAATGACGTTTGCGATCTTTTTGAGTGTAAACTTCGATATGTTTGGAGATAGTGAAATTTTCGTCACTTTTTGTGTTGGGCTTTTGGTTTGGGCTGCACCTCTTCTAACTCAGCCCAACCCTTTCCTTCTCTTCATCACTTCATCTACTTGCATAAACTTTGAAGCTTTAGCAAAAATGGTGGAGGGAATAGGAAATTAAAATTCCAAGCTCAGGTTCTTTAGCAAATTCAACATCTAACTCCAAATTCAAAGTGAAGACATTGATTCAAGCTTGTGGTTGATCTTTGCTTTGCCCCCGAGCTTCGTCTTCATCAAATTCCGTGAAAAGGTGAGATTTTTGATCTCACATCTTGCCTATGATTGTCATTGGACTGTTGGGGATGATCCCTCATCACTTTAGCATGTTTGTTTGCGTTTGGTTTGGATTGGATTGGCGAAAAACTACAAATTTTGGCGTTTTGGCGAGTTTCTGGCCTTAAGTCGTTTCTGGCCATCGCTAGGTCGTCCACGAGTTAACTCCTTAGGTCGTCCAGGCTGCTAGCTCGCGTGTTGAAAAGTCTCCACTTTCTTAGGTCGTTGCCGACCTATAATCCCCAGGCAAAATCTTAGGTCGTTCGCCCTTAAGTCTTAGGTCGTTGCCGACCTATAATCCCCAGGCAAAATCTTAGGTCGTTCGCCCTTAAGTCTTAGGTCGTTGCTGACCTATAATCCCCAGGCAAACGTTAGGTCGCTCGCACTGGCTTATCTCGTAGGTCGTCTCCGACCTAAGCTTCTTTTCCATAAGTCGTTCGCGAGTCAAGTGTTAGGTCGTCTCCGACCTAACGCCCCTCGTCACCTTAGGTCGTAGCTCGTAAGTCGCTTGACCCTGCTAAGTCTTTAGGTCGCATGGCCTTGTTCCCCAGTTAGGTCGTAGGACCTTTTAACTGTTAGGTCGTACAGACCTTAGCTCGTAGCTCGTATTTGAGCTTAAGTCCTAGGTCGTTAGCTCTTAAATCCTAGGTCGTATGGCTCTTAAGTCCTAGGTCGCTTGACCTTAAGTCGTAGGTCGTCTCCGACCTAACATTCCCACTGCTATTTCACTAGGTCGCTTGACCTTAAGTCGTAGGTCGCTAGACTTTGTTAAGTCGTAGGTCACCTCCGA
Organism: Allium fistulosum; assembly: GCA_030737815.1. Taxonomy (NCBI): domain Eukaryota; kingdom Viridiplantae; phylum Streptophyta; class Magnoliopsida; order Asparagales; family Amaryllidaceae; genus Allium; species Allium fistulosum. The sequence goes on along the minus strand of CM060903.1, from coordinate 629,910,503 downwards.
CCTAATATTTCCACTGCTATTTCACTAGGTCGCTTGACCTTAAGTCGTAGGTCGTCTCCGACCTATGCCCCACTAAGTCGCATCCCACTTAGGTCGCAGGACTCTGTTAAGTCGTAGGTCGTCTCCGACCTTACACTTGGTCTTGTTAGTTCGGAACTTCACTCTGCGTAGGCAATCTTATCTGAAAAGCGTTCAACAGAACTTCAACTTTGATGCATTTTGAGCTAATTTCCTTGGATTTTGTTCACGTCTTCGAATGTGAATTTTTGTGATAGATCGTTTCAACAATCGTTTTATGACTTGTCACTTTAAAGATATGAAGGTTTTAATACTAATAGTAAATATCAAAACTCTTTCATCAAATTGATTTCAACACTATTTCAATTATCAAAAGTTCGTTTTCTCAAACCGATTTTCAATCTACTAGTATATACAAGCCTTTACTTCACTCGAATGAGAAATCGACTTAAACGACTTAGTAAAACGAGTGGTATGAAACGCTTGCGTTCACTTCGTCGGTTAGCTCTTGGACTTGTTCGATTGAACCCTTTTCGTGACAATTTCCTAGTGAAGATTTACAGCTTGTTCGTAAATATTTAAGTTAAGCAAGTGGTTATGGGACATGAAGCTAAACTCATATATTTACTAGCTTGGTGTGATTGACACTTCTCGCTGATCATGATGATCATTTTATGATTTAGACTAGCAATTGTGCGATGTCTCTTTGTCCGTATGAAGGACTGTACTTCATTTTATTGAGCTTCGTCTCATTTCTTTGTGGGCTGGCAACCCAAGTACTTTTAATGTGTTTCGATTCATCTGATGTACCGTTTGTACTACATCGATGTCTCTGTCTTTCCGATTCATTGGACGTACCGTTTGCACTGCGTCAATGTTTGATTCATCTGATGTACCGTTTGTACTACATCGATGTCTTGGCTTTCTAGATCATTGGACGTACCGTTTGCACTGCGTCAATGTTCTGAATTGTATTGTCTGCCTGGTTCATTGGACGTACCGTTTGCACTGCGTCATTGTTCAATTCATTGGACGTACCATTTGTACTGCGTCAATGTTCGATTAATCTGATGTACCGTTTGTACTACATCGATGTCTCTGTCTTTCCGATTCATTGGACGTACCGTTTGCACTGCGTCAATGTTTGATTCATCTGATGTACCGTTTGTACTACATCGATGTCTTGGCTTTCTGGTTCATTGGACGTACCGTTTGCACTGCGTCAATGTTCCGGCTTTCATGCTCCTGTTTGGGATTGGCCATCCTTTTCTTGTGATTTCTGGATTTCTTGTTGTGATTTCTGGGATTTATGTTTCACCACCCTTTTTCAGTTGGCATTGATATGTATGTCATTTATTGTGGCTTGGTGAGTTAAATTAAGAATATGACATTCTTTTAATCTTTGAGAAGATTCTTGTGATATTGATTAATCCCTTGTTGATTATCATTTACATACTTATAGTAGTATGCCATCATGGTTATTATATGTTTATGCCATACCTCTTATTCAATATCACTTTATCTGATATTTATAGCTAGACTGATCCGTTTATTATTTTCTTCTTAAATAATACTCGGGTCAGACTGAGATTTTACAGGTGCTTCCTCATGACTTCTTATCTGGAGCCATCTTCTGAGTTTTGGCTAACTACTCTAGTTTTGTAGTTTTTGTTGTATGCATTTGAGATGAGACTCCTTGATGTATACGTATTCTATTGACTTGCACTTGTATTTATTCTTTTGTGTTTTTCTGGATCTTATTTGACCACTACTCTGATGTACACTTTCATGTGTGTTATATTCATATCTATTTCCGCCCTTGTGATATGAATTGTCTGTGACTGATTTGTGTTATGATTATCTCTATATTTGTTTCCGAAAATTATATATATAGCCACCGTGTGATAGCTTTGTGTTTGTATCGGTATGTCGGATTTCCTCTTTAAAAGATATGCATTCTATTCTATCTGACATATCGGTGCTCGCACAAAGAAGTTACACGGAAGGTCGCTCCTCAACAGCCTTATTCTCCGTGCTAATTGACAGCACTACATCGTAGTGTTCTTGGTTAGCGTGGGTATATAGGTGGGGCGTTACAGCTTAAGTGAATTGATATAGATCTAACATATAAAATTTGTGTATATATATACAAAATCATATTCTAATTTCAAACTATTTTTAATAAAATATATATACATGTATTTCAAAACTCATTTATAAGATATGGACATGTAAATATGAACTTTGTAGACAATAAAACTTATACGCATAGTACTATCTATACCCCACCGACTATAACCAGATTTTATACCTTGTAAATAGCACCTATATTCATACATGATTTATATACATGCTTATAAACAAATATATATATTTAGAAACCAGTTTTATAAAAGTACTTAATTTAAACCCAGACTCATGCATGCATGCCGACTGAAATACAATGCTATCAAACATATATAAATTAACATATAACTAAAAAAAAATTACATACTTTAAAATATGAACAGGACACACTATATAATATAATATGACTTAATATAAAGGTCAGATAATACACACACCCACACAACCGATTTACATAGTTTTCATAGAGTAGTTTATCAAACAAAATAAACCAAATATAAACTGACATATTTGAAAAATCTATTAAACAGCATATATAGATAATATACATATATATATATATATATCAATCAACCAAAGCCCATACTTTACTGTGAAATAACAGAATCTGAACACACTATATATAAATACTTTAACGTTGATATATATATATACCTAGACTTCCTTTTTATAATACAAAACAGAGCCCAACTTTAAGAATATAACATATTATAATGCTATTGTTCAAAAGCAAAACAGGGTCCTATATTAATTAATATATATTTATCAACATAAACTTATACATATGCATATACCAACAAAATATATTTATGTAAACATATCATATAATTGTTGTATCAGACAGATATATGCATTTCACATAAAATAGATGATATGTAAACAACAGATATATAGTTTATAGTAATTTATAAAATAGATGTATTATGAACTAACAGACCAAAACTATAATGTAATCTATATAACTCTTTTTTTTATATATATATCAAACAGGTAATCAACTTTATAAACTTATATAGCTTTACTCAAATTATATATATATATTAACCTATATGCTGTCTAAAATAAAATGTAAGTAAACATATATGGTTAATATAACTTACAAACTGCTAGTGGATAGATTATGGATTTGGCCAGGCTGTTAGTGAGATCAATGATGGGAGACAGAGCATGCAGTGGCTGATGGAGATAAGCGGAGCTGGGTTGTTTGGGGGTTTAAGGCTTGACTATTGAGAGTTTTGAAGGCATGGTCGAGCTTGGGTGAAGACGAGATCGGTGGGAAAAAGTGGAGATCTGGGTGCTGCGAGCTGCCACATAGGAAGGTGGATTTGTTGCGACAGGCGGGTAGATGGAGGGCGGCGGTTGTGGTTCGAGGGGATTCGGTGGTTGAAGGCCGGCGATTATGGGGTGTGCTCGGTGCTGCTGCGTTTGGGAGGGGAAGGGTGGAGAGAACGGTGAGAGGGTGGGTGTTGTTCACTGACGATGCAGTCGGGTTGGGTTTTGAGGAGAAGATGGCAGGCGATGAAGTGGGCGGTTTCTGGAGGTGGGATGTTGGTGAGGAGTTGGAGACCGTGACTTCGGCCATGCTATCGCCACTTTTCGAAACTTGTTTCATCATTCTTTTATTTTATTATTTTGTATAATTTTTTTTTGAATGCAGCTTAAAGGTGGGGAGGCGGCAGAGAAAGAAAATGGTGAGCAACAGATCTGGGGAGGAAGAATAACGCTACAGGCAAAATATATAAAAGTAAACAAAAGAAGAGGAATGGTTTAGAAATAGGATGAGGAAGCAAAACGCACGGAGTAAGAACGTACCACTGACTAATAAATTGAAATGATGGATCAGTAACAACTGGGCATTGATTCAATAAATAATAAATGCTAGTGACCGCTATAATCAGCCGTTTGAAATTTGAATGGACACGGAGCATCAAAAGTTCAAAAGTGGTACCGATACAATGAAGAGTTTAAAGTTTCCGATGCGCACCGGACCTCAAAATACATGAATAAATATACCGTGGAGATCAGCACGACGAGACGATCAAAACGGTATATGGATATCAATGGTATGATTGAATTATAAAAATTCGAATTTTGTAATAGCGGAAAATGCAAGAAAAACGCTGAAAAATAAGATCGACGGAGCCAAAGATATCCGAATTTGGAAAAACGACAAACTGACATTTTGCTCAGAAGATGGTTTAGAATTTTTCTATGTAAAAATATTTAGGTTTCAGAAACATTTTATTTTCATTTCTTTTTAACTGATTAAATTGAAGTAAATTTACGCGCGAAATAAACTTTCGTATTTTCGGACGAAAATTTACCAGTTGCTATGTTTAACTAGACGCATTCCAAATATCAAATTTATATTTCAAAATTTTATTGTTTAAAATTTATCACAAAATTTCAATTAATTACGTTATTAAAACAGTTAAAATTTACGGGTCGTTACACGTGGGTGCTGTAACGCCCCACTTTGAGACCCACTGTAACAAAGAGTATTACGGGAGTAATACTGTCTGTTAAAGCGGAGAATATAGTATAGTGGAAGCGACCATTTGTAATCAAGCTATAACTATCTACTGAATACGTCGAAAGGATGGTATCTATATATTTTTTTCAAGTGGTTCGACATATTCGGTAAATACTTATAACGAAATTACAAATGGCTAAAGATCTATCAGGACAAAGCATAATAATAAATGATAAAACATCACAGAACAGAATCACATAACAGATATAAAATCTCAGAACAATACATCATCAATACAGATCCAAATACTATAAGTGGGTACAAAGCCACTGCTCACACATGTGAGTCAAAAATATGTACATATCAAAGTCTGAATAATAACAGAGTAGCGGAATAGTGGACAAATAAAAGCGCTATCTATCAGCATAGCAGATAATGTCCAAGCGGAAGCACAGAAGCTAAGTCCAGAGACCTAACCTGAAACAACTCGGTCTGACCCGAGCGAAAACACTCGGGTCAGGCTAGCTAAACAATCAGTAATAACTGAGATATATAATAATGCGGTACATAAATAAAACAGTACTTATCCAAAGAGAAGTATATTATGAACCACATGAATATAATGACGATCCCTAATCATCAATAAACAATAAAAATCTCCAAAGAGAAATCAACACCAAAGTGTAGAATAAATAAAATCGCCTCATATCATCGGCGTAGCCAAAGCTATAAAAAGATGCCCATAGGCAATAATCCCAAGAGTGACCAGAGTCTGTAATCAATGCCCAAGCAAAGATCGATGCTCCAAAGAGAAATGGGGAAATACTGAAAAGTCAATGAAATCCAACACTGAAAAGCAGTGTCCAGAGACACTGTGAATCCACAAGGTAATCGCACTTACATCTTATAGTTCCATAGAACCAACACCGAATGGCGGCACTCGAATGGATATAAAAATCATCAAATAATACCAATATTGCACGTGCACCGACCAGAGTCGTTGTTGCCAAGTACTGTAGAGTTGTGATCGATCACTCGCACAGATGCCAAATGCGCGAGACGGCAAGATCCTTCCCAGAAGGATAAAGGCCCAGAGGCGCATGCCGAAAAATAAACTGCTCCATAGAGCAGGTGTCCAGAGACGGTTGCCCAGAGGCGTGGTGACCCAGAGGTCCAGTACTGGCCGCCCAAAGGCTAATGTGTCACCAACTTCTTGGAGAGGAACCCGTAAAGGGTTAACAATGAGTCCCATACCCCACGTTCGCACTAAACGGTTTACTAACCAATAGCAAGCTCACTTTCCAAACAATAAAAAGTCCACCTCGTATCATCGGTAAACTAGACCCAAAGGTCAAAACGATCAATCGAATAAGTCGGGGATTAACCGGAAAGGAAATACACGCGGTTCCATACGCCGGAGATTTCCTAACCATTTAAGCACCTTTCCACTTCGCTCGACATGCTAAAAAGTGAGTGTGATATTTTTATTATAGAAAATAATGGTGCGAAACGGATTTATAATTGATTTTGAAATCACTTTAAAACGGCTTTTGAAAACTCTCCTATTATGGAGTAATTAATTTAATAATTAAAAATAATATTATATAATAATTTCTAAAGCCATTTAGGAGTGAAAAATCCTTTGAAAATAATTCATAAAACCCGTGTACGAAATCTAGAGACAAATCTCAAAGAAATCAATAAAACCAGAAAATCACTGAAAATATTCCGTGTTGGAAAATAGTCCAAAAATGACGCGAATCCAAGTTCGGAAAATTATTTGGACCAGCAAACTGAATCCGAATGGCATGAAAATTGGTAGGAATATAGTCCAACATCCCTGCTCCAAACTGCAAAAAGAATCGAGAAATTCCGACTTGAAACGAAGAAATGGCGTCGTCTCAAATTCGGACAAAAATCATAAAACTTTACTGTGTCAAAACAGTGTAAAGGTCCCACTTTGACGACATGGTCGAAGGGTCACATGAACTCAGATTTTGATGAAAATTTGCAGGAGCGTAGTAAAGTACTCCTACTTTGATATGCAATAAGAATCGTTTAGTTTCGACTTGAAACGAAGAAACGACAATGTTTCAAAGTTGGTCCGACGATAATTGAAAATGATCACTATTGTAAAACAGTTTCTGGGTGCTACTTTGGCAATAGAAACGAAGTATCTAATGCACCCAGATCTAAACCAAACTTTTCATGGTTAAAGATCTCGATCTCAGCATTTTAACAAGACCAAAAACGATGAAATCCGACAAAGGACGAGCCCGGGATGGCGTCGCAAAGTCGGGGTTCTACGCTGAAAACAACGGGAGAAAAGAGACTTAAGGTCTATAGCTATGCACTAACTGGCCAGAGATGAAAAACCACAATTTTGGCATAGTAAACTTCAAATTCTGGCAAAATAAATAAAATGAAAGTTGTAGCTTAGTTTCTAAGCTTTCCGGAATGACCAAGATCGTCAAATTCTGACCAGAGATGAAAATTCTATGACTAAAACAATTCTCAGATCTAAATTTTATATCACTGTCGTTGTGCTCTCGGGACAGTGGTAAGAATGCACAGTTTTGACCGAATTAACTTCGAAATTTCATGAAACTCAAAACATGAAAGTTTTAGCTCTAAATCTATGCTTTCCAGAACATCCAAAATTATTAGATTTGGATAAGAAACGAGTAACTTATGGCCAAATCAATTTCAGGTTTTTATTTTATCAACCCTGTAGTTTGTTGTCAGGTCAGCGACAAACAAGCATGATTTCGACCATTCAAACCTCAAAATTAGGCAAAGCACAAAACATAAAAGTTATTGGGTACAGAATAAGCTTTTCAGAACTTCAAGAAAATCTTAATTCCGATTTAAGATGAATGAAATATGCCTAATTTACTAACAGCAATAAACTAATTATAATTTCAGCTAGCATATATTACAAGTACCTTATGTGCACACCCCAAAATGAAAGCAAAGATGATCAAAGAGCTATGATTCACATGTTACATAATAAAACATGTGTTACTAACTTATTACCGAAATCAAAAGATGATTAAACACATATTAGAAGAGGTTTTTAGCAATATACCTCTCTAGAAAGCAACAAAGACTACTATAGCATCAACCCAAGTTAGCAAAAGATGATTAGGAGGCTATAAGATCAAAAAAACACATAAAACATGTGTTACCAAATCAATTTCAGAAATAAGAAAGATATAAAAATGGATTTGAGGTGGGTATTTGCATTACCTTTGCATAGAATGACTTGCATAAGCTAAAACTAGAAGGAGATTAAGATAGAGGCCATTTTTGTTATGAAAGCTTTAGGAAATGATTAGGGTTTTGATTAGGGATGAATGAATGAGGTTAGGAGAGTTTGAGATAATTTATAGAGGAGGTTTAGGGTGGGTTATTGGGCTAGGTTTTGTAACCCAATAAGAAGAGAGTTATTTACATGTTTCCAAAAATTAGTCTAAGTGTTCATATATGTTTATAAAACTCATTTTTCTTATCCAAACCCGTTTTAAAATCTCTCCTAAAATATTTAACTTTCCAAAATAACATTTTATCCTCATTTTAAAATCCCATATTTCCCATTTAATTAAAATAGCCTTTTTCAAATAAATTTTGTTATTCCAAATCCTTTTATGCTTCATTAAAATAAATAAAAATCCTAACTTTTATTTATTAATTGGTAATGCAAATCCCGGGTTGTTACAGACTCCCCCCTTAAGAAAATTGCGTCCCCGCAATTCCTTAAGATAGATGTCGTCTATAACGTCAAATCCACAAAAGAAGTGATAGAGATAAAATAGAGAATTCTCACCCGTAGAAGAAGATAGGAGAAAGCCAGGATAAGAGCGTTCGATAGATTCTCTGGTCTCCCAAGTGCAGTCCTTAGGATTCGGTGACCATTGAATCTTCACAAGTGGGACCTCTTTGTTGCGAAGGCGTCTAACCTCCGAATCAAGCACACGAAGTGGTTGTTGCTCCAAAGATAAATCAGGTAAGATCTCTAAATCAGGCACAGCATGCGGCTCAATGATAGAATCAGAATCGCGGACACGCATGCGAAGCTGGGAAACATGGAACACGTCGTGTATTCCAGAGAAGTGAGCAGGTAGAGCCACTCGATAAGCCACGGGGCCAATGCGTTCCGTAATAGGAAATGGTCCAACATAGCGAGGAGCCAACTTCCCTGTAGAGCTGAAACGCACAACCCCTTTCATAGGAGATATCCGAATAAAGACATGATCACCAATGGAGAACTCAAGAGGCTTCCTATGGTTGTCCGCGTAGGATTTCTGATGGTTTTGTGTCTCTTTCATTCTCTGACGAATAAGAATAATCTTCTCAGAAGATTCCCGAACTGAATCTGGACCAAGAATGAGCTTCTCGCCAGATTCTAACCAACAAGCAGGAGAGCGACATGGCCTTCCGTAGAGAGCCTCGAAAGGTGCCATGCTGATACTAGACTGAAAGCTGTTGTTGTAGGAGAACTCTACAAGCAATAAGTGATCCTCCCAACTACCTCCGAAATCCAGAATACGACAGCGCAAAAGATCCTCTAAAACACGATTCACCCTCTCCGTCTGACCGTCGGTCTGAGGATGATAAGCAGTCGAGAGATTCAGCTTTGAGCCAAAAGCTGACTGTAGGCACTTCCAGAAGTGACTAGTAAAGATAGTGTCTTGATCACAGACGATAGAGCTAGGAATGCCATGAAGTCGAACGACTTCCTTCACGTATAGCTTGGCAAGCTTAGGAGCAGTCCGAGTGGACTTAATAGGAATGAAATGAGCTGATTTGGTCAAGCGATCGACGATGACCCAAATAGAAGTATGGCCTGACCTTGATCGAGGCAGACCGTTAATAAAATCCATGGATATCTGATCCCATTTCCACAATGGAATCTCTAGCGGCTGAAGAAGACCGGATGGACGCTGGTGCTCAGCTTTGATCTGTTGACAAGTCATGCAACGGCTTACATAACTTGCAACATCACTCTTCATGCCTTCCCAATAATATACCCGACACATATCGGCATACATCTTGCTCGAACCGGGATGGATGGTGTACTTAGTGCGATGACACTCGTCCAGAATGTCATGCCTAAGTGATAATTCAGATGGTACCAAAATACGGTTTTTCCTGCGAAGACACCGATGAGAATCAATAGAATAATCCAACAATGTCTCATCACTGGATTTCGACTCAAGGAGATGAATATATCGCAACAAGTCTGGATCCTGCCGCTGAGCATGGGCAATGCGATCCAATAGAATAGGTCGAGCTTCCAAGCTGAATAACAAGATCTGAGGATCAGAAGACGGAGCTCGATTTCGAATATCACACATAGAAAGAGTCTCAAGAATAACCCACTCGGTAATCATCATAGAACAACTGCCGAGTGTTTGCGACTGAGCGCATCTACAACACGATTCCCCTTGCCAGGGGTATACTGAAAATCTAAGTCATATGAGGCGAGAAACTCGAGCCATCGCTGCTGCCTCATATTGAGATCCTTCTGACTGAATAAATACTTCAGAGACTTGTGATCGGTGTAAAGAGTGAAGCGTTCGCCTAATAGAAAGTGACGCCACGTCTTCAAAGCAAAGACGATAGCTGCCAACTCAAGATCTTGAGTCGGATAGCGAACCTCATTCGGACGTAGCTGCCTAGAAGCATAAGAAACTACCCGATCCTTCTGCATAAGCACAGCACCGAGGCCGCTACCACAAGCGTCGATGTAAACAACAAGATCCTGGTTACTCTCAGGAACTAAAAGGATAGGAGCATGAGTGAGAAGTTCCTTCAATCGCTGGAAAGAAACTTCACACTTATCAGACCAAATAAAGCGAACCCCCTTACGAGTCAGAGTCGTGAAGGGAAGTGCAACACGAGAGAAATCCTTAATAAATCGACGGTAATAACCCGCCAACCCAAGGAAGCTGCGAATATCATGAGCGTTCTCGGGCTTCTTCCAATTCTGAATAGCTTCGATCTTGGCAGGATCGACATAAATACCCTCAGATGATACAATATGGCCCAAGAACTTGACCTTGCTCTCCCAAAAATGGCACTTGGAGAGCTTGGCCCTAAGCTGATGAAGAGTATCCAAGACGATCCGCAAATGATGAGCATGCTCTGCCTCGGATCTAGAATAAATAAGAATATCGTCGATGAAAACCAGAACGAATCTACCGATGTATTCCCGGAATTCTCGATTCATAAGATCGACAAAGAAAGCCGGAGCGTTCGTCAAGCCGAACGGCATGACCAACCACTCAAAAGAACCATAACGAGGCATGATTCAATGATAGATAATTAATTAAGGAATACTACAGAATATAACGGATTCCTATACATATTCCTAACTTATCTATCAATAAACATAAGGAAGGGATTTGATTTAATTCGGATCTAATTTAAAATGTATTGTACTAAGTGTATATGTTCTGTGTTTATTATGCTTATCCCTGAAACCAGGCTCTGATACCAAACTGTAACGCCCCACTTTGAGACCCACTGTAACAAAGAGTATTACGGGAGTAATACTGTCTGTTAAAGTGGAGAATAAAGTATAGTGGAAGCGACCATTTGTAATCAAGCTATAACTATCTACTGAATACGTCGAAAGGATGGTATCTATATATTTTTTTCAAGTGGTTCGACATATTCGATAAATACTTATAACGAAATTGCAAATGGCTAAAGATCTATCAGGACAAAGCATAATAATAAATGATAAAACATCACAGAACAGAATCACATAACAGATATAAAATCTCAGAACAATACATCATCAATACAGATCCAAATACTATAAGTGGGTACAAAGCCACTGCTCACACATGTGAGTCAAAAATATGTACATATCAAAGTCTGAATAATAACAGAGTAGCGGAATAGTGGACAAATAAAAGCGCTATCTATCAGCATAGCAAATAATGTCCAAGCGGAAGCACAGAAGCTAAGTCCAGAGACCTAACCTGAAACAACTCGGTCTGACCCGAGCGAAAACACTCGGGTTAGGCTAGCTAAACAATCAGTAATAACTGAGATATATAATAATGCGGTACATAAATAAAACAGTACTTATCCAAAGAGAAGTATATTATGAACCACATGAATATAATGACGATCCCTAATCATCAATAAACAATAAAAATCTCCAAAGAGAAATCAACACCAAAGTGTAGAATAAATAAAATCGCCTCATATCATCGGTGTAGCCAAAGCTATAAAAAGATGCCTATAGGCAATAATCCCAAGAGTGACCAGAGTCTGTAATCAATGCCCAAGCAAAGATCGATGCTCCAAAGAGCAATGGGGATATACTGAAAAGTCAATGAAATCCAACACTGAAAAGAAGTGTCCAGAGACACTGTGAATCCACAAGGTAATCGCACTTACATCGTATGGTTCCATAGAACCAACACCGAATGGCGGTACTCGAATGGATATAAAAATCATCAAATAATACCAATATTGCACGTGCACCGACCAGAGTCGTTGTTGCCAAGTACTATAGAGTTGTGATCGATCACTCGCATAGATGCGGAACGCGCAAGACGGCAAGATCCTTCCCAGAAGGATAAAGGCCCAGAGGCGCATGCCGAAAAATAAACTGCTCCATAGAGCAGGTGTCCAGAGACGGTTGCCCAGAGGTGTGGTGACCCAGAGGTCCAGTACTGGCCGCCCAAAGGCTAATGTGTCACCAACTTCTTGGAGAGGAACCCGTAAAGTGTTAACAATGAGTCCCATACCCCACGTTCGCACTAAACGGTTTACTAAACAATAGCAGGCTCACACTCCAAACAATAAAAAGTCCACCTCGTATCATCGGTAAACTAGACCCAAAGGTCAAAACGATCAATCGAATAGGTCGGGGATTAACCGGAAAGGAAATACACACGGTTCCATAGGCCGGAGATTTCCTAACCGTTTAAGCACCTTTCCACTTCGCTCGACATGCTAAAAGTGAGTGTGAGATTTTTATTATAGAAAATAATGGTGCGAAACGGATTTATAATTGATTTTGAAATCACTTTAAAACGGCTTTTGAAAACTCTCATATTATGGAGTAATTAATTTAATAATTAAAAATAATATTATATAATAATTTCTAAAGCCATTTAGGAGTGAAAAATCCTTTGAAAATAATTCATAAAACCCGTGTACGAAATCTAGAGACAAATCTCAAAGAAATCAATAAAACCAGAAAATCACTGAAAATATTCCAAGTGTTGGAAAATAGTCCAAAAATGACGCGAACCCAAGTTCGGAAAATTATTCGGACCAGCAAACTGAATCCGAATGGCATGAAAATTGGTAGGAATATAGTCCAACATCCCTGCTCCAAACTGCAAAAAGAATCGGGAAATTCCGACTTGTAACGAAGAAATGGCGTCGTCTCAAATTCGGACAAAAATCATAAAACTTTACTGTGTCAAAACAGTGTAAAGGTCCCACTTCGACGACATGGTCGAAGGGTCACATGAACTCAGATCTTGATGAAAATTTGCAGGAGCGTAGTAAAGTACTCCTAATTTGATATGCATCAAGAATCGTTCGGTTTCGACTTGAAACGAAGAAACGACAATGTTTCAAAGTTGGTCCGACGATAACTGAAAATGATCACTATTGTAAAACAGTTCCTGGGTGCTACTTCGGCAATAGAAACGAAGTATCTAATGCACCCAGATCTAAACCAAACTTTGCATGGTTAAAGATCTCGATCTCATCATTTTAACGAGACCAAAAACGATAAAATCCGACAAAGGACGAGCCCGGGATGGCGTCGCAAAGTCGGGGTTCTACGCTGAAAACAACGGGAGAAAAGAGACTAAGGCCTATAGCTATGCACTAACTGGCCAGAGATGAAAAACCACAATTTTGGCATAGTAAACTTCAAATTCTGGCAAAATAAATAAAACAAAAGTTGTAGCTTAGTTTCTAAGCTTTCCGTAATGACCAAGATCGTCAAATTCCGACCAGAGATGAAAATTCTATGACTAAAACAATTCTCAGATCTAAATTTTATATCACTGTCGTTGTGCTCTCGGGACAGTGGTAAGAATGCACAGTTTTGACCAAATTAACTTCGAAATTTCATGAAACTCAAAACATGAAAGTTTTAGCCCTAAATCTAAGCTTTCCAGAACATCCAAAATTATTAGATTTGGATAAGAAACGAGTAACTTATGGCCAAATCAATTTCAGGTTTTTATTTTATCAACCCTGTAGTTTGTTGTCAGGTCAGCGACAAACAAGCATGATTTCGACCATTCAAACCTCAAAATTAGGCAAAGCATAAAGCATAAAAGTTATAGGGTACAGAATAAGCTTTCCAGAACTTAAAGAAAATCTTAATTCCGATTTAAGATGAATGAGATATTCCTAATTTACTAACAGCAATAAACTAATTATAATTTCAGCTAGCATATATTACAAGTACCTTATGTGCACACCCCAAAATGAAAGAAAAGATGATCAAAGAGCTATGATTCACATGTTACATAATAAAACATGTGTTACTAACTTATTACCGAAATCAAAAGATGATTAAACACATATTAGAAGAGGTTTTTAGCAATATACCTCTCTAGAAAGCAACAAAGACTACTATAGCATCAACCCAAGTTAGCAAAAGATGATTAGGAGGCTATAAGATCAAAAAACACATAAAACATGTGTTACCAAATCAATTTCAGAAATAAGAAAGATATAAAAATGGATTTGAGGTGGGTATTTGCATTACCTTTGCATAGAATGACTTGCATAAGCTAAAACTAGAAGGAGATTAAGATAGAGGCCATTTTTGTTATGAAAGCTTTAGGAAATGATTATGGTTTAGATTAGGGATGAATGAATGAGGTTAGGAGAGTTTGAGATAATTTATAGAGGAGGTTTACGGTGGGTTATTGGGCTAGGTTTAGTAACCCAATAAGAAGAGAGTTATTTACATGTTTCCAAAAATTAGTCTAAGTGTTCATATATGTTTATAAAATTCATTTTTCTTATCCACACCCGTTTTAAAATCTCTCCTAAAATATTTAACTTTCCAAAATAACATTTTATCCTCATTTTAAAATCCCATATTTCCCATTTAATTAAAATATCCTTTTTCAAATAAATTTTGTTATTCCAAATCCTTTTATGCTTCATTAAAATAAATAAAAATCCTAACTTTTATTTATTAATTGGTAATGCAAATCCCGGGTTGTTACAGGTGCGGTCATGATGTTCTTGGCATGGTCGAGTCTGCCTTGCTTAGATGTGATCGATGGTGGTGACGGCAAAAGCCATGATGGCCTGAGGCGGCATTGATGATCGATGGTTGAGGCTTGTTTTGGGTTTAGGCAGGATTTTTTATTTTAGGCAGAGAGGTGTTAGGTGATAATCTATTTGATTTGGGTTAATTAAAAATGGATTAAGAGATTAATGTTCAATTAACTAATTAATTAATTTGATTAATCAAAAGCTTATAAAATTAACTTCTTGCTCGTACGAGGTCGGATTTGGATGCGGTCAGTTGCATTTGACTCGTAGAAACGTTAGCTTCAAGTGGAATTGGTTCCGTCGAATTTGGAGTTGAATTTTGGGCTAAAATCAAATGTTGTTCGTTTTAGACCAAACTGCAACGCGAAAGCGTCTTGAAATAAACTATATGATATCTATGTTGTTATAGATTGTTATTGAATGCTTTGATGATAATTGGTAGTTTTAATGAAGTATGAATTAGTGAAAAAATAATCATGATTTAATTTAATTACGTTTAATGTAGTTAAATTAGTTATACTTCGTTTGGGATATCCATTTAGCTAAATAAAACCTCGTTCTGCTATAATTAAATTAAATAGATTATTTGGATATCCATCGAGCAGAATAAATCATCCTTCCTTGATTGGAAAGTAAAAAGATTATTATTATTTGACAATTTGTTTGGATTCGAATTCCCGCTTGATAGCGGGTGGAACAAATAATCATTTTGTTGTAGGGGACAAAAAGGAGAAGTCAGAGTGTTTTCATAGCGAATAGGTCGCTACGGAACACTTCGAAAGATACACGTACATATGCATGACTTACACGGAACTTTTTTAGAGAGACCCAAAAGGGTTTCTCACCATTATTTATTTACAGTTATCTTCATCTTATTTATATTTTTTTATTGCTTATATTGATGTTCAATTACAATATTTATGACATACTGTTTAAATTGTGTAAGTGTCATTATAGCAGTTTTCGCTATTTCATCACTTATGAAATATCATCTCCTTAAACCCTGGTATGTGTTGACCTTGTGCTTGTATTTCTACTAAATAAATGTTTGGTCGCGTTTTTTGCACTTTGAAAATTATTTAAACTATATATTCAAATATTTTATGAATTTTGAAAATACAGGATAGGTATTGATTAAAATGTATAAAAGTGGTTATAAATTGATTAATTACCTTTTGGGTTAATTAAAGTGGTTTAAATTTATAAAAGATTATAAATTTGATTTATTTTCCTTCGAGATAATTAATTTTAAATTCATAAAAGATTATGAATACGATTTACTATCTTCTGGGATAATTAACGTTGTTTTAAATGTAACGACCCGTAATTTTTGATAATTAAAATGTTAAATTAAATAAGTTTTGAAATTTAATGTTGTGTAAAATTAAAAATTTAAGATTTAATAATGATAAAAATAACCAAAATGTAATTTTAGTAATGTTAATTTAAGGTAATTGATAACTATTTTAATGAAATTTTAATTAATTGAAATGATTGTAAAGTTAATTTAGTTAAAAATCGTAAATAAGGAATTAAGCCAAATGTTGCATTTAATGGTAAATTTGTACGTAATTAATTGAAATTGGTTAATATAGAATGATTAATTAGTATGTGAATTTATTAGCTTGATTTGTTAACAATTAACATAGAAATATGTTTAAAATTGTATGTTGTAACAATTGTTTAACTAGCACTTCACTATTTAATCCGTTGAAATTAAATTGGAAATCAATTGCAATTAATCTACTTGAATATTGCAGTTAATATGAATTAAGATGATAACTATAACGACCCTGAATTTTTGACATTTGAAATGTGAATATTTAATTCAGTTTAAATATTCGAATGATAGTTCAATTTGAAATTCAAATATCAGAATGAATTTGGCAATTAAAATTATTGAATTCAATTTATTGCAATTGGGTAAAAATTTGAATCTTCAATTTTAAGCTTGTTAAAAATATTTTCAAGGCTTAGAAAATTTATATTGATAATTCTGAAGGTAATAGAACTTTCAGAATTGAATTTGAAACTGTTTTGTTCAGTTTTGAATTTTATCGTTTAAATCGATATTTAAAAAATAGCGTTCCGAGGCACAGTCTCGGAATTCGACGAAACCAGTTCCATTAGATCCGTAATATTGTATTATTATCGGATTTCAATTTTCGTAATGTTTGGAGTGATCGTTTGGCCGTACGATAAGCAAACGCGCTGAAATTAAATCGAAATTTAATTTAATAACTGGTCGAAAAAGCTATCTTCACCATACGATCAAATTTGAACTCAAAACCTTTTCCATTGTGTTCGGAATAGGCGTATAACATTACGAACGCCTAGCGGCATGCCTCGATAGGAAGCCAAAATTTTTGGTTGACTTTATTGGAACGATTCGAATTTGAATTTAAATAAACTGATACATTGTTTAACCAGTTGAAATTATTTCACATCAATGTTTTTCCCTTCAAATCACTGTCTCCCAGTCGTACATGCAACCCTTCACCTCAATATTCAATTACACGTACTTTTTACCCTTTCTTTCTCCATCAGTTTGAAAAAAGGGGCAAACGAAAAATTATTTTCGTTCAATTCAAAGAAAAATGGCAGAATGGTCGAGCCTCCTTTCCACTTTCCTCCTTCGGCTGTCACGATTAATCAAAGGGGATTCATGGCTGCGATTTCTATTCACTAATAAAAAGAAAAAAACAAAACCGAGCATCTCCAGTTAAAGCGCGATTCGAAGTAGCGTTCGAATTAGATGGGGCTTCGTCGACGTCAAGATTTAGAAGCACGACGGGATGGGAAGTTGTCGATCTCGAGATGTGGAAGTGGAGGCGCTCGCGTGGGCTTCAAGCAGACAGTCGATTTCGACTTCGATTTCTGGGAGAGGGTTCATCATCGAGGGGCGAGGGTTCGTGCTCATGGCAGTCTCGAGCATCGCAGTGGAGTGCTTCGCGATGGCGATTAGCGGCGGCAACAGCGTAGGATTCGCGTTGTGGCCTTGGGTTTTCTGGTTTCAGTAAGATATTTTCCAAATTTATTTTTTTTACTTTATATATTGATGAACTTGTATACAGTAGAAGAATTATATATATATATATATATCAGGTTTAAATAGAGGAATTAATTTACAATAAGTCTAAAAAGAAATTTACAAAATATATGCAATTGTGAGTTTCTAAAAGGACAACTATTCTGTTATTATTTTAATCTATATAAATGTAGATTAAGGAAAAGAAAAAAATTGACTTTGAGGCCTACACAAATTTTAAGTATATACATATTTTTAATAAAGTAAATATTCACATTTCTTAATTTACTAGGTTATTTTAAGAAAATTAAATGTATATTTTAAATCTACCAATTTATTAATATATTAAGGAAATACTTTGTTTAACTGGTTAATTAAACTTATCAAATAGGAAAAATTTATTTGTTTGACAAATTCGAATATTAATAAATTGTATAAATATTTATACTAGGTCAAAATCTGTAAAGAGAACAAGTCGTGACGGAAATGGATTGCAAATTAAAAAGCAAAGGTGAGATCTTCTCACTCAAAAAAATTGGAAAATTGAATTGCAGTTATTGATTGATTGACTGTTTGGGTGATAGTATATATATAGTAGTATATAGCAATATATATATATATATATATATATATATTGGAATATGTATATATTGGAGTTGTTGATTTCCCACATTATATAGCGGATGAGACCCTATGCGCCGAATAATAGCGGATGATATTTTATAAATCCCATATACCGCGATATTCCACCTCGAAGTGGAATTGGTATTGTGCTAACATCTGTGGATGCAGGGAAACAGGTTGGAGGGATCCAACTGGATTCCTTAAATTATATGAATTTGTTTCATATATACTGTTTGAATTTGTTTAATATGCTGTGTGATTATTTATTTATAATCTGTGAATGATTATATTTGCGATTGAATGTGACGAAGGCTAAACTTTAGCCGAATGTATTTTTGGTATCGTTGGATACTAGAAATAAATAAATTGGATTTTTTTGAAATTAATGTTGGAATTTTAAGTAAATTCTTTTGAAAGAATTGGTTGAATTTCAAAGAAGGAATTTTAAAGCGTAAAGTTGATTTTTGTAATCTTATCAAATTATTTCCAAAGATATGGGAAAAGATTTTAATAAATGGGTTTGAATAATATTGTTGAAAAGTTGAAGAATTTATTGAAAGTAGAATTTTTAAATAAATTGGAAAGAATAAAGGGATTTATTTAAAAGGTGATAAATTGTTGAAATCAATTTGATAACTGATTTGGTATTTGAAATTAAATCTTTGGGA
This sequence comes from Allium fistulosum, assembly GCA_030737815.1. NCBI lineage: Eukaryota > Viridiplantae > Streptophyta > Magnoliopsida > Asparagales > Amaryllidaceae > Allium > Allium fistulosum. The sequence goes on along the minus strand of CM060903.1, from coordinate 629,891,281 downwards.
AATCAATATGAAAAATTGATTGGTGTTTTGAATGAAAATGATTTGGTATTTGGAAATAAACTTAGAAATCAATTTGTAATTGATTTGGTGCTTGAAAATAAACTTGTAAATCAATTTGAAATTTGATTTGGTGTTGAAATAAATTTAGAAATCAATTTGAAATTGATTTGGTGTTTGAAAGTGAATATTTGGGAATTTAGATTCAAAATGGAATTTATAAAGGAAAGGGAAATTTGTTTTAAAAATAACACTGATTTATTTTTAAAGTGTGGGAATAGATTTACAGATTTGGGATGTAAATTTGAAATAAATCGATAAGGATTTATTTAATTGGTTTAAATGGACCATTTTGAGATGAAGTGTGAAATATGATTTGAAATTTGTTTTCAAGTGATGAAGTGTGAAATATGATTTGAAATTTGTTTTCAAAGTGATGAAGTGTGAAAAGTGATTTGAAATTGGTTTTCAAATGTTGAAGTGTGGAAAATATATATCTTACGAAGATATTTTGAAAATAAATAATTTGGGAAAAATTATTTAAATTGGTTGATCGTTGTGTATGTTGTTGATAGTTATATAACCGACTATCAATATTTGCCTTTGAAATGGCACTTGATTTGTTTTTAAAACAAACGCTCATTATTCGGTTAAGCCGGGAGAGGACTTTGTGTCATATAACCCATTCCGAATAGTGATACGTCATGAATGGATAATATTTGAAGACCGGTGTGAAGACTGGGTATTTTCGAAAATGAAAGGACAACATGTCGAATGTCTCTGCACCGAGTTGCTCCGGTATAGAGATTTATATCATTCTTCTTGTGATGGGAAGTCCGGACGTGATTAGTGAATACCCGGATTGCAAGGGCTTCTTTGGAAGTGGCTTCGGTTCCGTTCGATCCCGGAACGGACTCGTATGGATGTGTGTCTGACGTTACACTTTGAGATGTAAAGCTGGTTTCTGTCAAATACATTTCTGTTGGTGGCGGAGAATTTATTCTCTTAGCTTAACACCCTTCTCTGAGACGTACGATGTAACGACCCTGAATTTTTTATATTTAAAAAAGTGAATATTTAAATGAGTTTAAATTATTCGAATGATAATTTAATTTGAGATTCAAATATCAGAATGGTATTTGTCAATTAAATTTTTGAATTTAATTATTGAAACTGGGTAAAATGTTGTATCTTCAGTTTTAAGCTGATTTAAAAATAATCTGAAGACTTAGAAAATTTATATTAATAATTCTGAAGGTACTGGAGCTTTCAGAATTGAATTTGGAACTGTTCTGTTCAGTTTTGAATTTATATTGTTTAAATTGAATTTAAAAATAGCGGTCCGAGGCGCAGTCTCGGAATTTGACGAAACCAGTTCCATTGGATCCGTAATATTGAATTATTACTGGATTTCAATTTTCGTAGTGATTGGAGTTGTCGTGTGAGCGTACGATAGGCAAACGCGCTGAATTAAATTCGAAATTTAATTTAAATAGTCGGTCCAAAAAGCTGGTCAAATTCCCATAACTATTGGTTCTTTTCCATCAGCCGACTTACTTTTTCTCTGCTTAAATCACGTTCTTTCTTTTCAGCTAGAATTCTTTCTCCATCAACACGTGTTTTGTTTTCTCTGAAATTTTCGACACGCGTACGTTTGTCCCCTTTTCTTCTAAATCATATTATAGTCGCGTCCATTCTTTCCCAAATCAATAGAAAAACAGGAAATGAATTCTCCCTCAAATATATATGGTCGAACATCCCAAAACAAATCAAACGAAATCACGTATTCTCCTCCATTCCAAATTCCAAACCTTCGACCTCTTATGAATACGACTTCACGAAATCGAAATCACGAAATCGAAATCTTTGGGGAAATAGACGTGATGGGTATCTATCACGAGTCGATTGTCGAAGGTGGCAAGCGCAAGGAAGTCGAGGCAGTGGGGCACGCGTACACTCACGATGGACACGATGGGTCGGCAAGTGGTGGTCGTGGAGACAGGCGACGCGTTGGGGCAGGTCGGAGAGGCGAGCATGGATGTGGGATCGCGTGTGCTCGCGGTGTCTGGTCGTGGCCAAGGTTGGTGATTCGCGTGCAGCTAGGGTTATCGATTGAAGATAGCAGTGGGCTAGGGATTCGCGTGAGCAGGTCGTATCTCGCACTGGTACGATAGCTAGGGCTTTGGCTCGCGGTAAGGTCGCGGTGGCAACGATGGTTGGTTAGTCGAGGCTGGGTATATGCTCGATCGAATGAGCAGAGAGGTACAACAGTTATTTTTCTATTTGATTTAATAAACACATATGTATAGATTAAAGTATATATATACAAATTGAAATATATATATAAAAAGTTAAAACAGTGAATATACATATATATGATTTCGTGAAAATAAAATGGATAATATATATATATATAATAAAGATAGTTTATTTAATAAAACTTATTTAGTTATTTTTACAAAAGGTGATTTTCTTAAATTTGGTGTAAATCCAATTTGTTATCTAAAATAAATAACTAGTGATTAATTGTTTGACCAATTCAAATTATTAATCAACTGTATATAAATTGTTTATACAAGGTCTAGAACTGTGAAGAAAACGAAAAGGAAAAGGGATTGCAAATTTAAATGAAAGGTGAGATCTTCTCACTCGGATTTAAATTTGAATTGCAGTTATTGATTGTTATCTGGATGTGCTATTAGATATAGTAGGATATATCTATATATATATAGCAATATATACATATTGGCATATGTATATATTGGATTGATTGATTTCCCGCATTATATAGCGGATGAGACCCTATTGCGCCGTTAGTAAGCGGATGATATTTATAAAATCCTATATACCGCGATATTCCACCTCGAAGTGGAATTGGTATTGTGCTAACATCTGTGGATGCAGGGAAACAGGTTGGAGGGATCCAACAGGATTCCTCAAAACATTTGAATTGATTTCATATGTTGTGTGATTGATTATTTATAATCTGTGTATGATTATATATGTGATTGAATGTGCTGAAGGCTAAAATTTAGCCGAATGTATTTTTGGTATCGTTGGATACCAGAAATAAATGAAATTGGATTTTTGAAATTTAAGTAAGAAATTTCAAGTAAATTCTTTTGAAAGAATTGAATAAATTTAAAAGAAGTAATTTTTAAAAGTGTAAAATTGATTTTTGAAATGTTATCGAATTATTTCAAAAATATGGGAAAAATTGTTATAAATGGATTTTGAATAGTATTATTCGAAAGTTGGAAAATTTATTTGAAATGGAATTTTAAATGGTTTGGAAGATATAAAGGAATTTATTTTAAAGGCGATAAATTTGTTGAAATCCTATTTGATAATTAATTTCGTATTGAAGAAATAAATCTTTGGGAAATCGATATAAAAATCTATTTGGTGTTTGAATGAAAATAGATTTTTGGTGTTGAGAATAAATTTGTAAATCGATTTATAAAATGATTTGGTATTTGGGATAAAAATTAGAATCAATTTGAAATTTGATTCGGTGTTCAAATAAATTTAAAAATCAATTTGGAATTTGATTTGGAGTTTGAAATAAAATTGAGAAATCAAATTGAAAGTCGATTTGGTGTTAAATGTGAATATTTGGGAATGTAAATTCCAAATGGAAATTATGAAATGAAAGAGAAATTTGTTTTAAAAATGAACACTGATTTATTTTAAGTGTGAAAATAAATTTACGGATTTTGAACGTAAATTTTAAATAAATCAATATGGATTTATTTAATTGGTTTAAATGGACCGTTTGAAGTGCAAGTGTATTTTCACTATAAAGCCGAGTATATTTTCCAAAGTGGCTTTTAAAAATATAAATTAAAAATTCTAAATGGATTTTAAAAGATATATTTAGAATTATATTCCGTAAAAGGGAATTAATTTGAAATTTATTTTCAAAGGTTGAAAGGTGAAAAGTAATTTGAAATTGGTTTTCAAAGTGATGAAGTGTGGAAATAAATTTACTTATTGGAATGTAAATTTGAAATAAATCGATAAGGATTTATTTAAGGGGTTTAAATGAATATGATTTGGAAATTGTTTTCAAATGGTTGAAGTATAAACCATATATCGTGAAGATATTTTGAAAATAAATAATTTGGGAAAATTATTTAAATTTGATGATTGTTGTGAATATTATTGATAGTTAAATCACCGACTATCAATATTTGCCTTTGAAATGGCACTTGAATTTGTTTTTAAAACAAACGCTTATTATTCGGTTTAGCCGGGAAAGGACCTTTGTGTCAGATATCCCATTCCGAATAATAATACGACGATATGGATCGTATTGAAGACCGGTGATGAAGACCGGGTATTTGTGAAAACGATAGGATGACCTATCGATTGTCTCTGCACCGTTAGCTACGGTATTTAGATTTTCTTTGTGATGGGAAGTTTTATCGGGATTGTGAATATCCGGATTTGCAAGGACTTCTTTGGAAGTGCCTTCGATTCTGTTCGAACCCGGAACAGACTTGTATGGTTACGTGTCTGACATTACGTTTTGAGATATAAAGCTGATTTCTTTCAAATGCATTTCTGTTGGTGGCGGAGAATTTATTCTCTTATCTTAACACCCTTCTCTGAGACGTACGAGCTCAAAGGTTATGTAGTTGAAGGTTATCAGCGATATATCCCAATTTGGTAATGTGGCATGCTGAGTGTTGCTGTGAAATGATCGTTGTTTGATCATTTATGATATGATCATTAATCTTTGTGATCATTACTTTGATCATTTGTTTGACCCAAAGCATAGCTTTTGTATAAAGCGTAGCTTTGTGGACGAGACTTCGTCAGGGCCTCAACAACCCGGAAATGGTCGAAACAGGAATGTTGCGGCAAGGTTATGAGGGTCGCGCCCTTTAGGGTATGTCATTTCCTTCTGGAAAGGGGTGGTATCATGGTATGGAGCCCAGATACTTACTCATGTGGACACACCTTATTTATTATGTGTGATGATGGTTACGAGCGCTCGGATAAAGGTCCCAAAGGACCGGGTGATGACATATTCGTGAGTTACCTGTTACAGGGGTAACCCGACCTTGTTTGGCAGAGAGCAGTTTGTCTCTCGGGACGTCCAGCCAGAGGCGTTCTCTTTCGTGGCATAGGAAGTTCCTTAGCCTGATCATTTGTTGGAAAATTCAAAGAAACAATACGAGCCCTTTACGATTGCAATTGTATAACCTGTCTCCTTAGGAGGCAGCTATAGCAGGCATAATATAATGGTACCTATGCTGGCTAAGATTAATATTATACTTTCGAAATGTTTTCTACACTAGACATTAATAATAATAATCCAATGATTTGCGTAGTAAGCATTTTTGACTATCACAAGAAGAAATCTCCTCCAAGTCTGCGATTGCATTGTGTGTGAGGTGGGAGGTCTTATGGTAGTTTCATTTTCCAAAAGCATTGCGGGTTTCAATGTTAAAATTCTATTGTTTGTTTTTAAAGATAAATAACTGTTTTACGATCTCACACCAGTCACCATGACTGACTCGGAGTTTATTGTTCCCTTCTAAACTCTGGGTGCCCATAATTTTCCACACGGGCAGTCTAGAGTTATTTTTATCAGGATATTCTGGAGCTTTGGGGATAAGTTGGATGGCGAAGCGTACTTCCGTACTTGTTATTTATTTCCGCTGTGTATTCTGTATGAGGACAGGTTTATATAACTGTCCATTGTTGTATTGAGTTGTATATTGACTCTGATTGATGTATGTATAAACTGATATAATTCTTTGTTTTAAAAGACAAGTGATTATCTATTATATTTTGTTCCGCTGCGAAATGTGAGATTCTGATATTGTTTCTATTTCTGTGTTTCTGTTCTTTCTTTTTCTTCTATCTTTTCTTCTACCTCTTCTTTTAACCCTAATGGTTCGGTTTTTCGGCATTCGATTGCACGGCATTTGATACAGTGGACGTATTAATGTCGACTTTCGAGCATCGAAAACTCATATCGTTACAAGTGGTATCAGAGCATCCAGTTAAGCGACAACCCTGCTCTATTGGGTGTTACTCATTAGAGATAGAGTCAGTAGTACTCTAGAATGAGTTGAGTGTAATAATAGATATGAGCGCGTATTTGTTAGTGAATACAAATTTTGTTTTGTATTGTGTTGACTTATCGGTTGATTGTTTATAGATTCTGGTCGGTGCAGTCTAGCTAACTGTAATCGATAGGGGTTTCTAAACTCTTAAACAAGATAAACTGACACAGTATTGTTTTAATAGGGTAAATGAAATGATTTTGCCCAAAATTATTTTTGTATAGAAAAGAAATGATTTTCTATGAATTATTATAGTATATGGATGTTTGGTTGTTAGGAAATGATAATATTTAATTATTATCACTGTTATATGAAAATTGAATAAGATATAATGGTATAACTGAAAATTTAGAGATAAATTCATTTAACAAATGAAATATATAAATATGAATTGAAAAGATGAGGAAATAAATTCATATACCAATGGATTTTGCAAATATAAATTGTAATGAGATTTATAATTGAAATAGAATTCCGGAGAGAATATTTGAAAATAAATTCATTAATGGAATAATAAATAAGTTGATAACTTATACAATTTGAATTTTGATAGAATAAATTTAACTTAAAGGATGAAGTTAAATTAAATAAAGTGAAAATTGATTTGGAATGAAATTCAAATTGAAAAGAAATGAATTTGTGAGTAAAGAAATGAAGCTACAATTGTAAATGAATGAATCAGAATTGAATAATGAAATGGATTGAATTCAAGTAAATAAACTTGATAATTTGTTAATTCATGAAGTAATGAATTGGAAATTAGTTAAATTAAAGTTGAGTTGTGAACTAAATTTAAAATGGGTTGAATTTGCAAATAAATTCAAGTAAGTAGAAATTAATTGTAATTTCCTTATTATTAATTAAGTAAATTCGAGATGAATTGAATATGGAAATTTGAAATTTAAAATGAATAAGTGAATGTACTAATTGAATTGAATTAGTAAATGGAATAAATTCGATAAATGAAAACCAATCAAAGAAAATAAATTGAGAATTGTTTATGGAAAATAAAAATAAACATAAATGAAAAACTTGAGTTTTGAATTGAAATAGCTTAAGTAAATATTGGACAGTAACTCAAATTTAAGTGAAGCTTTGAAATGGTTAAATGGAAACTTAGTTGATAATAGGTTGAAATGCGAAATTGAATAGTGATAAATGTATAACTTCAGTAATGAAGTGAAAATAAATACAAGAAGTGTATATAAATATTTGCATTGTTGTTATCGAGTTTTGTACGATGGTTTTGAACAAATCAAATGGTTTTGTGAATATGGAATGTAAGTTAAATTTAATGGAATCAATTTAAATGATTGTTAGCTCAAGTAATCATTTAATTGCATGAATATTAACAAATCTGAATAGAAAGAATTATCGTTTGATAAAAACGAGACTGTATAAATTCTACGAGTTAATAAAAGCAAATAGAAATTGATTTTTGTATCAATTGAAATAGATATGAGTTAGATTCACTTAGAAATGAATTGAATGTAAGAAAGTGAGTTGTTAATCATTTGAATTGAATAGAAATTGAATGTGAATTAGATGGAAGCGATTTAAGTTGTATTGAAACCTTATGAATTGCAAGTAAATAAAATTTAAACCGAATGTTGAACTTTGTTTTGAATTTGTTGGTAAATGGAATTCAAGCTGAATATTGGAAATTTAATTTGATTTTTGATAAACAAAGTGAAGTATTGAAATAAAATTAGTAAGTGAAACTAATTGAAGGAATGACAAAGTAAATATAATTTAGAGATGAATTTGAATTTTTAAATCTTGAACTTAAGAAAGGAATGGCAGATAAAATTCAATATTCAAAGTTGTAAATGAATTGAATTCATATGGTAACGGGAAAACTATTTGAATAGAAGTAGATATGAAAACTTCTTTAAGAAAATGTGTGAAATGATTTTTGGAATCTGTAGTTGGATATAGTTAAATTGGATATACAGGTATTATAAGGCTAAGGAAAATTAGATTTGATTTCGAAGATGAATTTGAATTTGCTCGGCAAAGGTATGTATTTGAATTTCAATATGAAATTTGATGATCTTCTGATTTTGCCGCTTGGCTTTTCCTTTTTCTTTTGAGATCTGAGAGTTCGTAGGGACGTTTTGTAGTAGTACCGAGCTAGCCGCGCAAAGGAGACGCTGGCAAAAAATTTCGAAAATCTCGAGAGTTAGAAAATTTTTGAGAAATTTTGGATAATTCAAAATTTGAATTCGAATTTAAATTTGAATTTGAATTGTGAAGTAAAATGAAATTGTTTGAAACTATGAATGTGTATGGAAAGTTAACTGAAGTGATAACAAATCTTTAATAAAAAGATTTGGGTTTGAAAAATTTTTAAAACTATTTGAATTTAAGAAAATAGTTAATGGGAAGTGAAGCATTTTTCCTAACTTGTAATTTCGGGACGAAATTCTTTTAAGGGGGGAAGATTGTAACGACCCTGAATTTTTGATATTTAAAAAAGTGAATATTTAAATGAGTTTAAATTATTCGATTGATAATTTAATTTGAGATTCAAATATCAGAATGGTATTTGTCAATTAAATTTTTGAATTTAATTATTGAAACTAGGTAAAATGTTGTATCTTCAGTTTTAAGCTGATTTAAAAATAATCTGAAGACTTAGAAAATTTATATTAATAATTCTGAAGGTACTGGAGCTTTCAGAATTGAATTTGGAACTGTTCTGTTCAGTTTTGAATTTATATCGTTTAAATTGAATTTAAAAATAGCGGTCCAGGGCGCAGTCTCGGAATTTGACGAAACCAGTTCCATTGGATCCGTAATATTGAATTATTACTGGATTTCAATTTTCATAGTGATTGGAGTTGTCGTGTGAGCGTACGAGGTAAACGCGCTGAATTAAATTCGAAATTTAATTTAAATAGTGGGTCCACAAAGCTGGTCAAATTCCCACAACTATTGGTTCTTTTCCATCAGCCGACTTACTTTTTCTCTGCTTAAATCACGTTCTTTCTTTTCAGCTAGAATTCTTTCTCCATCAACACGTGTTTTGTTTTCTCTGAAATTTTCGACACTCGTACGTTTGTCCCCTTTTCTTCTAAACCATATTATAGTCGCGTCCATTCTTTCCCAAATCAAAAGAAAAACAGGAAACGAATTCTCCCTCAAATATATATGGCCGAACATCCTAAACAAATCAAACGAAATCACGTATTACCCTCCATTCCAAATTCCAAACCTTCGGCCTCTTATGAATACGACTTCACGAAATCGAAATCACGAAATCGAAATCTTTGGGGAAATAGGCGTGATGGGTATCTATCACGAGTCGATTGTCGAAGGTGGCAAGCGCGAGGAAGTCGAGGCAGTGGGGCACGCGTACACTCACGATGGACACGATGGGTCGGCAAGTGGTGGTCGTGGAGACAGGCGACGCATTGGGGCAGGTCGGAGAGGCGAGCATGGATGTGGGATCACGTGTGCTCGCGGTATCTGGTCGTGGCCGAGGTTGGTGATTCGCGTGCAGCTAGGGTTATCGATTGAAGATAGCAGTGGGCTAGGGTTCGCGTGAGCAGGTCGTATCTCGCACTCGTACGATAGCTAGGGCTTTGGCTCGCGGTAAGGTCGCGGTGGCAACGATGGTTGGTTAGTCGAGGCTGGGTATATGCTCGATCGAATGAGCATAGAGGTACAACAGTTATTTTTCTATTTGATTTAATAAACACATATGTATAGATTAAAGTATATATATATACAGATTGAAATATATATATAAAAAGTTAAAACAGTGAATATACATATATATGATTTCGTGAAAATAAAATGGATAACATATATATATATAATAAAGATAGTTTATTTAAAAAAACTTATTTAGTTATTTTTACAAAAGGTGATTTTCTTAAATTTGGTGTAAATCCAATTTGTTATCTAAAATAAATAACTAGTGATTAATTGTTTGACCAATTCAAATTATTAATCAACTGTATATAAATTGTTTATACAAGGTCTAGAACTGTGAAGAAAACGAAAAGGAAAAGGGATTGCAAATTAAAATGAAAGGTGAGATCTTCTCACTCGGATTTAAATTTGAATTGCAGTTATTGATTGTTATCTGGATGTGCTATTAGATATAGTAGGATATATCTATATATATAGAAATATATACATATTGGCATATGTATATATTGGATTGATTGATTTCCCGCATTGTATAGCGGATGAGACCCTATTGCGCCGTTAGTAAGCGGATGATATTTATAAAATCCTATATACCGCGATATTCCACCTCGAAGTGGAATTGGTATTGTGCTAACATCTGTGGATGCAGGGAAACAGGTTGGAGGGATCCAACAGGATTCCTCAAAACATTTGAATTGATTTCATATGTTGTGTGATTGATTATTTATAATCTGTGTATGATTATATCTGTGATTGAATGTGCTGAAGGCTAAAATTTAGCCGAATGTATTTTTGGTATCGTTGGATACCAGAAATAAATGAAATTGGATTTTTGAAATTTAAGTAAGAAATTTCAAGTAAATTCTTTTGAAAGAATTGAATAAATTTAAAAGAAGTAATTTTTAAAAGTGTAAAATTGATTTTTGAAATGTTATCGAATTATTTCAAAAATATGGGAAAAATTGTTATAAATGGATTTTGAATAGTATTATTCAAAAGTTGGAAAATTTATTTGAAATGGAATTTTAAATGGTTTGGAAGATATAAAGGAATTTATTTTAAAGGCGATAAATTTGTTGAAATCCTATTTGATAATTAATTTCGTATTGAAGAAATAAATCTTTGGGAAATCGATATAAAAATCTATTTCGTGTTTGAATGAAAATCGATTTTTGGTGTTGAGAATAAATTTGTAAATCGATTTGTAAAATGATTTGGTATTTGGGATAAAAATTAGAATCAATTTGAAATTTGATTCGGTGTTCAAATAAATTTAGAAATCAATTTGGAATTTGATTTGGAGTTTGAAATAAAATTGAGAAATCAAATTGAAAGTCGATTTGGTGTTAAAAGTGAATATTTGGGAATGTAAATTCCAAATGGAAATTATGAAATGAAAGAGAAATTTGTTTTAAAAATGAACACTGATTTATTTTAAGTGTGAAAATAAATTTACGGATTTTGAACGTAAATTTTAAATAAATCAATAAGGATTTATTTAATTGGTTTAAATGGACTGTTTGAAGTGAAAGTGTATTTTCACTATAAAGCCGAGTATATTTTCCAAAGTGGCTTTTAAAAATATAAAATAAAAATTCTAAGTGGATTTTAAAAGATATATTTAGAATTATATTCTGTAAAAGGGAATTAATTTGAAATTTATTTTCAAAGGTTGAAAGGTGAAAAGTAATTTGAAATTGGTTTTCAAAGTGATGAAGTGTGGAAATAAATTTACTGATTGGAATGTAAATTTGAAATAAATCGATAAGGATTTATTTAAGGGGTTTAAATGAATATGATTTGGAAATTGTTTTCAAATGGTTGAAGTATAAACCATATATCGTGAAGATATTTTGAAATAAATAATTTGGGAAAATTATTTAAATCTGATGATTGTTGTGAATATTATTGATAGTTAAATCACCAACTATCAATATTTTCCTTTGAAATGGCACTTGAATTTGTTTTTAAAACAAACGCTTATTATTCGGTTTAGCCGGGAAAGGACCTTTGTGTCAGATATCCCATTCCGAATAATAATACGACGATATGGATCGTATTGAAGACCGGTGATGAAGACCGGGTATTTGTGAAAACGATAGGATGACCTATCGATTGTCTCTGCACCGTTAGCTATGGTATTGAGATTTCCTTTGTGATGGGAAGTTTTATCGGGATTGTGAATATCCGGATTTGCAAGGACTTCTTTGGAAGTGCCTTCGGTTCTGTTCGAACCCGGAACAGACTTGTATGGTTACGTGTCTGACATTACGTTTTGAGATATAAAGCTGATTTCTTTCAAATGCATTTCTGTTGGTGGCGGAGAATTTATTCTCTTTGCTTAACACCCTTCTCTGAGACGTACGAGCTCAGAGGTTATGTAGTTGAAGGTTATCAGCGATATATCCCAATTTGGTAATGTGGCATGCTGAGTGTTGCTGTGAAATGATCGTTGTTTGATCATTTATGATATGATCATTTGTTTGATCATTTATCTTTGTGATCATTACTTTGATCATTTGTTTGACCCAAAGCATAGCTTTTGTATAAAGCGTAGCTTTGTGAACAAGACTTCGTCAGGGCCTCAACAACCCGGAAATGGTCGAAACAGGAATGTTGCGGCAAGGTTATGAGGGTCGCGCCCTTTAGGGTATGTCATTTCCTTCTGGAAAGGGGTGGTATCATGGTATGGAGCCCATATACTTACTCATGTGGACACACCTTATTTATTATGTGTGATGATGGTTACGAGCACTCGGATAAAGGTCCCAAAGGACCGGGTGATGACATATTCGTGAGTTACCTGTTACAAGGGTAACCCGGCCTTGTTTGGCAGAGAGCAGTTTGTCTCTCGGGACGTCCAGCCAGAGGCGTTCTCTTTCGTGGCATAGGAAGTTCCTTAGCCTGACCATTTGTTGGAAAATTCAAAGAAACAATACGAGCCCTTTACGATTGCAATTGTATAACCTGTCTCCTCAAGAGGCAGCTATAGCAGGCATAATATAATGATACCTATGCTGGCTAAGATTAATATTATACTTTCGAAATGTTTTCTACACTAGACATTAATAATAATAATCCAATGATTTGCGTAGTAAGCATTTTTGACTATCATAAGAAGAAATCTCCTCCAAGTCTGCGATTGCATTGTGTGTGAGGTGGGAGGTCTTATGGTAGTTTCATTTTTCAAAAGCATTGCGGGTTTCAATGTTAAAATTCTATTGTTTGTTTTTAAAGATAAATAACTGTTTTACGATCTCACACTAGTCACCATGACTGACTCGGAGTTTATTGTTCCCTTCTAAACTCTGGGTGCCCATCATTTTCCACACGGGCAGCCTAGAGTTATTTTTATCAGGATATTCTGGATATTCTGAAGCTTTGGGGATAAGCTGGATGGCAAAGCGTACTTCCGTACTTGTTATTTATTTTCGCTGTGTATTCTGTATGAGGACAGGTTTATATAACTGTCCATTGTTGTATTGAGTTGTATATTGACTCTGGTTGATGTATGTATAAACTGATATAATTCTTTGTTTTAAAAGACAAGTGATTATCTATTATATTTTGTTCCGCTGCAAAATGTGAGATTCTGATATTGTTTCTGTTTCTGTGTTTCTGTTCTTTCTTTTTCTTCTATCTTTTCTTCTACCTCTTCTTTTAACCCTAATGGTTCGGTTTTTCGGCATTCGATTGCGCGGCATTTGATACAGTAGACATATTAATGTCGACTTTTGAGCATCGAAAACTCTTATCATTACTTACGAGCTCAGAGGTTATGTAGTTGATGGTTACTAGTGATACATTCCCAATTTGGTAATGTGGCATACGAAGTGCTGTTGATCAAAGTGTAGCTTTGTGGACGAGACTTTGTCGAGTCTCACAACCCGGTAATGGTCGAAACATGAATGTTGCGGCAAGGTTTTAGGGGTCGCGCCCCTAGGGTATGTCCATTTCCTTCTGGATAAGAGGTGATATCATGGTATGGAGCCCAGATATTTTACCTATGTTGATGCTGCAAATTTATTAAACTTTGTGGTTGTTGCTTTGTGGTTGAGGATCCTCGGATAAAGGTCGGTAACGACCGGGGGATGGCATACTTGTGTGTTAGTTACCTAGTTACAGCTGTACAGTGTGAGGTAGCGTCAGTGTGTTAGTTACCTAGTTACAGGTGTACAGCGTGAGGTAGCGCCGGCCTTGTGTTTGTAGAGATCCGGTTAGGTTCTCGGGGCGTCTTTCCAGAGGCGTTTCATTTCGGTGTAAGGAAGTTCCTTTGCCTGACCATTTGCTGGAAATCCAAAGGAACAATACGAACCCTGTACGGTTTTTGTTGTATAACCTGCTATGGAATGTTGCGGTAACCTGCTATTGAACATAGTAGCTATAGTAGGCATACAATAATGGTTGTATGTTGGCTAAGATTGATATTATGCTTTCGAGATGTTTTCCACACTAAACATTAATAATAATATCAACTGATTTTTTTCGTAGTAAGCATATTTGACTATCATAAGGAGAAATCTCCTCCAATTCTGCGTTTGCATTGTGTGTGTGGCGGGAGGCCTTATGGTAGTTTCATTTTCCAAAAGCATTGCGAATTAATTTTATTTTCTTTGTGAAAATAACTGTTTTACGATCTCACACCAGTCACCATGACTGACTCGGAGTTTATTGTTCCCTTTCTAAATGCTGGGTGCCCATAATTTTCCACACGGGCAGCCTAGAGTTATGTTATCAGGATATTCTGGATATTCTAGAGCTTTGGAGATGAGCTGGATGGCAAGACGTACTACCGTACTTGTTTATTTATTCTGCTGTGTATTCTGTATGTGGACCAGTTTATATAACTGTCCAGTGTTGTGTATTGTTGTAAACTCTGATGATATGATGTAATGTATAAATTGATATAGTTCTTTGTTTAAAAGACTAGTGATTATCTATTGTATATTATTCCGTTGCGAATGTGAGATTCTGATATTGTTTCTGTTTTTGTTTTTCTGTTCTTTCTTTTCTTCTGTCTTCTTCTACCTCTTCTTTTTAACCCTAATGGTTCGGTTTTCCGGCATTCGATTGCGCGACATTTGATACAGTGGACGTATTAATGTCGACTTTCGAGCGTCGAAAAGTCGAGTCGTTACAATAACTGTAGAATATTTATGTAATAAATGGTAAACCAATGTTAATTATATCCATAAAGTAATAATTGATTGAATAATAAGATGTAAATCGGAATAAATGAGGTTATTGGAATTTAAATTACAACCAATGAATTTATTGCAATTGAAATTTTGAACGCTGTAATTTGTGCAATATCTAAATATTGAATTGAACATGGAATTTTTTTAAAAAGATTATAAATGTCTATGTAGAACAATAAAAAATTGTTGACTTTTAAATTTAAATTTTAAAAGGGGATTAATTAATATAATAATAATTAATTTGATTAACATAAAAATAGCCATTTTGGCCATTATCTTGGATTTCAACGAAACCAGTTTCATCGGATCCGTAATAGTGAATTATTGTAAGATTTTAAGTTTCATAGCGATCGGACTTGTCGTTTGATCGTACGGACTCGAAATGCGTAGAAATCAATTGGATGAATTCAATTTAAATAAGCTGATTTTAAAAGAAAACTTCTATATACAAGGGAATTTGGGTTTGAAAACTATTCTATTGAGTTTAAAAATATCGAAAACATCTATTTTGATATATGGGATGACCCACTTTCGTTTCGGAAACGGAACGAGTTTTTCGGGTCGTTATTGTCGTTTCGAACCAATTCGATATGTTATTCATTTTTATCGGACCTTGTCTATATAAATAGTAATTCTAACACTAGCAGCCTTTCTATTTCTTATTCCTATACGTATAATCTGTCTGTCTGTTCCTATCTCCTCTCCCTAATGGCAGAAACATATTTTCAATTCCGAAAACCCTAATTCAATTTCAAATTTAAATCGAAAATCAAACTCGTCAAAACTATATCATATTATATATTGTTGGAAAGCTCTCGACGAGCGTAATCCACTGCAGCAATTCATTTTTCGATTTGGTGCATTGTTTGAACTGAATTGACGAAGAAGTTTCGGTCGTCCGTTGCTAGGGTTTGTTATCCAACGGTGGGTCGTCGATTATACGACGATCAGGTGATGGTAACATGTAGAGGAGGATGTAGGAAGTCGATCTATAGTGATAGTTCATCTCAGAGGTCATCGATATCACCGCGATTGGTAGAGATACGTGCGGCGGCGGCTGTGACTTCGGGGAGGCCAGAGGTGACCGTTTGCTCGGAGGAGGTCGGCATGAGGCGACTCAGGTGGTGGAGTATGTAACGACCCGTATTTTTACGGATCGGAAACATCGTAAAACAGTTATCATTGGTCACATTGTTGATAAGTCATCCATAGTCTAAGTCCTAGGTCGTATAGTAGTTAGATCGGAGTAGACGACCTAAGAAAGTGGAGCGACCTAAGGAAGTTGGCGACCTAAGGATTTTGGGGATAGGTCGTATAGGAGAGGAGTCGTGTGGTGGCTTAGGTCGTGGGGTAGGTTAGGTCGGAGGAGCGACTTAAGAGGTTGGAGCGACCTAAGAGAGTGAGCGACCTATATGAGTTAGCGACCTAAGGAAGTAGCGAGTTAGTAGTTAGCGTCCTATAGGAAGTTGGCGACCGAAGAGAGTGAGCGACCTATAGGAGTTAGCGACCTATAGGAAGTTGGCGACCTAAGAATTGGAGCGACCTATAGGAATTAGCGACCTAAGGAAGTGGATGACCTATTAGTTAGCGACTTAAGAGCTAACGGTATAAGAGTTAGCGAGTTAGCATAGTTAGGTCGTGAGCGACCTAAGTTCAGTAGTGGAGTAGTTAGGTCGTTAGACGATCTAAGGTGTTAAGTCATATCCTAGCTAAGTTAGTTAGGTCGTGAGCCTCTGTGTTGAGTTAGGTCGTGAGCCTTTGTGTTGAGTTAGGTCGTGAGCCTCTGTGTTGAGTTAGGTCGCGTAAGAGCTAAGCTGCATCTGGGTTAGGTCGTAGGTCGCGTGGATGCGCTTATGTGTAAGCCAGTAGGTTGTGAGGATGGGTAGGTCGCGTGGAAGCGCATCTGTTAGGTCATGGGTTTTTAGGTCGTTGGGTTTTTAGGTCGTGAACGACCTAAGAGCGAACGACCTAAGGTGAAATCAGCCTATAAATAGGAGGGTTCTTCTTCATTTTTGAGATCCGGATTTTGAAGCGACGAAGTGCTGCCATTTTGAGAGCTCGAGTTCTACACTTCTTCACTTCTTTTCTCCACTTTAATCTTGTGCTTCCTTCCATCCAAATCGAAGATCCAAGAGCTTAGATTGAAGATCTACATCCATCGAAGAGAGATTTCATCGTTTGAAGCGGATTTGTGATAGATCGAGTTAGATCCTTCGCTGTCCAGATCTGAAGTGTGTTGCTTTTGAGGTGTTTAGGTGATTTGGTGAGTGGTGATTATCTCTCACACGGATCCAAAGGAGTATATCGGATCGTCGGCTTGATTTTGTGTAAAGTAGTGATTTTCATGCATTTTTGTAAACTTAAGTATAGATCCATTGTTCATGATGATTTGACATCCATTTTACTACATGTTAACCTATGCAAGTTCATTCATCGAGATTATAGAGATATTGCTCATGTTTTCATGCTTGTTAGACTTTAGACTCTTTATTTACGAAATTGCCATTATTGTTATAATTGTTCATTAGATCATATTTGAATGCTTGATTACTTGGATTAATGTTTGACTTGATTGATTGCTATGAATTTGATGATTGATGATTAGATTTAGACAAGATGGTCGAAGATGATTCAAAAGCTAAGTGAAAGGCTCTTGAATTGGGAAAGCTGCTCGTGGCATATGTAGCGGATGATGAAGCTCATATGGATAGGTTTGATGATGATGATGTTGAGATGAGGCTTTGCTAGGATGTGATGAAGCGAGGCATGATATGAGATAGTCTTGGTCTAATCCAGACGGGATCATTCCAAGCATGTTGATAACTCGGTGAAATGGTTCGAGTTTGAGGATAATGGTTTGCTCGAGAGGCGCTTGAGCTAGTATGGAAATAGTCGTCGAGGAGGATGACTAGAAGGCTGAGATTTCATCGTTGTTGAAGGTTCTAGCATGCTCAAAGCAAGAGTACGATGGGCAGATTAGATAGTCCCTAAAGACTACTGATTGGTAGTCAAGTACTCTGGGCAGATACGATAGTCCTAGGCACGGGTTTTGACGACGTGCAGAGTTATGTCTAAAACCGGGGTTTCCATTAGCCCTTGACGGACGGCTGAAAGAATGTGTCGGTCATTCAATTAACGGTGGTATTGAGGCAATGATAACAGTGATAGCCAGAGTCATGGATGTTTGGTTGTATCGTCATTCGGTCTCAAGAGCAGTGTTTTCTAGGTGCTTATCTGATCTTGGTTTAGGCCTTGGGGGTTTGTACTTGGAAAACACTGCCCTTGACTCGAGTGATAATTGCTTTACTTTAAATGTTTGCTTTGCTATGTTTGCTTCTGCTTAGTGTGTGTGTCTGGGGCTATCACTGTAGAAAGAGGTGGAGTGGGAGGGTTGGATTCCTATTCTTTTTCCTTTATGCTCTTTTGGTATGTTGTTAGTTAATTTACTGCTCACTAAGACTGTTGTCTAACTCAAGGCTTATTTTTTTACTCTTATTGCCTTGGGCTGTTCGTCCATTTTGGGACGGGCAGACTAGGTAGCAGGTGACAGGTGCTGTTCTTGCTTCCAACGATGCTGATGACGAAGACGAGCTGGAGGCTTGCATATTATTTCTTATTATATGTACTGGATGTTCCGCTGCTTGTATAATTCTCTTAGTGATATGTAGTGAGGCTTGATGTATTGACTATTCAGATGTTGTATTCAACTATTATGAAGTTTTATATGATGACATCCTATTCTGTAAAGCTTCAATATATATATTCTATTGTATTTTGTCCATGCGCTGTGAGTTATACGATAGATTCTGCTGTTTTTAATTTACCCTGATAATCGTCCATGGCTGCCTGGCACACTTTACAGCGCACTATCTATAGGTTCAGTGCGGGGGTCATGGGCGGTCATCACATTTGGTATCGGAGCTTTGGTTAATCGATTTTACCCAACGCTCGCTGACGTAACTACGTATGAGAGACGTAATTGTATTTTGATGGATGATTACTATATATAATATAGTAGCTTAGAAAGATTTGAGTCCTTTATGCAGTTGTTTCTCAAGGTATGTTAATCATTCCTTTTTATAGATATTAGGAATGAGTCGAAGAGGGAGACCAGCTGCTAGGGAAAGCCGTGCTACTGAGGGGGCTGCAGATTATGCTGCTATGTTCGAGGCTATGATGACCTCGATCATGAGAAGGATGCCAGCCCCGGGGCCATCGGTAGATGTTGGAGTTCAAGTTCAGGCTCCAAGACCGGTGG
Source organism: Allium fistulosum (assembly GCA_030737815.1). Classification (NCBI taxonomy): domain Eukaryota; kingdom Viridiplantae; phylum Streptophyta; class Magnoliopsida; order Asparagales; family Amaryllidaceae; genus Allium; species Allium fistulosum. Next base: position 629,872,088 of record CM060903.1, on the reverse strand, counting down.
ATTTTGCTAAGCTGTGTAAGGATTATACTGCTCTTGGAGGAAAGGTTTTCTTGGGAACGGAGTCAACTATTGAAGTCCAGAGGTGGATAGATGCTTGTAGAAGGATCTTTGGTGATTTGGGAATTGAGGATGTGACTAAGAGGAAGTTAGCATCAAGACAGCTTCAAGGATGAGCTTCTGATTGGTGGAATTCTATAACCATTGATACTCCAGAGGAAGAAATTACTTGGGAGCAATTCCAAGTCAGATTTGAAGCTAAGTTCATTTCTACAGCTCAGAAGTCTATTCTTTTCAAGAAGTTTGTGGAGCTCAAGCAAGATGGAAGACCAGTTCTTGAGTATGTTTCTGAGTTTGAAGCTTTGTCCAAGTATGCCTGGTCGTATATTGAATCTTCGTACCAGAAGAATGAGAAGTTTGTGACGGGCTTGGATAGTTATCTTGGGAGGCAGTTGGTGGATCATTTGGACGATTCTTTTGAGAAGCTTGTGGAAAAAGCTCTCAGGCACGAGAATCTGTTTCCTAAGGAAATGTCTGTTGTTGTTGTGACCAAGGAAGAGTCTAAACCACAGCAGGGTGGAAACAAGAAGAGGAAGCAGCATCAGCAAAAGGGTAAGGATGGTCAGAAGAAGCTAAAGGGCGAAGTGACCTGCTACAATTGTCAGTAGAAGGGCCATTTCTCCAGGGATTGCAAGAATCCGAAGGTGCCGGTGAAGTGCCACAACTGTGACAAGCTGGGGCATGTTAAGAGGAATTGTCCAGAACCGCGGAAGGACAAGCAGATTGTGCAAGCTTATGCTTTGGGAGCTGTCCATCATTTTCAAAAGCTCCTACCGTTGAAGAGAAAGGAAAGAGTGTGGTGGTTCAAGGTACTCTTTCCATATGTGGTGTTCCAGTTAGAGTTCTATTTGATACTGGGGCATCGCATTCTTTTGTTTGTAGTGAACTTGTAGGCTGGTTAGGTTTAGAACCGGATATCGTTGATAGGCCATTGGTTGTGACTAATCCAGTTGGGGGTTCGTCTTGTTTGTGTATGTTATGCCGTGGTCTGATTGTATCGAGTCATGGTTTCTCTTTTGTTTGTGATTGTTTTGTTCTGAACTTTGCGGGGTTCGGAATTATTTTGGGTATGGACTGGCTTAGGAAGTATGCGACAAAGGTTGATTGTGAAAGGTTGGAGGTGACAGTCGAGAATGTGGAGGGGCGAAAGATTGTGATACGATGTAAGCATGAAGAAGGCGTCTTCATGAGCTTCATGTATTCGCTGGTTGTTCCACGGGATGGACTGTCATCTGTGCCAATCGCTAATGGATTTGAGGATGTCTTTGACGAGGTCAAAGGGTTACCGCCGCATAGAGAGATCGAGTTTCGTATAGATCTAGTTGAAGGAGCTAGACCTTTTGTGATGCCTCTTAGGCGGATGGTGCCTAGGGAGCAGCAAGAGTTGAGGGTGCAGTTTGATGACCTTTTACAGAAAGGAATCATTCAGCGTAGTGTGTCCGAATGGGGTGCACCAGTTGTGTTTGCAACCAAAGCAGATGGATCGTTGAGGTTGTGTGTGGATTATCGTGAGCTGAATAAGGTGACTAAGAATAACAAGTATCCATTGCCGAGAATAGATAACTTGTTTGATCAGCTTCACGAAGCTAAGGTGTTTTCTCAGATGGATTTGGCAACGAGATTTCACCAGTTGAGAGTGGCTAAGGATAGTGTGCCGAAGACTGCTTTTCGGACACCATCCGGTTTCTTTGAGTGGATGGTAATGCCGTTTGGATTGACTAATGCGCCAGCATATTTTGTGGATCTTATGAATAGAGTGTTCAGAGATCAGTTGAGCAAGTTCGTGCTAGTGTTCGTGGATGATATTTTGATTTATTCCAGAACTGAAGAGGAGCACAAGACGCCCTTGCGTATTGTTTTGGAAATCTTACGGAAACATCAGCTGAAGGCTAAGTTTTCGAAGTGTCACTTCTGGAAGAGTGAAGTGAGGTTCTTAGGCCATATTATCTCTGGAAGTGGAATAGTGGTTGATCCCGCTAAGGTGGCAGCAATCCAGGATTGGGTTAGACCTAAGAATGCATCGGATGTGAGAAGTTTTCTTGGATTAGCACGATATTATCGTCGATTTATCAAAGACTTCTCCAAGGTGGCTGCACCATTGACAGGATTGACGAAAAAGAACCAAGTATTCAGATGGGATGCTAAGTGTGAGCAAGCTTTCGGAATCCTGAAGGAGCAATTGACAAGTGCTCCTGTTTTGACTATTCCTAGTGGAAATGATGAGATGGTGGTTTACACCGACGCATGTGGTACTGGACTTGGAGCAGTGCTGATGCAGAAGGATAAAGTTGTTGCGTATGCAAGTCGACAACTGAAGCCGCATAAAAGGAATTATCTGACTCATGATTTGGAGTTAGCGGCAATTGTTTTTGCTCTGAAGATGTGGAGACATTATCTATTGGGAGTTCGATTCGAGTTGTTTACAGATCATAAGTCGTTGAAGTATCTTTTCTCCCAAAAGGATTTGAATCTTCGGCAGCAACGATGGCTAGAGTTTTTAGCATCATATGATTTTGATATAGCCTATACTCCGTGAAAAGGTAACGCAGTGGCAGATGCGTTAAGTCGAAGACATGCAGGATTGGGAGCCATGTTTTCAGAATGGAAGAATCTCGATTATTTAGCTGGATTTGACTTTAGGCCCAGATGTGAATTGGAACCTGAGATGTTGGCAAACTTATCGATAAGACCGACTCTTGTGGAAAGAATTGGCGAGAGCCAAAAGCGAGATGATAAGCTTGTCAAGATTATCAGTGATTTGGAATCTGGATTGGACTCAGAAAAGGATAAAGGATTCGAGGTCGATCGAGAGGGTTGGCTTCGGAAGCAAGGATGACTAGTTGTTCCCGATATAGATGAATTGAGGAATGAAGTTCTGAAGGAAAGTCATCACTCGAAGTTGACAATTCATCCAGGTGGAAACAAGATGTATCGGGATATGAAGAGAACCTATTACTGGGAAGGTATGAAGAAGGATGTTGGAAATTTTATTTCCAAGTGTATGAACTGCCAGCTGGTAAAAGCCGAGCAGAAGAAGCCAAGTGGATTGCTTCAGCCATTAGAAGTTCCTACATGGAAGTGGGAGCAAATATCGATGGATTTTATTGATGGACTACCTAGAACAAGAACGGGAAATGAAGGAATTTGGGTCATTGTAGATCGTCTGACTAAGAGTGCAAGATTCATTCCTGTTCGATCGACTAGGACTGCATCAAAGTTGGCTGAGTTGTATGTTAAGTGGATAGTTCGATTCCATAGTATTCCGAAGAGTATAGTGAGCGATTGAGATCCATTGTTCACTAGTGGATTTTGGAAGAGCTTCTAAGAAGTTTTGGGAACCGAGTTGTGTTTGGGTACAGCTTATCACCCTCAAACAGACGGTCAGACCGAGAGAGTTAACTGAGTTTTGGAAGATCTCCTCAGAGCTTGTGTTTTAGATTTCGAAGGATCATGGGAAGATCACCTTCATTTGGTGGAATTTTCGTATAATAACAGTTACCAGTCCAGCATTGGTATGGCACCGTATGAGGCATTGTATGGAAGACCGTGTAACTCTCCGACATGTTGGTTAGAAACAGGAGAAAAGCTGATACTTGGGCCAGAGATGATTCGACAGACTACGGATTGTATAGAGATCATTCGGCAACGAATGAAGGTAGCCCAAGACCGTCAGAAAAGTTATGTCGATAAGCGTCGTAAGGATTTGGAATTCGACGTAGGTGATATGGTTTTTGTGAAGATTTCTGCACTGAAGAATGTTATTCGATTCGGGAAAAAAGGAAAATTGACTCCGAGATTTGTTGGACCATTCCCGATCATCAAGCGAATTGGAAAGCTCGCCTACAGATTGGAGTTACCAGAAAAGATGTCGAGTGTGCACAGTGTTTTTCATGTATCGTATCTACGAAAGTATGTGCATGACTCGAATACAGTGGTTTCTGCTGATAGCTGTGAAGATTTTGAGATTGATCCAGTCGATAAGAGACCTCGTAAGCCGCTTCGTGTTGTGGAAACCGACACGAAACAGCTTAGGAGGAAGGTAGTTAAGTTTCTCAAGATACAATGGAGTGATGATGATAACGACTGTACATGGGAGGTGGAAGAGAGGATGAAGGCAGCTCATCCTGAACTCTTCAAGGTATGGCCCTAAGGTGTCGTGTCATCTAACGACATTGTAACTTGTTCTAGTCTTAGAATTCTGCATGCTAGGCTAGTAATTGGATGCATGGTTTGATGATTGCTATGGATGGTAGGCATGCAGAATAGTCTATGTTTGCTCTTGTTTGTTTGGAATTTCGGGGGCGAAATTCCTAAGGGGGAGAGAATGTAACGACCTGTATTTTTACGGATTGAAAACATCGTAAAACAGTTATCATTAGGTCGCATTGTTGATAAGTCATCCATAGTCTAAGTCCTAGATCGTATAGTAGTTAGGTCGGAGTAGACGACCTAAGAAAGTGGAGCGACCTAAGGAAGTTGGCGACCTAAGGATTTTGGGGATAGGTCGTATAGGAGAGGAGTCGTGTGGTGGCTTAGGTCGTGGGGTAGGTTAGGTCGGAGGAGCGACTTAAGAGGTTGGAGCGACCTAAGAGAGTGAGCGACCTATAGGAGTTAGCGACCTAAGGAAGTAGCGAGTTAGTAGTTAGCGACCTATAGGAAGTTGGCGACCTAAGAGAGTGAGCGACCTATAGGAGTTAGCGACCTATAGGAAGTTGGCGACCTAAGAATTGGAGCGACCTATAGGAATTAGCGACCTAAGGAAGTGGACGACCTACTAGTTAGCGACTTAAGAGCTAACGGTATAAGAGTTAGTGAGTTAGCATAGTTAGGTCGTGAGCGACCTAAGTTCAGTAGTGGAGTAGTTAGGTCGTTAGACGACCTAAGGTGTTAAGTTGTATCCTAGCTAAGTTAGTTAGGTCGTGAGCCTCTATGTTGAGTTAGGTCGTGAGCTTCTGTGTGTGTTAGGTCGCGTGTGTGTTAGGTCGCGTAAGAGCTAAGCTGCATCTGGGTTAGGTCGTAGGTCGCGTGGATGCGCTTATGTGTAAGCCGCTAGGTCGTGAGAATGGGTAGGTCGCGTGGAAGCGCATCTGTTAGGTCGTGGGGTTTTTAGGTTGTGAACGACCTAAGAGCGAACAACCTAAGGTGAAATCAGCCTATAAATAGGAGGGTTCTTCTTCATTTTTGAGATCCGGATTTTGAAGCGATGAAGTGCTGCCATTTTGAGAGCTCGAGTTCTACACTTCTTCACTTCTTTTCTCCACTTTAATCTTGTGCTTCCTTCCATCCAAATCGAAGATCCAAGAGCTTAGATTGAAGATCTACATCCATCGAAGAGAGATTTCATCGTTTGAAGCGGATTTGTGATAGATCGAGTTAGATCCTTCGCTGTCCAGATCTGAAGTGTGTTGCTTTTGAGGTGTTTAGGTGATTTGGTGAGTGGTGATTATCTCTCACACGGATCCAAAGGAGTATATCGGATCGTTGGCTTGATTTTGTGTAAAGTAGTGATTTTCATGCATTTTTGTAAACTTAAGTATAGATCCATTGTTCATGATGATTTGATACCCATTTTACTACATGTTAACCTATGCAAGTTCATTCATCGAGATTATAGAGATATTGCTCATGTTTTCATGCTTGTTAGACTTTAGACTCTTTATTTACGAAATTGCCGTTATTGTTATAATTGTTCATTAGATCATATTTGAATGCTTGATTACTTGGATTAATGTTTGACTTGATTGATTGCTATGAATTAGATGATTGATGATTAGATTTAGACAAGATGGTCGAAGATGATTCAAAAGCTAAGTGAAAGGCTCTTTAATTGGGAAAGCTGCTCATGGCATATGTAGCGGATGATGAAGCTCATATGGATAGGTTTGATGATGATGATGTTGAGATGAGGCTTTGCTAGGATGTGATGAAGCGAGGCATGATATGAGATAGTCTTGGTCTAATCCAGACGGGATCATTCCAAGCATGTTGATAACTCGGTGAAATGGTTCGAGTTTGAGGATAATGGTTTGCTCGAGAGGCGCTTGAGCTAGTATGGAAATAGTCGTCGAGGAGGATGACTAGAAGGCTGAGATTTCATCATTGTTGAAGGTTCTAGCATGCTCAAAGCAAGAGTACGTTGGGCAGATTCGATAGTCCCTAAAGACTACTGATTGGTAGTCAAGTACTCTGGGCAGATACGATAGTCCTAGGCACGGGTTTTGACGACGTGCAGAGTTATGTCTAGAACCGGGGTTTCCATTAGCCCTTGACGGACGGCTGAAAGAATGTGCCGGTCATTCAATTAACGACGGTATCGAGGCAATGATAACAGTGATAGCCAGAGTCATGGATGTTTGGTTGTATCGTCATTCGGTCTCAAGAGCAGTGTTTTTTGGGTGCTTATCTGATCTTGGTTTAGGCCTTGGGGGTTTGTACTTGGAAAACACCGCCCTTGACTCGAGTGATAATTGCTTTACTTTAAATGTTTGCTTTGCTATGTTTGCTTCTGCTTAGTGTGTGTGTCTGGGGGCTATCACTGTAGAAAGAGGTGGAGTGGGAGGGTTGGATTCCTATTCTTTTTCCTTTATGCTCTTTTGGTATGTTGTTAGTTAATTTACCGCTCACTAAGACTGTTGTCTGACTCAAGGCTTTATGTTTTAACTCTTATTGCCTTGGGCTGTTCGTCCATTTTGGGACGGGCATACTAGGTAGCAGGTGACAGGTGTTGTTCTTGCTTCCAACGATGCTGATGACGAAGACGAGCTGGAGGCTTGCATATTATTTCTTATTATATGTACTGGATGTTCCGCTGCTTGTATAATTCTCTGAGTGATATGTAGTGAGGCTTGATGTATTGACTATTCAGATGTTGTATTCAACTATTATGAAGTTTTATATGATGACAACCTATTCTGTAAAGCTTCACTATATATACATTCTATTGTATTTTGTCCATGCGCTGTGAGTTATACGATAGATTCTGCTGTTTTTAATTTACCCTGACAATCGTCCATGGCTGCCTGGCACACTTTACAGCGCACTATCTATAGGTTCAGTGCGGGGGTCATGGGCGGTCATCACAGAGTATGTGGATCGTGGCGACTTGGCTTGTAGCGGTGGCGAACTGGAGGAAGGTGGCGGTGGCTAGGGTTCGTGCGCGAGCTTCTGCAGTGATAGTGTTTGGTAAGCGTGTATTATTATATTATTATATTATTTATTTTGATAATAAATCGTTTAACTTCTAACGTATATATCTTTTACATACGAGCTCAGATTCATGCGTGGTTTATTCTGTTGGGATCGTATCGAAATTCCAAAAAATATGGGACTGGTTTGGACAAATTCTGAGACTGTTCAAATTTGGGCCTTCGTTTGGATTTTAAATCGATTTGAAACCAAAGGTGAGCGTTTTAACCCACTCACAACTACTAAATTATCTTATGTTAGCTAAATTAAATTTATGATGTGATTAGAAATTGATTGATTGTTGTTTGGTATATACAAATTGTCATTCCAGTTAAATCTGATTTTTATTGAATTTAATCTCCATTTAATTTAATATTGAATTTTAAATTGCCATTTAATACCTGTTATTGATAATCAGTCAATTGTTGCTATTTATTGGTTGGTTTGAATGATGATTGCGATGGATGTTTAATCGTTGATATTGGATGATTGGATGTTATATTTATATATTTTTTCACGCTGCAAGTTCCCTTAGTTATTGCTAGGAAAATCACTATGGGTTGAAATGATACATACCCGAACGATCTATAGATTAGGGAAAAATCGTTATGGGTCGAAATGATAGACTCGAGCGATTTGATGGATTTTGAATTTTAATTCGGGATTGCAGGTTAAAATGATATATACCCGTAAATTTAAATTATTGCGGGTTGAAATGATATATATCCGTATCACTTAACCATAGGGTAGAAAATTATATACGGACACCAGATTGGTTAAATTAAATGATTTTATAATTCTTAATTTTGAATCCAATTAAATGATATTTTGAAGTAAAATTAGATTTATATGAACTGAATTATTTTTGAAAATCCAAGCTTTAAATGTTGAAATTGGAATTGGTTTAAATGAATTGTTTAAAGGATTTAAATTGAAATTTTAAAGTTGAATTTGAAATATAATGAAGTTTATCGAAATTGAATTGTTGAAAATGTTTGAATATTTAAACTTTGAAATCTACTAAATTTGAAGTAGTTTAAATTTATAGTTTAAACATGGATTTGAAATCGACATGGATTTAAATGGTTTTATTGGGAATCTTAATTGAAAAATAAAATTTGAGTTTGTTAATTTGAAAGCTGGATATGGTCCAGATTTGTTGAAATGGAAATAGTTTAATTTGATATTACTTTCAAATTAATTATTTTAATATAAACTGTTTAAAAATATATTATTTTAAATTCAGATTTATTTAGATTTTCAAACCATTTTATATTTAAACTATTTCAAGCTATTGTAATCTATTTTAAACTATTTTAACTATTTTAACTATTTTAAGCATTCTTTAAACTATTTAAAACTATTTTAATCTATTTTAAACTATTAAACTATTTGACCTATTTTAATCTATTTTAAACTATTTTAATCTATTTAAAACTATTTTAATCTAATTTAAATCTATTCTAAACCATTTAAACTATTTTTAAATTATTTCGAAACTATTTATGACTATCTAAACTATTTTCAAAAATTCAAACTGTGCATGGCTGAATTGTTTATATTTAAATCCTGGATTTAAAAGTGAATATGGTTAAATGATGTTATAACTTACATTGGAATTTAAAATGATATTTTAGTGAAATGACATATTTTGAGTAAACATGATAATTTTGAAATGAGAATTTAACCTATTTGTGAATATGATTTCGAAAGTGATACGATTTCGAAAGCGAATATGATTTCAAAGGTGATATGATTTTGAAATAAATAGGATATTTTGATATCAATTATGAATCGGTTCTGGAAATGTAAAAGAACCATACAGTGTGAAATAAGCGTTTGGTTGATACAGAGATCGGGATCAGATATTGTCATACTCTTTGCCAATATCGAAAACCACTTTAACAACTGTGCACGTGGTGGAGATTCCAGAATGAAGTAGGATGGTTTGGCGAATGATTCTGTATGAGGTATTAACGTAGCCCTGACTCCCTTCAGTCAGCTTGATATGACTAAAACATGAGCTATACCTAGGCCAAGGGAGGTCGCACCTCCGATCGGACATGCTTATTCTATACCATATCTGTTGCTTTGTGATTGATTTGGTGGCCACCCTCGATTTGATTATGGGAGTGTGTTCCGAGGTGGGCGGTAGTAGCTGCTATGCGTTACCACTAGTTCGGTTCTGCAAATGGTAGAATCCTACCCTGGCATTGCCTCGTGTGCCTTGTCACATGCCTTATCGCGCCCATTACAAGTTTGATTTGTACCATACCTATAGAGTGCCCTCTGATTGCCCTCCAGTTTACGGAGGAATTACGGTACTGTATAGACTACGGGAATATATAAAATGTGTTAAGGGGGATATGGGTAACACTTAACGCTATTTTAATACTTTACTTTACTGTAGACACTATTATAATAGCGTATTGTACTATGTATGTAGATAGTTTAACGGAACCTTAGGAGATGGAAATCCCGAACATCTCTTAAGTTATTGCACTTACGTTAGACATTGGATAGGAGATGTAAAATCCTGTAAACATCTCTAAAGCCAATACACTCATATTTATTTACTGTTGATTTAACTTACATAAGATCTTTTAGTTCTGACTCGAGTGTTTTGTCTTTTCATTACGCTTGGGTCAGCCTGAGCTTTTCAGTGTTGAAGACTTTATTTCTGGAGGACGAAGACGGAGATTTGTATGCTATTTATATTATATATATTCCACTGCATCATGTTGGTCCGCTACATTATTTATTTATTCTTGTTGTATGTATACTCTGATGTATTGTAAAAGTGTAATCAAATGTTATTTGTAAAATAGCTTCATGAACTGTTTATTTGATTATTATATTTTGTCATTCCGCTGTGAGATTCTGTGTTCTGTTTTCTTTCTTTTCTCTACTTTTTCTTTTTTACCCCATAACAATCCTCCCTTTTGAATGGTTTGAGTCCGACATGTGTGGTTTATTGTTCGAAAATCCTCCCTTTTGAATGGTTTTGTATACATGTGGGTCCTTACATTTGGTATCAGAGTCAGGTTTAGTGATAACCTTCGCTTTGTGGGGTCTAACTCATTAGAGTTAGGGTAGTAATACCCTAGAATGAGTCATTGAATGTGTATATATATACGAGAGAGCGTATTTGTTAGTGTTATAAAAATGTTTTATATCGTATTAATTTGTTCTGTTTAGTATTTATAAATTCTGATCGGTACATAGGATGCTATGGCATCGATAGGAATTTCTAAGCACTTAATAGGGCAAACCGACACAATATTGTTTTTGAAATATAGGCAAATGAAATAATTTTACATAGTATTATATTTTGTATATAAAAGAATAATTTTTATAAATGATATAGTTGGATGTGATATGTTGTTTGTTAGGTAGAGAAATTTTATAAATATTGGTTGTAAAACAAAATTTACAAATGAAGTAAATAAGAATTGAAAATTTGAGAACTTAAGTTCCGGGTTTTAAAATTTGTTTTCAAAGGATTTTGGAATATAATATTAGTATTATTTGGAAGTATTTTTGAATATAAATATTTTCAAAGTGATTTAAAAGAAATATTTCTAAAAGAATTTTAAAAGGATAAGTTCTGTACTCCCCCCTTTGTCGCTGGAAAATAATTGTGGTGATGAGTGCACGCATCATCAACGTTCATTTTCGAGGTACAAAGTGGGAAGGCTATTGTAGTAGTTTTAATACACATTTGTTTTGATAAACAAATCTTAATTTTTAATTCCTAAATATGATAGGATATATAAAAGATACGAGTATCTATATTATTTTAAATGATTTGAAAAGTTTCTGTAAATTGGAAATTTTAATTATTATAATAAATGAAATCTTGACTATATTAATATTTGGAAAATTTTAAAATGAAAATAAGAAATTAGATGCTAAGTGATTAATGAAATATAAGAAATTGGAAATTTGTAACTTGTAAATCAAAAGATATGAAAAATAAAAAATGTAATTATTGGACATTTGTTAACTAAAATGAATAAAATGAACTTGTGTAACATTCAATTGCATTCTTAAAACATATATATAACTTACCAGAAATGTTTAAAAAGTTGAAATGTTAATAAGATTATGTAATAGAATATTATACAAGTAAAACATAAGTAATGAAAGTGTTCAATGGAATTATTCCTATAAGTAAGAACTCTGATGTTACAAAAATGTTATGAACTTAATTTAATAATTTGAGATGCTAGTCATTTAATTTAATAGAAAAGTGAATACTGTAAGTAAATGATTATAAACTTAAGTTAATGATTGAAGCCATTTATAATTAAAAGTGAATAGTAAAAGATGAATCCTATATCAAGTAAATGATTACGACTTCAGAAAATGTTGAAATGACTCAGAAATAGATTTAATATTCTATAGTACTATATATGAAAGAATAAATGTGGAAAGAAAAAGAGTTAAAAATATAAGTATGAGTTGATTCACAAATGAATATTGATGTTAAAAGGAAATCAAAGTAAATAATAATTTAGAATTAAATTTGCAAAGAAATTGGTATATAATATTTTAAGAATTGATTTATGGATTTTCTAAATTATTGAATGGAAATAACCTATGTAAGTAAATGAATGTAAATTAATGAAAAAGACATCGTATGAATGAATGAAAATAAATGAACAATAAATGATGTCATAGGAAATTTATAAGAATAAACTTAAATAATATTTGAAATTCTTGGTTGTTTGGCTAATGTGATGTTTGGGAACGGATACTTCTAATTGTTTAAGGTTGTATAAATAATCTATTAAGTAATTATCTAGGGCTATTGAGCGTAGGGTACACTTGATAGATTATTTATCACCTAGTACGATTAAAAGTTTCTAAACCTGAACAAACCATTAGTTTGGTTGCTATGGATGTATGGTTAATTTCTTTTGTTGCATATGATGATGGTACTGCTTGTTTGCATATGTTGTGTTGATTTGTTTTGTTATTAACTGAACAAATTAAATATTTCTCCTTTTACATAATTATTAACTTCTTTGGATATATAAGTGAAATATAGGTTATGGAAGCAATAGCTACTGCTTTTGGTTTCATAAATAAGCGTTGTTTGCCCGACAAATAGCTACATTTTCGGATTACGGTTTTGTAGCGATATTATACCGTTTTCCCGTAGTTTGGGATATTTTATTTTTGAAATATATATATGGTTATTATTGATATTATTATTTCTCCCAGACCTCTCCGTACAAAGGAGATTCTGTCAAAATCTTTCGTGAATTTTTGACTTAGAAAATTTTTGTGAAAGGAAAAATATTTTCGAACTTTTATTGAACTTTTATATGATGATATAATTGTTTATAAATTGATATATTTTATTTAAAATACTTAATTATGTAAATAAATTGTTATAAATTGAATACTTTGAATAAAATATATTAACTCCTTAGTTCCTTCTCATTCCTTTTCGAGGACGGAAAGTTTTGAGTGTGGGAGAGTGTAACGACCCCTAATTTTCGATAATTAAAATATTAAATTAAATAATTTTTGGAATTTAATGTTGTGGAAAATTAAAAATTTAAGATTAAATAATGAGAAAAATAACTAGAATGTAATTTTAGTAATGTTAATTTAAGATAATTGATAACTATTTTAATGAAATTTCAATTAATTGAAATGATTGTAAAGTTAATTTGGTTAGAAATCATTAATAAGGAATTACGCCAAATGTTGCATTTAATGGTAAATTTGTACGTAATTAATAGAAATTGGTTAATGTAACGACCTGCTATTTTGAACCGTTCAAATCGACATCATCCACACATGTCAGACTTAAATTGCTCAAAACAACAGATTATTAATTGTGAATATTAGGCTCAGGTCCCTAATAAGTTTCAAAATACACAAAAACCCCAGTAAAAAAAAGTATGTAAATTAGGTCCATAGAATTAAGTTGCTAAGTAATTGCATATAGTTATGCAATTATTCACTGAATAATTGCAGACATTTATGCAATTATATCCAAAAGTTGCATAAATTTATGCAATTTTTCGGTGAATAATTGCGGAAATTTCTGCAATTTTTTTAGTGAATAATTGCGGAAATTTCCGCAATTTTTTGGTGAATAATTGCGGAAATTTCCGCAATTTTTTGAAAAAAATGTGAAAATTTCCACAATTTTTCAGTGAATAATTGTGAAAATGTCTGCAATTTTTTGATATAATTGCATAAATGTTTGCAATTATTCACTGAATAATTGCATAAGTGTATGCCATTATTCGGTAACTTAATTCTAGGGACCTAATTTAAAAACCTTTTTTTACTGGGGTTTTTGTGTATTTTGAAACTTATTAGGGACCTGTGCCAAACTGTCCCTTTTTAATTTATATTTGGCAAAAATTAGCATATACAGTAAATAAATCAATCACAGAATCACAGACATAGAGTAATATAACAATAAGCAGCGGAATGGATAAATAGTAGTCCATGAAGCTACTATATAAACATCAGAGTCCGAAACAAATACAACATGAAATCCCAAGTACAGAGAAGTCTCAAATACAAAAGCAACTTACAACACTAAATATAAACAACTTGAAATAACTAAAAATAACTGGAATGCAGAATAGATAATAGACAGATCTTCCAGCTAAGCTCCAAAGTCCAAAGGTGAGTCTCAAATGCTGTGACACTCATTCTGACCCGAGCATAAACAAAACACAGAACACTCGAGTCAGGATTAACATTCTTGTGTAAATCAACTCAAGTGAAATGTCAACTAAAATACAATATAACTTGAAGGATGTTTGGGATACCCATCCTCTAAGGATCCGTTAAACTATCTACATACATAGTACAATACGCTACATATATAATGTCTACAGTAAAATAAACTATTAAAATAGCGTTAAGGCGTTACCCATATTCCCCTTAACACATTTTATATAATGCCGTAGTCTATATAGTACTATAAACTCCACCAAACCGGTAGGCTATCAGGGAGGACTCCATAGGTACGATATAAACCAAACTCGTAGAAGGCGCGATAAGGCATGTGTAACAACCCACCTTTCTATACACAGAAAGACACATCATTATTAAGAAAGAAAGGGATAGAAAAAGAAAAGAAGAGAAATAGAACAACAACACATCAGAATCTCACAGCGGAACGAATGAAATATAATATATCACATAAAATATTACATAGTATCATATACATCAGAGTACACAACTTATACATCACAAAATAGACAATTATAAATTTCTGTCTATTATACAACACAAGTACATCAATACAATACATCATCACAGCGGAAACTCTATATATCTATACGCTGAAGCCTCCTGCTCCAAAGCTCCTCCAGAATTCGTCAAGGCTAACTTGAATCCCTTGACTACTCATACAAATTTGAGTACCCAAGAGATTAATAAAACAGAAAATAAACACTTGGGTCAGACATGGGTCTGGTGTGAGTAAACGGTTAAAGTTGCTTAACTTTGAAAAGCCTTTGAAAACAAAAGGTATCATGTAAGACTTCCCACACATAAACATGGGTAAGTTTTTACCTTACGCTAACCAAACATTTGATAAGAAATTCGATTTTATTATAATAGGGTCTAGGGTTTTCAAATAAATACTCAAATAGTTGAAATTGTTACATTATTAAATTACAGCATACTAGCCACAAAGTGGGTTATACAATCAAGTCCGATGGCACTTATTGAAAGTTGGATTTCCATACAATGGCAGGGCTACCGGGGTACCGCCCATCACAGTACGTGGCCTAGATCAACGTACCGAGGATCACTCCCGACCCCCTGCAACACAAAGCCGGAACCATCCCTTACTGGATAGTCCCGAACAAGACAACCCCGCAGTTGGCTGCAGTTCCAACTACCCACTAAGCCGAAATAAAAAGGGACATCTAGACAGGGGAAAATCTTGTCCTACTTGAGCGCGACTCACTTAGCCTTGCTGCACCTCCCCTGTTTTAGCCATTCCCGGTTGATGAGGCTTGAGGCTACGATTACCTTTAATCAGAACATATCACTTAGAATGCTCATCGTCCACCTGACGAAGTTTTGAAAGCATTCAATCCATACAAGTTCGTTCCGGGTTCGAACAAAACCGAAGGCATTATCTCGTTACACTCATTTTGGAATCACCCTCAGAGTTAACGGCAATAACCCTTGCATTCTGAATCTCCATCTCGAATCTGAAAGTACTATCTATGTTAACTCATTTTGGAATCACCCTCAGAGTTTTAACGATACATAGTTCTTACACCTCGAGTCTTCACTTCACTTGAGATTTCCACGACCTATCGTTAATTTGGATCGATGTGGTTTTCGGATATCCAAATCTGGAAACCCGATCCCGGTCTGATCGAAATCCAAAACGTATCTTTTAAGGCCAAGTTGTTTTAAAGTTAAAACTATTCAATTCAATTATCTGTATACACAGATAGATAATTCACAATATCACAATAGATAATTCATATCACAAACAGATAATTCACATTATCATCATACTTCAACCAAAGCATCCATATCACACAACATCACTTATCTCATATCTGAGATCTCAAACCATTCAAGGCAATCAATATTATCCATTCATACATAAGCAATGATCTATACCATCTCTAATTAATTTAAAGTGAATTAAATTAATTACTTCATTTCTAATTAATTTAAAATAAATTAAATTAATTTCTTCATCATTATAAATCTTACTTATATAATCATTAATTAATTACAAATAAATTAATTAATCATTCTCTAATTATCCACTTTAATTAATCACCTTGATTAATCATTCTTTAATTACATTTAAGTAATTATCTTTAATTAATTTCACAAATTAATTATTCTTAACCAAATACAGTAATTAACCTTTAATTACTTCATTAACTAATTAATTATAATCAATTACTTTAATGCTTAATTAATTATAATTAATTAGTTATTCTATATTCACTTATCATTGATTAATTAATCTTAATTAATCAACCCTTAATTATATCATCAATTAATTATAAACTAATGATCCCTAATTACATCTTTAATTATTTATTTTATTTAAATTAATTACATTAAGTAATTAATCTTAATTAAACCACAATTATTAATCACCTTTAATTAATCCCATCCAGTAATTAACTTCCCTTAACTTTCATTAATTAATTACTTTTTAATTAATTACCTTAACAAATAATTAATTACCTTATTGATTAACCTTAATCCTTTAATTAACTTTATTAAATAAATTATTTAATTAATAACACTAGGTGATTAACCCTTAACCACTACCATTTAATTACTTTCATAAAGTAATTATCCTTTAATTACTTTATTAAATAATTTCCCTTTACTTAATTATATCCAGTCATTATTCCTTAATTACTTCATCAAGTAATTACACTTAATTAATTATAAGTGATTATTTTTAGATAATCACTAATTAATTTCTTTATTATTTAACTAATTATTTAAATTTAATTAAATAATTTCTTAACTATTTATACTTAAAGATCTTAATTAAGAGAAATCATTTATCTAAATTTAATTATTATCTACTCTTAAATCATTTACAATAATTGAATTACCCTTATTATCTTCACATATTAATTATCTTTAATTAATCAAATCTTAATTACTTAAGATAAACTCTTTATTATAATTAAACAATTACAACATTTAATTTTAACCTTTAAAATCTTTGAAACTTTTCAAAGTTATTAAATAAATTTTAATACAAAGATCATTTTGAAAATCCACTTTCCTATTCTTTAAAACTTATTTATTTAAATTATTTAAAACTTGTTAAAACAATTTTTCTAGAAAACAATTTAGTTTAATTGGTAAAATCTTGTTTTACCTTTGTTTTAAAACTCAGAAACACTACAAATATAAAATTTCTTTTGTTTTAAAAAACTTAAAACATTTCCTTTAAAATCTTTAAGCCTGCTCCTACCCAAACCCGAGTAAAACCCTTAGTTTCCCCGATCAAAACACGAAGCTACCTACGTTTCGTCCTGCTTCGAGTAAAACTCGATCATCCCCGATGTAAAACCCGAGAACTTGCTTTCTTCCCCAAACCCAACTCTTCCATATAAATGCAAACGTGCACGTGCACGTGCACGACTCCTCTGATCGACGGTGAACATCGCTCTAGCCTCCGACAAGTCGACTTCAACCACGTCTTCACGTACGACCACCCAATCTTCCTCGATTCGAACGAGAATCGAATTCGAGCTTTAAACCCATTAGCTTGAAAACGTAAATCACCAGAAAAATCCTCGCCTTCGATGATCCCTGCCTCGAGATACCTCGCCATTCTCTCCATAGCTTCGCCTCGTCTACCAGCTCCCACCATACGCCTCGCGATCGACTCTGATTTCATCACGACGTCGCGAAACCCATCTGAACATCAACGTCAAAACCAGGGTGTTAAACCCTACTTTGCCTTCGCATATCCACTCCGGTCATCTAAAAATTCCAACTCCATTTTTCTGATGAACCCCTTCTTCACCTCGACCTTCAGGTCCAATAACTCCGACCATCTCGCCGTTGATCGATAGAAATCGATCAAAACGTCACAATCGTTCAACTCGAGAAAGCCCCCTAATTTCCAAACTAAAAATCATGATATACCCATTAAAATTCATGATTTTCTATATTGAATTCAATCATGTAATCCAAACTTAAAATTTAATCTATCAATTTTTGACTCAAACATATATATTACTGTTATTTATAAAATTTCGAGTCAAACAATTAATGTAAATTCCAGAACTTATTTTTAGTAATGATATTACATGATTTCAATCCTTTTTCATTTACAAATCAAAAGCTAATAATGATTAGATAATGAGATATTGAATTTTTTTAGAAAAACATACCCTGTAAACACAGAGAGCCTATTTATGTATATACATTCACAAGCATTACATACTTATATACATGCATTCATTTCCACAAACATTTCAGATAATATTACTACATAAATCACCACATATATCATAGGTTTTAAATCTGTTTTTAAAATAAGATTTACTCACCAATTTATAGCAGAGAACAAAGAACATAAGACAGATTTTGTTCCAGGCTGATATTTGATTTTGAACTTGATTTTCTTTTGTTTTGTTGAATTTAAATTTAGTTGTTGATCTTCATTATCATTTGCATGGTTCCACAGGATGTTGAAGGTTTGGAACTGTTGTTGAATTTAGCCTTTGATTTGCATTTCCAGATTTTATTTTTCTTTCTTTGATTTCCAGGTTTTATCTTCTTTGATCTATTTAGTTTTAGTTGTAATGAAGAAATGATGAATTTGAACTGAAAAGTGAAAACAGATCTTTCTTCTTTAATATTAAAATTTTTTGTAACTTTAATTTACAAAGAGAAAAACAAATAAAGCCACTTGTCCACTTATGTGTTAATTAGCTTACACATATACATTTATTTTTACAAATGTCTTTAAACCTTTTTAATATACTTACAAGTGTTAGACTTGTTTTTATTAATTTATTTAAGCCATACATATGTATTTATGCAATATTTATATGTATATAATGTATTTATCTTTATACAATTAAGCTTTTAGATTTTAATAAATATACAAATGTGAATTCATGTAAACAATTATAAATTACTTATGTTTTGATCCAATTAAATGTATCATATGCTTATGAATTTTATTTTAACTCTATATATTTTCTACAAACCAAATTATCTTATGTTTGAATTTAAAAAGTGAAAGAATATTAAAAACAAATGAACTTCTTAATTTAAATCTTATTTAAAACTTAAGCTTAAAATATATCTTTTAAATAAATAAGAAATTATCCTCGTTGTTAAAATTTTAAATTTCAAATAACCTTTGGAAAACATTATATTAAACAAAATTTCCAAATTACAAACTATGTATATATTTAAAGTTTGAAAACACTTTATTAAATTCAAACCAATACCTTTCCATTTCAATATATACAAATATATACATTTAAATGGAAAATATTTTTAACATTAGTTTTGATAATTACTATATTGAATTTTATAACATAACTCCAAATCACAATATATATATATATACACATATATATTATAATTTGAAAACATAACCTTTATTAAATTAAAGACTTCCTATTTATAATATATACACCATTATATATATACATTATAAATAGAAAAACATTTATATAAGCTTTGAAAGATAATTCTTACCAATTTTAAATTGTTAGAAAAGATATTAAGAAATATTGCCAATTTAAAATATTATTAGCTTTTAAAAGAATTAAACTTGTCAATTTGTAAAATAAAATAAACAAATCAATTTAATTATAAATAAAGATTATTAAATTGATATTGTCAAAAATTCCGGGTCATTACATTCCTCCCCCCTTAAAATAATTTCGTCCCTGAAATTTAAAAGCAAAGATAATTTAATAACCCAGTAGAATTTTTTAATTTTAAACAGCAACCATGCATGTCAATCATACATTATCAATCATAGCAACCATTTATGTCTAACAACCAAATCTAACTTATTCTAAAAAAATCCAGAATAGGTCTTCCTAATACTATTTAGAGTTCCCAGGTATATATACTGGAATACTCGTTCTATAGGATCTTAACTAACTATACTACAATAATCTAGAACTCCATCCCATCTAGATTACAAATCTGAACAAAATATCAGACTAAACTCAAAACCAGCC
The DNA here is from genome assembly GCA_030737815.1 of Allium fistulosum. Lineage (NCBI taxonomy): Eukaryota > Viridiplantae > Streptophyta > Magnoliopsida > Asparagales > Amaryllidaceae > Allium > Allium fistulosum. The sequence goes on along the minus strand of CM060903.1, from coordinate 629,852,133 downwards.
CAACTTCCATATCCATTTGAACTGCTGATTCTATAACCAGTGACGGATCATACACGTATTCCCTCAAAGATACGTGAAATACAATGAATTCCAACTATCCGAACTGGCAATTCAATCCTGTAGATCAAAGAACTAATCCTCTTGAGAACACAGGAAAAATCCCATAATACTTCCGGAGCTAGCTTTCCAATCTTACCAAATCTTATATCTCCTTTGATCAGAGAAAACTTAAATAATATCCAAATTTCAACTTCAAATTCCAAATTCCATCAATTCTTAAACTGCATAACTCTTCCAACGATCCTAGGTCACTTCATCCTTCCTGATCAGCTTAATCTTTGCTGATGCTTCTTAAAACAATCTAGACCAAGATCAAACCAATTTCCGGATCCTTCTCAACAAAATGGTTTCCAAAAATTTGCCGAAATCCAAAACACAACTCTACTCCACAAAAATTAGAGGACTTCGAACTACTTCTCCTATCTGGAATAGCCAAAACAGTTGCACTTGACAATCTTACCTCCAAATCCCGAAAATTCCTTCACACTTAGAGGTACACTTGAATTTCCTATAGAAATCCTCTACTCCAAGAAAATTGCAACTTCCGGTTGGTCCCACTCTAGAACAGTTACTATCTTGCTTCCGCTGCACAACTCTGATCTGGAATAGATGAGAATGCCATCGGAGAACTTGGGCACAAACTTGATCCTTACACTATTCATCATACCCATAAAATCTTAGTGAACCATTCCACTTGGTCAAAAACACCCCAGCAGAATCCCCACTAGAAAACTAGGTGTGATCAATCCCTCTCCAAAGAATCCTGAGCTGCTTCACCAAATTCTTCTCTAGGAGACATCCTTCTACTAATGCTGAACCACGAGTATCAATACTGAAATCCTAGTTGATACGAAAACTCAATCTCCAATAACCCAAGAGAACACTCAAACTATCGCAAGTCACTTTTGCGATCAACCCGGCCTAATTTCCAAAGATATTGTTCTCTTTTCACAAATCAGAACAGCTTATGCCTAACTGACCAATTCATCGAAGAAATGGATACATTCTGCTGCTTTTGGATTCCTCCTCTAGAAAACTGCTTAGCCAAAAGATCTTCGTGCTGGCACACCAAACACTTCGAGCTGCAATGCTGCCACTGATGCCAAAGACTTCTTATCCAAAGCTCCTTGATCATCAAAACTATATCATCCAATTCCACACAGAGCCTTGAGATGGGCAGACACTCCTTAAGAAACTCGGGCCTCAAACCAAACACAACATCCTACTGAAACTTAGTCTCATCACCAATACAGACATACTTCCTTAACTTGCTCCAGAAGAAACATCTTCGGAAGCGTCCATAGTCACCGCGTCTCACCACGCAGCTACTACTTCCTGAGTTGCCAAAATACCATCACCTGCTTCTGCTCATTCGAGACAGTATTAGGTCTGCAGTCTCGACAGATACCCTTCCAACCTCAACACTCAGACTTTAACCATTGGTAGTCGTGTTACACACACCACTACCCTATCTACCTTTATAACTTATATTGAAAAACCCGAACAGGTAACCTAACAAATAGGTAGAATAGATATATATATATATAGTTATATAAAAATTACAAATACGCGCTCTCAAGATAGACACCACTCCAGAGCCTAGGTATTATCTCAACCCACGCTCTGATACCAACTGTAACGACCCGCCTTTCTATACACAGAAAGACGCATCATTATTAAGAAAGAAAGGGATAGAAGAAGAAAAGAAGATAAGAAAGAACAACAACACATCAGAATCTCACAGCGGAACGAATGAAATATAATATATCACATAAAATATTACATAGTATCATATACATCAGAGTACACAACTTATACATCACAAAATAGACAGTTATAAATTTCTGTCTATTATACAACACAAGTACATCAATACAATACATCATCACAGCGGAAACTCTATATATCTATACGCTGAAGCCTCCTACTCCAAAGCTCCTCCAGAATTCATCAAGGCTAACCTGAATCGCTTGACTACTCATACAAATTTGAGTACCCAAGAGTTTAATAAAACAGAAAATAAACACTTGGGTCAGACATGGGTCTGGTGTGAGTAAACGGTTAAAGTTGCTTAACTTTGAAAAGCCTTTGAAAACAAAAGGTATCACGTAAGACTTCCCACACATAAACATGGGTAAGTTTTTACCTTATGCTAACCAAACATTTGATAAGAAATTCGATTTTATTATAATAGGGTCTAGGGTTTTCAAATAAATACACAAATAACTGAAATTGTTACATTATTAAATTCCAGCATACTAGCCACAAAGTGGGTTATACAATATAATCTGATGGCACTTATTGAAAGTTGGATTTCCATACAATGGCAGGGCTACCGGGGTACCGCCCATCACAGTACGTGGCCTAGATCAACATACCGAGGATCACTCCCGACCCCCTACAACACAAAGCCGGAACCATCCCTTACTGGATAGTCCCGAACAAGACAACCCCGCAGTTGGCTGCAGTTCCAACTGCCCACTAAGCCGAAATAAAAAGGGACCTCTAGACAGGGGAAAATCTTGTCCTACTTGAGCGCGACTCACTTAGCCTTGCTGCACCTCCCCTGTTTTAGCCATTCCCGGTTGATGAGGCTTGAGGCTACGATTACCTTTAATCAGAACATATCACTTAGAATGCACATCGTCCACCTGACGATGTTTTGAAAGCATTCAATCCATACAAGTTCGTTCCGTGTTCGAACGAAACCGAAAGCATTATCTCGTTACACTCATTTTGGAATCACCCTCAGAGTTAAAGACAATAATCCTTGCATTTTGAATCTCCATCTCGAATCTGAAAGTACTATCTCCGTTAACTCATTTTGGAATCACCCTAAGAGTTTTAACGATACATAGTTCTTACACCTCGAGTTTTCACTTCACTTAAGATTTCCATGACCTATCGTTAATATGGATCGATGTGGTTTTCGGATATCCAAATCTGGAAACCCAATCCCGGTCTCATCGAAATACAAAACGTATCTTTTAAGGCCAAGTTGTTTTAAAGTTAAAATAATTCAATTCAATTATCTATATACACTGTAACAACCCGTATATTTGGACCATTTAAATTGACAATAATCCACACATGTCAACTTAAATAATACAAAACACGAATCATTATGGGATTATGAATACATATATGTAAATGTGAATCAATACAACATCACAGACACAGAATAGTCACAGAATAATGCAGTGGAAAAGTACATCATCATAATAGTAGTTCATGAAGCTACTACAGGAATACAACAATGTTTCAACATAAAGTGACAAAGAGAAATACAAGATGTTTAATACATAAGTTCACCAAATACTAGAAAGGAAATAACTGATAAAGATAAATGCTAAGTCTTCAGCATCTTCAACCAACCTTGATCAGCCACTGGATAGCTTCAGACTGACCCGAGCATATACAAAAAGAAACACTCGAGTCAGGACTCAAAATCTTATACAGCATAATCAGGTGCAAATAATCAAGTTCATAACTCAAAGATGAATGTGATACACATCTTTAAGGATCCGATAAACTATCTATATATACAATAGAATACGCTAAATAGATAAGGTCTAATCAGTAAAGTATGATATCAAAATAGCGTTAAGTCGTGGCCCATTCGACTCTTAACACATTTTATTCCCAAGAGCATATACAAGACCGTAGTTTTCCCAAAACCGGAAGTCACCAGAGGGCAATCCATATACTAAAGGTACAAAACAAAACGTAGTGGTTGCGAATAGGATAATCAGTATGACAAGGTACATGAGGCGATACCAACTAGGATACTAGTAGTTGCCTGATCCGGACTGATGTTGAGCATAGCAGCTACTATTTCAACACCGCGAAACAACACTCCTAAATCAAGGGGTGCACTCAAATCGAATCACAAAAGTAATAGATATGGTATCGAAGAAGTGTGTCCGCTAGAGATGGCAATCCTCAATGGCCCGGCGCGGCTCCTGTTTTAGTCATGTCAGGGGTCATCCAAAATCGTTCTCTTTCTTCAGTCAACGCGTTCACCAAAACCATCCACTTCGTTCTGGATCAACACTCCGCGTATATTAGTTATTAAAGTGGTTTTCGGTACCGACAGAGAGTATGTCCATATCCGATCCCAGTCTCTTTAATAACTACGCATTAATTTCCCGATGGTCATTAATATTAAAGTTTAAACAAATCGAAGTCCAAAAGTCAAGTTGCAAGTTTGACTTTCAAAATTTGACATTTCACAATTCAATTTATTTCGAACATTTAAAATTATATTTCCAAATGAAGTTTTAGTTCAAGCCCTTGAGTTAACCATACTTAAGTATTCAAGTTCAATTTAATTCCTATTCCCATTCATCGTTACATTACATTTAATCAAAACTTTGATTTAATCAATTTCAATAGCAAAATCAACTCCTTAACTTTAGTTGGTTTTACATTCCTTTTAAGTCACTTTGTTACTTAATCTCACCTTTAATTTATAACAAATTCCAAATTTATTAAATTTATCCAAATTATATTTAATTTCGAATCTAATCAATTCAATTTATTATATTCTAAAACTTACTTATTCAAATCTCATTTCAATTTAACGTGTCCATCCGTTTATCTAATTAAATAGATTTATTAATCCGTTTCAATTTAATCCATTAATTTACTACAATTAATTCCATTAATTTATTAAAATTAATCCTATTAATTTAATACCATTAAATCCATTGATTTATTTCAATTAAATCCATTCATTTATTACAATTAAATCTATTCATTTACTACAATTAAATCCGTTCTTTTATTACAATTAAGTCCGTTGATTTATTACAATTAAATCTATTCATTTACTACAATTAAGTCCGTTCATTTATTACAATTAAATATATTGATTTATTACAATTAAATCTATAATTTCGTTACTTACTTTCCAATAAATTTTTAAGTTCATTTCTTAATTTCAAATGAATTTCAATTTCAAAATGATTTTGTTGACCAATCGGGTTTCTTATCTTTAATTATCTATCCTAGGCCAAAGTTGTTCAATTTTGGGTATTTATCATTTCAACTCAATATAATTAAATAAAACAAAACATAGCAAATGGAACTTGCAGTGTGATAACTGGGATGGTGTCAAAGTAAATAAACAATCAATAGCAACCATACACAACAATTTAACCGTTTATTTAAATAATCCCAAAATAATCGTATTTAATTTACATTTGTTATTTATGTAAATTAAATAAAATTATTCCTAGAATCCACACTATCATTTCATGTGGATTAAAGATTTTTTACATTATAGGTTTTCACTTGGCGTTTATTATCAAATTATTACAACAATCATACATTCAATGGTTCAAAGTATAACTAATCCTATTTCTACGTGTTGATTTATTTAACATTTAAAAGGACAAGTTCAACATATATAATCTATTCTGAATTTTAGACTATCCTATATCAATTCCAATTTCATATTAATTATCGCTTATATTAACAACCAAATCACATAACAAATTTTATGTCATAATTATTTTCATATCTAACTTCAAATCAAAATTTAACATCAACTATTTTAACATTCAAATTAATATCAATAACATCTATCACTTGATTATAATAGCATAATAGATTGAGTCGTGAATGAAATATTCACCTTGCGTGGTTGAAGAAGATGACGACGAAGCACGACAATGAATAGACTAGAATGGACGACACATGCACGAATACGAACTATAAATCAAATAAAAGATTATTCAACAATAGCTTAATACGATGTATATATATTGATTTGTATATATATATAAACCATACCAAACAACTAAATGCAAATAAGGCGGATGGAAGCTTAGATCGCTGGATTAGCCCCAACTGGAACTGCGCAGACAAGGTATAAGTGAGTCCATAAGTTACAAATTATAACTGATATATAATTTATCATAAAAAAAAGAACAAAATAAAATAAAAAGTGGTAGTGGACGCGGTAGCGGGCTAAGCGGGCTCGACACGGCGAGTCGGGGTGGTCGAGGTAAGGCGGGCTGGTCGCTGGCGGGCGCGGGTGGGCTGGGTCTGGTGGGTTCGGGTCGGGTGGACTAGGGTGCTGCATGGCGGTGGGGCAGGGAGCGGGCGAGGCTGGCGGAGGGGACTGGGCTGGCGTGGGGCAGGGCAGGCGAAGGGCGGGGCCAGGTGGCTCGGGCTGGGCGTGGGGACTGGGCAGTGGGTTGCTGGGCAGGCGAAGGGACGGGCGGTGGGATGGCTGGGAAACGGCGGCGGGGATGGGACTGGGCAGGCGGAGGGATGGGAAGAGGGAACGGCGGCAGGATGGGACTGGCGAATGGGAGGCTGGGGCGGTGGGGTTGGTGGGTACGGGCGAAGGGGATGGGACTGGGCAGGCGGAGGGGCTGGGGAGAGGGCAGTGGGCGAAGGCGGTGGGCCGAGTGGGCAAGGGCAGCAGGGGATGGGGCGTTGGCTGGGAACGGCAGGGGATGGTGTGGTGGCGGGCTGGGAACGGCAGGGGACGGGGCGGAGGCAGGCGGAGGGTTGGGCAGGGCGCGGGTGCGTAGGCGGAGGGTGGGGCTGGGGACGTGGGCGTGCAGGCGGAGGTGCCGGGCAGAGGAGGCTGGTGGCACGGCTGAAGGCAGGGCGGTGGGGAGGCGGGCTGAGTTGGGGGAAAGTTTCATTTGCTAGGGGAAAGGCAAACTAAGAAAAGAGAATTTACAGAGGAGGAAGAAAATGAGCTACGTACCAGAGAAGTTAAAGATTGCAAACAAGTGAATGAAGTGAATCAGTATAAAATGAATATTATAACCAAAAACCAAGAGTCTCCAATTTATTTCTTTGGTAACTGAATGGTTGTTGGCTTTCCAAGGCAATTGAATAGACAAAGGCTGTTAGGATGCTGAACGTTGGAGAGAATGGGTACCGTTTTATGCTGCGTAACGGGCCCGTTTGCAATCCGTTAAATAGTTATAGTTCGCAGCGCCGAATTCCGATTGACACAAACAAATATACCATTTTGATCAGCGCGACGAGACGAACGCAACGGTATAAAGATATCAGTGGTACGATTAAATTATAAAATTCGAAAATTTTCCATTGTGAAAAATGCAGCAAAAACACCGAAGAATAAGATCGACGGAGCTGAAGATGTCCGAAATTTGAAAAACGAAAAATGACGTCTTGATCAGAAGATGGTTTAGAATTTTTCTATGTAAAAATATTTCGGTTCAGAAGATAAAAATTTTCGCATTTAAAATGGACTGATGTGAAGTAAACGCGAACGAAATTTGCTGCGGTATTTTCCGACGAAACTTTTCCCATATCTATAACTATCTAGGCGCAATTTTTAAACAAAGTTTGGACGCTAATTGAAATCGTAAGAAAGTTCCAAAATTTTATGTTGAAATAATGGATTCAAAAATTTAAAGTTTGGTCTGAATTTCAGGGTCGTTACATTCTCCCCCACTCAAAACTTTTCGTCCTCGAAAAGAATGAGACGGTGAAGTAAGAATGGAGTGAGCGGAAAAGTCAAAATAGATTTTTAAGAAAATTTGATTTATACTTGAAATCATTAATTCGGGGTTTGAATCCCGAATGCTATCCTCAGTTTCCCACGTGCAATCTCGCTCATCTGCACTCCATTGGACTTTTACGAGATTTATAGACTTCCTTCTTAGTTGCCTTGTTTCCCGATTGACTATTCGAAGTGGTCTCCTTCCGATAGTCAAATCTGGCTCGATATCTACTTCATCCAACTGAGCAATTGGAATGGTCATGGATGGATCTCGCACGACTTTTCGGAGATGTGAAACATGGAATACGTTGTGCACGCCCTCAAACTTTTCTGGTAATGCAACTCTATAAGCTAGTGTACCAATTCTCTCAGTGATAGTAAATGGTCCGACAAATCTTGGGGCAAGCTTCCTTCTACGACCAAATCGAATAACATTCTTCAAAGGTGATACTTTCAAAAATACCTCATCCCCAACCTGGAATTCCAAATCTCTTCTACGCCTATCTGCGTAGCTCTTCTGCATATCCTGTGCGGTCTTCATCTTCCTTCTGATCTCATTTACCTTCTCGGATGCTTCCATAATCATATCTGGGCCAAGAACCAATCGATCACCAGGCTCAATCCAACAAGCTGGCGATTTGCATGGCCGTCCATATAAAGCTTCGAACGGTGCCATATCGATACTCGCCTGATAACTGTTATTATAAGTGAATTCAACCAAATGGAGATGGTCTTCCTAAGATCCACCAAAATCAATAATGCAGGCTCGGAGCAGATCCTCCAAAATCTGATTTACCCTTTCAGTTTGGCCATCCGTTTGAGGATGATAAGCTGTGCTCAGATTCAGTTTAGTGCCTAAGACGTCCTGAAATGCCTTCCAGAATTTACTAGTGAATATAGGGTCTCGATCGTATACAATACTAGATGGAACCCCATGAAGTCTAACAATCTCTTTCATGTAAATCTCTGCCTAACTTGAAGCAGTGCGAGTGGTCTTAACAGGAATAAAGTGAGCAGATTTTGTCAACCTATCAACAATTACCCATATACTCTCGTTGCCTTTTCTGGTCCTTGGTAATCCATCAATGAAGTCCATAGAAATCTGATCCCATTTCCAACAAGGAATCTCTAGGGATTGAAGTAAACCGGCGGTCTTCTGGTGATCGGCTTTAACTTGTTGGCAAGTGGTGCATCTACTGACATATATAGAAATATCTCTCTTCATCCCACTCCACCAATATAAACGCTTCATATTACGATACATCTTAGTGACACCAGGATGTAATGAAAGTGATGACTGATGGTTTTCTCTAAGCACTTCTTGTCTCAATCCATCGATATTTGGAACACAAATACGGTTGTCGATCCTTAGAATTCCATTACTATCAATCTGCGCTCCTATTTTCCCGTCAACATTTCCGACTCTACCAAGAACTAACTCCTTCATACGATAAAGCAAAGTGTCCTCGTATTGTTTAGCTTTTATGCGATCTATAAGAGATGGAGAGATGACAAGCTGAAATAGCATGCCTTCAACAGTATTACAGAGACAATGCTTTGCTATGACTCAATGCATCGGCTACAACATTTGCTTTCCCAGGAGTATAAGTGATGTCGAGATCATATGCAGCTAAAAATTCGAGCCATCGGACTTGCCTCTGATTCAAATCCTTCTGAGAAAAGATATATCTCAAGGACTTATGATCAGTAAATAATTCGAATTTTGTTCCCAAAAGATGATGCCTCCATAATTTCAGAGCAAATACAACGGCAAGAAGCTCTAGGTCATGTGTGGCATAGTTTAATTCATGGGTCTTCAACTGGCGGCCCACATAGGCAATAACCTTTCCATTTTGCATAAGAACAGCGCCTAAACCTTCTCGGCAAGCATCTGTATAGACAGTTAATCCTTCACTTCCATCGATTACCGCAAGAACAGGGGCTGAAGTTAACCTACGCTTCAACTCATTAAAAGATGATTCGCACTTCTCACTCCAAATAAACTTAACATCCTTCCGAGTTAAAGCGGTAAGTGGGGCAGAAATCCGGGCAAAGTGCTCAATAAATCTACGATAATAACCGGCTAAACCCAAGAAACTACGAATATCTATAGGAGTTTTAGGAGTCTCCCAATCCTGTAGATGAATTTCAAATTAGAAAGGAATAAGAGGAATTGAATGGAAATAGCGAATAGGGTAGAACTTTCATTGATTACGGCGATCTTAGCTGGATCGACCGAAATCCCATTTTCAAAAACTATGTGGCCCAGGAATCTCACTTCATCTCGCCAGAAGTGGCATTTAGAGAATTTGGCCTTAAGTTGATGATTTCGGAGAGTTTCCAGAACATAAGCAAGATGTGTCTCATGCTCCTTCTTGTCTTTGGAGAAGACGGGAATATCATCAATGAAAACAAGAACAAACTTGTTAGGCACATCACGGAAGACTCGATTCATCAAGTCAACGAAATAAGCATGTGCGTTGGTCAAACCGAATGGCATAACCAACCATTCATAGAATCCATTCTCAGTACGGAAAGCTGTCTTATGGATACTATTTTCAGCAACTCTGAGTTGGTGGAATCCCGTGGCTAGATCAAGTTGTGAGAAAATTTTAGCCCCATGGAGCTGATCGAATAAATCGTTGATGCGAGGCATCGGATAACGATTCTTGAGAGTGCTTTTGTTCAGTTCTCGGTAATCCACACACATGCGAAGAGATCCATCTGATTTGGTGACAAAATACAACTGCGGCGCCCCATTCAGAACAACTTCTCCTAATCAACCCTTTAGCAAATAGATCATCAATTTGGGTTTTTTAGTTCAGCTTTTTCTTTAGGAGCCATCCTTCGGTGTGGGAGAACTACGGGAGTAGCTCCAGGAATAAGATCAATATGAAATCGATTTCCCGTTTGGGCGGTAGAGAGTTGACCTCTCCAAACACATCGGGAAATTTCTGAACAATAGGGGTAGTATTAAGATCATCCGGATGAGCATCAAGAGAGAATATGAAGCTTCCGGCATATTTCTGTGGTGATTTGCATTCAATGACAAGTGGCTGATCCATGTCGCTTACCAAAGAAACTGAACGAGTTTCGCAGGAAATAACAGCATCAAATTTGCTTAACCAATCAGCTCCTAAAAGAAAGTCGAATGCTTGGAATCCAAGTACATAGAAATCCCAAGTGAATCGAGAAAAATCATACATAAGTGCAACTCCCTTGCAAACACTTCGTAGGTTAGCGGGTCCTCCAATGGGATTTGAGACACATAAGGAGGTAGTAGCAAGAGTAGGTTCTAATTTGAGTTTATTACACAGGTCAATGGATATAAAACTATGTGAAGCACCAGTATCGAATAATACCCTAACAGGTGTAGCATGTAAATGAAAAACACTTCGTAAGGTACCTTGGTCATCCTGGGTGGGTGGTGCAGGGGTTGCAGGTGTGGTGATAGCAAATACTCCAGATGGTGTGCCACGCTTATACAGTGGGCAGTCTTTCTTGAAATGACCCGGCTGGAGGCAGACATAGCATAAATCTTTCCTAGTCGTAGAAGGTGGTGGAACAGTAGCTCCGCTTGATGGACAACTATTAGCATAATGGCCCTTCTTATCGCATTTGAAGCAAGTGATGTTAGCCAGGTCGATTGGGCTTTTCTGAGCATATCCCAATCCAGTAGTCTTCTGCCAAGCTTTCTTTTGTTGATCAAAGTTCATCTTCCTTTTCCCGAGCTGACTAGAGGAGGGCTGAGTAGGAATGGCCTTAGCAGTAGGTCCCTTAGACTTCGCCTCATATCTAAGAGCATAGTCAACAAGCTCTGTGAAGGTGCAGTGAGTGTGGCCAGTAAGCAAGTCATAATATTCTGGTCTAGCTCCCAAAATGAATTTCTCGTTCTTCAGAAGTGGTGTATCGATCAAGCCAGGTCCAAATTTTGAGAGTTCGTTGAATTTCCTCTCATACTCAGAAAAAGTCATACTGCCTTGCTTAAGATCCATGAAAGCTCTATAAAGTTGGGTTTTTCCAGCAGCTGGCATCCATTGCCGAGAAAGTATCCCTAATCAAAAGATAGGCAAGATGAATAACATTCCAAAGATTGAAAGAAAAAGTTATGCTACGAAAACCAACGGATTTATACCTAAACTGGGCCCAAGTGATGGTGTCCTCCTCGATACGAGAAGTAACTGATTCCCACCAATCTTGCGCGGCATCCTGAAGTTGCTAGGCAGCAAGCTGACGCTTCTGAGCATCAGTGATCTCTAGACCCGAAAATATTTTCTCTAAGCTTTTAAGCCATTGCTGAGCCTCAATAATGTTCTCGGATCCAGAAAACTTAATACCTCCAAGCTGTGAATACTCTTTACTAAGAATGGTGAATCTGACAGGAGCTGGAGCGGAAGGTGCAGCCTGAGTAGGACCATTGCCTCTTCCACCCCTATTGTTTCCTCTGGCACTCATCCTGAAATACCAAAAGAAATTTAGAACCGAGGATAAAATCATGGAACTCAAAGAAATTAAATTGATGAATCAAAGAAGCTCGAATAGAAAGGATTTGGATATTGAATCGATTCTCCTCATTCTAGGGTATTGCTACCCTATCTCTAATGAGTTTCATAATCCCGAACTAAGGTTTTTAGGGAAACCGAAGCTCTGATACCAACTATAACAACCCATATATTTGGACCATTTAAATTGACAATAATCCACACATGTCAACTTAAATAATACAAAACACGAATCATTATGGGATTATGAATACATATATGTAAATGAGAATCAATACAACATCACATACACAGAATAGTCACAAAATAATGCAGCGGAAAAGTACATCATCATAATAGTAGTTCATGAAGCTACTACAGGAATACAACAATGTTTCAACATAAAGTGACAAAGAGAAATACAAGATGTTTAATACATAAGTTCACCAAATACTAGAAAGGAAATAACTGATAAAGATAAATGCTAAGTCTTCAGCATCTTCAACCAACCTTGATCAGCCACTGGATAGCTTCAGACTGACCCGAGCATATACAAAAAGAAACACTCGAGTCAGGACTCAAAATCTTATACAGGATAATCAGGTGCAAATAATCAAGTTCATAACTCAAAGATGAATGTGATACACATCTTTAAGGATCCGATAAACTATCCATATATACAATAGAATACGCTAAATAGATAAGGTCTAATCAGTAAAGTATGATATCAAAATAGCATTAAGTCGTGGCCCATTCCACTCTTAACACATTTTATTCCCAAGAGCATATACAAGACCGTAGTTTTCCCAAAACCGGAAGTCACCAGAGGGCAATCCATATACTAAAGGTACAAAACAAAACGTAGTGGTTGCGAATAGGATAATCAGTATGACAAGGTACATGAGGCGATACCAACTAGGATACTAGTAGTTGACTGATCCGGACTGATGTTGAGCATAGCAGCTACTATCTCAACACCGCGAAACAACACTCCTAAATCAAGGGGTGCACCCAAATCGAATCACAAAAGTAATAGATATGGTATCGAAGAAGTGTGTCCGCTAGAGATGGCGATCCTTAATGGCCCGGCGCGGCTCCTGTTTTAGTCATGTCAGGGGTCATCCAAAATCGTTCTCTTTCTTCAGTCAACGCGTTCACCAAAACCATCCACTTCGTTCTGGATCAACACTCCGCGTATATTAGTTATTAAAGTGGTTTTCGGTATCGACAGAGAGTATGTCCATATCCGATACCAGTCTCTTTAATAACTACGCATTAATTTCCCGATGGTCATTAATATTAAAGTTTAAACAAATCAAAGTCCAAAAGTCAAGTTGCAAGTTTGACTTTCAAAATTTGACATTTCACAATTCAATTTATTTCGAACATTTAAAATTATATTTCCAAATGAAGTTTTAGTTCAAGCCCTTGAGTTAACCATACTTAAGTATTCAAGTTCAATTTAATTCCTATTCCCATTCATCGTTACATTACATTTAATCAAAACTTTGATTTAATCAATTTCAACAGCTAAATCAACTCCTTAACTTTAGTTGGTTTTACATTCCTTTTAAGTCACTTTGTTACTTAATCTCCCCTTTAATTTATAACAAATTCCAAATTTATTATATTTATCCAAATTATATTTAATTTCGAATCTAATCAATTCAATTTATTAGATTCTAAAACTTACTTATTCAAATCTCATTTCAATTTAACGTGTCCATCCGTTTATCTAATTAAATAGATTTATTAATCCGTTTCAATTTAATCCATAAATTTACTACAATTAATTCCATTAATTTATTACAATTAATCCTATTAATTTAATACCATTAAATCCATTGATTTATTTCAATTAAATCCATTCATTTATTACAATTAAATCTATTCATTTACTACAATTAAATCTATTGATTTATTACAATTAAATCTATTCATTTACTACAATTAAGTCCGTTCATTTATTACAATTAAATCTATTGATTTATTACAATTAAATCTATAATTTCGTTACTTACTTTCCAATAAATTTTTAAGTTCATTTCTTAATTCAAATGAATTTCAATTTCAAAATGATTATGTTGACCAATTGGGTTTCTTATCTTAAATTATCTATCCTAGGCCAAAGTTGTTCAATTTTGGGTATTTATCATTTCAACTCAATATAATTGAATAAAACAAAACATAGCAAAGGGAACTTATAGTGTGATAACTGGGATGGTGTCAAAGTAAATAAACAATCAATAGCAACCATACACAATAATTTAACCGTTTATTTAAATAATCCCAAAATAATCGTATTTAATTTACATTTGTTATTTATGTAAATTAAATAAAATTATTCCTAGAATCCACACTATCATTTCATGCGGATTAAAGATTTTTACATTATAGGTTTTCACTTGGCGTTTATTATCAAATTATTACAGCAATCATACATTCAATGGTTCAAAGTATAACTAATCCTATTTCTACGTGTCGATTTATTTAACATTTAAAGGGACAAGTTCAACATATATAATCTATTCTGAATTTTAGACTATCCTATATCAATTCCAATTTCATATTAATTATCGCTTATATTAACAACCAAATCACATAACAAATTTTATGTCATAATTATTTTCATATCTAACTTCAAATCAAAATTTAACATCAACTATTTTAACATTCAAATTAATATCAATAACATCTATCACTTGATTATCATAGCATAATAGATTGAGTCGTGAATGAAATATTCACCTTGCGTGGTTGAAGAAGATGACGATGAAGCACGACAATGAATAGACTAGAATGGACGACACAAGCACGAATACGAACTATAAATCAAATAAAAGATTATTCAACAATAGCTTAATACGATGTATATATATATTGATTTGTATATATATATATATATAAACCATACCAAACAACTAGATGCAAATAAGGCGGATGGAAGCTTAGATCGCTGGATTAGCCCCAACTGGAACTGCGCAGACAAGGTATAAGTGAGTCCATAAGTTATAAATTATAACTGATATATAATTTTATCATAAAAAAAAAGAACAAAATAAAATAAAAAGTGGTAGCGGACGCGGTAGCGGGCTAAGCGGGCTCGACGCGGCGAGTCGGGGTGGTCGAGGTAAGGCGGGCTGGTCACTGGCGGGCGCGGGTGGGCTGGGTCTGGTGGGTTCGGGTCGGGTGTACTAGGGTGCTGCATGGCGGTGGGGCAGGGAGCGGGCGAGGCTGGCGGAGGGGACTGGGCTGGCGCGGGGCAGGGCAGGCGAAGGGCTGGGCCAGGTGGCTCGGGCTGGGCGTGGGGACCGGGCAGTGGGTTGCTGGGCAGGCGAAGGGACGAGCGGTGGGATGGCTGGGGAACGGCGGCGGGGATGGGACTGGGCAGGCGGAGGGATGTGAAGAGGGAACGGCGGCGGGATGGGACTGGCGAATGGGAGGCTGGGGCGGTGGGGTTGGTGGGTACGGGCGAAGGGGATGGGACTAGGCAGGCGGAGGGGCTGGGGAGAGGGCAGTGGGCGAAGGCGGTGGGCCGAGTGGGCGAGGGCAGTAGGGGATGGGGCGGTGGCTGGGAACGGCAGGGGATGGGGCGGTGGCGGGCTGGGAACGGCAGGGGACGGGGCGGAGGCAGGCGGAGGGTTGGGCAGGGCGCGGGTGCGTAGGCGGAGGGTGGTGCTGGGGACGTGGGCATGCAGGCCGAGGTGCCGGGCGGAGGAGGCTGGTGGCGCGGGTGAAGGCAGGGCGGTGGGGAGGCGGGCTGAGTTGGAGGAAAGTTTCATTTGCTAGGGGAAAGGCAAACTAAGAAAAGAGAATTTACAGAGGAGGAAGAAAATGAGCTACGTACTAGAGAAGTTAAAGATTGCAAACAAGTGAATGAAGTGAACCAATATAAAATGAATATTATAACCAAAAACCAAGAGTCTCCAATATATTTCTTTGGTAACTGAATGGTTGTTAGCTTTCCAAGGCAATTGAATAGACAAAGGCTGTTAGGATGCTGAACGTTGGAGAGAATGAGTACCATTTTATGCTGCGTAACGGGCCCGTTTGCAATCCGTTAAATAGTTATAGTTCGCAGCGCCGAACTCCGATTGACACAAACAAATATACCATTTTGATCAGCGCGACGAGGCGAATGCAACGGTATAAAGATATCAGTGGTACGATTAAATTATAAAATTCGAAAATTTTCCATTGTGAAAAATGCAGCAAAAACACCGAAGAATAAGATCGACGGAGCTGAAGATGTCCGAAATTTGAAAAACGAAAAATGACGTCTTGATCAGAAGATGGTTTAGAATTTTTTTATGTAAAAATATTTCGGTTCAGAAGATAAAAATTTTCGCGTTTAAAATGGATTGATGTGAAGTAAACGCGAACGAAATTTGCTGCGGTATTTTCCGACGAAACTTTTCCCATATCTATAACTATCTAGGCGCAATTTTTAAACAAAGTTTGGACGCTAATTGAAATCGTAAGAAAGTTCCAAAATTTTATGTTGAAATAATGGATTCAAAAATTTAAAGTTGGGTCGGAATTTCAGGGTCGTTACATACACACAGATAGATAATTCACAATATCACAATAGATAATTCATATCACAAATAGATAATTCACATTATCATCATACTTCAACCAAAGCATCCATATCACAAAACATCACTTATCTCATATCTGAGATCTCAAACCATTCAAGGCAATCAATATTATCCATTCATACATAAGCAATGATCTATACCATCTCTAATTAATTTAAAGTGAATTAAATTAATTACTTCATTTCTAATTAATTTAAAATAAATTAAATTAATTTCTTCATCATTATAAATCTTACTTATATAATCATTAATTAATTACAAATAAATTAATTAATCATTCTCTAATTATCCACTTTAATTAATCACCTTGATTAATCATTCTTTAATTACATTTAAGTAATTATCTTTAATTAATTTCACAAATTAATTATTCTTAACAAAATACAGTAATTAACCTTTAATTACTTCATTAATTAATTAATTATAATCAATTACTTTAATGCTTAATTAATTACAATTAATTAGTTATTCTATAATCACTTATCATTGATTAATTAATCATAATTAATCAACCCTTAATTATATCATCAATTAATTATAAACTAATGATCCCTAATTACATCTTTAATTATTTATTTTATTTAAATTAATTACATTAAGTAATTAATCTTAATTAAACCACAATTATTAATCACCTTTACTTAATCCCATCCAGTAATTAACTTCCCTTAATTACTTTCATTAATTAATTACTTTTTAATTAATTACCTTAACAAATAATTAATTACCTTATTGATTAACCTTAAACCTTTAATTAACTTTATTAAATAAATTATTTAATTAATAACACTAGGTGATTAACCCTTAACCACTACCATTTAATTACTTTCATAAAGTAATTATCCTTTAATTACTTTATTAAATAATTTCTCTTAACTTAATTACATCCAGTAATTATTCCTTAATTACTTCATCAAGTAATTACACTTAATTAATTTATAAGTGATTATTTTTAGATAATCACTAATTAATTTCTTTATTATTTAACAAATTACTTAAATTTAATTAAATAATTTCTTAACTATTTATACTTAAAGATCTTAATTAAGAGAAATCATTTATCTAAATTTAATTATTATCTACTCTTAAATCATTTACAATAATTGAATTACCCTTATTATCTTCACATATTAATTATCTTTAATTAATCAAATCTTAATTACTTAAGATAAACTCTTTATTATAATTAAACAATTACAACATTTAATTTTAACCTTTAAAATCTTTGAAACTTTTCAAAGTTATTAAATAAATTTTAATACAAAGATCATTTTGAAAATCCACTTTCCTATTCTTTAAAACTTATTTATTTAAATTATTTAAAACTTGTTAAAACAATTTTTCTAGAAAACAATTTAGTTTAATAGGTAAAATCTTGTTTTACCTTTGTTTTAAAACTCAGAAACACTGCAAATATAAAATTTCTTTTGTTTTAAAAAACTTAAAACATTTCCTTTAAAATCTTTAAGCCTGCTCCTACCCAAACCCGAGTAAAACCCTTAGTTTCCCCGATCAAAACACGAAACTACCCACGTTTCGTCCTGCTTCGAGTAAAACTCGATCATCCCCGATGTAAAACCCGAGAACTTGCTTTCTTCCCCAAACCCAACTCTTCCAGATACATGCAAACGTGCACGTGCACGAATCCTCTTATCGACGACGAACTTCGCTCTGGCCTCCGACAAGTCGACTTCAACCACGTCTTCACGTACGAACACCCAATCTTTCTCGATTCGTACGAGAATCGAATTCGAGCTTTAAACCCATCAGCTTGAAAACGTACATCACCAGAAAAATCCTCGCCTCCGATGATCCCTGCCTCAAGAAGCCTCGCCATTCTCCCCATAGCTCCTCTTCGTCTACCAGCACCCACCACACGCCTCGCGATCGACTCTGATTTCATCACGATGTCGCGAAACCCATCTGAACATCAACGTCAAAACCAGGGTGTTAAACCCTACTTTGCCTTCGCATATCCACTTCGGTCATCTAAAAATTCCAACTCCATTTTTCTGATGAACCCCTTCTTCCCCTCGACCTTCAAGTCCAATAACTCCGACCATCTCGCCGTTGATCGATAGAAATCGATCAAAACATCACAATCGTTCAACTCAAGAAAGCCCCCTAATTTCCAGACTAAAAATCATGATATACCCATTAAAATTCATGATTTTTTATATTGAATTCAATCATGTAATCCAAACTTAAAATTTAATCTATCAATTTTTGACTCAAACATATATATTACTGTTATTTATAAAATTTCGAGTCAAACAATTAATGTAAATTCCAGAACTTATTTTTAGTAATGATATTACATGATTTCAATCCTTTTTCATTTACAAATCAAAAGCTAATAATGATTAGATAATGAGATATTGAATTTTTTTTTAGAAAAACATACCCTGTAAACACACAGAGCCTATTTATGTATATACATTCACAGGCATTACATACTTATATACATGCATTCATTTCCACAAACATTTCAGATAATATTACTACATAAATCACCACATATATCATAGGTTTTAAATCTATTTTTAAAATAAGATTTACTCACCAATTTATAGCAGAGAACAGAGAACAAAAGACAGATTTTGTTCCAGGCCGATATTTGATTTTGAACTTGATTTTCTTTTGTTTTGGTGAATTTAAATTTAGCTGTTGATCTTCATTATCATTTGCATGGTTCCACAGGTTGTTGAAGGTTTGGAACTGCTGTTGAATTTAGCCTTTGAGTTTTCTTTTGATTTGCATTTCCAGATTTTATTTTTCTTTCTTTGATTTCCAGGTTTTATCTTATTTGATCTATTTAGTTTTAGTTGTAATGAAGAAAAGATGAATTTGAACTGAAAAGTGAAAACAGATCTTTCTTCTTTAATATTAAATTTTTTTATAACTTTAATTTACAAAGAGAAAAACAAATAAAGCCACTTGTCCACTTATGTGTTAATTAGCTTACACATATACATTTATTTTTACAAATGTCTTTAAACCTTTTTAATATACTTACAAGTGTTAAACTTGTTTTAATTAATTTATTTAAGTCATACATATGTATTTATGCAATATATATATATATGTATATAATGTATTTATCTTTATACAATTAAGCTTTTAGACTTTAATAAATATACAAATGTGAATTCATGTAAACAATTATAAATTACTTATGTTTTGATCCAATTAAATGTATCATATGCTTGTGAATTTTATTTTAACTCTATATATTTTCTACAAACCAAATTATCTTATGTTTGAATTTAAAAAGTGAAAGAATATTAAAAACAAATGAACTTCTTAATTTAAATCTTATTTAAAACTTAAGCTTAAAATATATCTTTTAAATAAATAAGAAATTATCCTTGTTGTTAAAATTTTAAATTTCAAATAACCTTTGGAAAACATTATATTAAACAAAATTTCCAAATTACAAACTATGTATATATTTAAAGTTTGAAAACACTTTATTAAATTCAAACCAATACCTTTCCATTTCAATATATACAAATATATACATTTAAATGGAAAATATTTTTAACATTAGTTTTGATAATTACTATATTGAATTTTATAACATAACTCCAAATCACAATATATATATATATATACATATATATTATAATTTGAAAACATAACCTTTATTAAATTAAAGACTTCCTATTTATAATATATACACCAATATATATATACATTATAAATAGAAAAACATTTATATAAGCTTTGAAAGATAAATCTTACCAATTTTAAATTGTTAGAAAAGATATTAATAAATATTGCCAATTTAAAATATTATTAGCTTTTAAAAGAATTAAACTTGTCAATTTGTAAAATAAAATAAACAAATCAATTTAATTATAAATAAAGATTATTAAATTGATATTTCCAAAAATTCCGGGTCATTACAGCATGTGACAAGGCACACGAGGCAATGCCTAGGGTAGGATTCTACCGTTTGCACCCCCGGATTGGTGGTAATGCATAGCAGCTACTACCGCCCACCTCGAGACACACTCCTAAATCAAAGGTGCACCCAATCAAATCACAAAGCAATAGAATGGTATTGAAGAAGCATGCTCGATCGGAGGTGCGACCTCACTTGGCCCTGTATAGCTCTTGTTTTAGCCACATCAAGTTGACTCGCGGGAGTCAGGGCTGCGTTAATACCTCATATAGAATCGTCGTCAAACCATCCTACTTTGTTCTGGACTCTCCACCACGTACACAGTTATTAAAGTGGTTTTCGGTATTGGCAGAGAGTATGACAATATCCTATCCCAATCTCTTTAACAACCAAATGCTTATTTCACACCGTGGTCATTTTTATTTAAACAGTTTATACTTCATATCAAAATATCATATTCATTTCAAAATCATATCACTTTGAAATCATAACCACTTTCGAAATCATAGTCCCTTTCAAAATCATAACCACAAAATAATTTAAACCATCATATCAAAGTATTCGAACTTAAATTCGTTAAATCTAAATTATAACAGTTCCAACTTAAACAGTTTATATATTGAAAATCGTTTATATTTTGAAATAGTTATAATTGAAATAGTTTATATATTTAAAAATAAAATATAGATTAAAAATATTTTATATATTAAAAATATTTTATATATTAAAAAGATTTTATATCAAAAATAGATTCAAATTAGAATTGTTTCTTCTAATTTCACAAGTCAATTCAAATCAACTTTGGTTCCAAAATTTAATTTAAATCAATCTCAGTTTGACAATTTATAATTCTCATTAACCAATTTAAATTTGTATTGATTTCAAATCCAGGTTTGAATTACAAATTTAAACCACTTCCAATTCAATATGTTTCAATATTCAAACAATTTACAATAACTCAATTTGATAGATTTCATTTATATTTCAAAATTCAACTTTAATCCTATTTAAAATTTCAAAATACTCACTTAATCTTCTTTAATATCATTTAAATAAAATCTCATATTACAATTTAATTTAATAATAAATATTCTAATTTTATTTAAAGTTGAAAACAATCATTTAACCACTTTTTATCAAATCAAGTTATAAAATCACACCATTCAAAATATCAAAATCAATAAGTTCAAATCAACCTTATTTAAATTCAATTCTAGACAAATTTAATTATAAATCAATTCTTATTTAAATTCAATTCTTAACAAATTAAATTACAAATCAATTCTTATTTAATTTATCTTTCCAATCTTCATTTACTTAAAGTTATTATAATAATCTAATTTAAAATATTAATATAAAAATTTAAATAAATACTTAACATATTATATATATTATTAGTTAAATTAAATTCTTAATAAATTTTATTATATTAGTTATTATTAAATTAAATTTTATATTATTAAATCTATTTTATTATATATTTTAAAAATAATAAAGTTATAAGTAAAATTTTATAATTTTCATTTTTGAAACATAACTTATAATTTTAAAATATCCAAAACATATAATTTTAAAAATCTAACTTTTACACATATATTAAAATCAAAATCTTTATATTACATTTAAAAATCAATATTTATTTAAAACTCATATATTTCCTTTCAAACTTTGGAAATCATTTTCAAAAATAGACCAACGGTGTCCGTATATAATTTTCTATCCTATGGTGAAGTATACAGAGATTTATCATTTCAATCCGCAATTCAAATTTAATATTTACGGGTATATATCATTTCAACTTGCAATCCCATAATTTTAAATTCAGTAAAATTGCATGGGTTTATCATTTCATCCCATAACGATTTTCCCCTAATCTGTAATATCGTTCGGGTATGTATCATTTCAACCCACAGGGAATTACTAACTATCAGGAACTTGTAGAGTGAGAACGATAAAATAATAATATAAAATGACATAGAATATCAATGGCAAATATGATCAAAATTGTTAAATTAAATATGATATACACATACTAACAAGTTATTGGTGTCAATAATGTCAATTATAATGGGTGAACAAATGCAAATAATATCATATCATATTTAAACGATTTAATTGCTAACAAATTCAAATTTTTTTCAATATATTTCAATTATCATTTCAGGTGAATTAAATTTACTAAATATAAGAATGTTAATAGTGAGTGATTGCTTACCTTTCGAGTCTAGAGAATAACAAGAACAAGATGCGACAATCCAAGCACAAATTCCAAAGCAGGGCACGATGAACATGAATTTGACGAGCAAAGTTGATAGCTTGGAATCGAAGAAAACAAATCAAAACCAGCTTGATACAAACTGAAACAAAAATTTAAAAAAACAAAAATTTACTCATATATAAAATAAAATCTTCATATTATATTTCGAAAATCATTATTTAATAAAAAAACACATATATTAAAATCACAATGTCTATATATCATATATATAAAAGAGAAAAAAATCTATATATAATTTAAGAATCAATATATATATATATATATTATATTATATATTAAAACAAATATTTAAAAATAAAATCTTCTATTATAATTTAAAAATCAATGTTTATTAGAATCCATATTTTCTAAAATTCTTCAAATAGACATCTAAACATAATATATATTTTAAAGTTATAAAAAAATCTATTTAAGGATATTAACATAAGTTTTACTAACACATCAAACATAGAACAAAACACAAAATATATATGTACACTTTAACCAAAATATATTATCATAAATTTACATATTATAATGAAAACATAAGAAGTGAAGGTTGTATACTGTGAGGAGGGAAAGCGGAAGAGAAGCTACTACGAGCATGGATGGGAGCTGATGTTCATGTGGAGGTGATGGGTCGGAGGGTGGAGAGGGAACTGCCGTATGAAGGCGCTCAGGGTAGCTTGGTGGCTTCGGTTGCTGTGAGATGGAGCTGGCAGCGGACTTGGGAGGAAGGCTGAGGTTCGATGGAGGAAAGTCAGTGGTTGTGGAAGTTTTGGTTGAGCAAGGGGCTATTGCGCGCGTAAGGTGGAAGGGTGGAGGAGCAAGCGGGCACTGGGTGGTTGATGTTGGTCGGTGGGCGAGATGGAGTGGAGGCGGTGCTGCCATAGAAGAAATGAGGAGCGGTTTTTTTTGAATACACATGCGGTTTTGATTTTTTTTATATGCTAAAGGAGGAGCTATCATGATGTTGGTGGTGGGAAGGAAAGGTGAGGTTTGGGTTGCACGGTGATGAGTGCTCGGTTGAGAGAGTGTGGTGCTCTGGCGAACTAGCAAACTAGCTGCAAGGGGAAGGTGAGGCGGAATGAGGCTTTCGATGCTGAAAATGGAGTTGAGCAGGCTCAAAAAAAATAAAAGGCTTCAGGTGGAAGAAAAAAATGAAGTGCTGCTGAGATGAAAGCAACTTTATATATATATATATATATATATATATATATATATCCAAAGTAAAGAACAGAATAGACCAAGAAAAGAAGGGAGAGAAATTGCCAGCAAAGAATATATTAAACGGTAGGAATAGAAATTGTCAGATATTAAATACAGGAAATAATTAAAAGCAAATGGCTGTTGGTTAATACGGTGGATAATGGAAAGGCACAAGGAAACCAAAAGATTCAAAACGGGTACCGATACGACTGATCGTTTGCCGATTTCGCCACGTACCGGATGGTGAAATGCACAAATGAATATACTGCGTAGATTAGCACGATGGGATGAACAAAATGGTACATAGATATGAGAGATATGACTATCCTATCAAAACTCGATATTTGTTGCCAAAAATGCAGCTAAAACACTGAAAATAAGATAAATGGGGCTAGAGTAGTCCAAATTTGGCGAAACGAAATATGGCGTCTCACTCAAAAAATGATTTACATTTTTATTATATAAAAATATTCAGGTTTCGAAAATATTTAATTTTCATAAATTTTCAACTTATATTATATTTTAAATAGGAATTACACAACAGAGCAAACTTCCATATTTTCTGACGAAAATCTGCCATTTGCTATGTTTCAATAGACGCATAACAAATATCAAATTTTTATTGTCAAATTTAATTGTTATATTTTCAAGAAAAATTCAATTAATTACGTTATTTAAAAATCGCTAAAATTTACAGGTCGTTACACTCTCCCACACTCAAAACTTTTTGTCCCCGAAAAGGAACGAGATAGGAGAATAGAAGCAACTGAAAAAATAAGATAGATTCAAAATACATATTACCAGCTACAATAATTAATTCAAACCATAAATTTTATTAGTTTTTAAATTGATTAATGTTCAACAAATTTGGGTTCAATCCATTTTATTTAATTAATAAACGTTCATCGCATTCACATTTGGTTGATTTCAATTCAATGTATTTCAATCAATTTATCAACATTTGTCATAAAAGTTTCTTTCAAAATAAATTTATTTTTATTTAACTCATTTACTTTATCCATTTATCTTCAGTTAAGTTTATTCCACTTAAAATTCAATTTCATCTATTCTTAAGTTCATATTTATTTACTTAAATAGTATTTCTCTATTTATTATTCAATTTATTTCACTTACATTTCTTATAATATTATTACAACTCAATTTTTATTATAAATTCCCTTATCAAAATTCATTTTTGGACATCGTATTACTTACATTTATATTATATATTATTCAATTGCATGTTCTTATTACATTCAAATTTTCAGATAAGTTTTATTAATGTATTTGAGTGTAATTGAGCATTATACAAATTTTCTTTTTATTTACAATATTTCTATTAAGCAAAATTTAGTTTGAACATTTTTATTACTTAAGTTTTCTCTTGTATAATCTTCAATTACATATTCACATTATATTTTAAACTTTTTGAATATTTCAGGTAAGTTATATATGTTTTAGAATGCAACTGAGATTACACAAATTAATTTTATTCAAATTCAACTGTTTCAAGATGTGTTGATTTCATTTCTCATTTTAGGCACTCCACTTATTCATAAATTTTGCTTCATTTAAATAATTTAAAATCATTACTTAACCTAAAACTTGAGAGTAAATTTTTGGTTTCACTTCAAACCATTTTGAAATATATATATATATATTTTATACATCAAATCATACTCAAGAAATTGAAATCAAATCCAGTTTTCAAAACAAAAGTGTAGCCAAGCTACTATGTGGTCTCTACACTTTGAGATTTGAAAATGAATGTCGATGATGCTGCAGTCATCACCAAAATTATTTTCCAGCGATAAAAGAGGAGGGTACAAACTTACTCTTTTAAAATTCTTTGGAAGCAATTTCTATTCGAAAATGTTTTCAAATAATATATTTTCAAACCTTTGAAATTTTTTTTTGAAAAGCACCAGAAATTTAATTCTCAAATCCTTAATTTAAATTCATTTCATTTGCAAAATCAGATTTATAACCCATGTTTTAAAGTTTCATCTCCTTATAATATACAACAATAGTTAATAATTTAGGAATGTTAACAAAACAATAAATGATAATCTAGTATTATCATTTCTAACAACCAATTCATGTAACTATCTAATTTCAAAAAATTACTTATATATATAAAACAAAATCATACAAAATTATTTCATTTACCAGTTTCGAAAAACAATATTGTGTTAGTTTGCTCCTTTCAAGTGTTTTGGAATTCCTATCAATAACGTTGGCCACACGAATCGATCGAAACCCAAAATTCAAACTTAACAACTTAAACAACACAATATAAAACATTTTATATTGATTACAAATACATTCCCTCATAGGATGATTCAAAAATAGATTTTAGAACAAAGATAGAGATTCAAATTTAGAGGGACTCTAATCAAAGAGAATTCTAATCAAGAAGATAGGCTCGAAAGGAAGATAAGATAATTAAATTACAAAAGAGGAAAGATGGATAGACTTATATTAATCGCGACGACCTTAACCGGGTCAACCGAGACTTAGGAACACGAGAATATTATCAAAGAAAATAAGGACAAACTTGTTGAGAACATCATGGAAAACGCGATTCATGAGATCGATGAAGAAGGCAGGAGCATTGGTTAATCCAAAGGGTAAGATTAACCATTCATAGAACCATTCATCTATGAGGGAAGACAATAGGTCGAGCTCCATGAAAAAGATCAATGCGGAATTCAATTTCCCGCCTGGGAGGAAGAGAAGCGACTTCACCAAAACATAAGGATAATCCCTGACTATCAGGGTGGATTCGAGATCACACGATAATTACCCTGGTCGTCTACTAGGGAAACGGTTCAGGCTTATGCAAGAAATAACAGCATCAAAACCGAGGACATAGAAATCTTCGATGAATCGACGCTTGTTGTAAAGGAGTTCCACCACTTTACAAATCGTACTAAAGTTGGTGGGACCACCGATGGGATTAGTCACACATCAGGATGAAGTTGTCAATTGAGGTGGCAAGATGAGCTCAAATTTATTGCAGAGATCAATAGAAATGAAGCTATCGGATGCTCCAGTATCATAAGAACACGAACAGGAAAAATCAAAGAAAGAAAGGTGCCCTGGAAAGTACCTCGAGTATCATCGACTGAAGGAGGAGTGGAAGAGACAAGAACGAATTTTAGAACAAAGGTAAAGATCAAGTTCAATAGGAATCCAAATCAAGAGAATCCTACCAAAGAATTTCAAGCTCGAACGAATATGATTCTATGATTAATTCTACACATTCTAGGGTATCACTACCCTATCTCTAATGAGTTTTTACTCCATATGCCAAGTTTTTCCTAAACCAGAGCCCTAATACCAACTGTAACGACCTGCTATTTTGAATCATTCAAATCGACAATCATCCATACATGTCAGATTTGAATTGCTCAAAACAACAGATTGTTAATTTATATTTCGCAAAATGCAGCTTATACAGTAAATAAATCAATCACATAATCACAGACAGAGTAATATAACAATAAGCAGCGGAATAGATAAATAGTAGTTCATGAAGCTACTATATAAACATCAGAGTCTGAAACAAATACAACAGGAAATCCCAAGTACAGAGAAGTCTCAAATACAAAAGCAACTTACAAGACTGAATATAAACAACTAGAAATAACTAAAAATAACTGGAATGCTGAATAGATAACAGACAGATCTTCAAGCAAAGCTCTAAACTCCAAAAGTGAGTCTCAAATGCTTTGACACTCACTCTGACCCGAGCATAAATCAAAACACAAAACACTCGAGTGAGGATTAACATTCTTGTACAAGTAAATCAACTCAAGTAAAATGTCAACTAAAATACAACATAACTTAAAGGATGTTTGGATACCCATCCTCTAAGGATCCGTTAAACTATCTACATACATAGTACAATACGCTACATATATAATGTCTACAGTAAAATAAACTATTAAAATAGCGTTAAGGCGTTACCCATACCCCCCTTAACACATTTTATGTAATGTTATAGTCTATACAGTACTGTAAACTCCACTAAATCGGTGGGCTATCAGGGAGCACTCCATAGGTACGACACAAACCAAACTCATAGAAGGCGCGATAAGGAATGTGATAAGGCACACGAGGCAATGCCTAAGGTAGGATTCTACGGTTTGCACTCCCAGACTAGTGGTAACGCATAACAGCTACTACCGCTGTGACGCCCCACCCCGAGACCCACATTTACAAAGAGTATTATTGGGTAATACCGTCTGCTAATGCGAAGAATAGGGCTGGTTAGGAATGGCCATCTATAGCCTTGTCTTAAATACCTATTGAATACGTCGATAAATGCCCTATTTTTGTTCCATCTCAAGTGGATCGACATATCCAATAAATACTTAATACAAAGCCATAGGTGGCTATAGGATCTATCAGAACAAAATACAACAACTAAAATGTAAAACACATCATAGAACAGTAGATAATTACATATACACATACATATACAGATACATCATAGAGTATACAAAATGATACATCACATATGTCGTATAACGACCACAATACAAACACGAGTCAAAAGAATATACATATCAGAGTAGCAACAAAAGGACTACACAAAAGCTACAACAAAAAGCTAGCAGAAAAGTCCATGCGGAAGCGGATATGCTAAGTCCAAAAGGGTACCTAACCTGAAACACCTCGATCTGACCCGAGTATAAAATACATGGGTCAGTCTAGCTAAAAAAAATCAGTTTAAGAGGATATACGATAATATAAGCACAAGGTAAGGTGATAATCTTCTCAAGTGAGAAGGAATAATTCAAGGATATATGGTTACTTCACATGGCATAACTAAGTAGGTATAGTAATTTCAAGTGATATAAGGATATCTCTAAACATGAATGCAACTCAAAGGCGATAAAACTTCATAACAAATCTCACAATAAAAGCACGCCTCATCTCATCGGCGTATTACAAAACATCAAATATGGTTTAGGAGAAAAACATAACTCCAAAAAGGATAAATCCTAAACCCGCCATATCAGCAAACTCAAAAGCAACTCAAGAAATCACCATCTCAAAATACGCCATAAGGCAAATGCATATATCACCATATGGGAGGATATAATCCCAAATAAACGCAAAAAGGAAAATCTCATATAATAACGCCAAAAGGTAAATCTCAAATAATAACGCCAAAAGGCAAATCTCAAATAACGCCAGTGTAGGCAACTCAAATTCCCCTAAGGTAATCGCCATACATATATATATAAAACGGCTCGAATGGCCAACCATGAAAAGGCGATACACTAGGGAAATCACAATAATCAATGAAATCATCTCAAAAGTTTTGCACGAGCTTTTGGCCGAAGCCTGCTAAGTACTGATCTCTAAAAATAGGTACCTCGCCTAAAGGCAAATACGTCACAATGATAAATACGCTACGATGGCAAATACACCGCAATGGCAAATGCTGTAATGGCAAACATCTCGAAGACAAATATGCCGCAATGGCAATGACCCGAAAGTCCAGTACTGGCAATACGCCGCAATGGCAAATGTGTCACAAACTCTTGGATAGGAACCCGAACTGTGTTAACATGCATCCCATACCACACGTTCACACTAAACGGTTTACTAACCGCTAGTAAATTTCACACTGAAAGCAATAAAAAGTTTACCTCATCTCATAGGTTATCTCGACCCGAAGGTCAAAACAATCAAACAGACAAGTCAGGAATTAACCGATAAGATAAACGCACGTGTCACATACCATGAGTTTTACCAAACCGTTTAATTCTCCTTCTCATTCGCTCGAATAGTGCAAAAATGTGTATTTTATATATATAATAATTTACTTGAGAAAAAAAGCTTTTAAAACCATTTTCCCGAAATCAATTTTGAAATCAATATTTGAAAATTCCCTTATTATAGAGAATAAATAGATTTTTTTATCGTTTAAAATAACTTAAAAACATTATATAATAATTATTTTAAATGCCAATTTATTTTAAAAATTATTTCAAAATCGTTTGGAAACATCCTTGCTCGAAATCAAATCACTCAAAACTGTCATTCAGATTCAATTCAAATTCAATTCAAATTCAATTCAAATTTGAATTTCAAATTCATCAAAACTTGGCTAGCCTATTGATAGGCATCATAACCCTCAAAACATTTCAGAAATATCATAAAAACATGAAGTAAAAGTCAAAAGTCGGGCAGAAAAAGAACATAAAAATGCATAGGCTAAACAATACCCATGTCTGAAATCTTCTCCGAATTCAACTTTTGGACATAATTTGAAAGGCTTAATAACCTCAGAATGGTCTAAAATTTGATACACGTAAAGTAGAACAATTTATCAATGAACTAGAAAAAGATTCACTGAATTCCGATATGAAATGCTAAAGATATGGAATCTCAAACATGGACTCAGGCCATGTTGAATTCTGCCCAGGTCTAAAACCCTCTCGGGTTCAATTTACAGACATGGAACAGGTAGCCAAACGACCTCTGATTGAAGTAAAAATTGGTATGCACATAGTAGAAAACGTCAGCTTAAAAAAAAAAATCAATGAATTCCGACTGGAAATGAAAAAGTTACGCTGTCTCAAACATGAACTCAAGCCATGTGTGCAACAGTTCAAAAACCAAAATGTGCCCAGGCCTGAAAACCATATTGGGTTCAACTTACATGCCTGAAAGAGAGAACCAAACGATCTCATATTGAGCTCAAAGTTTGTATGCACATACTAGAAAAATTTTCAAACAAAAAAAGAATCGATGAATTCTAGCAAGAAATGAAAGAGATATGCTTTCTCAAACATGAACTCAGGCCATGTTTGCAGCAACTCAAAACAAAATGTGCACAGGCAAAAATCTGGATTTGAATTGATTTTCTACCACTATTTTGAACATCCAAATGACAATATTTTTCAACCAAAATTTGCAGAGACCAAGATCAACATGTAAACTACCAAATGAAAGAAATCTGGTCGCATTGCATTGCCGGAATCAATAGTTACAGGCTTTCAAAGTAGCAATATGAAACTGATTTCGAACGGAGAACCAACTACAGAAAAATACGAACAAAAGCTAATTTTTTACAGTTTCTTGCAATTTTGAGCTTGGCTCAGCTAGAATTTATGAGTATTCCAACTCACCTTTTTGTTTGGATGCAAATACCCAGATTTATGAAGAAAGATTAGAGCTTTTTGCTTGATTATAAGCCTGTAGAACCTCTACAGGAGAATAACAGTGCATGCAAGAACAAACAAATAGTAAATTAGAAACCTAATTCACAAATCAGAAATTTTTGATGAAATTGTAAGTTTGGAGTTTGATTACCTTTGTATTATCACTCTAGCTTGAAAAAGACTTTAATTTGCTAAGTAAAGTTGAAGAAATTTGCTTGAATTTGCAATTTGGTGGAGTGGGTTCTATTTTCTTATTATCAGGATGAAGAGGAAGATGAGTATGTGAGAAATGAACGTACGGGCAATAGTTTTCTGACTTTCTCAAACCTGGTTAAGTCCTAAGTGGGCCAAATGGACTTAAAATTAAAAGAAAATCAAGTGGCCTAAGTTTATTAATCAACACTTAACTAAAATATGAACATATATCACATTATACACAAAACAAAATGCCTCTTCTTCATACTTTTACACAAGAAAAGTATGTAAACTTGTATACTTTTAAAATAAAACATTTTCTACCACATAAAAAGATAAATTTATATATTTAAGACATTTTTATTATTAAAATCCTTTATTTAACAAAAATTCACTATTTACTAAAATAAAAGAATAAAAGCATATTTTTTACTTCTAAAATTTGACAAAAATCTATTTCTTACTTAGAAAAATATTTTAAACCATTTATAAACTTGATTTATAGGAAAAACATATTTTTAGACCAATTTCCACCTTTTTATTTAAATAACAACCTTTAAAAATCACATACTTCTTTTAAAAATCATTAAAACAAGTAAATGGGCAATGATTAATATAAATATTGCATTTTCTTTGAATTAAAGTCATTTTCCATTTATTATCACCCCAACCAAATAAAATAAAGTTCTAATCTTTATTTTCACAATTTAATTCCAAAATTTATTGTTTATTCCAAATAAACAATTATAAATCTCCAATTCCATTTTAATTCACAATATTAAATTATAATTACCATTATAATTTAATATTGACCGGTAATCTCCAAACCAGGGTTGTTACAGACTCCCCCCTTATAAAAATTGCATCCTCGTAATTTCTAGAGAAGTGTTTATATTCAACATATTAATTTCATCAATCAAAAGAGAAAAGGAGACAAGCTTGAGATAAAAAGGTTTCTCTCAACTCAAAATGATAGAAGACCAAGATAAAATTGCTTGATAAATTCTATAATTTCCCGAATATATTCGTCGGGATTAGTGGACTATATAATTTGTATGAGCAACACCTCATGATTTCAAAGGCTTCACTCCTTCGAAACAAGAACACAAACATAATGCTACCCAAAAGATTAATCAAGTGAGATTGATTTCTTAGAAATTTCTCGAATAGAGTCGGGATTTAGCTCAACCTTTATCTCAGACTCCAATCACTAAGATGATTATCGACATGACTTTCCGTGTGTCATTACGGAAAGGACCATGCCAACAATGGTTTGACAACAAGAGAGGTAAGAGAATTCGATGATAGGTGGTTTCTTCAAAGGCCACCAGACTCAATTGACCGCATAATGCATGTCATTAGACAACGGTACAAAGACAAAACAAACTCGAGGAATGCATTTCTATACTCTTATTCTACAAAGAATTTTTTTAAGGTTTCCAAAAACCCAATTTCTTTACACTCTAATTCTCAAACTTCAAAATTTTGAAAATTTTCAAAACTTCTTTCAAAAATCCAATTTAATCTCTAAACTCTTAATTAAAGTGAAAAAATACTTTACACATATATTCTTCCACAATATATATATCAGTTTGAAACATATACTTTTATACAAAACATCAACCAATTTATATTCACAAAATGGGTAGGATGCACATAATTATTAAGAAAACAAGTTATTTCAATCACAAACCTGCTGTAAAGATCTTCAAATTTGACCAAGCAAATCTCAAAATCTGAAAATACTTATAGAATGAAAGTTGTTCTAATAAGTCTAAGCTTTCCAACAATATAAAGGTCATCCAAATTGGATTTACGGTTTGAAAGTTATGCTAAATTTACTTTCAGCTTAAATTTTAGAAAATTTCATAATAGGACAGAAATGTCTATCCACTTTCAAACCCATTTTAAACTAAATTAAAAGAAAAAGCTTCCAAAGTGGTAAAAAAAATTATAGCTTACTGAAAGCTCTTTCATTTACAAAAAGTTTGAACTCATTCGGAGTTATAAATCTGAAGTTATGATTGTTTTAGCACAACACTATTTCAATCAAATTTCATCTTTCAAATCAAATTAAACTTTGAAATTTTCCCAAACCATTTTAATTTGAAATTGTATTTTCAAACAAGCATTTTGCTAAATCATTTATTAAATGATCTTTTTTTTCCCTGAAAAGCTAAGGCATACCAAAATGTGATCAACTTTATATAATTTTCATAAAAGAAACAATTCATTAATTAGAAAATTTTCATTACTTCCCAAAAATCTAATTTTTAAAACAATTAACTAAGAAAACTCATTTTGGAAGAGATGACTAATATCTTCCATTATCAAAAGATGATTATTGGTTATCCCTCAAAATAAATTTTTGGGATATATATATATATAAATTTTTTTTCCACAATTAAAATGATTATACTGCATGAATTGTTCATTTATCAAAAACAATTCAAATTCTTATTTTCACTTGTCACAAAATTAAAATTCCATCTAATTATCAACATAAAACTAATTAAAGTTGATAATTAATTCGAACTTGTTTTCAAAAGAATTTTGCAATTTCAAACCCATAAGTTTTAGTACCATTTAAGTTTAAAACATAAACTAGCTCACAAATTTATACTAAATGTTCTAAACTAACACTTCTTTATTTTCTCTTAAGATAGAGTTTTATATCTATCCTCTACTATTACTCAAATAACTAAGTGTTAAAACAAATTTTTATAGCCATCATTAATAACTTGTAATAAACTATTCAATTAATATTTTAATTTTTCTAACCAAAGTATTCTTTTACCTTAAATACATCATTTTATTAATCAAAGCATCAAATGATATTTTCTTCTAATTAAGACATCCCCTTAATTAGAATTTTTCACTTTTACTTACCCAAATTACAATATTCAATTTCTCAAATTTCTAATAATATAAGGGTATTGTCTTGCCATTTATTTATAGTGAATGACCCCATCGATTGGCTGCAGAGTTGATCAAATGATCAAAACTGCCTCGCCACCCCTCCAACACTCACTATGGTTCAATGGTTTCATTAAACATTTAAAATAAAAATAAATACTCGACCATATTAATTATTTCCAAACTTTACTTATTAAAACTCAATTTACCGTGTCTGACTATCTCATCATAGTGTTTAGGAAATTCCTATCGATAACGTTGATCAGTGCATCGACCAGAATTCTTAAAGCACTTGATGGACAGCCCAACACAAAAATCATTTTCCATAAAAAGAAATGCCTCATATATGATTTACAAAATATTCTTTACTTATCACAACAAAATCCAATTTCTCTTAAAACATAACTTTAATTTTAAAGATTTTGAAACACAATTTATTATTTACATTCAAAATAAAAAACATAAGAAGGATTCCTCGAGATATTCCTAGAATACTCGATTCACAAGTTTGATGAATATACCAGTGTGTTTGTCAAACCGAACAGTATCACGAACCAATCACAAAAACTATACGAGTGTGGATTGCAGTAAGAGGAACGCTATCCTCCGTGACTCGTAGCTCATGAAAATCGGTGTAAGGTCAAGCTGAGGAATGACCCTAACAGCACTCAATAGATTAAAAGAAATAGGTAAGATATACAAGTAATGGCAAGATATCTTCTCGAATGAGAAGAAGAATACAAACGAACACATCATTACTTCGAGTGAAGTAATGTCACAAAGCCTATCAACAAATGAGTATCCAAAGAGGATATTTCGA
Organism: Allium fistulosum; assembly: GCA_030737815.1. Lineage (NCBI taxonomy): Eukaryota > Viridiplantae > Streptophyta > Magnoliopsida > Asparagales > Amaryllidaceae > Allium > Allium fistulosum. The sequence continues at coordinate 629,817,008 of CM060903.1, read as the reverse complement.
AAGAAGCATGAATGACAAATGTCGAATAAATTCATTAATCACCTCATTTCCTTAGTGGATATTCTCGTGGAAGAATGACCGAAAGGCTAAGAGTTGGAAAGGAGGTCAATACAATACTAGATTGCCCGATGGGTGACAAACCCAAACGGACTCTCAGAAATCAACAAAGTCACAATGACTGGAATTCGAGATATATCATCAACATCTCGAAACTCAAGAGTGAACACAGATACTTCGGAATCATCATTAACATTCCGAAGAACAAGAGACATCAAATCAGCCGAGTTAGGATACCTAAATATAGGATCCTTTGAATCACAGAATGTGGCTTGATAATATGCAAGCCACTCCATCTCAAATCACTCCAAACTCTAAAATAGAAAATAACGTGATAATTCGCACAAAAAGATAAGCTACAAGGAACAAATCCCAAAACCCTCAAACACCATGCCAAATATTGCGGATCCCCTCAATAGGATTCGCAATCCTCATAGAAGTCACAAGATAAGAACATCTAAAAGCATCAACCAATTCCTCCGATACAAATGAGTGTGACGCACCCGTATTGAAGAGGTCTCGAATAGAATAATCACAATGGATTACTCCTAGGATGAGATATCATCAATTTAGTAATGGAATGCTATGGAATAAAATATATTCCTAGACATATTCCAACTTACATATACTCCAAAAGACACGAAAAGGCTAAGGACAAAATGATTAGGGAATTTGTAACACTTGTACTATACTTGGATGTACCGTAATATATGTTTATGTTCTGTGTTTATCATATTTTGTTCTGAACTCAGCTCTAATACCAAGCTATGACGCCCCATCCCGAGACCCACATTAACAAAGAGTATTACTGGGTAATGTCGTCTGCTAATGCGGAGAATATGGCTGGTTAGGAGCGACCATCTATAGCCTTGTCTTAAATACCTATTGAATACGTCGATAAATGCTCTAGTTTTTTTCCATCTCAAGTGGATCGACATATCCAATAAATACTTAATACAAAGCCATAGGTGGCTATAGGATCTATAGAAACAAAATACAACAACTTAAATGTAAAACACATTACAGAACAGCAGATAATCACATATACACACACATATACAGATACATCACAAAGTATACAAAATGATACATCACATATGTGGTATGACGACCTCAATACAAACACGAGTCAAAAGAATATACATATCAGAGTAGAAACAAAAGCAATACACAAAATCTACAACAAAATGCTAGCAGAAAAGTCCATGCGAAAGCAGATAGGCTAAGTCCAAAAGGGTACCTAATCTGAAACACCTCGGTCTGACCCGAGTATAAAATACACGGATCAGTCTAGCTAAACAAATTAGTTTAAGAGGATATACGATAATATAAGCACAAGGTAAGGAGATAATCTTCTCAAGTGAGAAGGAATAATTCAAGGGTATATGGTTACTTCACATGGCATAACTAAGTAGGTATAGTAATTTCAAGTGATATAAGGATACCACTAAACATGAATGAAACTCAAAGGCGATAAAACTTCATAACAAATCTCACAATAAAAGCACGCCTCATCTCATCGGCGTATTACAAAACATCAAATATGGTTTAGGAGAAAAACATAACTCCAAAAAGGATAAATCCTAAACCCGCCATATCAGCAAACTCAAAAGCAACTCAAGAAATCACCATCTCAAAATACGCCATAAGGCAAATGCATACATCACCATATGGGAGGATATAATCCGAAATAAACGCCAAAAGGCAAATCTCATATAATAACGCCAAAAGGTAAATTTCAAATAATAACGCCAAAAGGCAAATCTCAAATAACGCCAGTGTAGGCAACTCAAATTCCCTTAAGGTAATCGCCATATATATATATATATAAAACGGCTCGAATGGCCAACCACGAAAAGGCGATACACTAGGGAAATCACAATAATCAATGAAATCATCTCAAAAGTTTTGCACGAGCTTTTGGCCGAAGCCTGCTAAGTACTAATCTCTAAAAATAGGTACCTCGCCTAAAGGCAAATACGTCACAATGATAAATACGCTACGATGGCAAATACACCGCAATGGCAAATGCCGAAATGGCAAACATCTCGAAGACAAATACGCCGCAATGGCAATGACCCGAAGGTCCAGTACTGGCAATACGCCGTAATGGCAAATGTGTCACAAACTCTTGGATAGGAACCCGAACTGTGTTAACATGCATCCTATACCACACGTTCACACTAAACGGTTTACTAACCGCTAGTAAATTTCACACTGAAAGTAATAAAAAGTTTACCTCATCTCATAGGTAATCTCGACCCGAAGGTCAAAACAATCAAACAGACAAGTCAGGAATTAACCAATAAGATAAACGCACGTGTCACATACCACGTGTTTTACCAAACCGTTTAATTCTCCTTCTCATTCGCTCGAATAGTGCAAAAATGTGTATTTTATATATAAAATAATTTACTTGAGAAAACAAGCTTTTAAAACCATTTTCCCAAAATTAATTTTGAAATCAATATTTGAAAATTCCCTTATTATAGAGAATAAATATTTTTTTTTATAGTTTAAAATAGTTTAAAAATATTATATAATAATTATTTTAAATGCCAATTTATTTTAAAATTATTTCAAAATTGTTTGGAAAAATCCATGCTCGAAATCAAAGAAATCATTCAAAACCGTCATTCAAATTCAATTCAAATTCAATTCAAATTCATCAAAACTTGGCTAGCCTATTGATACTCATCATAGCCATTAAATTATTTTAGAAATATCACAAAAACATGAAGTAAAAGTCAAAAGTCGGACGGGAAAAGAACATAAAAATGCATAGGCAAACAATACCCAGGTCTGAAATCTTCTCAGGTTTCAAATTACGGACGTAATTTGAAAGGCTTAATATTCTCGGAATGGTCTAAAATTTGATACACATAAAGTAGAACAATTTATCCATGAACTGGAAAAAGATTCACTGAATACCGATATGAAATGCTAAAGATATGGAATCTCAAACATGCACTCAGGCCATGTTGAATTCTGCCCAGGTCTAAAACCTTCTCGGATTCAAATTACAGACATGGGAAAGGTGACCAAACGACCTCTGATTGAACGGAAAATTGGTGTGCACATATTAGAAAACTTCAGCTTTCAAACAAAAAAAGAATCAATAAATTCCGACTGGAAATGAAAAAGTTACGCTGTCTCAAACATGAACTTAGACCATGTTTGCAATAGTTCAAAAACAAGTGTGCCCAGGCCTGAAAACCATCTTGGATTCAACTTACAGGCCTGAAACAGAGGACCAAACGACCTTATATTGAGCTAAAAATTGGTATGCATATACTAAAAAACTTTATATTTCAGGCAAAAAAAGAATCGTTGAATTCCAGCAAGAAATGAAAGAGATACGCTGTCTCAAACATGGACTCGGGCATGTTTACAGCAACTCGGGAAACATAATGTGTACATGCAAAAATCTGGGTTTGAATAGATTTTCTACCACTGTTTTGAACATCCAAATGACAATATTTGTAACGACCCGTAAATTTCAGTGGTTTTATTTATTTAATTAATTGAATTTTTGTGAAATTTTAAACAATAAAATTTTAAAATAAAAATTTGATATTTGAAATATGTCTAATTAAATATAGCAACTGATAAATTTTCAGCTGATAATATTGAAGTTTATTTTCTTGTGTAATTTTATTTTAATCTATGTCAGTTAATAATCGATGATAATAAAATGTTTGCAAAACCTGAATATTTTTATACGATAAATTTGTAAATCATCATCTGAGTGAGACGTCATATTTCGTTTCTCCAAATCTGGACTGCTATTGCTCCGTTCATCTTATTTCTGACATTTTAGCAGCATTTCGGTACCGATATCGACTTTTGATAAGATGATCGTACCTCTGACATCTGTATACCATTTTGATCGTCTCGTCGTGCTGATCTCAAAAGCATATTCGTTTGGGTGTTTCAGAGTTCAGAAGACGACGAAATCTACGGAAACGATTTCCGTATCAGTTTTGTATTTTGAGCCTTTTAGTTTCGGTGCATCTTTTCAATACCCACGTGAAACTGAAGAGCTATTAGCTATTAATAGTTTCAGCCAGCTTTTTGATTGATGACTTTTGCTATTCCTAGCTTTGATTTTTCACTAGTTAGTTATGCATATCTCTGTCTCTTGCCTTTCTTTTACTTTCGATCTATCTTTTTAATATAATAAAATAAATCAATGTTTAGCCTGGAGATATTTTATTTTTCCCAAGCATCTGCTAGTTTTCTCATCCCTGCCCCTTCATTTCTCAATTCTCTGCCTTGTCAACCAAACAGTCGTCTCACCATCTCCTACATGGCCACGACAACACCACGCGACCCACTACTCATCTTCACTCTAGCCTCAACATCACCTCCTTTCCTTGTTAGAACCCTAGGCCAAAGCCATCATCATCAACAGGGCCGAACCATTCCACTCCCCTTGCCACCTTCTCTATCTCTGACAAAACCCTCCAAGCAGCCATTCGCCTTTCTTAATCCACCATCCCCTTCCATTTTACCAAAGACCTCCCATCTTCTCTCGAGCTGCAGTGCCTCCTTAGCCACCGCCTTGCCGGCCTTGTCACGATGAGCCTTGTTTTTCCCTTCACTGATTTCCTCTCGAGTTGTATATTGTGCATATATATATATATATATAAATAAAAAAACTTATGCATATTTTGATTTTGGTTTATAAGTACATGTTCGGTTTTGTAAACAAGCTTATATTGGCATTATATAATTGATTTTATATATACATATATTCTTATAGCCTGCATTTGTTTAATTTGTGAGACCTGTTTCGTTTATACTTGGGTATGTTTAACTAAAATATTGCTTTAGAATGATATTTTATGTCAGTATATATGTATGGAATATATGTTTTATGTAAAAGTGTATGTTATATATATATATTATCAGCTTATGTTGTAAAGTTCAAATAATAGTTATATATTATATTGATAAGTTAGCTTATATGAGATTTTTCCTGTCAGAATATATATATAGTTTATGTTGTTCGATAGTGATTCAATAATTAATATTCTAAAGATTCTATAGTGATTCTAGTAGTGATTGTATATAGTTTATGCTGTTTGATTTTAGTAGTGATTCTAACATCTATATATATAGTTCATGTAAACTATAGATCAGTTTCTACGTAAAGGTTTAGATAAGTCTGTATAAATATTTTGTTGTATATATATACCTGGTTTTAAAACAAATGAGCATAATATATATTAGTATATATAGGCTGTCTCATAATTGCAAATGAACATACTTTATATAAGTAAGTATTTTGCAATTTTTTTAAGAATTTGTATGTGTTGGTTTCGAATTATATTATGTCAATATACTTGCCTTACGTGTTTATTTAAACAATGATCTTGAAATACATATATATTTAAATTTGTAATGTGTTTGAATTGAAAATATGATTTCATAAATAGTTATATATATATATGTATGTATATATATTAGTATACGAGTATTGTATGATGTAATATAAAGTATTATACCTATATATATCATACTTTAAACGTAGGTTGTGTTCTAGTAGTTGTTTTGCTAGTGGATGTTCTAGACACATGACTGGGAATCCAGATATGCTGAATGATATAATATACAAAGACGGAGGACTGGCTAACTTTGGAGACAATTCAAAAGGTTATGTGATCGGCATCGGCAAAGTCGGTAACTCTGAAACTCCTATTATTACTAATGTTTTGCTAGTTAAGAATCTGAAACACAATCTGCTAAGTATAAGTCAACTATGCGATAAAGGATATAAAATTAAATTTGAAAAAGATAAGTGTCTCATTGAAGATAATAATTCAACCATAATATTTGAGGGAATTAGGAAAAAGAATATTTATATTCTTAGTATGAAAATTTCTAATGATAACTTGTGTCTTTTGGCAAATGCAAGTGACCCATGGATTTGGCATAAGAGATTTGGGCATTTGAATTTCAAACTCTTATCTAGACTGTCAAAACATGATCTAGTAAGAGGCCTCCCTAAAATGAATTTTAAAGTAGATAGTCTATGTGATGCGTGTCAACTAGGAAAACTTAGAAAGAGTTCCTTTAAATTAAAAGATTTGATTTCAACTTCAAAACCTCTTGAATTACTTCATCTTGATTTATTTGTTCCATCTCAAATTCAGTCATTAAATCACAGTAAATATGTTTTTGTAATTGTAGATGATTATTCTAGATTTACATGGACAATATTTTTGAAACATAAAAGTGATACTTTTGAATGTTTTAAGAATTTTTCTAAAAGGGTTCAAAATCAATTTTCTCAAAAAATTATAACCATCCGTAGTGATCACGGTGGTGAATTTGAAAATGAAAAGTTTGAAGAATTCTGCAATAAAAAGGAAATAATTCACAATTTTTCATTTCCAAGAACTCCACAACAAAACGGAGTAGTAGAATGTAAAAATAAGACGATTCAAGAGTGTGCGAGATGTGACGACCGCCCATGACCCCTGCACCGAATCTAGAGATAGAGCGCTGTAAAGTGTGCCAGGCGACCATGGACGATTGTCAAGGTAAGATTTAAAACAACAGAATCTATCGTATTACTCACAGCGCATGGACAAAATACAATAGAACATATGTATAGTGAAGCTTTACAGAACAAAATGACATCATATAAAACTCCATAATAGTTGAATACAAGCATCCACATAGTCAATACATCCAGCCTCACTACATATCTCTCAGAGAATACAAAACAGCGGAATATCCAGTACATATAAGAAGATAATATGCAACCCTCTAGCTCGTCTTCGATATCAGCATCGTGAGAAGAGAACAGCACCTGTCACCTGCTACCTAGTCTGCCCGTCTCAAAATGGACGAACAGCCCAAGGCAATAAGAATTAAAACATAAAGCCTTGAGTCAGACAACAGTCTTAGTGAGCAGTAAATTAACTAACAACATACCAAAAGAGCATAAAGGAAAAGGAATAGGAATACAACCCTCCCACTCCAACCTCATTCTACAGTGATAGCCCCCAGACACACACTAAGCAGAAGCAAACATAGCAGAGCATACAATTTAAAGTAAAGCTACTATCACTCAAGTCAAGGGCGATGTTTTCCAAGTACCAAGGCCTAAATCAGATAAGCACGCAGAAAATACCGCTCTTGAGTCCGAATGACGATACAACCAAACATCCATGACTCTGGCTATCACTGTTATCATTGCTTCGATATCACCGTTAATTGAATGACCGGCACATTCTTTCAGCCGTCCGTCAAGGGCTAATGAAAACCCCGGTTCTAGACATAACTCCCGCACGTCGTCGCAGCCCGTGCCTAGGACTATCGAATCTGCCCAGAGTACTCGACCATCAACAGTTGGCCGTTGGGACTATCGAATCTGCCCAAACGTACTCTTGCTTAGAGCATGCTAGAACCTTCAACAACGATGCTATCCAAGCCTCCTAGTCATCCTCCTTGACGACTATTCTCATATCCATTCATTATCCTCAACTCGAATCATATCACCGAGTTATCAACATGCTTGGAATGATCCCGTCTGGATTAGACCAAGTCTTCATCACATGATTGCCTCGCTTCATTACATCCTCGCAAAGCCTCATCTCATCATCACATCATCAAATCTATGCATAAGAGCTTCATCATCCCGCTACATATGCCACGAGCAGCTTTCCCAATTCAAGAGCCTTTCCCTTAGCTTTTGAATCACCTTCGATCTAAATCTAGTCATCAATCATCTAGTTCATAACAATCAATCAAATCAAACATCAATCCAAGCAATCAAGCTTTCAAAAATGATCTAAGTAGACAATTATAACAATAATGGCATTTTCGTAATTAAAGAGTTGAAAGTCCAATAAGCATGAAAACATGGATTATATCTCTACAAACTTGATGAATGAACTTGCATAGGTTAACATATGATAAAATGGATGTAACATCATCATGAACAATGGATCTATATGGATCTACACTTAGGATGAAGAAAATGCATGGAAATCACTATTTTAACACCAAATCGAGCCAACAATCCGATATACTCCTTTGGATCCGGTGAGAGATAATCACCACTCACCAAATCACCTAAACAAACCCAAATCAACACGCTTCAGATCTGGACAGCAAAGGATGAAGCTTGATCTATCACGAATCCGCTTCAAACGAAGAACTCTCTCTTGAAAAGATGAAGATCTTCAATCTAAGCTCTTGGATCTTCAATTTGATCTTCAACTTGGATGGATGGAAGCACTAGATTAGAGTGGAGAAAAGAAGTGAAGAAGTGTAGAAGTCGAGCTCTCAAAATGGCAGCACTTCGTCGCTTCAAAAATCCGGATCCCAAAAAGTGAGAACAACCCCTCCTATTTATAGCTGAAATTCCTTAAGTCGAAATCTGGCTATCTCCCTAAGTCGCTTCCGACCTAAGCCTCTCCGACCTAAGTCTCTCCGACCTAACAGATGCACGACTTAACTCCTCAGCGACCTAACACTTGACGACCTAAAGCAATGTGCTTTCCTTCGACCTACGACTTAGCAACAGGTATGACCTAACACTTAGGAAACCCAGCGACCTAACAACCTAACGACTTAACTACCTACGACTCAGTTGGGTTGCGACCTAACAACTTAGGCTTCTACGCGACCTAACACATGTCGACCTAAAACAACATACGACCTAACAGTTAGATCCACGCGACCTAACACTTAAAATATCCTAGCGACCTAACAACTCACGCGACCTACGACTTAGCAAGCTCGCGACCTAACACACACGCGACCTAACCATCTTAGGTCGCCTACGACCTAACTCAACACAGATCTAACGACCTAACTACGCTAACACTTAGGTCGGTCAATCCCATAGGTCGCTAACTCTTATAGGTCGCAAACTGCTTATCCCCTAAGTCATTAACTCTACTAGGTCGCTCCCTCCTATCTCTTAGGTCGCTAACTCGAACTGCCGACCTAACACTTAACTCACCCAAACACTTAGGTCGCTCACAACATTTCCTTAGGTCGTTGCCGACCTATCCCTTAGGTCGCTCAAAACCCTTAAGTCTCCTATCTTAGGTCGTCTACAACATAGCTCTTAACTTGCTACCATCCTATAGGTCGGTCACGACTTAGCTCTTAGGTCGTTCACGACCTAGGACTTAGACAAATACACCAAAATCTGAAACAACTAGAAAATGCTGAAAATCCCGGATTTTGACAAACTTTTCGATCCGTAAAAATACGGGTCGTTACACGAGAACTATGTTTTCTGATAGTAATTTACCAAAGTATTTTTGGGCAGAAGCAGTTGCTACCGCCTGTTATATTTTAAATAGAATTTTAATTAGACCTTTAACTGATAAGACATCTTATGAACTTATTTTCTCAAAGAAACCTAAGGTATCTTATTTTAGAATTTTTGGAAGTAAATGTTTTATTTTAAATACAAAAGATAATTTAGATAAATTTGATCCTAAATTCGACAAAGGTATCTTTATCGGATACTCTAATAGAAGTAAAGCATACAGAGTATTTAATTTAAGAACTAATACCATCGAAGAAACAATGCATGTTTCATTTGATGAAAATTTCAAAAATTTTGAAGAAATAAATGATGAAGAGGATTTAATCACTCAAAACCAAGAGTCAACTGAAACTAATAATGAATTAAATCATCCTAATAAAAGGATTAAACTTTTAAAAGATCACCCTATAGAAAATATACTGGGAGATATGCAATCTGTTGTTAAAACTAGAAACCAACTAAGTCAAATGAGTAATGTAGCTTTTATATCAACTATTGAACCCAAAAATCCAGAAGAAGCATCAACTGATGATTCATGGATTTTGGCTATGCAAGAAGAATAAAATCAATTTACTAGAAATGATGTTTGGGAACTTGTTCCTAGACCTGAAAATAAAACAATAATTGGAACTGAATGGGTTTATAGAAATAAAATGAATGAACAAGGAGAGGTTGTTAGAAATAAAGCCCGGTTAGTCTGTAACGACCCGTAAATTTCGTAAATTAAATTGGCATATTTATAAGATTTTTGGAATTTAATTATAAAGAAATATAATGGTTATAATGTGGTAACGAAATAAATGTTAATAATTAACCTATGAAAATATTACATTGGTTGTAATAGACTTAAGTATAACGATTGAATTTAATAAACCCCATTTATTTGAAACCTTGTTTATTGATATGCAAAAGTATAATAAATGAGTTATTACAAGAGATTGAAATTTACATAGAATGCTAATGAATGAATAGTGGAAAGGATTATACAGGTGTATAATTTAATACGAGAAAGGAAAGTAATTAATTGATTATGTAATAAAAACATTGTAACGGTAATTGGAATAAATTAAGGAATATGTTAGTATAAGTTAATTATTAATAACTTGAAGGAAATCCAACCAATTCAAGTTAAAAGTTACATTTGGTTATAAATATAATATAAGGAAACTAATAAATATTGAATAAATTTTGGAATAGTTTGTAATAAATGTTAATTGAGTAAAACCAGTGTTATGTAAGTAATTACAATATTGGGGTGTAAATAGTGAACCTCTAAAAGTGTAATTAGGAGTTAATGACAATATTGATTATACGTTACTTATTTTATTAGGTTGTTAAGTTTATTTGTAATCAAACGGATTAATTGCAATTAAATGGTTTTAGTATTTAAAGATTTTGTAAATATTTATTAGATGAATTTGAAGCTATTATATGAGTATGAATCTAATGTTAATTTTACTTAAAGAATGGACAATTGATATTGAATGAAAAAAATAAAATTTAAGTGGGTCAATAAATTGGAATTAAATGAAATCTTACATCTAAATGTTATGTTATTTGAGAAGATAGTACTAAATAGATTGCAATTTGATTTAATAAGGATAGGTAAGTAATTTTAATAAATTGTAGTTGATATTTAATTATGAATGTGAGTAGAATTTGGCATTTAGTGATAATTGTTAAAATTTGCTCATTCATCTAATTTACTTAATTAGAGCTAAGTCAATGACTACATTTGTGTTAATAGTAGCTTGTAAGTGGAAGTGAATGCTAAATGGTAAAAAAATTTGGTTAACCATTTTTTTTAGTATATTAAAGTATAACTGGTAAATCGATTGCAATAGATATAAATATATTTTTACGTTAATGTTAATATAAAGTAATTTTTGAAAATAATGTCAAATTCATTTATGGAGATTTAGTTAAATGGGAACTTTGATTTTTGAGAAATAAAAGCGAATTAATGTGACTAAAGGTTAGAGTGCGATTATTGTATGTTGCCTATTTTGGTAGCTTGTTAATTTACAATTTTGAAATCAGTTACAATAATTTAAATTGAGTATTGCGTTAATGTTAATTAAAGTAGTGTTTGTAAAAAATATTAAGACTTTCGTATTGGATAGTTTGTTGTAATATAAGACTTGGAAATAAAGTTATTAACGTATTGGAAAACAATTACATTTGATGAAACTAAATGCTGAAATATTACATAGATAAGAATTTAGATGAAATGGATTAATTTATGAAATAAATTTAAGGATAGGATAGCAACTATATAAATTACCTAATTAATTTGTCAATGAATTTATTGTAAATAAAGTTCATTTAAAATGTAAGTAATTATAATATTGTTATTAATAATGAACGTTACTTTAAGGATAATTAGTGTAGTAACGTAAGGTGAAAATGTAAATTTAAGGGGAAACGTTAAATTTTAGTTAAGGTAGTAATTTATGAATTGGGAATAAAATTCAAATGTTATGTTAGGCTGTAAATCAATTTGGGTAATTGGATATATACTAATGTTAAATATATATACATAAGAGGATGATTGATTTAATAAAGAGAATTGAATACGAATGGTATAAAATTTCATTGAAATAAGATTTTATAATTTATTGAATTTACTTTAATTAAAGGTAAACACTAAATTTTTTGCAATAAATCCTTATTTGATATGGAGGTTTGGTTAATAAATTTGAAGCTAATTGCAATCAAAAATGATAGAAATGGTAAGTTGACCATTTATTCATAATAAGATCTAGAAATCAAATAAATGGATTATTGGAATTTAAATTGACAAATTGTGAATTCATTAAATTTTGGATCCATCTGTCTATTCCAACTTCATCTATAAATACCCCGCTAAACCCTAGCCTCCGCCTATTCTCATTTGTCTGCGCGTAAAATTTCATCAGCTCCTTCTCCTCCTCAATGGCTGACAAAAATCTCAGATCCAGATCCATTTCAAAATCAAAGTCAAAAATTCAAAGTCCTCAAAAACATCTCAAAATTATATATGTTGAAGCTCTCGACGAGCGTAATTCAATGGTGTTGTCTCGTGCGCGTCAATTTTTCTAGAGATAATTGTGTGCGTTGTTGTAGAGAATGAAAAGAAGAAGGCAGTGACGTGTGATCTAGCGACGTGGCGGTAAATGTGTTCTCTTTTTGTTTCTATTTAAATTTAATTTCAATCACAATTTTCACTATAACTCTCGCATACGAACTCCATTTCACGCGTGGTTTTTTTTGTTAGGATCGTAATAAAATTCCGGACTTGATGACGCTGGTTTGGACAAATTATGAGATGGTCAAATTTTTGGGTTTAAATTGGATTTGAATTCAATTTAAATTCAAAAGTGAGTGTTTTAACCCACTCACAACTTCTAAGATTTCTTATGTTTGTTAAATTAAATTTTGATGTGATTTAAAATGTCACATACCGAAATTTTCGACTTTCGAAAATTCGACATCGATACTCACTTTATCGACTGTCGAGCAATCGAGTGCCGGAAACTCCAATAGTGAGGGTTTTAGAAAGAAGAAAAAGTAAGAAGAAGAAGAAAAGAGAAGAAGAGAGAAGAACAACAACACAACATCAGATACAGAAGCAGAAAACAATATCAGAATCTCACATATCGCAGCGGAAAATATACAATAGATAATTACTAGTCTTTTAAAACAAAGAACTATCAGTTTATACATACATCAATCATCAGAGTCATATACAACAATGGACAGTTATATAAACTTGTCCTCATACAGAATACACAGCGGAATAAATACTATCAGATACAAATACTACGTCTCGTCATCCAGCTTATCTCCAAAGCTCTAGAATATCCAGAATATCCTGATAACATAACTCTAGGCTGCCCGTGTGGAAATTGGTGGGCACCCAGAGTTTAGAAGGGAAACAATAAACTCCAAGTCAGTCATGGTGACTGGTGTGAGATCGTAAAACAGTTATTCTTTATAACAACAAAATAATTTTTAAAGTCAATTCGAAATGCTTTTGGAAAATGAAACTACCATAAGACCTCCCACCACACACACAATGCAAACGCAGACTTGGAGGAGATTTCTTCTTATGATAGTCAAAGATGCTTACTACGCAAAAATCAAATCATTTTTGATATTATTATTAGTGCATAGTGGAAAACATTTCGAAAGTAGAATATAAATCTTAGCCAGCATAGGTACCATTATATTATGCCTGCTATAGCTGCCTCCTGAGGAGACAGGTTATACAATTGAAATCGTAAAGGCTCGTATTGTTTCTTTGGATTTCCAACAAATGGTCAGGCTAAGGAACTTCCTATCCACGATGGGTACGTCCCTGGAATAGACGACCAGAGAACCTAACCGGATCTCTGCCAACACAAGGCCGGGTTACCTCTGCAAAAATAGGTAACTACTGACACGCGTATGCCATCCCCCGATCGTCACCGATCTTCCCGAGGATCCCCGATTTCCAACAAACCACAAAGTAATAATAACTGTGCAGCAACCACAGAGGTTAAGTATCTGGGCTCCATACCATGATACCACCTTTATCCAGAAGGAATGACATACACTAAGGGGCGCTACTCCCTAGAACCTTGCCGCATTCGTCCTGTTTCGACCATTTCCGGGGTGTGAGGCTCGACGAAGTCTCGTCCACAAAGCTACGCTTTCTCAAAAAGCCCTGCTTCGGGTCAAACAAAATGATCAACCTATGATCACAAAGATATAAGATCAAACAAATGATCATATCGCAAATGATCAAACACTGATCATTTCACAGCAACACTTAGTATGCCACGTTACCAAATTGGGATATATCGCTGATAAATTTCAACTACATAACCTCTGAGCTTGTACGTCTCAGAGAAGGGTGTTAAGCTAAGAGAATAAATTCTCCGCCACCAACAGAAATGTATTTGAAAGGAATCAGCTTTATATCTCAAATTGTAACGTCAGACATACAATCCATACAAGTCTGTTCCGGGATCGAACAGAACCGAAGGCACTTCTCACGAAGCCCTTGCAATTCCGGATAATTTTCAATCACGTCAGGACTTCCCGTCACTAAGGGTGATAAAACCTCTAAATCGAAGATCAGTCGATGTAGAGTAACTCGACGGTAATCCTTCCGTTTTCAAAAATATCCGGTCTTCAACACCGGTCTTCGAATGCGATTCATAACGACGTATCACATATTCGGAATGGGTTATACGACCCCATGGTCCTTTCCCGGCTAACCCGAATAGTGAGCGATTATTTAAAATAAGTGTGGCATTCAATTCATCCAATTCACAACAAATACCTATCTAAAGGTAATTATTGATAGTCGGTTATTTAACTATCAATAAAGATGCGCAACATCATCAGATTCCAAATAATTTTCCAAATTATTTTATCTTCCAAAATATCTTTTACTAGATATAAAATTTCCACACTTCAAAAATAAATAAATATTTATTTTTAAACAACTTCCCTTTCTTTTATAAATTCCATAGTGAATTTATATTTCAAAAATATCTACTGATATACGATTTTCAATCGTTTTCAAATATTCAATTTCAATTTATCTTTAAGAAGGTAAATACTCAAAAACGTTTCATTTCATTCTGGAAAACATTCCATACTTATTTAAAAATAAGTGTTTCACAAATCTTTTATTTTCAACATTTGAAAATATTCGATATACTTAAATCAAATTAAGTATATATTTCATTCTTTAAGGAAATCTATTTTCTATAACAACATCAATTTGAGTCAAAACGAATGTTACGTAAAACATCGTTACGACGACTCAAAATCACTAGTATAGGGATTCGAAATTAAGATAGATATGTAAATCCCAATACTATATAAAAACATTTCCTTTCGGAAATCATTTATTATAACAACAGTGCTATAGTCCATCATTTCCTTCTACTTCTCGAACACGTCTATTTCAACAATGAATGTTGAAATCTATGATTTCGATATTTAATCATTTTACAACATCGTTAAAACAATTAACTTCATCTTAAATATTACTTTCCCAAAACCATATCCATTTTACTTAAAATATATTCACTGTCCAAAATCGTGAATATACTTCACTAACCACATTTCAATCTTTTCTCCACATTTATATTTCAATAATTATCCACTATCCAAAATCGCGGATATATCTCCTTTAAAAATCTTCTATATTTAACTTATCAAATCCAATTGATTTTGAATTTATAAAACAACGTTTATAAATTTCACCTTTTATATTTTTTTTACAACTTCGATTCGTAAATCTCCTTTATTAACGAATTCGATCAATATTTTATTTGTAGACAAAAATCCAATTTATAAGTTAATTTCTTATAAACCTTTATTCTACAATTTCATTCATCTTTGTAACTTCATGCTTTATAAGTCTATAAACTTCAACTTTTATAAATCTATAAACTTCAACTTTTATAAATCTATAAACTTCAACTTTTATAATTCTATAAACTTCAAATCTTCACAATCTATAATTCTATAAATCTCATGTCTTCACAATTTATAATTCTATAAATTTCTAACACTTATAGAAACTCGTTTTAAAATTCTAATACTTTTAATTGATAAATATCAATTCTGTACATCTTTTCTATACATCATTTAAAAAAAAAATTCAAAAGAAATCCAACTTAGACTATTTTATTTATCACTTGACTATTTATTTCAAAATCACCTTTCAGGTATATTTCACAATTTAAAATTTTTCATAACTTTAAATTTATAACATTTATTTTTTTAAGATAAATAAATTCCAAAATTTAATAAATCGTATACTTTCCAAAAATCCTTTCAAAATCCCTTTTTAAGTAAAAATCGTTATTTTTAAACTTCAAAATTTTGAATCCAATGATGCAACGCATCAATTAGTCAATCACAACAGTCAATATCATATCTCAACATATGATAACAGAATACATCACAATATCTGTAAATAAATAACTACTGGTGAGGAATCCAGTTGGATCCCTCCAACCTGTTTCCCTGCATCCACAGACGTTAGCACAATACCAATTCCGCTCCAGTACGGAATTATCGCGGTATATGGGTTTTATAAAAATCCGCTTACTAACGGCGCAATAGGGTCTCATCCGCTATACGAGGCGGGAAATCATCAATCCAATATATACATATGCCAATATGTATATATTGCTACATATATATATAGATATATCCTACTATATCTAATAGCACATCCAATCATCAAACAAATCAATAACTGCAAACATCAATTTATTTTGAGTGAGAAGGTCTCACCTTGCTTTTATTTTGCCATCCATTTTCCGTTTTGACTTGATTTTCTTGATTTTAAACCTTGTATAAACATTATACAAACTCATTAATATTCATACAGATCGAACAATTAAATCCCATTTTAACAAATTTAAACCAACTACTGATTTATTTTAATTTAATGATTAAAATTTAAAATCAAAGGATTAAATTTTAAACAAATTTTCCCCTTTCAAAGAAAATATTTTCCTTTACGAATAAAAAGAAACTTTACTGTAATTTCTGAATTCTTCTTTTCCACCCTATACATACATACTTTCTTTAAACTGTGTATATATTTGTTTATTTTAAATACTTTTGCCTATTAACAAAAATTATTACAGTAACATTTTTTTTTCCTAACTTTCTTCTTAGCAAATCCTAAAATGGTTAAATACATTGATTAAGCAAATTAAACACCTCAATATTGATTAAAATTTTACAGTCAGTTAAATATCGATATATATTGTTTTTCTTTTACAAAACCATAGTTTCTTTACTGTTTAACACTATAAAAATCCAGATATTAGAATATTAATCGAAAACTTACTCTAGTCACAGCATTACCTCAGATTTCAGTCGCGGCCCATCTAAAAAGCCATGAACTAGCTCGCGAACTCCAACTTGACTGCATCGCGAAGACATTGCCTGCCCATCGCCAATCGCCATCGCGAATCGTGACGTCGAACAAGTTGCTGCCGCCTCCATGATCTCGCCCAGGTCGTGCTCGCGACCTCCACCCTCAAACACCGCTCCAGCCCTATGAAATTTCGCGACATGCCTTCACGCGAGCTCGACGTACACGAGTCCCCCCTTGCGAACTCCAGAGCTGACCCCAATTCGCGGCGCCCAGGCGAGCGCCTCCGCCTTCATCGCCCACGCGTACGCGAACGCTGCCTTGTTCTGCTCCATAGCCGCCTTCGACGTCGTCGTGCCCTAGTCACGAGCGCCTCCATCGATTTAAATTTTTGAGAAGAAGGGGCTCGGCTGCCATTTTTATTTTGAATGTTTAGAACGAACGGGGGAGGGGGTTCGTTTCCTTCGATTTTATTTGAATTGGGAGGGTTCCCTTTTAGTTTTTTATTCGAACGAACTAAGAGGAAAGGCAGTTTCGAACCGGGAGAAGAAAAGAATTTGTCAGCCATTGTTAATTTTCTCTGAACGATACTTGTGAATTGAATCGAAGAGGGAGATGGTTTTTTTAATTTTAGACGAGGCATGGTTCACACGATCCTTTCGCGATTGCAGGCGCGATTTTAGGCATGAGATAAGGGGAAGGTATCGTGATTGTCTGCGTGGTGGAAAGGAGTGAACGTGCTACAGTTGACCAACTTTTAAATTTAAGTTCGAATTAATTTCAACGCGTTAAATTTCCGTGTGCTCTCATATCAACTCCGAAAATTACGAAAATTGAGATCCGGCTATAATTCAACGTTACGGATCCAATGAAACTGCTTTCGTCGAATTCCGAGACTGCGCCTCGGACGGCTATTTTTAAATTCGATTCGAACGATAAATTTTCAAAACTGAACAAAACACTTTAAAATTCAATTCTGAAGCTTCTGTTATCTTCAGTATTATAAATACGAATTTTAGAAACTTTCGAAATATTTTTCTTCAACTGTAAATTGAAGATACAAATTTTTATTCAACTTCAATCGATTAAATTTTATAATTTGATCGCCAAATCCGAAGTTTTATCGGGGATTCAAATTAAATCGTCGTTCAAATATTTAAAATTAATTAAATATCCTCAATTTAATTTGTTCGAAATTCTGGGTCGTTACAGACTTCCCCCCTTAAAAGAATTTCGTCCTCGAAATTACAAGTTAGGAAAATTGGTCCTCAACTCATCTACTATTTTTCACAATCCAATAGTTTTATCAAATTATCAAAACAAATCTTTCTACTAAAGATTCGTTATCATTTAACTCGTTTCCAATTTCAATTATAAGCTCCAACCAACATTGTTTACTTCAAAATTCAAATTCGAGTTTAAATTCAAATTTTAAACTTTCAAAAGTTTCACAAAAATTTTCTAACGCCCTAAATTTCCGAAAAATTTCGCCAGCGTCTCCTTTGCACGGCTAATACGGCACTACTACAAAACGTCCCTACGGACTCTCAGATTTCAAAAAGAAAAAGAAACAGCCAAGCGGCTAGACAAGAAATCATCAAAAACTCATATTGGAATTCAAATACGTACCTTTTTCGAGCAATTCAAATTTATCTTTGAAATCAAATTCCAATTCCTTTATACCTGTATATCCTACTAGCCATAATATCTAGTTACACATTCAAATCATTTTGCAAATTCCATTACAAAATTTTCAATATAACTGCTTATATATATTTTTAGCTTACTATTGAAGTTGCATATTCAATTTCGTTCAATCTTTACATTTCAATTCCATTTGAATTAAATTTTACCTTCTATTCTGAATATTGAATGTTTATCAACTATCCTTCATTCAACTGCACTATTTTAGATTAGTTTCATTTACTAATTTATCACAGATTCTAATTCATTTATTCAAATTTGGTTTCAACATTCAGTTTTAATCTTATTCACTTCATTTAATAAGCTTCACTTACAAATTTAGATTTGCTTTCAACATTAAATTTCAATTCCAGTTTTATTCACTTTTGTTCATTTCCACAATTTGTTTTCAATTTACCCTTCGGTTAAATCTACTGTCATTTAAACTGGGTTTCCAATTTGAATTCAATTTACTTTTCTTTTATAATTATTGACTTTAATTCGTTCATCTATTGTCATTTCACTTTCATTGCACTTACAGTTGCAATTTATTCATTCATTCTGAAACTCCTTCACTGATTCTTTCATTTCCAATTGGAATCTCATTTCCAAATCAAATTTCAAATATTTTATAAGTTATCAATTTCATAATATTTCATAAATATTGTTATATAGTATTCCAGAGTCTTTTCAACCTTTTAAAGCCATTTTGAAAACAATTCAAATTATCCTTTTGAATTTCCAAAACAAAACCCAAATTTTTTCAAACAACTTCTATTTAAAACAATTTGGCAGCAATTTCTCTTCTGGAAACCCGAAAATGAACACCGGTGATGTCGCGATCATCATCGGAATTATTTTCCAGCGACCGAAAAGAGTTTAGAGCTTTCATCTCTCTAAAATACTTTTCCAAAATCCTTTGAAATTCATTTTCAAATCAAAAAGAAATTTAAACTTTCCAAAACACCAAAATTTACAAATTCCTTTCAAAACATTTCCAAATACTCCTCTGGAATTCCGTTTCAAATTATAAGTCACATTTATAATTTATATTCTCAAATTTCATTTGTATATGGATTAATTTCTTATCTTTGGAGTTTCGATTTCAGTTTCTTATTCAGTTTCAATAGTAATGATAACATTTCAATATCATCACTTTCCTAACAACCATGCAACCATATACTGTGATAATTCATAGAAAATCATTTCATTTATATACAAAAATAGTTTTGGGCAAAATTATTTCATTTACCCTATTTTAAAACAATACTGTGTCAGTTTATCTTGTTTAGAGTTTAGAAACCCCTATCGATTACAGTTAGCTAGACTGCACCGACCAGAATCCATAAACAATCAACCGATAAGTCAACACAATACAAAACAATTTCATATTCAAATAACAAATACGCGCTCATATCTATTATTACACTCAAACTCATTCTAGAGTACTACTGACTCTATCTCTAATGAGTAACACCCAACAGAGCAGGGTTATCGCTTAACCATATGCTCTGATACCACTTTGCCACATACCGAAATTTTCGACTTTCGAAAATTCGACATCGATACTCACTTTATCGACTGTCGAGCAATCGAGTGCCGGAAACTACAATAGTGAGGGTTTTAGAAAGAAGAAAAAGTAAGAAGAAGAAGAAAAGAGAAGAAGAGAGAAGAACAACAACACAACATCAGATACAGAAGCAGAAAACAATATCAGAATCTCACATATCGCAGCGGAAAATATACAATAGATAATTACTAGTCTTTTAAAACAAAGAACTATCAGTTTATACATACATCAATCATCAGAGTCATATACAACAATGGACAGTTATATAAACTTGTCCTCATACAGAATACACAGCGGAATAAATACTATCAGATACAAATACTACGTCTCGTCATCCAGCTTATCTCCAAAGCTCTAGAATATCCAGAATATCCTGATAACATAACTCTAGGCTGCCCGTGTGGAAATTGGTGGGCACACAGAGTTTAGAAGGGAAACAATAAACTCCAAGTCAGTCATGGTGACTGGTGTGAGATCGTAAAACAGTTATTCTTTATAACAACAAAATAATTTTTAAAGTCAATTCGAAATGCTTTTGGAAAATGAAACTACCATAAGACCTCCCACCACACACACAATGCAAACGCAGACTTGGAGGAGATTTCTTCTTATGGTAGTCAAAGATGCTTACTACGCAAAAATCAAATCATTTTTGATATTATTATTAGTGCATAGTGGAAAACATTTCGAAAGTAGAATATAAATCTTAGCCAGCATAGGTACCATTATATTATGCCTGCTATAGCTGCCTCCTGAGGAGACAGGTTATACAATTGAAATCGTAAAGGCTCGTATTGTTTCTTTGGATTTCCAACAAATGGTCAGGCTAAGGAACTTCCTATCCACGATGGGTACATCCCTGGAATAGACGACCCGAGAACCTAACCGGATCTCTGCCAACACAAGGCCGGGTTACCTCTGCAAAAATAGGTAACTACTGACACGCGTATGCCATCCCCCGATCGTCACCGATCTTCCCGAGGATCCCCGATTTCCAACAAACCACAAAGTAATAATAACTGTGCAGCAACCACAGAGGTTAAGTATCTGGGCTCCATACCATGATACCACCTTTATCCAGAAGGAATGACATACACTAAGGGGCGCTACTCCCTAGAACCTTGCCGCATTCGTCCTGTTTCGACCATTTCCGGGGTGTGAGGCTCGACGAAGTCTCGTCCACAAAGCTACGCTTTCTCAAAAAGCCCTGCTTCGGGTCAAACAAAATGATCAACCTATGATCACAAAGATATAAGATCAAACAAATGATCATATCGCAAATGATCAAACACTGATCATTTCACAGCAACACTTAGTATGCCACGTTACCAAATTGGGATATATCGCTGATAAATTTCAACTACATAACCTCTGAGCTTGTACGTCTCAGAGAAGGGTGTTAAGCTAAGAGAATAAATTCTCCACCACCAACAGAAATGTATTTGAAAGGAATCAGCTTTATATCTCAAATTGTAACGTCAGACATACAATCCATACAAGTCTGTTCCGGGATCGAACAGAACCGAAGGCACTTCTCACGAAGCCCTTGCAATTCCGGATAATTTTCAATCACGTCAGGACTTCCCGTCACTAAGGGTGATAAAACCTCTAAATCGAAGATCAGTCGATGTAGAGTAACTCGACGGTAATCCTTCCGTTTTCAAAAATATCCGGTCTTCAACACCGGTCTTCGAATGCGATTCATAACGACGTATCACATATTCGGAATGGGTTATACGACCCCATGGTCCTTTCCCGGCTAACCCGAATAGTGAGCGATTATTTAAAATAAGTGTGGCATTCAATTCATCCAATTCACAACAAATACCTATCTAAAGGTAATTATTGATAGTCGGTTATTTAACTATCAATAAAGATGCGCAACATCATCAGATTCCAAATAATTTTCCAAATAATTTTATCTTCCAAAATATCTTTTACTAGATATAAAATTTCCACACTTCAAAAATAAATCAATATTTATTTTTAAACAACTTCCCTTTCTTTTATAAATTCCATAGTGAATTTATATTTCAAAAATATCTACTGATATACGATTTTCAATCGTTTTCAAATATTCAATTTCAATTTATCTTTAAGAAGGTAAATACTCAAAAACGTTTCATTTCATTCTGGAAAACATTCCATACTTATTTAAAAATAAGTGTTTCACAAATCTTTTATTTTCAACATTTGAAAATATTCGATATACTTAAATCAAATTAAGTATATATTTCATTCTTTAAGGAAATCTATTTTCTATAACAACATCAATTTGAGTCAAAACGAATGTTACGTAAAACATCGTTACGACGACTCAAAATCACTAGTATAGGGATTCGAAATTAAGATAGATATGTAAATCCCAATACTATATAAAAACATTTCCTTTCGGAAATCATTTATTATAACAACAGTGCTATAGTCCATCATTTCCTTCTACTTCTCGAACACGTCTATTTCAACAATGAATGTTGAAATATATGATTTCGATATTTAATCATTTTAAAACATCGTTAAAACAATTAACTTCATCTTAAATATTACTTTCCCAAAACCATATCCATTTTACTTAAAATATATTCACTGTCCAAAATCGTGAATATACTTCACTAACCACATTTCAATCTTTTCTCCACATTTATATTTCAATAATTATCCACTATCCAAAATCGTGGATATATCTCCTTTAAAAATCTTCTATATTTAACTTATCAAATCCAATTGATTTTGAATTTATAAAACAACGTTTATAAATTTCACCTTTTATATTTTTTTTACAACTTCGATTCGTAAATCTCCTTTATTAACGAATTCGATCAATATTTTATTTGTAGACAAAAATCCAATTTATAAGTTAATTTCTTATAAACCTTTATTCTACAATTTCATTCATCTTTGTAACTTCATGCTTTATAAGTCTATAAACTTCAACTTTTATAAATCTATAAACTTCAACTTTTATAAATCTATAAACTTCAACTTTTATAATTCTATAAACTTCAAATCTTCACAATCTATAATTCTATAAATCTCATGTCTTCACAATTTATAATTCTATAAATTTCTAACACTTATAGAAACTCGTTTTAAAATTCTAATACTTTTAATTGATAAATATCAATTCTGTACATCTTTTCTATACATCATTTAAAAAAAAAAATTCAAAAGAAATCCAACTTAGACTATTTTATTTATCACTTGACTATTTATTTCAAAATCACCTTTCAGGTATATTTCACAATTTAAAATTTTTCATAACTTTAAATTTATAACATTTATTTCTTTAAGATAAATAAATTCCAAAATTTAATAAATCGTATACTTTCCAAAAATCCTTTCAAAATCCCTTTTTAAGTAAAAATCGTTATTTTTAAACTTCAAAATTTTGAATCCAATGATGCAACGCATCAATTAGTCAATCACAACAGTCAATATCATATCTCAACATATGATAACAGAATACATCACAATATCTGTAAATAAATAACTACTGGTGAGGAATCCAGTTGGATCCCTCCAACCTGTTTCCCTGCATCCACAGACGTTAGCACAATACCAATTCCGCTCCAGTACGGAATTATCGCGGTATATGGGTTTTATAAAAATCCGCTTACTAACGGCGCAATAGGGTCTCATCCGCTATACGAGGTGGGAAATCATCAATCCAGTATATACATATGCCAATATGTATATATTGCTACATATATATATAGATATATCCTACTATATCTAATAGCACATCCAATCATCAAACAAATCAATAACTGCAAACATCAATTTATTTTGAGTGAGAAGGTCTCACCTTGCTTTTATTTTGCCATCCATTTTCCGTTTTGACTTGATTTTCTTGATTTTAAACCTTGTATAAACATTATACAAACTCATTAATATTCATACAGATCGAACAATTAAATCCCATTTTAACAAATTTAAACCAACTACTGATTTATTTTAATTTAATGATTAAAATTTAAAATCAAAGGATTAAATTTTAAACAAATTTTCCCCTTTCAAAGAAAATATTTTCCTTTACGAATAAAAAGAAACTTTACTGTAATTTCTGAATTCTTCTTTTCCACCCTATACATACATACTTTCTTTAAACTGTGTATATATTTGTTTATTTTAAATACTTTTGCCTATTAACAAAAATTATTACAGTAACATTTTTTTTTCCTAACTTTCTTCTTAGCAAATCCTAAAATGGTTAAATACATTGATTAAGCAAATTAAACACCTCAATATTGATTAAAATTTTACAGTCAGTTAAATATCGATATATATTGTTTTTCTTTTACAAAACCATAGTTTCTTTACTGTTTAACACTATAAAAATCCAGATATTAGAATATTAATCGAAAACTTACTCTAGTCACAGCATTACCTCAGATTTCAGACGCGGCCCATCTAAAAAGCCATGAACTAGCTCGCGAACTCCAACTTGACTGCATCGCGAAGACATTGCCTGCCCATCGCCAATCGCCATCGCGAATCGTGACGTCGAACAAGTTGCTGCCGCCTCCATGATCTCGCCCAGGTCGTGCTCGCGACCTCCACCCTCAAACACCGCTCCAGCCCTATGAAATTTCGCGACATGCCTTCACGCGAGCTCGACGTACACGAGTCCCCCCTTGCGAACTCCAGAGCTGACCCCAATTCGCGGCGCCCAGGCGAGCGCCTCCGCCTTCATCGCCCACGCGTACGCAAACGCTGCCTTGTTCTGCTCCATAGTCGCCTTCGACGTCGTCGTGCCCTAGTCACGAGCGCCTCCATCGATTTAAATTTTTGAGAAGAAGGGGCTCGGCTGCCATTTTTATTTTGAATGTTTAGAACGAACGGGGGAGGGGGTTCGTTTCCTTCGATTTTATTTGAATTGGGAGGGTTCCCTTTTAGTTTTTTATTCGAACGAACTAAGAGGAAAGGCAGTTTCGAACCGGGAGAAGAAAAGAATTTGTCAGCCATTGTTAATTTTCTCTGAACGATACTTGTGAATTGAATCGAAGAGGGAGATGGTTTTTTTAATTTTAGACGAGGCATGGTTCACACGATCCTTTCGCGATTGCAGGCGCGATTTTAGGCATGAGATAAGGGGAAGGTATCGTGATTGTCTGCGTGGTGGAAAGGAGTGAACGTGCTACAGTTGACCAACTTTTAAATTTAAGTTCGAATTAATTTCAACGCGTTAAATTTCCGTGTGCTCTCATATCAACTCCGAAAATTATGAAAATTGAGATCCGGCTATAATTCAACGTTACAGATCCAATGAAACTGCTTTCGTCGAATTCCGAGACTGCGCCTCGGACGGCTATTTTTAAATTCGATTCGAACGATAAATTTTCAAAACTGAACAAAACACTTTAAAATTCAATTCTGAAGCTTCTGTTATCTTCAGTATTATAAATACGAATTTTAGAAACTTTCGAAATATTTTTCTTCAACTGTAAATTGAAGATACAAATTTTTATTCAACTTCAATCGAATAAATTTTATAATTTGATCGCCAAATCCGAAGTTTTATCGGGGATTCAAATTAAATCGTCGTTCAAATATTTAAAATTAATTAAATATCCTCAATTTAATTTGTTCGAAATTCTGGGTCGTTACATAAAATTTATCTATGATTGTTTGGGCATATATTTAATCATCATCTCAGTTAGATAGCATTTGGTTAAA
Organism: Allium fistulosum; assembly: GCA_030737815.1. NCBI lineage: Eukaryota > Viridiplantae > Streptophyta > Magnoliopsida > Asparagales > Amaryllidaceae > Allium > Allium fistulosum. Next base: position 629,790,845 of record CM060903.1, on the reverse strand, counting down.
TTTAATTGTTATTTAATTTTATTATCGCATATAATTTGCCAGTTAAATTTATTTATTATTGCATATAAACTGTCAGTTGAATAGTTATTCATTTTTATTGAATATAAACTATTCGTTGATGCCTGTTATATTTTATATGCTTTATATTGATGTTTTGTTTAAATTGGATGATGATTGTAATGAATGATTGTTTATTGATATTTGGATGAATGGATGCTATATTTTATATTGTATAAACTGCAAGTTATTATGCATTTTCATTTCATTCGGGATTGCGGTTTGAAATGATATATATAACCGTAAACTTTTATTTTTAAATTACGGATTGAAATGATAAATATCCGTATCACTTGACCATAGGATAGAAAATTATATACAGGCACCGTGGTCTATATATAAAATATTTCAAGGGATTTTCTATGGTTTGGAAAGAAATATACGGTTTAATAAATATTAAATTTTGATATTATATAAATATTATTTTATATATGGTTAAATTCTAAAATTTAAGCTATGTATAACTTGATGATGTTTTAAGTTTGATTTACGAATATTTCAAGTTTGAGCTTTATTTAACTGATATTGAATTTATTAAATAAATATTTCTAAACTAAATAATAGTAAATTGAATTAAGGTATATATAAGATTACCATATTTGGTTGGGAATTTTGGAATTTTTAAAGATTTGAAATATATCAAAATTGAAATGTTTTATTGAAATTAAGGTATTATTGTTTTCAAAGTATTGGTTTTCGAAATTGTTATAACTTTGAAAGTAATATGGTTTGAAAATGAATTTATTTGAAATAGAATTTATTTAAGAATTATCTTTAAATATATTGATTTGAAACCGATTGAAATTTTGAGATTAAGAATATGACTGCATTATGTGATTTGGGTTTAAGATGGTTTTAAAGAATATTTTAAGTTTTATAATTAAAAGTAAGAATAGTGATTGAAAATTTGGATTTTATTTAAATGAAATATTATTGAATTTGGTTTTAAAGTATATACTATTTTGAAGTAAATGATATGTTTTGAAATAGCAATAATATTTTGGTTTTAAAGTATATACTATTTTGAAGTAAAGGATATGGTTTGAAATGGCAATAATATTTTGGTTTTTGATGTATATACTATTTTGAAATAAAGAATATGTTTTGAAAGGGCAATGATTGTGTTTTTAAAAGTACATATATTTTTAAAATGACCACGGTGTTATAATAACGTTTGGTTGTTAAAGAGACCGGGATCGGATATGGACATACTCTCTGTCGACACCGAAAACCACTTTGACAACTGTGTACGCGGTGGAGTTTCCAGAATGAAGTAGGATGGTGGCGACGATCCTAAGGTATATACGTGGACCCAACTCCCGTGAGTTGGCATAAGGTGGCTAAAACAGGAGCGATCGACGGGCCAAGGAGGTAGCACCTCTGATCGGACACACTTCTTCGATACCATTCTATTACTTGTGATTGATTTGGTGGCCACCCTTGATTTAGTAGTGTTGTTCGAGGTGGGAGATAGTGGCTGCTATGCGTCACCACCAGTCTGGATGCGTAATTGGTATATCTACCCTGGCATTGCCTTTTGTGTCGTGTCACCTACCATATCGAACCCACTACGAGTTTGGTTTAAAGATCCGACCGCGTTAAGGTTCACCATCCTCTTAACGTTATTTTCTATATGATTATACTTTACTTATTAGACATTATTATAATAGTGAATATTACTACAAAGTAGATAGTTTAACGGATCCTTAAGAGGTGTGAATCCCGAACATTTCTTAAGTTACTACACTCACATTAGACTCTGGATAGGAGATGTCAAACCCCGTAAACATCTCTGACGCCGTTTACACTCATATTTATTTCATTGATTTAACTTACATAAGATCTTTTAGTTCTGACTCGAGTGTTTTGTCTTTTCAATTCGCTCGGGTCAGCCTGAGCATTTCAGGATTTGAAGGCCCTATTTCTGGAGGACGAAGACGAAGATTTTATTACTACTATTTATTATATTACACTACACCATTGTATTCCGCTGCATTTATTATCATTCTCTGGTATGTGTAACTCTAATATGTATTGTATAAGTATAATCAAATGTTTTGTAAAACAGCTTCATGAACTGTTATTTGATTATTATATTTTATCGTTCCACTACAAGATTCTATTTTGTTTCTTTTATTTCTCCACTTTTTCTTATTTACCCCATAACAATCCGCCCTTCTGTATGGTTTAAGTTGGCACGTGTATCTGCTTAAGCGGACAAAAAGGTGGGATGTTACATCTGGTATCAGAGCTTTGGTTTAGCGATAAACCTTAGCCTTGTGGGGTTTGACTCTTTACTAATAGGGTAGTAATACCCTATGGGAGTCGCTGAGCGTATGTATATGAGAGAGCGTATGTAACAACCCAGTATTTTGCATCAATTGATTTTCGTAATTTAATGATTAATTGATTGTTAATTTCTGTTGAATATTTTAAATCAGCTGAAATTCTTTTGAAAATTGGTTAAGTGTATTTGAGCTTTGCAAATTTGAATCTCGGCCATCCATTTTGATGCCGTATTGTTTGAAGTATACCCGTTCCACTTTTCATTGGCATTCATTTGAACCCGTCCCCCTTTATCATTTTCACAACCCTAAATCGAATCGAGAGAGAGAAATAAAAATGGCGGCCACGATTTCTTTTCTTTGTTCGCTCGTTCGAAAATTTGGGCCCGAGATTTTAAGCCACGATTAGGGTTATCTCGATCGAGAGCCTCGTCGACGCCAAGCACTGCGTGATGCCACGGCTTCTAATTCTCTATCGAATGCAAAGGTGAGTGATTTAATTCGCTCACATCTAACTCAAATTCTTGGCTTTGAACTCTCTGATATTTTTTTGAATTCGTCAGTTCAGTTTGCTTGCAGTTCGATTTTTAAGTTGTTTTGTATCGATTTTGATCTGTTTGAATTTCGTGGTTGACGGCTTCGACATTGAGCCATTCGATCGCTTTCCTTGCTACCTTGGTCATCACGGTGTCGACTTATGACCTGTTCAACTTCGATTTGATTTGATTTCCATTATTTGATGGCTTCAGCCTTAGTACTGATTCTTAAAATGCTGATGTATTTGTTCGAACTCACAACTACGTTTGGATTTGAATCTTGGGTATTTTGTTTCTCTGGCAATTTTAATTCGATTGCTTAAGCGTCGAGTTTGTTTTCGCTGCATATATGTTTGATCGCCTCTGGGTTGTATTTTTGATACAGTTTTCATACGCATGATTTTACTTTGAGCTACAGTTTGTAATCTCCTATGTGTTGATTTTTTTTACACTACACCATTTATGACGACTCGAACATCTCGTTGATATGTGCATTACCCTTGAGTATTATTCATGTATCATTAGCTTGTTATATCTGCCTTTGTTGGACTTTGTGACATTTGCAGTGGATTTTGTAGTTTGAGTTTTTGATTGTATAACCTGAATATGTACTAGATTTTTGGTTGTCACATTTATATCACTTGAGAATGTTATGCAGTTGTCTTCACTGTAATATGCCTTCAACTTGATGGCATTGTGCCTTAGCCTTGCTTGTGCAGCACCATACATCAGTTGCATCCATTGGGTTGTTGACATCACTTGCTTGACCCTTTCATTCTGCTATTGGTTGGTCAACACTTGCTGTTGTAGTTTTAGCTGCAATCTTAGTTTGAATATCGAGGTGTACTCATATATGTTGCTTGGTTGGTCTGCAACTCCTTGCAGCCACTCCTGTTTCATTTTAGTCCCCATGCTTGAACTTGTTCATGTTGGCACTGGATTCACTTGTGTACTTTGACTCTGGCCTATCTGCATTTGTGATATTTGTTCATCTGATTACTATAGCCTTTGTAGTTGCAGTTTTACATTTGACTTCCTTGTTTACTTTGTTGACATTGCAACTGTGTAGTCGAACATTTGGGTCCTTCATTTCAGTCTTCATGTTGCTCTCTTCATACTTGAACTGATTTGGTTTATTTTAATTTGCTGAGTCTTTGTTCTTGAGTCTCTTGAACCTGTAGTTGATGTTCACTAGATATTGGTTCATGGTTCATTCATAAGTCTGCATTATGGTCTTTGCATACTTGTCTTGTGCACTTGAATGTTGCTGTGTACATGCCTTGATTTTGACCATTTGAGTCATTCACTTGATACTGTTTTACTTCCCTCTGTTCATGTAGCTCTCTGTAGTGTATGACTTCTGACATCACTTCTGTTTCACCTATGTTGCATGTTGTTCATTTGGTTACTTGTAGCTGTGCACTTGTCAGTGTAATCTTCATACGTGTTGTATGGTTTGCTTTCATTGTTGTATTGTTTCACTTGATTAGTTCATCTTGAACCATGTCTGTGGCACTGAACTTAGTCTCTGTAGTTGCATTTATCTTTGTTCATCAGTTGTTGTTATTGTATGGTTGCATGCCTTAATTTTCTGGCCCCTGTGAGCTTCGTCTCTGGCCATCTTTGGTTTGTTTACTTTGGGTTGATTTCATTTGCAGTAGCTTGATGATCATTTGTTCATGTTGTATCTTCTGGAATTACTTGAACTCTGGTCTGTGGTCTTTGACCTTCACTTGAGTCATTTGAACTTTGGCTGTTAGACTTGACTTTGTGATATTTGTGTAGTCTGATTCATTTGTATTGCCATATTGTTGCAGTTATACTTTTTGGATTTTTGTCGATGCCATTTGATTTTTTTCATTTGCACTTGTGTTGAATCTGATTTGGATTTGACCTTGTGCTCGTTTGTGAATTTCCGTTGATCTTTTATGCATTTCATACTGTAGTGGCGAGGCATTACACGCGTGCGTGTACTGCAGCCCAGTCAGATTTGATAATTTTTATTGATATTTCAATTACTGGATTTGTTTCGTGAGGCCAATTCAACATATTTTTGAAGTGTATTTTGTTTTGGTTTAATCTGATGATTTTGTTGTTTTCTAAATTATCTTCATTGATGATCTTTTTACTTATCTTTGTTGATATTTCGAATCTACTGATTTGTTGTTTAACACTGATACGTGTTATATTTATCGATAACAATTCTCTTATCGAGGAGTTGGATATACGAGATTTCTGTGACTGTCGTCTATTTGATGTTTGATTATTATTGCTTCTGTGCATTAATAACTGAGTTTGGATTAGACTGACCCGTGTATTATTTTCTTTTGAATTTAATGCTCGGGTCAGACCGAGTATTTACAGGTTGTAGATTTTTAGCTTTGGGATGCTGCTATTGCTATGAAGACTTTTCATATCATTTGAAGCGTTTTGCGTCTTTTAGTATTAGTCAGTGTACTGATTAGGATGATGTGTATTCATGTACATTAGTTGATAATGTATTTGTATATATAACTCACAGAGTCGACAGTTGTAGTTGTATCATATGTATTGTGTCAACTGTATTGTAACTTACATCAGTTATATATATATGAGACTTTTTGTTCTATCTGTGTTCCGCACTTATTTTACCTGTGTTATTTTTATATTTATTGTCCTAAACTATTATAGCCACTATGTAGTAGCTTTGAGTTTGTATTGGTATGTCGTATTTCCTCCAAAAATGAAATGCATGTTATACTATCTGACATATCGGTGCTCGCACAAAGCAATTACACGGATGGTCGCTCCTCAACAGCCTTATTCTCTGTGCTAGTTGACAGCATTACATCGTAGTGTTCTTGGCTAGCGTGGGTATAGAGGTGGGGCGTCACAGCTTGGTATCAGAGCCTGGGGTTTAGGACAATTATTAAACATAACTTAGAGGAACATGTGTTACAACTATTTGTCGATGTTTTATCTCTCATCCTTACATATGATTATCTTTGATAGTTAGGTATGAATTCCTAACGCTTATTCATGTGCATTTGATTTTGATTTCGTGAAAGTATTTTGGCTTCTGCCTCCGTTTGCTTTGCGAACTCAAGTTGGGTTTTTGATGATGAGGATTTTGTTCCTGTGTTTTCGGCTTTGAATTGATTTAGCCGATGTTGATTTTGTTCGAATTTGGCCAATTAAAGCTATTTTGACCTTTGGACTTTGTTCCACTTTTGTGCTATGCTATGGGTGTCATTGTGTACCTGTTACAAATTGAGTGATTTTGATTTTCATTCATATCTAGTTTGAGTCTTAGTGATTTTGAACTTGATATTTTGTGTTTTCCTCGGCTTGATTTCCATTCGACTTCGGTCACTTTGTTTTTGTGAAGTTGCTAATTTCTTGATTTCCAAGACTCTGACTTTGTTTGCCGTTGGATTCTTTGATGATGATGTTGATTCATTTTGTACTTGACAGTAACCATTAATTGTTGACTTCGACAGTGACTTGATTCTTATTTTTGTTGAAGTCATTTATGCATTTATGCTCGTTTTGCTTTGTTTTTCCAATTGATAATCGATTCTTCTTTTCCAATTAGTTGTTATCACCTTTGTCGACTTTGATAGATTCTATTTTTGGAATTTTTGGGTATTTCTACTTTGATGAATTTGGAATCGAATTCTTTGGATTTTATTCACGTCTTCGAATGTGAATTTTAGTGAATTGATTTGGTTTCCAAATTTAATCGATTCTTGATCATTTCCCCGAGTTGTTGCTATCATTTATTAAGCAACTTTAATGACACTTTCTTCGGGATTTTCGTGAACATACTTTTTGATGGAATCAGTATCGATTCTTTTGGAATCTATTCACATCTTTGTATGTGAATTCTTGTGATTGATTGTTGCTACAATCATTTTTGTGATTTGTCACTTTGAAAATATAAAGGTTTTCTATACTAGTAGTAAATATTAAAATCCTTTTTTCCAAACGATTTCAAAACTATTTTATTACAAAGCTCTTTTCCTAAACCATTTTCCAATCTATTAGTATATACAAACCTTTATTTCACTCGTATGAGAAATTGAATTAAACGGCTTAGTAAAACAGGTGGTATGAAACGCTTGCGTTTACTTCGTCGGTTAACTCCTGGACTTGTTCGATTGAACCTTTTGTGACAAATTTTCTAGTGAAGATCTACAATTTGTTCGTAAATATTTGAGTTAAGCAAGTGGTTATGGGACATGAAGCTAAACTCTTATATTCACTAACTTAGTGTAATTGACACTTCTCGATGATCACGACTGTGACGCCCCACCTCTATGCTCATAATAACAAAGAGTATTAAAAGAAATACTGTCTACTATTACGAAGAATAAGGCTGGATGGGAGCGACCATCCGTAATTGGCCTTACACTAACATTGGTTATCTCGATAGGATTGGTACATTCTTTTTCATTTCTTCTATTATTTATTTACTCCCATCGACACATCCAATACTAGTATAAAACGAACTACGACGGTTCATAATAGTTTAGGACATTAGATATACAATAACACAGATAATATAAATGCGGAACACAGATAAAAACAAAAGTCTCAGATATATATAACTGATGTCAGTTAATACATAGTTGACACTATACATATGATACAACTACACTGTCGACTCTAGAAGTTATATATACAAGTACATTATCGACTAATATACCTGAATACATATCATTCTATACAATGACACGACTACTACAAAATGACTGACAACTTCAGAAGATGTGAAAAGTCTTCAATCCCGAACAGCAACTCAAAGAAGAAAATCTACAACCTGAAATAACTCGGGTCTGACCCGAGTATTACATTCAAAAGAAAATAATACCCAGGTCAGTCTAATTCAAACCAGTTTATTAGTGCATATAGGCAGTAATAATTTAAATAGACGACAGCCACAATAATTCCCGTCTACCCGATTCTTTAAACAAAGAAACCGGATAACGGTCAATATAACACTTAACAGTGTTTAACAAAAATCAGCAGATTTAAATCATCAACAGAGATAAGTAAACAATTTAACAAATCGAAACATCAATTTAAAACTGTCAAATCTGATAGGGCTGCAGTACACGCACGCGTGTACTGCCTCGCCACTACCATACGAAATGCACAAAAGATCAACGGAAATTCACGAAACACGCATAAGGTCAAACCCAGAGAAAGTCAGGTTCAACTCAAATGCGATCCAAATAAATGGTCGAGACATAAAATTAAATCTCAGCCAAGTTCAAATCAATCAACAGAAACAATGGCTGCCCAGAGACAGCAGGGTGCAACACGCCTCAAAGTATCGGTCGATACTAACAAGCATGCGTGGTCAGGGAAATCCAAATACTGCTTGAAACAGGTATGTGACTGTCCCAAATGGTCAAGACAGCTACAATGAATAATCAAACTCGCGAAATACTTCAACTACAAGGGAACAGTAAGATGGCCAGTGTGAAGACCATACCAAGTGATCAAACTCAAATGCATTAATGCCATGCAAACCATCAAGGGCAAGACTGCGACAAAAGAAACTGCAGCTTCACTATGTTGCAATTTTTACTTAAAACAAATACACAGCCAATACATGTGTACAGGTCAGTGAACCCAAATGCAACCTAACACAAGTAGACAGACTGTCTCGAATAACTGTGCCAGAGACAAAAATAAGCGCATAAACCAAGTTTAATAAGAAACTTTAATTTCAAATACTAGGCAAAACAATGGAGCTACAGTATAACTGAACTACCAGGGTCAAGCAAATGGATGCAACTCGAGCCTCAACCCGTACACTATCAAATAGACAGAGGAAAATGCATGTACATCGATTCACCCATTCATAAACCCCCATATATGATCTGAAACTCAAAGACAACACAATGCAACTATGTGAGATGCACTTGTAAAACTGAACTGCGGTCAAAGTGGACACTGCAAGATGAACATAGTGAAGCACTAACCAACGCAACTACACGATGAGCAAACATGCGAGAAACAGTCAATGGTTAGACTGGTCCGTGCACGTTCAAGTGCTCGACAATTTAAAAGGGAAAGCACAAGTATAGTGACTAGATGAACCACTACAAACATCAATTTGCAACCATTACAAAGATGACACTGAGGTGCACAAATAAGCAGTGTGACACACGGTCCTAAATAAATGAAGCAAAGCCACAGAGATAATAGAACTGCAGTGGGCCGAGCGTTGAAAATGTTCCAAAGCTACAGTCGAAACGAAACACGCAGTTCCAATTCAAAGCCAGTGTCAACGAAACAATTAAAGGCCGAACTCCACTAAAGCAAGATCAAACAATTCAAGTAACCAATGTCGACGAGCATCGAATCGTGGTGGTCACGAATGAACTCTAAATCGTCAAACCCAAAAAAACGAACCATACTTATCCATGAAGACGAACAGCTCAAAGCAACTGAGCACAACAATTTACTTCAAATGGTCAAAACATACTATAACAACATCGAATGGCCCAGAATAAATCAGGTCAGAGCCACGATGATCAAAGAAACGAACAAGGCCGTGGCCATCACGAAAACAGGTCGTGAGTCGAACAAATCAAAACAAGAGATTCACGGAGCAGTAAATTCAAAGCCGTGTGTACAAGGAAATCACAAGATAAATGAATCGACAAAGCCAAAAAATCATCACAGGCATTTAAACGAAACCACCAAACTTCTAACCACGATTTAACAGTCGCAAAATAGAGTGAACAAAGTCATGCTAACCAACCCCAAAATCATACGAAAATAGCAGAATCAGGGAGTTTAAATTAGATGTGAGTAACAATTGTCACTCACCTTTTTCGTTGAGGCAGCCGCGAGCAACATGGCGGAGTCGACGCCGTGACATCACAGAAGCGAACGAAGGAAATCGGCAGAAGCCCAAAAATCGAACCCTAGCAGCCTTTTGACTGAGCAAGGAAGTGGAAATCACCAGGACCAATTGTCGAACTCCATCGAAGCAGCCAACAAAAAGCATCTCAAAATCGATCAATCAGGCAACATCGAAAATCATCCAATCGAAACCATCGCATGCTTCGACATACAAAGCCCGAAGATCAGAGCGAACGAAAGCCCTAGCAAGCATTGAAAGAACGAACAAGACAAAATCCTTAATCTTTCCAGATCGAACGAGAGAAGTTTTTCTCAGCCGCCATTATTTCACAAGCAAAAGAAAATTGAATCGGGTTTTGAAAATGAAAAATAAAAGAGGGGTTCGGGTTGGATATCATCACGATAATAAAATAAAACAAGGCTAGGATCTATTTCAAAAAGCCCATCAATTTTTTTTTTTTCTCAAATTACCAAAAGAATTTTCAACCGATTAAAACTCAATCGAGTAATTAACTAGCATTCTAATTGTATAATGACGATATTAAATTTTCACAAAATCTCGGGTTGTTACAGACTCCCCTCCTTATAAAAATTGCGTCCCTGCAATTTTCATAATTAAGGTCATTAACAATTACTATTTTTCTAACATAAACTGGTTAAGCTAGAAAAACGAAAGTCAAGAACACAAATGCCAAAGAATCTTTTAATTTCATAAAAGAAATTCACAAATTCTCCACAAAATCCAATTATCAAAAGATGATCAGAAGGCAACAAAACTGAATAAATGCAAACCTCGGCAATATTCAATTATCAATAACGATAATCAAATTTCTCAAATCAACAAATATTCGATTATCACAAACGATAATCAAATTTCAAATTCAACAACTAATTAATTATCTAAAGCGATAATTAAATTCGAAATCAGCAAATATTTAATTATCTAAAGCGATAATTAAATCTCAAAGCAACAAATATTTAATTATCTAAAGCGATAATTAAATCTCAAAGCACAAATATTTAATTATCTAAAGCGATAATTAAATCTCGAATCAGCAAATATTTAATTATCTAAAGCGATAATTAAATCTCAAAGCAACAAATATTTAATTATCTAAAGCGATAATTAAATCTCAAATCAGCAAATATTTAATTATCTAAAGCGATAATTAAATCTCAAAGCAACAAATATTTAATTATCTAAAGCGATAATTAAATTCGAAATCAGCAAATATTTAATTATCTAAAGTGATAATTAAATCTCAAAGCAACAAATATTTAATTATCTAAAGCGATAATTAAATTCGAAATCAGCAAATATTTAATTATCTAAAGCGATAATTAAATCTCAAAGCAACAAATATTTAATTATCTAAAGCGATAATTAAATCTCAAAGCAACAAATATTTAATTATCTAAAGCGATAATTAAATTCGAAATCAGCAAATATTTAATTATCTAAAGCGATAATTAAATCTCAAAGCAACAAATATTTAATTATCTAAAGCGATAATTAAATTCGAAATCAGCAAATATTTAATTATCTAAAGCGATAATTAAATCTCAAAGCAACAAATATTTAATTATCTAAAGCGATAATTAAATCTCAAATAAACAAATATTTAATTATCAAAAGCGATAATTAAATCTCGAATCAGTAATTATTTAATTATCTAAAGCGATAATTAAAAACAACAAATATCTGATTATCAAAAACGATAATCAGAACCCATATCAACAAATATCTAATTATCACAAGCGATAATTAGAAACAACAAATATCTAATTATCAAAAACGATAATCAGAACTCATATCAACAAATATCTAATTATCTCAAGCGATAATTAGAAACAACAAATATCTGATTATAAAAAAAAAACGATAATCAGAACCCATATCAACAAATATCTAATTATCTCAAGCGATAATTAGAAACAACAAATATCTGATTATCAAAAAAAAACGATAATCAGAACCCATATCAACAAATATCCAATTACCTGCAGATAATTGGAAGCAACAAATATCTAGAAATCAATTAAGAAGACTAGAAAATCAACATAAAAGCTTGGATCGATCCCATTAGATGGCGAGTTTTTAATTCGCCGCACGTGCATCAACAAATGGCCGAAGCCTACCAAGTACTCAACATAATTTTTGGCGCCCAACAAATGACCCGAAGGTCCAACAAATGACCCGAAGGTCTAGTACTGGTATTTGACCCGAAGGTCCAACAAAGTGGCTCGAAAGCACACGAAAGCATCAAAATGTTTCAATTAACGAGTCCGGAATTAACCGAAATAGCAAACGCACATGTCCCATACCACGTGTTTTACTAAATCGTTTGATTCTCTTCATCGTTTCCTTGAAAGTGTGAAATCATCAAATTCATCAAAACAACAGAGATTCAATTAACGAGTCCGGAATTAACCGAAATAGTAAAAGTGTGGTTCCATACTCCGCACTTTTGCTAAATCGTTTAAATCGCTTCATCGTTTCCTTGAAAGTGCAAAATTGTGTATTTTGTAAAAATACACTTTACATTCTCAAACGGACAAGTCCGGAATTAAGCGAATCAGTAAAAGAAAGGGGTCATAGTCCTCGATTTTGCTGAAACGTTTAAATCGCTTCCTCATTCTTTTGAAATCGCAAACTGTAAAATTTTTGAAAACAATTTTATTTATTTTGTAAAAATAACAATTCACTTTCTCAACTGGACAAGTCTGGAGTTAAGCGAAACAGTAAAAGAAAGGGGTCATAATCCTCGATTTTGCTGAATCGTTTAAGTCGCTTTCTCATCCTTTTGAAAACGCAAACCGTTAAAAATTTATAAAACAATTTTCATTTTTAAAACGAGTTTCCAATCACGTGATTAAAGCAGCAATATTAGTAACAATTTCGATAAGAAAATTGTACTTCTCAAAATACCGTAAAAACGGTTACAAATCAGCATTGCGGTATAACCGCTTGAAAATCCACTTTTAAAAGTTTGATTGTTACTGAAGTCAAAGCAACAGTAATTTTTTAAAACATCAAATATCTCATCAAAGGATTCACATCAAAATGTGACATCAGTGCATTTTCATTTATTAAAATTGTCAACAAAACACCGTGCCTCAAAAATTCAGCATTGGTGTAATAAGTCCGTTATAAAAATAACGACAACAAAATACGTATCATAACCAAACATCGGTTCAACGTGAAATAAATGCAATAACGTGCAATTCAAATTTTTGCACGTATTACAAAATGGACAAAGAAATCATTCAAAGGTATCTTCAACGAAGATAATTCAAAACAGCAAAAATCTAATCACTAGATGATTAGTACAAAAGAAAGCCAGCGGAAATTTCAACAAAAATCACATATCTGCAATTTCTTCGAATCCTCAATTCGGATTCGAAGTTCTCAAAGAAATAAAATAATTACAGCTATGTGAACAACAAATGAAATTCATATCAATTTCGTATTTTGATTTTTAAATCAAAAAGATTATCAGTTGTACTCAGCGAAGACAGTTTTACTGTTTCCGCTGTGCACTCTGATAAACAGAACACAAATCAATCAAATCATCAGAACACAATTTCACTATTATTTTTAAATAAAGTTATTTAAAAATTTCATCAAAATTTCAAAACTTTAGTTTTGACCCAAATCACAGATAAAACATCGACCAATAGTTGTAACATATGTTCCATCCAAGTTATGTTTTATATTATGTCCATAAACCCCAAGCTCTGATACCAACTGTGACGCCCCACCTCTATGCTCATAATAACAAAGAGTATTAAAAGAAATACTGTCTATTATTACGAAGAATAAGGCTGGATGGGAGCGACCATCCGTAATTGGCCTTACACTAACATTGGTTATCTCGATAGGATTGGTACATTCTTTTTCATTTCTTCTATTATTTATTTACTCCCATCGACACATCCAATACTAGTATAAAACGAACTACGACGGTTCATAATAGTTTAGGACATTAGATATACAATAACACAGATAATATAAATGCGGAACACAGATAAAAACAAAAGTCTCAGATATATATAACTGATGTCAGTTAATACATAGTTGACACTATACATATGATACAACTACACTGTCGACTCTAGAAGTTATATATACAAGTACATTATCGACTAATATACCTGAATACATATCATTCTATACAATGACACGACTACTACAAAATGACTGACAACTTCAGAAGATGTGAAAAGTCTTCAATCCCGAACAGCAACTCAAAGAAGAAAATCTACAACCTGAAATAACTCGGGTCTGACCCGAGTATTACATTCAAAAGAAAATAATACCCAGGTCAGTCTAATTCAAACCAGTTTATTAGTGCATATAGGCAGTAATAATTTAAATAGACGACAGCCACAATAATTCCCGTCTACCCGATTCTTTAAACAAAGAAACCGGATAACGGTCAATATAACACTTAACAGTGTTTAACAAAAATCAGCAGATTTAAATCATCAACAGAGATAAGTAAACAATTTAACAAATCGAAACATCAATTTAAAACTGTCAAATCTGATAGGGCTGCAGTACACGCACGCGTGTACTGCCTCGCCACTACCATACGAAATGCACAAAAGATCAACGGAAATTCACGAAACACGCATAAGGTCAAACCCAGAGAAAGTCAGGTTCAACTCAAATGCGATCCAAATAAATGGTCGAGACATAAAATTAAATCTCAGCCAAGTTCAAATCAATCAACAGAAACAATGGCTGCCCAGAGACAGCAGGGTGCAACACGCCTCAAAGTATCGGTCGATACTAACAAGCATGCGTGGTCAGGGAAATCCAAATACTGCTTGAAACAGGTATGTGACTGTCCCAAATGGTCAAGACAGCTACAATGAATAATCAAACTCGCGAAATACTTCAACTACAAGGGAACAGTAAGATGGCCAGTGTGAAGACCATACCAAGTGATCAAACTCAAATGCATTAATGCCATGCAAACCATCAAGGGCAAGACTGCGACAAAAGAAACTGCAGCTTCACTATGTTGCAATTTTTACTTAAAACAAATACACAGCCAATACATGTGTACAGGTCAGTGAACCCAAATGCAACCTAACACAAGTAGACAGACTGTCTCGAATAACTGTGCCAGAGACAAAAATAAGCGCATAAACCAAGTTTAATAAGAAACTTTAATTTCAAATACTAGGCAAAACAATGGAGCTACAGTATAACTGAACTACCAGGGTCAAGCAAATGGATGCAACTCGAGCCTCAACCCGTACACTATCAAATAGACAGAGGAAAATGCATGTACATCGATTCACCCATTCATAAACCCCCATATATGATCTGAAACTCAAAGACAACACAATGCAACTATGTGAGATGCACTTGTAAAACTGAACTGCGGTCAAAGTGGACACTGCAAGATGAACATAGTGAAGCACTAACCAACGCAACTACACGATGAGCAAACATGCGAGAAACAGTCAATGGTTAGACTGGTCCGTGCACGTTCAAGTGCTCGACAATTTAAAAGGGAAAGCACAAGTATAGTGACTAGATGAACCACTACAAACATCAATTTGCAACCATTACAAAGATGACACTGAGGTGCACAAATAAGCAGTGTGACACACGGTCCTAAATAAATGAAGCAAAGCCACAGAGATAATAGAACTGCAGTGGGCCGAGCGTTGAAAATGTTCCAAAGCTACAGTCGAAACGAAACACGCAGTTCCAATTCAAAGCCAGTGTCAACGAAACAATTAAAGGCCGAACTCCACTAAAGCAAGATCAAACAATTCAAGTAACCAATGTCGACGAGCATCGAATCGTGGTGGTCACGAATGAACTCTAAATCGTCAAACCCAAAAAAACGAACCATACTTATCCATGAAGACGAACAGCTCAAAGCAACTGAGCACAACAATTTACTTCAAATGGTCAAAACATACTATAACAACATCGAATGGCCCAGAATAAATCAGGTCAGAGCCACGATGATCAAAGAAACGAACAAGGCCGTGGCCATCACGAAAACAGGTCGTGAGTCGAACAAATCAAAACAAGAGATTCACGGAGCAGTAAATTCAAAGCCGTGTGTACAAGGAAATCACAAGATAAATGAATCGACAAAGCCAAAAAATCATCACAGGCATTTAAACGAAACCACCAAACTTCTAACCACGATTTAACAGTCGCAAAATAGAGTGAACAAAGTCATGCTAACCAACCCCAAAATCATACGAAAATAGCAGAATCAGGGAGTTTAAATTAGATGTGAGTAACAATTGTCACTCACCTTTTTCGTTGAGGCAGCCGCGAGCAACATGGCGGAGTCGACGCCGTGACATCACAGAAGCGAACGAAGGAAATCGGCAGAAGCCCAAAAATCGAACCCTAGCAGCCTTTTGACTGAGCAAGGAAGTGGAAATCACCAGGACCAATTGTCGAACTCCATCGAAGCAGCCAACAAAAAGCATCTCAAAATCGATCAATCAGGCAACATCGAAAATCATCCAATCGAAACCATCGCATGCTTCGACATACAAAGCCCGAAGATCAGAGCGAACGAAAGCCCTAGCAAGCATTGAAAGAACGAACAAGACAAAAGCCTTAATCTTTCCAGATCGAACGAGAGAAGTTTTTCTCAGCCGCCATTATTTCACAAGCAAAAGAAAATTGAATCGGGTTTTGAAAATGAAAAATAAAAGAGGGGTTCGGGTTGGATATCATCACGATAATAAAATAAAACAAGGCTAGGATCTATTTCAAAAAGCCCATCAATTTTTTTTTTTTCTCAAATTACCAAAAGAATTTTCAACCGATTAAAACTCAATCGAGTAATTAACTAGCATTCTAATTGTATAATGACGATATTAAATTTTCACAAAATCTCGGGTTGTTACAACGACGATCATTTTTGTGATTTAGACTAGCAACTGTGCGATGTCTTTTTGTCTACGAGGGAGACTAGACCCCGCTTTTGTGATGTTTCGCCATCACATATGTGGGGTAGCGCCCCACGGTCTTCGGGCCATTCCTATGTGAAAATTTAATGGATAACTTCCATGAGATAGCTTCTCATTCCTGTGTGATACGCGTCGGTGAGTTTTCATGCTCCCATTTTGTGATAGGCCTTCCCTTTTTTTCTTTTTATGATTTAGACTAGCGATTGAGCGATGTCTCTTTGTCTGCGAGGGAGACTAAACCCCGTTTGTGTGATGTTTCGTCATCACATATGTGGGGTAGCGACCCACGGTCTTCGGGCCATTCCTGTGTGAAAATTTAATGGATAGCTTCCATGAGATAGCTTCTCGTTACAGTGTGATACGCGTAGGTGAGTTTTCATGCTCCCATTCATGTGTTAGGCCTCCCCCCTTTTATGTGTTTTCTGGATTTCTGGTGATGATTTCTGGAATTTTGTGCTTCACCAATTTTCATGATTTTTATTGATATGATATCAGTTTTTGTGCATTGGTGAATTCATGTGTTATTGACTTGTTATGAATACAAGTTTAGGGTATGGTATCCCTTTCTATCTTTGAGAAGATTCTTGTGACATTTTTAATGAATGAAAATTCATTGGTATTATATTTTGATATTAGTTATTTTGATAAGATTTTGAAGTGTTAACTTCGGTAACCGTCAATTTTAAAATGGATTTACAAGCGGTTCTCCCGCAATGCTGATTTTGTTGTCCGTTTTTACGGTATTTTGAGAAGTGCAACTTCCTTATCAAAGTTGCTACTGATGTTGCTAATTTAATGATGTGTTTTCAAAAATTAGTTATTTTTAAAAGTTGTTTCAAAATATAAATTAAAATTGTTTTCAAAATTTTTACAGTTTGCATTTTCAAAAGAATAAGGAAGCGATTTAAACGTTTCAGCAAAATCGAGGACTATGACCCCTTTCTTTACTGATTCGCTTAATTCCGGACTTGTCCATTTGAGAATGTGAAATGTTATTTTTAAAAATACACAATTTTGCACTTTCAAGGAACGATGAAGAGAATTAAACGATTTAGTAAAACTCGTGGTTATGGGACATGTGCGTTTGCTATTTCGGTTAATTCCGGATTTGTTAATTGAATATTTGTGATTTCTGATTATCGTTTTTGATAATCGGATATTTGTGATTTCTGATTATCGTTTTTGATAATCGGATATTTGCGATTTCTGATTATCGTTTTTGATAATCGGATATTTGTGATTTCTGATTATCGTTTTTGATAATCGGATATTTGTGATTTCTGATTATCTTTTTTGATAATCAGATATTTGTGATATTTGATTATCATTTGTGATAATTAAATATTTGTGATATTTGATTATCGTTTTTGATAATCGAATATTTGTTGTTTCTGATTATCGCTTGTGATAATTAGATATTTGAGATTCTAATTGTCGTTTTGATAATTAAATATTTATTGATTTGATTATCGTTTGAGATAATTAAATATTTGTGATTTGAAAATTCGATTATCATTTTTGATAATTGAATATTTGCGATTTGAGGTCCGATTATCGTTTTGATAATTAGGTAATTGCTAATTTTGCTGATTATAAGATTTTCTAGTCTCAAATTGATTCTAGATTATGTTGATTTTATTGAATTGCTATTTTCTATCTATCTCTGTTGATAGATAGAGTTTGCTGATCATAAAGTTCGTGTTTTCTACTTATCTGCTGGATAACTAGATATTTGCAGTTTTGTGATTTGCGAATTTTGTTTTCTAATTATCTTTGTTGATAATTGGATTTTGCTGTTTTCTAATTATCATATCGATAATTAGATATTGCTGTTTTGTGATTTCTGAATTCTAATTGTCTAATTGATAATTGAATATTGCTGATAACTGCGTTCATTCAGTTTGTTGTTTTCTGATTATCTATTTGATAGTTAGATTTTTGTTTAGAATTGTGAATTTCTTTTATGAAATTAAAAGAGTTCTTTGATGTTTGAATTCTCTACCTTTATTTTTTTTTCTAGCTTAACCAGTTTGCGTTAGAAAATTTATTCTTAATGATGACCTTCATTATGAAAATTGCGGGGACGCAATTTCTATAAGGAGGGGAGTCTGTAATAACCCAGTATTTTGCATCAATTGATTTTCGTAATTTAATGATTAATTGATTGTTAATTTCTGTTGAATATTTTAAATCAGCTGAAATTCTTTTGAAAATTGGTTAAGTGTATATGAGCTTTGCAAATTTGAATCTCGGCCATCCATTTTGATGCCGTATTGTTTGAAGTATACCCGTTCCACTTTTCATTGGCATTCATTTGAACCCGTCCCCCTTTATCATTTTCACAACCCTAAATCGAATCGAGAGAGAGAAATAAAAATGGCGGCCACGATTTCTTTTCTTTGTTCGCTCGTTCGAAAATTTAGGCCCGAGATTTTAAGCCACGATTAGGGTTATCTCGATCGAGAGCCTCGTCGACGCCAAGCACTGCGTGATGCCACGGCTTCTAATTCTCTATCGAATGCAAAGGTGAGTGATTTAATTCGCTCACATCTAACTCAAATTCTTGGCTTTGAACTCTCTGATATTTTTTTGAATTCGTCAGTTCAGTTTGCTTGCAGTTCGATTTTTAAGTTGTTTTGTATTG
This sequence comes from Allium fistulosum, assembly GCA_030737815.1. NCBI lineage: Eukaryota > Viridiplantae > Streptophyta > Magnoliopsida > Asparagales > Amaryllidaceae > Allium > Allium fistulosum. Next base: position 629,771,499 of record CM060903.1, on the reverse strand, counting down.
ATTTTGATCTGTTTGAATTTCGTGGTTGACGGCTTCGACATTGAGCCATTCGATCGCTTTCCTTGCTACCTTGGTCATCACGGTGTCGACTTATGACCTGTTCAACTTCGATTTGATTTGATTTCCATTATTTGATGGCTTCAGCCTTAGTACTGATTCTTAAAATGCTGATGTATTTGTTCGAACTCACAACTACGTTTGGATTTGAATCTTGGGTATTTGTTTCTCTGACAAATTTAATTCGATTGCTTAAGCGTCAAGTTTGTTTTCGCTGCACATATGTTTGATCGCCTCTGGGTTGTATTTTTGATACAGTTTTCATACGCATGATTTGACTTTGAGCTACAGTTTGTAATCTCCTCTGTGTTGATTTTTTTTACACTACACCATTTATGACGACTCGAACATCTCGTTCATATGTGCATTACCCTTGAGTATTATTCATGTATCATTAGCTTGTTATATCTGCCTTTGTTGGACTTTGTGACATTTGCAGTGGATTTTGTAGTTTGAGTTTTTGATTGTATAACCTGAATCTGTACTAGATTTTTGGTTGTCACATTTATATCACTTGAGAATGTTATGCAGTTGTCTTCACTGTAATATGCCTTCAACTTGATGGCACTGTGCCTTAGCCTTGCTTGTGCAGCACCATACATCAGTTGCATCCATTGGGTTGTTGACATCACTTGCTTGACCCTTTCATTTTGCTATTGGTTGGTCAACACTTGCTGTTGTAGTTTTAGCTGCAATCTTAGTTTGAATATCGAGTTGTACTCATATATGTTGCTTGGTTGGTCTGCAACTCCTTGCAGCCACCCCTGTTTCATTTTAGTCCCCATGCTTGAACTTGTTCATGTTGGCACTGGATTCACTTGTGTACTTTGACTCTGGCCTGTCTGCATTTGTGATATTTGTTCATCTGATTACTATAGCCTTTGTAGTTGCAGTTTTACATTTGGCTTCCTTGTTTACTTTGTTGACATTGCAACTGTGTAGTCGAACATTTGGGTCCTTCATTCCAGTCTTCATGTTGCTCTCTGCATACTTGAACTGATTAGGTTTATTTTAATTTGCTGAATCTTTGTTCTTGAGTCTCTTGAACCTGTAGTTGATGTTCACTAGATATTGGTTCATGGTTCATTCATAAGTCTGCATTATGGTCTTTGCATACTTGTCTTGTGCACTTGAATGTTGTTGTGTACATGCCTTGATTTTGACCATTTGAGTCATTCACTTGATACTGTTTTACTTCCCTCTGTTCATGTAGCTCTCTGTAGTGTATGACTTCTGACATCACTTTTGTTTCACCTATGTTGCATGCTGTTCATTTGGTTACTTGTAGCTGTGCACTTGTCAGTGTAGTCTTCATATATGTTGTCTGGTTTGCTTTCATTGCTGTATTGTTTCACTTGATTAGTTCATCTTGAACCATGTCTACGGCACTGAACTTAGTCTCTGTAGTTGCATTTATCTTTGTTCATCAGTTGTTGTTACTGTATGGTTGCATGCCTTAATTTTCTGGCCCGTGTGAGCTTCGTCTCTGGCCATCTTTGGTTTGTTTAGTTTGGGTTGATTTCATTTGCAGTAGCTTGATGATCATTTGTTCATGTTGTATCTTTTGGAATTACTTGAACTCTGGTCTGTGGTCTTTGACCTTCACTTGAGTCATTTGAACTTTGGCTGTTAGACTTGACTTTGTGATATTTGTGTAGTCTGATTCATTTGTATTGCCATATTGTTGCAGTTATACTTTTTGGATTTTTGTCGATGCCATTTGATTTTTTTCATTTGCACTTGTGTTGAATCTGATTTGGATTTGACCTTGTGCTCGTTTGTGAATTTCCGTTGATCTTTTATGCATTTCATACTGTAGTGGCGAGGCAGTACATGCGTGCGTGTACTGCAGCCCAGCTAGATTTGACAATTTTTATTGATATTTCAATTACTGGATTTGTTTCGTGAGGCCAATTCAACATATTTTTGAAGTGTATTTTGTTTTGGTTTAATCTGATGATTTTGTTGTTTTCTAAATTATCTTCATTGATGATCTTTTTACTTATCTTTGTTGATATTTCGAATCTACTGATTTGTTGTTTAACACTGATACGTGTTATATTTATCGATATCCATTCTCTTATCGAGGAGTTGGATATACGAGATTTCTGTGACTGTCGTCTACTTGATGTTTGATTATTATTGCTTCTGTGCATTAATAACTGAGTTTGGATTAGACTGACCCGTGTATTATTTTCTTTTGAATTTAATGCTCGGGTCAGACCGAGTATTTACAGGTTGTAGATTTTTAGCTTTGGGATGCTGCTATTGCTATGAAGACTTTTCATATCATTTGAAGCGTTTTGCGTCATTTTGTAGTAGTCAGTGTACTGATTAGGATGATGTGTATTCATGTACATTAGTTGATAATGTATTTGTATATATAACTCCCAGAGTCGACAGTTGTAGTTGTATCATATGTATTGTGTCAACTGTATTGTAACTGGCATCAGTTATATATATATGAGACTTTTTGTTCTATCTGTGTTTCGCACTTATTTTACCTGTGTTATTTTTATATTTATTGTCCTAAACTATTAAAGCCATTGTGTAGTAGCTTTGAGTTTGTATCGGTATGTCGGATTTCCTCCAAAAATGAAATGCATGTTATACTATCTGACATATCGGTGCTCGCACAAAGCAATTACATGGATGGTCGCTCCTCAACAGCCTTATTCTCCATGCTAGTTGACAGCATTACACCGTAGTGTTCTTGGCTAGCGTGGGTATAGAGGTGAGGCATCACAGCGTATTTGTTAGTGTTATAAAAAAAAGTTTTAATATTGCGTTAATCTGTTCCGTTTTGTATTTATAAATTCTGGTTGGTGCATGGGACGTTGTGACATGAATAGGGATTTCTAAACACTTAATAGGACAGACCGACATAATATTTGTTTTAATATAGGTGAATGAAATAATTTTGCCTATTATATTTTCTATATATATAAAATAAACTTTTTATAAAATCTATATTTGGTTGTATTATATTGATTGTTAGGTAATAAAATTTATAAAAAAATAGTCGAAAAAAGATTTAAAAAAAAAAAAATTGGAAATATTGAACTTAAGTCCTGGGGTTTTGGAAATTCTTTCAATTGATTTTGGAATAATAATATTATTAGAAGTATTTTCTGATATGAACATTTTGATATAATTTGAAAGAAATGTTTTTCTAAAAGAAAATTTGGAAAGATAAAGTTGTACTCCCCTCTCTGTCGTTGGAAAATAATTTCGGTGATGAGTGCACACATCATCTGTAACAACCCAAGAGTTGGTAACAATTAATTATCGTCATTAAACAATTAATGATGATAACTAATGACTAATTGTTGTTGGGCGTTATTAAATCAAGTTGGAATTCTTTTGAAATTTTATTTAAGGGTATACGGGCTTTAAATAAATATTTCCCTTTTAATTTTATTCAGCCCGTTTCTTTAGTTGTTGAGATAAAGGCCTATGCCGGTTCCCTCCTCCTCACTCATTTTGACTTCGCAACCCTAAAAAAAATCAAACAAACGAAATGGTGGCGGCTTGCTTTTTCGTTCCTTTTCTTTAAAAATTTTTTTGGGTCTGAGCAATTTCGTGGTCGCCACGGTCTAGTTTGGAAGACGATGTATCCTTTGATTTTGATGTCACGACTTCGATTTGTTTGTTCCTCTCCGCTCTGAAGTAGGGTTCAAGCAATAGAGGCGCTGTTGCAATCTTCTTCATTCGTTCGTATGAAAAACTAGGGCTTCTGCTGCCAATTGTAGCTTGTAACAACCCGAGTTTTTCATACAAGAAAAACCGGACCATTTTAGTTAAGAAGAAGAGGTAGAAGAAGAAAAATAGAAAACAACAGCAGAATCTCACATCGCAGCGGAATAAAATATAATATATACAAAACAGATCTTTACTCAAACAGAAAAATATATCTGTTTATACAATATATCATCAGAATACATCATCAGAGTACATCAACATCCATAACATACAACTGAATACACAACGGAAAATAATAGCAAGTACGAGAGTACGTATCGTCATCCAGCTCGTCTCCTGAGCTCCACATCATCATATCCTGTAACCTATAATACTCGGTCTGACCCGAGCATCATATAAAACAATACCCGAGTCAGTCTGGAAAACCAGCGTGAGAAAATCACACTCAAATTGATTTTTAAAGTTTCAAAATCCTTTAAAAACAAAAGCATCTCGTAAGACCACGCCACAAATAAACATGTCGGGTTTTTACCTTACGATAGCTAAACACTTTATATCAAAATCCTCTGATATTATAATAGTGTCTACAGAAAGTAAACTAGAATCTAGCTGAAATGCTTGCATCTCACGTTTCAGCAATAGTTGGGCACAATCAAAACCGTACAGGCACGTAGGGAGAATGGATTTCCAACGAATGACTAGGCACTGGGGTACCACCTATCACAGTACGTGGCCTAGATCACCGTACCGAGGAGTACGCCCGCTCCTCTGCAACACAAGGCCGGAACCATCCCTTACTGGATGATCCCGAATAAAATCACCCCACGGTTGGGATCAGCAACCGCACCACTAAGCCGAAATAAAAAGGGACATCTAGACAGGGATGACCTTACCCTCCAGTGGGAGCTACCCACGAAGCCTTGCTGCATAACCCCTGATTTTCAGTCATTCCCGGTTGATGAGGTTCGAGGCTAAACGATACCTTTTTGAGAACATATCCCTTAGAATGCCCATCGTCCGCTGACGATGTTTCACAAGCATTCGTCCATACAAGTCCGTCCTGGGTTTGAACGGAACCGAAGGCACTATTCCTACTACATCCATTTTGGAAATATCCTCAGGATTAGTAGCGACTAGCCCTTGCACTTCACAGCTCCATCTTCGACTCCGAAATCGTTACACGAAACGTACAAACCGGATCGAAGTGGTATTCGAGTCTCCAGACCTAGAATCCCGGTATACGGAAACTCGATCCCGGTCTCTTCGAAACGATCAGCGCATTGGCCAATATTGATAGTCGGTTATTTAACTATCAATTAACATCCACAAGCAACCATCACACAATAAATAATTTCCCACATTATTTATTTGCCCAAATATCTTTCCAAGATATATTTCCAAATTTTCAAACTCCTTTTGAAAACAATTTCAAACAATTTCCGCTTACGGAATACATTTCCAAATATTTATTTCTCTGAAACACCAAGTACAAAACACTTTTAGATTTTAAAATAATTTAAAAACACTTTATTTTAAATATATCTTATAACATTGAATTTAAACTACTTTAATACTTTAACAGAATATATACTTAAGAAATATTTAAAATGAAACCACTTTACAAATATAACTAAATTTCTCTTTTTAAAATATAATACCAAATTACTTTTATATAATTACTACAATAATAGATCTTTGAAAAATACTTACTTTAAAGTTTAAATATTTAAAAAGAATAGGTTTCCTAAAATATACTTACTTAGGAAATTAACATTTAGAAATAATAAATTTTCTAAAATATGCTTTTTAAAAATACAATTAGAACTTTTAACTTATATTAAAATTGCTTTGAAAACGTACTTGGCTATCCAGAAAAATACACTTCTCATTTCCATCTTTTTAAAAATAAATCAACATTTTTTTTTTTAAACCAAACCATATCTTTTTATAAATTCCCACCTTGAATTTATATTCAAATATCCACTGATATTTTATTTTACTTTATAAACCCAGTTTATATCTCCAAAATCTCACTTCTCTTTTAAAATTCCAAATTTAAACAACTAAATCAATTTCCAATTGATTTTCCAATTTACTTTACTTTACTTTGAAATAAATTTCCTTTACTACTTCATTTATTTCAAAATACATTAACTTTTAGATTTATTCCTTTATTTGAGTTAAAACCCTTTTTTAACTGAAAATACCAATTTTAAACTTCCAAAATTCCTTCTTTAGCCTTTAATTAAATTTAATCCTTACATTCAAAATAAATCCTTTATTCTTTAAATTTAATATCACTTTAGTTTAAAGTTAATATTTTCCTTGTTATTTCGAAATTCCCTTATTCCAATTCACTTAAATTATTTACTTAAATTTTACTCTTTTATTTCTTTCAAAATCCAATTCAATATATTTTGATAACTCCTTTTTATTGAAATATTCAATCCAACCATATCATCCAATATTTTAATCATCCATAATATCATCACAGGATATCAATATTCATAGAACAGAATATCAAATAATCTAAATAATTTTGAGGAATCCAGTTGGATCCCTCCAACCTGTTTCCCTGCATCCACAAACGTTAGCACAATACCAATTCCACTTCAAGGTGGAATATCGCGGTATATGGGTTTTATATAAAATATCCGCTATTATGCGGCGCATAGGGTCTCATCCGCTATATAAATGCGGGAATATCAACAACTCAAATATATACATATGCCAATATGTATATATTGCTATATACTACTATATATAGTATAGCACATCAATCAATGCAATCATCCAATCAATTATTTAAATTTAGCCATTTAAATTTAAATCTAACTGAGTGAGATTAACTCACCTTTGCCTTTAATTTGCAATCCACTTCAATCTCGTCTTGTTTTCACACTGACTTTCGACCTTGTATAAATAATTGTATGAACTTTATTAATATTTGAAATATTCGAATAAATCGAATAATTAAATTCTCGTTAAATAGATTAAATTAACTAATTATTTTATCAACCCTAGTAAATTAAATCTTATTATTATTATTTTTCTCTTCATTTCAACTGCACATGAAAAATAATTCATATAGGTTTAAAAAAAAAAATCAAATCTACATATATAACTTCCAACATCTTAAATTTCTTTTTATTTATTAATTTTGAACTAACAATTTATATAGTTTACTATAAAACTAAAATTTCATTTCTATATAATTTCAAACATTTCAAATTTCCCATTTTTTCCAACTGCTCATATATATATATTTATAAGGATAAAATGATAGATTTCAAAAATGAACTTTCTACACTCTAAAACTCTTATTTATTTTTCCCAAAACCTAACTCTATATACACATTAAATTATATATGTATATCTATATAGATTCATATACATTTATTTTCTGATTTCCTAATTATATTTAAATTAAATGAAGAACAACTTAAAATTCAGAAAAACTGTTTGACACTTTAGATTTTCTTTACTGTGAATAATTTCTATTTAACAACGAATTAGAATTTAATCGAACTGCAAGAAAAAGATACCTCACTGCCCACGTGACTGGAGTTCGCCGAACCCCCCCACATCGTCGACCGCCTTCCACCCACTCTACTGCGACCCAACTCGCCATCGAACAGCGACCTCGACTCTTACCCAAACCCATACTCGTCTTCGAAACCGCCTCCTCCTCGAGCTGAAATCGAAGTCGATGACGAAGCCCCTAACACCATCGATTCACCCATCTTCGTGAGCACTGGTCACCGTGGAACCCTAGCACCCATCGCCGCCACTACTTCACGCGCCTCATCCTCGTTCGATCGCGATGCCACACTTCCCTTCTCCTTCGTCCCCCTTTTCACGCGAGCACCCACCATGTCAACGATTCCAGGCCTCGCGAACGGAACGCGAGCTTGAGCTGCTCTTGGCCGCTTTAATCGTCGCGATTTCGAAGGAAGGAGACTCGGTTCCTTCGATTTATTTTGAATGATAAAGTCTCTTCCATGAAATTACAACAGACAATGAGGAAAATATTTTTCGATTTCAGAAAGGAGGTGCGATTTCAATTGAAAGGTAGAGGAGATAGAGCTGAGCAAATTTGATTAGAACGGAATGATTTTTTGTTTTGATTTTTCTTTTCGAACGAGATAGCTTCAATTGAACGGAACAACAGAGGGGGAGACGCGTGTTTTAGGTAGGACACGTGTTCAATTAGCCATTCACAGAGGTATTCAAAATGAAAGGAAAATATCTGACGTGAAATTCTTTTAACTAGTCAATATAACTTACTATTTATATTTGAATTTCAATTTAATTTCCAGCGCGTTTATCCATCGTACGATCACACAACAAATCCAAACACTACAAAATTTGAAATCCGATAATAATACCATATTATGGATCCAATGAAACTGGTTTCGCTGAATTCCGAGACTGTGCCTCGGACAGCTATTTTTAAATTCAATATCAACGATATATTTTTAAAACTGAACAAAACTCTTTTAAAATTTCATTTTAAAAGTTCTATCATCTTCAGTATTAACAATATAAATTTTTCTGAACCTTTGAACTATTTTTAACAGGTTTAAAATCAAGATTCCATATTTTACCCAATCCCGATAATTAAATTTAATAATTAATTATCCAAATAAATACTGTATATTTGAAATTAAAGTTAAAATTTAACCTTCGGATATTTAAAATAAATTAAATATTCCCATTTCAAATATACAAAAATTCCGGGTCGTCACATTCCTCCCCCCTTAAAAGAATTTCGTCCCCGAAATTACTAGTTAGGAAGAATGTCCCATATCCCGTTAGCTATTTCCCAAATTCAAACAGTTTTAACAATACCCAAACAATCTTTTATTAATGATGCACTAATCATCTTTTAACTTCCCAAACTTATTTATAAGTTCAACCCATAACACGTACTTATCCCTTCAAATTTAAATTTGAATTCAAATTTTGAATTATCAAAATTTTTCCAAATTTTTTCTAACTCCCTAAATTTTTGAAAAATTTCGCCAGCGTCTCCTTTGCGCGGCTAGCTCGGTACTACTACAAAATGGCTCTACGGCCTCCCAATCTCAAAAAGAAAACAAAAAGCCAAGTGGCTGGACCCAAAACCCAATCAAATTTCATATAGAAATTCAAATACATACCTTTTTGTCGGGCCATTAAATTTTATCTTCTAAATCAAAAATCCCAATTTATCCATTGCTTTTATACACCTGTATATCCTACTAAGCAATAATATTCAATCACAATCCCAAAGTCATTATATACTTTTCTTTACAAATTTCCAATATTTGTTTTACTTAAGCCCGTACGATGCACATATATCATCCGTACGCAATATCACATTCGATCGCTCAATCGATCACACAATTCCACTTCCGAACTAGTATCGTCCACCCGACTTCCTAGTGCGAACTCAGATCTGGTTTCTTGATCAGAAACCGTCATTCTCCTTGCATAGCCACAAACTATGATAGAGAATATCCAGAATCAATCAACAACCCATATCCAGGTTCGCCGTTGAAAATCGAGTGAAAAATCCTGATTCGGATCGATAAAACTATCTCGAAATTCTGTGTTCGACATCTGGACCAAATAGCTATGCGAATAAAATAATATACGTATACCTTACGTAATTAGCCCAATTGATTATTAGTTATATCAATTCTCCTTTATTCACATTCCTTTTTATTTGTTATCCCCTTATTCACAACTATTCCATTTCACAACTTCAGTTTTAGTCTTCATTCAACTATTCACTTAGTATATTTTTATTTTATTTTTCCATTCCAAAATTACTAAGTATATTTCCAATACAAATTTTCTTAAGAATTTCATTCTTCAATTCTTAAGTTCATATAAATTCAATTCATCTCCAACTTCCAAAAATTGAATTTTATTTAGCTCGACAACAATCCAAGTTAATTCATTAAATAACTATTTCTCAACTTATTTAAACCACTCCTCTGTTTGAGTTCAGTTTCCATTCAATATTTACTTAAGTCAATAACTTAAGTTTATTTTCCATTTAACCAACCCTTTAAAGCTTTATTTCCATCTTTTCATTTGATTCTTATTTAATCAAATTCCATCCATTTATTTATTTTCACTTATTCGGATTCCATTCGAAATCCAAACCATTACTATTTTAATCCAATTTCATTAATTTCCAATTCCATTTCATTAACTAATTTATTATCTCATTAGTTCCTCCACTAGTTAAGATTAAATACTTTCTTTTTAATTCCTAATATCACTTCACTTAATTATCTTAAGTTCAATTCATTTTATAATTCGAGTTTGGATTTATTAAGATTGCTCATCTTAGTCATTCCCATTTGATAATTACAATTTCAAATTATAACTCTTAATGGTTCAAAGAAATGAATTCCCATTTATGACTTACACTTCCATTTCTATTCATAAGTTTTAACTTACTTACTTAAGATCTAGGACTATTCATTTAAGTCCATTTTCATCTTTACAATCAAATCTCAAATTATTATACTTAAGAACTTAAGAATATGAATTTCTTTACACAATTATAAGCATTTTACATTACCTTTATATCCAATTCAAGTCGACTTCAACTTATTTACATTTAATTCAATTCCAATTCTCAATTTTTATTTAACTTATCTTAAGTTAAATTCAAATACATTCTATTCACCTTCAAGTTCTCTAATTCTTTTATCTATTAACTTATATTACTCATTTAGTTAATTTCATCTCATAATTATAATCCCAGAATTAAACTTTCATTTCCTTCTTATTTAAATCAACTTCATTTTATACTTTATATTGTTGATTCATTTAAATTTCCACATTTAAATTTTAAATAGAATTTCCAGAATCCAATTGCCCGATTTTATTTCAAAATCATTTTGAATCCATAAATAACTCATACACATCTGATATATCACATCAAATCCAAATTTCTAAAACAATCTGTTTTTACCAAACAATTTTCCCTTTGAATTTCAAAACCAACCCAATTCACAATCATTTCCAATTTAAAACAGTTTGGTAGCAATTTCTCTTTGGAAACTCGAAAATAGACATCGATGATGCTGCAGTCATCACCGAAATTATTTTCCAGCGACCGAAAGAGAATTTAATGCTTTTATCTCTTTAAACATTTCAAACATTTTTAAATCCCAAATCCCACCAGATATGAATTCAATTTCAAAAATATTCATGAAATAATATCACCATTATTTCCCCAAAACTTTTAAAACTATTTTAAATCCAAAGGAATTTAAATCTTTCCCAAAACAAAAATCCATACAAATTTTTATATCCAAACATTACTCTGGAATTCTATCACATTTTATTCCAAGTTATAAGACACATTTACAATTTACATTTACAAATTTCATTTGTTTATGAATTTATCTCCTTTGATTATAAATCACATTTGTAATTCACATTTGTATATAAAGTTTATCTCAATTTATAAATTGCATTTATAGTCTATATTTCAAATTCCATTTTATTATATAAATTTATTCTTTCATCTTTGGTTATAAGTTTTCAATTTCTACTCAATAATGAGACTAACTCATTATTGTCATTTTCTAACAACCAAGCATCCAAATATATAACTATAATAAATTTCAAATAATTATTTCTTTTATATACAAAATAATTTGGGCAAAATTATTTCATTTACCCTATTTAAAACAATATTGTGTCGAACTGTTCTATTCAAGTGTTTAGAAACCCCTTCGATACAGTTGTACAGACTGTGCCGACGAAGGTTCATATGCCACTCAATAAATCAACCAACACAATATAAAACCATTTTATATTCACTAACAAATACGCGCTCATATCTATTAGTACTCTCAAAATTCCCACCAGAGCCAAGGTTATCGCTAGCCTAAGCTCTGATACCACTGTAACAACCCGAGTTTTTCATACAAGAAAAACCGGACCATTTTAGTTAAGAAGAAGAGGTAGAAGAAGAAAAATAGAAAACAACAGCAGAATCTCACATCGCAGCGGAATAAAATATAATATATACAAAACAGATCTTTACTCAAACAGAAAAATATATCTGTTTATACAATATATCATCAGAATACATCATCAGAGTACATCAACATCCATAACATACAACTGAATACACAACGGAAAATAATAGCAAGTACGAGAGTACGTATCGTCATCCAGCTCGTCTCCTGAGCTCCACATCATCATATCCTGTAACCTATAATACTCGGTCTGACCCGAGCATCATATAAAACAATACCCGAGTCAGTCTGGAAAACCAGCGTGAGAAAATCACACTCAAATTGATTTTTAAAGTTTCAAAATCCTTTAAAAACAAAAGCATCTCGTAAGACCACGCCACAAATAAACATGTCGGGTTTTTACCTTACGATAGCTAAACACTTTATATCAAAATCCTCTGATATTATAATAGTGTCTACAGAAAGTAAACTAGAATCTAGCTGAAATGCTTGCATCTCACGTTTCAGCAATAGTTGGGCACAATCAAAACCGTACAGGCACGTAGGGAGAATGGATTTCCAACGAATGACTAGGCACTGGGGTACCACCTATCACAGTACGTGGCCTAGATCACCGTACCGAGGAGTACGCCCGCTCCTCTGCAACACAAGGCCGGAACCATCCCTTACTGGATGATCCCGAATAAAATCACCCCACGGTTGGGATCAGCAACCGCACCACTAAGCCGAAATAAAAAGGGACATCTAGACAGGGATGACCTTACCCTCCAGTGGGAGCTACCCACGAAGCCTTGCTGCATAACCCCTGATTTTCAGTCATTCCCGGTTGATGAGGTTCGAGGCTAAACGATACCTTTTTGAGAACATATCCCTTAGAATGCCCATCGTCCGCTGACGATGTTTCACAAGCATTCGTCCATACAAGTCCGTCCTGGGTTTGAACGGAACCGAAGGCACTATTCCTACTACATCCATTTTGGAAATATCCTCAGGATTAGTAGCGACTAGCCCTTGCACTTCACAGCTCCATCTTCGACTCCGAAATCGTTACACGAAACGTACAAACCGGATAGAAGTGGTATTCGAGTCTCCAGACCTAGAATCCCGGTATACGGAAACTCGATCCCGGTCTCTTCGAAACGATCAGCGCATTGACCAATATTGATAGTCGGTTATTTAACTATCAATTAACATCCACAAGCAACCATCACACAATAAATAATTTCCCACATTATTTATTTGCCCAAATATCTTTCCAAGATATATTTCCAAATTTTCAAACTCCTTTTGAAAACAATTTCAAACAATTTCCGCTTACGGAATACATTTCCAAATATTTATTTCTCTGAAACACCAAGTACAAAACACTTTTAGATTTTAAAATAATTTAAAAACACTTTATTTTAAATATATCTTATAACATTGAATTTAAACTACTTTAATACTTTAACAGAATATATACTTAAGAAATATTTAAAATGAAACCACTTTACAAATATAACTAAATTTCTCTTTTTAAAATATAATACCAAATTACTTTTATATAATTACTACAATAATAGATCTTTGAAAAATACTTACTTTAAAGTTTAAATATTTAAAAAGAATAGGTTTCCAAAAATATACTTACTTAGGAAATTAACATTTAGAAATAATAAATTTTCTAAAATATGCTTTTTAAAAATACAATTAGAACTTTTAACTTATATTAAAATTGCTTTGAAAACGTACTTGGCTATCCAGAAAAATACACTTCTCATTTCCATCTTTTTAAAAATAAATCAACATTTTTTTTTTAAACCAAACCATATCTTTTTATAAATTCCCACCTTGAATTTATATTCAAATATCCACTGATATTTTATTTTACTTTATAAACCCAGTTTATATCTCCAAAATCTCACTTCTCTTTTAAAATTCCAAATTTAAACAACTAAATCAATTTCCAATTGATTTTCCAATTTACTTTACTTTACTTTGAAATAAATTTCCTTTACTACTTCATTTATTTCAAAATACATTAACTTTTAGATTTATTCCTTTATTTGAGTTAAAACCCTTTTTTAACTGAAAATACCAATTTTAAACTTCCAAAATTCCTTCTTTAGCCTTTAATTAAATTTAATCCTTACATTCAAAATAAATCCTTTATTCTTTAAATTTAATATCACTTTAGTTTAAAGTTAATATTTTCCTTGTTATTTCGAAATTCCCTTATTCCAATTCACTTAAATTATTTACTTAAATTTTACTCTTTTATTTCTTTCAAAATCCAATTCAATATATTTTGATAACTCCTTTTTATTGAAATATTCAATCCAACCATATCATCCAATATTTTAATCATCCATAATATCATCACAGGATATCAATATTCATAGAACAGAATATCAAATAATCTAAATAATTTTGAGGAATCCAGTTGGATCCCTCCAACCTGTTTCCCTGCATCCACAAACGTTAGCACAATACCAATTCCACTTCAAGGTGGAATATCGCGGTATATGGGTTTTATATAAAATATCCGCTATTATGCGGCGCATAGGGTCTCATCCGCTATATAAATGCGGGAATATCAACAACTCAAATATATACATATGCCAATATGTATATATTGCTATATACTACTATATATAGTATAGCACATCAATCAATGCAATCATCCAATCAATTATTTAAATTTAGCCATTTAAATTTAAATCTAACTGAGTGAGATTAACTCACCTTTGCCTTTAATTTGCAATCCACTTCAATCTCGTCTTGTTTTCACACTGACTTTCGACCTTGTATAAATAATTGTATGAACTTTATTAATATTTGAAATATTCGAATAAATCGAATAATTAAATTCTCGTTAAATAGATTAAATTAACTAATTATTTTATCAACCCTAGTAAATTAAATCTTATTATTATTATTTTTCTCTTCATTTCAACTGCACATGAAAAATAATTCATATAGGTTTTAAAAAAAAAAATCAAATCTACATATATAACTTCCAACATCTTAAATTTCTTTTTATTTATTAATTTTGAACTAACAATTTATATAGTTTACTATAAAACTAAAATTTCATTTCTATATAATTTCAAACATTTCAAATTTCCCATTTTTTCCAACTGCTCATATATATATATTTATAAGGATAAAATGATAGATTTCAAAAATGAACTTTCTACACTCTAAAACTCTTATTTATTTTTCCCAAAACCTAACTCTATATACACATTAAATTATATATGTATATCTATATAGATTCATATACATTTATTTTCTGATTTCCTAATTATATTTAAATTAAATGAAGAACAACTTAAAATTCAGAAAAACTGTTTGACACTTTAGATTTTCTTTACTGTGAATAATTTCTATTTAACAACGAATTAGAATTTAATCGAACTGCAAGAAAAAGATACCTCACTGCCCACGTGACTGGAGTTCGCCGAACCCCCCCACATCGTCGACCGCCTTCCACCCACTCTACTGCGACCCAACTCGCCATCGAACAGCGACCTCGACTCTTACCCAAACCCATACTCGTCTTCGAAACCGCCTCCTCCTCGAGCTGAAATCGAAGTCGATGACGAAGCCCCTAACACCATCGATTCACCCATCTTCGTGAGCACTGGTCACCGCGGAACCCTAGCACCCATCGCCGCCACTACTTCACGCGCCTCATCCTCGTTCGATCGCGATGCCACACTTCCCTTCTCCTTCGTCCCCCTTTTCACGCGAGCACCCACCATGTCAACGATTCCAGGCCTCGCGAACGGAACGCGAGCTTGAGCTGCTCTTGGCCGCTTTAATCGTCGCGATTTCGAAGGAAGGAGACTCGGTTCCTTCGATTTATTTTGAATGATAAAGTCTCTTCCATGAAATTACAACAGACAACGAGGAAAATATTTTTCGATTTCAGAAAGGAGGTGCGATTTCAATTGAAAGGTAGAGGAGATAGAGCTGAGCAAATTTGATTAGAACGGAATGATTTTTTGTTTTGATTTTTCTTTTCGAACGAGATAGCTTCAATTGAACGGAACAACAGAGGGGGAGACGCGTGTTTTAGGTAGGACACGTGTTCAATTAGCCATTCACAGAGGTATTCAAAATGAAAGGAAAATATCTGACGTGAAATTCTTTTAACTAGTCAATATAACTTACTATTTATATTTGAATTTCAATTTAATTTCCAGCGCGTTTATCCATCGTACGATCACACAACAAATCCAAACACTACAAAATTTGAAATCCGATAATAATACCATATTATGGATCCAATGAAACTGGTTTCGCTGAATTCCGAGACTGTGCCTCGGACAGCTATTTTTAAATTCAATATCAACGATATATTTTTAAAACTGAACAAAACTCTTTTAAAATTTCATTTTAAAAGTTCTATCATCTTCAGTATTAACAATATAAATTTTTCTGAACCTTTGAACTATTTTTAACAGGTTTAAAATCAAGATTCCATATTTTACCCAATCCCGATAATTAAATTTAATAATTAATTATCCAAATAAATACTGTATATTTGAAATTAAAGTTAAAATTTAACCTTCGGATATTTAAAATAAATTAAATATTCCCATTTCAAATATACAAAAATTCCGGGTCGTCACATAGCTCGTTCGAAGGTTCGTTGCCTGCTCGGTAGATCGACGTTGCCTTCGCCGTGCTCGTCTTCGCTTCGGCAAAGGTGAGTGAAGACTCACATCTAATCCACTCGACCCTGTTGGTTTTCGTTCGTTTCTAGTTAACTTCGATTTATTGGTTTGGTTGTGAAAATTTGGGTTTTGTCGAGTTCGACTTCGTTCGATTTTATCTGATGGTTAGGGGTTTCAACGTTGGCCATTTTAAATCGATTGCTATTGTATCGAGTGTTTTGTGGTTTCTTCGACTTTGAATGATTTCGCGGTTATCGTGGTTTCGATTTTTGGTGTTCGATTTCTGACTGTCCAATTTTGTTTAAGTGGACTTTGTTCGAACTCTTATATTCTGGTGACTTCGGGATTAACTTTGATTTAGGAAAATGTTGGGCTCGGCTTTGATGATTTTCGAATGTGAGTTTGGCAATGTTATTTTGTCCGACTTGGGTTATACAATTTACAGTCTCTGGTAGTATTTTCATACCAGTTTGATTTTTTAGTCGCTACTCTATGACTTCGGCAACTTGCTTGCAGCTTCGATTTTGAACTTGTGATATTTGTGCTTGTTGACTTGGTCATCACGGTTGTGAATTTTGAACTCGTCTGTTGACATTGGCTTTGACTTTGATTTTGAACTCCGTCTGCTATTCGAACTTAATTTGGGGTTTCTGAGTTGAGGTTGATTTTGATCGAGTTGTTTGAAGTTAATTTATATTTTGGACTTTGTTCCAATTTTCTGTTCGATCCTGGACACTTTTAGTGTCTGATCAGTAGCATACACGACTTGCTCGATTTATGACCTCTACTTCGATCACTTGATTATTACAGTGTTTATCCCTGACTTTGATCATTGTTCAGCGATGATATTTTTGGCTTCCTTTTGCTTACATACATGAACTGTTGACTTGTTTATGTATTGAGTCTTCAACATGCTTCCGGCCTGTAAGCTGTAGTCTGCATTCATGTTTATAATTCTCTGGCCATCTGACTTTGGCTTCATTGATATAGTTGCACTGATTTATTTTGATTCCTCTTGATCCTTAGTGTAGTTGTAGTCGCATCTGTACATTTGCCTAAGTCACATGTAACTGCTGCTACATGTTGTTCAATCTCATTTACTTCGACTTAGTTATGAGTGCTGCATATAGACTAGATTGTGCAGTGTCATGTGTACACTTCGTGTTCAGTCGGTTAGTCGAGCTTGCATTTGATCTGGTCATTCATTGTTGCCAATTTGGCCTCACTGTATCTTCATGTACTTGCACATTTGAGTTGGTCTTGCATTCAGGTTGATTAGATTAATTTGAGTAGTTGTTTGTCCTGCATATCCCAGTGTACATCAATTGTTGATTCTTATTGAATATGTATACTTGTATTTTATTAGTTAGGGCTGTCACATATGTGTATCCATATGTACACATGAGTATGTGTGGATGTATGTATCGTTTTGGGGCTTTGAGTCTGGGCAGTTGGTTGTACACTGGTATTCGAGACAGGCGGCATTCTGGTTTCATTTGTTCAGTTTACATATAATACTTACTCGACCCTTGCATATGCTCTCTGACACATTTTGAGTCATGTTGACATGTTGAACTTGTTTCACTTGTTGCCTCTGATCTTGTTTAGTATCATTTTGAGTTGTTTTGTAGTGGCGAGGCAGTACACGCGTGCGTGTACTGCAGCCCTAGCAGGATTGACAGATTTAGTTGATATTTCGATTGTTAAATTATTTCGTGGGTTCAATTAAATATTTTGAAGTTGTATTTTGAAATGGTTCATTTTGATTTGAGTTGGATCCGTTGACTTTTGGATTCATTGATCTTCTGAGTATTTCATAGACTCTATTGGCGAGGCAGTACACGTTAGTGTGTACTGCAGCCAATCAGCTTTGTTGTTTTTAAATTGACATTTCAATTGTTTAAATTGATTTGGATTGCTGATTTGTTGTTTAACACTGTTTAGTGTTATATCTGTCGTTGTCCGATTCTCTTATCGAGAAGTTGGATATACGAGATTTCTGTGACTGTCATCTATTTGAGATTGATTATTATTGCTTCTGTGCATTAATAACTGAGTTTGAATTAGACTGACCCGTGTATTATTTTCTTTTGAATTTAATACTCGGGTCAGACCCGAGTATTTCAGGTTGTAGATTTCCTGCTTTGAGTTGCTGTTCGGGATATGAAGACTTTTTACACCTTTTGAAGTTGTCTTTGTCATTTTGTAGTAGTTGTGTCGTTGTATAGGATGATATGTATTCATGTATATTAGTTGATAATGTACGTGTATATATAAATTCCAGAGTCGACAGTTGTAGTTGTATCATATGTATTGTGTCAACTATATTGTAACTAACATCAGTTATATATATATAT
Organism: Allium fistulosum; assembly: GCA_030737815.1. Classification (NCBI taxonomy): domain Eukaryota; kingdom Viridiplantae; phylum Streptophyta; class Magnoliopsida; order Asparagales; family Amaryllidaceae; genus Allium; species Allium fistulosum. The sequence continues at coordinate 629,752,725 of CM060903.1, read as the reverse complement.
ATATGAGACTTTTGTTTTTATCTGTGTTCCGCATTTATATTATCTGTGTTATTATTATATCTAATGTCCTAAACTATTATGAACCATCGTAGTTTGTTTTATACTGATAATTGGGTATGTCGATGGGAGTAAATAAATAAGATGAAAAGTGAAAAGTATATACCACTCCTATCGAGGTAACCAATATTAGCGTAAGGCCAACTACGGATGGCCGCTCCTATCCAGCCTTATTCTTCGTAATAATAGACAGTATTTCTTTTAATACTCTTTGTTATTATGAGCATAGAGGTGGGGCGTTACAGTTGGTATCAGAGCTTGGGGTTTATGGATATAATATAAAACATAACTTAGATGGAACATATATTACAACTATTAGTCGATGTTTTATTTGTGATTTGAGTCAAAACTAATGTTTTGAAATTTCGATGAAATTTTTAAATATCTTTATTTAAAAATAATAGTGAAACTGTGTTTTGTTGATTGACTGATTTGTGACTGTTTATCAGAGTGCGCAGCGGAAACAGTGAAACCGTCTTTGCTGAATACTGCTGATAATCTTTTTGAATTAAAAATCGAAATATGAAATTGAAATAAATTTCATTCGTGTTTACATAGCTGTATTTATTTATTCTTTGAGAAGTTCGAATCCGATTTGAGGATTCGAAACGATTGCAGTTATGTGATTTTTGCTGAGATTTTGACTGGTTTTCTTTTATGCTAATCATATATTGATTAGATTTTTGCTGTTTGGAATTATCTTCATTGAAGATATATTCGAATGATTTCTTTGTTCATTGGGTAGTACGTGAAAATTTGAATTGCACGTTACTGCATTTAATTTACGTTGAACCGATGTTTGGTTATGAAACGTAATTTGTTGCCGTTATTTTTATAACAGGATTTTTACATCAGTGCTAAATTTTTGAAGCACGGTATTTTGTGGCATTTTTGATGAATGAAAATTCATTGATATTACATTTTGATGTAAATTGTTTTGATGTGATTTTGACGTTTTAAAAATTACTGTCGCTTTGGCTTCAGTAACCGTCAAATTTTAAAAGTGGATTTTCAAGCGGTTATACTGCAATACTGATTTGTGACCTGTTTTTACGGTATTTTGAGAAGTACAATTTCCTTATCGAAATTGTTACTGATTTGCTGCTTTAATCACGTGATTGGAAAATTGTTTATAAAAATTTTAACAGTTTCCTCTTTCAAAAGGATGAGAAAGCGACTTAAACGATTCAACAAAATCGAGGATTATGACCCCTTTCTTTTACTGTTTCGCTTAACTCTGGACTTGTCCAGTTGAGAATGTGAATTGTTATTTTTACAAAATAAATAAAATTGTTTTCATAAATTTTACAGTTTGCGCTTTCAAAAGAATGAGGAAGCGATTTAAACGTTTCAGCAAAATCGAGGACTATGACCCCTTTCTTTTACTGATTCGCTTAATTCCGGACTTGTCCGTTTAAGAATGTAAAGTGTATTTTAAAAAAAATACACGATTTTGCACTTTTAAGGAAACGATGAAGAGAATCAAACGATTTAGTAAAACACGTGGTATGGGACATGTGTGTTTGCTATTTCGGTTAATTTCGGACTCGTTAATTGAAATATCTGCTGTTTTGATGATTTTGATGAATTTGCACTTTCAAGGAAACGATGAAGAGAATCAAACGATGTAGTAAAACACGTGGTATGGGACATGTGCGTTTGCTATTTTGATTAATTCCGGACTCGTTAATTGAAATATTTGATGATTTCGTGTGCTTTCGAGCCACTTTGTTGGACCTTCGAGTCATTTGTTGGACCTTCGGGTCAAATACCAGTACTAGACCTTCGGGTCATTTGTTGGACCTTCGGGTCATTTGTTGGGCGCCAAAATTATGTTGAGTACTTGGTAGGCTTCGGCCATTTGTTGATGCACGTGCGGCGAAGTAAAAACTCGCCATCTGATGGGATCGATCCAAGCTTTTATGTTGATTTTCTAGTCTTCTTAATTGATTTCTAGATATTTGTTGTTTCCAATTATCTGCAGGTAATTGGATATTTGTTGATATGAGTTCTGATTATCGTTTTTGATAATCAGATATTTGTTGTTTCTAACTATCGCTTGTGATAATTGGATATTTGTTGATATGAGTTCTGATTATCGTTTTTGATAATCGGATATTTGTTGTTTCTAATTATCGCTTGTGATAATTAGATATTTGTTGATATGAGTTCTGATTATCGTCTTTGATAATCGGATATTTGTTGTTTCTAATTATCGCTTGTGATAATTAAATATTTGCTGATATGAGATTTAATTATCGCTTTTGATAATTAAATATTGCTGATTTGAGAAATTTAATTATCGCTTTTGATAATTAAATATTTGCTGATTTGAAATTTGATTATCGTTTTTGATAATCGAATATTTGTGATTTGAAATTTGATTATCGTTTGTGATAATCGAATATTTGTGATTTGAAATTTGATTATCGTTTTTGATAATCGAATATTTGTTGAATTTGAAATTTGATTATCGTTTTTGATAATCAAATATTTGTGATTTGAAATTTGATTATCGTTTTTGATAATCGAATATTTGTTGAATTTGAAATTTGATTATCGTTTTTGATAATCGAATATTTGTGATTTGAAATTTGATCATCGTTTTGATAATCGAATATTTGTGATTTGAAATTTGATTATCGTTTTGATAATCGAATATTTGTGATTTGAAATTTGATCATCGTTTTGATAATCGAATATTTGTGATTTGAAATTTGATTACCGTTTGTGGTAATTAAATATTTGTTGATTTGTTTTCTGGCTATCGTTGGATAATTAGATGTTTGCTGATTTTATTGATATGAGGTTTTCTAGTTTCGTATTGATTCTAGATTATGTTGATTGTATTGAATTGCTATTTTCCACTTATCTTTATTGATAGTTAGAATTTGTTGATTATGGGGTTTGTGGTTCCTAGTTAATTGTTGAATAACTAGATATTTGCAGTTGCGATTTGTGCTTTGTGTTTCATCATTATCCTTGTGATAATTATATTTTGTTGTTCTTTAATTATCGTATCGGTAATTAGATATTGCTGTTTTGTGATTTCTGTATTCTAATTATCTATTGGTAATTGAATATGGCTGATGTTTGCATTCATTCAGTTTTGATTGTTTCTGATTATCTAGTTGATGATTAGATTTTGTTGAGAATTTGCGAATTTCTTTTATTAGAATTAAAAGATTTCTTTGGCGTTTGTGTTCTTGACTTTTATTTCTCTAGCTTAACCAGTTTATGTTACAGAAATAATTGTTATTGACGTCCTTAATTATGAAAATTGCGGGGACGCAATATTTATAAGGAGGGGAGTCTCTAACAACCCAGGAGTTGGTAACAATTAATTATCGTCATTAAACAATTAATGATGATAACTAATGACTAATTGTTGTTGGGCGTAATTAAATCAAGTTGGAATTCTTTTGAAATTTTCTTTAAGGGTATACGGGCTTTAAATAAATATTTCCCTTTTAATTTTATTCAGCCCGTTTCTTTAGTTGTTGAGATAAAGGCCTATGCCGGTTCCCTCCTCCTCACTCATTTTGACTTCGCAACCCTAAAAAAAAATCAAACAAACGAAATGGTGGCGGCTTGCTTTTTCGTTCCTTTTCTTTAAAAAAAATTTGGGTCTGAGCAATTTCGTGGTCGCCACGGTCTAGTTTGGAAGACGATGTATCCTTTGATTTTGATGTCACGACTTCGATTCGTTTGTTCCTCTCCGCTCTGAAGTAGGGTTCAAGCAATAGAGGCACTGCTGCAATCTTCTTCGTTCGTTCGTATGAAAAACTAGGGCTTCTGCTGCCAATTGTAGCTCGTTCGAAGGTTCGTTGCCTGCTCGGTAGATCGACGTTGCCTTCGCCGTGCTCGTCTTCGCTTTGGCAAAGGTGAGTGAAGACTCACATCTAATCCACTCAACCCTGTTGGTTTTCATTCATTTCTAGTTAACTTCGATTTATTGGTTTGGTTGTGAAAATTTGGGTTTTGTCGAGTTCGACTTCGTTCGATTTTATCTGATGGTTAGGGGTTTCAACGTTGGCCATTTTAAATCGATTGCTATTGTATCGAGTGTTTTGTGGTTTCTTCAACTTTGAATGATTTCGCGGTTATCGTGGTTTCGATTTTTGGTGTTCGATTTCTGACTGTCCAATTTTGTTTAAGTGGACTTTGTTCGAACTCTTATATTCTGGTGACTTCGGGATTAACTTTGATTTAGGAAAATGTTGGGCTCGGCTTTGATGATTTTCGAATGTGAGTTTGGCAATGTTATTTTGTCCGACTTGGGTTATACGGTTTACAGTCTCTGGTAGTATTTTCATACCAGTTTGATTTTTTAGTTGCTACTCTATGACTTCGGCAACTTGCTTGTAGCTTCGATTTTGAACTTGTGATATTTATGCTTGTTGACTTGGTCATCACGGTTGTGAATTTTGAACTCGTCTGTTGACATTGGCTTTGACTTTGATTTTGAACTCCGTCTTCTATTCGAACTTAATTTGGGGTTTCTGTGTTGAGGTTGATTTTGATCGAGTTGTTTGAAGTTAATTTATATTTTGGACTTTGTTCCAATTTTCTGTTCGATCCTGGACACTTTTAGTGTCTGATCAGTAGCATACACGACTTGCTCGATTTATGACCTCTACTTCGATCACTTGATTATTACAGTGTTTATCCCTGACTTTGATCATTGTTCAGCAATGATATTTTTGGCTTCCTTTTGCTTACATACATGAACTGTTGACTTGTTTATGTATTGAGTCTTCAACATGCTTCCGGCCTGTAAGTTGTAGTCTGCATTCATGTTTATAATTCTCTGGCCATCTGACTTTGGCTTCATTGATATAGTTGCACTGATTTATTTTGATTCCTCTTGATCCTTAGTGTAGTTGTAGTCGCATCTGTACATTTGCCTAAGTCACATGTAACTGCTGCTACATGTTGTTCAATCTCATTTACTTCGACTTAGTTATGAGTGCTGCATATAGACTAGATTGTGCAGTGTCATGTGTACACTTCGTGTTCAGTCGGTTAGTCAAGCTTGCATTTGATCTGGTCATTCATTGTTGCCAATTTAGCCTCACTGTATCTTCATGTACTTGCACATTTGAGTTGGTCTTGCATTCAGGTTGATTATATTAATTTGAGTAGTTGTTTGTCTTGCATATCCCAGTGTACATCAATTGTTGATTCTTATTGAATATGTATACTTGTATTTTATTAGTTGGGGCTGTCACATATGTGTATCCATATGTACACATGAATATGTGTGGATGTATGTATCGTTTTGGGGCTTTGAGTCTGGGCAGTTGGTTGTACACTGGTATTCGAGACAGGCGGCATTCTGGTTTCATTTGTTCAGTTTACATATAATACTTACCCGACCCTTGCATATGCTCTCTGACACATTTCGAGTCATGTTGACATGTTGAACTTGTTTCACTTGTTGCCTCTGATCTTGTTTAGTATCATTTTGAGTTGTTTTGTAGTGGCGAGGCAGTACACGAATGCGTGTACTGCAGCCCTAGCAGGATTGACAGATTTAGTTGATATTTCGATTGTTAAATTATTTCGTGGGTTCAATTAAATATTTTGAAGTTGTATTTTGAAATGGTTCATTTTGATTTGAGTTGGATCCGTTGACTTTTGGATTCATTGATCTTCTGAGTATTTCATAGACTGTATTGGCGAGGCAGTACACGTTAGCGTGTACTGCAGCCAATCAGCTTTGTTGTTTTTAAATTGACATTTCAATTGTTTAAATTGATTTGGATTGCTGATTTGTTGTTTAACACTGTTTAGTGTTATATATGCCGTTGTCCGATTCTCTTATCGAGAAGTTGGATATACGAGATTTCTATGACTATCATCTATTTGAGATTGATTATTATTGCTTCTGTGCATTAATAACTGAGTTTGAATTAGACTGACCCGCGTATTATTTTCTTTTGAATGTAATACTCGGGTCAGACCCGAGTATTTCAGGTTGTAGATTTCCTGCTTTGAGTTGCTGTTCGGGATATGAAGACTTTTTACACCTTCTGAAGTTGTCTTTGTCATTTTGTAGTAGTCGTGTCGTTGTATAGGATGATATGTATTCGTGTATATTAGTTGATAATGTACGTGTATATATAAATTCCAGAGTCGACAGTTGTAGTTGTATCATATGTATTGTGTCAACTATATTGTAACTGACATCAGTTATATATATATATATATGAGACTTTTGTTTTTATCTATGTTCCGCATTTATATTATCTGTGTTATTATTATATCTAATGTCCTAAACTATTATGAACCATCGTAGTTTGTTTTATACTGATAATTGGGTATGTCGATGGTAGCAAATAAATAAGATGAAAAATGAAAAGTATATACCACTCCTATCGAGGTAACCAATATTAGCGTAAGGCCAACTACGGATGGCCGCTCCTATCCAGCCTTATTCTTCGTAATAATAGACAGTATTTTCTTTTAATACTTTTTGTTATTATGAGCATAGAGGTGGGGCGTTACATCATCGACATCCATTTTCGAGTTTCAAAGTGGGAAGGCCACTGTAGTAGTTTTCTGCAGATTTGTTTCAGAAAAATTTATCGTTTTAATTATAATTGGATATATATGTATTTTAAGTATATACATCTATCTATTATTTTACATGATTTAAAATTAAACCCGGTATTTGGTTCTTAAGTTCCAGTTAATTGATAGTTCAATTAAGTGTAGTAAATTGGAATATGACTAATTAATAATTCGAACCTTTAATAAAAAAAATTAATATAATAGGAAGTTAAGTAATATAAATAAATGATTTTAAACCTTTGTAAATGAAATTCTTTATTTATAAGAATTGATGTATAAAGTTATAAATTTAAGTGTAATTAAAATGTTACTATAATTAAATATAATAGAAGGTAAGCATTAAATAAATGAATGAAATTAAAGGTAATTTGAAATTGTAACTTATAGAACATAGATGAAAATATTGAACCATTAATTAATTAAAAGAATTGAGGAAACTAGTATAACTTTCAATTACAGTCTTAAAGGCATATATATAACTTACCAAAATATATAAAAGTTGAAAATGTTATAAGAAAATGTAATAGATATTATACAAGTAATTAACTTGAGATAATGAAAATAATTAATGGAATTCTTTAATAAATAAGAATTGATGTGTAGGGTTATAAACTTAAGTATAATTTAAATGCTACTAGTTTAATATAATAGAAAAGTAAGTAATATAAATAAATGATTGTAAACCTTAGGAAATGAATTAATGAAACCCTTTACTTATAAATAAAGGGTTACTATAATTAAATATAATAGAAATGTAAGCATTAAATAAATGATTGAAATTGAAAAGTGCATAAATGTAATGCAATAAAAAGAACTTACATGACCTGAATTAATGAAAATGAATAATTATAACTAATAGGTGAAAATAAATGAAACAAACAATTAATGAGTAAATGAAATTAAAAGTTTGTTAGAAATAAATGTAAACTAAAAGATAAATCATTGTGTAAGTAAAAAGGAAATCAAACAACAAATGTATGAAAAAAAATTTATAAGTTAATTTGATTTGTTGGTTGGAATTGTTATTGTTTGGTTTATGGTTGGTTGGGTAAGGAAATTTGAAATTGTTTGAATGAATAAATTATCTATTTTGTTACATCTAAGACTGTTGAGTAAATGATACACTTGATAGTTTATTTTTCATTATGTACAATTAAAAGTTTTGAACCTGAACAACTATTTGTTTTGTGTGCTTAAATGGTTGATTTGTATTTGTTGTGTACTGTTGTTGAAATCTATGGTTGTTGTATTGATTTGTGGTTAGTGTTTGAAACCACCTAAATATTTCATCTTATATAATTGTTAACCCTTTGGATTATATAAGTGAAATGCAAGTTATGGAAGTAATTGCTAGTGCTTTGGCTCCATAAAATAAGCGTAAATTGCCCAACAAATAGGTACTTTTTCAGATTTCGGTTTATAGCGCTATTTTATATATTTTCCCTTGTTGGGATATAATATTTTGAGTATTATATGTGATATTTTGTTATATTTAATATTATATTTTCTCCCGAGCCTCTCCGTATAAAGGAGACTCTGCCAAAATTTTCCATAAATTTTGGACTTAGAAAAATTTGAAATGTTTTACAAACCTTAATAATTTATGTATAAAGGATTTAAACGGGTATAAATTGGTATATCTTATTTTAAATTATTTTGTAAACTTATTGTTTATAAATTTAATATTTAAGAAAGATATATTGTTTCCTTATTTCTTCTTTTCCCTTCTTTTCCTTTTCGGGGACGAAAAGTTTTGAGTGGGGGAGATTGTAACGACCCGTAAATTTCGTAAATTAAATTGGCATATTTATAAGATTTTTGGAATTTAATTATAAAGAAATATAATGGTTATAATGTGGTAACGAAATAAATGTTAATAATTAACCTATGAAAATATTACATTGGTTGTAATAGACTTAAGTATAAAGATTGAATTTAATAAACCCCATTTATTTGAAACCTTGTTTATTGATATGCAAAAGTATAATAAATGAGTTATTACAAGAGATTGAAATTTACATAGAATGCTAATGAATGAATAGTGGAAAGGATTATACAGGTGTATAATTTAATACGAGAAAGGAAAGTAATTAATTGATTATGTAATAAAAACATTGTAACGGTAATTGGAATAAATTAAGAAAAATGTTAGTATAAGTTAATTATTAATAACTTGAAGGAAATCTAACCAATTCAAGTTAAAAGTTACATTTGGTTATAAATATAATATAAGAAAACTAATAAATATTGAATAAATTTTGGAATAGTTTGTAATAAATGTTAATTCAATAAAACCAGTGTTATGTAAGTAATTACAATATTGGGGTGTAAATAGTGAACCTCTAAAAGTGTAATTAGGAGTTAATGACAATATTGATTGTACGTTACTTATTTTATTAGGTTGTTAAGTTAATTTGTAATCAAAAGGATTAATTGCAATTAAATGGTTTTAGTATTTAAAGATTTTGTAAATATTTATTAGATGAATTTGAAGCTATTATATGAGTATGAATCTAAAGTTAATTTTACTTATAGAATGGACAATTGATATTGAATGAAAAAAATAAAATTTAAGTGGGTCAATAAATTGGAATTAAATGATATCTAACATCTAAATGTTATGTTAATCGAGAAGATAGTACTAAATAGATTGCAATTTGATTTAATAAGGATAGGTAAGTAATTTTAATAAATTGTAGTTGATATTTAATTATGAATGTGAGTAGAATTTGGCATTTAGTGATAATTGTTAAAATTTGCTCATTCATCTAATTTACTTAATTAGAGCTAAGTCAATGACTACATTTGTGTTAATAGTAGCTTGTAAGTGGAAGTGAATGCTAAATGGTAAAAAATTTTGGTTAACCTTTTTTTTAATATATTAAAGTATAACTGGTAAATCGATTGCAATAGATATAAATATATTTTTACGTTAATGTTAATATAAAGTAATTTTTGAAAATAATGTCAAATTCATTTATGGAGATTTAGTTAAATGGGAACTTTGATTTTTGAGAAATGAAAGTGTATTAATGTGACTAAAGGTTAGAGTACGATTATTGTATGTTGCCTATTTTGGTAGCTTGTTAATTTACAATTTTGAAATCAGTTACAATAATTTAAATTGAGTATTGCGTTAATGTTAATTAAAGTAGTATTTGTAAAAAATATTAATACTTTCGTATTGGATAGTTTGTTGTATTATAAGACTTGGAAATAAAGTTATTAACGTATTGGAAAACAATTACATTTGATGAAACTAAATGTTGAAATATTACATAGATAAGAATTTAGATGAAATGGATTAATTTATGAAATAAATTTAAGGATAGGATAGCAACTATATAAATTACCTAATTAATTTGTCAATGAATTTATTGTAAATAAAGTTCATTTAAAATGTAAGTAATTATAATATTTTTATTAATAATAAACGTTACTTTAAGGATAATTAGTGTAGTAACGTAAGGTGAAAATGTAAATTTAAGGGGAAACGTTAAATTTTAGTTAAGGTAGTAATTTATGAATTGGGAATAAAATTCAAATGTTATGTTAGGTTGTAAATCAATTTGGGTAATTAGATATATACTAATGTTAAATATATATACATAAGAGGATGATTGATTTAATAAAGAGAATTGAATACGAATGGTATAAAATTTCATTGAAATAAGATTTTATAATTTATTGAATTTACTTTAATTAAAGGTAAACACTAAATTTTTTGCAATAAATCCTTATTTGATATGGAGGTTTGGTTAATAAATTTGAAGCTAATTGCAATCAGAAATGATAGAAATGGTAAGTTGACCATTTATTCATAATAAGATCTAGAAATCAAATAAATGGATTATTGGAATTTAAATTGACAAATTGTGAATTCATTAAAATTCGGATCCATCTGTCTATTCCAACTTCATCTATAAATACCCCGCTAAACCCTAGCCTCCACCTATTCTCATTTGTCTGCGCGTAAAATTTCATCAGCTCCTTCTCCTCCTCAATGGCAGACAAAAATCTCAGATCCAGATCCATTTCAAAATCAAAGTCAAAAATTCAAAGTCCTCAAAAACATCTCAAAATTATATATGTTGAAGCTCTCGACGAGCGTAATTCAATGGTGTTGTCTCGTGCGCGTCAATTTGCCTAGAGATAATTGCGTGTGTTGTTGTAGAGAATGAAAAGAAGAAGGCAGTGACGTGTGATCTAGCGACGTGGCGGTAAATGTGTTCTCCTTTTGTTTCTATTTAAATTTAATTTCAATCACAATTTTCGCTATAACTCTCGCATACGAACTTTGTTTCACGCGCGGTTTTTTTTGTTAGGATCGTAATAAAATTCCGGACTTGATGACGCTAGTTTGGACAAATTATGAGACGGTCAAATTTTTGGTTTTAAACTGGATTTGAATTCAAATTAAATTCAAAAGGTGAGTGTTTTAACCCACTCACAACTTCTAAGATTTTTTATGTTTGTTAAATTAAATTTTGATGTGATTTAAAATTTATCTATGATTGTTTGGGCATATATTTAATCATCATCTCAGTTAGATAGCATTTAGTTAAATTAAATTGTTATTTAATTTTATTATTGCCTATAATTTGCTAGTTAAATTTATTTATTATTGCATATAAACTGTCAGTTGAATAGTTATTCATTTTTATTGAATATAAACTATTCGTTGATGCCTGTTATATTTTATATGCTTTATATTGATGTTTTGTTTAAATTGGATGATGATTGTAATGAATGGTTGTTTATTGATATTTGGATGAATGGATGCTATATTTTATATTGTATAAACTGCAAGTTATTATGCATTTTCATTTCATTCGGGATTGTGGTTTGAAATGATATATATAACCGTAAACTTTTATTTTTAAATTACGGATTGAAATGATAAATATCCGTATCACTTGACCATAGGATAGAAAATTATATACAGGCACCGTGGTCTATATATAAAATATTTCAAGGGATTTTCTATGGTTTGGAAAGAAATATACGGTTTAATAAATATTAAATTTTGATATTATATAAATATTATTTTATATATGGTTAAATTCTAAAATTTAAGCTATGTATAACTTAATGATGTTTTAAGTTTGATTTACGAATATTTCAAGTTTGAGCTTTATTTAACTAATATTGAATTTATTAAATAAATATTTCTAAACTAAATAATAGTAAATTGAATTAAGGTATATATAAGATTACCATATTTGGTTGGGAATTTTGGAATATTTAAAGACTTGAAATATATCAAAATTGAAATGTTTTATTGAAATTAAGGTATTATTGTTTTCAAAGTATTGGTTTTCGAAATTGTTATAACTTTGAAAGTAATATGGTTTGAAAATGAATTTATTTGAAATAGAATTTATTTAAGAATTATCTTTAAATATATTGATTTGAAACCGATTGAAATTTTGAGATTAAGAATATGACTGCATTATGTGATTTGGGTTTAAGATGGTTTTAAAGAATATTTCAAGTTTTATAATTAAAAGTAAGAATAGTGATTGAAAATTTGGATTTTATTTAAATGATATATTATTGAATTTGGTTTTAAAGTATATACTATTTTTAAGTAAATGATATGTTTTGAAATAGCAATAATATTTTGGTTTTAAAGTATATACTATTTTGAAGTAAAGGATATGGTTTGAAATGGCAATAATATTTTGGTTTTTGATGTATATACTATTTTGAAATAAAGAATATGTTTTGAAAGGGCAATGATTGTGTTTTTAAAAGTACATATATTTTTAAAATGACCACAGTGTTATAATAGCGTTTGGTTGTTAAAGAGACCGGGATCGGATATGGACATACTCTCTGTCCATACCGAAAACCACTTTGACAACTGTGTATGCGGTGGAGTTTCCAGAATAAAGTAGGATGGTGGCGACGATCCTAAGGTATATACGTGGACCCAACTCCCATGAGTTGGCATAAGGTGGCTAGAACAGGAACGATCGACGGGCCAAGGAGGTAGCACCTCTGATCGGACACACTTCTTCGATACCATTCTATTACTTGTGATTGATTTGGTGTCCACCCTTGATTTAGGAGTGTTGTTCGAGGTGGGCGGTAGTGGCTGCTATGCGTCACCACCAGTCCGGATGCGTAATTGGTATATCTACCCTGGCATTGCCTTGTGTGCCGTGTCACCTACCATATCGAACCCACTACGAATTTGGTTTAAAGATCCGACCGCATTAAGGTTCACCATCCCCTTAACGCTATTTTCTATATGATTATACTTTACTGGTTAGACATTATTATAATAGCGAATATTACTACATAGTAGATAGTTTAATGGATCCTTAAGAGGTGTGAATCCCGAACATTTCTTACGTCACTACACTCACGTTAGACACTGGATAGGAGATGTCAAACCCCGTAAACATCTCTAACGCCGTTTACACTCATATTTATTTCATTGATTTAACTTACATAAGATCTTTTAGTTCTGACTCGAGTGTTTTGTCTTTTCAATTCGCTCGGGTCAGCCTGAGCATTTCAGGATTTGAAGGCCCTATTTCTGGACGACGAAGACGAAGATTTTTGTAATATCCCGGAAATTTTAACAATATCAATTTAATAATCTGTTAAATAATTAAATTGATATTGATGATATTTGATAATAAGATTTGAATTTAATTTAATAATCTGATTAAATTAGTATTAATTGGTGATTTTATCTTTTAAAAGTTAATAAGATATTTTCTATTTGAATATATATATTTATTTATATATATTGTAAATAGAAGCTTTGGGTAAATTGGGAATTTAGATTTAATTTAATATGACTTTTCAAAGTTATTTAAATTAGAAAATTTATAGTTTTAAAATACTTTAATTGCTTAAGATATTTTTACTTAAGTTTAAAATTATATAAGAGTTAAGAAAAAGGCTTGTTTTGTTTCTTTTTAAAATATTACTTGATAATATAATCTCTTATATAAATTTTTTAAATATCAAATATGTTAATTTCAAATAATAAGTATAATGTATTATTTTGAATATTGTATGAATAGATTTTAAAGAATATGGAATTGCTATTTTTAAAATTTGATAAGTAGTTTTATATATGTATAACTTAACTCTTCAAATTGAATCTAGGATTTAATTTAATTGAATTTGAATTTAAGCTTTGAAATTCAAGAGAATAAATATTTAAATTGTTTGGATATTATAATATTTGTATAAACTTATATTTATAAATAAATTGGTTTTCTTTCTTTAAAAAAAGATATATATATATAGATAAGCATTTAAATAAATAAGAAAAGGCTTTTGATTTACTTTTAAAATAAAAAAAAAAGTTAGCAAAAATACAAATGTCATCATTTTAGGATTCATGTTAACATGTGTAATTTAAGTAACAATTGTGTATGACAAGTGTCTTAATTAATTTCATTTCTTTTATTTTATAAAAAAATTATAATTTACATACATATATACATTTGCATATCTCCACTTCATTTTCTTTTAAAAATCTTCATTTCAAAACCAAGAAAACCCAAAACAATTCTCTAATACAAAATCTGAAATCAGTATTCGAAATACCTCAAAACAAAAACAAATTCAAACAATCTATAATTCATTTTCCAAATCATCTCAAAAAGCTGTCTGCATATTCAAAACCAAAGACCTCTGTAATTCATCTTCCAAATCAAACAGATCAGCCAACATTTCTTCTTCAAAAACAAATCTGTATCATTCCTCAAACTAAATTGCAAATCAACTTGTTGTAACATTCTTCTTCAAATCAAAAACAAAGGCCAGTATGCATTTTTCAATCTGGAATCAACTTAAGAAAACTGTCTGCATTCATTTTGCAATTTGGAACCACCTCAAGTCTATCTGCCTTCATTTCTTCAACCTGGAGCAAGCATGCATGTAGATTTAAAGCAAATATAAAGTCCAGCAATTCAAGTTTTAAAGCAAAAAGAAAAAGCATTCAAACTCTCAGTTTCAAGTTTTCAGTTCAAAAGCTTTTCAAAAATTTAAACTACCTCTGTTCATCAAAACAGGTGAGTAACATTTTATTCTTAGGATTTAAGTTATGAAAGATGGTTGCATGTGAATATTTATAAATGGTTCTGCATATCTATGTATTGATATATGATTTTATATCTGAGTTTCTATGTATACATGGATGAGTAGTTATGTGTGCATGTCTGTTATATTTGAATTCTGTTCTGTTTGTTGCCAGACTCGAGAATTTCTTTTTAAATCTCTTACCATTGGATCTAGTTTTTGTAATAACTTAATTTACAAACAAGATTGGTTTGATTTATCACATATAAATGTTAAAAAGTTTAATTTAAGACAAACCTTTGGGTCTGAGTGTCTCTGTAACCATAATATCAGTAAGGTGATTTAAAAGTGGAAATTTAAACTTTGTAATTTGTAATTCCAGGTTTATAAATGGAAAACTTAGACTATAATATGATTTTTAGCATTGAAATTAAAATTTTTAGTTTAGTAAAATGAGTGCAGTTCTGTATTGAACTAAATAGGGGATTTTGGGAAATTCTGGTGATCTTTTGATTTGTGGTAGTCGGGGTTTTGGGTAATGGCAGAGGAATGATCAGGGATGATGTAAAAATTGTCAGGAGAATTTTTAATGCCGTGGGAAAGAATTGATTTGGGATTAAAGTTTTAAACCCTAGTTTTACTTAGTCTTGATAAAATGATCACCCCGATCTCTTTGGTCGATCGAGTGTAAAGGGGTTTTAAGAGAGGGAGGCTTGGTCGATGACGAGTGCATGGTCGGAATTCCAGAAGTTCTGGTGGTCGGAAATGCGAAGACGAGGGATTTGCCAGGTTTTGGTGATGGTTGGTCCTTTTGTTCCAGGTTTTTGAAATTGAACTCAATTTCGATTTCGCGAAATGATTAAAGATTCGATGATCGTAGCTGGGTTGGTGGTTGATCGTCGAAGTGGTGGAGATGTCATCGATGATCGAAGCTCTGGCAGTGGGGTGTGCACGTGCACGCGATCGAAATGTCTGGTGAAGTCTGTTAGCAGAGAAAGGTTCCAGTGTTGCTCGAGTTTTCTTGAGTGCGACTCGAAGTTTTTAAGTTTTGACTCGAAGTGATTTAAGGGAGTCTCGAGTATTTTTGTGTGTTACCAGGTTTTTCAAACAGGCTGTCTGTTTAAATTTAAATCTAAATTTAAAGACTGTAAAGAAACATTTAAAAACAGGAAGTTGAATTTTTAAAAGATATAAGATTTCTTTAACATGTAAAAGTTTTTGAATTAGATTTAAACTTTGATAAAGACAAATTGTTATTCATTTTAAGTCTCAAATTTAAAATGAAATTTAGGTGTAAATTTGAAATGGATATTTTCAAATGTAGGTAAGAATGATAATTTATCTATGGATAAGAAAAATGTTTTATCTTAAAGTTGAAATCATTAAACTTAAAGGTAATTAAAAATGGTTTAATAAATTTAATAAACTAATGTTTTGAATTAATTAATTTATTATTAAAGATTTAGAATACTTTGTAAATGAATAACTTGATTATTAATAAAACAAAGTTTTATCTTAAGAAAATTAGAAGTTTATATTCATTAAATTTATAAGGAATTTAATGGATAATTTATTTATTTGATTAATTAATCATTTGGATTAATTAATAGATACTTAAAGGTTTAAACAAATTAATTAATAATTAAGATTAATTAATTAGGAATAATTAATTTATAATTAAGGATTATAAATTAGAGTATTAATAAATGGTTAAGAATTAATTAGATGAATAATTAAATATTAATTAAGTTATGGTTAACACTTAATTAATTAAATAATTTAAAGATTAATTAATTGGTTATAAAGATTTATTAATTTAAAATTAATAAATACTTAATCTAAGTTAATTACTTAAGAAAAGTAATTATAGAGTTGTTAATAGTTAATGAAGGTCATTAACTATGGATTATTTAATAATTAATTAATGTAATTAATTTTAATAGTTAATTAGATTAATTAATTTAAAGATAATCATTATAGAATTTGATTTAAATAAATTACTTAATGGAAGTAATTAAGAATTAATTATTATTGTAATTAATTGAAGTTAATTTGATTAGTTAAGTTAATTAATTAGGTTTAATTAATTTAGAATAATCAAGAGATGATTTGATAATAATTACTAAATTGTAATTATTAAGGTATATTATTTAGGGAAGTTAGTAATAAATAATTACTGGAAGTAATTAAGTGAATAATGATTTTATTAATGGAAGTAATTTAAGTTTAATTACTTTGAATAATTAATCAAGGGATTAATTAAGAAATTAATTAAGGAGAATTAATTTAGTAAATGGAAGTAATTAAGGGTAGTTAATTACTGATTGAAGATTAATCAAGGTGATTAATAAATGTTGTTTAATTTAAAGTTAATTACTTAATTAATTTAATTAAAGTAATTAATAATTAATTTGTAATTAAGGATCATTAATTAATATAATTAATGATATAATTAAGATTGATTAATTAAGTATAATTAATAAATGAAGTGATTAATTAATGTAATTAATTAAGGTTTAATATAATTAATTATAGTTGATTAATTTAATTAATTTTAGTTAATTAATTAATGAAGTAATTAAAGGTTAATTACTATAAGTGGTTAAGAATAATTAATTTAAGTAATTAATTAAGGATAAATTACTTGAAGGTAATTAAAAGATAATTAATCAAAGATGATTAATTGAAAAGGTAATTAGAGGATAATTAATTAATTTATAATTAATTAATGTTTAAGTAAGCAGGATTTATAAAATAAAGTAATTAATTTAATTCACTTTAAATTAATTAGAGAAAATATAAATCATTACTTATGAATGGGTGATAATATTGAATACTTGGCATTGATTGATATCTCTGATGAGATATATGCTGTGTGATATGGATGTTAGTTGAATTGTGATGATAATATGGATTATCTGATGATATTGATAATGTTGATTATCTATTGTGAATTATCTTTCTATGTGTATAAAGATAATTGAATTAAATTGTTTTAACCTTTAAAAACAACTTGGCCTTAAAAGATACGTTTTGGATTTCGATGAGACCGGGATCGGGTTTGCTACATTACAGCGTGATAGGGGGTTCTCGCTTTGCGTTAGGTGGCGAACGGGAGACTCTTACCCCTACATGTCCCCGGGGGTAGTATAAGGCCTTTTGGGGTTGGTTGCGACTCGAGAGGGTGGCCGTAAAAGCAAACCCGAGGTATCACTGTGAGCCACAGCGGGGCTGGGATGGTTGAAAAGCCTACCGGTCGTGAACCGTTGCTGAAGGTTGAAAAGCCTAGGACGTCACAGTTGGTATCAGAGCTTAGGTTGAGCGAATGCCTAAGCTTTTGGTTAAGTGAATATCAGAGCTATTGGTTGAGTGAATACCTAGCTCTGGAGTGGTATCTATCGTGAGAGAGCGTATTTGTAATTTTTATATAACTATATATATATATATTCTACCTATATTGTTGGGTTACCCGTACAGGTTCTCCAATATAAGATATAAAGGTAGATAGGGTAGTAGTGTATGAAACACGACTACCAATGGTTGGAATTAAGGTTGGAAGTGTATTTATCGAGACTGTAGACCCAATACTGTCTCGAGTAAGTTTTGCTGTGATGAAGGATTTTATCGAATCTCTGAAGGAAACCTGTTAAGGTTCGGAGTTTATCTGTAAAGTTGGATGAGTAGAGTTTGGATCTATCGGTTGAACAGAAGCAAGTGATGGTATCTTGATACCTCAGGTAATAGTAGCTGTGTGATGAGATGCAGTGACGATGGATGTTCCCGAAGATGTTTTCTTTGGAACGAGTTTAAGGAAGTATGTCTGTTTCAGTGTTATGGCTGAATTCAGCATGGTGTTTCTGTTGGTTTGGGGTTCGAGTTTCTCGAAGATCTTTGGATAGAAGTCCTTGGCATCAGTATCAGCAGTGCAGCTCGGAGTGTTCTGTGATGGCAGAAAGTTGTCAGGCTGAGCAGTTTTTCTGGAGGTGAAGTTCAGAAGCAGCAGGGTGCATCCATTTCTTCGATGGATTGGATAGTTAAGTATGGACTGTTCTGATTTGTTAAGAGGAACAGTTTTCTTTGGAAATAGGCTGGGTTGATCGCAAAAGTGACTTGCGATAGTTTGAGGGTTCTCTTGGGTTATCAGAGTTTTTCTGAGTGTCTTCAGAGAAGTCAGGATTTGTCCGCATCTGAAGGTTGAGTTTTCTTATCGACTGGATTCCAGGAGTAGTACCGGTAGTTCAGTCTAGTTGAAGGATGTTTCCTAGAGATGGAGTTGGTGCAGCAACTCAAGTTTTGATGAAGTATCTGAGTTTTATTTATGGATCCGTGAACCTTATCTCTGGAATGTGTTGTTCAGTTTGTGCTTGTGTCTTCATCAGCATTTTCATTCTACCTCAGATCAGAGTGGTGTAGCGAAAGCAGTTGGGAGTGCATCTCTGGATAGGAGAAGTAAGTTTGGAATCTACTGATAATTGTGAAGTAGAGTTGTGTTTTGGATCTCTTCTGTATTCTGATTTGGATAAGTATTTGGTCTTCAGGATTGAATGGTCAGTTTGGATGACTGAGATTCATTGTGTTTTACGTATCTCTGAGGAAGTACGTATTTGATTTATCCTTGGTTTTAGAATCAGCAGTTCTGGAAGGTTTAGTTGTTGAGTCAGACTCGTCTGTAGTCTGATGTTCTGTTTAGTTCTGTAGATCTAGATGAGTAGGAGATCTATAGCTTAGTAGTTTAGATTGTTGTAGAGCGAGTATCCCGGTATATATATATACTTGGGGAAACTCGAGGAATTTTATCCAGAATTTTGTCTGGATAGTTAGAATTGTTTGTTTGGATGAATTGGTTGTTATGGCTGTTAGCATATGGTTGATAGTATATGCTTGTGTTTTAAAATTTAAAATCTTTAATAAGATTATTAAATTACCTTTGTTTAAATTTCGGGGACGAAATTATTTTAAGGGGGAAGGAATGTAATATCCCGGAAATTTTAACAATATCAATTTAATAATCTGTTAAATAATTAAATTGATATTGATGATATTTGATAATAAGATTTGAATTTAATTTAATAATCTGATTAAATTAGTATTAATTGGTGATTTTATCTTTTAAAAGTTAATAAGATATTTTCTATTTGAATATATATATTTATTTATATATATTGTAAATAGAAGCTTTGGGTAAATTGGGAATTTAGATTTAATTTAATATGACTTTTCAAAGTTATTTAAATTAGAAAATTTATAGTTTTAAAATACTTTAATTGCTTAAGATATTTTTACTTAAGTTTAAAATTATATAAGAGTTAAGAAAAAGGCTTGTTTTGTTTCTTTTTAAAATATTACTTGATAATATAATCTCTTATATAAATTTTTTAAATATCAAATATGTTAATTTCAAATAATAAGTATAATGTATTATTTTGAATATTGTATGAATAGATTTTAAAGAATATGGAATTGCTATTTTTAAAATTTGATAAGTAGTTTTATATATGTATAACTTAACTCTTCAAATTGAATCTAGGATTTAATTTAATTGAATTTGAATTTAAGCTTTGAAATTCAAGAGAATAAATATTTAAATTGTTTGGATATTATAATATTTGTATAAACTTATATTTATAAATAAATTGGTTTTCTTTCTTTAAAAAAAGATATATATATATAGATAAGCATTTAAATAAATAAGAAAAGGCTTTTGATTTACTTTTAAAATAAAAAAATAAAAAGTTAGCAAAAATACAAATGTCATCATTTTAGGATTCATGTTAACATGTGTAATTTAAGTAACAATTGTGTATGACAAGTGTCTTAATTAATTTCATTTCTTTTATTTTATAAAAAAATTATAATTTACATACATATATACATTTGCATATCTCCACTTCATTTTCTTTTAAAAATCTTCATTTCAAAACCAAGAAAACCCAAAACAATTCTCTAATACAAAATCTGAAATCAGTATTCGAAATACCTCAAAACAAAAACAAATTCAAACAATCTATAATTCATTTTCCAAATCATCTCAAAAAGCTGTCTGCATATTCAAAACCAAAGACCTCTGTAATTCATCTTCCAAATCAAACAGATCAGCCAACATTTCTTCTTCAAAAACAAATCTGTATCATTCCTCAAACTAAATTGCAAATCAACTTGTTGTAACATTCTTCTTCAAATCAAAAACAAAGGCCAGTATGCATTTTTCAATCTGGAATCAACTTAAGAAAACTGTCTGCATTCATTTTGCAATCTGGAACCACCTCAAGTCTATCTGCCTTCATTTCTTCAACCTGGAGCAAGCATGCATGTAGATTTAAAGCAAATATAAAGTCCAGCAATTCAAGTTTTAAAGCAAAAAGAAAAAGCATTCAAACTCTCAGTTTCAAGTTTTCAGTTCAAAAGCTTTTCAAAAATTTAAACTACCTCTGTTCATCAAAACAGGTGAGTAACATTTTATTCTTAGGATTTAAGTTATGAAAGATGGTTGCATGTGAATATTTATAAATGGTTCTGCATATCTATGTATTGATATATGATTTTATATCTGAGTTTCTATGTATACATGGATGAGTAGTTATGTGTGCATGTCTGTTATATTTGAATTCTGTTCTGTTTGTTGCCAGACTCGAGAATTTCTTTTTAAATCTCTTACCATTGGATCTAGTTTTTGTAATAACTTAATTTACAAACAAGATTGGTTTGATTTATCACATATAAATGTTAAAAAGTTTAATTTAAGACAAACCTTTGGGTCTGAGTGTCTCTGTAACCATAATATCAGTAAGGTGATTTAAAAGTGGAAATTTAAACTTTGTAATTTGTAATTCCAGGTTTATAAATGGAAAACTTAGACTATAATATGATTTTTAGCATTGAAATTAAAATTTTTAGTTTAGTAAAATGAGTGCAGTTCTGTATTGAACTAAATAGGGGATTTTGGGAAATTCTGGTGATCTTTTGATTTGTGGTAGTCGGGGTTTTGGGTAATGGCAGAGGAATGATCAGGGATGATGTAAAAATTGTCAGGAGAATTTTTAATGCCGTGGGAAAGAATTGATTTGGGATTAAAGTTTTAAACCCTAGTTTTACTTAGTCTTGATAAAATGATCACCCCGATCTCTTTGGTCGATCGAGTGTAAAGGGGTTTTAAGAGAGGGAGGCTTGGTCGATGACGAGTGCATGGTCGGAATTCCAGAAGTTCTGGTGGTCGGAAATGCGAAGACGAGGGATTTGCCAGGTTTTGGTGATGGTTGGTCCTTTTGTTCCAGGTTTTTGAAATTGAACTCAATTTCGATTTCGCGAAATGATTAAAGATTCGATGATCGTAGCTGGGTTGGTGGTTGATCGTCGAAGTGGTGGAGATGTCATCGATGATCGAAGCTCTGGCAGTGGGGTGTGCACGTGCACGCGATCGAAATGTCTGGTGAAGTCTGTTAGCAGAGAAAGGTTCCAGTGTTGCTCGAGTTTTCTTGAGTGCGACTCGAAGTTTTTAAGTTTTGACTCGAAGTGATTTAAGGGAGTCTCGAGTATTTTTGTGTGTTACCAGGTTTTTCAAACAGGCTGTCTGTTTAAATTTAAATCTAAATTTAAAGACTGTAAAGAAACATTTAAAAACAGGAAGTTGAATTTTTAAAAGATATAAGATTTCTTTAACATGTAAAAGTTTTTGAATTAGATTTAAACTTTGATAAAGACAAATTGTTATTCATTTTAAGTCTCAAATTTAAAATGAAATTTAGGTGTAAATTTGAAATGGATATTTTCAAATGTAGGTAAGAATGATAATTTATCTATGGATAAGAAAAATGTTTTATCTTAAAGTTGAAATCATTAAACTTAAAGGTAATTAAAAATGGTTTAATAAATTTAATAAACTAATGTTTTGAATTAATTAATTTATTATTAAAGATTTAGAATACTTTGTAAATGAATAACTTGATTATTAATAAAACAAAGTTTTATCTTAAGAAAATTAGAAGTTTATATTCATTAAATTTATAAGGAATTTAATGGATAATTTATTTATTTGATTAATTAATCATTTGGATTAATTAATAGATACTTAAAGGTTTAAACAAATTAATTAATAATTAAGATTAATTAATTAGGAATAATTAATTTATAATTAAGGATTATAAATTAGAGTATTAATAAATGGTTAAGAATTAATTAGATGAATAATTAAATATTAATTAAGTTATGGTTAACACTTAATTAATTAAATAATTTAAAGATTAATTAATTGGTTATAAAGATTTATTAATTTAAAATTAATAAATACTTAATCTAAGTTAATTACTTAAGAAAAGTAATTATAGAGTTGTTAATAGTTAATGAAGGTCATTAACTATGGATTATTTAATAATTAATTAATGTAATTAATTTTAATAGTTAATTAGATTAATTAATTTAAAGATAATCATTATAGAATTTGATTTAAATAAATTACTTAATGGAAGTAATTAAGAATTAATTATTATTGTAATTAATTGAAGTTAATTTGATTAGTTAAGTTAATTAATTAGGTTTAATTAATTTAGAATAATCAAGAGATGATTTGATAATAATTACTAAATTGTAATTATTAAGGTATATTATTTAGGGAAGTTAGTAATAAATAATTACTGGAAGTAATTAAGTGAATAATGATTTTATTAATGGAAGTAATTTAAGTTTAATTACTTTGAATAATTAATCAAGGGATTAATTAAGAAATTAATTAAGGAGAATTAATTTAGTAAATGGAAGTAATTAAGGGTAGTTAATTACTGATTGAAGATTAATCAAGGTGATTAATAAATGTTGTTTAATTTAAAGTTAATTACTTAATTAATTTAATTAAAGTAATTAATAATTAATTTGTAATTAAGGATCATTAATTAATATAATTAATGATATAATTAAGATTGATTAATTAAGTATAATTAATAAATGAAGTGATTAATTAATGTAATTAATTAAGGTTTAATATAATTAATTATAGTTGATTAATTTAATTAATTTTAGTTAATTAATTAATGAAGTAATTAAAGGTTAATTACTATAAGTGGTTAAGAATAATTAATTTAAGTAATTAATTAAGGATAAATTACTTGAAGGTAATTAAAAGATAATTAATCAAAGATGATTAATTGAAAAGGTAATTAGAGGATAATTAATTAATTTATAATTAATTAATGTTTAAGTAAGCAGGATTTATAAAATAAAGTAATTAATTTAATTCACTTTAAATTAATTAGAGAAAATATAAATCATTACTTATGAATGGGTGATAATATTGAATACTTGGCATTGATTGATATCTCTGATGAGATATATGCTGTGTGATATGGATGTTAGTTGAATTGTGATGATAATATGGATTATCTGATGATATTGATAATGTTGATTATCTATTGTGAATTATCTTTCTATGTGTATAAAGATAATTGAATTAAATTGTTTTAACCTTTAAAAACAACTTGGCCTTAAAAGATACGTTTTGGATTTCGATGAGACCGGGATCAGGTTTCCGTATACCGGATTTCCAGGTCTGGAGACCCGAATACCACATCGATCCAAATTTACGTTAGGTCGTGAAATCCAAATGGAGCAAGTGAAGACTCGAGGTGTAAGAACGATTCTTTGTCAGTATAACTCTGTGGGTGATTCCGTAATGAGTTGACGGAGATAGTACTTTCAGATTCGAGATAAAGATTCAAAGTGCAAGGGTTATTGTCGTTAACTCTGAGGGTGATTCCAAAACGAGTGTAACGAGATAATGCCTTCGGTTTCGTTCGAACCCGGAACGAACTTGTATGGATTGAATGCTTTTAGCACATCGTCAGGTGGACGATGAGCATTCTAAGATAGATGTATTCTGTTTTAAGGTAATCGTGACCTCAAGCCTCACAAACCGGGAATGGCTAAAACAGGGGAGGTGCAGCAAGGTTAGTGGGTAGCACCCAAGTAGGACAAGATGACCTCTGTCTAGATGTCCCTTTCTATTTTCGACTTAGTGTGTGCGGTTGGTCATGACAACCGTGGGGTATCTTGTGCGGGAATTATCCAGTAAGGGATGTTCCGACCTTGTGTTGCAGGGGATTGGGAGTGATCCTCGGTACGGTGATCTAGGCCACGTACTGTGACGGGCGGTACCCCGGTAGCCCTGCCATTGAATGGAATCCAAAATCCAATAAGTGATAACGGACTTGATTGTATACCTATGTATGCTGGAATTTAATGAATGTAACAATTTCGGCTATTTCATATTTATTTGAAAACCCTAGACCTATTATAATACAATCGAATTTCCTATCAAATGTTTTGGTTAGCGTAAGGTAAAAACTTACCCATATTTATTGGTGGGGAGTCTTACGTGATACCTTTTCTTTCAAAAGGTTTTGAAGTTAAACAAGTTTAACCTGTTACTCACACCAGACCCATGTCTGACCCAAGTTGTTTATTTCTGTTTTATAAACTCTTGGGTACTCAAATTTTTACGAGTAGCCAAGGGATTCAGGTTTAGCTTTGACGAGTAATCTGGAGGAGCAATGGAGCAGGAGGCTTCGGCGTTGTAGATATAGATAGTAGTTTTCCGCTGTGTTGATCTTTGTATTGATCTGTATTGTGTTGAGATGTAATAACTAGACAGATGTTTATAACTGTCTAGTATGAGATGTGTAATCTGTGTAACTCTGATAGATGATGTATATGATACTATGTAATATTTATGTGATATATTATATTTCGTTTCGTTTCCGCTGTAAGTATCTGTTGTTGTTTTCTTTTCTCTTCTTCTCTTTTCTATTTCTCACCCCTTTCTTTCTTACTGTCGATGCGATTTTCCGGGAGTGGAAAGTCGGGTCGTCACAATTTTATTACTACTATTTATTATATTACACTACACCATTGTATTCCGCTGCATTTATTATCATTCTATGGTATGTGTAACTCTGATATGTATTGTATAAGTATAATCAAATGTTTTGTAAAACAGCTTCATGAACTGTTATTTGATTATTATATTTTATCGTTCCGCTGCAAGATTCTATTTTGTTTCTTTTATTTCTCCACTTTTTCTTATTTACCCCATAACAATCCGCCCTTCTGTATGGTTTAAGTTGGCACGTGTGTCTGCTTAAGCGTACAAAAAGGTGGGATGTTACATAGTCGCTCAAGGTTATTATCAAGAAGAAGGAATAGATTTTGATGAAACCTTTGCCCCCGTAGCAAGATTAGAAGTTATTAGGATTCTACTTGCTTTCGCAAATCATAATAATTTCAAATCATTTCAAATGGATGTTAAAAGTGCATTTTTAAATGGTTTTGTAAAAGAAGAAGTATTTGTTAAACAACCACCACTTTTTGAAAATGATAAATTTCCAAATCATGTTTATAAACTTAAGAAAGCTCTATATGGTCTAAAGCAAGCTCCTAGAGCCTGGTATGATAGACTAAGATCTTACTTGTTACAATCAAATTTTGAAATAGGTAGAATTAGATAATACTCTTTTTATTAAAAGAAATAAAAATGATATTCAACTAGTACAAGTCTACGTAGATGATATCATTTTTGGATCAACTAGTTTTGAAATGAATAAAGAATTTTCTGAAATAATGACAAAAGAGTTTGAGATGAGTCATATGGGTGAATTAAACTTCCTTTTAGGATTACAAGTAAAACAATTAGATAATGGTATCTTTATTAGTCAAGAAAAATATGCTAAAGACCTAGTTAGTAAATTTGGTTTGACTACTGCAAGTGGAAAACTCACTCCCATGGCAACCAATGAGTACCTTAGTAAAGAAGATCTCTCGAAAGATGTAGATCAAAAATTATATAGAGGAATGATTGGATCACTACTCTATATCATTGCGAGTAGACCTGATATCATGCATAGTGTCTGTCTCTGTGCAAGATATCAATCCTAACCTAAAGAAACTCACTTAAAAGCTATAAAACGTATTATAAGATATGTTAAACACACCTTTGATTATGGCTTATTTTATCCTAAAAATGATTCGTTTGATTTAATATCTTACTGTGATGCTGATTATGATGGTTGTAAATTAGACCGAAAAAGTATAAGTGGAACTTGTCACTTTTTAGGGCATTCTCTGATTTCCTGGTTTAGTAAAAAGCAAAACGCAATATCTCTATCAACAACTGAAGTAGAGTATATTTCTGCTGCTTTGGCTTGTTCTCAAGTAATATATATGCAACAAACTTTAAAAAATTTTGGTTTAAATATTTCAAAATCACCAATTTATTGTGATAATACTAGTGCAATAAATTTATCCAAAAATACTACTCAACATGCTCGAACTAAGCATATTGATATCAAACACCATTTTCTCAAAGATAATATAATTAGAGAAGTAATTACTCTCGATGTGACGACCCGACTTTTTCTCCACAGAAAGTCGCATCGTTAATTAAGAAAGAAAGGGATAGAAAAAGAAAAGATAGAAAAGAAGAAAGAACAACACATCAGAATCTCACAGCGGAACGAATAAAATATAATATATCACATAAAATATTGCATAGTATCATATTACATCAGAGTACACAACTTATACAACACATATTAGACAGTTATAAACATCTGTCTAATTCATACAACTCAAGTATCACAGATACAGACACAACATATACACAGCGGAATCATAATATATCTACACGGTGAAGCCTCCTGCTCCAAATCTCCTCCAGAATTCGTCAAGCTAACCTGAATCACTTGACTACTCATATATAATATGAGTACCCAAGAGTTTAATAAAACAGAAAATAAACACTTGGGTCAGACATGGGTCTGGTGTGAGTAAACGGTTTAAACTTGTTTAACTTTGAAAAACCTTTGAAAGAAAAGGTATCTCGTAAGACTTCCCGCACATAAACACGGAAATGTTTTTACCTTACGATAACCAAAACATTTGATAGGAAATCCGATTATATTATAATAGGGTCTAGGGTTTTCAAATAGAATACAGAAATAGCTGGAATGCTTACATCTCACGTTCCAACATAGTTGGGCACAACTAAATCGTACGACACTTATTGGATTTTGGATTCCATACAATGGCAGGGCTACCGGAGTACTGCCCGTCACAGTATGTGGCCTAGATCAACGTACCGAGGATCACGCCCAATCCCCTGCAACACAAGGCCGGAACCATCCCTTACTGGATAATTCCCGCATAAGAAACCCCAGCGGTTGTAGCTATTCAACCGCCCACACAGCCGAATAAAAAGAAGGGACCTCTAGACAGAGGAATCTCATACTACTTGGGTGCTACCCACTAACCTTGCTGCACCTCCCCTGTTTTAGCCATTCCCGGTTGATGAGGCTTGAGGTCACGATTACCTTTAATCAGAACACATCACTTAGAATGCTCATCGTCCACCTGACGATGTGCTGAAAGCATTCAATCCATACAAGTTCGTTCCGGGTTCGAACGAAACCGAAGGCATTATCTCGTTACACTTGTTTTGGAATCACCCTCAGAGTTAACGACAATAACCCTTGCACTCTGAATCTTCATCTTCACTTGAGATTCACGACCTAACGTTTAACTTGGATCGATGTGGTATTCGGATATCCAAATCTGGAAACCCGATCCCGGTCTCATCGAAATCCAAACGTATTTTAAAGGCCAAGTTGTTTAAAGGTTTAAACAATTCAATTCAATACTTGAATTCACACAGCATTTAACACAGATAAATATCACACATTTATCACAGATATATCCAATATCATATCACAGAATATCACAGCATATCATCCAATAGATATCATCCAATTCAGATATACTACACAACCATCATCCATAAGCAACAATTATTAACCCTATGTTATAATTAATTTAATTAACTTAAATTAAATTAATTACTTA
This sequence comes from Allium fistulosum, assembly GCA_030737815.1. Lineage (NCBI taxonomy): Eukaryota > Viridiplantae > Streptophyta > Magnoliopsida > Asparagales > Amaryllidaceae > Allium > Allium fistulosum. The sequence goes on along the minus strand of CM060903.1, from coordinate 629,724,165 downwards.
AGAATTAATTATCTAACCTTGCTTAATCAATCATTAATTAATTACAAACCTTTAATTAATTAATTACTCATTAAATATTAATCGTCCTTGATTAATTATTCATTAATTACATAAAGTAATAATCCTTTAATTAATTTCACAAATTAATTATCTTAACCATTAACAGTAATTAACCTTTAATTACTCTTATTAATTACATTAATTAATAATCCTTAATTAACTACTATTATTAATTAATTAACTATAATTAATTACATTGACCCTTAATTAATTACATTAATTAATTAAACTTTAATTAATCATTTCTATTAATCCACCTTAATTAATCATATACAGTTATCATCCTATAATTACTTGCCTTAATTAATTAACTTCTTAATTAATTACTTTAATCCTTTAATTAATTACCAAATAATTAATCCTTAATTACTTCTCCTAAGTAATTATCCTTTAATTACTTCCCATTAAGTAATTTCCTTTAATTAATTACATCCTGTAATTATACATTAATTACCTACACTATGTAATTATACTTATCAATCTTATTAAGTATTCATACTTAATTTCTTTATCAAGTGATTATCTTTAATTAATTTACAAATTAATTAACTTAAATCAATCACATTTATATCATTAATTATACTTGAGTAATTCATCCTTAATTACTCTTAAACAATTTAATTAATTATTAATTACAGATTAATTATTCTTTTTAATTATTAATTAATAAACCTTAATTATCAATTAATAAAACTTAATAAATTAATCAATCCTTAATTATTAGTTAATTAACCCTTAATTACCATTTAATTAATCCTTAATTAATCTTTAATTACAAATTAATCACCCCTTAATTAATAATTAATAAAACCTAATTATTAATTAATAAAATTTAATTTCAAATTAAGTACTTCTTAATTACCATTGAGTTTACCTCTAATTACTTAATTAATAAATCTTAATTACTTAATTAATTACTACTTAATTATCAATTAATTTATCTCTAACTACTTAACTTAACCTTTAATTACAAATAAATCTTTAATCATTAAAATCTTATTTATTAATCCTTTGGAGTTAATTGTCATTAACTTATCTTAAAACCCTTAATTAATCTCAAAACTTAAATAAAACATTTATTATTTAAAGAATTTATTAAGGAATGTTAAAACTTGATTCTTATTTAACTTTTAAAACTTGTTAATAGTCAAAAGTATTGACCCGAGACAAACAGGACTTGCCCGAACTAAAACCCGAGTTCTCAACCTTTTTCCCCCGAGTTTCCCTACTCTTTCTTTCCAAAACTTTGTTTAAAATTTAAAAAAAAAACTGTTATACTAAATACTCACACGAGCAACTCGAAACAACCCCGTGCCATCTCCCTTTTCCCCCGAGCTTCTCTCGCGTCTTCCCTCCTGCTTCGTTTCTTCGAGTCTCTCACGTATACATCCCGAGATCCAACCCGAGAAGCTTCCTTCTTCCCCAACATTGCAAACAACCAGATCAAAATATACTCGTGCACGTGCACAGATGATCGCCGATGATCCGGCCACCAATGCAACCGCCGACAAGTCGATGACAACACTCCCCTACGATTCCGATCACCCCAGCCTGACTCGATCTCGAAAATCGAATTCGAGCACACATGGCCAACTGGAACAGAACCCATCACCCCAAAACCACCTCGAAATGACGCCTCCGGCCACCAGAATCACCGAGACTCCATCCACAGCTTCGCCGACCAACCACGCGTCTATTTCCCCTGGTGCGATCGATTGAATTGGAGTAATGATGATGAAATTATCACGCGAAACCCACGAACCAAAAGCAGGACTAAAACCCTAAATCGATGTCGCTTCGCCACCACAGGCAACTGACATCCCTCCCACCATTTTTCCATCAACCACCATCCTTCCAGCTACCTCTAACATCAATTCCGATCTACCTCACCACGTCGATCACCAGAATTCGATAGATATCCTATCACAGTTCAACTCACGATATCTCGACAACCATGAATTTAAAAATCTTGAATCTATTATCAAAAATCACCATTTTCAAGTATGAATCAATTTACATAATCAAAGCGAGAAATTTAGACATTCGATTTTCTTACTTATATATGATCTTTACTGTTATATTTTATTTTTGAAATAAATACTCAGTATATTCATTTGAAACTATTTTTAAAAATTAAATCTGGTTAATTCTATCATTTTTCATTTAGGGATCATATCCTAAAATAGATTGAAGAAGGAGAATTTGAATTTTCTTGAACTTTGTTTTAGCCTGTTAACTTTTGAACAGAGGAGTGATTTTCTCTATACAGGCATACATACTCATCTTTACATATATATACCAACATGCAGGCATATTTAACAACTAATCAATCATTTTTTTTATAACATACATCAAATGTCAACCACATACATCAAAATATATATAGGCAGATTCAAGTGAGTTTACTCACTGGAAAGCTAGAACAGAGGCATCTAAATCAACAGATAAGCATATATATACAGAGGCTTAATTATATACGTACATATAGAACAATTATCATCACAGATTCACATGCAATCAGATGATTACCTACTTAACTTTTAATTAAAGTGTTTACTCACCTTTTAACCAAAATGCAGAGACCCTGAAAACTGGATGGAACTTAGAAACTTGAATTTGCAATAGAAAGTGTTTAGACTTTTTGAAACTGGAAACTTGGAAGCTTTAAGATCTTGATTGATGCAGTTTGAAGCTTTATTGCTGCTGATTACAGGTTTGGACCTTGCTTTGGTTTTGAGAAATTGTTTTCAGGTTTGAAAAAAAGATACAGGTTTGAATATCAACAGATTTGAAATACAGGCTTTGATTCTTCTTGCTTATGAAAATGATTACAGGATTTTAAATTCTGGTTTGAGGAATGAATTCAGGTTTTGATTTTGAACTTGAGCTTTGTAAAATGTTTTCAGGTTGTTTTGAGTTTTCTTGAGGAAATAAATTTCAGGGTTTTAAGTTTTGAACTGAGATTTGCTTTACAGGATTTGATGTTTCTTTGTTTTAGAAATCGTGAAGATAGGAAAAGAAATGCAGAAGATAGATGTTTGTTTATATAATGTTAAATTAGGATTTATTAAAATTAGAGAAAAAGAAAATAAATTATGACACTTGTCTTCAACCTTATTTAATATGCTAACACATGTTACTTAGCATGATTTAGAGGCTAACACTTGTAATTTAAGCATTTTATATTATTTTTAAAAGATTTTAAAAACTTTTATATTTATTTCTTAATTAATAAATACATTTGTAATTTAATAAATTCTTTCTAAATATTACATAAATACAATCTTTAAAGAAAATAGAATATAAACCAATTATGATTTAAATAAAAATCATATAAAATATTTTAAACTCATTTTTAAATGCTAATTTAAAAGCTTTTGTATTTATTCCTATTAAATAAATACTCTTCCAAATTTCTATAAACAAATTTCTTTAAAGAGAATAATATAAAACAAATCTTATTTTTAAATAAAAACTTTTATTCATATATTTTAAATCCAAACTATATTATTATTTTTTTATTTTAAGATATATATATTTCTTTAAATTCAATTCTTAAATTCAATTTCAAAGTCAATTTAAAATCTAAATTTAAAATCAATTCAAATAAATATAGATATCAATTTTAAACAAGCACATTATTAATTATAAATAATTATCCTATTTAAAATCAATTTAAATACACATATATATATATATATTTTTAACAATACTTATTAAATTTGAAAATAAGTCTATTTAAAATCTATTTATATTTAAAAACAATCTCAATATTAAATTGTTTGAAAATAACACTTTTGCCAATTTTAAATAATTAATAAAGAGATTATCACATTTTAAATTCCCTGAAATTCCGGGATATCACATTCCTCCCTCCTTAAAAGAATTTCGTCCTCGAAATTTAAAACAAAAGATAATCCAAAGATTTTATTTTATAACAATCTAAGCATACCTATCAGCCATATACAACCAAACAAACAATTTCATCCAAACAACCAATTCAATCAAACAAACAATTCTATCAAACAAACAATTTTAGCTATCCGGACACAGATCCCGGATAAGCTTCTTAAAATTTCCTTGAGTTTCCCAGGTATAGATACTGGGATACTCGCTCTACTGAATCCAAAACTAGCTATACTATTTAGCTACTGAGCTCCTACTCATCTAGATCTATGATCTGAACAAGATATCAGACCACAGACAAGATCAACTCAACTACCAAACCTTCCTGAATTGTTGGTTCCAAAACCAATGATGGACCATACACGTATTCCCTTAGAGATACGTGAAATACATTGAATCACAGACTTCCAAACTGGCAATTCAAACCTTAAAAGCCAAACACTGATCCGTACAAAACTTAGAAGAATCCAAAATGCAACGGAGCTAACTTCCTGGTCTTACCCAAATCTTATAGCTCCTTCGATTGGAGAAAACTTATCCAAAATCAAATCCCCGTCTTCGAAATCCAAATTCCTTCGGACGATCCTGGGCTGCCTACATCCTTCCTGATCAGCTCATCCTTCGCTGATGCCTTAAAAAAACAAACCAGACCAAAAATAACTCATCAAAATGATACTCTCAAGATCTACCAAAACCAAAAACACCAACTCTACTACCATCAGTAGACTACAATTTACTTCTCCTATCTGGAAAAGACAAAACAGATGCACTCACCAATCTGACCTTCAGATCCAGAAAAATTTCCTGTAGAAACCCTCTAAACCAAACACTGCAACTTCCGGTTGCTTCCACTCTAGAACAGCTGCCACCTTGCTTCTGCTGCACAACTCTGATCTGGAGAAGATGAGAATGTCGTCGATGAATCACAAGCACAGACTAGACAACACATCCTGGAAATATGGTTCAATAGATCCATAAAAAGAAAACTCAGAAGTTCTAGGAAATCCTGAGCTGCCTCACCAAACTCTATCTCTAGGAGACATTCTTCTACTAAGCTGAACCACCAGTACCACTCCTGGAATCCTAGTCAATAAGGAACTCAATCTCAAATGCAGACAAACTTCTGACTTCCCTGAAGACATCCGGAAAATCTCTGATAACACAAGAGAACACTCAAACTATCGCAAGTCACTTTTGTGATCAACCCATCCTAATTCCAAAGAAACTGCTCTCTTTTTACCAATCAGAACAGCTTACACTTATCTATCCACTCCATCGAAGAAATGGATCCATTCTGCAGCTTCTGAACTCCACCTCTTAGAAAACTGCTTAGCCAGAAAATCTTCTTGCTGGAACACAGAACACTTCCGAGCTGCACTACTGACACAGATGCCAAAGACTTCCTAATCCAAAGCTTCTTGAGAAACTCGTACCTCAAACCAAACTCAAACACCCTGCTAAACTCAGCCACAACACCGATGCCGACACATTTCCTAAAACTTGCTCCAAAAGAAAACATTTTCGAAGACATCCATAGTTACTGCGTCTCACCATGTAGTTGCTTCTTCCTGAAGTTGCCAAGATATCATCACTTGCTTCAGCTCTTCCGACAGATCCAAACTCTCAAAAATCTGCTCACACGAGCGCGATCAAACTTACACTACAATGATGGACTCCGAACCTTAACAGGTTTCCTTCAGAGATCAATGAAATCCTTACATCAAGCAAAGCTCACTTGAGACGGTATTAGGTCTACAGTCTCGACAGATACACTTCCAATCTCAAACATCCAAACTCCAACCATTGGTAGTCGTGTTACACACACCACTACCCTTTCTACCTTTATAACTTATATTGGAAAACCCGAATAGGTAACCCAACAAATAGGTAGAATAAATATATATATAATTATATAAAAATTACAAATACGCTCTCTCAAGATAGACACCACTCCAGAGCCTAGGTATTCACTCAACCAAGAGCTCTGATACCAACTGTGACGACCCGACTTTTTCTCCACAGAAAGTCGCATCGTTAATTAAGAAAGAAAGGGATAGAAAAAGAAAAGATAGAAAAGAAGAAAGAACAACACATCAGAATCTCACAGCGGAACGAATAAAATATAATATATCACATAAAATATTGCATAGTATCATATTACATCAGAGTACACAACTTATACAACACATATTAGACAGTTATAAACATCTGTCTAATTCATACAACTCAAGTATCACAGATACAGACACAACATATACACAGCGGAATCATAATATATCTACACGGTGAAGCCTCCTGCTCCAAATCTCCTCCAGAATTCATCAAGCTAACCTGAATCACTTGACTACTCATATATAATATGAGTACCCAAGAGTTTAATAAAACAGAAAATAAACACTTGGATCAGACATGGGTCTGGTGTGAGTAAACGGTTTAAACTTGTTTAACTTTGAAAAACCTTTGAAAGAAAAGGTATCTCGTAAGACTTCCCGCACATAAACACGGAAATGTTTTTACCTTACGATAACCAAAACATTTGATAGGAAATCCGATTATATTATAATAGGGTCTAGGGTTTTCAAATAGAATACAGAAATAGCTGGAATGCTTACATCTCACGTTCCAACATAGTTGGGCACAACTAAATCGTACGACACTTATTGGATTTTGGATTCCATACAATGGCAGGGCTACCGGGGTACCGCCCGTCACAGTACGTGGCCTAGATCAACGTACCGAGGATCACGCCCAATCCCCTGCAACACAAGGCCGGAACCATCCCTTACTGGATAATTCCCGCATAAGAAACCCCAGCGGTTGTAGCTATTCAACCGCCCACACAGCCGAATAAAAAGAAGGGACCTCTAGACAGAGGAATCTCATACTACTTGGGTGCTACCCACTAACCTTGCTGCACCTCCCCTGTTTTAGCCATTCCCGGTTGATGAGGCTTGAGGTCACGATTACCTTTAATCAGAACACATCACTTAGAATGCTCATCGTCCACCTGACGATGTGCTGAAAGCATTCAATCCATACAAGTTCGTTCCGGGTTCGAACGAAACCGAAGGCATTATCTCGTTACACTTGTTTTGGAATCACCCTCAGAGTTAACGACAATAACCCTTGCACTCTGAATCTTCATCTTCACTTGAGATTCACGACCTAACGTTTAACTTGGATCGATGTGGTATTCGGATATCCAAATCTGGAAACCCGATCCCGGTCTCATCGAAATCCAAACGTATTTTAAAGGCCAAGTTGTTTAAAGGTTTAAACAATTCAATTCAATACTTGAATTCACACAGCATTTAACACAGATAAATATCACACATTTATCACAGATATATCCAATATCATATCACAGAATATCACAGCATATCATCCAATAGATATCATCCAATTCAGATATACTACACAACCATCATCCATAAGCAACAATTATTAACCCTATGTTATAATTAATTTAATTAACTTAAATTAAATTAATTACTTAAGAATTAATTATCTAACCTTGCTTAATCAATCATTAATTAATTACAAACCTTTAATTAATTAATTACTCATTAAATATTAATCGTCCTTGATTAATTATTCATTAATTACATAAAGTAATAATCCTTTAATTAATTTCACAAATTAATTATCTTAACCATTAACAGTAATTAACCTTTAATTACTCTTATTAATTACATTAATTAATAATCCTTAATTAACTACTACCATTAATTAATTAACTATAATTAATTACATTGACCCTTAATTAATTACATTAATTAATTAAACTTTAATTAATCATTTCTATTAATCCACCTTAATTAATCATATACAGTTATCATCCTATAATTACTTGCCTTAATTAATTAACTTCTTAATTAATTACTTTAATCCTTTAATTAATTACCAAATAATTAATCCTTAATTACTTCTCCTAAGTAATTATCCTTTAATTACTTCCCATTAAGTAATTTCCTTTAATTAATTACATCCTGTAATTATACATTAATTACCTACACTATGTAATTATACTTATCAATCTTATTAAGTATTCATACTTAATTTCTTTATCAAGTGATTATCTTTAATTAATTTACAAATTAATTAACTTAAATCAATCACATTTATATCATTAATTATACTTGAGTAATTCATCCTTAATTACTCTTAAACAATTTAATTAATTATTAATTACAGATTAATTATTCTTTTTAATTATTAATTAATAAACCTTAATTATCAATTAATAAAACTTAATAAATTAATCAATCCTTAATTATTAGTTAATTAACCCTTAATTACCATTTAATTAATCCTTAATTAATCTTTAATTACAAATTAATCACCCCTTAATTAATAATTAATAAAACCTAATTATTAATTAATAAAATTTAATTTCAAATTAAGTACTTCTTAATTACCATTGAGTTTACCTCTAATTACTTAATTAATAAATCTTAATTACTTAATTAATTACTACTTAATTATCAATTAATTTATCTCTAACTACTTAACTTAACCTTTAATTACAAATAAATCTTTAATCATTAAAATCTTATTTATTAATCCTTTGGAGTTAATTGTCATTAACTTATCTTAAAACCCTTAATTAATCTCAAAACTTAAATAAAACATTTATTATTTAAAGAATTTATTAAGGAATGTTAAAACTTGATTCTTATTTAACTTTTAAAACTTGTTAATAGTCAAAAGTATTGACCCGAGACAAACAGGACTTGCCCGAACTAAAACCCGAGTTCTCAACCTTTTTCCCCCGAGTTTCCCTACTCTTTCTTTCCAAAACTTTGTTTAAAATTTAAAAAAAAAAACTGTTATACTAAATACTCACACGAGCAACTCGAAACAACCCCGTGCCATCTCCCTTTTCCCCCGAGCTTCTCTCGCGTCTTCCCTCCTGCTTCGTTTCTTCGAGTCTCTCACGTATACATCCCGAGATCCAACCCGAGAAGCTTCCTTCTTCCCCAACATTGCAAACAACCAGATCAAAATATACTCGTGCACGTGCACAGATGATCGCCGATGATCCGGCCACCAATGCTACCGCCGACAAGTCGATGACAACACTCCCCTACGATTCCGATCACCCCAGCCTGACTCGATCTCGAAAATCGAATTCGAGCACACATGGCCAACTGGAACAGAACCCATCACCCCAAAACCACCTCGAAATGACGCCTCCGGCCACCAGAATCACCGAGACTCCATCCACAGCTTCGCCGACCAACCACGCGTCTATTTCCCCTGGTGCGATCGATTGAATTGGAGTAATGATGATGAAATTATCACGCGAAACCCACGAACCAAAAGCAGGACTAAAACCCTAAATCGATGTCGCTTCGCCACCACAGGCAACTGACATCCCTCCCACCATTTTTCCATCAACCACCATCCTTCCAGCTACCTCTAACATCAATTCCGATCTACCTCACCACGTCGATCACCAGAATTCGACAGATATCCCATCACAGTTCAACTCACGATATCTCGACAACCATGAATTTAAAAATCTTGAATCTATTATCAAAAATCACCATTTTCAAGTATGAATCAATTTACATAATCAAAGCGAGAAATTTAGACATTCGATTTTCTTACTTATATATGATCTTTACTGTTATATTTTATTTTTGAAATAAATACTCAGTATATTCATTTGAAACTATTTTTAAAAATTAAATCTGGTTAATTCTATCATTTTTCATTTAGGGATCATATCCTAAAATAGATTGAAGAAGGAGAATTTGAATTTTCTTGAACTTTGTTTTAGCCTGTTAACTTTTGAACAGAGGAGTGATTTTCTCTATACAGGCATACATACTCATCTTTACATATATATACCAACATGCAGGCATATTTAACAACTAATCAATCATTTTTTTATAACATACATCAAATGTCAACCACATACATCAAAATATATATAGGCAGATTCAAGTGAGTTTACTCACTGGAAAGCTAGAACAGAGGCATCTAAATCAACAGATAAGCATATATATACAGAGGCTTAATTATATACGTACATATAGAACAATTATCATCACAGATTCACATGCAATCAGATGATTACCTACTTAACTTTTAATTAAAGTGTTTACTCACCTTTTAACCAAAATGCAGAGACCCTGAAAACTGGATGGAACTTAGAAACTTGAATTTGCAATAGAAAGTGTTTAGACTTTTTGAAACTGGAAACTTGGAAGCTTTAAGATCTTGATTGATGCAGTTTGAAGCTTTATTGCTGCTGATTACAGGTTTGGACCTTGCTTTGGTTTTGAGAAATTGTTTTCAGGTTTGAAAAAAAGATACAGGTTTGAATATCAACAGATTTGAAATACAGGCTTTGATTCTTCTTGCTTATGAAAATGATTACAGGATTTTAAATTCTGGTTTGAGGAATGAATTCAGGTTTTGATTTTGAACTTGAGCTTTGTAAAATGCTTTCAGGTTGTTTTGAGTTTTCTTGAGGAAATAAATTTCAGGGTTTTAAGTTTTGAACTGAGATTTGCTTTACAGGATTTGATGTTTCTTTGTTTTAGAAATCGTGAAGATAGGAAAAGAAATGCAGAAGATAGATGTTTGTTTATATAATGTTAAATTAGGATTTATTAAAATTAGAGAAAAAGAAAATAAATTATGACACTTGTCTTCAACCTTATTTAATATGCTAACACATGTTACTTAGCATGATTTAGAGGCTAACACTTGTAATTTAAGCATTTTATATTATTTTTAAAAGATTTTAAAAACTTTTATATTTATTTCTTAATTAATAAATACATTTGTAATTTAATAAATTCTTTCTAAATATTACATAAATACAATCTTTAAAGAAAATAGAATATAAACCAATTATGATTTAAATAAAAATCATATAAAATATTTTAAACTCATTTTTAAATGCTAATTTAAAAGCTTTTGTATTTATTCCTATTAAATAAATACTCTTCCAAATTTCTATAAACAAATTTCTTTAAAGAGAATAATATAAAACAAATCTTATTTTTAAATAAAAACTTTTATTCATATATTTTAAATCCAAACTATATTATTATTTTTTTATTTTAAGATATATATATTTCTTTAAATTCAATTCTTAAATTCAATTTCAAAGTCAATTTAAAATCTAAATTTAAAATCAATTCAAATAAATATAGATATCAATTTTAAACAAGCACATTATTAATTATAAATAATTATCCTATTTAAAATCAATTTAAATACACATATATATATATATATTTTTAACAATACTTATTAAATTTGAAAATAAGTCTATTTAAAATCTATTTATATTTAAAAACAATCTCAATATTAAATTGTTTGAAAATAACACTTTTGCCAATTTTAAATAATTAATAAAGAGATTATCACATTTTAAATTCCCTGAAATTCTGGGATATCACACTCGACTATATCAATTCTGAAAATCAAATTGCTGATATCTTAACAAAACCCTTAAATGAATCTACATTTACTAAATTAAGAAAAGAATTAGGTATTTGTTCATTAACTAAAATATAAAATATAAATAACTAAGTATAATTAAAAATTAATTCAAAATAAATTAAATAGGTAAAAATTCAAGACCCATGTCGACATCCCTCCTAGACCCATGTCGACATATAACGTTTTTTTATTTTAATTTATTTCGCACCAAAATTCAAATAAGTGGTTATAAATTTCTCCTATTTCGAAATTTCCTTCATTCTCTCTGTTCTCTTTCTGTTCTTCCTTCTGAGATCAATTTATCAATGGCCTCCTCTTCTAAATCAAACTTAAAATCAACCTTTTTATTCCCATCGCCTACTTTTGGTCCGTGTCAACAATCAACGCTCGCTCGTGTAACGAAAATAGAGGATCCTCTGAAAGATACCCTTCAGTTAATGACTGAAATCCAAGTTATGCAACTTCGAATGGCCAAAGAACAAGAGAGGCAAGGCAAAATCCTTAGGAATTTGCAAAAATTTCTTATGGATAATCATGCTAACCCAATCATGATTGACGACGACTCTTCAAGAGAACATGATCAAGAGGAAAGTGAAGAAGAAGAAGAACCCATGGAAGAAGAGATTGCGGAAGATAACGACAAAGTCGTTTGCGTTGGCAAAGTGTGCTTTGACAAAGATGGAAATCTTGTCGAACAACGTGGAAATTTCTGTTTCCACTATCCAAATTGTTCGGTTCATAGATCTCCTATGTGCAAAGACTCACATTAGTTTTTCTCTTTCTTTTCTATTTGTTGCTTGTTTTTACGTTCTCTACGAATATGTAAATATAAACAAATATATAATTAATAAATAATGTGTGTTCTTATATATATGTCATATTAAAAGTATTATTATATAGATTCTTAGTTAGGAGAGTTTGTAATATAGGACTAAGTTATAGGTTTATGAGTAAGTATTGATGATAACACTATCATCATAGAGGATATTAGACTGAGAGTTATATAGTTTAGAGTTTTTTTTTGTTGATGACAAAGGGGGAGAAATATAAAATAGGAGAGTTAGGTATAGATTAAGGGGAGTTATTTTATTTAAGGGGAGTTATTAGGATAGAAGTAATATTTTATAAACAAAGGTTGTCATCATCAAAAAGGGGGAGATTGTTAGTCCATGAGTTGATGGTTTTGATGACAACAACCTTAGAATAAGATTATAAAATATAAATACTAGCATTATAGTTTAGATATATATGTATATGCAGGATTTAACCATGCAGGTACGAAGAATGAAGACTGTACAGTATAGAGATTCAAGATATCAAGATTGAAGACTCATGAGTATCAAGATAATCAAGAGTTCAAGATTTCAAGATAAGTATTGAGTCTAGAATTATGTTAGAACTTCACAATAGCACTGAAATATTCACTCCAGTTTTCTTTTGGGATGGAACCCATTTCTATCTTTTAGTGGCTTACAAACCCACGACAAGTGGCTTACAAACCCACAACAAGTGGCTTACAAACCCATGAACATCCTAGTTTTGTACAAGTTCTCGAGTCCTGTCATGATGAGATATTCTGCAGGAAGAAGCTTGCAAAACTACTTCAAAATGATTTTCAAAACTACTTCAGAATGATTTTCAAAATTGTTTTTCAAAATGTTTTAGCCTGAAAAAATATCCTTTCAAATGATTTTCAAAATTGTTTTTCAAAATGTTTTATCCTAAAAAAATATCCTTTCAATTGATTTTCAAAAGGATGTTTTAGCCTTAAAATATTCTTTGTTTTTAAACTTCGTTTGTTTTAAACTATCTTTTATTTATAATATATTTACTTAGATTTAAATAAAATTATAGTAAAATTTTATATATATTATTCTCTATATTTACTTGTGTATTTTAAATATAGTCAAGTATATTTATAAAGTTTAAAATAGTTTTAATATAAGATAAAGGATATTTTCAAAGAAAATCAAATCATCAAAAATTGCTTTGGGATGTCGACATACCCATGGTGACCATGTCGACATAGTGTCAGTTAAAATTCAAAATTCAAATTTCAAAAGAAGTGTCTATTCATTATAACTCTTCACGAATGGACATGGCTGTTGTTCCTCTATAAATAGGGGTTAGTTTCAACGAATTTAAGATCAGTTTTTCTGGTTTTTCACTTCTCTTCTTCTTCCACATTTTCTTATTCAAAATCCTATCATTACTCGGTCGAAATCAACATTGAATCTAACTAGATTATCTCTAGTTTGATTCTCTATCACTATCTCAACAAGATCTAAGTGCTATTCAGAGTTATAGGCTTCTTTGTAATCTATCTAGCGAGAAAAGGTGTGATTGTAGCCTTGGAAATCAATCAAGCGAGAAAAGGTGTGATTGTAGCCTTGGAAATCAATTGGGTGAACTTGTTGCCCCGGAAATCAAGTATCTCTACCCAGAGGATTGTGATTCTGGAGGGTGTACCTCGTAGCCTTGAAACCGAGGGTTGTAATTGTTGAATTGCTTTTGAAAGGAAATCTGTACTTAATTGTGCGGGACTGGATGTAGGGTAACCCCGAACCAGTATAAAATCCGATGTGTTCTTTCCTTTACTGCATTTACTTTATTTCTGCATCTGTGTTTGTTTCTATGATTATATCTGTGTCTGAATTTTCCATACATTTGTGTTCAATTTAACATAAACTCAAAAAGATTTAGTAATTTCTTAAAAACAATATTCACCCCCCCCTCTAGTGTTATTCCTAGCCTTAAGATCCGTAATCCGCATTCCTCACATATATATATATATATATATATATATGTATGTATATATATATATATTAGTATACGAGTATTGTATGATGTATTATAAAGTATTATACCTATATATATCATACTTTAAACGTAGGCTGTGTTCTAGTAGATGTTGTATTTATAGTTTGCTGTTTTGAAACTTTAAGTTCTGAGAGAATTTTTGTTTTGAATAAATTTAGATATTGTTTTATATATATTAACTGTAAAATATGTAAGTTGAGTTTACAACAATGGATTTTGAAATGTATATTTTTAATTTAGAATTCTGATTGATATATATATATATATATATAGTTATATATAGTTATATATATATGTTCATTATACCAATTATCTTCATCAACCCAGCTCTGATTTATTTCGTCAATTTGTATTATCAACTCATCCGTCAAATTCATACCAATTCAGCTTTTTTTTGGAATTCGTGCTAGGATTCGTAGCTCTGTTCATTTTCAAATTCCTCTAGCCTTGAAAGGTGAGTAATCACTCATGATTAATGTTCTTATATTTATAAAATTTGATTTCAATTGAAACGACAATTGAAATATGCTACTGGTAGTTACTTACATTGCTATATATATGTTGTTATCTGCAACTGTTCACCTGTGACATCTGACACCATTATCTGTTATTTATATTGATGATATATGCCTGCTATGTTATTATCATATCTGTTATCACTCTACAAGTTCCCTGTTAGTATAGAATTCACAATGGGTTGAAATGATACATACCCGAACGATCTTGTAGAATAGGAGGAAATCGTTATGGGTTGAAACGATAAACCCAAGCGATTTTCATTGAATTGAATTTGGGATTGCGGGTTGAAAAGATATATATCTGTATATATTTAAATTGCGGATTGAAATGATAAATATCCGTATCATTTGACCATAGGGTAGAAAATTATATACAGACACCGTTGGTCTATATATAAATATTTTGAAAATGATTTCTATGGTTTTGAAAAGAAATATATGGTTTTGATAAATATTGATTTTAAAGATTTATTAAAGTTGATTTAATAAAGTTGATATATAATATGTTTAAGTAATTATTTAAAATATATACTTTTGAATATAGAGTTGTAATGATTCGGGTTGTAAAGATAAATTTGAAATTGATTTGAAATTATATTTATTTAAGAATTATACTTAAATAAGTTTGATTTGAAATTTATTGAATTTTAAATTTTAAAGAAGTGTTTTACAACTTGAAATTTGATTAAAGGTGACTTAAATGGATATTTCAAACTTATATAAATTTAAATGGGAAATTTTGTAAATTGAAGTTGTATTCAAATGATATTGAAATAATTAAGTAAATATTTCAAAACTAAATAATAGAAAAGTGAATTGATATATATATATATATATATATAATTATCGAATTATTTTTGAAATGTGGAATATTTGAAGCTTCGAAATATATTGAAATTGAAATGGTTTATTTGTGGTTCAAATCGGTATTTGAAAATCGATATAACTTGAAAATTTTTAATTGAATTGGAATTGAAATTGATGATTATATATTTGATTAAATTTGAATTTGGAATTCGAGTTGATTTGAATCGATTTGTGAAAGTCGAGGAAACTATTTTATTTTATAAAGTAATTTTAAATTATATTTAAAACTATTGATATTTTACTTTATAAATTATTTTAATATAAACTATTTTAATATAAATCATTTTTAATATAAATTATTTTATTATAAACTATTTTAACTTGTAACGACCCTGAATTTTTAACAATTTGAATTGAAAATATTTAATTAATTTTAAATATTTGGATGATGATTTGACTTGAATTTCAAATTATCAGAATGAATTGGCGATTAAATTTTTGAATTTAATCTATTGAAAGTTGAATAAAATTTGAATCTTCAATTTTAAGCCGGTTAAAAATAATTTAAAGGCTTAGAAAATTCATATTGATAATGCTGAAGATAATAGATGCTTCAGAATTGAATTTGAAAGCGATTTGTTCAGTTTTGAAATTGTATCGTTTGAAATCGAATTTAAAAATAGTCTTCCGAGGCACAGTCTCGGAATTCGACGAAACCAGTTTCATTGGGTCCGTAATATTGAATTATTACTGGATTTCAAATTTCGTATTTATCGGAATTGTTTTGTGAATATAAGGCGTAAAAACGCGTAGAAAATTAAATCGAATTCAAATTGAATTTCTGTAACAATCAGGATTTTTGATTTGTTAATATCGTTTGCTAATTACTGCTAGAATTTTTAAATCGATTAGAATTCTTTTAATAAATTTTTATTTGTACGAAATAAATATTATACACATAATTTAGATTTTAGCAACATGATAAAACAAAACAAAGTAAAAATTTCTATAAATTAAATACAAGAAAACAAATCAGTTTTAAAAGAGAAAAGAAAAATATAAAAACAAATTAGAAATGAATAAAAAAAAAATATATATAAAGAAAAAAATAAAGTAACATAACCCATACCCTAAGCCCATGTCTAACCCATTCCCCCCACGTTATACCCTGTAAACCCACGTCACCCTAACCCACGATTTCTCTGTTAAACCCGCACCCCCCTTTCTCTTCAATCAGACGAACGAAAAAATAAACAAACGAAACAAAAGAAGAAAAAAAATGGCGAGCAAATTTTAGGGCATTCGGCGATTTCTCGATTCTTCGTTCAAATTCAAGGCGACGATGTATTCTTCGATTCTCTGGCTTGCGATGCGGTGGCTTTGACTTCCTTCGATTTTCGTTCGTTCTTTCGATGCTTGCTAGGGCTAGAGCTTCGACTTTTCGCAAATTAGGGTTTCAAATTCTTGGGCTTGCTCGAATATCTGGAGGTGATCGCGGCTACTTCAGTACGCGTCGAACAAGGTGAGTGTTCATCGCTCACATCTAATTCACATCTCGAGTAAATTTAAAGTTTCGAATTATGTGACTTTTTTTTTCGTTCGTATTAAAATTTGATGATTTCTTACTTCTGCAATCTCGTGATGATTTGCTTATATAGGGTTTTTACCCCTCAAATTTTCGTTCATACACTATATGTTTGAATCTGTCACTTAAGTTGCTCGGCCGTTCGTTTATGCTTGGATGCTTGCGATTTTACTGTCTGATTCATATGCGAGTATATTTGGTAATTCTCGGTCGACTTGTTTTAAAAATCTCATGAATTTGAGATACTTGATTTCCACCATCTTTGACTTGGTTTTGGTCTTCCGGCTATGTAGTTTCAGGCAGTGGCTTTGCTTTGATTTTAATTGTGACTTTGGCATGTTTGTTGTTCTCTCTGTTGGCATCTGGCTTTGATTCGAGTTTGCTTTGAATGTGATTTCATGGCATTGATTTTTAACTGCAGTTGATTTCATTTATGTAGTGTATTTGGATGTCTTCACTGTCGAATGATGCTTTCCCTATGCATTAATGTCTTAGTGATGCATCATGTTGTTCGACTTATACTTTCCCTGGTCACCACGAATTGGCATTGCTTTGACTTCGGCATACCTTAATTTACACTGCAGTTATCTTGGTTCAAAATTGATAATTGCTCTGGGCATTGTACATGTATATATATGCATTCTTGCATGTATATATATGGTTTATCATTTTGCCTGGGGTAGCTCTGTAGTAGTTCATGTCGGCACTAGATTTTGTAGTTGCTCTGATATTCTAGTCTTCATTTTGCAGTTCATTTGAACATCTGTAGTATCCACTGGTCATTTGAAGTTGCATTCATTCCAGTAGTCACTTGAACTTGCATTCTGGTTCATGCATTCACTGTTGCCATATTTTGAATCTCTGTTTACTTGTTTGCTTCGGCACTGTCTGCAGTTTGCCTTGCTTTGTCATTAACATGCTTAGTGTTCACTTGATCATGGCTTCATTTAGATAGCTCACTGTTATATGTACTGACCTTACCTTGCAGTCTTCACATATAGTTTGTTCATGTTGTGCACCTGTCAGTATAGTCTTTATGTTGCTCTCTGCATACTTGAACTGATTGGGTTTATTTTAATTTGCTAAAGTCCAGTTTGTAAGACTGTTTATATGATGATTTTGGTTGGTTTGTATATGACACTTCATTACTGTCTGCAATTAATAATTCGTGAGATGATCGAGTTGCTGTCATTTTGTTGGCACTGACTTCATCATGTTGGCATTCTTTTATCTGGTTTGTTGTTTTCGCCTATGTGTTTCGACTTTGGCATTTTGCCTTGTTCTAGACTATGAAATTAATACTGTCCAGTTACAGTATTAAATATAAATGTACAATTCGTACATTCATGTTTTGGAAACTGTTTGCACCCAGTTGCATTCTAGTCTTCATACATATGTATGCAGTGACGTATGTATATACATAAATTCATATGTATATATGTACGTTCGAATTGCAATCTTTCTCTGGAAATGTTTCATGTTTTATTTGAAGAGATATATTGATTTTCTTGGTTTGGGTACATATGCCTATATCACTTTTAGTTGCTGTCTTATATGATGGCACTTGACACTTCAAGTGGTGGCTGCATTTTCGTTGCAGTTTTACCCTTGTTGCTATGTGATGACTTTATATTCGGTGGTGGCGAGGCGGCGCACGCGTGCGTGCACTGCAGCCACCCAAACTCGACAGTTTGAATTGATATTTTTTTCTTTGCGTCGTGATGCATTGATCTTTTATACCGAGTTGGCGAGGCCGTGCACGCGTGCGTGTACGGCAGCCAATCGAGTCTTGATGGGTTTAAAGTGACAACTTCAATTGTTTTAAATTGATTTAGTCGATTGATAAATTGTTTATTTATCTCTGTTGATGATTTAAATCTGCTGATTTATTGTTTAACACTGTTAAGTGTTATATTTTCGTTATCCGATTTCTTTGTTGAAAGAGTCGGATAGACGAGAATTATTTGACTGTCGTCTATTTAAATTATTACTGCCTCTATGCACTAAGAAACTGGTTTGAATTAGACTGACCTGTGTATTATTTTCTTTTGAATATAATACTCGGGTCAGACCGAGTATTTTTACAGCTTGAAGATTTTCGAGCAGCGAAGTTAGAGAGAGAGAGTAAAGAACCATTTTTAGTTTCAGAAGAAAATTGTATTTTATGATATTCCGCTGTATCAGTATTAAAATTGTATAAACTCTGATGTATATAAAAAGATTTATAGTAATGAAATAAATTCTCATTTGTTTTAATTCAGTGTTATTATTCTGTGTTTCTGTGGCTGATTCTGTTTAAACCTTATAAACTAAATAACAATTCGTCTTTTTGAACGTTTCTAGTTGGTTTAATTACCGACTGGAGGCGGTCAAAAAGGGGGAATGTTACAGGTGGTATCAGAGCTTTGGTTTACACAAAGCTTAGTTTATGATGTTTAATATGAATAGTTACTAGAAACACTGTAAAAAGAGAACGTTTTTCAAATCCAAAGAAGTATAAAATTGTTTTTGAAAATGAAGATTTTTAACTTAAGAAAAGTTAAATTGAATTGAGTTGGCATTAATAAATATATGATTTGAAATTTAACTAAAGGGAGTTAAATAAATTGAATTTGATTTGATAAATTGTTGAGATGGAAAGTTAAACTTGAAAGATAAGTGATTATATGATATGAATTGGGAAGTTTAAATTTAAATAAGTTGTATAACTTGTAAAATGAGAAAGTTTAAGTAAACCAGTTGTTAAATGGTTAAACAGTTTGTTAAGTAAAACAAAATCTGAATTTTGAATGTGATATGAATTTGACTTTAGTTAAGTTAAATAAAATAGAATTTCAAATAAATTTGAGGCGAACTTAAGCTTTATGGTGAAAATTAATGCAAGTGAAGATAAAATGAAACAGCTTAAGTAATATTGAATGAGATTGAATTTGATATAAAAATGAATGGATAAAGTGATGTAATGAATATGAATTTGAGTATATAAAGGAAAATTCAACTTTAATGGTAAAAGTGAATTTGTGAATATAGTGAATATAAGAATTCAATCAGAATTGGAATATAAACCAATTGAAATTAAGTGTGTTGAACCAAATTGAATATAAGCAAAGTAAATAAATTTGGTTAAGTTGAATGTGCATTGGTTGCTAGTTGATTGTATAGAAATTCACTAAGTATTAATGAAATTGAATTGATGGAAATTGAAAGCTAAGCAATTGAATTCAAATTGAAAGGTAAGAAATCTAAAGAGAATCAAATTTGATTTGAATTGAAAGCAAACTGACTTGAATATAAATTAGTGAATGTGAACTAATGGAATATGAATGAATGTTAGTAAAATCCAATGTGAATGAATCAAATGTGATTTAGTTGGAAATCAAGTCGATGAATGGTTTACTAAAGAACTAGTTGATTATCTTGGAAATGGAAAACTGATAAATTTATATAATAGTTTAAATTGGAAAATTTTGAATTATTATAAACGGCTTAAATAGAAAATTTGAAAAGTGTTGATAAAATATTGGAATTGTATAAGTGTTAAAAGTGAAATATTTAATGGATTTCATAAGTGAATGGAAATTATAGAATTAAAATTATGAAGTTATAAAATGAATCGAAGTTGCGAAATAAAAGAATTTATAAGTAATTTACTTATAAATTAAAATTCTGATATAAAATTGAGTTATAAAGGAATTGGTTAATAAAGAAATTTTTATGAATTGAAGTCTTTATAAATAGAAATAGAATTTATAAACGTTGTTTATGAATCCGAAACTGACTTATTTTGATAAGTACATTCTTATAGTTTGTTAAAAGTAGTATATTCACAATTTTGGACCGTGAATATATCATTGAATAAAATGGACATGTTTGGAAAAGTGATATTTTAAAACGAAGTTAATTGTTTTAAAAGATGTTTTCAAAGGCATTGAATATCGAAACCATAGATTTCAACATTCATTGTTGAAATAGACGTTTTCGAATAAAAGGAAATGGTGGACTATAACACTGTTGTTATAGTAAATGATTTCCGAAAGGAAATGTTTTATATAGTATTGGGATTTATACATCTATCTAAATTTCGAATCCCTATACTAGTGATTTTGAGTTGTCGTAACGATGTTTTACGTAACATTCGTTTTAACTCAAATGAATATGTGAAAGAGAAATGATTTCCTTAAAAGATGAAATATATACTTAATTTTGATTTAAGTATATCGAATATTTTCAAATGTTGAAAATAAATGGATTTGTGAATTACTTATTTTTAAATAAGTATGGAAATGTTTTTCCAATATGAAATGAAATGTTGTGAATATATTCCGTAAGGAATAAATGATTTGAAGTTCATTTTTTGAAGTCGAAGTTGAAAAGTTAAATGAGAATTTGAACAATTTGTTCAATTTGAAATTTTTCAAAAAAGATTGAATCGTTAAGTTAAAATTGAGTTTAACTTCGACATCAAAGACAATATAAGTTGAGCTTTGAATTTCAGATGATGATTTGGATTGTATGTCTAACATTGTGAATTGATGACATAGCAATTGATCTCTATTAAATATATATCTGTTGGTGGCGGAGAATTTATTCTCTTAGCTTAACACCCTTCTCTGAGACGTACGAGCTCAGAGGTTATATATCGATAGACATCAATTCTGTGTTGAGAATTGACGATGTAAGCGTGAAATCCAAATCGAATGTGAAAGTCGATAATGAATGGAATTATGAATATGAATTAGGTTTTGAGATAACCTTAAATTTCCAAATCGACTTAGAGGAAAATTTTGAAATCCTCTATTTTGTTATGAATATGGATATGTAAGTTTTAGAACTTATATATATGAATGCGGTGAATTGAAACCGTTAGTTTAGAAAGACATTGTTATGGAAATCTTATGTATGTTTACATAGATGTTATATGTACGAAATGTGAAATGAAAGTACTACATATATGATATTATGTTTTCTAAACTGAGGATGTGGAAAAGTACCTTCCATTTATTATTAAAGAAGGTATTGGAACTCTCGATGAGTATCCATTTGAAATTCGTAGCTACGTAGAATTTTAGTCAGAGTGACTATTTGAATTGGAAATCCTTCGCGATAGTTCATCGCGATGAGATTAGATTTGATTGATGATGTTAGCGTAATTTGAGGGGCGAGATGCCCACAGTTACGAGCGATTCCACTGGGATAGTGGCGTAACCGCCGAGTAAACTGCAATCTAATGCCAGGCGAAATTTGAGGGGCGTGATGCCTACAGACACGAGCGATTCTACTGGGATAGTAGCGTAACCGCCGTGTGTACTGCAATCTATGGCAACAACCATGGCGAAATTTAAGAGATGAGAAATCTACAGCCACAAGCGACTCTACTGGGAAAGTAGCGTAACCGCCGGGTGGAACTGTAATCCATGGGGGAACGTGCTTTCCATATCCATTTTTAAAAGAATTTTTAAAAAGTATTTTCATTGGGAATTGAAGCAAGTATGTTTAGTACTTGGAGATTTTTAGACCTGCGCCTGGCCAGCGTATGTCTAATGTCTGTGAGAACGAAGATGGACTTGTTAAATTTCGAGTTAGCAAGTATTTTCAAACTGTAAATAGCGAATCAATGATTTGAAATTAAAATTACGAAATTCCTACCTAATGAACTAAGGAAGAGGATCTTTGAAATGTTTTGAAAGTCCACAGCTTTGGAAGAGATATGTTGTATAAATCTCTAACGTGAAGAATTTTAAGTTTGAATCTGAGTGTGGTAAAAAAAAAAAAAAAAATTTAGTAAAAGACTTTTGGGTTTTGATTTTTGAAAATCAATGAACAAAAGAGAAGATAAACAGAACTAGTGAGATTAAACAAATGGAATGAATCCTATATTCATTTATTTGTATTGAGTTTCAAGCTTAGAAAAAATTGACTAGAGTATAAATATTAATGAAATTTTAACAACTTTTCCTTTTCGAGGACGAAAAGTTTTTAAGGAGGGGAGTTTGTAACGACCCTGAATTTTTAACAATTTGAATTGAAAATATTTAATTAATTTTAAATATTTGGATGATGATTTGACTTGAATTTCAAATTATCAGAATGAATTGGCGATTAAATTTTTGAATTTAATCTATTGAAAGTTGAATAAAATTTGAATCTTCAATTTTAAGCCGGTTAAAAATAATTTAAAGGCTTAGAAAATTCATATTGATAATGCTGAAGATAATAGATGCTTTAGAATTGAATTTGAAAGCGATTTGTTCAGTTTTGAAATTGTATCGTTTGAAATCGAATTTAAAAATAGTCTTCCGAGGCACAGTCTCGGAATTCGACGAAACCAGTTTCATTGGGTCCGTAATATTGAATTATTACTGGATTTCAAATTTCGTATTTATCGGAATTGTTTTGTGAATATAAGGCGTAAAAACGCGTAGAAAATTAAATCGAATTCAAATTGAATTTCTGTAACAATCAGGATTTTTGATTTGTTAATATCGTTTGCTAATTACTGCTAGAATTTTTAAATCGATTAGAATTCTTTTAATAAATTTTTATTTGTACGAAATAAATATTATACACATAATTTAGAATTTAGCAACATGATAAAACAAAACAAAGTAAAAATTTTCTATAAATTAAATACAAGAAAACAAATCAGTTTTAAAAGAGAAAAGAAAAATATAAAAACAAATTAGAAATGAATAAAAAAAAATATATATAAAGAAAAAAATAAAGTAACATAACCCATACCCTAAGCCCATGTCTAACCCATTCCCCCCACGTTATACCCTGTAAACCCACGTCACCCTAACCTACGATTTCTCTGTTAAACCCGCACCCCCCTTTCTCTTCAATCAGACGAACGAAAAAATAAACAAACGAAACAAAAGAAAAAAAAATGGCGAGCAAATTTTAGGGCATTCGGCGATTTCTCGATTCTTCGTTCAAATTCAAGGCGACGATGTATTCTTCGATTCTCTGGCTTGCGATGCGGCGGCTTTGACTTCCTTCGATTTTCGTTCGTTCTTTCGATGCTTGCTAGGGCTAGAGCTTCGACTTTTCGCAAATTAGGGTTTCAAATTCTTGGGCTTGCTCGAATATCTGGAGGTGATCGCGGCTACTTCAGTACGCGTCGAACAAGGTGAGTGTTCATCGCTCACATCTAATTCACATCTCGAGTAAATTTAAAGTTTCGAATTATGTGACTTTTTTTTTCGTTCGTATTAAAATTTGATGATTTCTTACTTCTGCAATCTCGTGATGATTTGCTTATATAGGGTTTTTACCCCTCAAATTTTCGTTCATACACTATATGTTTGAATCTGTCACTTAAGTTGCTCGGCCGTTCGTTTATGCTTGGATGCTTGCGATTTTACTGTCTGATTCATATGCGAGTATATTTGGTAATTCTCGGTCGACTTGTTTTAAAAATCTCATGAATTTGAGATACTTGATTTCCACCATCTTTGACTTGGTTTTGGTCTTCCGGCTATGTAGTTTCAGGCAGTGGCTTTGCTTTGATTTTAATTGTGACTTTGGCATGTTTGTTGTTCTCTCTGTTGGCATCTGGCTTTGATTCGAGTTTGCTTTGAATGTGATTTCATGGCATTGATTTTTAACTGCAGTTGATTTCATTTATGTAGTGTATTTGGATGTCTTCACTGTCGAATGATGCTTTCCCTATGCATTCATGTCTCAGTGATGCATCATGTTGTTCGACTTATACTTTCCCTGGTCACCACGAATTGGCATTGCTTTGACTTCGGCATACCTTAATTTACACTGCAGTTATCTTGGTTCAAAATTGATAATTGCTCTGGGCATTGTACATGTATATATATGCATTCTTGCATGTATATATATGGTTTATCATTTTGCCTGGGGTAGCTCTGTAGTAGTTCATGTCGGCACTAGATTTTGTAGTTGCTCTGATATTCTAGTCTTCATTTTGCAGTTCATTTGAACATCTGTAGTATCCACTGGTCATTTGAAGTTGCATTCATTCCAGTAGTCACTTGAACTTGCATTCTGGTTCATGCATTCACTGTTGCCATATCTTGAATCTCTGTTTACTTGTTTGCTTCGGCACTGTCTGCAGTTTGCCTTGCTTTGTCATTAACATGCTTAGTGTTCACTTGATCATGGCTTCATTTAGATAGCTCACTGTTATATGTACTGACCTTACCTTGCAGTCTTCACATATAGTTTGTTCATGTTGTGCACCTGTCAGTATAGTCTTTATGTTGCTCTCTGCATACTTGAACTGATTGGGTTTATTTTAATTTGCTAAAGTCCAGTTTGTAAGACTGTTTATATGATGATTTTGGTTGGTTTGTATATGACACTTCATTACTGTCTGCAATTAATAATTCGTGAGATGATCGAGTTGCTGTCATTTTGTTGGCACTGACTTCATCATGTTGGCATTCTTTTATCTGGTTTGTTGTTTTCGCCTATGTGTTTCGACTTTGGCATTTTGCCTTGTTCTAGACTATGAAATTAATACTGTCCAGTTACAGTATTAAATATAAATGTACAATTCGTACATTCATGTTTTGGAAACTGTTTGCACCCAGTTGCATTCTAGTCTTCATACATATGTATGCAGTGACGTATGTATATACATAAATTCATATGTATATATGTACGTTCGAATTGCAATCTTTCTCTGGAAATGTTTCATGTTTTATTTGAAGAGATATATTGATTTTCTTGGTTTGGGTACATATGCCTATATCACTTTTAGTTGCTGTCTTATATGATGGCACTTGACACTTCAAGTGGTGGCTGCATTTTCGTTGCAGTTTTACCCTTGTTGCTATGTGATGACTTTATATTCGGTGGTGGCGAGGCGGCGCACGCGTGCGTGCACTGCAGCCACCCAAACTCGACAGTTTGAATTGATATTTTTTTCTTTGCGTCGTGATGCATTGATCTTTTATACCGAGTTGGCGAGGCCGTGCACGCGTGCGTGTACGGCAGCCAATCGAGTCTTGATGGGTTTAAAGTGACAACTTCAATTGTTTTAAATTGATTTAGTCGATTGATAAATTGTTTATTTATCTCTGTTGATGATTTAAATCTGCTGATTTATTGTTTAACACTGTTAAGTGTTATATTTTCGTTATCCGATTTCTTTGTTGAAAGAGTCGGATAGACGAGAATTATTTGACTGTCGTCTATTTAAATTATTACTGCCTCTATGCACTAAGAAACTGGTTTGAATTAGACTGACCTGTGTATTATTTTCTTTTGAATATAATACTCGGGTCAGACCGAGTATTTTTACAGCTTGAAGATTTTCGAGCAGCGAAGTTAGAGAGAGAGAGTAAAGAACCATTTTTAGTTTCAGAAGAAAATTGTATTTTATGATATTCCGCTGTATCAGTATTAAAATTGTATAAACTCTGATGTATATAAAAAGATTTATAGTAATGAAATAAATTCTCATTTGTTTTAATTCAGTGTTATTATTCTGTGTTTCTGTGGCTGATTCTGTTTAAACCTTATAAACTAAATAACAATTCGTCTTTTTGAACGTTTCTAGTTGGTTTAATTACCGACTGGAGGCGGTCAAAAAGGGGGAATGTTACATAACTTATAACTATTTATATAAACTATTTTTATTTATAAACTATTCTAACTTATAACTATTTATATAAACTATTTTATTTTTAAAATATTTTATTATATATACTAATTTTAATATCTAAACTGTTTAAGAGGAAAGTGTTATGATTTCCAAAATGCTATAATTTCAAAGTGTTATGATTTCCAAAATGTATTATTTCAAAGTGTTATGATTTCCAAAATGCTATGATTTCAAAGCTGTGATTTCCAAAGTGTTTTGATTTTAAAAGACTATGATTTCGAAAGCGTTATAACTTTGGAAAGTGATATGATTTTTGGAAATGGATATATTTGAAATGCAAATGATATCGTATAGATTTGGGTTTTGAAATGGAAATGATAATTTGGTTTTGAAGTATAAACTATTTTGAAATGACCGCGGTGTTATAATAACGTTTGGTTGTTAAAGAGACCGGGATCAGATATAGGCATACTCTTTGTCGATACCGAAAACCACTTTAACAACTGTGTACGCGGTGGAGATTGAAGAATGAAGTAGGATGGTGGCGACGATTCCTATTGAGGTATATACGTGGACCCGACTCCCGTGAGTTGGCATAAGGTGGCTAAAACAGGAGCGATTGACGGGCCAATGAGGTAGCACCTCTGATCGGATGCATTTCTTCGATACCATTCTATTACTTTGTGATTGATTTGGTGGCCACCCTTCGATTTTTGATTTGGGAGTGTGTTCCGAGGTGGGCGGTAGTGGCTGCTATGCGTTACCACCAGCCCGGATGCGTAATTGGTATATCTACCCTGGCATTGCCTAGTTGTGCCGTGTCACCTACCATATCGAGCTTCACTATGAGTTTAATTTTGTGCCGTAGCCTGTGGAGTATTTAGGGTAGCTCCCGATCTGGGGGTGCGCTGATACTGGATAGACTACTGGGACTATTATGTGTTAAGGGGGATATGGGTACTCCTTAACGCTATTTAAAAGTAAGTTTATTTCACTATTAGACGTTATTATAATAGCATATATTACTACATAATAGATAGTTTAACGGATCCTTAGAGGATGGTTATCCTAAACATCCTTTAAGTTACTTGTATTTCAGTTGATATTTCACTTGTGTTGGATTTATTGATATAAGAATGTTAATCCTAAGTCGAGTGTTTTGTGTTTTGCTTTACGCTCGGGTCAGACTGAGTGATATAACATTTGAGACTCACATTTGGAGTTGGAGCTTTGCTTGGAGATCCAGCTATATCGATTCTGCTATCAGTTATTCAGTTGATTCCAGTGATGTATTCAGATCTTGTATTTGACTATTGTATTGAGACATCTATGTATTCGTGACTTCTGTTGTATCTTGTTTAACTCTGTTATATATATAGTAGCTTCATGAACTACTATTCTTTTATTTCCGCTGCATTATTGTTATATTACTCTGTTTCTGTGATTCTGTGATTATTTATTTACCGTATATGCTGAGTTTTGCCAAATTTTAAATTGATAATCTGATATTTTGAGCAATTCAAATACGTCATGTATGGATGCGAATGGTTGAAAATTTCAGGTCGTTACATGTTGTATCAAAGCTCTGGTTTTAGGCAAAACTTGGCATATATAGTAAATTTAATTACGGAATCACTTTCGTTCGTGCTTGAATCTCTTCTTCTTTGACACGGTTTCCTTTGAATTTTGGAACTCTCCCACTTGTTCTGAAATCCATTCTTGTCTCTCTTTATTCTTGCTCTCTCGATTCTGGAATATCCCATAACTCCATTTCGAATGATCTCTATAATAAATCGACGATCTCGCCAATCTTTGAATAATTTGTAAAGGGGTGAAACTCCTTTACAATCGGTATTGATTCACCAGAGATTTCTGTACCCTCGGTTTTTCAATACTGCTCTCTTTTGCTATACCTGAATTCTATCTCTAGCAATTGAATGTCGATTTGCTCCAAAATTCTACCTCGATCTTATTTTGAAGTCACGGTTGACCCGGTTAAGGTTGCCCACGATTTATATAGTCTATCTATTCTTTTCTCTCTTTGAAATCTATTTATATCCCTTTCGAAGCCTATCTTCTAGTTAAATTCTCTTTGATTAGAGTTCCTCTAAATTTGAATCTCTATCCTTGTTTTGGAATCTATTATTGCATCATCGAGTGAGGGAGTGTATTTGTAAATTTATATTAAAAATGTTTTATAGTGTGTTGTTTGAGTTGTTGATGTTGATTTGGGTTTTCGATCGATTCGTCTGATCAGCAATATCGATAGGATTTCCAAAACACTTGAACGGAGCAAACTGACACAATATTTTCTTTAAATTGGTAAATGGAATAAATTTTATATTATATATATAAGTAAAATTTTCTGGAATTTAATAAGTTAATTAAATTGGTTGTCTGAAATGATAATACTTGATTATCATTTATTTTCATAAATGAATTTATAACATGGTTTATAAATTGATTTGGAATTTAAATCAGGAATTTGAGAATTTAATTTCCGGTGATTTCAAACTTTGGTTTTAAGTTTTAAAATATATATTATTGAAAGTATTTTCGAATAGAAATTGTTTCCAAAGAATTTTTAAAGTTTAAATCAGTGCTCTCCTCTTGTGTCGCTGGAAAATAATTTCGGTGATGGCGGCCGCATCATCGATATTCATTTTCGAGTTTCAGAGTGGAGAGAACATTCAGTAGTTTCGCTACACTTTTGTTTTGAAATTAATTTGATTTAAATTTTTTGGGTATGATTTGATCTATAATATATCCGTATATGATTTTAGATTTGATTTGATTGATTTAGAGGTATACATTCTTTTTAAATGGTTTGAATTGAAATTGGAAATTTAACCCTTAAATTCTTGTTAAGAATAATTTCAATTATAAAAGGGGAACCAGAATTTAAATAAATATTTAAACTTGAAAAAAATTTGAGTTGGAAAATTTCCTTGTATAATAACCAATTTCATTCTAATATAACTTACCTAAATCATTCAGAAGTTAAATATGAAGTTGAATAATTTACAAGGTAAATTGATGATTAAATGATTTTATAATAAAATTTGAGTGTTATAATAAACGTTATACGCTTAAATTTTGATTATAAAAATGCTAATAAAGATAAATAGAATAATAAGTTAATTGAATGAGATAAATAGAATAAACTTTGTTCTGAAAGAATTAACAAATTGAAAACTTAATCAACTTAATGAAATACCTTGAATTAAATCAATTATTGAATATTAATTGATTTAAATTGAAATTTATATGATTAGAATTAAAAGTTTAAACTAACAAATTTAAATTGAATGACTATTTATTGATTTAATATAAATGGATTTAACCAAATTGTTGAATATAAATTAATTTAAATTGAAATTTAAATGGTTTTAAAAATTTATTGTTTTATTTTGTTCTCAATCTATTTTCTTTTTGGTTGTTTCCATTCTCCTACTTCCTTCCTTTTCGGGGACGAAAAGTTTTGAGTGATGGAGAGTGTAACTGCAAGTAAATTTCAGTGGTTTTATTTATTTAATTAATTGAATTTTTGTGAAATTTTAAATAATAAAATTTTGAAATAAAAATTTGATATTTGAAATACGTCTAATTAAACATAGCAACTGATAAATTTTCAGCTGATAATATTGAAGTTTATTTTCTTGTGTAATTTTATTTTAATCTATGTCAGTTAATAATTGATGATAATAAAATGATTGCCAAACCTGAATATTTTTATACAATAAATTTGTAAATCATCTTCTGAGTGAGACGTCATATTTCGTTTCTCCAAATTTGGACTGCTATTGCTCCGTTCATCTTATTTCTGACATTTTAGCAGCATTTCGGTACCGATATCGACTTTTGATAGGATGATCGTACCTCTGACATCTGTATACCGTTTTGATCGTCTCGTCGTTTTGATCTCAAAAGCATGTTTGTTTGGGGGTTTCGGAGTCCGAAAGACGACGAAATCTACGGAAACGATTTCTGTATCAGTTACGTATTTTGAGCCTTTTAGTTTCGTTGTGTCTTTTCAATACCCACGTGAAATTGAAGAGCCATCAACTATTAATAATTTCAGCCAGCTATTTGATTGATGACTTTTGCTATTCCTAGCTTTGATTTTTCACTGGTTCGTTATGCATATCTCCGTCTCTTGCCTTTCTTTTACTTTCGATCTATCTTTATAATATAATAAAATAAATCAATGTTTAGCATGGAGATATTTTATTTTTCCCAAGCATCTGCTAGTTTTCTCATCCCTGCCCCTTCATTTCTCAATTCTCCGCCTTGTAAACCAAAACAGTCGTCTCACCATCTCCTACATGGCCACGGCAACACCACGCGACCCACCACTCATCTTCACTCTAGCCTCAGCATCACCTCCTTTCCTTGTCAGAACCCTAGGCCGAAGCCATCATCATCAACAGGGCCGAACCATTCCACTCCCCTTGCAACCTTCTCCATCTCTGACAAAACCCTCCAAGCAGTGATTCGCCTCTCTTAATCCACCATCCCCTTTAATTTTACCGAAGACCTCCCATCCTCTCTCGAGCTGTAGTGCCTCCATAGCCACCGCCTTGCCAGCCTTGTCGCGGTGAGCCTTGTTTTTCCCTTCACTGATTTCCTTTCGAGTTGTATATTGTGCATATATATATATATATATAACTTATGCATATTTTGATTTCAGTTTATAAGTACATGTTCGGTTTTGTGAACAAGCTTATATTGGCATTATATAATTGATTTTATATATACATATATTCTTATAGCCTGCATTCGTTTAATTTGTGAGACCTGTTTCGTTTATACTTGGGTATGTTTAACTTAAATATTTCTTTAGAATGATATTTTATGTCAGTATATATGTATGGAATATATGTTTTATGTAAAAGTATATGTTATAGATATATTATCAGCTTATAGTGTAAAGTTCAAATAATAGTTATATATTATATTGATATGTTAGCTTATATGAGTTTTTGCCTGTCAGAATATATATATATAGTTTATGCTGTTCGATAGTGATTCAATAATTAATATTCTAAAGATTCTATAGTGATTCTAGTAGTGATTGTATATAGTTTATGTTGTTCGATTTTATTAGTGATTCTATAATCTATATATATATAGTTCATGTAAACTATAGATCAGTTTCTACGTAAAGGTTTAGATAAGTCTGTATAAATATTTTGTTGTATATATATACCTGGTTTTAAAACAAATGAGCATAATATATATTAGTATATATAGGCTGTCTCATAATTGCAAATGAACATACTTTATATAAGTAAGTATTTTGCAATTTTTTTAAGAATTTGTATGTGTTGGTTTCGAATTATATTATGTCAATATACTTGCCTTACGTGTTTATTTAAACAATGATCTTGAAATACATATATATTTAAATTTGTAATGTGTTTGAATTGAAAATATGATTTCATAAATAGTTATATATATATGTATGTATATATATTAGTATACGAGTATTGTATGATGTAATATAAAGTATTATACCAATATATATCATACTTTAAACGTAGGTTGTGTTCTAGTAGTTGTTGTATTTACAGTTTGCTGTTTTGAAACTTTAATTTCTAAGGGAATTTTTGTTTTGAATAAATTTAGATATTGTTTTATATATATTAACTGTAAAATATGTAAGTTGAGTTTACAACAATCGATTTTGAAATGTTTATATTTAATTTAGAATTCTGATTGATATATATAGTTATATATAGTTATATATATATATGTTCATTATACCAATTATCTTCATCAACCCGACTATGATTTATTTCGTCTATTCGTATTATCAGCTCATCCGTCAAATTCGTACCAATTCAGCTTTGTTTCAGAATTCGTGCTTGGATCCGTAGCTCTGTTCATTTTCAAATTCCTCTAGCCTTGAAAGGTGAGCAATCACTCACGATTAATGTTCTTATATTTATTAGATTTGATTTCAATTGAAACGACAATTAAAATATGCTGCTGGTATTTACTTACATTGATATATATATATATATATATATGCGGTTATCTGTAACTGTTCACATGTGACATCTTACACCATTGTCTGTTATTTATATTGATGATATATGCATGTTATGTTATTATCATATCTGTTATCACTCTGCAAGTTCCGTGTTAGTATAGAATTCACTATGGGTTGAAATGATACATACCCGAACGATCTTGTAGAATAGGAGAAAATCGTTATGGGTTGAAATGATAAACCCAAGCGATTTTCATTGAATTGAATTTGGGATTGTGGGTTGAAAAGATATATACCCGTATATATTTAAATTGCGGATTGAAATGATAAATATCTGTATCACTTGACCATAGGGTAGAAAATTATATACAGACGTCGTTGGTCTATATATAAATATTTTGAAAATGATTTCTATGGTTTTGGAAAGAAATATATGGTTTTGATAAATATTGATTTTAAACATTTATTAAAGTTGATTTAATAAAGTTGATATATAATATGTTTAAGTAATTATTTAAAATTTATATGTTCGAATATAGAGTTGTAATGATTCGGGTTGTAAAGATAAATTTGAAATTGATTTGAAATTATATTTATTTAAGAATTATACTTAAATAAGTTTGATTTGAAATTTATTGAATTTAAAATTTTAAAGAAGTGTTTTACAACTTGAAATTTGATTAAAGGTGACTTAAATGGATATTTCAAACTTATAAAAATTTAAATGGGATATGTTGTAAATTGAAGTTGTATTCAAATGATATTGAAATAATTTAGTAAATATTTCAAAACTAAATAATAGAAAAGTGAATTGATATATATATATATATAATTATCAAATTTGGTTTTGAAATGTGGATATTTGAAGCTTTGAAATATATTGAAATTGAAATGGTTTATTTGTGGTTAAAATCGGTATTTGAAAATCGATATAACTTGAAAATGTTTAATTGAATTGGAATTGAAATTGATGATTTAGATTTGATTAAATTTGAATTTGGAATTCGAATTGATTTGAATCGATTTGTGAAAGTCAAGGAAACTATTTTATTTTATAAAGTAATTTCAAATTATATTTAAAACTATTGATATTTTACTTTATAAATTATTGTAATATAAACTATTTTAATATAAATCATTTTTAATATAAATTATTTTATTATAAACTATTTTAACTATAACTATTTATATAAACTATTTTTATTTATAAACTATTCTAACTTATAACTATTTATATAAACTATTTTATTTATAAAATATTTTATTATATATACTAATTTTAATATCTAAACTATTTAAGAGGAAAGTGTTATGATTTCCAAAATGCTATGATTTCAAAGCTGTGATTTCCAAAGTGTTTTGATTTTAAAAGACTATGATTTCGAAAGCGTTATAACTTTGGAAAGTGATATGATTTTTGGAAATGGGTATATTTGAAAAGGAAATGATATCATATTGATTTGGGTTTTGAAATGGAAATGATATTTTGGTTTTGAAGTATAAACTATTTTGAAATGACCGCGATGTTATAATAACATTTGGTTGTTAAAGAGACTGGGATCGGATATGGGCATACTCTCTGTCGATACCGAAAACCACTTTAACAACTGTGTACGCGGTGGAGATTCCAGAATGAAGTAGGATGGTGGCGACGATTCCTATTGAGGTATATACGTGGACCCGACTCCCGTGAGTTGGCATAAGGTGGCTAAAACAGGAGCGATTGACGGGCCAATGAGGTAGCACCTCTGATCGGACGCATTTCTTCGATACCATTCTATTACTTTGTGATTGATTTGGTGGCCACCCTTCTATTTTTGATTTGGGAGTGTGTTCCGAGGTGGGCGGTAGTGGCAGCTATGCGTTACCACCAGCCCGGAGGCGTAATTGGTATATCTACCCTAGCTGTGACGCCCCACCTCTATACCCACGCTAGCCAAGAACACTATGGTGTAATGCTGTCAACTAGCACGGAGAATAAGGCTGTTAAGGAACGACCATCTATGTAATTGCATTGTGCGAGCACCGGTATGTCAGATAGTATAACATGCATTTTTATTTCAGGAGGAAATCCGACATACCAATACAAACTCGAAACTATTACACAGTGGCTATAATAGTTTAGGACAATAAATATAAACATAACACAGATAATATAAATAAATGCGGAACACAGACTAAACAGAAAAGTCTCATATATATATATATACATATATATATAACTAATGTCAGTTACAATACATTTGACACTATACATATGATACAACTACAACTATCGACTCTGGAAGTTATATATTCGAGTACATTATCGACTAATATACATGAAATACATATCGACCCAAATCAGTACACTGACTACTACAAAATGACGAAGTCTACTTCAAAAGATATGAAAAGTCTTCATAGCTCAAACAGCATCCCAAAGCAAGATATCTACAACCTGAAATAACTCGAGTCTGACCCGAGTATTAAATTCAAAAGAAAATAATACACGGGTCAGTCTAATTCAAACTCAGTTATTAATGCATATAAACAATAATAATCAAATATCAAATAGACAACGGTCACAAAAATCTCGCATATCCAACTCTTTAATGAGAAATTGGATAACGATAAATATAACACGTATCAGTGTTAAACAGCAAATCAGTAGATTCAAAATATCAACAAAGATAAGTAAAAAGATCATCAATGAAGATAATTTAGAAAACAACAGAATTGCCAAAAACGGCAATTTAACAACAAAATCATCAGATTAAACCAAATCAAAATACACTTCAAAAATATGTTGAATTGGCATCACGAAACAAATCCAACAATTGAAATATCAATTAAAATTGTCAAATCTGATTGGGCTTGTAACGACCCGTATTTCTCACGGATCGACATGTTCGTCAAAATCTGGAATTTTAGCACTTTCAGATTTTTAGGCAAATTTGTCTAAGTCCTAGGTCGTACGCGACCTAAATGTTGTTGGCGACTTAGAGAAGATCTGCGACCTAAGGGGATAGGTAAGTTAAAGGATAGGTCTGGGTCGAGTTGCCGACTTAAGGGAGTGACCGACCTAAGTGATGAGTCGTGACCGACTTAAGAGGCTTAGACGACCTAAGGAAGAATAGTAGGCGACCTAAGTATTCTGGGGAAGAGTTGGGTCGGCAACGACCTAAGGGAATGTTGTGAGCGACCTAAGAGTTTCGGTGAGCTAAGTGTTAGGTCGGCAGGGTGAGTTAGCGACCTAATGGTTACCGGGTTAGCGACTTAGTATCTTGGAGCGACCTATAGGTTAGCGACCTAAGAAGGGTAGCGTGTTAGCGACTTAAGGGTTGGCGACTTAAGTTGTTAGGTCGTAGGAAATAGTTTAAGTATTAGGTCGCGTGTATTCTAAGTCGTAGGTCGCGCGAGTGTTAGGTCGCTGGGCTTTGGCTTAGTAGTTAGGTCGAAGTCCAGTTGTTTGCGACTTAGGTTAGGTCGCGTGTTGTTTTAGGTCGGTATGTGTTAGGTCGCTGGGTTTCCTAAGTGTTAGGTCGCGTGGATCTAACTGTTAGGTCGTATGTTGTTTTAGGTCGACATGTGTTAGGTCGCGTAGGAGCCTAAGTTGTTAGGTCGCAACCCAACTGAGTCGTAGGTTGTTAAGTCGCTTAGATAGTTTAAGTGTTAGGTCGTAGCCTATGTTTTAAGTCGAAAGCGACCTAGGAGTTAAGTGTTAGGTCGTAACATCGTTAGGTCGTAAGATGGGGAGGCCTGTTAGGTCGCTAAGCGCGTAAGAGGTTAGGTCGCGCGTGCGATGAGTCGCTGGGTCTGGCTAAGTCGTAAGGTCGAAGACTGTTATGTCGCGTGCATCTATTAGGTCGGAGAGGCTTAGGTCGGAAACGACCTAGGGAGATAGCCGAGTTACGACTTAGAGCAGTTTTCAGCTATAAATAGGAGGGATTGTTCTCACTTTTTGGGATCCGGATTTTGAAGCGACGAAGTGCTGCCATTTTGAGAGCTCGACTTCTACACTTCTTCACTTCTTTTCTCCACTCTAATCTAGTGCTTCCATCCATCCAAATCGAAGATCAAGATTGAAGATTCAAGAGCTTAGATTGAAGATCTTCATCTTTTCAAGAGAGATTTCTTCATTTGAAGCGGATTTGTGATAAATCTAGCTTAGTTCTTCGCTGTCCAGATCTGAAGTTGATATCTTTTGGGTTGTTTAGGTGATTTGGTGAGTGGTGATTATCTCTCACACGGATCCAAAGGAGTATATCGGATTGTTGGCTCGATTTGGTGTTAAAATAGTGATTTCCATGCATTTTCTTCATCCTATGTATAGATCCATGTAGATCCATTGTTCATGATGATGTTGCATCCATTTTATCATATGTTAACCTATGCAAGTTCATTCATCAAGTTTGTAGAGATATAATCCATGTTTTAATGCTTATTGGACTTTCAACTCTTTAATTACGAAAATGCCATTATTGTTATAATTGTCTACTTAGATCATTTTTGAATGCTTGATTGCTTGGATTGATGTTTGATTTGATTGCTTGTTATGAACTAGATGATTGATGACTAGATTTAGATCGAAGGTGGTTCAAAAGCTAAGGGAAAGGCTCTTGAATTGGAAAAGCTGCTCGTGGCATATGTAGCGGGATGATGAAGCTCCTATGCATAGATTTGATGATGTGAAGTTGAGATGAAGCTTTGCGAGGATGTAATGAAGCGAGGCATCATATGATGAAGACTTGGTCTAATCCAGGCGGGATCATTCCAAGCATGTTGATAACTCGGTGATATGATTCGAGTTGAGGATAATGGATGCTCGAGAGGCGCTTGAGCTAGTATGGCAATAGTCGTCGAGGAGGATGACTAGGAGGTTGAGATCTCATCGTTGTTGAAGGTTCTAGCATGCTCTAAGCAAGAGTACATGGGGACGCCCAAAAGACTAAGTTGATGGTCGAGTACTCTGGGTAGATTCGATAATCCTAGGCACGGGTCACGATGACGTGCGGGAGTTATGTCTAGAACCGGGGTTACCATTAGCCCTTGACGGACGGCTGAAAGAATGTGCCGGTCATTCAATTAACGGTGATATCGCAACAATGATAACAGTGATAGCCGAGTCATGGATGTTTGGTTGTATCGTCATTCGGTCTCAAGAGCGGTATTTCCTGGGTGCTTATCTGACCTTGGTTTTAGACCTTGGGATTTGTACTTGGAAAAAACATCGCTCTTGACTCGAGTGACAATTGCTTTACTTTAAATTGTATGCTCTGCTATGTTTGCTTCTGCTTAGTGTGTGTCTGGGGGCTATCACTGTAGAATGAGGTTGGAGTGGGAGGGTTGTATTCCTATTCCTTTTTCCTTTATGCTCTTTTGGTATGTTGTTAGTTAATTTACTGCTCACTAAGACTGTTGTCTGACTCAAGGCTTTATGTTTTTAATTCTTATTGCCTTGGGCTGTTCGTCCATTTTGGGACGGGCAGACTAGGTAGCAGGTGACAGGTGCTGTTCTCCTCTCACGATGCTGATATCGAAGACGAGCTGGAGGGTTGCATATTATCTTCTTATTATATGTACTGGATATTCCGCTGTTTTGTATTCTCTGAGAGATATGTAGTGAGGCTGGATGTATTGACTATATGAATGCTTGTATTCAACTATTATGGAGTTTTATAAGATGTCATTTTGTTCTGTAAAGCTTCACTATACATATGTTCTATTGTATTTTGTCCATGCGCTGTGAGTAATACGATAGATTCTGTTGTTTTAATTTTACCTTGACAATCGTCCATGGTCGCCTGGCACACTTTACAGCGCACTATCTCTAGATTCGGTGCAGGGGTCATGGGCGGTCGTCACATTTGGTATCAGAGCATTGGTTGATCGATTTTACCCAACGCTCGCTGAAGTAACTACGTATGAGAGACGTAATTGTATTTTGATGGATGATTACTATATATAATATAGTAGCTTAGTAGGTTTGAGTCCTTTATGCAGTTGTTTCTCTAGATGTTCTAATCATTCCTTTTTATAGATATTGAGAATGAGTCAAAAGGGGAAACCAGCTGCTAGGGAAGGCCGTGCTACTGAAGGGGCTGCTGATTATGTTGCTATGTTCGAAACCATGATGACTTCGATCAGGAGAAGGATGTCAGCCCCGGGGCCATCAGTAGATGTTGGGGATCAAGTACAGGCTCCAAGATTGATGGAT
The DNA here is from genome assembly GCA_030737815.1 of Allium fistulosum. NCBI lineage: Eukaryota > Viridiplantae > Streptophyta > Magnoliopsida > Asparagales > Amaryllidaceae > Allium > Allium fistulosum. The sequence continues at coordinate 629,685,231 of CM060903.1, read as the reverse complement.
CACTTGGACGATTCATTTAGGAAGCTTGTGGAGGAAGCTCTCAGACATGAGAATCTGTTTCCTAAGGAAGGATCTGTTGTTGCTGTGACCAGGGAAGAGTCTAAACCCCAGCAGGGTAGAAACAAGAAGAGGAAGCAGCAGCAGCAGAAGGGTAAGGATGGTCAGAAGAAGCCGAAAGGCGAAGTGACTTGCTACAACTGTCAGCAGAAAGGCCATCTCTCCAAGGATTGCAAGAATCCGAAGGCGCCGGCGAAGTGCCACAACTGTGACAAGCCAGGGCATTTCAGGAAGAATTGTCCAGAACCGAGTAGGGACAAGCAGATTGTGCAGGCTTATGCTTTAGGAGCTGTTCCGTCGTCTTCGATAGCTCCTACTGCTGAAGAGAAGGGAAAGAGTGTGGTTGTTCAAGGTATTCTTTTCCTATGTGGTGTTCCAGTTAGAGTTCTGTTTGATACTGGAGCGTCGCATTCGTTTGTGTGTAATGAACTAGTAGGCCGGTTAGGTTTGAAGCCGGATATTGTTGATAGGCCATTGGTTGTGACTAATCCAGTTGGGGGTTCGTCTTGTTTGTGTATGTTATGCCGTGGTCTAGTTGTGTCGAGTCATGGTTGCTCTTTTGTTTGTGATTGTTTTGTTCTGAACTTTGCGGGGTTCGGAATTATTTTGGGTATGGACTGGCTTAGGAAGTATGCGGCTAAGGTTGACTGTGAGAGGCTGGAGGTGACAGTCGAGAATGTGGAAGGGCGAAAGATTGTGATACGATGTAAGCATGAGGAAGGCGTCTTCATGAGCTTCATGTATTCGCTAGTTGTTCCACGGGATGGACTGTCTTTAGTGCCAATCGCAAATGGATTCGAGGATGTCTTTGACGAAGTCAAAGGGTTGCCGCCGCATAGAGAGATCGAGTTTCGTATAGATCTAGTTGAAGGAGCCAGACCTGTTGTGATGCCTCTTAGGCGGATGGCGCCTAGGGAACAGCAGGAGTTGAGGGTGCAAGTAGATGACCTTTTACAGAAAGGATTCATTCGGCGTAGTGTGTCCGAGTGGGGTGCACCAGTTGTGTTTGCAACCAAGGCAGATGGATCATTGAGATTGTGTGTCGATTATCGTGAGCTGAACAAGGTGACTAAGGAGAACAAGTATCCATTACCGAGAATAGATGACTTGTTTGATCAGCTTCACGAAGCTAAGGTGTTTTCTCAGATGGATTTGGCAACGGGATTTCACCAGTTGAGAGTGGCTAAGGATAGGGTGCCGAAGACTGCTTTTAGGACACCATCCGGTTTCTTTGAGTGGCTGGTAATGCCGTTTGGATTGACTAACGCGCCAGCATATTTTGTGGATCTTATGAATAGAGTGTTCAGAGATCAGTTGAACAAGTTCGTACTTGTGTTCGTGGATGATATTCTGATTATTCCAGAACGGAAGAAGAGCACAGGACGCACTTGCGTATTGTTTTGGAAATCTTGCGGAAACATCAACTGAAGGCTAAGTTTTCAAAGTGTCACTTCTGGAAGAGTGAAGTGAGGTTCTTAGGCCATGTGATTTCTGGAAATGGAATAGCGGTTGATCCCGCTAAGGTGGCAGCAATCCAGGATTGGGTTAGACCTAAGAATGCATCAGAGGTGAGAAGTTTTCTTGGATTAGCAGGATATTATCGACGGTTTATCAAGGACTTCTCCAAGGTAGCTGCACCGTTAACAGGATTAACGAAAAAGAACCAAGTGTTCAGTTGGGATGCTAAGTGTGAGCAAGCTTTCGGAATCCTGAAAGAGCGACTAACGAGTGCTCCTGTTTTGACTATTCCAAGTGGGAATGATGAGATGGTGGTTTACACCGATGCATGTGGTACTGGACTTGGAGCAGTGCTGATGCAGAAGGATAAAGTTGTTGCGTATGCTAGTCGACAACTGAAGCCGCATGAAAAGAATTACCCAACTCATGATTTGGAGTTAGCGGCGATTGTATTTGCTCTGAAGACGTGGAGGCATTATCTGTTGGGAGTTCGATTCGAGTTGTTTACGGATCATAAGTCGTTGAAGTATCTTTTCTCCCAGAAGGATTTGAATCTTCGACAGCAACGTTGGCTAGAGTTTTTAGCATCATATGATTTTGGTATAGCTTATACTCCGGGAAAAGGTAACGCAGTGGCTGATGCGTTAAGTCGAAGACATGCAGGATTGGGAGCCATGTTTTCTGAATGGAAGAGTCTCGAGTATTTAGCTGGATTTGACTTCAGGCCTAGATGCGAATTGGAACCTGAAATGTTGGCAAACTTATCGATAAGACCGACTCTTGTGGAAAGGATTGGCGAGAGTCAAAAGCGAGATGATAAGCTTGTCAAGATTATCCGTGAATTGGAATCTGGATTGGAGCCAGAAAAGGATAAAGGATTCGAGGTCGATAGAGAAGGTTGGCTTCGAAAGCAAGGACGACTAGTGGTTCCCGATATAGATGAATTGAAGAGTGAAGTTCTGAAGGAAAGTCATCACTCGAAGTTGACAATTCATCCAGGTGGAAATAAGATGTATCGGGATATGAAGAGAACCTACTACTGGGAAGGCATGAAGAAAGATGTTGGAGATTTCATTTCCAAGTGTATGAACTGTCAGTTGGTAAAAGCCGAACAGAAGAAGCCAAGTGGATTGCTTCAGCCATTAGAAGTACCTACATGGAAGTGGGAACAAGTGTCGATGGATTTTATTGATGGATTGCCTAAAACCTGAACGGGAAATGAAGGGATTTGGGTCGTTGTGGATCGTCTGACTAAGAGTGCACGATTCATTCCTGTTCGATCGACTAGGACCGCATCAAAGTTGGCTGAGTTGTATGTTAAGTGGATAGTTCGATTCCATGGTATTCCGAAAAGTATAGTGAGCAATCGAGACCCGTTGTTCACTAGTGGATTTTGGAAGAGCTTCCAGGAAGTTTTGGGAACCGAGTTGTGTTTGAGTACAGCTTATCACCCTCAAACAGATGGTCAGACCGAGAGAGTCAACCGAGTTTTGGAAGATCTTCTTAGAGCATGTGTTTTGGACTTCGGAGGATCATGGGAAGATCACCTTCATTTGGTGGAGTTTGCATACAACAACAGTTACCAGTTAAGCATTGGTATGGCACCGTATGAGGCATTGTATGGAAGACCGTGTAACTCTCCGACATGTTGGTTGGAAACTGGAGAAAAGCTGATACTTGGGCCAGAGATGATTCGTCAGACCTCAGATTGCATAGAGATCATTCGGCAACGAATGAAGGCAGCCCAAGACCGTCAGAAGAGTTATGCCGATAAGCGTCGAAAGGATTTGGAATTCGACGTAGGGGATATGGTTTTTGTGAAAATTTCTCCACTGAAGAATGTTATTAGATTCGGGAAGAAAGGAAAATTGACTCCGAGATTTGTTGGACCATTCCCGATCATCGAGCGAATTGGAAAGCTCGCTTATAGATTGGAGTTACCGGAGAAGATGTCGGGTGTGCACAATGTTTTTCACGTATCGTATCTACGGAAGTATGTGCATGACTCGAATGCAGTGGTTTCTGCTGATAGCTATGAAGATTTTGAAGTTGATCCAGTCGATAGAAGACCTCGTAAGCCGCTTCGTGTTGTTGAAACCGACACGAAACAGCTTAGGAGAAAGGTAGTTAAGTTGCTCAAGATACAATGGAGTGAAGATGATAACGACTGTACGTGGGAGGTGGAAGGGAGGATGAAGGCAGCTCATCCTGAACTCTTCAAGGTATGGCCCTAAAGTGTCGTCTCATCTCACGATATTGTAACTTGTTCTAAGTCTTAGAATTCTGTACGCTAAGCTAGAATTGGATGCATGGTTTGTTGATTGCTATGAATGGTAGGCGTACAGAATAGTCTTTGATTGCTTTGTTTGCTTGGAATTTCGGGGGCGAAATTCCTAAGGGGGAGAGAATGTAACGACCCGTATTTCTCACGGATCGACATGTTCGTCAAAATCTGGAATTTTAGCACTTTCAGATTTTTAGGCAAATTTGTCTAAGTCCTAGGTCGTACGCGACCTAAATGTTGTTGGCGACTTAGAGAAGATCTGCGACCTAAGGGGATAGGTAAGTTAAAGGATAGGTCTGGGTCGAGTTGCCGACTTAAGGGAGTGACCGACCTAAGTGATGAGTCGTGACCGACTTAAGAGGCTTAGACGACCTAAGGAAGAATAGTAGGCGACCTAAGTATTCTGGGGAAGAGTTGGGTCGGCAACGACCTAAGGGAATGTTGTGAGCGACCTAAGAGTTTCGGTGAGCTAAGTGTTAGGTCGGCAGGGTGAGTTAGCGACCTAATGGTTACCGGGTTAGCGACTTAGTATCTTGGAGCGACCTATAGGTTAGCGACCTAAGAAGGGTAGCGTGTTAGCGACTTAAGGGTTGGCGACTTAAGTTGTTAGGTCGTAGGAAATAGTTTAAGTATTAGGTCGCGTGTATTCTAAGTCGTAGGTCGCGCGAGTGTTAGGTCGCTGGGCTTTGGCTTAGTAGTTAGGTCGAAGTCCAGTTGTTTGCGACTTAGGTTAGGTCGCGTGTTGTTTTAGGTCGGTATGTGTTAGGTCGCTGGGTTTCCTAAGTGTTAGGTCGCGTGGATCTAACTGTTAGGTCGTATGTTGTTTTAGGTCGACATGTGTTAGGTCGCGTAGGAGCCTAAGTTGTTAGGTCGCAACCCAACTGAGTCGTAGGTTGTTAAGTCGCTTAGATAGTTTAAGTGTTAGGTCGTAGCCTATGTTTTAAGTCGAAAGCGACCTAGGAGTTAAGTGTTAGGTCGTAACATCGTTAGGTCGTAAGATGGGGAGGCCTGTTAGGTCGCTAAGCGCGTAAGAGGTTAGGTCGCGCGTGCGATGAGTCGCTGGGTCTGGCTAAGTCGTAAGGTCGAAGACTGTTATGTCGCGTGCATCTATTAGGTCGGAGAGGCTTAGGTCGGAAACGACCTAGGGAGATAGCCGAGTTACGACTTAGAGCAGTTTTCAGCTATAAATAGGAGGGATTGTTCTCACTTTTTGGGATCCGGATTTTGAAGCGACGAAGTGCTGCCATTTTGAGAGCTCGACTTCTACACTTCTTCACTTCTTTTCTCCACTCTAATCTAGTGCTTCCATCCATCCAAATCGAAGATCAAGATTGAAGATTCAAGAGCTTAGATTGAAGATCTTCATCTTTTCAAGAGAGATTTCTTCATTTGAAGCGGATTTGTGATAAATCTAGCTTAGTTCTTCGCTGTCCAGATCTGAAGTTGATATCTTTTGGGTTGTTTAGGTGATTTGGTGAGTGGTGATTATCTCTCACACGGATCCAAAGGAGTATATCGGATTGTTGGCTCGATTTGGTGTTAAAATAGTGATTTCCATGCATTTTCTTCATCCTATGTATAGATCCATGTAGATCCATTGTTCATGATGATGTTGCATCCATTTTATCATATGTTAACCTATGCAAGTTCATTCATCAAGTTTGTAGAGATATAATCCATGTTTTAATGCTTATTGGACTTTCAACTCTTTAATTACGAAAATGCCATTATTGTTATAATTGTCTACTTAGATCATTTTTGAATGCTTGATTGCTTGGATTGATGTTTGATTTGATTGCTTGTTATGAACTAGATGATTGATGACTAGATTTAGATCGAAGGTGGTTCAAAAGCTAAGGGAAAGGCTCTTGAATTGGAAAAGCTGCTCGTGGCATATGTAGCGGGATGATGAAGCTCCTATGCATAGATTTGATGATGTGAAGTTGAGATGAATCTTTGCGAGGATGTAATGAAGCGAGGCATCATATGATGAAGACTTGGTCTAATCCAGGCGGGATCATTCCAAGCATGTTGATAACTCGGTGATATGATTCGAGTTGAGGATAATGGATGCTCGAGAGGCGCTTGAGCTAGTATGGCAATAGTCGTCGAGGAGGATGACTAGGAGGTTGAGATCTCATCGTTGTTGAAGGTTCTAGCATGCTCTAAGCAAGAGTACATGGGGACGCCCAAAAGACTAAGTTGATGGTCGAGTACTCTGGGTAGATTCGATAATCCTAGGCACGGGTCACGATGACGTGCGGGAGTTATGTCTAGAACCGGGGTTACCATTAGCCCTTGACGGACGGCTGAAAGAATGTGCCGGTCATTCAATTAACGGTGATATCGCAACAATGATAACAGTGATAGCCGAGTCATGGATGTTTGGTTGTATCGTCATTCGGTCTCAAGAGCGGTATTTCCTGGGTGCTTATCTGACCTTGGTTTTAGACCTTGGGATTTGTACTTGGAAAAAACATCGCTCTTGACTCGAGTGACAATTGCTTTACTTTAAATTGTATGCTCTGCTATGTTTGCTTCTGCTTAGTGTGTGTCTGGGGGCTATCACTGTAGAATGAGGTTGGAGTGGGAGGGTTGTATTCCTATTCCTTTTTCCTTTATGCTCTTTTGGTATGTTGTTAGTTAATTTACTGCTCACTAAGACTGTTGTCTGACTCAAGGCTTTATGTTTTTAATTCTTATTGCCTTGGGCTGTTCGTCCATTTTGGGACGGGCAGACTAGGTAGCAGGTGACAGGTGCTGTTCTCCTCTCACGATGCTGATATCGAAGACGAGCTGGAGGGTTGCATATTATCTTCTTATTATATGTACTGGATATTCCGCTGTTTTGTATTCTCTGAGAGATATGTAGTGAGGCTGGATGTATTGACTATATGAATGCTTGTATTCAACTATTATGGAGTTTTATAAGATGTCATTTTGTTCTGTAAAGCTTCACTATACATATGTTCTATTGTATTTTGTCCATGCGCTGTGAGTAATACGATAGATTCTGTTGTTTTAATTTTACCTTGACAATCGTCCATGGTCGCCTGGCACACTTTACAGCGCACTATCTCTAGATTCGGTGCAGGGGTCATGGGCGGTCGTCACAGGGCTGCATTACACACTCGCGTGCACTGCCTCGCCACATTAAAATGTTAAAACTGTGTGGCTGCAGTACACGCACGCGTGTACTGCCTCGCCACAATATTGTACAAAATCATCACAACACCAAATGTAGATCAGCAAAATGAAACTACAGAGGTCAAGTAACGACAATCGTGACTCAACACAACTGCAAATAAAACTAATAGTGCAGCAGGATAGAAATTCAAGTGCAAATCCACTATCAGAAATGAGACAGTAGACGAGCAAGTGCACCAGACCACAAGTATATATCTACAACAGACCAAGCTGTTGCATACCAGAGGTACAGACTCGAGTACACATGTGCAGACTCAACTGGAACAATGCACCAGACTTGAAGCTTCACAGTGACAACTACAATGAAACCAGAGTGCACAGTATCAACATGAACAGAGAAATGTAAATAAAGACCAGTAGTGTGCAACAACAACACAGCAACAAATGAGACAACAACTTCAAACTCACAACAATGCAATAACATACATACATAAATGTATGCATACACACCAGCAATGAAGAAAGGATGAATGCAAGACATACAAACAACTAAACTGCACATAATCATAGACAGGAGGTCAAGACCTAGGTTACAACTTCGAATAAATCAGTGTGCAAGTCTGGACACAGCTCGAGCACATGATATGGCAACTGATGAACTCAACAGTGACATGGTTGAAACAAAGAAATAATGTACTCCAGACCAAATGCCAGAAGAAAACCAACAAGATCAAACTGAAACACGTCTCGACCAAAATCAATAACTCAAGATTAGTACAAATCCAAGAATATATCAGTGGAACCTGAAAAGGCTGCACAGAGGGAAAGGCCAGGCAACCCAATGCAAATGAATTCGACAAAGTATTACACAAGCCCAAGACAACTGCATCATATAAGCAATAGCAGGTATATAATTTCGAACACAGCAAGATGATGCCAAAATGGTCAAGAGAGGATGACAACAACAGGTGTCACAGCCTCACTCGGTGAAATGGTTTTAAATAACCATATATGTACACTGCATCAAAATCAGAATAGTAGAGAATGAACGCCACAATGAAAAATGCAGTTGCAACTGGTCAAGGCAGCAAGCATTGATGATATGTAAATATAAACTGAATGACTTAAGTGGTAAAAGTAATATGCACAATGCTCAGTGAAACTCAAGTGTCCAATAATACATCTCGAAACCCATTTCACTTAAATAGAAAATGCACATGAACGTTGTGGCAACAGTTCAAGGCAACAGTAACAACTCAAATGCAAACTATGTCATATGTGATACAGTGACAAATTGCATAAACAAGCTCAAGTGTGCTACAAAGAATATGCAACATGAAAGACATGAAGGCCGTGAAGTGCTGACTGGAAACAAACTACAAAGACATCAACAAGTATGACATAAGGCAGTGCAACAAAGACCACCAAAGTTCAATGTAAATGCAGGCTAGTAGCTCATACTTCACATCAGGTCAGAGACCATGTAAATGCAGACTGCACATAAATGCAGACTACACGAGCTCAATGCATCAGTGAAACAAGTTCAAGAGGGGTGGCAACAAGTTCGACCAAGAAACTGTTGTTAACAGCAGTTAAAAAAAATAGTGTAACAAATGTAAATGAAGACACAATCATGTATCAACCAAAGTCAGAGACGTGTTGACCAGAAAAAGATCAAACAACTCAAAATCTAAGCCAGCGAACAAAATCAACTGACGAACCCAACAAAAATCTCAGATAATTCAATGCCGAGAAAAATCAGTCAAACAAGAAACAAAATCACAAGTTTGAACAAGCTAGAAATCATTCGAAACTCGAATTAGATGTGAGTAAATAAATTTACTCACCTTGGCCTGTAGCAAATTGAAGCAATTCGGAGACGAGACCGAAGCAATCGAGGAAAACGAACGAAGTTAGCAGCCGAAGTCCAATCGAGCACGACCAACGTCGAAGCAGCCATGAGCAAATTGAAGGAGCCGTTGAAGTCAGCGCCTTCGAATCCCAGAAGCCCTAATTTTGGAGACGAACGAAAACGAGAACGAACGAACGAGCGAGCGCCATCTATCCTCTTCGATTTCTATGCCCTAGTTTCACGGAGGAATGAAGGAGAGACGAGCCGCCATTATTCTTTCGTTCGATTTATTTTGATTAGGGTTGCGAAGGATGAAAAATGGAAAAGAGGGACGGGTTAATTGCTTTGCAAATTTTCACGGCCGCAATTAAAACATGGGCCACAATTTAAATTCAAAGCCCACTATTCTTTTTAACAATTTATAAAAGAATTTTCACTCAATTTTAAAAAAAAACAAACAAAACTTCAATTAGCAATTAGCAATCGATTAATCGTTTAATGACGATAACCAACAGATGCAAAATACTGGGTTGTTACACTGGCATTGCCTAGTTGTGCCGTGTCACCTACCATATCGAGCTTTACTACGAGTTTGGTTTTGTGCCGTAGCCTGTGGAGTATTTAGGGTAGCTCCCGATCTGGGGGTGCGCTGATACTGGATAGACTACTGGGACAATTATGTGTTAAGGGGGATATGGGTACTCCTTAACGCTATTTAAAAGTAAGTTTATTTTACTATTAGACATTATTATAATAGCGTATATTACTACATAGTAGATAGTTTAACGGATCCTTAGAGGATGGTTATCCCAAACATCCTTTAAGTTACTTGTATTTCAGTTGATATTTCACTTGAGTTGGATTTATTGATATAAGAATGTTAATCCTGACTCGAGTGTTTTGTGTTTTGATTTACGCTCGGGTCAGACTGAGTGATACAACATTTGAGACTCACCTTTGGAGTTGGAGCTTCGCTTGGAGATCCAGCTATATCGATTCTGTTATCAGTTATTCAGTTGATTCCAGTGATGTATTCAAATCTTGTATTTGACAATTGTATTGAGACATCTATGTATTCGTGACTTCTGTTGTATCTTTTTTAACTCTGTTATATATATAGTAGCTTCATGAATTACTATTCTTTTGTTTCCGCTGTATTATTTTTATATTACTCTATGTCTGTGATTCTATAATTATTTATTTACTGTATATGCTGAGTTTTGCCAAATTTTAAATTAACAATATGATATTTGAGCACTTCAAATCCGACATGTATACATGCGAATGGTTGAAAATTTCAGGTCGTTACAATATTTTTCAACCAAAATTTTCAGAGACCAAGATCAACATGAAAACTACCAAATAAAAGAAATCTGGTAGCATTTCGTTGTCAGAATCAAAAGTTACATTATTTCAAAGTAGCAATATGAAACTGATTTCGAACGGAGAAAAACAACTACAGAAAAATACGAACAGAAGCTAAATTTTTACAGTGTCTTGCAATTTTGAGCTTGGCTCAGCTAGAATTTGTGAGTATTACAACTCACCTTTTTGTTTGGATGCAAATACCCGGATTTATGAAGAAATATTAGAGCTTTTTGCTTGATTATAAGCCTGTAGAACCTGTACAGGAGAAGAACAGTACATGCAAGAACAAACAAACAGTAAATTAGAAACCTAATTCACAAAGCAGAAACTTTTGATGAAATTGTAAGTTCGGAGTTTGATTACCTTTGTATTATCACTCTAGATTGAAAAAGACTTTAATTTGTTGAGTAAATTTGAAGAAATTTGCTTGAATTTGCAATTTGGTGGAGTGGGTTCTATTTTCTTATTATCATGATAAAAAGGAAGATGAGTATGTGAGAAATGAGCGTACAGGCAATAATTTTCTCAATTTCTCAAACCTGGTTAAGTCCTAATGGGCCAAATGGACTTAAAATTAAAAGAAAATCAAGTGGCCTAAGTTTATTAATCAACACTTAACTAAAATATGAACATATATCACATTATACACAAAACAAAATGCCTCTTCTTCATATTTTTACATAAGAAAAATATGTAAACTTGTATACTTATAAAATAAAACATTTTCTACCATATAAAAAGATAAATTTATATTTTTAAAAAATTTTATTATTAAAATCCTTTATTTAACAAAAATTCACTATTTACTCAAATAAAAGAATAAAACCATATTTTTAACTTCTAAAATTCCACAAAAATGTTTTTTCTTACTTAGAAAAATATTTCATACCATTTCCAAACTTAATTTATGGGCAAAACATATTTTTAGACCAATTTCTACATTTTTATTTAAATAACAACCTTTAAAAATCACATACTTCATTTAAAAATTATTAAAAGATGTAAATGGGCAATAATTAATATAATTATTGTATTTTCTCTAAAATAAAGTCATTTTCCATTTATTATTACCCCAACCAAATAAAATAAAGTTCTAAACTTTATTTTCACAATTTAATTCCAAAATTTATTGTTTATTCCAAATAAACTATTATAAATCTCCAATTCCATTTTAATTCACAATATTAACTTATAATTACCATTATAATTTAATATTGACAGGTAATCTCCAAACCAGGGCTGTTACAACCGCCCACCTCGAGACACACTTCGAAATCAAAGGTGCACCCAATCAAATCACAAAGTAATAGAATGGTATCGAAGAAGCATGCTTGATCGGAGGTGCGACCTCACTTGGCCCTGCATAGCTCCTATTTTAGCTACATTAAGCCGACTCGCGGGAGTCAGGGCTGCGTTAATACCTCATATAGAATCGTCATCAAACCATCCTACTTCGTTCTGGAATCTCCACCATGTACACAGTTGTTAAAGTTATTTTCGGTATTGGTAGAGAGTATGACAATATCCGATCCCGGTCTCATTAACAACCAAACGCTTATTTCACACTGTGGTCATTTTTATTTAAACAGTTTATACTTCATATCAAAACATCATATTCATTTCAAAATCATATCACTTCAAAATCATATTCACTTTCGAAATCATAGTCCCTTTCAAAATCATAACCACAAAATAGTTTAAACCGTCATATCAAAGTATTCGAACTTAAATTCATTAAATCTAAATTATAACAGTTCCAACTTAAACGGTTTGTATATTGAAAATAGTTTATATTTTGAAATAGTTATAATTAAAATAGTTTATATATTTAAAAATATAATATAGATTAAAAATAGTTTATATATTAAAAAGAGTTTATATCAAAAATTAGAATTGTTTCTTCTAATTTCACAAGTCAGTTCAAATCAATTTTGGTTCCAAAATTCAATTTAAATCAATCTCAGTTCGACAATTTCAAATTCTCATTAACCCATTTAAATTTATATCGATTTCAAATCCAAGTTTGAATTACAAATTTAAACCACTTCCAATCCAATACGTTTTAATATTCAAACAATTTGCAATAACTCAATTTGATAGATTTCATTTATATTTCAAAATTCAACTTTAATCCTATTTAAATTTTCAAAATATTCACTTAATCGTCTTTAATAATATTTAAATAAAATCTCATATCACAATTTATATAATATTCAATTTTAATTTTATTTAAAGTTGAAAACATTCATTTAATCACTTTTTATCAAATCAAGTTATAAAATCATACCTTTCAAAATCTCAAAATCAATAAGTTCAAATCAACCTTATTTAAATTTAGTTCTAAACAAATTTAATTATAAATCAATTCTTATTTAAATTCAATTCTTAACAAATTAAATTACAAATCAATTCTTATTTAATTTATCTTTCCAACCTCTATTTACTTAAAGTTATTATAAAAATCTAATTTAAAATATTAATATAAAAATTTAAATAAATACTTAACATATTATATATATTATTAGTTAAATTAAATTCTTAATAAATTTTATTATATTAGTTATTATTAGATTAAATCTTGTTATTATTAAATCTATTTTATTATATATTTTAAAAATAATAAAGTTATAAGTAAAATTTTATAATTTTCATTTTTAAAACTTAACTTATAATTTTAAAATATCCAAAACATATAATTTTAAAAATCTAACTTTTACACATATATTAAAATCAAAATCTTTATATTATATTTAAAAATCAATATTTATTTAAAGCCCATATATTTCCTTTCAATCTTTGGAAATCATTTTCAAAATAGACCAACAACGTCCGCATATAATTTTCTACCCAATGGTCAAGTGATATGGATATTAAACATTTCAATCCGCAATTTAAATTTAATATTTACTGGTATATATCATTTTAACCCGCAATCCCAAAATTTTAAATTCAATAAAATCGCTTGGGTTTATCATTTCAACCCATAACGATTTTCCCTTAATCTATAATATCGTTCGGGTATGTAACATTTCCACCCATAGGGAATTCCTAACTATTAGGAACTTGTTGAGTGAGAACGATAAAATAATAATATAAAATGACGTAGCATATTAATGGCAAATATGATCAAAATTGTCAAATTAAATATGATATAGACATACTAACAGGTTATTAGTGTCAATAATGTCAATTATAATGGGTGATCAAATGCAAATAATATCATATCATATTTAAACGATTTAATTGCTAACAAATCCAATTTTTTTTCAATATATTTCAATTGTCATGTTATGTGAATTAAATTAACTAAATATAAGAATGTTAATCGTGAGTGATTGCTCATCTTTCAAGGCTAGAGAATAACAAGAACAAGATGTGATAATCCAAGCACAAATTCCAAAGCCCGACACGATGAACACGAATTTGACGAGCAAAGTTGATAGCTTGGAATCGAAGAAAACAAATCAAAACCAGCTTGATATAAACTGAAACAAAATTTTTAAAAATCTAAAATTTAGTCATCTATAAAATAAAATCTTCATATTATATTTCGAAAATCATTATTTAATAAAAAAAACACATATATTAAAATCACAATGTCTATATATTATATATATAAAAGAGAAAAAATATCCATATATAATTTATGAATCAAAATATCTATATATATTATATATTAAAACACATATTTAAATATAAAATCTTCTATTATAATTTAAAAAATCAATGTTTATTAAAATCCATATTTTTCCAAAATCTTCAAATAAACATCTAAACATAATATATATTTTAAAGTTATAAAAAAATCTATTTAAGGATATTAACATAAGTTTTACTAACACATAAAACATAGAACAGAACACAAAAAATATATATACACTTTAACCAAAATATATTATCATAAATTTACATATTATAATGAAAACATAAGAAGGGAAGGTTGCATACAATGAGGAGGGAAAGCAGAAGAGAAGCTGCTGCGAGCATGGAGGGGAGCTGCTATTCACGTGGAGGTGATGGGTCGGATGGTGGAGAGGGAACTGCCGTGTAGAGGCGCTCAGGGTAGCTTGGTGGCTTCAGTTGTTGTGAGATGGAGCTGGCAGAGGACTTGGGAGGAAGGCTGAGGTTCGACGGACGAAATTCAGTGGTTGTGGAAGTTTTGGTCGAGCAAGGGGCTGTTGCGTGCATATGGTAGAAGGGTGGAGGAGCAAGCAGGCATTGGGTGGTTGATGTTGGTTGGAGGGTGAGTTGGAGTGGAGGCGGTGCTGCCATAGAAGAAACGAGGAGCAGTTTTTTTTGAATATACATGCGGTTTTGCATTTTTTTTAATATGCTAAAGGAGGGGCTGTCACGATGTTGGTGGAGGGAAGGGGACGTGAGGTTTGGGTTGCACGGTGATGAGTGCTCGGCTGAGAGAGTGTGGTGCTCTGGAGAACTAACGAACTAGCTGCAAGGGGAAGGTGAGGCGGAAGGAGACTTTCGATGGTGAAAATGGAGATGAGCAGGCACAAATAAAAAGGCTTCATGTGGAAGAAAAAAAATGAAGGGCTGCTGAGATGAAAGCAACTTTTTATAATATATATATATATATATATATATATATATATTTCCAAAGCAAAGAACATAATAGAACAAGAAAAGACGGGAGAGAAAAAAGCCAGCAAACAATATATTGAACGGTAGGAATAGTAATAGTCAGATATTAAATACAGGGAATAATTAAAAGCAAATGGCTATTGGTTAATACGATGGATAATGGAAAGGCACAAGGAAACCAAAAGATTCAAAACGGGTACCGATACGACTAATCGTTTGCCGATTTCACCGCGTACTGGATGCTGAAATGCACAAATGAATATACTGCAGAGATCAGCACGACGAGATGAAAAGAATGGTACACAGATATGAGAGATACGACTATCCTATCAAAACTCGATATTCGTTGCCAAAAATGCTGCTAAAACGCTGAAAATAAGATAAACGGGGCTAGAGCAATCCAAATTTAGCAAAACAAAATATGACGTATCACTCAGAAAATGATTTACATTTTTATTATATAAAAATATTTAGGTTTTGAAAATATTTAATTTTCATAAATTTTCAACTAATATTTTATTTTAAATAAGAATTACACAATAGAACAAACTTCCATATTTTCTGACGAAAATCTGCCATTTGCTATATTTCAATAGGCGCATAACAAATATCAAATTTTCATTGCCAAATTTAATTGTTATATTTTCAAGAAAAATTCAGTTAATTACGTTATTTAAAAATCGTTAAAATTTACAGGTCGTTACAGTTAATATAGAATGATTAATCTATATGTGAATTTATTGGCTTGATTTGTAAACAATAAACATAGAAATATGTTTAAAATTGTAAGTTGTAACAATTGTTTAACTATCACTTCACTATTTAATCCATTGAAATTAAATTGGAAATCGATTGCAATTAATCTACTTGAATATTGCAGTTAATATGAATTAAGATGATAACTGTAGAATATTGATGTAATAAATGGTAAACCAATGTTAATTATATCCATAAAGTAATAATTGATTGAATAATAAGACGTAAATCGGAATAAATGAAGTTATTGGAATTTAAATTATAATCAATGAATTTATTGCAATTGAAATTTTGAACGCTGTAATTTATGCAATATCTAAATATTGAATTGGACATGGAAATTTGTTTTAAAAGGTTATAAATGTCTATGTAACCAAGATTGATAAAAAATTGTTAACTTTTAAATTTAAATTTTAAAACGGGATTAATTAATATAATAATACTTATTTGATTAACGTGAAAATAGCTATTTTGGCCATTGTCTCGGATTTCGACGAAACTAGTTTCATCGGATCCGTAATAGTGAATTATTGTAAGATTCAAGTTTCGTAGCGATCAGACTTGTCGTTTGATCGTATAGACTCGAAATGTGCATAAATCAATTGGATGAATTCAACTTAAATAAGCTGATTTTAAAAGCTAACTTCTGTATACGATGGAATTTGGGTTTGAAACATGTTCCATTGAGTTTAAAAATATCGAAAACATCTATTTTGATATATGGGATGACCTGTGTAGTTAAAGCGCTCGGCGGATTCAAAGCGGTGGAGGTGCAAAAAGTCATAGCGGGGATACAACGAGGATATAGCGGGTGGCTCTAAAATAGCATATAAAACTCGTACTTAATATTTTTACAAATATATAAATGGGAATTAAATGAAAATTTATCATTCAATTGAATTATAATTAATACATAAATAATTTTAAATAAAAACATATGCGAATATACTTTAAATAAACGTAAAACTGTTATATAACATAATTGAATTTAGTAGAATATTAGATTATTTTCATTTCTGAAAATATATTAAAAATTAAATCAAATAAATTAGTTTCATAATTTTTATAATCTATAAATGCAATTTTTCGATTCATTTTATTAAAGAAGATATAGCGGAAATAGCGGAATATAGCGGGAATAACGGGATATAGCTCAAATAGCGGGGCTTAAAGTGGAAAGGCTATATTTTGGGGCTATATGGAAAAATCATAGAGGTAGAAATCCGCTATGAGATATAGCGAGGTTATAGCGGGGTAATAGCGGGGCATTAACTACACAGGGGATGACCCATTTCGTTTCGGAAACGAAACGGGCTTTTCGGGTCGTTTTTGTCGCTTCGAACCAATTCGATATGTTATTCATTCTTATCGGGCCTTGTCTATATAAATAGTCTTTCTAACCCTAGCAACCATTCTATTTCTTATTCATGTACGTACAAATCTATCTGTTTTTTCCTATCTCCTCTCTCCAATGGCAGAAACCTATTTTCAATTCCAAAAACCCTAATTCAATTTCAAATTCAAATCAAAAATCAAACTCCTCAAAACTATGTCATATTATTTATCGTTGGAAAGTTCTCGATGAGCGTAATCCACTGTAGCAATTTGTTTTTCGATTTGGTGCATCATTTGACCTGAAATTGACGAAGAAGTTTCGACCGTCTGTTGCTAGGGTTTGTTATCCAACGGTGGATCGTCGATTATACGACGATCGGGTGGTGGCAACGTGTAGAGGATGATGTAGGAAGTCGATCTATAGTGATAGTTCACCTCAGAGGTCGTCGAAATCGCCGCGATTGGTAGAGATATGTGCAGCGGCGGCTGTGACTTCGGGGAGGCCGGAGGTGGCCGTTTGCTTGGAGGAGGTCGGCCTGAGGCGACTCAAATGGTGGAGTATCTGGATCGTGGCGACTTAGCTTGTAGCAGGGGCGAACTAGAGGAACGTGGCGGCGGCTAGGGTTCATGCGCGAGCTTCTGCAATGATAGAGTTTGGTAAGCGTGTATTATTATATTGTTATTTTATTTATTTTGAAAATAAATCGTATAACTTCTAACGTGTATATCTTTTACATACGAGCTCGGATTCACGCGCGGTTTGTTCCGTTGGGATTGTATCGAAATTCCGAACATTATGGAACTTGTTTGGACAAATTATGAGACTGTTCAAATTTGGGCCTTCGTTTGGATTTTAAATCGATTTGAAACCAAAGGTGAGTGTTTTAACCCACTTACAACTACTAAATTATCTTATGTTAGCTAAACTAAATTTATGATGTGATTAGAAATTGATTGATTGTTGTTTGGTATATATAAATTGTCATTCCGGTTAAATCTGACTTTTATTGAATTTAATCGCCATTTAATTTAATATTGAATTTTAAATTTCCAATTAATACCTGTTATTGATAATTAGTCAATTATTGTTATTATTGGTTGGTTTGAATGATGATTGCGATGGATGTTTAATCGTTGATATTGGATGATTGGATGTTATATTTATATATTGTTTTCACACTACAAGTTCCCCTAGTTATTGCTAGGAAAATCACTATGGGTTGAAATGATACATACCCAAACGATCTATAGATTAGGGAAAAATCGTTATGGGTCGAAATGATAGACTCTAGCGATTTTATGGATTTTGAATTTTAATTCGGGATAGCGGGTTGAAATGGTATATACCCATAAATTTAAATTATTACGGGTTGAAATAATATATATCTGTATCACTTGACCATAGGGTAGAAAATTATATCCCGACACCGGATTGATTAAATTAAATGATTTTAAAATTCTTAATTTTGAATCCAGTTAAATGATATTTTGAAGTAAAATTAGATTTATATAAACTAAATTATTTTCAAAAATCCAAGCTTTAAATGTTGAAATTGGGGAATTGGTTTAAATGAATTATTTAAAGGATTTAAATTGAAATTTTAAAGTTGAATTTGAAGTATAAATGAAGTCTATCGAAATTGAATTACTGAAAATGTTTGACTATTTAAACTTTGAAATCTACTAAATTTGAAGTAGTTTAAACTTATAGTTTAAACATGGATTTGAAATCGACATAGATTTAAATGGTTTTATTGGGAATCTGAATTGAAAGATAAAATTTGAGTTTGTTAATTTGAAAGCTGGAATGGTCCAGATTTGTTGAAATGGAAATAGTTTAATTTGATATTACTTTCAAATTAATTATTTTAATATAAACTATTTAAAAATATATTATTTTAAATTCAGATTTATTTAGATTTTTAAACCATTTTATATTTAAACTATTTGAAACTACTGTAATCTATTTTAAACTATTTTAACTCCTTTAAACTATATTAAACTGTTTTAATCAATTTTAAACTATTATACTATTTAAACTATTTTAATCTATTTTTAATCTATTTTAAACTATTTTAATCTATTTTAAACTGTTTTAATATAATATAAATCTATTATAAACCATTTAAACTATTTTAAAGTATTTTAAACTATTTTTAAATTATTTCAAAACTATTTATGACTATCTAAACTATTTTCAAAAATTCAAACTGTGCAAGGCTGAATTATTTATATTTAAATCCTGGATTTAAAAGCGAATATGGTTAAATGATGTTATAACTTACGTTGGAATTTAAAATGATATTTTAGTGAAATGACATATTTTGAGTAAATGTGATGATTTTGAAATGAGAATTTAACCTATTTGTGAATATGATTTCGAAAGTGATATGATTTTGAAATAAATATGATATTTTGATATCAATTATGAATCGGTTTTGGAAATGTAAAAGAACCATCCGGTGTGAAATAAGCGTTTGGTTTTTAAAGAGACCGGGATCGAATATTCTCATACTCTCTGCCAATACCGAAAACCACTTTAACAACTGTGCACATGATGGATATTCCAGAATGAAGTAGAGTGGTTTGGCAAACGATTCTGTATGAGGTATTAACGTAGCCGTGACTCCCTCGAGTCAGCTTGATGTGACTAAAACAGAAGCTATACCTGGGCCAAGTGAGGTCGCACCTCTGATCAAACATGCTTCTTCGATACCATATCTGTTGCTTTGTGATTGATTTGGTGGCCACCCTCGATTTGATTATGGGACTGTGTTCCGAGGTGGGCGGTAGTAGCTGCTATGCGTTACCACTAGACTGGTTCTACAAACGGTAGAATCCTACCCTGGCATTGCCTCGCGTGCCTTGTCACATGCCTTTTCGCGCCCATTACGAGTTTGGTTTGTACCGTACATACGGAGTGCCCTCTGATAGCCCTCCAGTTTACGGAGGAATTACGGTACTGTATAGACTAAGGGAATATATAAAAATGTGTTAAGGGGGATATGGGTAAAGCCTTAATGCTATTTTAATATTTACTTTACTGTGGACACTATTATAATAGCGTATTGTACTATGTATGTGGATAGTTTAACGGGTCCTTAGGAGATGTAAATCCTAAACATCTCTTAAGTTATCGCACTCACGTTAGACACTGAATAGGAGATGTAACATCCCGTAAATATCTCTGAAGCCGTTACACTCATATTTATTTACTGTTGATTTAACTTACATAAGATCTTTTAGTTTTTACTCAAGTGTTTTGTCGTTTCATTACGCTCGGGCCAGCCTGGGTTTTTCAGTGTTGAAGACTTTATTTCTGGAGGACGAAGATGGAGATTTGTATGATATTTATTTTATATATATTCCACTGCATCATGTTGGTCCGCTGCATTATTTATTTATTCCCGTTGTATGTATACTCTGATTTATTGTAAAAGTGTAATCAAATGTTATTTGTAAACCAGCTTTATGAATTATTTATTTGATTATTATATTTTGTCTTCCGCTATGAGATTCTATTTTCTTTCTTTCCTCTACTTTTTCTTATTTACCCCATAACAATCCTCCCTTTTCAATGGTTTGAATCCGACATGTGTGGTTTATTGTGGATTTGAACTGTCCAAAAAGGTGGGTCGTTACATTAAATTTATAAATGATTGTAAATTTTATTTATTATCCTTTAAGATAATTAATGTTGTTTTAAATTTATAAATGATAATAAATTTGATTTATTATTTTTGGGAAAATTAATGATGCTTAAATACATAAAAAGATTGTAACTTGATTTATTGTCTTAAATAATGTGGTTTTTAAATTTATAAATGATAGTTTATAGTTGTGGAAATCTTTAGAAATGAATGTTTAAAAAAAACTAGGTGTAACTTTTTAATACACATAGAAATATAATTTGCCCCTTTAAAAGAATATTTTTAAAGAGTATTTTTAAAGTTTTTACAAATATTTGTGATGTGAAAATCAAGCACAAGTAAGAGTCAAATTTTTGAATCTTGGTTCGTTTATTGGTGAAAAATGTATGCGATCTAATTCCCATATACAATTATTCGTTTACATTCGATGGTTGATTTCTTAACTATCGATTTTGATATCATTCCTTATGCTTCGTCGATCTAAGATAATTTGTCGCCCATTTCAAGCGTTGGCATCCAACATCGTGGATAACTAAAATCAAAGAGCGAGTGGGAGCCAAGCCACATAGGTCGCACCCATTTGGATATATTTACATTATCTAGAAAGTTGTTGGTTTCATGCATGCGTTAATGTGAGTATTTTTGAATGCTCATGTGAGGTGGGGTCCATCTTGGAAGTTCCTGACAGTGATGCATGTTTGGCATGGGCTCACAAGTATATTTTATCTAGAGACATGCTTTCGTTGTAGGGGCACACCCTCCTAGTCATGTTGGATAAATCATTTTCCTAGTTTCAAACCTTGGAATTTATCTTTCCTTCTTTTGTGTATCCACAATCCAAGATGATTTGTTGCTCATTTAACCATTGGTATCCTTTGTCGGAAATGACCAAAACCAAAGAGCAAGTGGACGTCAAGCTATATGAGGTTACTCCCATTATGCTATCTTCACATCTACTCTAGATTGGATTCAAATGTATGTGCGACGTAAGGTTGGCAGGGTCTAGTTTGTACAGTTCTGAGAAAGTCGTAGAGAACATGACCATCTCAAGTATATTGTCTACTGGTATATTTCGGTAAGGGGGGCGCACCCTCCTGGTCATTGTTGGAAAAATTTCCCATCCATTTTTGATTTAGAATTTTGAATTGTTTTCTTAACTACATCTAGAAGCGTCTAGAGCTCTTTTTGATGTTTAATTATTTATGTCCATTCTTTAAGTTTGGATTTTGCTCCTGACCCTGTTTATCCTTTCTTGTATGGATTGTTATTCTGATTTTTTTTCCATTTCTTCATGTATGGAAGTTGTTCTTATGAGGTAAAACCCGTTCCGCGTTTAGTAGCATGGTTTCATAGAATTGTTAATTGTTAGCCGTACTACTTGAGTTTTCTCACGCTAGTTTTCCAGACTGTCCAGGTGTTATTTTATTATAATGCCTGGGTCAGACCAAGTATTTTTTCCAGGTTGTCGTTAGTGGGACATGGAGCTCATGGAGTAGAGGTGAATGTTCATCTGGTGTAATATTTTTATTTTCCACTATATTATTATATAAACCTATCAGCAATAGTAAGGTCAGAAAATTTATAACTGTATAGCTAATGAGGTTTGTTTTTAACTTTGATGTACTTTGTATCTTGGAGTGACTGTAACGACCCAGAATTTTAGTCATTTGAATTTGGAATATTTAATTAATTTTAAATATTGAAAAGTTAATTTTATAAGTTAAATAACTTATAATTCAAATATAGTGATTTATTTGATAATTAAATTATTTAATTTAATATTTGGAATTCTTTAAAATAATTGAATCTTGAATGTAGTATGGATAAAAATGATTTGGAAAACATATTTAAATTATGTTTAAACAATAAAGGAAGATAGTAAAATTTTAAATTGGATTTAAAAGTGATTAAACTGATTTTGGAAATCACTCATTTTAATTAACGTGTAAAAATAGCCTTCCGGGGGACTGTCTCGGATTTCGAAGAAACCAGTTTCATTAGATCCATAATAGTGAATTATTATACGCCGTGGAATTTCGTGGCGATCGGACGTATTGCTTTGTCGTGCGAGTTTGAAACGCATAGAAATTAATTTAAGGAATTTAAATTAATATAATTCGATTTCGAAAAGCTAATTTCTGTATAAGATGGAATTGGCTTCTGATATATATTCCATTATGTTCAGAATAGGGGTATAACATATAGAACGCCAAGGGGCACGCTTCGTTTGGAGTTCAAAATTTTAGCGAGTGAATAGTGTCGTGAAAATTTTCTATAAAAGGGCATTAACTTTACTTCATTTGCAAAACCCTAACCCTAAAAGATTCAGCCGCCATTAAAAGTAAACCAAATCAACGACCACGAATCAAAGTTGCAATCCAAGCTAAATTAGTCGAAACGTTCAACATGAAAGTTAGAGAGCTAGACTCCACGATTTCATCCATACCAGCCAATCGTCGAATCGTCGACGATAGCAGTAGCTAGGGGGCCGTGTTCATTGGTAGTGCATTCGATTTTTGGGTTTGTGCACGATGCAGTCGCGCGTGGCGAGGCAGGGCAGGCGGCGGCAGGGAGCAGCGACGCGTGGCGCGAGCGTGCAGGTGGAGGCAACGCCGAGCTTTGGGCGAAATGCGATCCTCGATTTAAAAAAAGAAGCGCGGCCTAGTGAACGAGTATGAGAGGAAGATGAGGAGAGAAGGTTTACTTTTAAAATTTAGTTAACTAAAGTTAATTTTATTTAATAATTTTGTACGTTCGTTAATCCATAACATTTTCGTACGAGTTCGGTTTTGTGCGCGACAGGTTGCGTTGCGATCGTATCAGCGAGTACTACGCTATGGAGTTGGATTAGATGGATTTGGTGATAACAGAAATTTTGGGTTAAATTGAACAGCGTTCAAATTTAAGTCAAACCGGAATGCTTTGATAATTTTTGGAATTTCTGTGAGTTAACTCACCTTTCTGGCCTACTTATATTTTTATATAAGTGTGGATAATTTTATTTATGTTGTTATTGCTTGTTTGGATGATTTACTATATTATTAGTTGGTTTGGATATATTCCCGCCTATTGGAGTGGATGAGACCCTATTACGTTCTCATGTATGAAAGGATGACCCTTTGTATATGATCTCGCCTCGAAGCGGTTGATTTTACTTTTAATATATTTTGGTATATGATGTGTTGGATGCCATATTTGATGACATGGATATGTTTTTGCTTATTTAGTGCTATAGTAGCACTGGGCCATATTTTTAGTATTTTGAAATACTACAAAATAATGATTTTGAATTGAAACGATTTTCAAAGTGATTTTGGAAGTATATGTTTTAATATTTTTTTAAATTATTAAAAGGAATGAATTTATTTTTAAATAAATAAAAAGTATGATTTTTTATGTTATAAAAGTACAGTTTTGAAAAATACTTTAAATGGAGATTTTTGAATAATTCTATACAAAGGATTTACAAAAGTGATATTTTATAAATAAAGAAATATATTTTTAATCGGAATTTTTAAATATGTTGTAAATGGATTCATAAATGGATTTTATTAATAAATTAGATTTATAAAGAAATGGATTTATAAGTGGATTTTGAAAGTAAAACGAGTTTTTATAAAAGAATAATTTATAAATAGAATTTTATAAATAAAGAGATTTTATAAAATAGAAGTTTTATAAAATAGAAAGGAGATTTATAAACATAGTTTTATAAATATGAAAATAATTTATGTTGAGATTTAAACATGGATTTTTATATAAAGGAAATACATTCAAGGTTTTAAGAGTTAAATAATCTTTTAAATGAATGTTTTACTTTGCATGTCTACCAAAAGTATTTATAGCTGTTTGGGAAGGTTGCCTTAATGTGCCATATGTCACCTTTAAGATGTTCCATGCCATCACCATGCCACATAATCTCGACCATTCTAAATGCAACATTTCCAAAGTCTAAGAAGAAAGAATTCAAGTCACACAGGTCAAGCGTCCAATGGTTTTGCACTACTATAATTATGGGTCTTCCCTCACCTAAGTATGGATCTTTCTCAAAATCTTTCTCCCTCTCATCTTAGATTTGTAATCTGAAAATTATAAAAGCTAAATCTGAGATTTAATGGTCGCCTAAGTCACATCCAAACTACCAAAATATAATCAATAACTAATAAAAGTGTTATCTACATATTAATTCATGAAGACTACATTGTGCATACTTGTTATCTAGTTTTCCTTACTCTCTTACTACTTTGGAAATTAAGGTTGAAATTTTGGCTTAAAATAGGCACAGTTAGAGACATATAGCTATGTTGCGCACTAGATTGACAATTCATGTAAGCGGTAAACCGAAAATACATATGTTATTGACCATAGCTTCATACATCAAGGATGGATTAGTATAACTATGGAACACTATTCCATAAGCAGTGTTAATGGTCTCGAACATTCTTCCATATTCTTCAATACCACAACTATCTACTCGAGGCGGTGGTGACTATTCCATATACAACCTTCTATTTTTCCTTGATATAGCCAAAAACACTATTTCGACATTTTCATTGTCTACAATTTTTATTGCTTTCAAACCTGAATCAGTCAGTTGCAAACTAATAAATATCAAACTCTTTAGGATTTATTTTGTAGTTCTAAACCAATTATTCAATTATGAGAAGTTGCAACATTTACTCACTTTTTATGGTTTATATGAACCTTTAACATATTTCCCACGCATTTGTTCATCAATCACCAATTCATCATTGTAACATCAAATAGTCAAAACAAAATTTCTAGCTACAATAATGATAATAATAATGATGATGATGATGATGATGATAAATACCAACATTACATAATTTTAGCAACAATTCTCACTATTCCTCATTTACTTATAACACAACAAATAATTTTTGAGTAAACAAATTAATCTTGGATTATAAATCATATCTCTCAAGTAGTAGTGGGACATCGATATCCTCCTACTAGATCTAACGATAGAGTACTTCTGATTGGTTTTGATCCAAAAATGTTAAAAAACTGAAAGAGAAGAAATCTAAGGATTTTGGGTTTTTTGGCTTTTTGGTAAAGTGAGAATATGCTGAGAGAGAAAATATGGCTGATGTTTTACAGTAGCCAGGTACTTCCTGGCAACTTTTCAAACTTCAACAAAAAGTATACATTAGGCGCATTTTTAAATAGCGACGGGCATATTTTCTTGGCATAAGTATATTTATGCCTATTGCATTTTGAAACGTGGACAGTCCTTATTACACAGTGCATTTTGAGAAAGCATCTTTTTATTTTTATTTTTATTCAAATAACATGATGACTTTTAAAATTTTGCCAGCAATTTGTGATATCTCGGACTTTTTGGCAATATCAATTTAATAATCTTTATTGAAAATTAAATTGATTTGATAATTTTTGTCAATAAGATTTGAAATGATTTAATAATCTTCTTTTAATAAATATTTAATTTGTAAATTTTATCTTCTAAAGCTAATAAAAGGTTTTCTATTTATAATGTATATATATATATATATATTGGTATATATATTGTAAATAGGAAGTCTTTGATTTAAATTTAATAATAAAAGATATGATTTCAAATTATAATATATATGTATGTATATATTGTGATTTGAAGCTTTGTTTTAAATTTAATATTTTTCAAAAGCTAATTTAAGGTTAATTTTATATTTTCAAAATATAAGATAATTATTTATTTTTAAAATGTGATAGTTTAAATAAGATTTAATAAAAGATTTTATTTTGTTTTCTTCTAAAAAGTTCTTAAACTAAAATAGTTTACAAATAAATAAAACATGAATTTATATAAATCCATATTTACATAATTAATATAACATAAATACTTTTGTAGACAAGGTTTTAAACATAATTATGCCTACTTTTAACATTTGTAATGTAAGGAACTCATGCATGTACATTTGTCTAATTTGTAATTAACAAGTGGCACACATTCTTTCTCTTTTAAAATATAAATCATATATATTAAAAAGTATAGAGAAAACTGGTTATTTGGTTTCCAGTTCAAAGTTTTCTTTCTCAATCTTCTTTTCTTCTTCCTAAAAACCGAAACCAAAATCAAAAGAAAATAAAATCTATCAACAGCATGTTTCCAGTTTTAGCCTGAGCAAAAATCAACTCAACTAAATTCAAATCAACTTCAAGATTTAAATTCAATCTCAGTTTCAACCTGAGCTAATGAAGATTCAGTTTAAAATCAACTATCAGTTTTCAAGCTTCTAAAGCCTGCTTCTCTGTTTTTGAATAAAGGTGAGTAAACAAATTTTAAAAACAGTTTAATCTGGTTTTAACTAAAATGCATGTGATGGTATTGGTTTATATTGAATTCTTTAGCTCGAATTTATCTGGATTTGTATATATATGTATGTGAGATGTCTGGTTATATATATCATGTTCTCTGTTGTTCCAATCTATGATTTTTGCTTTCAAAAATTCAAATATCTCAATCAAACCAATATTAGACATTGATATATAAATGAAATTTGTTTGTTGAGGTATAATGAAGATTTTAAAATGGTTTCAGGGATTTAAATTTAGTAAATAATTTTTAAAAATGAAATAACCGTGGAAATATATATATATGTTAAAATCAACCAATTCAAATTTTGATTTGAATTGCATGAATGTGTTCGTGATTGAAAATCACGAATTTTAGTATACATTTCATGATTTTTAGATTATTAATTCTTGAGGATTTTCGAGATGGTCGTTTTGGGCATTTTTTGTAATAATTGATGATCGGCGACGTCGGGGTGCTTGATGTTTGGGCTGGAGAAGGTCGGAGTCATGGGGATCTCAGGAAAATTGGCGAGGCGATTTATCGTTGGCCATGGTGATCGTGCTAGGGCGAACTAGGGTTTAAGTTTGTGTTTTGTTCGTCTGGACTGTCGAGGCAATGGTGAAGGACAAGGAGAATCGGAGATGTTCACGATAGGGGGTAAAGTTTCGTTGATGTGTGACGAGGCTTCAGTGAAAGGGCCCGGTGATCTCATGGTCTGAGGCGATGGGGAGAAGGGGTTTTCCGGCCACGGTGTTTCCAGTTGATCGAGATATTTGCTCGATTTTGTTTGTCGATAAAAATTGTCGAAGCTGGGTGGTCAGGGGTGTTGGACTGGTCGCCGATGATGTGCTGGAGGGAGCGACGTTGATCGGAGTGGCGTTGGATGATCGTGCCCATGCACGGTGATTGATCTGTGCATATGGAGTTTTTGTGTTTGGGGAAGAAGGGAGCAACTCGGGGAAGTCTCATGATGTTTGCTAGTCGACTCGAAGCAGAGATGTACGTGAGTTTCCTCGCGAGTGACTCAGGGAAGAAATGAAGTGGGCTCGAGTTGTTTTATTTAAGTAACCTGATTTTGAAATTTTAAAGCAAATCATATCTTAGATTTAAATTTAAAGCATGGACAAGTTTTTAAGTATTTAAAACAAGTTTTAAATAAATAATTGTTTAATTTGATTAAACATGTTTGAAATGGTTTTCAAAGATTTTAAGTATATTAAAATTAAATGTTTAAGCTATTTTGTTTAAAATAAATTATATTTCAAAATTGATTTCTAAATTTGGTTTTAATGAAGTAAATGATTTGAGTAAGTATTTAATATAAATACTAGTTTATTCTTAATTAGTTATGTTGAGATTAATTAAGGATAATTAATCAATAAATTAAATTAAAGGTTAATTACTATTTGTAATTAAGGATAATTACTAAATGAAGTAATTAGTGGAAATGAATGTAATTAAGAAATAAATTAATTAAAGATTAAGTGATGATTAATTGATTAATTAATTAATGTAATTAATGTTAGGTTAATTAATTAGTCTAATTAATTAAAGATAAATTACTTATTGATTAATCGAATATAATTACTTAGTCAAGTAATTAATGGATAATTACTGAATGCAATTAAGAAAAGAGAAATTAATTATGGAAGTAATTAAATGGAAGTGATTAAGGGTTAATCACTTGATGTTATTAATTAAAGGATTAATTAATATAATTGATTTGAAATTAATTAAGTAAAGAGTAATTAATAAATTAAAGGATTAATGTTAATTAATAATGTGAGTAATTACCAGTTAAGGTAATTAATTAAAAGAGAGTAATTAATTAAGAGAAATTAGAGATCATTAATTAATATAATTAATGATGTAATTGAGGGTTGATTAATTAAAACTAATTAATCAATAATAAGTGATTAAAGAGTAATTAATTAATGTAATTAATTAAGGATTAATGTAATTAATTATAGTTAATTAATTAAGGAAGTAATTAAAGGTTAATTACTGTATATGGTTAAGGATAATTACTTGAATGTAATTAAAGTATAATTAATCAAGGAAGATTAATTAAGGAAGATCATTAAGAGATGATTAATAAATTGATATGTAATAAATCAATGAAGCAGGATTAAGATAATCCAAGTGATTAAAGGATAGTAATTAATTTAATTAAAGGTTAATTAAATTGATTTGGAGCTAATCAATTCTGCTTTTGGATGATTGATGACTGATATTGGATGATTTGGATATATATCTCTGATATGTGATATGTGCTGCTTTGTGAGATGAATGTTTGATATGAATTATCTATGGTGATAATGTGATTTATCTATCTGCTTATATCATCCTGAATATAAGTTTAAATGATACCAACTGTCATGACCCGACTTTCTTAGCCCAGAAAGACGCATCATGAATTAAGAAAGAAAGGGATAGAAGAAGAAAAGATAAGAAAGAAAGAACAACAACATAAAAGAATCTCACAGTGGAACGAATGAAATATAATATATCACATAAGATATTACATAGTATCATATACATCAGAGTTACACAACTTATACATCTCAAATTTGACAGTTATAAACACCTGTCTATCATACATCTCAAACATCACAGAGATACAGACTCAATACAAACACAGCGGAATCACTATATATCTACACGCTGAAGCCTCCCGCTCCAAATCTCCTCCAGAATTCGTCAAAGCTAACCTGAATCCCTCGACTACTCAATACAAAATTGAGTACCCAAGAGTTTAATAAAACAGAAAATAAACACTTGGGTCAGACATGGGTCTGGTGTAAGTAAATGGGTTAAAGTTACTTAACTTTGAAAAACCTTTGAAAGAAAAGGTATCTCGACACGGAAAAGTTTTTACCTTACGATAACCAAAACATTGATAGGAAATCCAGTTATATTATAATAGGGTCTAGGATTCTAAAATAAATATTCACATAGCCGAAATTGTTACATTCATTAAATTCCAGCATACATAGATATACAATCAAGTCCGTTATCACTTATTGGAGTTTGGATTCCATACAATGGCAGGGCTACTGGGGTACCGCCCGTCACAGTACGGGGCCTAGATCACCGTACCGAGGATCACTCCAAATCCCATACAACACAAGGCCGGAACCATCTAAGGATAATTTCGAACAAGACAACCCCGTAGTTGGCGCGACCAACCACACACTAAGCCGAATAAAAAGGAACTTCTAGACAGGGGAAAATCTCGTCCTACTTGGGCGCTACCCACTTAACCTTGCTGCACCTCCCCTGTTTTAGCCATTCTTGGTTGATGAGGCTTGAGGCTACGATTACCTTTATAGAACACATCTATCTTAGAATGCTCATCGCCCTCCTAACGATGTTCTGAAAGCATTCAATCCATACAAGTTCGTTCCGGGTTCGAACGAAACCGAAGGCATTATCTCGTTACACTCGTTTTGGAATCACCCTCAGAGTTAACGACAATAACCCTTGCACTCTGAATCTTCATCTCGAATCTATAAGTACTACCTCCGTCAACTCATTACCGAATCACCCACAGAGTTATACTGACAAAGAATAGTTCTTACACGTCGAGTCTTCACTTCAATTGAGATTCACGACCTATCGTTAATTTGGATCGATGTGGTTTTCGGATATCCAAATCTGGAAACCCGATCCCGGTCTCATCGAAATCCAAAACGTATCTTTTAAGGCCAAGTTGTTTAAAGGTTTAAACATTTAAACTTATATTCAGGATGATATAAACAGATAGATAAATCACATTATCACATATAGATAATTCATATCAAACATTCATCTCACAAAGCAGCATATAGATATCATATCCAAATCATCCAGTATCAACCAATCACCTAATATCAATCATCCAATATTAATCAATCATTCAAAAGCAGAATTGATTAACTCCAAATCAATTTAATTAACCTTTAATTAAATTAATTACTATCCATTAATCACTTGGATTATCTTAATCCTGCTTACTATCATTCATTAATTACAAATTAATTAATTAATCATCTTTTAATGATCTTCCTTAATTAATCTTCCTTAATTAATTATACTTTAATTACATTCAAGTAATTAGCCTTTAATTAATTTCACAAATTAATTATCCTTAACCATATACAGTAATTAACCTTTAATAACTATCATTAAACTACAATAATTAATGAATCTTCATTAATTTATTAACTATAATTAATTATATTAATCCTCAACTAATTATAATTAATTAATCATACTTAAATTAATTACTTTTATTAATCAAACTTGATTAACTTTATTAATTATATTAATTAATAATCCTCCAATTACTTCATTAATTAATTACCTTCTAGTTAATTAAATAATTAATCTTTAATTAACTACATTCATTAATTAACCTTAATTAATCACAAACAGTAATTAATCATCTCGTAATTACTTACCAGTTACCATAATTAATTAACTCCTTAATTAATTATATTAATCCTTAATTAATTAATTACTCATTTAATTAATTACCTTATTAAGTAATTAATCACATTATTAATTAACCTTAACTCTTTAATTAATTAATTACTCTTAAATTAATTAATTAACTCATTAATTAATTTTATTAATAAAACCTTTAATTAATAACATTAAGTGATTTACCTTAATCAATTTCATTTAATTACTTCCGTAAGTAATTTCTCTTTTCTTAATTACATTCAGTAATTATCCATTAATTACTTTACTAAGTAATTACACTTAATTAATCATAAGTGATTATCTTTAATTAATTAGACTAATTAATTAACCTAAAATTAATTGCATTAATTAATTACTCAATTAATCATCACTTAATCTTTAATTAATTTATTTCTTAATTACATTCATTTCCACTAGTTACTTCATTAAGTGATTTTTCTTAATTATAAATAAGTAATTAACTTTTATTTTATTCGAAATGCTTGGGAATTTCAAAACAACATATTTTAACTAAAAAATCAAATCTTTAAAAACTTGTTTTGAAAAACTTGTTTATAAGTTTAATTTGAAAACTTGTTTAAACATTTGCTTTGAAAACTTTGTTTTGAAAACTTCTCTTCCTATTGCTTTTGAAAACCAGTAAATAAATATTTTGAAACTTTGCTAACCAAATTTACTTTTATTTTTACTTTTAATCTGGTTTTCTTTTAAACATTTAAACCTGGTTACTTATTTAATTTTTAAACTTGAAACCAGACTCGCATACTCACCCGAGCCCCACACTCAAACACTCGAGACCTTCCCTGAGTCCACGTGAAATCCATCTACTTCGAGACAAACATCCCCTCGCACGAGCTCAAACCCGAGTCGCCTTCGTCTTCTCCAACGCCATCAACCCAGACACACGAAACGTACACGTGCACGTGCACAGTGCTTCCAGCCTCCTCCGATCAACGCCGCTAGTTTCACCAAATCGACGACCATCTCATCGAAAGCTCCGACCACCCAATTCGACGAATTCAACTATAGATTGAAAACAAGTCACTCGATCGAAACTGGAACCATTCCAGATCAACAAAATCCCCTTGCCACCGACGATCCTACCACCAGAGTTCACGTCGACTTCACCAAAGCTTTGCCTCGTCCTCTTGCAATCATCCCCCCCATCGCGATCGTCACCAGTTCACCCACGACCACGCAAATGTCTCGACTACCCCAAACGACCAAAACAGGTCATTGAACCCTAGTTCGACGCCGCCTGGTTACCACGGCCATCTAAAAATTCATCGAGCATTTTTCCCACACTTACCGACCACCCAGCCATCTCCGGCTCAAATTTCACGCCACCGCTTGCCGCCCATCAATGGCAATCGATCAAAATGTCCCTGACGTTCAACTCGAGAATGCACCCAAATTTCCAAACTAAAAATCATGAAATGTATCTTAAAATTCGTGATTTTCAATCATGAATACATTCCTGTAATTCAAATCAGAAATTAAGATTGTTGATTTTTATCATAAATTCGAGTTCCACTGTTCTTTCCATTTTTAAAATTATTTGTTGAATTTAAAACCCTGAAACTATTTTTAAAATTTTCTTCATATCCTAACAAACAACTTTCATTTATATATCAAAGTCTAATATTGATTTGATTTAGATATTTGAATTTTTTTGAAGGCAAAGCATGGACTGAAATAACAGAGAACAGGGTATACATATATATACAGACATACTTACACACATATACATACATACCAATTCAATTATATAAAACTGAAAGATTTTATGCAACATCAATGTCAATTAATAGATCAACACATTCATTAAAGCCATTCATAACTTAAACTGTTTTTAAAACAAAATGTTTACTCACCAGTACGTGAAGAACGGAGAGCAGTCTATTACTTCCAGGTTTTAAAATTTTGATCTGTGAAAGCTTTAAATTTGCTTTGCAGATGGAAACCTTTGCATGCCTTCAATTTGATGTTGTTTAAAGTTGAAACTGCTGAGTTGGTCTTGATTCCTTTTGAATTGCAGAAAATTTGAATTGCAGTTGAACTTCATTTTAGTTGCAGGTTGATTTGGTTTGATTCCCTTTTGAATTTTGGTTCAGTTCTTATTTTATTTTTATTTTAGAAGAAGAGAAGAAAGAAAGTATTGAGGAAGAAAAGAATTGTACTGAAAATCAAAAACTAGGTTTCTCTTAATAACACTTATTTATAAAATTTAATTGATAAAGAAAAACAAAATGATGCCACTTGTTGATTTATAAATTAGAAAAATGTACATGCATGTTTCTATGAATTACAAATGTTAAAACAATGAAAAATTGTGTTTAAATCCTTATTATAAAAGTATTTATATTTATATAATTGTGAATTTAGTAATTTATTTATATATATATTCAACATACATTTATTCATGTTAAATTTAAAAGAAAGAATATTAAAACAAAAGAAATGAACCTTTAATTAAATCTTACTTTAAACTTAAGCTAAAATATTTTTAAACAAAATAAATATTTACCTTAAGTGTTTTGAAATATATGATTAACTTTTAAATAGCTTTTGAAAGGTATTATATTAAATTCAAATCAAAACTTCAATATATACAAATATACATATACATTTTAAATAGAAAATATTTTTAACATTAATTTGAGAATTATTATATTAAATTTCAATACAAATTCAAATCATAACATATACATACATATATATTACAATTTGAAAACACATCTTTTATTTAAAACAAAAGATCTTCTATTCACAATATATATCAATTATACATATTATAAATAGAATAAAATTTCATTAGCTTTGAAAGATAATTCTTATCAATTTTAAATTGTTAGAAAAGATCTAATATTACCAAATTAAATATTGCCAGATTAAATATTTATTAACCTTTAAAAGATTAAATTACCAATTTAAATTAAAATTATAAAGGAAAATTATCAATCCAATTAAATTATTAATAAAGATTATTAAATTTATATTGCCCAAAATCCCGGGTTATCACATTCCTCCCCCCTTAAAAGAATTTCGTCCCCGAAATTTAAAACAAAGGTAATTTAATAACCCAACAAAGACTTTAATTTTAAACAGCAAAGCATACCTATCATCCAGTTACTAACAACCAAAGCAACCAATCAAACAATCAAACCTAACTAACTATTCTGATACAAATCAGGATAGATCTTCATAATACTATCTAGAGTTTCCCAAGTATAAATAACTGGAAGACTCGCTCTACAGAATCTAAACTAACAATACCACTATGATCCAGAGCTCCTCTCTTCTCTAGATCTACTAATCTGAAAAAAATATCAGATCACACTCAAGTCTAGCTCAACTACTAAATCTATCTGAACTGCAGATTCCACAACCAGCGAGGAATCATACACGTACTCCCTTTGAAATACAATGAATTCCATATATCCAAACTGGCTATTCATTCCTGTAGACAAAGAACAACTCCTCTCGAGAACATATTCAGATAGATTTGGTAGTTGAGCTAGACTTGAGTGTGGTCTGATATTTTGTTTAGATTAGTGGATCTAGAGAAGAGAGTAGCTTTGGGATCATAGTGGTGTTGTTAGTTTAGATTCTGTAAGAGCGAGTATTCCAGTGATTTATACCTGGGAAACTTTAGATAGTATTATAAAGATCTATCCTGATTTGTATCAGGATAGTTAGTTAAGTTTGATTGTTTGACTGGTTGCTATGGTTGTTAATAACAGGATGATAGGTATGATTTGTTGTTTGGAAATAAAAATCTTTACTGGGTTATTAAATTATCTTTGCTTTTAAATTTCGGGGACGAAATTCTTTTAAGGGGGGAGGAATGTGATATCCCGGAATTTTTAGCAATATCAATTTAATAATCTGTATTGAAAATTAAATTGATTTGATAATTTTTGTCAATAAGATTTGAAATGATTTAATAATCTTCTTTTAATAAATATTTAATTGGTAAATTTTATCTTCTAAAGCTAATAAAATGTTTTCTATTTATAATGTATATATATATATTGTAAATAGGTAGTCTTTGATTTAAATTTAATAATAAAAGATATGATTTCAAATTATAATATATATGTATGTATATATTGTGATTTGAAGCTTTGTTTTAAATTTAATATTTTTCAAAAGCTAATTTAAGGTTAATTTTATATTTTCAAAATATAAGATAATTATTTATTTTTAAAATGTGATAGTTTAAATAAGATTTAATAAAAGATTTTATTTTGTTTTCTTCTAAAAAGTTCTTAAACTAAAATAGTTTACAAATAAATAAAACATGAATTTATATAAATCCATATTTACAAAATTAATATAACATAAATACTTTTGTAGACATGGTTTTAAACATAATTATGCCTAGTTTTAACATTTGTAATGTAAGGAACTCATGCATGTACATTTGTCTAATTTGTAATTAACAAGTGGCACACATTCTTTCTCTTTTAAAATATAAATCATATATATTAAAAAGTATAGAGAAAACTGGTTATTTGGTTTCCAGTTCAAAGTTTTCTTTCTCAATCTTCTTTTCTTCTTCCTAAAAACTGAAACCAAAATCAAAAGAAAATAAAATCTATCAACAGCCTGTTTCCAGTTTTAGCCTGAGCAAAAATCAACTCAACTAAATTCAAATCAACTTCAAGATTTAAATTCAACCTCAGTTTTAACCTGAGCTAATGAAGATTTAGTTTAAAATCAACTATCAATTTTCAAGCTTCTAAAGCCTGCTTCTCTGTTTTTGAATAAAGGTGAGTAAACAAATTTTAAAAACAGTTTAATCTGGTTTTAACTAAAATGCATGTGATGGTATTGGTTTATATTGAATTCTTTAGCTCGAATTTATCTAGATTTGTATATATATGTATGTGAGATGTCTGGTTATATATATCATGTTCTCTGTTGTTCCAGTCTATGATTTTTGCTTTCAAAAATTCAAATATCTCAATCAAACCAATATTAGACATTGATATATAAATGAAATTTGTTTGTTGAGGTATAATGAAGATTTTAAAATGGTTTCAGGGATTTAAATTTAGTAAATAATTTTTAAAAATGAAATTACAGTGGAAATATATATATATGTTAAAATCAACCAATTCAAATTTTGATTTGAATTGCATGAATGTGTTCGTGATTTAAAATCACGAATTTTAGTATACATTTCATGATTTTTAGATTATTAATTCTTGAGGATTTTCGAGATGGTCGTTTTGGGCATTTTTTGTAATAACTGATGATCGGCGACGTCGGGGTGCTTAATGTTTGGTCTGGAGAAGGTCGGAGGCATGGGGATCTCGGGAAAATTGGCGAGGCGATTTATCGTTGGCCATGGTGATCGTGCTAGGGAGAACTAGGGTTTAAGTTTGTGTTTTGTTCGTCTGGACTGTCGAGGCAATGGCGAAGGACAAGGAGAATCGGAGATGTTCGCGATAGGGGGTAAAGTTTCGTTGAAGTGTGACGAGGCTTCAGTGAAGGGGCCCGGTGATCTCATGGTCTGAGGCGATGGGGAGAAGGGGTTTTCCGGCCACGGTGTTTCCAGTTGATCGAGATATTTGCTCGATTCTATTTGTCGATAAAAATTGTCGAAGCTGGGTGGTCAGGGGTGTTGGACTGGTCGTTGATGATGTGCTGGAGGGAGCGATGTTGATCGGAGTGGCGTTGGATGATCATGCACGTGCACGGTGATTGATCTGTGCATATGGAGTTTTTGTGTTTGGGGAAGAAGGGAGCAACTCGGGGAAGTCTCGTGATGTTTGCTAGTCGACTCGAAGTAGAGATGTATGTGAGTTTCCTCGGGGAAGAAATGAAGTGGGCTCGGGTTGTTTTATTTAAGTAACCTGGTTTTGAAATTTTAAAGCAAATCATATCTTAGATTTAAAATTTAAAGCATGGACAAGTTTTTAAGTATTTAAAACAAGTTTTAAATAAATAATTGTTTAATTTGATTAAACATGTTAGAAATGGTTTTCAAAGATTTTAAGTATATTAAAATTAAATGTTTAAGCTATTTTGTTTAAAATAAATTATATTTCAAAATTGATTTCTAAATTTGGTTTTAATGAAGTAAATGATTTGAGTAAGTATTTAATATAAATACTAGTTTATTCTTAATTAGTTATGTTGAGATTAATTAAGGATAATTAATCAATAAATTAAATTAAAGGTTAATTACTATTTGTAATTAAGGATAATTACTAAATGAAGTAATTAGTGGAAATGAATGTAATTAAGAAATAAATTAATTAAAGATTAAGTGATGATTAATTGATTAATTAATTAATGTAATTAATGTTAGGTTAATTAATTAGTCTAATTAATTAAAGATAAATCACTTATTGATTAATCGAATATAATTACTTAGTCAAGTAATTAATGGATAATTACTGAATGCAATTAAGAAAAGAGAAATTAATTATGGAAGTAATTAAATGGAAGTGATTAAGGGTTAATCACTTGATGTTATTAATTAAAGGATTAATTAATATAATTGATTTGAAATTAATTAATTAAAGAGTAATTAATAAATTAAAGGATTAATGTTAATTAATAATGTGAGTAACTACTAGTTAAGGTAATTAATTAAAAGAGAGTAATTAATTAAGAGTAATTAGAGATCGTTAATTAATATAATTAATGATGTAATTGAGGGTTGATTAATTAAAACTAATTAATCAATAATAAGTGATTAAAGAGTAATTAATTAATGTAATTAATTAAGGATTAATGTAATTAATTATAGTTAATTAATTAAGGAAGTAATTAAAGGTTAATTACTGTATATGGTTAAGGATAATTACTTGAATGTAATTAAAGTATAATTAATCAAGGAAGATTAATTAAGGAAGATCATTAAGAGATGATTAATAAATTGATATGTAATAAATCAATGAAGCAGGATTAAGATAATCCAAGTGATTAAATGTAACATTCCCCCTTTTGACCATCTCCAGTCGGTATTTAAACCAACTAGAAACGTTCAAAAAGACGAATTGTTATTTAGTTTATAAGGTTTAAACAGAATCAGCCACAGAAACACAGAATAATAACAATGAATTAAAACAAATGAGTCTTTATTTCATTACTATAAATCTTTTTATATACATCAGAGTTTATACAATTTAATACAGATACAGCGGAATATTTAAAATACAATTTTCTTCTGAAATAAATTAAAATGATTCTTTACTCTCTCTCTAACTTCGCTGCTCGAAAATCTTCAAGCTGTAAAAATACTCGGTCTGACCCGAGTATTATATTCAAAAGAAAATAATACACAGGTCAGTCTAATTCAAACCAGTTTATTAGTGCATATAGGCAGTAATAATTTAAATAGACGACAGTCACAATAATTCTCGTCTATCCGACTCTTTTAACAAAGAAATCGGATAACGAAAATATAACACTAAATAGTGTTAACAATAAATCAGCATATTTACATCATCAACAGAGATAGATAAACGATTTATCAAATCGAATAAATCAATTTAAAACAATTGAAATTGTCACTTTAAGATCATCGAAGATTTGATTGGCTGCCGTACACGCACGCGTGTACGGCCTCGCCAATATAGCATAAAAGATCAATGCATCACGAGCAAAGAAAAATCAATTCAAAACTGTCGAGTTTGGGTGGCTGCAGTGCACGCACGCGTGCACTGCCTCGCCAACACCGCATATAAAGCCACCACAAAGAATCAAGGGTAAAACTACAACAAGGTTTCAGTCACGTGAAGATCAACAGCATGTAACCAGACTGCACATTATAGTGCCAGCCTAAGTGGAAGGCCACTAAGTCAAACAGTGGACAAAAACTCAACAAAAGCAACTCAAGCTCGAAATGGACCCAGACTCAAACAAATATACTGTGATAATATGGTTGCAGTGAATCAAGCAACACGACCAATTCCAGTTACTATATGACTACATGCATAAGGTCAAGCAGTCAAGTAAAGTCAATGCTAACAGTTCAGGTAACCAAGTCAGAAGATGGCAACTCCAAATGAACCAGAAATAAATCAAACTTATGATCGTGTATAAGTCTACATGTATGGTGTCAGGTGAAACAAACTAATATCAACAACATTTGAAATGAATGCAGACAGTGGTCCAGCATGATAAATGCCAAATGCACAACAGTGAATGAATGAAGTGATATAGCATTTGTGACAAAGATAGGATCAAGTGCATATCTGTTACTTGTTGAAACAGTCAAACAAATCCAACCAGATGCAAAACCGAGGTTTCAAAAATGATCAACAGGTAAAACTCACCCTGCACACATTAAAATAAAATGAACCTGGAACTCCCAAAACAGCTAGTCAACTACTAGTGAACAGTAAGATGTAAGGCCCGAATACTACATGAAACCAATGCAGTGATGTTCAGGTAGAACACATATAGGGGATGCAACTGCGAAACTGGGCAATGCAACTAAAAAAAATGAATGAAATGCAACTGCAAGTCCAAAACAGTGCAGATGGCCAGAAGCTCACAAAGGATTCACAGAGATATCAAACAATGCCAAACCAGATACAACAGTGATGGAACAAAGGATCCAAGTTTTATATGCAACTCGAAGTCGAAACAGCAATGGTACCAAACCAAAGTCAACCAGAATAGTTGATAAATGAACCATGGTGCACATATAAACAAATGAACATGATGACTACAGGTGTGAAGGTCCACCAGAGAAACCAGAAGTGCAGAAATACTTCAAAGAACATGAAAAAGGAACTATTATATACATATGTACAATATAGCATCGGTGATCACAGTGGTTCAAAAATATCAAGTTCAAATGCAGACACTTCAAAATCAAGCTTGACATAGTTAAGGCCGAAGCCAACAGGTGAAATCAACAAGAGATGCCACAACAATTATCAGTTTTGAACCAAGATAACTACAGTATAAATTAAGGTATGCTGAAGTCACCAGTAACAACTAACTGAGACTGGACAGCGCAACCCAAGTAGAAATCATATATGAAAAAAAAACCAGTCACTAATGTACATGTATCACAATCAAGAACAAGGCAAAATATATTGTTTTTTTTTTCAAAACAGAATATTTGAATTAAAACAACTGCAGTTCCAACTCAAAGTGGGCAGAGCATTAAAAAAAATGTTTCAATACCAAAGCTACAAATTTTGTAATCAATGCTACTGAAAACAACATCGTCAAACAAGATTCAAAGCCCGAAGTTCAAACCAGTGATGTAACTCAATGCATACACCAAAATTTTCGACCAGACTATACAATGAACTAGCAGGAATAAGCTAACATGATTAGTATGGCAAAAGACGAACAAAATCAATGCCAAAGCTACCGATACCAACAATTTTTCAAAGTCGTGGATACTACAGAATCAGGGAATCGCATATAAAATTCAAGTGACCGAAGTCAATCCGATCAATACCAAAGAAATGGTAAAAAAAATCGAACAATCTGAAGTATAGGAATTAAGATGAATTAGATGTGAGCAATTTAAATTACTCACCTTATCACGAATCGAAGCAGCCGAGGTGAGTAATGAGCGCGATATCCACTCGATCGAGTTGTTGAAGTCGGCGCCCAGAAGCCCTAATCTTTGGATCGGAGGAAGAACGAACGAAAATCGAAGGAAGTCAAAGCCAGAAGATCGAATCGCCTAAGCCCTAGTTTCCCCTCGCCGCCATTTTTTTGTCTTCGATTTTTTTCTTCTTAGGGTTACGAATGAATGAGAAAAATAGGGGGGGTTCGTGTTTTAACTGAGACAAGGGTATGGGTATGGGCCAGTATATATTTCTCAAAGCCCACTTAACCCTTCACAATTTTTTTTCTTTTTATCTTTATTTTGTAGATATTTTCTGTAACGACCCGTATTTTTACGGATCGAAAAGTTCGTTCAAATCTGGAATTTTCAACATTTTTGGTTGTTTCAGATTTTGGGAAGAATTTTGGTTAAGTCCTAAGTCGTAGCCGACTTATGGGTTCTGGACGAGTTAGGAAGTCTGGACGAGTTAAGGACTAAGGTTTAGGTCGGCGGCGACCTAAGGAATTAACCGGGTTAAGGAAGTTAAGTCATAGGGTGGCTTAGGTCGAGTGACCGACTTAAGGGAGTAGCCTATCTAAGAAGTTGACCGACTTATAGTATTAACCGACTTAAGGATAGTGGTGAGTTAAGTGTTAAGTCGGCTGACGAGTTAAGATAGTGGTCGACTTAAGACCTGGACGA
Source organism: Allium fistulosum (assembly GCA_030737815.1). Classification (NCBI taxonomy): domain Eukaryota; kingdom Viridiplantae; phylum Streptophyta; class Magnoliopsida; order Asparagales; family Amaryllidaceae; genus Allium; species Allium fistulosum. The sequence goes on along the minus strand of CM060903.1, from coordinate 629,643,702 downwards.
CTTAGTAGTTAGCATGTCTGACAAGTTATTTGTTAAGTCGTTGCCGAGTTAAGGAAGTGGGGTTGACCGACTTAAGAGGTTAGGGCGACCTAAGGAAGAATAGTAGACAGCCTAAGTATTCTGGAGTAGAGTTAGGTCGGCAACGACCTAAGGACATGTTGTGAGCGACCTAAGTGTTTGGGTGTTAAGTGTTAGGTCGGCAGGGTAATTGAGTCGGTAGGTAGTTGAGTCGGCAACGTGTGTTGAGTTGTGAGTCGGCAGGACGTCTCCTGTGTTAAGTCGTAACCCAGTTACGAGTTAAGTCGTAGTCTGCTAAGTCGGTAGGTCGTTCAGGGGAGCATGTGTTGAGTCGAAGCTTGGTTAAGTCGGAGGCCTTTTCAGTTAAGTCGTAGGCGCATGCCATAAGTCGTAACCGACTTAGGAGACAGCTGTTTTGTTGCGAGTCATAGGCAGATGAGTTTTTAGGTCGGCAAGGCACTAGGTCGGCAAGGCACTAGGTCGGCATGGTGTTAAGTCGGCACCGACTTAAGAAGATAGCCGAGTTACGACTTAAGGGCAGTTTTCAGCTATAAATAGGAGGGGTTGTTCTCACTTTTTGGGATCCGGATTTTGAAGCGACGAAGTGCTGCCATTTTGAGAGCTCGACTTCTACACTTCTTCACTTCTTTTCTCCACTCTAATCTAGTGCTTCCATCCATCCAAATCGAAGATCAAGATTGAAGATTCAAGAGCTTAGATTGAAGATCTTCATCTTTTCAAGAGAGATTTCTTCATTTGAAGCGGATTTGTGATAGATCAAGCTTGATCCTTTGCTGTCCAGATCTGAAGCGTATTGATTTGGGTTTGTTTAGGTGATTTGGTGAGTGGTGATTATCTCTCACACGGATCCAAAGGAGTATATCGGATTGTTGGCTCGATTTGGTGTTAAAATAGAGATTTCCATGCATTTTCTTCATCCTATGTGTAGATCCATATAGATCCATTGTTTATGATGATGTTACATCCATTTTATCATATGTTAACCTATGCAAGTTCATTCATCAAGTTTGTAGAGATATAATCCATGTTTTCATGCTTATTGGACTTTCAACTCTTTAATTACGAAAATGCCATTATTGTTATAATTGTCTACTTAGATCATTTTTGAATGCTTGATTGCTTGGATTGATGTTTGATTTGATTGATTATTATGAACTAGATGATTGATGATTAGATTTAGACCGAAGACGATTCAAAAGCTAAGGGAAAGGCTCTTGAATTGGAAAAGCTGCTCGTGGCATATGTAGCGGGATGATGAAGCTCTTATGCATAGATTTGATGATATGTTGAGATGGGGCTTTGCGAGGATGTAATGAAGCGAGGCAATCATATGATGAAGACTTGGTCTAATCCAGACGGGATCATTCCAAGCATGTTGATAACTCGGTGATATGATTCGAGTTGAGGATAATGAATGGATATGAGAATAGTCGTCGAGGAGGATGACTAGGAGGCTTGGATAGCATCGTTGTTGAAGGTTCTAGCATGCTCTAAGCAAGGGTACGTTTGGGCAGATTCGATAGTCCCAACGGCCAACTGTTGATGGTCGAGTACTCTGGGCAGATTCGATAGTCCTAGGCACGGGCTGCGACGACGTGCGGGAGTTATGTCTAGAACCGGGGTTTTCATTAGCCCTTGACGGACGGCTGAAAGAATGTGCCGGTCATTCAATTAACGGTGATATCAAAGCAATGATAACAGTGGTAGCCAGAGTCATGGATGTTTGGTTGTATTGTCATTCGGACTCAAGAGCGGTATTTTCTGGGTGCTTATCTGATTTAGGCCTTGGTACTTGGAAAACATCGCCCTTGACTCGAGTGATAGTAGCTTTACTTTAAATTGTATGCTCTGCTATGTTTGCTTCTGCTTAGTGTGTGTCTGGGGGCTATCACTGTAGAATGAGGTTGGAGTGGGAGGGTTGTATTCCTATTCCTTTTCCTTTATGCTCTTTTGGTATGTTGTTAGTTAATTTACTGCTCACTAAGACTGTTGTCTGACTCAAGGCTTTATGTTTTTAATTCTTATTGCCTTGGGCTGTTCGTCCATTTTTGGGACGGGCAGACTAGGTAGCAGGTGACAGGTGCTGTTCTCTTCTCACGATGCTGATATCGAAGACGAGCTAGAGGGTTGCATATTATCTTCTTATATGTACTGGATATTCCGCTGTTTTGTATTCTCTGAGAGATTTGTAGTGAGGCTGGATGTATTGAATATGTGGATGCTTGTATTCAACTATTATGGAGTTTTATATGATGTCATTTTGTTCTGTAAAGCTTCACTATACATATGTTCTATTGTATTTTGTCCATGCGCTGTGAGTAATACGATAGATTCTTTTTGTTTTGAATCTTACCTTGACAATCGTCCATGGTCGCCTGGCACACTTTACAGCGCTTTATCTTTAGATTCGGTGCAGGGGTCATGGGCGGTCGTCACATTTGGTATCAAAGCGAGGTTAATCGATTTTACCCAACGCTCGCTGAAGTAACTACGTATGAGAGACGTAATTGTATTTTGATGGATGATTACTATATATATAATATAGTAGCTTGGTAGAGTTTGAGTCCTTTATGCAGTTGTTTCTCTAAATGTTCTGATCATTCCTTTTTATAGATATTGAGAATGAGTCGAAGAGGGAGACCAGCTGCTAGGGAAGGCCGTGCTACTGGAGAGACTGCTGATTATGCAGCCATGTTCGAAGCTATGATGACTTCGATCATGAGGAGGATACCAGTTCCGGGGGCAGCAGTTGATGTTGGAGTTCAAGTCCAAACTCCGAAACCAGTGGATTTTGCTAAGCTGTGCAAGGATTATACTGCTCTTGGAGGGAAGGTTTTCTTGGGAACAGAATCTACCATTGAAGTCCAGAGGTGGATAGATGCTTGTAGAAGGATCTTTGGTGATTTGGGAATTGATGATGCAACTAAGAGGAAGTTGGCATCAAGGCAGCTTCAGGGGAGAGCTTCTGATTGGTGGAACTCTATTACCATCACTACTCCGGAAGAAGAGATTACTTGGGAGCAATTCCAAGTCAGATTTGAAGCTAAGTTCATTTCTACAGCTCAGAAGTCTGTTCTGTTCAAGAAGTTTGTAGAGCTCAAGCAGGGTGGAAGATCTGTTCTTGAGTATGTTTCTGAGTTTGAAGCTTTGTCCAAGTATGCCCGGTCATATATTGAATCTGCTTATCAGAAGAATGAGAAGTTCGTGACCGGCTTGGATAGTTATCTTGGGAGACAGTTGGTGGATCATTTGGACGATTCATTTGAGAAGCTTGTAGAGAAAGCTCTCAGGCATGAGAGTCTGTTTCCTAAGGAAGGACCTGTTGTTGCTGTTACCAAGGGAGAATCTAAACCACAGCAGGGTGGAAACCAGAAGAGGAAGCAGCAGCAGCAGAAAGGTAAGGATGGCCAGAAGAAGCCGAAAGGCGAGGTGACTTGCTACAATTGTCAACAGAAGGGCCATTTCTCTAAGGATTGTAAGAATCCGAAGGCGCCGATGAAGTGTCACAACTGTGACAAGCCGGGGCATTTCAGGAAGAATTGTCCAGAACCGAGGAAGGACAGGCAGATTGTGCAAGCCTATGCTTTGGGAGCTGTTCCGTCGTCTTCGAAAGCTCCTACTGCTGAAGAGAAGGGAAAGAGTGTGGTTGTTCAAGGTACTCTTTTCCTATGTGGTGTTCCAGTTAGAGTTCTGTTTGATACTGGAGCGTCGCATTCATTTGTTTGTAATGAACTCGTTGGCCGGTTAGGTTTGACACCGGATATTGTTGATAGGCCATTGGTTGTGACTAATCCAGTTGGGGGTTCGTCTTGTTTGTGTATGTTATGCCGTGGTCTAGTTGTGTCAAGTCATGGTTGCTCTTTTGTTTGTGATTGCTTTGTTCTGAACTTTGCGGGGTTCGGAATTATTTTGGGTATGGATTGGCTTAGGAAGTATGCGGCTAAGGTTGATTGCGAAAGGTTGGAAGTGACAGTCGAGAATGTGGAGGGGCGAAAGATTGTGATACGATGTAAGCATGAAGAAGGCGTCTTCATGAGCTTCATGTATTCGCTAGTTGTTCCACGGGATGGACTGTCATCAGTGCCGATCGCTAATAGATTCGAGGATGTCTTTGACGAAGTCAAAGGGTTGCCGCCGCATAGAGAGATCGAGTTTTGTATAGATCTAGTTGAAGGAGCCAGACCTGTTGTGATGCCTCTTAGGCGGATGGCGCCTAGGGAACAGCAAGAGTTGAGGGTGCAAGTTGATGATCTTTTGCAGAAAGGATTCATTCGGCGTAGTGTGTCCGAGTGGGGTGCACCAGTTGTGTTTGCAACCAAGGCAGATGGGTCGTTGAGATTGTGCGTCGATTATCGTGAGCTGAATAAGGTGACTAAGAAGAACAAGTATCCATTGCCGAGAATAGATGACTTGTTTGATCAGCTTCACGAAGCCAAGGTGTTTTCTCAGATGGATTTGGCAACGGGATTTCACCAGTTGAGAGTGGCTAAGGATAGTGTGCCGAAGACTGCTTTTAGGACACCATCCGGTTTCTTTGAGTGGCTGGTAATGCCGTTTGGATTGACTAACGCGCCAGCATATTTTGTGGATCTTATGAATAGAGTGTTCAGAGATCAGTTGAACAAGTTCGTACTTGTGTTCGTGGATGATATTCTGATTTATTCCAGAACTGAAGAAGAGCACAAGACGCACTTGCATATTGTTTTGGAGATCTTGCGAAAACATCAGCTGAAGGCTAAGTTTTCGAAGTGTCACTTCTGGAAGAGTGAAGTGAGGTTCTTAGGCCATGTGATTTCTGGAAGTGGAATAGCGGTTGATCCCGCTAAAGTGGCAGCGATCCAGGATTGGGTTAGACCTAAGAATGCATCAGATGTGAGAAGTTTTCTTGGATTAGCAGGATATTATCGACGGTTTATCAAAGACTTCTCCAAGATAGCTGCACCATTAACAGGATTGACGAAGAAGAACCAAGTGTTCAGTTGGGATGCTAAGTGTGAGCAAGCTTTCGGAATCCTGAAAGAGAGACTGACGAGTGCTCCTGTTTTGACTATTCCAAGTGGGAATGATGAGATGGTGGTTTACACCGATGCATGTGGTACTGGACTTGGAGCAGTGCTGATGCAGAAGGATAAAGTTGTTGCGTATGCCAGTCGACAACTGAAGCCGCATGAAAGGAATTACCCAACTCATGATTTGGAATTGGCGGCGATTGTATTTGCTCTGAAGATGTGGAGACATTATCTGTTGGGAGTTCGATTCGAGTTGTTTACGGATCATAAGTCGTTGAAGTATCTTTTCTCCCAAAAGGATTTGAATCTTCGGCAGCAACGTTGGCTAGAGTTTTTGGCATCATATGATTTTGGTATAGCTTATACTCCGGGAAAAGGTAACGCAGTGGCAGATGCGTTAAGTCGAAGACATGCAGGATTGGGAGCCATGTTTTCAGAATGGAAGAGCCTCGAGTATTTAGCTGGATTTGACTTCAGGCCTAGATGTGAATTGGAACCTGAGATGTTGGCAAACTTATCAATAAGACCGACTCTTGTGGAAAGGATTGGCGAGAGTCAAAAACGAGATGATAAGCTTGTCAAGATTATCCGTGATTTGGAATCTGGAGTGGATCCAGAAAAGGATAAAGGATTCGAGGTCGATCGAGAGGGTTGGCTTCGAAAGCAAGGACGACTAGTTGTTCCCGAGATAGATGAATTGAGGAGTGAAGCCCTGAAGGAAAGTCATCACTCGAAGCTGACAATTCATCCAGGTGGAAATAAGATGTATCGGGATATGAAGAGAACCTACTACTGGGAAGGTATGAAGAAGGATGTTGGAAATTTTATTTCCAAATGTATGAACTGCCAATTGGTGAAGGCCGAACAGAAGAAGCCAAGCGGATTGCTTCAACCATTAGAAGTTCCTACATGGAAGTGGGAACAAGTGTCGATGGATTTTATCGATGGATTGCCTAGAACCAGAACGGGAAATGAAGGAATTTGGGTCATTGTGGATCGTCTGACTAAGAGTGCTAGATTCATTCCTGTTCGATCGACTAGGACTGCATCAAAGTTGGCGGAGTTGTATGTTAAGTGGATAGTTCGATTCCATGGTATTCCGAAGAGTATAGTGAGCGATCGAGACCCATTGTTCACTAGTGGATTTTGGAAGAGCTTCCAGGAAGTCTTGGGAACCGAGTTGTGTTTGAGTACAGCTTATCATCCTCAAACAGATGGTCAGACCGAGAGAGTCAACCGAGTTTTGGAAGATCTCCTCAGAGCATGTGTTTTGGACTTCGGAGGATCATGGGAAGATCACCTTCATTTGGTGGAGTTTGCGTACAACAACAGTTACCAGTCAAGCATTGGTATGGCACCGTATGAGGCATTGTATGGAAGACCGTGTAACTCTCCGACATGTTGGTTGGAAACTGGAGAAAAGTTGATGCTTGGGCCAGAGATGATTCGTCAGACTTCAGATTGTATAGAGATCATTCGGCAACGAATGAAGGCAGCCCAAGATCGTCAGAAGAGTTATGCTGATAAACGTCGTAAGGATTTGGAGTTCGACGTAGGTGAAATGGTTTTTGTGAAGATTTCTCCACTGAAGAATGTTATCCGATTCGGGAAGAAAGGAAAATTGACTCCGAGATTTGTTGGACCATTCCCGATCATCGAGCGAATTGGAAAGCTCGCTTACAGATTGGAGTTACCGGAGAAGATGTCGGGTGTGCACAATGTTTTTCACGTATCATATCTACGGAAGTATGTGCACGACTCGAGTACGGTAGTTTCTGCTGATGGCTGTGAAGACTTAGAAGTTGATCCAGTCGATAGAAGACCTCGTAAGCCGCTTCGTGTTGTTGATACTGACACGAAACAGCTCAGGAGGAAGGTAGTTAAGTTGCTCAAGATACAATGGAGTGATGATGATAACGACTGTACGTGGGAGGTGGAAGAGAGGATGAAAGCCGCTCATCCTGAACTCTTCGAGGTATGGCCCTAAGGTGTCGTGTCATCTAACGAAATTGTAACTTGTTCTAGTTTTAGAATTCTGCATGCTAAGCTAGAATTGGATGCATGATTTGTTGATTGCTATGGATGGTAGGCGTGCAGAATAGTTTTTGATTGCTTTGTTTGTTTGGAATTTCGGGGGCGAAATTCCTAAGGGGGAGAGAATGTAACGACCCGTATTTTTACGGATCGAAAAGTTCGTTCAAATCTGGAATTTTCAACATTTTTGGTTGTTTCAGATTTTGGGAAGAATTTTGGTTAAGTCCTAAGTCGTAGCCGACTTATGGGTTCTGGACGAGTTAGGAAGTCTGGACGAGTTAAGGACTAAGGTTTAGGTCGGCGGCGACCTAAGGAATTAACCGGGTTAAGGAAGTTAAGTCATAGGGTGGCTTAGGTCGAGTGACCGACTTAAGGGAGTAGCCTATCTAAGAAGTTGACCGACTTATAGTATTAACCGACTTAAGGATAGTGGTGAGTTAAGTGTTAAGTCGGCTGACGAGTTAAGATAGTGGTCGACTTAAGACCTGGACGACTTAGTAGTTAGCATGTCTGACAAGTTATTTGTTAAGTCGTTGCCGAGTTAAGGAAGTGGGGTTGACCGACTTAAGAGGTTAGGGCGACCTAAGGAAGAATAGTAGACAGCCTAAGTATTCTGGAGTAGAGTTAGGTCGGCAACGACCTAAGGACATGTTGTGAGCGACCTAAGTGTTTGGGTGTTAAGTGTTAGGTCGGCAGGGTAATTGAGTCGGTAGGTAGTTGAGTCGGCAACGTGTGTTGAGTTGTGAGTCGGCAGGACGTCTCCTGTGTTAAGTCGTAACCCAGTTACGAGTTAAGTCGTAGTCTGCTAAGTCGGTAGGTCGTTCAGGGGAGCATGTGTTGAGTCGAAGCTTGGTTAAGTCGGAGGCCTTTTCAGTTAAGTCGTAGGCGCATGCCATAAGTCGTAACCGACTTAGGAGACAGCTGTTTTGTTGCGAGTCATAGGCAGATGAGTTTTTAGGTCGGCAAGGCACTAGGTCGGCAAGGCACTAGGTCGGCATGGTGTTAAGTCGGCACCGACTTAAGAAGATAGCCGAGTTACGACTTAAGGGCAGTTTTCAGCTATAAATAGGAGGGGTTGTTCTCACTTTTTGGGATCCGGATTTTGAAGCGACGAAGTGCTGCCATTTTGAGAGCTCGACTTCTACACTTCTTCACTTCTTTTCTCCACTCTAATCTAGTGCTTCCATCCATCCAAATCGAAGATCAAGATTGAAGATTCAAGAGCTTAGATTGAAGATCTTCATCTTTTCAAGAGAGATTTCTTCATTTGAAGCGGATTTGTGATAGATCAAGCTTGATCCTTTGCTGTCCAGATCTGAAGCGTATTGATTTGGGTTTGTTTAGGTGATTTGGTGAGTGGTGATTATCTCTCACACGGATCCAAAGGAGTATATCGGATTGTTGGCTCGATTTGGTGTTAAAATAGAGATTTCCATGCATTTTCTTCATCCTATGTGTAGATCCATATAGATCCATTGTTTATGATGATGTTACATCCATTTTATCATATGTTAACCTATGCAAGTTCATTCATCAAGTTTGTAGAGATATAATCCATGTTTTCATGCTTATTGGACTTTCAACTCTTTAATTACGAAAATGCCATTATTGTTATAATTGTCTACTTAGATCATTTTTGAATGCTTGATTGCTTGGATTGATGTTTGATTTGATTGATTATTATGAACTAGATGATTGATGATTAGATTTAGACCGAAGACGATTCAAAAGCTAAGGGAAAGGCTCTTGAATTGGAAAAGCTGCTCGTGGAATATGTAGCGGGATGATGAAGCTCTTATGCATAGATTTGATGATATGTTGAGATGGGGCTTTGCGAGGATGTAATGAAGCGAGGCAATCATATGATGAAGACTTGGTCTAATCCAGACGGGATCATTCCAAGCATGTTGATAACTCGGTGATATGATTCGAGTTGAGGATAATGAATGGATATGAGAATAGTCGTCGAGGAGGATGACTAGGAGGCTTGGATAGCATCGTTGTTGAAGGTTCTAGCATGCTCTAAGCAAGGGTACGTTTGGGCAGATTCGATAGTCCCAACGGCCAACTGTTGATGGTCGAGTACTCTGGGCAGATTCGATAGTCCTAGGCACGGGCTGCGACGACGTGCGGGAGTTATGTCTAGAACCGGGGTTTTCATTAGCCCTTGACGGACGGCTGAAAGAATGTGCCGGTCATTCAATTAACGGTGATATCAAAGCAATGATAACAGTGGTAGCCAGAGTCATGGATGTTTGGTTGTATTGTCATTCGGACTCAAGAGCGGTATTTTCTGGGTGCTTATCTGATTTAGGCCTTGGTACTTGGAAAACATCGCCCTTGACTCGAGTGATAGTAGCTTTACTTTAAATTGTATGCTCTGCTATGTTTGCTTCTGCTTAGTGTGTGTCTGGGGGCTATCACTGTAGAATGAGGTTGGAGTGGGAGGGTTGTATTCCTATTCCTTTTCCTTTATGCTCTTTTGGTATGTTGTTAGTTAATTTACTGCTCACTAAGACTGTTGTCTGACTCAAGGCTTTATGTTTTTAATTCTTATTGCCTTGGGCTGTTCGTCCATTTTTGGGACGGGCAGACTAGGTAGCAGGTGACAGGTGCTGTTCTCTTCTCACGATGCTGATATCGAAGACGAGCTAGAGGGTTGCATATTATCTTCTTATATGTACTGGATATTCCGCTGTTTTGTATTCTCTGAGAGATTTGTAGTGAGGCTGGATGTATTGAATATGTGGATGCTTGTATTCAACTATTATGGAGTTTTATATGATGTCATTTTGTTCTGTAAAGCTTCACTATACATATGTTCTATTGTATTTTGTCCATGCGCTGTGAGTAATACGATAGATTCTTTTTGTTTTGAATCTTACCTTGACAATCGTCCATGGTCGCCTGGCACACTTTACAGCGCTTTATCTTTAGATTCGGTGCAGGGGTCATGGGCGGTCGTCACATTTTCTTTAACAAATTTTATTGTTAAATTTTTCTAAACGAATTTCAATTCAAATCAAAACTCCTACAAGCAACTAGCTAGCAGAGAAATCGTTTAACAATGATATCAAATCGATGCAAAAATCCCGGTTATTACAGAAATTCAAATTGAATTCGATTTGATTTTATACGCGTTTATACGTCGTACGCTCACAAAACAATTCCGATAAATACGAAATTTAAAATCCAGTAATAATTCAATATTACGGATCAAATGAAACTGATTTCGTCAAATTCCGAGACTGTGCCTCGGAAGACTATTTTTAAATTCAATTTAAACGATAATATTTCAAAACTGAACAGATTGCTTTCAAATTCAATTCTGAAGCTTCTATTATCATCAGTATTATCAATATGAATTTTCTAAGCCTTTAAATTATTTTTAACCGGCTTAAAATCGAAGATTCAAATTTTATTCAACTTTCGATAGATTAAATTCAAAAATTTAATCACCAATTCATTCTGATAATTTGAAATTCAAGTCAAATCATCATCCAAATATTTAAAATTAATTAAATATTTTCAATTTAAATTGTTCAAAATCCAGGGTCGTTACAAACTCCCCTCCTTAAAAACTTTTCGTCCACGAAAAGGAAAAGTCGTTAAAATTTCATCGATATTTATACTCTAGTCAATTTTTACTAAACTTAAAACTCATTACAAATAAATGAATATAGGATTCATTTCATCCGTTTAATCTCACTAGTTCTGTTTATCTTCACTTTTGTTCAATGATTTCTACAATCAAAACCCAAAAGTCTTTTACTAACATTTTTTTTTTCTTACAACACTCAGATTTAAACTTAAAATTCTTCACGTTAGAGATTTATATAATATATATCTCTTTCAAAGCTGTGGACTTTCAAAACATTACAAAGATCCTCTTCCTTAATTCATTAAGTAGGAATTATGTAATTTTAATTTCAAACTATTGATTCGCTATTTACAGTTTGAAAATACTTGCTAACTCGAAATTTAACAAGTCCATCTTCGTTCTCACAGACATTAGACATACGCTGGCCAGGCGCAGGTCTAAAAATCTCCAAGTACTAAATATACTTGCTTCAATTCCCAGTGAAAATACCTTTAAAAATTCTTTTAAAAATGGATATGGAAAGCACGTTCCCCCATGGATTACAGTTCCACCCGGCGGTTACGCTACTTTCCCAGTAGAGTCGCTTGTGGCTGTAGATTTCTCATCTCTTAAATTTCGCCATGGTTGTCGCCATAGATTGCAGTACACACGGCGGTTACGCTACTATCCCAGTAGAATCGCTCGTGTCTGTAGGCATCACGCCCCTCAAATTTCGCCTGGCATTAGATTGCAGTTTACTCGGCGGTTACGCCACTATCCCAGTGGAGTCGCTCGTAACTGTGGGCATCTCGCCCCTCAAATTACGCTAACATCATCAATCAAATCTAATCTCATCGCGATGAACTATCGCGAAGGATTTCCGATTCAAATAGTCACTCTGACTAAAATTCTACGTAGCTACGAATTTCAAATGGATACTCATCGAGAGTTCCAATACCTTCTTTAATAATAAATGGAAGGTACTTTTCCACATCCTCAGTTTAGAAAACATAATATCATATATGTAGTACTTTCATTTCCCATTTCGTACATATAACATCTATGTAAACATACATAAGATTTCCATAACAATGTCTTTCTAAACTAACGGTTTCAAATTTACCGCATTCATATATATAAGTTCTAAAAACTTACATATCCATATTCATAACAAAATAGAGGATTTCAAAATTTTCCTCTAAGTCGATTTGGAAATTTAAGGTTATCTCAAACCTAATTCATATTCATAATTCCATTCATTATCGACTTTCACATTCGATTTGAATTTCACGCTTACATCGTCAATTCTCAACACAGAATTGATGTCTATCGATATATAACCTCTGAGCTCGTACGTCTCAGAGAAGGGTGTTAAGCTAAGAGAATAAATTCTCCGCCACCAACAGATATATATTTAATAGAGATCAATTGCTATGTCATCAATTCACAATGTTAGACATGCAATCCAAATCATCATCTGAAATTCAAAGCTCAACTTATATTGTCTTTGATGTCGAAGTTAAACTCAATTTTAACTTAACGATTCAATCTTTTTGAAAAATTCCAAATTGAACAAATTGTTCAAATTCTCACTTAACTTTTCAACTTCGACTTCAAAAATGAATTTCAAATCATTTATTCCTTACGGAATATATTCACAACATTTCATATTTGGAAAAACATTTCCATACTTATTTAAAAATAAGTAATTCACAATCCATTTTATTTTCAACATTTGAAAATATTCGATATACTTAAATCAAAATTAAGTACATATCTCATCTTTAAGGAAATCATTTCTCTTTCACATATTCATTTGAGTCAAAACGAATGTTACGTAAAACATCGTTACGACAACTCAAAATTACTAGTATAAGGATTCGAAATTTAGATAGATGTATAAATCCCAATACTATACAAAACATTTCCTTTCGGAAATTATTTACTATAACAACAGTGTTATAGTCCATCATTTCCTTATATTCGAAAACGTCTATTTCAACAATGAATGTTGAAGTCTATGGTTTCGATATTCAATGCCTTTGAAAACATCTTTTTAAAACAATTAACTTCGTTTTAAAATATCACTTTCCCAAAACATGTCCATTTTATTCAATAATATATTCACGGTCCAAAATTTGTGAATATACATCTTTTAACAACTATACAGAATTTTACTTATCAAAATAAGTCAGTTTCGAATTTATAAACAACGTTTATAAATTCTATTCCTATTTATAGACTTCAATTCATAAAAATTGCTTTATTAACCAATTCCTTTATAACTCAGTTTTATATCAGAATTTTAATTCACAAGTAAATTACTTACAAATTCTTTTATTTCGCAACTCCGATTCATTTTATAACTTCACATTATAAAACTTTTAATTCTGTAACTTCCATTCACTTATGAAATCCATTAAATATTTCACTTTTAACACTTATACAAATTCATTTTATTAACACTTTCAAATCTTCAATTTAAGCCGTTTATAATAATTCAAAATTTCCAATTTAAACTATTATATAAATTTATCAGTTTTCCATTTCCAAAACAATCTACTAGTTCTTTAGTAATCCTTCATTGAATTGATTTCCAATTTAATCACATTTGATTCATTCACATTGGATTTTACTAACATTCATTCATATCCAATTAGTTTACTTTCACTAATTCATATTCAAGTTAGTTTGCTTCAATTCAAATCAAACTTGATTCTCTTTAAATTTACTTATCTTTCAATTTGAATTCAATTACATAGCTTTCAATTTCCATTTATACAATTTCATCAACACTTAATGAATTTCTATACGATCAACTAGCAAAACCAAATTTATTCAATTTAACCACATTTATTCACTTTGCTTACATTCAATTTGGTTCAACACACTTAATTTCAATTGGTTTATATTCCAATTCTGATTGAATTCTTATACTCACCATATTCACAAATTCACTTTTACAGTTAAAGTTGAATTTTCCTTTATATACTCAAATTCATATTCATTCTTCACTTTATCAATTCATTTTGATATCAAATTCAATTTGATTCACTATTACTTAAGCCATGTTTCATTTATCTTCACTTGCATTTATTTTCACCATAAAACTTAAGTTCGCCTCAAATTTATTTGAAATTCTATTTTGTTTAACTTTTACTAAAGTCAAATTCATATCACTTTCAAAATTCAGATTTTGTTTCACTTAACAAACTGTTTAACCATTTAACAACTGGTTTACTTAAACTTTCTCATTTTACAAGTTATACAACTTATTTAAATTTAAACTTCCCAATTCATATCATATAATCACTTATCTTTCAAGTTTAACTTTCCATCTCAACAATTTATCAAATCAAATTCAATTTATTTAACTCCCTTTAGTTAAATTTCAAATCATATATTTATTAATGCCAACTCAATTCAATTTAACTTTTCTTAAGTTAAAAATCTTCATTTTCAAAAACAATTTTATACTTCTTTGGATTTGAAAAACGTTCTCTTTTTACAGTGTTTCTAGTAACTATTCATATTAAACATCATAAACTAAGCTTTGTGTAAACCAAAGCTCTGATACCACCTATAACATTCCCCCTTTTGACCATCTCCAGTCGGTATTTAAACCAACTAGAAACGTTCAAAAAGACGAATTGTTATTTAGTTTATAAGGTTTAAACAGAATCAGCCACAGAAACACAGAATAATAACAATGAATTAAAACAAATGAGTCTTTATTTCTTTACTATAAATCTTTTTATATACATCAGAGTTTATACAATTTAATACAGATACAGCGGAATATTTAAAATACAATTTTCTTCTGAAATAAATTAAAATGATTCTTTACTCTCTCTCTAACTTCGCTGCTCGAAAATCTTCAAGCTGTAAAAATACTCGGTCTGACCCGAGTATTATATTCAAAAGAAAATAATACACAGGTCAGTCTAATTCAAACCAGTTTATTAGTGCATATAGGCAGTAATAATTTAAATAGACGACAGTCACAATAATTCTCGTCTATCCGACTCTTTTAACAAAGAAATCGGATAACGAAAATATAACACTAAATAGTGTTAACAATAAATCAGCATATTTACATCATCAACAGAGATAGATAAACGATTTATCAAATCGAATAAATCAATTTAAAACAATTGAAATTGTCACTTTAAGATCATCGAAGATTTGATTGGCTGCCGTACACGCATGCGTGTACGGCCTCGCCAATATAGCATAAAAGATCAATGCATCACGAGCAAAGAAAAATCAATTCAAAACTGTCGAGTTTGGGTGGCTGCAGTGCACGCACGCGTGCACTGCCTCGCCAACACCGCATATAAAGCCACCACAAAGAATCAAGGGTAAAACTGCAACAAGGTTTCAGTCACGTGAAGATCAACAGCATGTAACCAGACTGCACATTATAGTGCCAGCCTAAGTGGAAGGCCACTAAGTCAAACAGTGGACAAAAACTCAACAAAAGCAACTCAAGCTCGAAATGGACCCAGACTCAAACAAATATACTGTGATAATATGGTTGCAGTGAATCAAGCAACACGACCAATTCCAGCTACTATATGACTACATGCATAAGGTCAAGCAGTCAAGTAAAGTCAATGCTAACAGTTCAGGTAACCAAGTCAGAAGATGGCAACTCCAAATGAACCAGAAATAAATCAAACTTATGATCGTGTATAAGTCTACATGTATGGTGTCAGGTGAAACAAACTAATATCAACAACATTTGAAATGAATGCAGACAGTGGTCCAGCATGATAAATGCCAAATGCACAACAGTGAATGAATGAAGTGATATAGCATTTGTGACAAAGATAGGATCAAGTGCATATCTGTTACTTGTTGAAACAGTCAAACAAATCCAACCAGATGCAAAACCGAGGTTTCAAAAATGATCAACAGGTAAAACTCACCCTGCACACATTAAAATAAAATGAACCTGGAACTCCCAAAACAGCTAGTCAACTACTAGTGAACAGTAAGATGTAAGGCCCGAATACTACATGAAACCAATGCAGTGATGTTCAGGTAGAACACATATAGGGGATGCAACTGCGAAACTGGGCAATGCAACTTAAAAAAAATGAATGAAATGCAACTGCAAGTCCAAAACAGTGCAGATGGCCAGAAGCTCACAAAGGATTCACAGAGATATCAAACAATGCCAAACCAGATACAACAGTGATGGAACAAAGGATCCAAGTTTTATATGCAACTCGAAGTCGAAACAGCAATGGTACCAAACCAAAGTCAACCAGAATAGTTGATAAATGAACCATGGTGCACATATAAACAAATGAACATGATGACTACAGGTGTGAAGGTCCACCAGAGAAACCAGAAGTGCAGAAATACTTCAAAGAACATGAAAAAGGAACTATTATATACATATGTACAATATAGCATCGGTGATCACAGTGGTTCAAAAATATCAAGTTCAAATGCAGACACTTCAAAATCAAGCTTGACATAGTTAAGGCCGAAGCCAACAGGTGAAATCAACAAGAGATGCCACAGCAATTATCAGTTTTGAACCAAGATAACTACAGTATAAATTAAGGTATGCTGAAGTCACCAGTAACAACTAACTGAGACTGGACAGCGCAACCCAAGTAGAAATCATATATGAAAAAAAAAACCAGTCACTAATGTACATGTATCACAATCAAGAACAAGGCAAAATATATTGTTTTTTTTTTTCAAAACAGAATATTTGAATTAAAACAACTGCAGTTCCAACTCAAAGTGGGCAGAGCATTAAAAAAAATGTTTCAATACCAAAGCTACAAATTTTGTAATCAATGCTACTGAAAACAACATCGTCAAACAAGATTCAAAGCCCGAAGTTCAAACCAGTGATGTAACTCAATGCATACACCAAAATTTTCGACCAGACTATACAATGAACTAGCAGGAATAAGCTAACATGATTAGTATGGCAAAAGACGAAAAAAATCAATGCCAAAGCTACCGATACCAACAATTTTTCAAAGTCGTGGATACTACAGAATCAGGGAATCGCATATAAAATTCAAGTGACCGAAGTCAATCCGATCAATACCAAAGAAATGGTAAAAAAAATCGAACAATCTGAAGCATAGGAATTAAGATGAATTAGATGTGAGCAATTTAAATTACTCACCTTATCACGAATCGAAGCAGCCGAGGTGAGTAATGAGCGCGATATCCACTCGATCGAGTTGTTGAAGTCGGCGCCCAGAAGCCCTAATCTTTGGATCGGAGGAAGAACGAACGAAAATCGAAGGAAGTCAAAGCCAGAAGATCGAATCGCCTAAGCCCTAGTTTCCCCTCGCCGCCATTTTTTTGTCTTCGATTTTTTTTCTTAGGGTTACGAATGAATGAGAAAAATAGGGGGGTTCGTGTTTTAACTGAGACAAGGGTATGGGTATGGGCCAGTATATATTTCTCAAAGCCCACTTAACCCTTCACAATTTTTTTTCTTTTTATCTTTATTTTGTAGATATTTTCTTTAACAAATTTTATTGTTAAATTTTTCTAAACGAATTTCAATTCAAATCAAAACTCCTACAAGCAACTAGCTAGCAGAGAAATCGTTTAACAATGATATCAAATCGATGCAAAAATCCCGGTTATTACAGAAATTCAAATTGAATTCGATTTGATTTTATACGCGTTTATACGTCGTACGCTCACAAAACAATTCCGATAAATACGAAATTTAAAATCCAGTAATAATTCAATATTACGGATCAAATGAAACTGATTTCGTCAAATTCCGAGACTGTGCCTCGGAAGACTATTTTTAAATTCAATTTAAACGATAATATTTCAAAACTGAACAGATTGCTTTCAAATTCAATTCTGAAGCTTCTATTATCATCAGTATTATCAATATGAATTTTCTAAGCCTTTAAATTATTTTTAACCGGCTTAAAATCGAAGATTCAAATTTTATTCAACTTTCGATAGATTAAATTCAAAAATTTAATCACCAATTCATTCTGATAATTTGAAATTCAAGTCAAATCATCATCCAAATATTTAAAATTAATTAAATATTTTCAATTTAAATTGTTCAAAATCCAGGGTCGTTACATTAAAGAATAGTAATTAATTTAATTAAAGGTTAATTAAATTGCTTTGGAGTTAATCAAACCTGCTTATGGATGATTGATTGATATTGGATGGTTGATATTGGATGATTTGGATATAATATCTCTGAATGTGATATGTGCTGCTTTTTGAGATGATTGGTTGATATGAATTATCTATATGTGATATTGTGAATCATCTATCTGTTTATGTTAATTTGAATATAAGTTTAAATGTTTAAACCTTTAAACAACTTGGACCTAAAAGATACGTTTTGGATTTCGATGAGACCGGGATCGGGTTTCCAGATTTGGATATCCGAAAACCACATCGATCCAAACTAACGATAGGTCGTGAATCTCAAGTGAAGTGAAGACTCGAGGTGTAAGAACTCTGTACCATTATAACTCTGAGGGTGATTCCAAAATGAGTTTACGGAGATAGTACTTTCAGATTCGAGATGAAGATTCAGAGTGCAAGGGTTATTGTCGTTAACTCTGAGGGTGATTCCAAAATGAGTGTAACGAGATAATGCCTTCGGTTTCGTTCGAACCTGGAACGAAGTTGTATGGATTGGATGCTTTCAGAACATCGTCAGGTGGACGATGAGCATTCTAAGTGATGTGTTCTGATTAAAGGTAATCGTAGCCTCAAGCCTCATCAACCGAGAATGGCTAAAACAGTGGAGGTGCAGCAAGGCTTCGTGGGTAGCGCCCACTAAGAGCAAGATATATCCCTGTCTAGAAGTTCCTTTTTATCCGGCTTAGTGTGTGGTTGGTCGCGCCAACTACGGGGTTGTCTTGTTCGGAATTATCCTTAGATGGTTCCGGCCTTGTGTTGTAGGGGATTGGGAGTGATCCTCGGTATGGTGATCTAGGCCCCGTACTGTGACGGGCGGTACCCCAGTAGCCCAGCCATTGTATGGAAACCCAACTTCCAATAAGTGATAATGGACTTGATTGTATACCTATGTATGTTAGAATTTAATGAATGTAACAATTTCGGTTATGTGAATATTTATTTGAGAATCCTAGACCCTATTATAATATAACTGAATTTCCTATCAAATGTTTTGGTTATTGTAAGGTAAAAACTTTTCCATGTTTATGTGTGGAAAGTCTTACGAGATACTTTTTTCTTTCAAAGGTTTTTTCAAAGTTAAACAATTTTAACCCGTTTACTCACACCAGACCCATGTCTGACCCAAGTGTTTATTTTCTGTTTTATTAAACACTTGGGTACTCAATTTTGTATTGAGTAGTCAAGAGATTCAGGTTAGCTTTGACGAATTCTGGAGGAGATGTGGAGCAGGTGGCTTCAGCGTGTAGATATATAGTGATTCCGCTGTGTTAGTAATTGTGTCTGTATTATATTGATGTACTTGAAATGTATGATAGACATGTGTTTATAACTGTTTAATATGTGATGTATAAGTTGTGTAACTCTGATGTATATGATACTATGTAATATCTTATGTGATATATTATATTTCATTCGTTCCGCTGTGAGTATCTGTTGTTGTTTGAGTTTCTTCTTTCTTTTCTTTTCTTCTTCTATCCCTTTCTTTCTTAAATCATGATGCGTTTTTCTGGTGATAGAAAGACGGGTCGTGACAGTTGGTATCAGAGCATAGGTTGAGATAATACCTAGGCTCTGGAGTGGTCTATCTTGAGAGAGCGTATTTGTAATTTTTATATAACTATATATATATATATTTCTACCTATTTGTTGGGTTACCTGTTCGGGTTTTCCAATATGAGTTATAAAGGTAGATGGGTAGTGCTGTGTGTAACACGACTACCAATGGTTGGAGTTTGAATGTTTGAGGTTGGAAGTGTATCTGTCAAGACTGTAGACCTAATACCGTCTCAAGTAAGTTTGGCAGCATGGTGTAAGGATTTCTCGGATCTTTGAAGAAAATCTTTTTTTCAAGATTCGGAGTCCATTATTGGAGTGTAAGCTTGGTTGAGCTCGGGTGAGCGAATTTTCTAAGAGTTTGGATCTGTTGTATAAGCAGAAGTGAGAAATGGCATCTAGGCAACTTCAGGAAGGAGCGACTGTGTGATGAGACACGGTATCTATGGATGTTCCCGAAGGAGATGTTCTTTTTTGGAACAAGATTAAGAAGGTATTGTAGGAACAGTTGATGTCTACCGCAGGAAGACTCGGCTGTATAGGAATTCGCTGGATATCGAGTAAGAGAGTTTTATCTGTTTTGAAGTATTGGACTAAGGTAGATTAGTTGCTTCTTCGGGCATGGTCTCATTGTTCCCCTTAAGAAGAGTAAGTTGTTGGCGTTTGGTTTGAAGTCCTGAGTTTCTTGAGAAGATTTTCTGGCTTAGCAGTGTCCTAGAGATAGAGTTTGGAAGCAACAGTGTGGCCCGTTTCTCCGATGGTTCAGGGATCGGGTTTGCTTCATTACAGCATGATAGGGGGTTCTCGCTTCGCGGTTTGGTGGAGAACGGGAGACTCTTACCCCTACATGTCCCTGAGAGGTAAAGGCCTTCTGAGGGTTGGTTGCGAGTCGAGAGGCTGGCCGTAAAAGCAAATTCGAGGTATCACTGTATGCCACGGTGGGTCTGGGATGGTTGCAAAGCCTACCAGTCGCCACTGGCTCGTCCCTTTACAGTTGGTATCCCGGAATTTCAGGGAATTTAAAATGTGATAATCTCTTAATTAATTATTTAAAATTGGTAAAGATTGTTGTTTTCAAACAATAATAATAATAATGTGATGTTTATAATATAGATATAAGTGGGTTTTAAAATAGAATTATTATTTTCAAGTTAATAAGGTGTCTATTTAAATATATATATATATATATATATATGTATGTATGTATTTAAGTTGTTTAATAATGTGTTTGTTTAAAATTAATATCTATATTTATTTGGATTGATTTTAAATTGGATTTTTAAATTGAATCTGAAATTTGGATTTAAAATTTGAATTTAAAGGATACATATCTTAAAAATATTTTGGATATAAAATATATGGATAAAGCTTTTTATTTAAAATAAGATTTGTCTTATATTATTTTCCTTAAAGAGTTTTATTTATATAAATTAAGATAGTGTTTATTAAATAGTAATAAATATAAAAGTTTTATATTAACATTTTAAAAAGAATTAAATATATTATATATGATTATATTAGAATATAAATGGGTTTTTATTTTATTTTCTTTTAATGGTTTCATTTATTTATAATAGAAAAGCATTTACTAATTAAGAAATGTATAAAATTAATTAGGAAATAAATATAAAAGCTTTTAAAATCATTTAAAAATAATATAAAAAGTAAATAATTACAAGTGTTTAATTTTAAAGGCTTGTGGATACATGTGTTAAGTGATTAGGGAGAGTAAAAGACAAGTGTCACAATTTGTTTTTATTTTCTTTAATTTTTAATAAATTATAATTTACATTATATAAACATACATTCCCTTTCTTCTATTTCTTTTCCTATCTTCACAATTTCAAAAGAAAGAAAAACTAGCCTGTAAACATTTTCTAAATCCAAACCTTCAACCAGAAATAAATCAAACCCTGTAAACATTCCTCAAAACAGATTCTCAAACCATTTTTCAAAACCTTGTAACCTCCTTATATCTTCAGCCTGAATCCACTTCTATTTCAAATACAACTCAAACAAATGACTCAGAGATCAACACAGCGGAACCACTTATATATCTACAAACGCTGAAGCCCCCTGCTCCATTGCTCCTTCAGAATTCGTCAAAGCAAACCTGAATCCCTTGGCTACTCATAAAAATTTGAGTACCCAAGAGTTTATAAAACAGAAAATAAACACTTAGGTCAGACATGGGTCTGGTGTGAGTAAACGGGTTAAAATTGCTTAACTTCAAAACCTTTTGAAAACAAGGTATCACGTAAGACTTCCCACACATAAACATGGAAAAGTTTTTACCTTACGCTAACCAAAACTTTGATAGGAAATCGAGTTATATTATAATAGTGTCTAGGGTTTTCAAATAAATACTCATATAGCTGAAATTGTTACATTATTAAATTCCAGCATACTAGCCACAAAGTGGGTTATACAATCAAGTCTGATGGCACTTATTGGAAGTTGGATTTCCATACAATGGCAGGGCTACTGGGGTACCCCCCCGTCACAGTACGTGGCCTAGATCAACGTACCGAGGAGTACGCCTGCTCCCCTACAACACAAGGCCGGAACCATCCCTTACTGGATAATTCCCGCATAAGAAACCCCAGCGGTTGTAGTTATTCAACCGCCCACTCAGCCGAATAAAAAGGGACTCTAGACAGGGGAAATCTTATCCTACTTAGGCGCTACCCACTAACCTTGCTGCACCTCCCCTATTTTAGCCATTCCCGGTTGATGAGGCTTGAGGCTACGATTACCTTATCAGAACACATCACTTAGAATGCTCATCGTCCACCTGACGATGTGCTGAAAGCATTCAATCCATACAAGTTCGTTCCGAGTTCGAACGAAACCGAAGGCATTATCTCGTTACACTCATTTTGGAATCACCCTCAGAGTTAACGACAATAACCCTTGCACTCTGAATCTTCATCTTCACTTGAGATTCATGACCTATCGTTAATTTGGATCGATGTGGTATTCGGATATCCAAATCTGGAAACCCGATCCCGGTCTCATCGAAATCCAAACGTATTTTAAAGGCCAAGTTGTTTAAAGGTTTAAACAATTCAATTCAATACTTGAATTCACACAGCATTTAACACAGATAAATATCACACATTTATCACAGATATATCCAATATTATATCACAGAATGTCATAGCATATCATCCAATAGATATCATCCAATTCAGATATTCTACACAACAATCATCCATAAGCAACAATTATTAACCCTATGTTATAATTAATTTAATTAACTTAAATTAAATTAATTACTTAAGAATTAATTATCTAACCTTGCTTAACAATCATTAATTAATTACAAACCTTTAATTAATTAATTACTCATTAAATAGTAATCATCCTTGATTAATTATTCATTAATTACATAAAGTAATTATCCTTTAATTAATTTTACAAATTAATTATTCTTAACCATTAACAGTAATTAACCTTTAATTACTCTTATTAATTACATTAATTAATGATCCTTAATTAATTACTTCCATTAATTAATTAACCATAATTAATTACATTGACCCTATAATTAATTACATTAATTTAATTAAACTTTAATTAATCACTTCTATTAATCCACCTTAATTAATTATAAACAGTAATTATCATCCTGTGATTACTAACCTTAATTAATTATATTAATTACATCAAATAATTAATCCTTAATTACTTTTACAAAGTAATTATACTTCAATTTCTTCTCATTAAGTAATTTCCCTTATATCAATTACATCTAGTAATTCATTTATCAATTACTTACACTAAGTAATTACACTTATCAAATCTCATTAAGTAATTATACTTAATCAATTACCAAGTGACTATCATTAATTAATTAACAAATTAATTAACTTAACGTAATCACATTCATCTCATAAATCATAGCTGAGTAATTCATCCTTTAATTACTCTTAAAACCAATTAATTAATCTTTAATTAAAGATTAATTATTCTTTTAATCATTAATTTATAAACCTTAATTATCAACTAATAAAACTTAATAACAGTTTAATTAATCCTTAATTATTAGTTAATTAATCCTTAATTAATATTTATAGATTAATTATCTCTTAGTTATTAATAAGACCTAATTATTAATTAATAAAACCTAATTATTAATTAATAAAACTTAATTACAATTTAAGTACTTCTTAATTACTAATTAATTTACCTCTAAATACTTAATTAATGAATCTCTAATTACTAAATTAATTAATATCTAATCATTAATTAATCTTTAATTACTTTTATTAATTAATCTCCAATTACTTTCATTAATTAATTACTCTTTTAATTAATTACTTTTAACAAGTAACTTTAATTAATAACATTCTTAATTAAAGATAAATTCTTTATCTTCATTAATTACCTAATTATATCACTGGAAAAACATTTAGGGATTAATTACATGATTTAAAAATATATAATTTACTTTAAACAAAACAATTTAAACATTTAATTTTGTTTTAAAACAATTTAATCTTTGAAACTTTACTTGGAAACTTGTTGAAACTTTTCTTTGGAACTTTCATTTTATTAATTTTAAAAAAACTTGATCATTTCCCTTTGCTTTTAGAAACTTATTAGCTTACAAAAGAAACCCGAGACAAACAAACAAAATCCCGAGCCAATTTCCGAGCAACTCACGATACTCTTCTTCCCCGAGACAACTCAAAGAAGACTTCGAGCCAGACCCCAAAAAACTACGCTTCTTCCCCAACTACCCCAAACAACTCAGACACACACGTGCACATGTGCACCATGCACGCCGACCCTATCAGCTCCGACCTTCGCCACGACCATCCCCAAGTCGACGACAACCTATACGTGCTTCCTGACCACCCAGCGCCACGATCTCATCTGAAAATCGAAATCGAGCTTCTCGATCATCCACTAGAATCAAAAGCCGTCGACAAAATCACCACGTACCACCACATACGACCACTAGACACCCCACCGATCAACCCAGAGTAGCGACATGAACCCACGCGTCGATCCCCCCACCACCGGTCGATTCCGATCCACCCACGATGTCGCCAGGCCCTCAAGAACATCGACGTCCCAAAACTGCTCGAAAACCCTAAACTGCGGTCGACTAGCCGCCTCGACCATCTAAAAACCCATCCACCATTTTTCCCCTGATCCCCATCCTTCAAGCTACCTCCAGCCCTAAGCATGTCCAACAATACCTCACAGATTGTCGAAATTCGACGAGAAACCAAAAACCGATCAACTTAGAAATTCTCGACATTCCCAATCTTAAAAATCATGAAACTATTATCTAAAACCATCATTTTCTAATACGAATTTGATTATGCATTCAAATCATGAAATTAAAATGATCGATTTTTGACATATATTAGATCATCACTGTAAATCCTTGTTTTTGAAATAAGTTCTCGATATATCCACTTGAATGTATTTTCAAAAATGATATTACAATGTTGCAATCATTTTCTCTTTAAAGATTATGGCTTGAATTTGTTTAGATAGGAGATTTGAGAGTTTCTTGAGTCTGTTTACACAACAGAGTCTTATATATATACATATACACAGACATACACACCAATATACAGGGTAGTTCAAACTATATTCCAGTTAAAACATTCATGCATTCAAAATTACAACATTACTTCTTAAATCTAGCACATGCATCAAAGAATAAACACATATTTAGTTTTAAAAAGGTGTTTACTCACAGGAAAATAACAGAGAAGCATGAACATTCATATGCACAGATATTTCATAACAAACTCTTATGTAAACATGCATTCACATTCAACATTCAAGTAAACATTGCATATCATGTTACTACAACATTTATCAGACATATCAAAACATAGTAACAGATTTTAAAACTGTTTTTAAAGTTAGGTTTACTCACCTATTTCAAAGAGGCAGAGAGTTTTGGAAAACTGGAAGCTTTTGAACTTTGAAAACTTGTTACTGGAAATCTGTTGTAATCTTCTTAAAAACTGAAATGCTTGCTGAAAACTTGAATTTGAGTTGAATCTTACAGCTTGATTATCTTGCTTGAACTTTGATTTGAAAACTGGAAAGCTTGCTTTGAAAATTTATTACAGGGTTTTATTTGTTTTGAAAAATGCTTTACAGGTTTGGTGACATTTCTCTGGGTTGAAATGTTTACAGGTTTGTTCTTTTAGTTTTTGAAAAGAAGATAGAAAAAGGAAATGAAGAGGAAAGTATATGTTTATATAAGTTTAAATTATGATTTATTAAAATAAAAGAAAATAAAAATAAAAATCGACACTTGTCTTTTGCCTTGATTAAGATGCTAACACATGTGCTTAGATAGTATAATATGTTAACACTTGTAATACTACATTCATAATTATTTTTAAATGATTTTTAAAGCTTTTAAATTAAATTTCCTAAATAGATAAATACATATCTTATTTAATAAATGCTTTTCTTAATTTATAAAAATAAAACCTTTAAAAGAAAATAAAATAAAACCAATTATATTTTAAATAAAATCATATATAGTATATTTAATCCATTTTTAAATGATAATATAAAACTTCTGTATTTATTAACTATTTAATAAATATTTCCCAAATTCCTATAAATAAATTTCTTTAAAGAGAATAATATTAAAAAAATCTATTTTTAAATAAAAACCTTATCCATATGATTTAAGTCCAAACTATATTATTATTTTTATTTTGTATTTTAAACAATCACATTATTAATTGTCAATAATTATCCTATTTAAAATAAATTTAAATACACATATATATACATTTGAACAACACTTATTAAATTTGAAAATGATTATTCTATTTAAAATATATTTATAACTATATTTAAAAACAACTCATTATTAAATTGTTTGAAAATAACAACTTTACCAATTAATTTAAAAGATTATCACATTTTAAATTCCCTGAAATTCCGGGATATCACATTCCTCCCCCCTTAAAAGAATTTCGTCCCCGAAATTTAAAACAAAAGATAATCCAAAAGTTTTATTTTATTTCAACCAATTTAGGCATACATATCAGCCATACACAACAAAACAAACAATTTCATCCAAACAAAAAATTCAATCAAACAATCAACACTAGCTATCCGGACACAAATCCGGATAAGCTTCTTAAAATTATCCCGAGTTTCCCAGGTACAGATACTGGAATACTCGCTCCACTGAATCCAAACAATCAGTACTAAGCTACAGAGCTCCTACTTATCTAGATCTACAAAACTAAACAGGATATCAGACTACAAACGAGTCTGACTCAACAACCAAATCCTTCTGAACTGCTGGTTCCACAACCAGTGATGGATTTTACACGTACTCCCTTAGAGATACGTGAAATACATTGAATCCCAGTTTTCCAAACTGGCAATTCAAATCTTAAAAGCCAAACACTTATTCCTTACAAAAACTCAGAAGAATCCAATACACCTTGGAGTTAACCTCCTAGTCTTACCCAATCTTATTGCTCCCTTTACCGGAGAAAATCTCAACAACAACAAAGTCTCCAACTTCGAATTCCAAATTCTCCATCTCTAATCCACAGAACTCTTCTGATGATCCCGGGCTGCCTACATCCATTCCGATCAGCTCAACCTTCGCCGATGCTTCTAGAACAAACTGTATCAAAATAACTCAATAAAATGATCCTCTCAAGATCTACCCAAAAATCTAGAACACAAACTCTACTCCACTATTATCAGTAAACTTCACACTTACTTCTCCTATCTGGAAAATACGAAACAGATGCACTCACCCATCTGGACTCAAATCCAGAAAAATTTCCTGTAGAAACTCTCTAATACTGCAACTTCCAGTTGCTTCCACTCTAGAACAGCTGCCATCTTGCTTCCGCTGCACAACTCTGATCTGAAGTAGATGAGAATGCTTTCGATGAACACGAGCACAAACTAGACAACACATCCTGGAAATATGGTTCAACAGATCCATAAAAAGAAAACTCAGAAGTTCCATGAAATACTGAGCTGCTTCACCAAATCCTTTCTCTAGGAGACATCCTTCTACTAAGCTGAACTACCGGTACCACTCCTGGAATCCTAGTCAATACAGAAACTCAATCTCTAATGCTGACAAACCTCTGACTTCCCTGAAGACATCCGAAAAATCTCTGATAACTCAAGAGAACACTCAACTTATCGCAAGTCACTTTTGCGATCAACCCATCCTAATTCCAAAGAAACTGCTCTCTCTTTACCAAAGGGAACAACTTATGCTTATCTAGACAATCCATCGAAGAAATGGATCCCCTTTACTGCTTCTGAATTCTAGCTCTAGAAAACTGCAAAGCCAAAAGATCTCCTGCCAGCACACAAAACACTCCGAGCTGCAATGTTGCCACAGATGTCAAAGACTTCCTTATCCAAAGCTTCTTGAGAAACTCGTACCTTAAACCAAACTCAAACACTCTACTGAACTCAGTCATAACACCGAAGCAGACACACTTCCTTAACTTGTTCCAAAGAAAACATTTTCGGAGACATCCATAGTCACCGTGTCTCATCATACAGCTATTACTTCCTGAGTTGCCCAGATACCATCACTTGCTTCAACTCAACTGACAGATCCAAACTCTCAAAAATCTGCTCACACGAGCATGATCAAACTTACACTACAATGATGGACTCCGAACCTTAACAAGTTACCTTCAGAGATCGATGGAATCCTTACACCATAGCAAAGCTCACTCGAGACGGTATTAGGTCTACAGTCTCGACATATACACTTCCAACCTCAAACACTCAAACTCCAACCATTGGTAGTCGTGTTACACACACCATTATACTTTATCTACCTTTAGAACTCATATTGGAAAACCCGAACAGATAACCCAACAAATAGATATATATATAGTTATATAAAAATTACAAATACGCTCTCTCAAGATAGACACCACTCCAGAGCCTAGGTATTATCTCAACCTATGCTCTGATACCACTGTAACGGGATGAGCCAGTGGCGACTGGTAGGCTTTGCAACCATCCCAGACCCACCGTGGCATACAGTGATACCTTGAATTTGCTTTTACGGCCAGCCTCTCGACTCGCAACCAACCCTCACAAGGCCTTTACCTCTCAGGGACATGTAGGGGTAAGAGTCTCCCGTTCGCCACCAAACCGCGAAGCGAGAACCCCCTATCATGTTGTACTATAACAAATCCGATCCCAACCATAGCTTCACCGACCAACCACGCGCCTATTCCCCCACCACCGGTCGACTCCGATGCATTGACGATGGCACAGCAACCCAAAATCTGCCATCGACCAAAACTTGGGTTTAAACCCTAAATCGATTCAAATCTCCAACCACAATGAATTTAAAAATTATCTTGCATTTTTCCTACAATCAATGATCATTCCAGCACCACCATGCCAAGTTTCAACCCTCGAAAGTTTGCCGATCACTGGAAATTCGCCAAAACCCATTCTCCGTTCATCCCATAAATACAACCTTAATTCGTAACTAAAAATTCTAATTTTTGTTGTAAAAATCATTGTTTTCAAAATGGTTTTAGATGATGTAATCCAACTTTGAATTCATGCAAATCGAAAATTTGGTAAAACTTGAATTTTCACTGTATCTCTTCATTTAGACAAAACTATTTCATATTATAATGAAAATATATTTTTAACATTAAGTTTTGATGATTTAAACATGTTTTGTCTTAACATCATAAGCTATAAATGATTGGGGAAGGTGAGATTGAATTTTTGAACTTAATTAGACCCTGTAATTTTTAACAGAGGCATTATTTTCTTAATTCCAGATACATGCACACAATTATACATACATACATGAATAAATATATATCCATCTCAGCATATTTAATTCATAACTTTCCAGATCATCACATGCAAACCAGTGATTCAAACAAAACTCAGGTTAAAATACGAATTTACTTACTTTAAACAAAGAAAACCTGAGAAGTTTTCTTAACCAACTGTCACGACCCGTCTTTCTATCAACAGAAAAACGCATCATGATTTAAGAAAGAAAGGGATAGAAGAAGAAAAGATAAGAAAGAAGAAACTCAAACAACAACAGATACTCACAGCGGAACGAATGAAATATAATATATCACATAAGATATTACATAGTATCATACCATGCTGTAACGCCCCACCCCGAGACCCACCTTAGTAAAGAGAATTAACGAGTAATTCCGTCTACTAAAGCAGAGAATAGGGCTGGTTAAGGGCGACCATCTATAACTTTGTCTTAAACATCTACTGAATACGTCGATAAATGCAATATGATTTTTCCTTTCTATCTCAATGGATCGACATAGACAGTAAATGCTTAATCCAAAACTATAGGTGGCTAACGGATCTATCAGAACAAAATACAATAACTAAATGTAAAGCACATCACAGAACAGTAATCAACATCATATATATATATATATATATACATTGATACATGTTTAGTACAATACAATATGAATACAATAAATGTGGTACTCAACCACACCATATACATTGAATCAAATATAAATACATCAGAGTATGCGGAAGAAATCAACTACTCAAGCGATAGATAAGCTAATATCCAACATCAACTCCATGCTAAGTCCAATATACACCAACTCTAATGGGACGAGCCAGTGGCGACTGGTAGGCTTTGCAACCATCCCAGACCCACCGTGGCATACAGTGATACCTCGAATTTGCTTTTACGGCCAGCCTCTTGACTCGCAACCAACCCTCACAAGGCCTTTACCTCTCAGGGACATGTAGGGGTAAGAGTCTCTCGTTCGCCACCAAACCGCAAAGCGAGAACCCCCTATCATGCTGTACTGTAGCAAATCCGATCCCTTACTGGTTCAGTTTTGAAAAGAGGAATTTAATTTGAAAATAATCCAGAGCCAAACTATTTAATTTCCCATCAATTCAATTTAAATTTCCACTTCCATTTAAATTGACTCAATACTTCAATTTCCATTGAATTTGATTCAATCCCAATTCGAGTTGAATTAATCTTAATTCCTTTCCAAATTCAAATCAAATTCTATTTGATTTTAAACATATTCATTATAATTACAATTTCAAATATTCAAACTAATTTCAAATTGAATCCACTTCAATTTCAAATCATTTCAATTTCTATATGAATTAATCCCAATTCCCATTTGAATTTGAACTCATTCAATCTTAAATTTTATTTCAAATTAATCCAATTCAAATTTTCCATTTGAATTTTAAACTTATCCATCTTAAATCACAATTCCCATTTATTCAAATCAATTTCAGTTTGAACTAATTCAATTTCAATCTCAATTTTAAACTATCTCGAATTATATAAATTCGAGTTAAATTTTTAAATGTTGATTTAATTCCTTAAATCAAATTAACCCTTATTTTTGAACCAACAATCTAAATTTTTAATCATTTAAAGATAAATTTTTCCAATTATATCAGGAGATTGTAAATAGAACTTGGGTTTGAAGTTCAAAGTAATATCTTAAACATAAATTAATAAAAAAACATAAAACACTAAAGATAAATATTTATTAAGTTAAAACTTAGTGGCTTAAGTTTAAAATAGGATTTAATAAAGGTTCATACTTTCTTAAAATATATATATAATTTGTATATGTATAAAAGTATTAAACATAAAAATATAAATATAATATAAAAACATGTGAGTAAATCTACCTCTTGAAAAACTAAATTCTACTTTATAATTGAATGCATGCAAGATTTGATTATAGAAATGTCTCAAATATTACTTGCATGAGTAAAAGGATGTGATGCCTGGGTATACAAGTGATATTTATGTGAGTAACTTCATTTTTAAAAATATAAGTAGGTAAATTTGGTTGCATGCTATGTAAATTGAAATGAATATATATATATATGAAATCTGCTGTGAATATATATATGGATATATATAGGTGTGCATGCTTGTTTATCTGTAGCATTTCTGTTTCTTTGATTTCAAGCTTCTGTTTGATATAAAAACCATTATCTCTTGATTTAATCTTGGTTTGGATTTAAGACTTAAACAAAATATAACAGAACTGTTCTCTATTTCTTTTTAACCTGGTAAGCAAACTCTTCAACCAATACATATTTAAATATTGATTTGTTTGTGATAATAGATGTAAATGGTGATTTGAAAATGTTTTTGTTATAAAAATAAATGCATGAATATAAATTACAAAATGTCTGTGCCTGTTTGTATCAACAGACATATTATCATTCTGTTAATATACTCTCTGTAAAATAAATGCCTGTTATAGTTACAGGTTTCCATGTTTTAAGTTAAAAATTAAAATTCTCTCTGTAAAATCAATATTAGGCTAAGATTTTGAAAGGGAAGTTGATCACCAAAATGAAATTTCATTTTCAAAAATATTTGCAAGTAAAAATACTCAGTATATTTTTCAAATTATACTATATTATTGTAAAATTAAATCAAGTCATAAAATCTATGATTGCAAAATTTTGTTTTGAATATATAGCCAGAATCGTATTGAAAATTTATGAAATTAGACAATGATTTCAAGAATTTTAGTTGGGTATCTATTGCGAAATTGCAAGATGAACGGAATTGACAAAAAAGTCAATTTCCGTCGATCAAAGATAAATCGAGTTTCGAGTTTAAATCTGAAGGATGATGTTGTGATGTAGTTTGAAGGAAAAATGGTTGGTTAATTTTTAGATGATCGTAGGAGTGTCACGAAGTGGATTTAGGGTTTAAACCTGGTTTGACTCATCGAAGCTTGAGGTAGAAATTCGTGGTCGTGGGATGATCGGACGAGGCCGGACCAGGGGAAACAGGAAGAGGGAACTCTGTCGAACTTTTGGGCGAAAGGGCGGGGTTGCAGATGGTCGGAGGTGATGGCTGATGGTGTTATTATCAGGTCGGGTTGCTCCAGTCATTGATCGAAATACTCGTTTTCGATTCGTGATGAGATCGAAGGAGTTGGATGATCGGGGGACTAGTAGTGATCGTTGGCGACTGGTGAGCAAGGTCGGCGAGGCGTCGGAGTTGTCCAGTTCACGGTGCACGTGCACGTGCACGATGTATCAGAAGAGAGAGAGGAAGTTTGGGGAAGAAGCTTGTTCTGGGTTTCGTGAGTTTGTTTGGGAAGAAGGTTATTCGAGTGCTCGAGTTTTTAGCGTGGGTTATCCGAAAAAATATTAGGTGGGACTCGAAGTTTTTGAAGGGTTGTCTCGGGTCGTTACATTTGTTGTTCTCGACTTGGGGATGGTCATGGCGAAGGTCGGAGCTGATAGGGTCGGCGTGCATGGTGCACATGTGCACGTGTGTGTCTGAGTTGTTTGGGGTAGTTGGGGAAGAAGCGTATTTTTTTGGGGTCTGGCTCGAAGTCTTCTTTGAGTTGTCTTGGGGAAGAAGAGTATCGTGAGTTGCTCGGAAATTGGCTCGGGATTTTGTTTGTTTGTCTCGGGTTTCTTTTGTAAGCTATAAGTTTCTAAAAGCAAAGGGAAATGATCAAGTTTTTTTAAAATTAATAAAATGAAAGTTCCAAAGAAAAGTTTCAACAAGTTTCCAAGTAAAGTTTCAAAGATTAAATTGTTTTAAAACAAAATTAAATGTTTAAATTGTTTTGTTTAAAGTAAATTATATATTTTTAAATCATGTAATTAATCCCTAAATGTTTTTCCAATGATATAATTAGGTAATTAATGAAGATAAAGAATTTATCTTTAATTAAGAATGTGATTAATTAAAGTTACTTGTTAAAAGTAATTAATTAAAAGAGTAATTAATTAATGAAAGTAATTGGAGATTAATTAATAAAAGTAATTAAAGATTAATTAATGATTAGAGATTAATTAATTTAGTAATTAGAGATTCATTAATTAAGTATTTAGAGGTAAATTAATTAGTAATTAAGAAGTACTTAAATTGTAATTAAGTTTTATTAATTAATAATTAGGTTTTATTAATTAATAATTAGGTCTTATTAATAACTAAGAGATAATTAATCTATAAAGATTAATTAAGGATTAATTAACTAATAATTAAGGATTAATTAAACTGTTATTAAGTTTTATTAGTTGATAATTAAGGTTTATAAATTAATGATTAAAAGAATAATTAATCTTTAATTAAAGATTAATTAATTGGTTTTAAGAGTAATTAAAGGATGAATTACTCAGCTATGATTTATGAGATGAATGTGATTAAGTTAAGTTAATTAATTTGTTAATTAATTAAAGATAGTCACTTGGTAATTGATTAAGTATAATTACTTAATGAGATTTGATAAGTGTAATTACTTAGTGTAAGTAATTGATAAATGAATTACTGGATGTAATTGATATAAGGGAAATTACTTAATGAGAAGAAATTGAAGTATAATTACTTTGTAAAAGTAATTAAGGATTAATTATTTGATGTAATTAATATAATTAATTAAGGTAAGTAATCACAGGATGATAATTACTGTTTATAATTAATTAAGGTGGATTAATAGAAGTGATTAATTAAAGTTTAATTAAATTAATGTAATTAATTAAGGTTCAATGTAATTAATTATGGTAATTAATTAATGGAAGTAATTAATTAAGGATCATTAATTAATGTAATTAATAAGAGTAATTAAAGGTTAATTACTATTAATGGTTAAGAATAATTAATTTGTAAAATTAATTAAAGGATAATTACTTTATGTAATTAATGAATAATTAATCAAGGATGATTAATATTTAATGAGTAATTAATTAATTAAAGGTTTGTAATTAATTAATGATTGTTAAGCAAGGTTAGACAATTAATTCTTAAGTAATTAATTTAATTTAATTTAAGTTAATTAAATTAATTATAACATAGGGTTAATAATTGTTGCTTATGGATGATTGTTGTGTAGAATATCTGAATTGGATGATATCTATTGGATGATATGCTATGATATTCTGTGATATAATATTGGATATATCTATGATAAATGTGCGATATTTATCTGTGTTAAATGCTGTGTGAATTCAAGTATTGAATTGAATTGTTTAAACCTTTAAACAACTTGGCCTTTAAAATACGTTTGGATTTCGATGAGACCGGGATCGGGTTTCCAGATTTGGATATCCGAATACCACATCGATCCAAATTAACGATAGGTCGTGAATCTCAAGTGAAGATGAAGATTCAGAGTGCAAGGGTTATTGTCATTAACTCTGAGGGTGATTCCAAAATGAGTGTAATGAAAAAATGCCTTCGGTTTCGTTCGAACTCGAAACGAACTTGTATGGATTGAATGCTTTCAGCACATCGTCAGTTGGACGATGAGCATTCTAAGTGATGTGTTCTGATAAGGTAATCGTAGCCTCAAGCCTCATCAACCGGGAATGGCTAAAACAGGGGAGGTGCAGCAAGGTTAGTGGGTAGCGCCCAAGTAGGATAAGATTTCCCCTGTCTAGAGTCCCTTTTTATTCGGCTGAGTGGGCGGTTGAATAGCTACAACCGCTGGGGTTTCTTATGCGGGAATTATCCAATAAGGGATGGTTCCGGCCTTGTGTTGCAGGGGAGCGGGCGTACTCCTCGGTACGTTGATCTAGGCCACGTACTGTGACGGGCGGTACCCCAATAGCCCTGCCATTGTATGGAAATCCAACTTCCAATAAGTGCCATCGGACTTGATTGTATAACCCACTTTGTGGCCAGTATGCTGGAATTTAATAATGTAACAATTTCAGCTATATGAGTATTTATTTGAAAACCCTAGACACTATTATAATATAACTCGATTTCCTATCAAAGTTTTGGTTAGCGTAAGGTAAAAACTTTTCCATGTTTATGTGTGGGAAGTCTTACGTGATACCTTTGTTTTCAAATGGTTTTGAAGTTAAGCAATTTTAACCCGTTTACTCACACCAGACCCATGTCTGACCCAAGTGTTTATTTTCTGTTTTATAAACTCTTGGGTACTCAAATTTTTACGAGTAGCCAAGGGATTCAGGTTTGCTTTGACGAATTCTGAAGGAGCAATGGAGCAGGAGGCTTCAGCGTTTGTAGATATATAAGTGGTTCCGCTGTGTTGATCCCTGAGTCATTTTTTTGAGTCGAATTTGCTACAGTACAGCATGATAGCGGGTTCTCGCTTCGCGGTTTGGTGGCGAACTAGAGACTCTTACCCCTACATGTCCCTGAGAGGTAAAGGCCTTGTGAGGGTTGGTTGCGAGTCAAGAGGCTGGCCGTAAAAGAAAATTCGAGGTATCACTGTATGCCACGGTGGGTCTGGGATGGTTGCAAAGCCTACCGATCGTCGCTACCGACGGTTGCAAAGCCTGGGTCATGACAGTTACTGTGACGACCCGACTTTTTCTCCACAGAAAGTCGTATCATCTTGAAGAAAGAAAGGGATAGAAAAGAGAAAAGATAGAGAAGAAAGAAAGAACAACATCAGAATCTCAACAGCGGAACGAATAAATTATATTAATCACATAAATATTACATAGTATCATATACAACAGCTATCAGAGTTACACAGCTTATACAACACATACTAGACAGTTATAAACGCCTGTCTAGTTATTACAACTTCAAATACAACTCAAACAAATGACTCAGAGATCAACACAGCGGAACCACTTATATATCTACAAACGCTGAAACCTCCTGCTCCATTGCTCCTTCAGAATTCGTCAAAGCAAACCTGAATCCCTTGACTACTCGTAAAAATTTGAGTACCCAAGAGTTTAGGAAAAACAAAAATAAACTTCGGGTCAGACATGGGTCTGGTGTGAGTAAACCGTTAAAGTTGTTTAACTTAAAAACCTTTTGAAAACAAGGTATCTCGTAAGACTTCCCACACATAAACATGGAAAAGTTTTTACCTTACGCTAACCAAAACTTTGATAGAAAATCCGGTTATATTATAATAGGGTCTAGGGTTTTCAAATAAATACTCATATAGTTGAAATTGTTACATTATTAAATTCCAGCATACTAGCCACAAAGTGGGTTATACAATCAAGTCCGAGATCACTTATTGGAAATTGGATTCCATACAATGGCAGGGCTACTGGGGTACTGCCCATCATAGTACATGGCCTAGATCACCGTACCGAGGATCACTCCCAACCCCCTGCAACACAAAGACGGAACCATCCCTTACTGGACAGCCCGAACAAGACAATCCCGTAGTTGTTTCGAACCAACTGCCCACAAAGCCGAAATAAAAAGGGACTTCTAGACAAGGAAAAATCTCGTCCTACTTGGGTGCTACCCACTTAGCCTTGCTGCACCTCCCCCGTTTTAGCCATTCCCGGTTGATGAGGCTTGAGGATACGATTACCTTTAATAGAACACATCTATCTTAGAATTCTCATCGTCCACCTGACGATGTTCTGAAAGCATTCAATCCATACAAGTTCGTTTCGGGTTCGAACGAAACCGAAGGCATTATCTCGTTACACTCATTTTGGAATCACCCTCTGAGTTAATGACAATAACCCTTGCACTTCAAATCTTCATCTCTATTCAAAGTACTATCTCCGTTAACTCGTTTTGGAATCAGCCTCAGAGTTAACGACCATAGCCTTTCTCTAAATCTTCACTTGAGATGTCACGACCTATCGTTTAACTTGGATCGATGTGGTTTTCGGATAATCAAATTTGATTCCCGATCCCGGTCTCATCGAAATCCAAACGTATCTTAAAGGTCCAAGTTGTTTAAGATTTAAACAATTCAATTCAATTTAATACTTGAATTCACAGAGCATTAACATAGATAAATATCACACGTTTATCACAGATATATCCAATATCACATCACAGAATATCATAGCATATCATCCAATAGATATCAACCAAATCAGACATTCTATTCAAATAATCATCCATAAGCAACCATTTATTAATCCCTATTATAATTAATTTAATCAACTTAAATTAAATTAATTACTTAAGAATTAATTCCTAACCTTGCTTAATCAACCATTAATTAATTTCAACCTTTTAATTA
The DNA here is from genome assembly GCA_030737815.1 of Allium fistulosum. Classification (NCBI taxonomy): domain Eukaryota; kingdom Viridiplantae; phylum Streptophyta; class Magnoliopsida; order Asparagales; family Amaryllidaceae; genus Allium; species Allium fistulosum. The sequence continues at coordinate 629,606,344 of CM060903.1, read as the reverse complement.
ATTAATCATTCCTTTAAATATTAATCACTCTTGATTAATTATTCATCAATTACATAAAGTAATCATCCTTTAATTAATTTCACAAATTAATTATTCTTAATTATTTATAGTAATTAACCTTTAATTACTCTCATTAATTACATTAATTAATGATCCTTAATTAATCACTTTAAATTAATTAGAAATGGTATAGATCATTGCTTATGTATGGATGGAGGATATTGATTGCCTTGAATGGTTTGAGATCTCAGAAATGAGATAAGTGATGTTGTTTGATATGGATGCTTTGGCTGAAAGTATGATGATAATATGAATTATCTAATTGTGATGATAATGTAGATTATCTATTGTGATATTGTGAATTATCTATCTGTGTGTATATAGATAATAGAATTGAATTGTTTTAACTTTAAAACAACTTGGCCTTAAAAGATACGTTTTGGATTTCGATGAGACCGGGATCGGGTTTGCTACAGTACAGCATGATAGAGGGTTCTCGCTTCGCGGTTTGGTGGCGAACGGGAGACTCTTACCCCTACATGTCCCTGAGAGGTAAAGGCCTTGTGAGGGTTGGTTGCGAGTCGAGAGGCTGGCCGTAAAAGCAAATTCGAGGTATCACTGTATGCCACGGTGGGTCTGGGATGGTTGCAAAGCCTACCAGTCGCCACTGGCTCGTCCCATCACAGTTGGTATCAGAGCGAGGAACTTTGAATTCCAAATTCCTCCGTCTCTTATCCACAGAACTCTTCTGACGATCCTTGGCTGTCTACATCCATTCCGATCAGCTCAACCTTCGTTGATGCTTCTAGAAAAAACTATATCAAAATAACTCAACAAAATGATCCTCTCAAGATCTACCCAAAAATCCAGAACACAAACTCTACTCCACAATTATCAGTAGATTACAACTTACTTCTCCTATCCAGAAAAAACAAAACAGATGCACTCACCAATCTGGACTCAAATCCAGAAATATTTCCTGTAGAAACTCTCTAATACTGCAACTTCTAGTTGCTTCCACTCTAGAATAGCTGCCACTTGCTTCCGCAGCACAACTCTGATCTGAAGTAGATGAGAATGCTTTCGATGAACACGAGCACAAACTAGACAACACATCCTGGAAAATCTCTAATAACCCAAGAGAACACTCAACTATCACAAGTCGCTTTTGCGATCCTATCCAGTCTAATTCCAAAGAAACTGCTCTCTCTTTACCAATCAGAACAGCTTATGCTTATCTAGACAATCTATCGAAGAAATGGATCCACTCTGCTGCTTCTGAATTCCACCTCAGAAAACTGCAAAGCCAAAAGATCATCCTGCTGGAACACAAAACTCTTCCGAGCTGCACTGCTGACACAGATGCCAAGACTTCTTAATCCAAAGCTCTTCGAGAAACTCGGACCCCAACCCAAACTCAAACACCCTGCTGAACTCAGCCACAACACCGAAGCAGACACACTTCCTTAAACTTGCTCCAAAGAAAACATTTTCGGAGACATCCATAGTCACTGCGTCTCATCACACAGCTACTACTTCCTGAGGTACCCAGATATCACCACTCGCTTCTTCTCATCCGACAAATCCAAACTTGTATTTCAAAGATGGACTCCAAACCTTAACAGGTTTCCTTCATAGATTAATAAAATCCTTACACCATAGCAAAGCTCACTCGAGACGGTATTAGGTCTACAGTCTCGACATATACACTTCCAACCTCAAACACTAAAACTCCAACCATTGGTAGTCGTGTTACACACACCACTATACTTTATCTACCTTTAGAACTCATATTGGAATACCCGAACAAATAACCCAACAGATAGGTAGAAATATAGATATATATAGTTATATAAAAATTACAAATACGCTCTCTCAAGATAGACACCACTCCAGAGCCTAGGTATTCACTCTACCAAGTGCTCTGATACCAACTGTGGCGACCCGACTTTTTCTTCACTGAAAGTCGCGTCATCTTGAAGAAAGAAAGGGATAGAAAAGAGAAAAGATAGAGAAGAAAGAAGAAACAACATCAGAATCTAAACAGCGGAACGAATAAATTATATTAATCACATAAGATATTACATAGTATCATATACAACAACTATCAGAGTTACACAGCTTATACAACACATACTAGACAGTTATAATCACATGTCTAGTTATTACAACTTCAAATACAATTCAAAACAAAAGACTCAGATATCAATACAGCGGAACCACTTATATATCTACAAACGCTGAAGCCTCCTGCTTCATTGCTCCTTCAGAATTCGTCAAAGCAAACCTGAATCCCTTGGTTACTCGTAAAAATTTGAGTACCCAAGAGTTTATAAAACAGAAAATAAACACTTGGGTCAGACATGGGTCTGGTGTGAGTAAACGGGTTAAAATTGCTTAACTTCAAAACCTTTTGAAAACAAAGGTATCATGTAATGACCCGGAAATTTCGAACCCGAAATTTCCAGATAGTTAGAGAAAAGAAGAAGAGATAGAAGAAAAAGAAGAAGCAGAAGCATCAAAACACAGAAACCTCACATTCGCAGCGGATCAAAATATAATATCAAATAAATAATAATTATATAAAGGAACACTGTACTTGTCAAATTACATTTTAATATATCAGAGTTACAACATATTTACAAACACAAGACAGATAAACAATCTGTTTCAGATACTATCATATATCACAGTAGAAACTCTCCATACGTTCCTGCTCTCCAGCTCGCCTCCTGAGCTCCAGAACGTCCTAACCTGAAAATCTGTAATACTCGGTCTGACCCGAGCATTACATCAAAGTAACACCCGGGTCAGGCTGGAAACCAGCGTGAGTAAACCATCTAATATGAAAATACCAATGCAAATTTACTTATTTAAATCCCGGGTAACTCGTACTTCACTATGAGTTCATTACTTGATATGCTCAATACTTACTTCACATATCGATCAATAAAGAATCGAAGTGGTTCCGGGTATTTACTAATACCCGACTCCGGTCTCTTCGAAACCAATGTCAACTTAACTTAAATTATTCAAGTGAAATACAATTCTACTTTAAATACAGTATGTCACAGTAATTCATCATCAATAGATAGCCACATCATCGCAGTTTTAAATCAAACGTATCATATCACATAGCAATACGAACCACATATTAGGGATAACAATTTATCAAAGGCTTCCAATATCATTCAATTTATCCTTTAATTACATTTAAGTAATTAACCCTTAATTAATTCCACGATTAATTATCCTTAACCAAATACAGTAATTAACCTTAACCAAATACAGTAATTAATCTTTAATTACTTCATTAATTAATTATTTACCCTAATTATTTATCACCCTTGATTAATAACATCCAGAAATTAACTACTCTTAATTACTTTATCAAATAATTTAATTACTCCTTAATTAATTATTTCTAATTAATCCCTTGATTAATTATATAAGGTAATTTAATCTAAATTACTCTCATTAATAAATCACCTATTCAATTTATTATATTCGATAATTATCCATTAATTACCTCCCTACGTAATTATAATCCATTAATTTCATTAAGTAATTATTATCAAATCATCTAGCATCTTAACAACTAACTTCACTAAATTAAAACATTAATTAAGTTTTAAATATAATTCACTTTCCTTTACTTATAAAATTAACAATCCTTAGTTTCAAGTTAATAATTTATTTTGAAAACTTTAATTGTTAATTTATAAATCGTTATTCATTAACTAATTCAATTAATAAATCATTCTTTAATTATTACATTTGTTATCAACTTATATTAAGTTTTAAGATAAAACATTTCCTTATAAATTTCTTTTATATTTCAAACTAAGTTTGAAAATAACTTTAAGGATCTAACTTAAAACATTTAAAACAAATCATACAATTTATTTATACAAACAATTCATTTCAAAGAAATGAAATTCAAGAAATTTATTTAACTTAAAAATTTAAAACTTACTTTATTTTAAATTTAAAGACTGGTTAAACATTTTACTTTGGGTTTAACCCATGTGTACTTGAACTAAGTACATCATCTTTTCCTCTTTAAAACAATTTGACAAAAAAAATCTATTTTTAGTTTTTTTTTTTAAAAATAAACTTACTGTTAAAAAACTTTAACAGTCTTCCTACATGCTCGAATAAGCTCCCACTCGAGAAACATATGAAGAATCCCGAGCAAAGTCACAAAACACTCAGCTTCCTTCCTACTTCGAGTCAATCGAGCAAAAGACTCGAGAGAAATTAAACTCTCCCGGAAGCCTCAACCAGAACTGAAACGACGTGCACGTGTGCACGGTGCACACTGATCTGGTCATCTCCGACCATCGTTACGACCTCCAACAAGTCATCGACAACCTTACGAACCACCTCGACCTCTCAGATCAACGGAATCGCCAAGAAATTAAAATCAAGCTGCTCGAACGAAACTGGAATACGAACTTGATCGGAAAACTACCTCAGGCCGTTAACTCCGACCCCCAGGCCTCACGCCGTTCAGCCCAAAGCCACGCCTCGACATCGAGCTCCGATCCCCCCCTATGCGATCCATCCCGGTGGACTGCCCACGTCGTACAAAACTTGTCAACTCTGACGATCAAAATCTCAACAAAACCCTATTTCCATGTCGATACGCCACCACGATGATCTACAAATCATGCCACCATTTTTCTCAAGCTTCTTGACCAACGAGCTTGCTCCAGCCACGATCTCGATCTTCCCAGAATCTTCGATTACTAGAAATCGACGAAATTCCATTTCCCATTCAACTCTCAATATCTCCACAATTTCTAACTTAAAAATCTTGGTATTTTTATTAAAAATCATAACTTTTAATAACAAATCAGATTACAATGGTGAAACTTGAATTTAAAATAATCGATTTTTCTGATACATTTCCTTTTTACTGAAATTTCCTCTTTACCAGATAATTACCTAATAATTCTACTTACAAATATTTCTATTGTTTGTATTACATTATTACAAACAATTTTCTTTTAAACATCACATGCTATAATTTATTATATGGAGAGATATGAATTTATTTTGAGAGATTTTCAAGCCTGTTTAAACAAAACAGAGGCATACATGTATTCACACAGGCATGCATATAAAAATACATTTCTACATCCATGCAAATCTCATTCAAACAATTTCTACAATCAACACTTACATGCACAGTGATAACTAGCTTTAAAAAGTAAAGTTTACTCACAAATCTTGGCAGAACAGAGAAGCCTGAAATACTTCTGCCCTTGAACAAAAAATTTGAATTTCCCTTGATTTTTGATTTGCTTACTGATCTGGATTTGCCTTTAAACTGATTTTATCTTGCTTGCTGATGATTATAATTGATTTCTTGAAATGATTTTGCTTGAAGATGTTTACAGGTTTGGTATTTTTTTTTTCTGATTTAAAACGTGGCTGCAGTTTGCTTTCTTAGAAAAATGAGATAGAAAAAAATGAAAGAAGAATAAGAAGTATTGTTATATAGATTTAGTTTTTGATTTATTAAAATTTAAAAATAAAAATGTGACACTTGTCACTAAACTCTTTTGATAACTTAACACATGTTATTTAGAGTGTTTATATGTTAACACATATATCTCTCATGCATAATTATATATATTTTATTTATTTAATAAAGCTTTTTAATTTATTTTCCTAATAACTAAATACATATATTAATTATATAAATGGAAATCTTTTAAAAGAAATGGAATAAAACAAACTATATTTATACAAAAATCATTTACACATGCCTTTAAATTCAAAATATATATTAAGATATATATATCATCTTTTTGAAATCCAAATATAAGTTCAAACCAATTTTTAAATAAAATTTTAAAATCAATCTTAAAATCAATTTGATATATATATTTAAACATCCATCACTTTAATTTGAAATAAGTACTCTATTTAAAAATCTATATTCACTCACATATATATATACAATATACAATACATTTTTATTATTTGAATATAACAATTTTGCCAAATTTAATTAATTTATTAAAGGAGATTATCATATTTAATTTCTTTGAAATTCCCGGGATATCACATTCCTCCCCCCTTTGAATCTTTTCGTCCTCGAAAAGGAACGAAGCAAGAATTTTATTACAATGTTGATTATTAGTTAAATTATTCCTTAGACATCTTAACTCTTAACTCTTTTTATTTAAATTTTTCAAAACATTTTTAAAAAAAAAATTTACATAATATTATAAAAATACTTTAAAATCTATATAATATTACAAAAAATAGTTTTTATAAAAATACTTTTATAACTCGATGTTTCAACAAGTCCATCCTTGTTCTCACAGAAATTCGGTCATACGTTGATCAGACGTAGGACTGAAAATTTATAAGGACTTAGCAAACCCATTTTCAACACCCAGCGAAAATATTTAGAAAATAGTTCTATTGAAAATATAAGAAAATATTTTTGAAAACTTTTTTTTTTTTTTAAAATATAGAAAACATTTTTGAAATAGAGGAAATATCTTTGGTGAGAATGCTCTGGAAATCATCACCCCCATCCATGGTCGCAGTTAACCCGATGGTTACGTTGCCGTCCCGGCAAAATCCACAGATAACTGTAGGTCTCCGCGCTCCTCGATTACGCCATGGAACCCGCTACAGATCGCAGTTATACCCGGGCCTTACGTTGCTATCACAGCACAAACCCATATAACTGTAGGCATCAGCGCCACCGAATTTCGCTGCCAAATAATGAAACTTCTCCCACATAGGTCGCAGTCTACCGATATAAAATCAAACGCAGACTGTTGGCTCTCAGCGGCACACACGACTTTCGCTATGTTACCATAGTGTAACAGTCTACCGATATAGAATCAAACGTAGACAGTTGGCTTTCAGCGGCACACATGACTTCCGCTATGGTCTGCAGTAGATCGCAGTGACATTGAGTTACACTGTCGTCACAGCATAACCCAAATGCCTCTGTGGGCACCATCCCCTCGACTTTCGCTACACAAATAATCCTCAGGAACTAGTTTTGTCCGGACTCCTCACAGGATCAACTTTAGAATCCCCCCTTGGGGTTCAAGGCAGTACCACCCAGTGGCACTCCTGAGATGTTCATTTCAAGGGAGCGCCTTTTTCCCCAGAGCTATACTCAAAACATTTTATACTATATACTTATAGTATCTTCAAATCATACCCTTTATGATTTATCAAAATCTCCTTTACACAAAATCGATTACCAAAATCGATAATTCTCAAACTAGGCTTTTCAAAATCCAAAAATTGATTTTTCCAAAAATCAAAAGCCTTTTTCCAAATTCATAGGTTCCCAAAACCTTTTCCAAAATCATTCTCAAAAGATCCTTAATATATATATAGATATAGATATAGATATACTTTGAAAATCTTTGGATCATTTCAAACTTTGTATAAAACCTCTTTTATACTTCAAATATTTCAAAACCCTTTTCTTTTAGCAATAGATTCAACAAGGGAAGATTTACCTTATATAACAAGGATATATAACTTTATTTTATTCTAAATCAAATATTCACATTTGATAAATCTTTTATAAAGTTATTAACCATATTTCTTTTCAAAAACCATGTTACAGTTCTTATCCCCAATCTTTAATATCAATTTCATTCAAATCTGTATGATGCACACATATCATCCGTACACAATATCAATCTGATCACTCAATCGATCACACAATTTCACTTCCGAACTAGTATCGTCCACCCGACTTCCTAGTGCGGACTTAGATCTGGTTTCTTGATCAGAAACCGTCATTCTCCTTGCATAGTCATAACTATGATAGAGAATATCCAGAACCAATCAAAAATCCATATCCAGGTTCGCCGTCGAAAATCGAGCGAAAAATCCCAACTCTGATCGATAATACTATCTCGAAATTCTGTGCTCGAATCTGGATCAAATCACTATGCGAATAGAATAATATACGTATATCCTACGTATTTATCTTTATTGGTTATTAGCCAAATCAATTCTCTTTTCTATTCACATTTCCTTTAATTCCATTACTTATTCTCAATTGCTTCCATTTCCAATTGAGTTATTACTTCAATTACAAACAGTTTGAACTCTGACCAATTTAAATTTAAAAATAGCTTGAATTTTTTTTTTTAAAATAGATAAGTAGTTGAAAAATAGTTATTAGTTTGTAAAATATCTATAGAATAGTTAAATAATTGGAAAATAGTTGTAAAATAGTAATTAGTTATAAAGTAGTTAAAACAGTAATTAGTTTATAAAACAGTTGAAAAATTGTTAAATAATTCCAAAAATAATTGTAAAACAAGTGTAAGATAGTTTGGGGTTTAAAAAGATAGATTGTATAGTAAATAGTTTGGAAAAATATATTTGTATTAAAACAATTTATTTTGAAAATAAACCAGAGTCAAACTGTTAAATTCTTATCAATTTAATTTAAATTTCCACCTCCATTTAAATTAACTCAATTCTTCAATTTCCATTGAAATTGATTTAATCCCAATTCAAGTTGAATTAACCTTAATTCCTTCCCAAATTCAAATCAAATTCCATTTGATTTTTTTTTAACTTATTCAACTTTAATCACAATTTTAATTAATTCAAATCAATTTGGATTAATTTCAAATTGAACCAGCTTCAATTTCACATCATTTCAATTCTAATTTACCATTAAAACTTATGCTTATCCATCTTCAATCATAATTCTAATTAATTCAAACCAAATCCAATTTGAACAAATTTCAATTTAAAACTCAATTTTAAGCTATCTCGAATTATATAAATTCGAGTTAATTTTTTTTTAAATGTTGATTTAATTTCTTAAATCAAATTAACTTATATCTTTAAACCATTAAATTCTGAATCCAAATTTCAAAATTCTTTTTTTTTAAAATTATCTTTACTTAACTTATTACAAAGTTCAAATAAGAATTCAAAAACAATTTAATCTTTGGATTCTAATTTATTATCCATTTTCAATTTCCAGATCTCAAACCCATTTTGAGATCACTCATAACTCTCATTTAAATTAACCATTTAACTACCCAAGTTAAATTTAAATTTCATCTTGAAATTTCCAATTCAAGTTATTCATTCAAACTTATTTAACTTCCTCCAAGTTAAATTAAATTTACTTAATCCGGTCAACTTTTACACAATTTGAATTCCCATTCAAATTTTAAACTTCAGATTAATAATCTTTCCCCTTTTAAGTTTAAAAACTTAATTCACTTAGGGTTTTCACATCACATTCCCAGGAAAAATTTAAACTCAACACTTAGAGTTATTTCAAAGCATCTTTGATATTATGTATATCCTCATATATACATTTTCTTTACACACCAAGTTATACCTTAAATTTTTAAACCACATTTGGTTTTAATTTAAAACAATTTCTTTAAATAATTTCAAGTTTTCTGGATTTAGAATTTAAAACTTCACAATTTAAAACCCACTACAATTTACAAGTCATATTTTCCTAAATGTTTTATTTCCCTAAAACATTTAATTTTACTTAATTATTTTTGACATTTCATTATTAAATACAACAACCATTTATGATAATAACCAAGATTATCATATCTGGAAACCAATTCATTATTATCTTTATTCTTGATAACACTTCTATAAATTTAAGATTTTAATTTCAGTTTGAATTCTATTTCAAACTTATCTTCATTTAATTTCAATTTCGTTGTATTTCTATTACCACTTAATTCTTATTATTTTATTTAATTCCAATGATTCAACACCAATTTCTTTAATATATTAAAAGAAATATTGCTTTATATATCAAATATAATCTTATATAAAAATCATTTAAAATCTTTATATATGAAAATAACAAATACGCTCTCATATATATATACACTCAACTCGTTCTAGGGTACCATCGACCCTATCCTTAACGAGTAATCTCAACAGAGCCAAGGTTCTTGCTTAACCTTCAGCTCTGATACCAAATGTAACGACCCGGAAATTTCGAACCCAAAATTTCCAGATAGTTAGAGAAAAGAAGAAGAGATAGAAGAAAAAGAAGAAGCAGAAGCATCAAAACACAGAAACCTCACATTCGCAGCGGATCAAAATATAATATCAAATAAATAATAATTATATAAAGGAACACTGTACTTGTCAAATTACATTTTAATATATCAGAGTTACAACATATTTACAAACACAAGACAGATAAACAATCTGTTTCAGATACTATCATATATCACAGTAGAAACTCTCCATACGTTCCTGCTCTCCAGCTCGCCTCCTGAGCTCCAGAACGTCCTAACCTGAAAATCTGTAATACTCGGTCTGACCCGAGCATTACATCAAAGTAACACCCGGGTCAGGCTGGAAACCAGCGTGAGTAAACCATCTAATATGAAAATACCAATGCAAATTTACTTATTTAAATCCCGGGTAACTCGTACTTCACTATGAGTTCATTACTTGATATGCTCAATACTTACTTCACATATCGATCAATAAAGAATCGAAGTGGTTCCGGGTATTTACTAATACCCGACTCCGGTCTCTTCGAAACCAATGTCAACTTAACTTAAATTATTCAAGTGAAATACAATTCTACTTTAAATACAGTATGTCACAGTAATTCATCATCAATAGATAGCCACATCATCGCAGTTTTAAATCAAACGTATCATATCACATAGCAATACGAACCACATATTAGGGATAACAATTTATCAAAGGCTTCCAATATCATTCAATTTATCCTTTAATTACATTTAAGTAATTAACCCTTAATTAATTCCACGATTAATTATCCTTAACCAAATACAGTAATTAACCTTAACCAAATACAGTAATTAATCTTTAATTACTTCATTAATTAATTATTTACCCTAATTATTTATCACCCTTGATTAATAACATCCAGAAATTAACTACTCTTAATTACTTTATCAAATAATTTAATTACTCCTTAATTAATTATTTCTAATTAATCCCTTGATTAATTATATAAGGTAATTTAATCTAAATTACTCTCATTAATAAATCACCTATTCAATTTATTATATTCGATAATTATCCATTAATTACCTCCCTACGTAATTATAATCCATTAATTTCATTAAGTAATTATTATCAAATCATCTAGCATCTTAACAACTAACTTCACTAAATTAAAACATTAATTAAGTTTTAAATATAATTCACTTTCCTTTACTTATAAAATTAACAATCCTTAGTTTCAAGTTAATAATTTATTTTGAAAACTTTAATTGTTAATTTATAAATCGTTATTCATTAACTAATTCAATTAATAAATCATTCTTTAATTATTACATTTGTTATCAACTTATATTAAGTTTTAAGATAAAACATTTCCTTATAAATTTCTTTTATATTTCAAACTAAGTTTGAAAATAACTTTAAGGATCTAACTTAAAACATTTAAAACAAATCATACAATTTATTTATACAAACAATTCATTTCAAAGAAATGAAATTCAAGAAATTTATTTAACTTAAAAATTTAAAACTTACTTTATTTTAAATTTAAAGACTGGTTAAACATTTTACTTTGGGTTTAACCCATGTGTACTTGAACTAAGTACATCATCTTTTCCTCTTTAAAACAATTTGACAAAAAAAAATAATCTATTTTTAGTTTTTTTTTTAAAAAAAAAAATAAACTTACTGTTAAAAAACTTTAACAGTCTTCCTACATGCTCGAATAAGCTCCCACTCGAGAAACATATGAAGAATCCCGAGCAAAGTCACAAAACACTCAGCTTCCTTCCTACTTCGAGTCAATCGAGCAAAAGACTCGAGAGAAATTAAACTCTCCCGGAAGCCTCAACCAGAACTGAAACGACGTGCACGTGTGCACGGTGCACACTGATCTGGTCATCTCCGACCATCGTTACGACCTCCAACAAGTCATCGACAACCTTACGAACCACCTCGACCTCTCAGATCAACGGAATCGCCAAGAAATTAAAATCGAGCTGCTCGAACGAAACTGGAATACGAACTTGATCGGAAAACTACCTCAGGCCGTTAACTCCGACCCCCAGGCCTCACGCCGTTCAGCCCAAAGCCACGCCTCGACATCGAGCTCCGATCCCCCCCTATGCGATCCATCCCGGTGGACTGCCCACGTCGTACAAAACTCGTCAACTCTGACGATCAAAATCTCAACAAAACCCTATTTCCATGTCGATACGCCACCACGATGATCTACAAATCATGCCACCATTTTTCTCAAGCTTCTTGACCAACGAGCTTGCTCCAGCCACGATCTCGATCTTCCCAGAATCTTCGATTACTAGAAATCGACGAAATTCCATTTCCCATTCAACTCTCAATATCTCCACAATTTCTAACTTAAAAATCTTGGTATTTTTATTAAAAATCATAACTTTTAATAACAAATCAGATTACAATGGTGAAACTTGAATTTAAAATAATCGATTTTTCTGATACATTTCCTTTTTACTGAAATTTCCTCTTTACCAGATAATTACCTAATAATTCTACTTACAAATATTTCTATTGTTTGTATTACATTATTACAAACAATTTTCTTTTAAACATCACATGCTATAATTTATTATATGGAGAGATATGAATTTATTTTGAGAGATTTTCAAGCCTGTTTAAACAAAACAGAGGCATACATGTATTCACACAGGCATGCATATAAAAATACATTTCTACATCCATGCAAATCTCATTCAAACAATTTCTACAATCAACACTTACATGCACAGTGATAACTAGCTTTAAAAAGTAAAGTTTACTCACAAATCTTGGCAGAACAGAGAAGCCTGAAATACTTCTGCCCTTGAACAGAAAATTTGAATTTCCCTTGATTTTTGATTTGCTTATTAATCTGGATTTGCCTTTAAACTGATTTGATCTTGCCTGCTGATGATTATAATTGATTTCTTGAAATGATTTTGCTTGAAGATGTTTACAGGTTTGGTATTTTTTTTTATTTTTTTTCTGATTTAAAACGTGGCTGCAGTTTGCTTTCTTAGAAAAATGAGATAGAAAAAAATGAAAGAAGAATAAGAAGTATTGTTATATAGATTTAGTTTTTGATTTATTAAAATTTAAAAATAAAAATGTGACACTTGTCACTAAACTCTTTTGATAACTTAACACATGTTATTTAGAGTGTTTATATGTTAACACATATATCTCTCATGCATAATTATATATATTTTATTTATTTAATAAAGCTTTTTAATTTATTTTCCTAATAACTAAATACATATATTAATTATATAAATGGAAATCTTTTAAAAGAAATGGAATAAAACAAACTATATTTATACAAAAATCATTTACACATGCCTTTAAATTCAAAATATATATTAAGATATATATATCATCTTTTTGAAATCCAAATATAAGTTCAAACCAATTTTTAAATAAAATTTTAAAATCAATCTTAAAATCAATTTGATATATATATTTAAACATCCATCACTTTAATTTGAAATAAGTACTCTATTTAAAAATCTATATTCACTCACATATATATATATACAATATACAATACATTTTTATTATTTGAATATAACAATTTTGCCAAATTTAATTAATTTATTAAAGGAGATTATCATATTTAATTTCTTTGAAATTCCCGGGATATCACATATCACGTAAGACTTCCCACACATAAACATGGAAAAGTTTTTACCTTACGCTAACCAAAACTTTGATAGGAAATCTGGTTATATTATAATAGGGCCTAGGATTTCCAAATAAATATTCACATAGCCGAAATTGTTACATTCATTAAATTCCTGCATACATAGGTATACTGTGACGCCCCACCTCTATACCCACGCTAACCAAGAACACTACGATGTAGTGCTGTAACGACCACGACTTTCTCTCCATAGAAAGTCGTATCGCTAATAAGAAAGAAAGGGATAGAAAGAGAAAAGAAGAGAAAGAAAGAACTAAACAATATCAGAATCTCACAGCGAAATGAAACAAAATATATTATATCACATAAATATTACATAGTATCATATACAACACTTATCAGAGTTACACAGATTCACATCATATACTAGACAGTTATAAACATCTGTCTAGTTATTACATCTCAATACAAACAAAGATCTAAACAAGATCAACACAGCGGAAACTACTATCTATATCTACAACGCTGAAGCCTCCTGCTCCATTGCTCCTCCAAAATTCGTCAAGGCTAACCTGAATCCCTTGGCTACTCGTAAAAATTTGAGTACCCAAGAGTTTATAAAACAGAAATAAACAACTTGGGTCAGACATGGGTCTGGTGTGAGTAACAGGTTAAACTTGTTTAACTTCAAAACCTTTTGAAAGAAAAGGTATCACGTAAGACTTCCCACAAATAAACATGGGTAAGTTTTTACCTTACGCTAACCAAAACATTTGATAGGAAATTCGATTGTATTATAATAGGGTCTAGGGTTTTCAAGTAAAATACAGAAATAGCTGAAATGCTTACATCTCACATTCCAACATAGTTGGGCACAACTAATACGTACGGCACTTATTGGATTTTGGATTCCATACAATGGCAGGGCTACCGGGGTACCGCCCGTCACAGTACGTGGCCTAGATCACCGTACCGAGGATCACTCCCAATCCCCTGCAACACAAGGTCGGAACATCCCTTACTGGATAATTCCCACACAAGATACCTCACGGTTGGGATCAGCAACCGCACCACTAAGTCGAAAATAGAAAGGGACATCTAGACAGAGGTAACCTTGTCCTACTTGGGTGCTACCCACTAACCTTGCTGCACCTCCCCTGTTTTAGCCATTCCCGGTTTGTGAGGCTTGAGGTCACGATTACCTTTAAATAGAACACATCTATCTTAGAATGCTCATCGTCCACCTGACGATGTTCTGAAAGCATTCAATCCATACAAGTTCGTTCCGGGTTCGAACGAAACCGAAGGCATTATTTCGTTACACTCGTTTTGGAATCACCCTCAGAGTTAACGACAATAACCCTTGCACTCTGAATCTTCATCTTCACTTGATTCACGACCTATCGTAAATTTGGATCGATGTGGTATTCGGGTCTCCAGACCTGGAAATCCGGTATACGGAAACCCGATCCCGGTCTCATCGAAATCCAAAGCGTATCTTTTAAGGCCAAGTTGTTTTAAAGGTTAAAACAAATCCAATTCATTATCTTTATACACAAAGAAAGATAATTCACAACGGATAATCAACATTATCAGATAATCCATACAATTCAACTAACATCCATATCATACAGCATATATCTCATCAGAGATATCAATCAATGCTAAGTATTCAATACTAACACCCATTCATAAGTAATGATTTATATCATCTCTAATTAATTTAAAGTGAATTAAATTAATTACTTTATTTTATAAATCCTTCTTACTTAACCATTAATTAATTACAATTAATTAATAAATTATCCTCTAATAATTCATTTTAATTAATCATCTTTGATTAATTATCTTTTAATTACATCCAAGTAATTTATCTTTAATTAATTACTCAAATTAATTATCATTAACCACTTATAGTAATTAACCTTTAATTATATCATTAATTAATTAACTAAAATTAATTAAGTTAATCAACTATAATTAATTACATTAATCCTTAATTAATTATATTGATTAATTACTTCATTTATTAATTATTACTTAATTAATCAATCTTAATTACATCATTAATTATATTAATTAATGATCCTTAATTACAACTTAATTATTAATTACTTAATTAAATTAATTACATTAAGTAATTAACCTTTAATTAAACAACATTTATTAATCACTCTTGATTAATCTTCAATCAGTAATTAATTACCCTTAATTACTTTCATTAACTAAATTAATTACTCCTTAATTAATTTCTTAATTAATCCCTCGATTAATTATTCAAAGTAATTAACTCAAATTACTTCTATTAATAAAATCATTTATTCAACTAATTACTTCCAGTAATTATCTTATTATTTACTTCCCTAAATAAACTTACCTTAATAATTACATTAAGTAATTATTATCAAATCATCTCCTGATTATTCTAAATTAATTAAACTTAATTAATTAATTTAACTAAATCAAATTAACTTCAATTAATTACAATAAGTAATTAATTCTTAATTACTTCCAATAAGTAATTACATTTAAACAAATTCATAAATGATTATTCTTAAATTAATTAAACTAATTAATTATCAAAATTAATCCTATTAATTAATTATTTAATAATCCATAGTTAATGACTTCATTAACAATTATTTAATTACTTTCCTTAAGTAATTAACTTATATTAATATTATTAATTCTAAATTAATAAATCTTAATAACCAATTTATTTATCTCTAATTACTAAATTAATTAAGTGTTAACCATAACTTAATTAATATTTAATTACTTATTAATTAATTCCTAACCATTAATTAATACTCTAATCTATAATCCCTAACTACAAATTAATCATCCCTAATTTATTTATCTTAATCCTAACTAAATTAGTTTAAACCTTTAATTATTTATTTAATTAATCAAAATGATTAATTAATCAAACAAATTAATTATCCATTAAATTTCCTAATTAATTTAATGAACACAAATCTTTAATTACTTTTAAACAACATTTCTAAAACTCTTTTATTTTACAAGTTAAAGAAATACTCATTCAATAAAGAAATTTAAAAGGGTTCTAAACAAATTCATATTTAAATTTATAAAACTTATTTATTTCCAATCTAAAATTTCAAAACCAAACTTGAATTCATATATTAAAAACTGATTTCAAATCCTGTCTTAATATTTCTTCACCATTTAAATTCAGTTTAAAATTTAAACTAACAGGCTTTTGA
This sequence comes from Allium fistulosum, assembly GCA_030737815.1. NCBI lineage: Eukaryota > Viridiplantae > Streptophyta > Magnoliopsida > Asparagales > Amaryllidaceae > Allium > Allium fistulosum. The sequence goes on along the minus strand of CM060903.1, from coordinate 629,589,472 downwards.
AAAACCTGGCAACACATAAAAGTACTCGAGTCTCCACTAAAACACTTCGAGTCGCACATCAAAATTCCCGAGATTCCCACGAACAAAACCTGAGACTCGCATTTGCCTTCTCCAGTAAACAGACTTCACCCAGATACCTTCGATCTCGTGCACGTGCACGACCACCAGCGTCAACTCCGACCATCGCCGAGTATCCCCACAAGTCAGCGATCCTCCCTACACCATATCACGATCATCAATTCTTCGATCACTACTCGAATTCGAAATCGAGTAGCATCACCCAAAACTGGAACAGAAAGACCAAACTCCCCAAAACCTGTCAGCACTTCCCCCACGGCGCTCCGTTCACCAGAGAGCTTCCACCACCGGCCACAGCCTCGCCTACGACCAAACTTTCAACACCTAAAACCAAGTTGAACTCGATCTTCTCTACAGGCCGTACCGACCCAGACAAGTTGCCTAGTTAAAACTAGGGCTACAGATAAGAAACCATCACCGCAGCTACCAAGGTGATTTGCATCATCATCACTCATTTTTCCACACTTCTCTGATTGCTCCTCTACCCACAAGAAAAATCCCGACCCTTTAATATCAATAGATCACCAGAATTTACAAGTTTTCCCCTTTTTGTTAAAACCAGAACTGCTCCTTTAATCCTAAACTAACAACTATGATTTTAATACTAAAAATCATGTTATCATTTATGTTTTCAATTTATAAATCTGAATTTATAAATTACAAGGTTCGAATTTTTACTTTTATATAACATGCACTGTTATTTTTGATTTCCAGAGACACTTGTGTTTAAAGTTTAACTTAACTAAATTTTAAAACATTCTTCTATGATAAATCAACAATTCTTACTTATAAGTTAAGTCCTAATAAACTAAATCAAGTGATAAAAGATTTAAAGGAAATTTTGAGTCTGGCAACAAAACAAAACAGAACAGAGAACATATTCATGCATACAATACATCCATATATACCAAACCCAACATGCATTTGAAACCAAACATAACACAAAGAATTACATCACATTTAATTACTGCAAACATGATTATCACATGAAGAAATCAAGCAACTTACTTACTTAAGTTATTTTTAAATAAAACTGTTACTCACCTGTTTAAAGATGAACAGAGCCTATTATTTTGAAAAGCTTTTGAAACTGGGAATCTTAAACTGGAATGCCTCATTGATTTAAAAGCTGGAGTTGCTGGAGCTTTAGATTGCTTTAAACCTACATGCAAGATGGCTTCCAGGTTGAAAAATGACTGCAAGCAGTTTGAATTGCTTCCAGACAAATTTCCAGGTTTGCTTCAATTATCTCAGATTGAAGAAAATGCTTGCAAGCTTCCAGATTTGCTTTGCATACTTCCAGATTAAAAGAAAATGCATCCTAATCATCTAAGGTTGAAGATAACGAATGCAGATTTGCAGGCTGAAGACTTTTATTTGCAAAATTGGTCTTTGAAAATGAGTTTCTAGTTTTTGAGGAGGAACTGATTTTGATTTGCAAACTTGTTTACAGGTTTTTGAATTTGATTTCTGATTTGGATATCTTTCTGGGTTTTGTTTTTAGTTTTTGTAAAGATGAAGAGAAAAATAGAAGTTGAGAATATTTTGAACGGTAAAACTTTGAACTGGAAACAATAACCAGATTTCTTTCTTTTGGAAAATGAGAAAAAGAATGAGAAGGGAAAGAGATGTATGTATAGATTTAATTTGGATTTATTGAAAATTAAAGAAAATAAATAAATAAGGGACACTTGTCATTAGTATTTCTAATTACTTAACACTTGTTATTATGAGGCTTTAGTATAATTACACTTGTCTTTGTATTTTTCTATTTATTTTAAATTATTTAAAAAGCCTTTTTCTTATTTATTTAAACACTTATCTATATATATTAAAGAGAAACAAAAGCTAATTATACTTATAAATAAAAGTTTATACAAATATTTTAAAATCCAAAACAAAAGAATATATATATTCTTTTGAATTTCAAAACTTAAATTCAAATTTAAATAAAATTAAATCCTAAGATTCCATTTAAAAGTTAAGTTATATATATTTACATACACTATTTATTCCATTTAAAATAACAATTCCTTTTAGCATTAAAATTCATACATATAAACAATAATACATTATACTTGTTATTTGAAAATAACATATTTTATAATTTAAACAAGAGATTATATTATCAATAAATATTTAAAAAGAAATAAAACAAACCAATTTTGTAAATCTTATTTATTTAAACTTAAGTTAAAAATATCTCTTAAACAATTAAATATTTACTTAAAGTATTTTAAAACTATAAAATTACTTATTTAAATATCTTTGAAAAGTCCAGATTAAATTAAATATAAATTTCCAATTTATCAAGGCTTCTATTTACAAAATATACAAATAAATATATATATATCCAAATAGAAATATCTTATTAACTTTTAAAAGGTAAAATCATCAATTAATACTAATTTAATCAGATTATTAAATTAAATTCAAATCTTATTATCAAAGATTATCCATATCAATTTAATTATTCAACAGATTATTAAATTGATATTGTTAAAATTTCCGGGATATTACAAGTGCTGTCAATTAGCACGGAGAATAAGGCTGTTGAGGAGCGACCATCCGTGTAACTTCTTCGTGCGAGCACCGACATGTCAGATAGAATAGAATGCATATCTTTTAAAGAGGAAATCCAACATACCGATACAAACACAAAGCTATCACATGGTGGCTATATATAATCTTCGGAAACAAATATAGAAATAAACATAACACAAATCAGTCACAGACAATTCATATCACAAAGGCGGAATAAGATATGAATATTACACCTAAAAGTGTACATCAGAGTAGTGGTCAAATAAGATCCACAATAACACAAAAGAATAGATACAAGTGCAAGACAATAGAATACGTATACATCAAGGAGTCTCATCACAAATGCATACAACAAAAAACTACTAAACTAGAGTAGTTAGCCAAAAGTCAGAAGATGGCTCCAGATAAGAAGTCATGAGGAAGGACCTGTAAAATCTCAGTCTGACCCGAGTATTATTTAAGAAGAAAATAATAAACGGATCAGTCTAGCTATAATTATCAGATAAAATGAGATAGAATATGAGATATGATAATAGAACGTATGATAACAAAAAGGTGTCATACTATGAAAAGTATACATTAGAAATCCTACAAAAGTCATACAATATCTCAATAATCTCAAAACAGAGAAAAGAATGTCATATTCTTAGTTTAATTCACCCAGCCACAATAAAATGACATACTCATCAATGTCAATGGTAAAAGCTGGTGAAACATAAAATTCCAGAAATCAATAATTAGAAATCCAGAAATCACAAGAAAAGGATGGCCAACCCCAAACAGGAGCCTGAAAGCCGGTACATTGACGCAGTGCAAACGGTACGTCCAATGAACCAGAAAGCCGAGACATCGATGTAGTACAAACGGTACATCAGATGAATCAAACATTGACGCAGTGCAAACGGTACGTACAATGAATCGGAAAGACAGAGACATCGATGTAGTACAAACGGTACATCAGATGAATCGAACATTGACGTAGTGCAAACGGTACGTCCAATGAATCGGAAAGACAGAGACATTGATGTAGTACAAACGGTACATCAGATGAATCGAACATTGACGCAGTGCAAACGGTACGTCCAATGAACCAGAAAGACAGAGACATCGATGTAGTACAAACGGGACATCAGATGAATCGAACATTGACGCAGTGCAAACGGTACGTCCAATGAATTAAACAATGACGCAGTGCAAACGGTACGTCCAATGAACCAGACAGACAATACAATTCAGAACATTGACGCAGTGCAAACGGTACGTCCAATGAACTAGAAAGCCGAGACATCGATGTAGTACAAACGGTACATCAGATGAATCGAAACACATTAAAAGTACTTGGGTTGCCAGCCCACAAAGAAATGAGACGAAGCTCAATAAAATGAAGTACAGTCCTTCATACGGACAAAGAGACATCGCACAATTGCTAGTCTAAATCATAAAATGATCATCATGATCAGCGAGAAGTGTCAATCACACCAAGCTAGTAAATATATGAGTTTAGCTTCATGTCCCATAACCACTTGCTTAACTTAAATATTTACGAACAAGCTGTAAATCTTCACTAGGAAAATGTCACGAAAAGGGTTCAATCGAACAAGTCCAAAAGCTAACCGACGAAGTGAACGCAAGCGTTTCATACCACTCGTTTTACTAAGTCGTTTAAGTCGATTTCTCATTCGAGTGAAGTAAAGGCTTATATATATTAGTAGATTGGAAATCAGTTTGAGAAAACGAACTTTTGATATTAAAAATAATGTTGAAATCGATTTGATGAAAGAGTTTTGATATTTACTACTAGTATTAAAGCCTTCATATCTTTAAAGTGACAAGTCATAAAACGATTGTTGGAACAATCTATCACAAAAATTCACATTCGCAGACGTGAATACAATCCAAGGAAATCAGCTCAAAATGCATCAAAGTAGAAATTCTGATAAATGTTTTTCAGATAAGATTGCCTACGTAGAGTAATACGGGGTTCGACCTAAGGGAAGAATGCCACGCGACCTAGCAGAAGAAAAGGTCGAACGACCTAGGGGAAAACAGGTCAAACGACCTAAGTGCTAACTCGCGAACGACTTACGACTTAAGAGGGTTCTGCGACCTAAGTGGGATGCGCGACCTAAGAAAGTACGCGACTTAACAGTTTAAGGTTCTACGACCTAACGAGTTAAAAAGGTCCAACGACCTAAGAAAATTAGGGTCATACGACCTAAAGAGGTTCGCGACATAAGGTTGTTCGCGACCTAAAAGTGCACGACCTAAGGTCTTACGACCTAAGCCTTGAATACGAGCTACGAGCTAAGGCAGGAACGACCTAGTGAAGTTAGGTCGAGGACGACCTACGACTTAAGCCAGGGCGAGCGAGCTAACTGCAAACGACTTAAGGCCAAACGACCTACGACTTAACTCGAGGCGAACGAGCTAACTGCAAACGACTTAAGCCTTTAACTCGTGAACGACTTATGCCTTTAACTCGTGAACGACCTAAGAAGGCGGTGACACTTCAATGCAGCGACCTAATGCCTTAACTCGCGTACGACCTAGCGACTTAAGTTCGATACGACCTAGGATTTAAGAGCTAACGACCTAGGACTTAAGCTCAAATACGAGCTAACTGCAAATGACTTAAGCCTTTTGCCTGGAGATTATAGGTCGGCAACGACCTACGACTTAAGGGCGAATTCGACCTACGACCTATGGACGAGCGACCTAACTTCGAACGAGCTAAAAATGGCCAGAACGACCTAGTAGCAGTTTTTCACCAAAATCACTAAATTTTGGAGTTTTTCGCCAATCCAATCCAAACCAAATGCAAATGTTGATGCTAGAGTGATAGGGAATTATTCCCAACGGTCCAATGACGATTATAGGCAAGATGTGAGATCAAAAATCTCACCTTTTCACGGAATTTGATGAAGACGAAGCTCGGGGGCAAAGCAAAGATCAACCACAAGCTTGAATCAATGTCTTCACTTTGAATTTGGAGTTAGATGTTGAATTTGCTAAAGAACTTGAGCTTGGAATTTTAATTTCCTATTCCCTCCACCATTTTTGCTAAAGCTTCAAAGTTGATGAAGTGATGAAGAGAAGGAAGGGGTTGGGCTGAGTTAGAAGAGGTGCAGCCCAAACCAAAAGCCCAACACAAAAAGTGACGAAAATTTCACTATCTCCAAACATATCGAAGTTTACACTCAAAAAGATCGCAAACGTCATTTTGAACTCAATGGGGGTGGTCTCGAGTCCTAATTTGACCGTATGCAAAAAGTAGCTTTTCGGACTAACATCCGACTAACAATAAAATATTTAAATATAAAATCGATAAATATGCGGGTTGTTACATATACAATCAAGTCCGATGGTATTTATTGGAAGTTGGATTCCATACAATGGCAGGGCTACTGGGGTACCGCCCATCACAGTACGTGGCCTAGATCAACGTACCGAGGAGTACACCCGCTCCCCTGCAACACAAGGCCGGAACCATCCCTTACTGGATAATTCCCGCATAAGAAACCCCAGCGGTTGTAGCTATTCAACCGCCCACTCAGCCGAATAAAAAGAAGGGACCTCTAGACAGGGGAAATCTTATCCTACTTGGGCGCTACCCACTAACCTTGCTGCACCTCCCCTGTTTTAGCCATTCCCGGTTGATGAGGCTTGAGGCTACGATTACCTTATCAGAACACATCACTTAGAATGCTCATCGTCCACCTGACGATGTGCTGAAAGCATTCAATCCATACAAGTTCGTTCCGGGTTCGAACGAAACCGAAGGCATTATCTCGTTACACTCATTTTGGAATCACCCTCAGAGTTAACGACAATAACCCTTGCACTCTGAATCTTCATCTTCACTTGAGATTCACGACCTATCGTTAATTTGGATCGATGTGGTATTCGGATATCCAAATCTGGAAACCCGATCCCGGTCTCATCGAAATCCAAACGTATTTTAAAGGCCAAGTTGTTTAAAGGTTTAAACAATTCAATTCAATACTTGAATTCACACAGCATTTAACACAGATAAATATCACACATTTATCACAGATATCCAATATTATATCACAGAATATCATAGCATATCATCCAATAGATATCATCCAATTCAGATATTCTACACAACAATCATCCATAAGCAACAATTATTAACCCTATGTTATAATTAATTTAATTAACTTAAATTAAATTAATTACTTAAGAATTAATTATCTAACCTTGCTTAACAATCATTAATTAATTACAAACCTTTAATTAATTAATTACTCATTAAATATTAATCATCCTTGATTAATTATTCATTAATTACATAAAGTAATTATCCTTTAATTAATTTCACAAATTAATTATTCTTAACCATTAACAGTAATTAACCTTTAATTACTCTTATTAATTACATTAATTAACGATCCTTAATTAATTACTTCCATTAATTAATTAACTATAATTAATTACATTGACCCTTAATTAATTACATTAATTAATTAAACTTTAATTAATCATTTCTATTAATCCACCTTAATTAATCATAAACAGTAATTATCATCCTATAATTACTTACCTTAATTAATTAACTTCTTAATTAATTATATTAATCCTTTAATTAATTACACCAAATAATTAATCCTTAGCTACCTTTACAAAGTTATCATACTTTAATTACTTCCCATTAAGTAATTCCCTTTAATTAATTACATCTTGTAATTTTACATTAATTACTTATAGTAATTACACTTATTAATTTCATTAAGTATTTATACTTAATCAGTATCAAGATTATCTTTAATTAATTTACAAATTAATTAACTTAAATTAATCACATCCATTTATTATTTACAATTGAGTAATTCATTCCTTAATCACTCTTAAACAAATTAATTAACCTTAATTACAGATTAATTATTCTTTTTAATCATTAATTAATAAACCTTAATTATCAATTAATAAAACTTAATAACAAATTAATTAATCTTTAATTATCAGTTAATTAATCCTTAATTACCATTTGATTTATCCTTAATTACTATTTTAATTACTTAATTAATTAATCTCTAATTACAAATTAATCAATCTTAATTACTTAATTAATTGATCTTAATTATCAACTAATTCATCCCTATTTAATTAATTAACTTAACCCTTAATTATTAATTAGATAATTCTTAATCATTAATTAATTAAATTGATCAATTTCTCTTTAATTACTTTATTACTTTAATTAATCATTAAATCATTAAATCTTAATTAACTTTTAAGATAAAACATTATCCTTATTAATGAATTAATTATCATTTCTTTAATTTAATATACATTTTAAAACTAGTTAAACATCTCTTTTTGAAACTAGAATAATATCCATAACTTAAAAAGTTGACTTACCTTGTTTTAAAAAAAAAATTAAAACTTGATTTCTTTACAAAATTTTTGCTTTAGATTAGATCAGAAAATCACCTCAGGCCAAACCCGAGTCAAACACTAAAAACCCCGAGCCAACACACGAGAAATCTCGTTCCTCACCTGCTTCGAGTCCTACGGGAGAAAAATCGAGGAAAACCCCGAGCCCACCTCTTCGTTCCCAAACCCAGAATTCACTTGACACAAAACGTATATGTGCACGTGCACCACCCAACTACGAAGCTCCGTTCATCCTATCTACCTCCGATAGGTCGACGACGACCCCTACACTAGATTCCGACCATCCCAGGCATTCATCACAACCCAAAACAAAATCGACACAAACGATCAAATTAGAACCAGGAACCCATCACCTAATCCTCCCTCGTCCAGGCACCTCCGACCACCAGAGGTCACGAGACTTCACCCGAAGCTTTGCTAACGTCCCACGCTTCTTTTCCCCCATGACCGGCCTCCTCCGATGCTCCGACGACAGAGCAGTAATCAACTTTTCGACCTCGACTTCGAAACCTTCTTAAATCCTAATTCGACCATTCCCTGTCGCCATGATTAACCAGAATTACTTCGAATATTTTTTCCAACCTCTACGATCACCAGACTCGCTACAGCCAAGACCCCGATCCCCCAAACACTGCCGATCACCAGAAAAAGCATAAAACCCATTTCCCGATCAACACTTGAATTCTCTCTCAATTCCAAGTTAAAAATTGTGATTTAACTTTAAAAATTCATGGTTTTTAATAGAGATTATGATTATATAGGTGAATCCAAGAATTATTATACTTGAGTTTTACCTATTTATAAATTTATACTGTCTTTTATTTATTTCCAGAAAAATACAAGCTTATTTTTCTTAAAAATAATTTCTAACTTTAGCTTATGACTAAACAAACACAATTTGTTTAAATTCCTAAGCCTAATAGAATCTGGACAAAGAGAATTGAAATTATATATATATATATTTTTAAACTTTGAACTCTGTAACATAAACAGAGATGATCTCTGATACATCCATACATGCACACAGTTTCTATACTCATATATACATATATTCATATTCACAACATCATGCATATATATATTCAACGTGCATCACAATTTTACTTTAAACATCTATCACATAAATCTAATTAAAAACTGTTTAAACTTAATTTACTCACAGTTTTTAAAAGATGAACAGAGCTAACATAGATATATAACATGCACATTTCAATTATTCAGACATCTAATTCATCATCATGCAAACAATATATATATCAACATTGATGATTTATTTAAGCAACCAGATTTAAGACAAAACAAGTTGGGTTTACTCACCAGTTTAAATGATGAGCAGAGAAGTTTTTGAGAACAGGAAGGCTTGCAAACAGATTGAACTTGGAAACTTGGATTTGCAGAAGTAAATGCCTTGATTTCTTTAAAAACTGAAAGGCTTTGTTGACTGAGATGATTCGAGACTTGATTCCAGGTTGTAATTTTGAAGATGAAATCTTTGGAAATGCTTTGAGGAGGTTACAAGCTTGAGTTTCCTTTGTTTAGAAATGAATTACAGGTTTACAATTTGATTTGAGAAATGAATTTCAGGCTTTGGTTTGTTTGAACTGTAAATGAATTACAGGTTTTGTTCTTTGTGGATTTCTGGTTTGAGAAAGGGTTTAACAGGTTTGGTTTTTGCTTTTGAAAATTTAAAGATGAGAAAATGAAATGAAGAAAGTAGATGGAAGTTTATATAGTGTAAATTAGAATTTATTAAAATTAAAGAAAAAGAAAATAAATTATGACACTTGTCTTTTACCTTATTAATATGCTAACACATGTTATTTAAGAGGTTTATAAATTAACACATGTAACTTTACATGCATAATTAAATTTTAAATGTTTTATAAAGCTTTTAAATTAAATTTCCTAAATAGATAAATACATATCTTATTTAATAAATGCTTTTCTTAATTTATAAAAATAAAACCTTTAAAAGAAAATAAAATAAAACCAATTATATTTTAAATAAAATCATATATAGTATATTTAATCCATTTTTAAATGATAATATAAAACTTCTGTATTTATTAACTATTTAATAAATATTTCCCAAATTCCTATAAATAAATTTCTTTAAAGAGAATAATATAAAACAAATCTATTTTTAAATAAAAACCTTATCCATACGATTTAAGTCCAAACTATATTATTATTTTTATTTTGTATTTTAAACAATCACATTATTAATTGTCAATAATTATCCTATTTAAAATCAATTTAAATACACATATATTTACATTTAAACAACACTTATTAAATTTGAAAATGATTATTCTATTTAAAATCTATTTATATTTATATATAAAAAAACAACTCATTATTAAATTGTTTGAAAATAACAACTTTTACCAATTTTAAATAATTAATTAAGAGATTATCACATTTTAAACTTCTTGAAATTCCGGGATATCACAATAATGTGATATCCCGGAATTTTTGGACAATATCAATTTAATAATCTGTTTACATAATTAAATTGATTTGATAATCTGTGATAAATAAATTTGAATTGGTTTAATAATCTAATTAAATAAATATTTGATTAGTGAATTTTATCTTTTTAAAAACTAATAAAATGATTTCTATTTATAATGTATATATATGTGTGTGTATTGTAAATAGATAAGCTTTGGTTTGAAATTTAATAAATAAATAAAATCTTGTTTTTAAATTTCTAATATACATTTTTGATAGTTTGGAAATTTGGATTTATTTAATATTAAGCTTTTCAAAGCTATTTAAACAAATAATTATATGGTTTTAAGTAAGGTTAATAATAAGGTTTATTTTATATTACTTAATAAATATGATTTAAGAGTATATATATATAAGTTTAAAATACAATTTACATATGATATGTTAATTCATTTAGTAATAGTAGTAATTTATAATCTCTTTTATAAATTATTTTAAAATTGACAAATTGTTATTTTCAAATTGAATGTGTTGTTTTAAATTGACTTTAAATTGGATTTTTAAATATAATTTGAATTTGAATTTAAATTAATTTTGAAATTTAAAAAGGGGTAATATTTTAAATATTTGGATTTTAGAGATATTTGGATAAGCTCTTATTTATAAGTATAATTGGTTTATTTCTTTAAAAGTTATATATATATATAAATAAGAAATTGTAAATTAATAAATTAAGAAAAGGCTTTTTACATTTAAAATAAATACTAATTAATTAAAAGGACAAGTGTAATTATATAAGGCTTAATATAACATGTGTTGTAAAATTAAGGTATGAGAAAGACAAGTGTCAATCTTTTAATTTATATTTTCTTTTATTTTTAAGAAATTATTTTCAGCCTATATAAACATTGTTCTTTATCTTCATTTCTTTTCTTATCTTCATTCCTAAAACTTAAGAAAACTTCAGCCTATTCTCATAACAAATTTGTAACAAATCCTCATAAACAATCAGTAATCAACTCCTCAAAACCAAAAACAAGATCTGTAACCCATTTTCAAAAATCAAAACCAAACGTGTAACAAAATCTTCAAACCTGAAATACATTTTCAAATCAAAGTCTGTAGCATGCATTTTTTCAAATCTGGAATCTGTTTGAAGCAAGTAAACCTGATCTAAGCAATATCTCAACAAGATAATAGCATGCATGCAAGTTTTCTAGCAAGCATTCAAGTTTAAAGGATTTTAAAGATCAAAAGGGGCATTTCAGTTTAAAGGTATTCAAAGGCTTTTCAAAACTGTTTAAAAAGGGGAAGCTCTGTTCTTCATTTTTAATCTGGTGAGTAACATCAATTTTTTTTTAAATTTAAGAATGAATCTGGTTGCTTTATTATCTCTGGAAATAATTATGTTATGTAAATCTATGTACGTGCATTTGTCTATATATATATGTGAATGTATAGATGTGAGTATGCATGCTGTTATTTGTGGAACCTCTACTCAAAATTTTCAAACTAAGATTTAGAACAAAATTCATATTCTCTTGATCTAATTGCTGTTAGGATTTAGACTATGAACAAAATTTGTTTGATTCATCATTTATTTTAGTTTAAAATTTTAAGTATGTTAAAATAAATTTGAATGTCTCTGGAAAACACAAAGGGACATGAAAGCTTTGGTTTTGCTTGAATTTTTAATGCCTCAATTCACTAATTCAGGCATGTAAACTGAATCATCAACCAAAAACTTGATTTTTAAAAGTGGAATCATAATTTTTAGCATGGAATTGAGGGAGCAGTTGGAGTTTGATCAGAAAATGCATTTCTAGTAGTCCCTGGTGATCAAGTCGATTTGGGAAGTCGTGGTTATCACTGGAGGTCCAGGGATGGTCGGAGGGTTTGGAAAAATTATCAGGATAGTGATCAAAGTAGTATGGCGGCGGTGGTTGATCAGTGAAGTTTATAAACCTTGTTTTGGGTTCGACCGAAATTGGGTTCATCCCATCGTCTCTGGTGGATCGAGCTTCACCAGGCTTTGGGAATTGGAAGCTTGGAGGTTGTCGAAGGCGTGGCCGGAGTCTCTGACACTCCGGTGGTCGGAGATGCGTTGATGAGAAGTTGTTGCCAGGTTTTGGAAGTAGTCTGTGTTCCAGTTTTGGAGCTCAAGTACTCGATTTCGATTTCGAGTATTTATCGAAGATTGGATGGTCGTATTCGGGTTTGTAGTTGATCGCCGATGTGGTGGAGTCGTCATGGATGGTCGGAGAAGACTGGTTGGACGGTGCACGTGCACGGTGATGATTTGTATCCTGGTGAAGTTGGTTTTGACAAAGGGAAGGTCTCGAGTTTTCTCGAGTTAATCACGCGAGTGACTCGAAGCAATAAGGGTTTTGACTCGGGGGAAATTTAGTTAGTCTCGGGTAATTGAGTGGTTACAGGTTTTAAAGCCTGTTTGTTTTTAAAATTTTAAAATTTGATTTAAAATTTGAAAACAGAAATTTAAATAAGTTTAAAATAAAATCTTTAGGTGTGGATTCAAAATTTAAACTTGAATTCCATTTGTGAAATAAATAAGTTTTATTTAAAATGTTTAAACATCTTTAAATGATTAAAGAATAAATTAAAAAGGTTTGAATAAATAAATTTGTTTAAAAATCTTAAATTTCTTTTATAAATCACTACGCCATAGATTGCATACAGCAACACCAAAGAAGTGATGCAGGAAGTGCCAAAAAATGATGCTGTAGGCTAAAAAAGGGCAAAGGCAACACTTTCTCGGTGATGCATTTTGCCGCGTTGCCGCAGACCTCAAAGGCAACATTTTGACTATCTAAGGCAACATAAGAAATATTGTTGCAATAGAACCATATTTGGGTCTATAGCAACATCCATAGGTGTCTGTACCAACATTCCAAAATGTTGCTATAGATATTAACTTTCTGAATTTGTGGGGCCCACAATGTAGAGCATATTTGATTTTTTAATAGAAATAAATATTTATTTAATAAAATGCTATTGCACAGAATTTGATATTCAAACAGTAATTTATTTAAATAAATATTTTATTTCAACATTTGAAATAGTACAAATTCCTGACTCCACTATTTTACAATTCAATGATATATAACACTGATATTTACATATACAGATAATCCTCACTACATCACTCAGTTCACTCATTACATATGAAGTTTTAATTTATACAGACACCGACACTGACACTGACAAATATATTACGAGCTGAGTGTCGAGCCGAAGGCGAGCCGAGTGCCGAACCGAAGGCGAGCCGAGAAGCGGGTCCGGGCGCAGCGCCGGCGGGGGTCCGGGGCACCGCAGTCCCGGCGGGGATCGACCTATTCATCCGATTTTGGAAGATCGAGCCTTCTTTGAAACCTGTCTTCAACTCATGCATTCATACACTCATGCACATTTGATTTGACTCTATCTTCAAGCTTGTATCCAGCTGTCCAGTCTTCAATACCTGTCACATATAATTCAAAAGCAGTAATCTGGAAAATAATATTTAACTCAAACAGTCCTCAGGTATTTGGGTTGTTTCTTTTCATAAGTGCATAAGCCAAACATGAATGCAACACATGGATACAAGGACACGGCACAAGGTCAAACCAGAGTCCTCGACTGGATTCAACTCAGGGCCAAGCAACCAACAAAACAAACAAGAACCAGGTTCAGCAAAATATAGACAAGCCAGTGCAAGAAACACAGCAGTACACATAGGCAGCCCATCAAGAAAAAACAGTGAATGCATTAGGCATGTACAAGAGAAACATAGGCAGTAATATGATATACAGAGGACTTGGAGCATCAGTTCATGTTCTGGTTTAACAAATGCAGCAGAAAGGAGCTAACAAGCTCAGATCAGAAATCAAAAACAAGCCAGTGAACCAAAATCCAACATACCAAATAATATCACATCGCAATTCATCATCGGCAAAGCAAAATCAAGCCAGTGAACCAAAATCCAACATACCAATACATCATCGCAATCCAACATACCAGATTTATCAAAGTCCAACAGAAAGATTAAACCCGAGATTATAGGAAATAAAGCCTATAAATAAATCCCAATTCATCATCGGCAAAAGCATGCGAGTGTAACCAAAATCGAGAATAATCAAGTAAACCAGAAGGCAGAAAACATACCAAATAATATCACATCGCACCCGATGACGAAGTCAAAGCAATTCGAGCAATCAATCAAGGAATTGAAACTGGTTTTACGATTGCTGGCCAATTTGAAAATTTAAGCGGCATTCACTCAAACAAGAAATCTGCGTCTGACATCTTCCTTGAATCCGAAAATGGTACAATCGAGCAAAGCTTCATCAGAATCGAACTTCTTCTGAACATTGGCGAGAAAGATTCAAGCATCGGATCTGGTCGAAGTATCATAAATTGCCAACCCTGCCATCATGGAACCACCAGATTCGAGGAACAGCAGCTGAGCCACAACTATCGCTGACGTATCGTCCTCGATGGGTCCGTTAAGGCAGATGACGCGCTCTTTGAGAAGCCGGGAAAAGATATCGTAGGCACGCTGGCCACGGGATGTGTGCTCGATGACCATCGGAATCAGGCCGTAGAAACGGCGGTGGGGTAGTGGAGTTTTGTTGGGGGCTGCGGTTGGTAGGATTTGAGAGAGGTTGCGTATCGACATGTTGGCAAGCAGCAGCGAAATTGGGGTGAAAACAAAATGGGAACGAAAATATGATTTGGAAATTAGGGATTTGGAAATTGGGGATTTGGAAGAGGGTGAGAACGAAATGGTATGAAAAGTAAAGCGGGAAAACGAAATTTCTAGGCAAATTGCAGTGGTGATCCATTTTAACAACCAGATTAAATGTAGGCCGTTGGATCGTATTCACGCGGATTGCTAATTTTATTAATTTTTTAATTTGAAAACATCTATAGCTACTGCAACATCTTGTTGATGCCTATGCTAACACCTTGAAGCGAGTGTTGTAATAGACAAAAATCAGCATACCTATCGTTACATTATAGCTAGCAACACCATGTAATTTCGTTGCAGTAGGCCATCTATGGCGTAGTGAATGTTAAGTGTTCTTTAACATTTGGTTTTTAAAAAGGGTTTGATAATTTGATTTAAATTTGGTTAAAGTTAAATTTGAAATCTATTTTAAATCTTTAATTTAAAATGAATTAAAAGAAAGTTTAAAAGTAAAATGTTTCAAATCATTTGTTAATAATAAATTAAAGTAGTTATAAAGGTTAATACTTTAATTTAGGGATTAATTAAGGTTTAATGATTTAGGATTCATTAAATTAATATGGTAATTAAAGAGTAATTTAATAATTTAATTAATTAATGATTTGGTGTTAATTAATTAAATAATTAAGATTTTAAGTAAATTAATTAAGGGTTAATTAATTTGAAATAAAGGATCATTTATTTAGATAAGTATAGATTTTTAATAAATGATTAGGATTTAATTAATCAAGGGATTAATTAAAGGATAATTAATTAAGTAGTAATTAATTCATGTAAAGGAGTAATTAAGGGAAGTTAATTACTAAATGAGATTAATCAAAGGTGATTAATAAATGTGACTAAATTAAAGATTAATTATTAAATGTAATTAATTTAAATAAGATAATTAATTAAGAGTAATTTAAGAATCATTAATTAATATAATTAATGATGTAATTAAGGGTTGATTAATTAAGACTAATTAATCAATAATAAGTGATTAAAGAGTAATTAATTGTAATTAATTAAGGATTGATGTAATTAAGTATAGTTAATTAATTAATGAAGTAATTAAAGATTAATTACTGTAATGGATTAAGATAATTAATTTGTGAAATTAATTAAGGATTAATTACTTAAAGTAATTAAAGGATAATTAATCAGGAATGATTAATTAAGATGGATACTTAGAGTATGATTAATTAATTGGTTTAATTAATGATTAAGTAAGCAGGATTTATAGAATGAAGTAATTAATTTAATTCACTTTAAATTAATTAGAGATGGTATAAATCATTACTTATGGATGGATGAATAATATTGAATGCTTTGCATTGTTTGATATCTCTGATGAGATATGTGCTGATCTATGATATGGATGTTTTGGTTGAATTGTAATGATAATGTGAATCATCTGTTTGTGATGATAATGTAGATTACTTATTGTGATATTGTGAATTATCTATCTATGTGTATATAGATAATTAAATTGAATTGTTTTAACTTTAAAACAACTTGGCCTTAAAAGATACGTTTTGGATTTCGATGAGACCGGGATCGGGTTTCCAGATTTGGATATCCGAATACCACATCGATCCAAATTAACGATAGGTCGTGAGTCTCAAGTGAAGATGAAGATTCAGAGTGCAAGGGTTATTGTCGTTAACTCTAAGGGTGATTCCAAAACGAGTGTAACGAGATAATGCCTTCGGTTTCGTTCGAACCCGAAACGAACTTGTATGGATTGAATGCTTTCAAAACATCGTCAGGTGGACGATGAGCATTCTAAGTGATGTGTTCTGATTAAAGGTAAACGTAGCCTCAAGCCTCATCAACCGGGAATGGCTAAAACAGGGGAGGTGCAGCAAGGCTTCGTGGGTAGCACCCACTGAGAGTAAGGTCATCCCTGTCTAGAGAGTTCCTTTATTTCGGCTTAGTGGTGCAGTTGGCGACGGCCATCTGTGGGGTGATTTTATTCGGAATTATCCAGTAAGGGATGGTTCCGGCTTTGTGTTGCAGGGGATTGGGAGTAATCCTCGATACGGTGATCTAGGCCCCGTACTGTGATGGGCGGTACCCCGGTAGCCCTGCCATTATATGGAATCCAATCTCCAATAAGTGATAACGGACTTGATTGTATAACCCACTTTGTGGCTAGTATGCTGGAATTTAATAATGTAACAATTTCAGTTATTTCATATTTATTTGAAAACCCTAGACCTATTATAATATAACTGGATTTCCTATCAAATGTTTTGGTTATCGTAAGGTAAAAACTTTTCCGTGTTTATGTGCGAGAAGTCTTACGAGATACCTTTTCTTTCAAAGGTTTTTCAAAGTTAATCAACTTTAACCTGTTACTCACACCAGACCCATGTCTGACCCAAGTGTTTATTTTCTGTTTTATAAACTCTTGGGTACTCAAATTTTTACGAGTAGCCAAGGGATTCAGGTTCAGCTTTGACGAGTTTTCTGAAGGAGCAATGGAGCAGGAGGCTTCAGCGTTCGTAGATATATAGTGTTCCGCTGTGTTGATCTGTGATAGTGTCTTGTATTGTATTGAGTTGTAATGTCTAGACAAATGTTTATAACTGTCTAGTATGTGATGTATAAGCTGTGTAACTCTGATGAATGTTGTATACTATGTAATAGTATTATGTTATTAATATAATTTATTCGTTCCGCTGTTGAGATTCTGATGTTGTTGAGTTCTTTCTTCTCTTCTTTTCTCTTTTCTATCCCTTTCTTTCTTATTGACGATGCGACTATCTGGTCGACGAGATACCAACTGTCACGACCCATCTTTCTATCACCAGAAAAACGCATCATGATTTAAGAAAGAAAGGGATAGAAGAAGAAAAGATAAGAAAGAAGAAACTCAAACAACAACAGATACTCACACCGGAACGAATGAAATATAATATATCACATAAGATATTACATAGTATCATATACATCAGAGTTACACAACTTATACATCTCATATTAGACAGTTATAAACACCTGTCTATCATACATCTCAAACATCACAGAGATACAGACTCAACACAAACACAGCGGAATCACTATATATCTACACGTTGAAGCCTCCTGCTCCAAATCTCCTCCAGAATTTGTCAAAGCTAACCTGAATCCCTCGACTACTCAATACAAAATTGAGTACCCAAGAGTTTAATAATACAGAAAATAAACACTTGGGTCAGACATGGGTCTGGTGTGAGTAAACGGTTAAAATTTGTTTAACTTTGAAAAAATTTTGAAAGAAAAAAGTATCTCGTAAGACTTTCCACACATAAACATGGAAAAGTTTTTACCTTACAATAACCAAAACATTTGATAGGAAATTCAGTTATATTATAATAGGGTCTAGGATTCTCAAATAAATATTCACATAGCCGAAATTGTTACATTCATTAAATTCCAGCATACATAGGTATACAATCAAGTCCGTTATCACTTATTTGAAGTTGGGTTTCCATACAATGGCAGGGCTACTGGGGTACCGCCCGTCACAGTACGGGGCCTAGATCACCGTACCGAGGATCACTCCCAATCCCCTACAACACAAGGCCGGAACCATCTAAGGATAATTCCGAACAAGACAACCCCGTAGTTGGCGCGACCAACCACACACTAAGCCGAATAAAAAGGAACTTCTAGACAGGGATATATCTTGCTCTCAGTGGGCGCTACCCACGAAGCCTTGCTGCACCTCCCCTGTTTTAGCCATTCCTGGTTGATGAGGCTTGAGGCTACGATTACCTTTAATCAGAACACATCACTTAGAATGCTCATCGTCCACCTGACGATGTTCAGAAAGCATCCAATCCATACAAGTTCGTTCCGGGTTCGAACGAAACCGAAGGCATTATCTCGTTACACTCATTTTGGAATCACCCTCAGAGTTAACGACAATAACCCTTGCACTCTGAATCTTCATCTCGAATCTGAAAGTACTATCTCCGTAAACTCATTTTGGAATCACCCTCAGAGTTATAACGGTACAGAGTTCTTACACCTCGAGTCTTCACTTCACTTGAGATTCACGACCTATCGTTAATTTGGATCGATGTGGTTTTCGGATATCCAAATCAGGAAACCCGATCCCGGTCTCATCGAAATCCAAAACATATCTTTTAGGTCCAAGTTGTTTAAAAGTTTAAACATTTAAACTTATATTCAAATTAACATAAACAGATAGATGATTCACAATATCACATATAGATAATTCATATCAACCAATCATCTCACAAAGCAGCACATATCACATATCAGAGATATTATATCCAAATCATCCAATATCAACCATCCAATATCAATCAATCATCCATAAGCAGGTTTGATTAACTCCAAAACAATTTAATTAACCTTTAATTAAATTAATTACTATTCTTTAATCACTTGGATTATCTTAATCCTGCTTCATTGATTTATTACATATCAATTTATTAATCATCTCTTAATGATCTTCCTTAATTAATCTTCCTTGATTAATTATACTTTAATTACATTCAAGTAATTATCCTTAACCATATACAGTAATTAACCTTTAATTACTTCCTTAATTAATTAACTATAATTAATTACATTAATCCTTAATTAATTACATTAATTAATTACTCTTTAATCACTTATTATTGATTAATTAGTTTTAATTAATCAACCCTCAATTACATCATTAATTATATTAATTAATGATCTCTAATTACTCTTAATTAATTACTCTCTTTTAATTAATTACCTTAACTAGTAATTACTCACATTATTAATTAACATTAATCCTTTAATTTATTAATTACTCTTTAATTAATTAGTTTCAAATCAATTATATTAATTAATCCTTTAATTAATAACATCAAGTGATTAACCCTTATTCACTTCCATTTAATTACTTCCATAATTAATTTCTCTTTTCTTAATTACATTCAGTAATTATCCATTAATTACTTGACTAAGTAATTATATTCAATTAATCAATAAGTGATTTATCTTTAATTAATTAGACTAATTAATTAACCTAACATTAATTACATTAATCAATTAATCATCACTTAATCTTTAATTAATTTATTTCTTAATTACATTCATTTCCACTAATTACTTCATTTAGTAATTATCCTTAATTACAAATAGTAATTAACCTTTAATTTAATTTATTGATTAATTATCCTTAATTAATCTCAACATAACTAATTAAGAATAAACTAGTATTTATATTATATACTTACTCAAATCATTTAGTTCATTAAAACCAAATTTAGAAATCAATTTTGAAATATAATTTATTTTAAATAAAATAGCTTAAACATTAATTTTAATATACTTAAAATCTTTGAAAACCATTTCAAACATGTTTAATCAAATTATACAATTATTTATTTAAAACTTGTTTTAAATACTTAAAAACTTGTCCATGCTTTAAATTTTAAATCTAAGATATGATTTGCTTTAAAATTTCAAAACCAGGTTACTTAAATAAAACATCCCGAGCCCACTTCATTTCTTCCCCGAGTCACTCACGAGGAAACTCACATACATCTCTGCTTCGAGTCGACTAGCAAACATCACGAGACTTCCCCGAGTTGCTTCCTTCTTCCCCAAACACAAAAACTCCATATGCACAGATCAATCACCGTGCACGTGCACGATCATCCAACGCCACTCCGATCAACGTCGCTCCCTCCAGCACATCATCGGCGACCAATCCAACACCCCTGACCACCCAGCTTCGACAATTTTTATCGACAAACAGAATCGAGCAAATATCTCGATCAACTGGAAACACCATGGCCAGAAAACCCCTTCTCCCCATCGCCTCAGACCATGAGATCACCGGGCCCCTTCACTGAAGCCTCGTCACACATCAACGAAACTTTACCCCTATTGGGAACATCTCTGATTCTCCTTGTCCTTCGCCATTGGCTCGACAGTCCAGACGAACAAAACACAAACTTAAACCCTAGTTCACCCTAGCATGATCACCATGGCCAACGATAAATCGCCTCGCCAATTTTCCCGAGATCCCCATGCCTCCGACCTTCTCCAGCCCAAACATCAAGCACCCCGACGTCGCCGATCATCAGTTATTACAAAAAATGCCCAAAACGACCATCTCGAAAATCCTCAAGAATTAATAATCTAAAAATCATGAAATGTATACTAAAATTCGTGATTTTTAATCACGAACACATTTATGCAATTCAAATCAAAATTTGAATTGGTTGATTTTAACATATATTTTTTTTCCACTGTTATTTCATTTTAAAAAATTATTTACTAAATTTAAATCCCTGAAACCATTTTAAAATCTTCATTATACCTCAACAAACAAATTTCATTTATATACCAATGTCTAATATTGTTTTGATTGAGATATTTGAATTTTTGAAAGCAAAAATCATAGACTGGAACAACATAGAACATGATATATATAACCAGACATCTCACATACATATATATACAAATCTAGATAAATTCGAGCTAAAGAATTCAATATATACCAATACCATCACATGCATTTTAGTTAAAACCAGATTAAACTGTTTTTAAAATTTGTTTACTCACCTTTATTCAAAAACAGAGAAGCAGGCTTTAGAAGCTTGAAAACTGATAGTTGATTTTAAACTGAATCTTCATTAGCTCAGGTTGAAACTGAGGTTGAATTTAAATCTTGAAGTTGATTTGAATTTAGTTGAGTTGATTATTGCTCAGGCTAAAACTGGAAACAGGCTGTTGATAGATTTTATTTTCTTTTGATTTTGGTTTCGGTTTTTAGGAAGAAGAAAAGAAGATTGAGAAAGAAAACTTTGAACTGGAAACCAAATAACCAGTTTTCTCTATACTTTTTAATATATATGATTTATATTTTAAAAGAGAAAGAATGTGTGCCACTTGTTAATTACAAATTAGACAAATGTACATGCATGAGTTCCTTACATTACAAATGTTAAAACTAGGCATAATTATGTTTAAAACCTTGTCTACAAAAGTATTTATGTTATATTAATTCTGTAAATATGGATTTATATAAATTCATGTTTTATTTATTTGTAAACTATTTTAGTTTTAGAACTTTTTAGAAGAAAATAAAATAAAATCTTTTATTAAATCTTATTTAAACGATCACATTTTAAAAATAAATAATTATCTTATATTTTGAAAATATAAAATTAACCTTAAATTAGCTTTTGAAAAATATTAAATTTAAAACAAAGCTTCAAATCACAATATATACATACATATATATTATAATTTGAAATCATATCTTTTATTATTAAATTTAAATCAAAGACTTCCTATTTACAATATATATACCAATATATATATATATATATATATATACATTATAAATAGAAAACTTTTTATTAGCTTTAGAAGATAAAATTTACCAATTAAATATTTATTAAAAGAAGATTATTAAATCATTTCAAATCTTATTGACAAAAATTATCAAATCAATTTAATTTTCATTACAGATTATTAAATTGATATTGCCAAAAATTCCGGGATATCACATTCCTCCCCCCTTTAAAGAATTTCGTCCTTGAAATTTAAAAGCAAAGATAATTTAATAACCCAGCAAAGATTTTTATTTCCAAACAACCAATCATACCTATCATCTAGTTACTAACAATCATAGCAACCAATCAAACAATCAAACTTAACTAACTATCCTGATACAAATCAGGATAGATCTTTATAACACTATCTAGAGTTTCCGAGGTATAAATCACTGGAATACTCGCTCTTACAGAATCTAAACTAACAACACCACTATGATCCCTAAACCATCGGAGAAATGGGCCACACTGTTGCTTCCAAACTCTATCTCTAGGACACTGCTAAGCCAGAAAATCTTCTCAAGAAACTCAGGACTTCAAACCAAACGCCAACAACTTTCTCTTCTTAAGGGGAACAATGAGACCATGTCCGAAGAAGCAACTAATCGACCTTAGTCCCATACTTCAAAACAGATAAAACTCTCTTACTCGATATCTAGAGAATTCCTATACAGCCGAGTCTTCCTACGGTAGACATCAACTGTTCCTCCAATACCTTCTATTTCTTACCCCTACATGTCCCTGAGAATTAAATTAAGAAGAAAATCAAATGCATATATTTTTACATATGGACATGATAAATTTATATGTATATATATACAATGTGAATAGAAATTCATGGTATTAAATAGATAATAAAGTAAAAAGGGTATTTTGATTTTGAGAATATAAACAATGTTGTTTATATTAAATAAAAAAGAGTTTAAGTTGAAAGCTTCTAAATATATATATATATATATATATTATAAATTAGAAGATGTATATATGGATACATATATGTGTGAATGCTTAAAAATAGTTTTTAACATCTTATAGTCCTTATTATACATATGAATATAGGGTGTTTATTATAGAATGTTATTCTATTTCATTTTGTTTTAAGTAACATATATATTTTATAAGATAAATTAACTAGGAGTGTTATTTTAATTTACTAGTTTCTCACCTTTATTTTAAAATGTATAAGAGTACATACCTTAAGTATTATTTCAATCTAGTTTCTTATTTTTGTTTTAAAATGTGTTAGTGACAAATACATTTCTACTTTGTCAAGATAAATTTTGGGCTGTCTAATTTCTTGAGCATACTTATATATACTTTTAAGTATCCTATGGTTTATATAAACTATATAATAAATAAAAGACTTCAAAATTATTTACTGTTAAAAGAAAAACAGTTAAACAAAACAGATTTATCAAGTTAAACAATGGGTAATAAGTAATAAAATTTAAATTAGAAAACTAATCATAAATCAAAACCTGTAAACAAGTTTGCAAATCAAAATCAAGTTCTATAACCTGTTAATCATTTTCAAGATCAATCTGGAAGCCTGCATTTGTTCTTCAAGTCTGTTGTAACCAAGTTTCAGTAGCATGCAAAGCTTCTTGGGATTAAAGCATTCCAGTTTCAAGTTTTTAAAAGAGCAAAGCATTTTCCAGTTTTTAAAGTTCAAAAGTTATCAAAAGTTTTTCAAAATGGAGGCTCTGTTCTTCTTTAAAAAAGGTGAGTAAATTTCTTTTAAAAACAGATTAAACCTGATCTTATGCTTGATGCTTGTTGAAGTAATATAGTATATTATGTCTATATAAATGCATAGATATGAATGTATATGTATATAGTGTGATGCATGTGAAATATTTGAAATCTATACAGACATGTTCTCTGTTTTATAACCTTGTGAGTAAACTCAACTTAAAATATATCTAAATGATCTATGAATTGAAATCTCAGAAAAGTGAGTAAACTTTTATCTAAAAATAGTTTAACCTGTGATTATAATTAGATGGCTTATGATAGAATTTTTGTGGAAATATGGTTTGAATATGTATATGAATGTGAATGCATGTATGTATATATGAAGTGTATGTGTATATATGAAGACTGGCCTCTGTTATTTATACAGGTTTAAAATAAGCCTTTAAAAAAATTTATCTTCTCATGTATTCGATTTTAGACTTTGATTCCTAAATGGAAAATGGAAAATGTTTATAACAATGTAATATTAATTATAAAAATGGACTCAGGAATTTATATTAAGTTTTTATCACAAAAATTTATAAATTGCAGTGAATATCAAAATATGGGTTAAAAATTGATAGAGCTAAATTCAATCTTTGATTATATAATTTGATTCGTGAAGCAAAATGATGAATTATGATGGGAATATCATGATTTTTATTTAGGAAATTATTGAGATATCCTTGGTTGTCCGATTTTGGGCTTATCGGCGATTACAGACGATCTTGGATGATATGAGGCTCGGGGTTAGAACTGGAGATGGCCGGGTTGTCGACGAACTATGGAAAAATGGTGAGGCAAGTTATCAATGGCCATGGTGGCCGGGCGGCGTCGAACTAGGGTTCAATGACCTGTTTTGGTCGTTGAGGTAGTTGAGACATTTGCGTGGTCGTGGACGAACTGGAGACTATCGCATATGAGGGATCAGAAGCGTGGGCGAATGGTGGTGGTTGGGTAGTGATCGTGAGGCCTCAGGCGATCATGGCAGCGGCGCGTGACGTTTTTCCTTGATCAAGTTGGGTTCGAGTGTTTTGACATGCTCGATTTTGTTTTCCAGTGTGCATTGTTGGTTCTGGGTGGTCAGAAGGTTCGTGTAGATCATCGTCGACTGGAGAGTGTCGCGGCAAAGTGTCGGAGACGTTCAGATCGGCGTGCACGTGCACGTGTGCACGATATTGTCTGGAATTGTTTATCTCGGGGAAGAAGGTGAGTATACTCGGGTTTGGATCGAGAGAGTTGCAGTGTTTTCTCGAAGCAAGTGAGTGTCTCGGGGATTTGAGGGTTTAGCTCGGGAAAGATTGTAGTTGGCTCGGGGTTTTGATGTTTTGAGCTCGGGTCGATTTTGGTTGTTACAGGATTAAGAGTTTTTTTTTAAACATGTATAGGTTTTTAAATCTAAGATTAAACAGAATCCAGATTTATGTTAAGCAAAGGAAATCAAAGTTTAAAAGTAAAGAAAATATTTAACAAGTTTTCAAAGATATTTAATGTTAAATTTGAATGTTTAAATTGTTTCGTTTTAGAGTAAATTTTATATTTTCAATTAAAATTGATTCCTAAATGTTTTTCTAATAAAGTTAAATGATGTAATTAAGTATTTAATCAAAATAGAGAATGTATCTTTAATTAATTGAGGTTGTGATTTATTAGAGATAATTACTTAGTGAAGTTAATTAAAATCACTTAATGAAATTAATGAATGGATGATTTCTTAGTAAAATTAATAAGGGTTAATTAATTAAGAATTAGATGATAATTACTCAATGAAGAAATAAGTGGGTAGTTAATAATGGAACATTAACTAGTGATTAAGAAGAAATTAATTTAGGAAATTAAATTAAGTTAATTAATTAATGAAATTAATTAAGTAAATTACTTATTGTAAGCAATTAATTTATAATTACTAAATGAAATTAATAAAAGGGGATAATTACTTTATGGAAGTAATTAAGGAAAGTAATTAAGGATTAATTACTTAGATAATTAATTAAAGGTTAATTAATGAATTAATTAAGGTTAATTAATTAATGAATGTAATTAATTAATGTGATTAATTAATGAATAATTAATGAAGATGATTAATAAAGAGATAATTACTTAATAAAAGTGATTTGAGTTAATTAATGGAAGTAATAAAAGGTTAATTTCTTAATGGAAGTAATTAAGGAATTAATTACTTAATGTAATTAATTAAGTTTAAATGTAGTTTGTTTAAGTTAATTAATTAGGTTTGATTAATTTAAACACTTGATGATTTGATAAATAATTACTTAATTTAATTAATGGATTGAAATTACTTAGTAAAGTAATTAATGGTAATTACTGGATGAGATTAATCGAAGGTGATTAATAAATGTGGTTTAATTAAAGATTAATTACTTAATGTAATTAATTTAAATAGGATAATTAATTAAGAGTAATTAGGGATCATTAATTAATATAATTAATGATGTAATTAAGGGTTGATTAATTAAGACTAATTAATCAATAATAAGTGATTTAAGAGTAATTAATTAAGGATTAAGGTAATAAATTATAGTTAATTAATTAATAAAGTAATTAAGGGTTAATTACTATAAATGGTTAAGAATAATTAATTAAGAATTAATTACTTAAAGTAATTAAAAGATAATTAATCAAGGATGATTATTTAATTAATTTATAATTAATTAATGGTTAAGTAAGCAGGATTTATAGAATGAAGTAATTAATTTAATTTATTTTAAATTAATTTGAGATGGTATAAATCATTACTTATGGATGGTTGAATAATATTGAATGCTTTGCATTGTTTGATATCTCTGATGAGATATGTGCTGATTTGTGATATGGATGTTTTGGTTAAATTGTGATGATAATGTGAATTATCTATTTGTGATAATAGTGTAGATTATCTATTGTGATATTGTGAATTATCTATCTGTGTGTACTTAGATAATTGAATTGAATTGTTTTAACTTTAAAACAACTTGGCCTTAAAAGATACGTTTTGGATTTCGATGAGACCGGGATCGGGTTTCCAGATTTGGATATCCGAATACCACATCGATCCAAATTAACGATAGGTCGTGAATCTCAAGTGAAGATGAAGATTCAGAGTGCAAGGGTTATTGTCGTTAACTCTGAGGGTGATTCCAAAATGAGTGTAACGAGATAATGCCTTCGGTTTCGTTCGAACCCGGAACGAACTTGTAGGGATTGAATGCTTTCAGCACATCGTCAGGTGGACGATGAGCATTCTAAGTGATGTGTTCTGATTAAAGGTAATCGTAAGCCTCAAGCCTCATCAACCGGGAATGGCTAAAACAGGGGAGGTGCAGCAAGGCTTCGTGGGTAGCACCCACTGAGAGTAAGGTCATCCCTGTCTAGATGTCCCTTTTTATTCGGCTTAGTGGTGCGGTTGCTGATCACAACCGTGGGGTGATTTTATTCGGAATTATCCAGTAAGGGATGGTTCCGGCTTTGTGTTGCAGGGGATTGGGAGTAATCCTCGGTACGGTGATCTAGGCCACGTACTGTGACGGGCGGTACCCCATAGCCCTGCCATTGTATGGAAATCCAACTTCCAATAAGTAATCTCGGACTTGATTGTATAACCCACTTTGTGGCTAGTATGCTGGAATTTAATAATGTAACAATTTCAGCTATGTGAGTATTTATTTGAAAACCATAGACCCTATTGTAATATAACTGAATTTCCTATCAAATGTTTGGTTAGCGTAAGGTAAAAACTTACCCATGTTTATGTGTGGGAAGTCTTACGTGATACCTTTTGTTTTCAAAGGTTTTGAAGTTAAGCAACTTTAACCCGTTTACTCACACCAGACCCATGTCTGACCCAAGTGTTTATTTTCTGTTTTATTAAACTCTTGGGTACTCAAATTTTTACGAGTAGCCAAGGGATTCAGGTTAGCTTTGACGAATTTATGGAGGAGATATGGAGCAGGAGGCTTCAGCATTCGTAGATATATAGTGTTCCGCTGTGTTGATCTCTGTGTTGTATCTTATATTGTATGATAGACAGGTTTTATATCTGTCTAATGTATTGTGTTGTTTAAGCTATGTAACTCTGATTATGTAAAGACTATGTAATAGTTATGTGATATATTATATTTTGTTCCGTTTCCGCTGTGAGATTCTGATATTGTTTAGTTCTTTCTCTTCTTTTCTCTTTTCTATCCCTTTCTTTTTTACTAATGATGCGTCATTCTGTGGAATGAATGGCGGGTCGTTAAAGTTGGTATCAAAGCATGTCAATTTATATATATACATATAAAACGTTAAAGGGGTTCTCGCTTCGCGGTTTGGTGGCGAACGGGAGACTCTTACCCCTACATGTCCCTGAGAGGTAAAGGCCTTGTGAGGGTTGGTTGCGAGTCGAGAGGCTGGACATAAAAGCAAATTCGAGGTATCACTGTATGCCACGGTGGGTCTGGGATGGTTGCAAAGCCTACCAGTCGCCACTGGCTCGTCCCATGACAGTTGGTATCAGAGCATAGGTTGAGATAATACCTAGGCTCTGGAGTGGTCTATCTTGAGAGAGCGTATTTGTAATTTTTATATAACTATATATATATATATATATATATATCTACCTATTTGTTCGGTTACCTGTTCGGGTTTTCCAATATGAGTTATAAAGGTAGATGGGTAGTGCTGTGTGTAACACGACTACCAATGGTTGGAGTTTGAATGTTTGAGGTTGGAAGTGTATCTGTCGAGACTGTAGACCCAATACCGTCTCAAGTAAGTTTGGCAGCATGGTGTAAGGATTTCTCGGATCTCTGAAGAAAATCTGTTTTTCAAGATTCGGAGTCCATTATTGGAGTGTAAGCTTGGTTGAGCTCGGGTGAGCGAATTTTCTAAGAGTTTTGATCTGTTGTATAAGCAGAAGTGAGAAATTGTATCTTGGCAACTTCAGGAAGGAGCGGCTGTGTGATGAGACGCGGTATCTATGGATGTTCTCGAAGGAGATGTTCTTTTTTGGAACAAGATTAAGAAGGTATTGGAGGAACAGTTGATGTCTACCGCAGGAAGACTCGGCTGTATAGGAATTCTCTAGATATCGAGTAAGAGAGTTTTATCTGTTTTGAAGTATGGGACTAAGGTCGATTAGTTGCTTCTTCGAACATGGTCTCATTGTTCCCCTTAAGAAGAGTAAGTTGTTGGCGTTTGGTTTGAAGTCCTGAGTTTCTTGAGAAGATTTTCTGGCTTAGCAGTGTCCTAGAGATAGAGTTTGGAAGCAACAGTGTGGCCCGTTTCTCCGATGGTTCAGGGATCATAGTGGTGTTGTTAGTTTAGATTCTGTAAGAGCGAGTATTCCAGTGATTTATACCTCGGAAACTCTAGATAGTGTTATAAAGATCTATACTGATTTGTATCAGGATAGTTAGTTAAGTTTGATTGTTTGATTGGTTGTTATGATTGTTAGTAACTAGATGATAGGTATGATTTGTTGTTTGGAAATAAAAATCTTTGCTGGGTTATTAAATTATCTTTGCTTTTAAATTTCGGGGACGAAATTCTTTTAAGGAGGGAGGAATGTGATATCCCGGAATTTTTGGCAATATCAATTTAATAATCTGTATTGAAAATTAAATTGATTTGATAATTTTTGTCAATAAGATTTGAAATGATTTAATAATCTTCTTTTAATAAATATTTAATTGGTAAATTTTATCTTCTAAAGCTAATAAAATGTTTTCTATTTATAATGTATATATATATATTGGTATATATATTGTAAATAGGAAGTCTTTGATTTGAATTTAATAATAAAAGATATGATTTCAAATTATAATATATATGTATGTATATATTGTGATTTGAAGCTTTGTTTTAAATTTAGTATTTTTCAAAAGCTAATTTAAAGTTAATTTTATATTTTCAAAATATAAGATAATTATTTATTTTTAAAATGTGATAGTTTAAATAAGATTTAATAAAAGATTTTATTTTGTTTTCTTCTAAAAAGTTCTTAAACTAAAATAGTTTACAAATAAATAAAACATGAATTTATATAAATCCATATTTACATAATTAATATAACATAAATACTTTTGTAGACAAGGTTTTAAACATAATTATGCCTAGTTTTAACATTTGTAATGTAAGGAACTCATGCATGTACATTTGTCTAATTTGTAATTAACAAGTGGCACACATTCTTTCTCTTTTAAAATATAAATCATATATATTAAAAAGTATAGAGAAAACTGGTTATTTGGTTTCCAGTTCAAAGTTTTCTTTCTCAATCTTCTTTTCTTCTTCCTAAAAACCGAAACCAAAATCAAAAGAAAATAAAATCTATCAACAGCCTGTTTCCAGTTTTAGCCTGAGCAAAAATCAACTCAATTAAATTCAAATCAACTTCAAGATTTAAATTCAACCTTAGTTTCAACCTGAGCTAATGATTCAATTTAAAATCAACTATCAGTTTTCAAGCTTCTAAAGCCTGCTTCTCTGTTTTTGAATAAAGGTGAGTAAACAAATTTTAAAAACAGTTTAATCTGGTTTTAACTAAAATGCATGTGATGGTATTGGTTTATATTGAATTCTTTAGCTCGAATTTATCTAGATTTGTATATATATGTATGTGAGATGTCTGGTTATATATATCATGTTCTCTGTTGTTCCAGTCTATGATTTTTGCTTCCAAAAATTCAAATATCTCAATCAAACCAATATTAGACATTGATATATAAATGAAATTTGTTTGTTGAGGTATAATGAAGATTTTAAAATGGTTTCAGGGATTTAAATTTAGTAAATAATTTTTAAAAATGAAATAACAGTGGAAAAATATATATATGTTAAAATCAACCAATTCAAATTTTGATTTGAATTGCATGAATGTGTTCGTGATTGAAAATCATGAATTTTAGTATACATTTCATGATTTTTAGATTATTAATTCTTGAGGATTTTGGAGATGGTCGTTTTGGGCATTTTTTGTAATAACTGATGATCGGCGACGTCGGGGTGCTTGATTTTTGGGTTGGAGAAGGTCGGAGGTATGGGGATCTCGGGAAAATTGGCGAGGCGATTTATCGTTGGCCATGGTGATCATGCTAGGGCGAACTAGGGTTTAATTTTGTGTTTTGTTCGTCTGGACTGTCGAGGCAATGGCGAAGGACATGGAGAATCGGAGATGTTCGCGATAGGGGGTAAAGTTTCGTTGATATGTGGCGAGGCTTCAGTGAAGGGGCCTGGTGATCTCATGGTCTGAGGCGATGGGGAGAAGGGGTTTTCCGGCCACGGTGTTTCCAGTTGATCGAGATATTTGCTCGATTCTGTTTGTCGATAAAAATTGTCGAAGCTGGGTGGTCAGGGGTGTTGGACTGGTCGCCGATGATGTGCTGGAGGGAGCGACGTTGATAGGAGTGGCGTTGGATGATCGTGCATGTGCATGGTGATTGATCTGTGCATATGGAGTTTTTGTGTTTGGGGAAGAAGGGAGCAACTCGGGGAAGTCTCGTGATGTTTGCTAGTCGACTCGAAGCAGAGATGTACGTGAGTTTCCTCGCGAGTGACTCGGGGAAGAAATGAAGTGGGCTCGGGTTATTTTATTTAAGTAACCTGGTTTTGAAATTTTAAAGCAAATCATATCTTAGATTTAAAATTTAAAGCATGGACAAGTTTTTAAGTATTTAAAACAAGTTTTAAATAAATAATTGTTTAATTTGATTAAACATGTTTGAAATGGTTTTCAAAGATTTTAAGTATATTAAAATTAAATGTTTAAGCTATTTTGTTTAAAATAAATTATATTTCAAAATTGATTTCTAAATTTGGTTTTAATGAAGTAAATGATTTGAGTAAGTATTTAATATAAATACTAGTTTATTCTTAATTAGTTATGTTGAGATTAATTAAGGATAATTAATCAATAAATTAAATTAAAGGTTAATTACTATTTGTAATTAAGGATAATTACTAAATGAAGTAATTAGTGGAAATGAATGTAATTAAGAAATAAATTAATTAAAGATTAAGTGATGATTAATTGATTAATTAATTAATGTAATTAATGTTAGGTTAATTAATTAGTCTAATTAATTAAAGATAAATCACTTATTGATTAATTGAATATAATTACTTAGTCAAGTAATTAATGGATAATTACTGAATGTAATTAAGAAAAGAGAAATTAATTATGGAAGTAATTAAATGGAAGTGATTAAGGGTTAATCACTTGATGTTATTAATTAAAGGATTAATTAATATAATTGATTTGAAATTAATTAATTAAAGAGTAATTAATAAATTAAAGGATTAATGTTAATTAATAATGTGAGTAATTACTAGTTAAGGTAATTAATTAAAAGAGAGTAATTAATTAAGAGTAATTAGAGATCATTAATTAATATAATTAATGATGTAATTGAGGGTTGATTAATTAAAACTAATTAATCAATAATAAGCGATTAAAGAGTAATTAATTAATGTAATTAATTAAGGATTAATGTAATTAATTATAGTTAATTAATTAAGGAAGTAATTAAAGGTTAATTACTGTATATGGTTAAGGATAATTACTTGAATGTAATTAAAGTATAATTAATCAAGGAAGATTAATTAAGGAAGATCATTAAGAGATGATTAATAAATTGATATGTAATAAATCAATGAAGCAGGATTAAGATAATCCAAGTGATTAAAGGATAGTAATTAATTTAATTAAAGGTTAATTAAATTGATTTGGAGCTAATCAATTCTGCTTTTGGATGATTGATGACTGATATTGGATGGTTGATATTGGATGATTTGGATATGATATCTCTGATATGTGATATATGCTGCTTTGTGAGATGAATGTTTGATATGAATTATCTATGGTGATAATGTGATTTATCTATCTGTTTATATCATCCTGAATATAAGTTTAAATGTTTAAACCATTAAACAACTTGGACCTAAAAGATACGTTTTGGATTTCGATGAGACCGGGATCGGGTTTCCAGATTTGGATATCCGAAAACCACATCGATCCAAATTAACGATAGGTCGTGAATATCAAATGAAGTGAAGACTCGAGGTGTAAGAACTATATACCGTTATAACTCTGAGGGTGATTCCAAAATGAGTTTACGGAGATAGTACTTTCAGATTCGAGATGAAGATTCAGAGTGCAAGGGTTATTGTCGTTAAATCTGAGGGTGATTCCAAAACGAGTGTAACGAGATAATGCCTTCGGTTTCGTTCGAACCCGGAATGAACTTGTATGGATTGAATGCTTTCAGAACATCGTCAGGTGGACGATGAGCATTCTAAGTGATGTGTTCTGATTAAAGGTAATCATAGCCTCAAGCCTCATCAACTGGGAATGGCTAAAACAGGGGAGGTGCAGCAAGGTTAAGTGGGTAGCGCCCAAGTAGGACGAGATTTTCCCCTGTCTAGAAGTTCTTTTTTATTCGGCTTAGTGTGTGGTTGGTCGCGCCAACTACGGGGTTGTCTTGTTCGGAATTATCCTTAGATGGTTCCGGCTTTGTGTTGTAGGGGATTGGGAGTGATCCTCGGTATAGTGATCTAGGCCCCGTACTGTGACGGGCGATACCCCAGTAGCCCTGCCATTGGATGGAAACCCAACTTCCAATAAGTGATAACGGACTTTATTGTATACCTATGTATGCTGGAATTTAATGAATGTAACAATTTCGGCTATGTGAATATTTATTTGAGAATCCTAGACCCTATTATAATATAACTGAATTTCCTATCAAATGTTTTGGTTATTGTAAGGTAAAAACTTTTCCATGTTTATGTATGGAAAGTCTTACGAGATACTTTTTTCTTTCAAAAGTTTTTCAAAGTTAAACAAATTTTAACCGTTTACTCACACCAGACCCATGTCTGACCCAAGTGTTTATTTTCTGTTTTATTAAAATCTTGGGTACTCAATTTTGTATTGAGTAGTCGAGGGATTTAGGTTAGCTTTGACAAATTCTGGAGGAGAATTGGAGCAGGAGGCTTCAACGTGTAGATATATAGTGATTCCGCTGTGTTTGTGTTGAGTCTGTATCTCTGTGATGTTTGAGATGTATGATAGACAGGTGTTTATAACTGTCTAATATGAGATGTATAAGTTGTGTAACTCTGATGTATATGATACTATGTAATATCTTATGTGATATATTATATTTCATTCGTTCCGCTGTGAGTATCTGTTGTTGTTTGAGTTTCTTCTTTCTTATCTTTTCTTCTTCTATCCCTTTCTTTCTTAAATCATGATGCGTTTTTCTGGTGATAGAAAGACGGGTCGGGACACAATTCCTCTCCAACTTGGTGCCAACGTGGCCAAATGAGTCCTATGTTTGTAAATAGTTTCAAAAGTCACATATTTATGTTATAAGTTTAAAATATGGCTCAAATCAATAAAAAAAATCTGACTAAGTTAGTAACATCCAACTTTCCCCTTCTCTCATCCACTAATATTTAATCTCTCACCCTTGTAGACCTATGTCCTCTACTTTTATTATTACTATTAAAACTCCAGTTTTTCATCTCTTGAAAAATAATCACAAAAAGCAATTGGGAAGTTCAAATATCATCAACTATGCTTCTGTTTCCTACAAATATTTGTCGTCTGGTACTTGTTAGTATATTATGCTTAATTTTGCGATTTTTAATATATGACAAATTCATTGAAGATCTCTTTTTGAGCTAAAAATTTGATGTCATGTTAGTGATGAAGTCAACAAAAGTAGGTCAGTCAATGGATATTTTTATATGCGGATAGTGCTATATCCATATCCACATCCGAAATCGTTTTTGGATATCGAATATCCACAACCATAGATACAAATGGATATTGGATAATTATCTTAACCGCTAATGATTGAAAAATAAAGAAACATAAGTAGAACATTATGCTTTAACATAAGCATTTTTTAATCCCACTAATTATAAAATATGCAAAATCAGTAGATATATAGATAATAAATAGTTTTGAGGAGTTAATTCAAATTAAACGCATATAATATAAACTGTTAGCTTGATAAAAAAATATTTCTTTCATTGTACTAAATACACGTACAATAAACTATAATTTTGACAAAAATCAGACGGATAATTTTCGAATATAGATGCCTTTTATCCACATCCATATCCTCTTTTTTGAATATCAAATATTTATCATTTTTTTGAATACAGATGTTGACGGATTTCGAACTTTTTTAGGTATCCATTTATAGCCTTACGCATAAGCAATTGTTCGAAACGATGAAGTGATTTTTTCTTAAATATATGTGGATATTCAAATGTTTTGCATAACAAGTTACAATGGTTGTTTGAAGTGAATTCCTATTAGGTATTTTAGGATCCACTTCAAAACATCCAAAATCATCTTTAATTTAGGTTTATTCCCTTATCTGAAATTATGTCAAAAGCCATGGCTAGCCTCAGAATATTAAATCGGACTTATGATTAACCTTTTCTCAAATTAAACTTACTGCATTAATGCTTAGAAACTTATTGTACATGGAAAGAAATTATCTTATTATAGTGGCTCTTAAAAAGTTGAAATCAAATTGTTTGGTAACAATTTTACATCATATTTGAGCTAGAAAATGAAGTATAATAGAGAGGAAAATGTACAATAGAGAAAGTCATTGAAATAAGCAAGATGTAAAAATCTATATTTTCATATATTTATCTATAGTTATAAAGTAATAACATGGCGATAAGGATAATGTGGACAAGTGAGAAATTAATTGTTAATCAATTAAATAAGTGTACTAAGGCATTTAAAGAAATTAATGAATGCAAGCTAATTTATTTGGGAAGATTGGTGAGTAAAATGGTAGGTTGACTTCGGTAGCGTAATGTTATATGCGTAAACATAGGAAAACATGTTAAATAATTAATGTAGAGGTTATAAAAGAGTTAAATGGATTAGAAAAATAAAGCCTAAACCTAATAAAGAAATAACCCAAAATTTTACTCTCCATTCATTTTATGCATGATCTTTAAATATCTTCTTGCACCCATTAATGAATCTCACTAAATAAAACAAAAAAAGGAAAATAGTACGTAACTCAAGATAGTTAGAATACCATTTTCCATCCATCAAAATAGATATTTTGAGTATATTAAGGGTAGTGATTGAAATAGTGATGATTTTGTAATGAAATAACAATAGATTTAATGATGATTTTGAGTGTTGTAGTGAGTAATATTCACATCTATTACGTTATTTTACTATAATTTCATCTTCATGATGCGTGTCATGATTTTGGGTTCATTTTATAGTTAAATTTGGTTACTTTGGACATTTTTATGATTTGGTATGAATGAACCATGTTTAGGTGTAAAACTAGCTTTAGCAAGAATTAAAATCCTTTTTACCTTTAATTTGATGATTATTACATTTTAGGAGTGATCAAATATGGTAGGAGATGAATGACAATTTTTGATACTTTTTAAAAAATTTTGAAATTTATTTGATTGGAAAATGGTTAGGCAATTTTTTTTCCATGGAAGAGCAATTCAATTACTTAATTGATCAATTATATAAAATCTATTAGCACACTGGTTATCTTTAAAGATCTAGCAAAAGCAGAAAATAATTGTTACAGCTAATTATCAAATGACACATGGAATGATGTATTTTGAAAATGTACTTGTTTGTAGGAAAATTAATCCATGGATAGATTTATGTCTAATTTGGCCGTTGTAACTACAGTTGAACATATTTTGCTGATGTATAAAAATATGTTTGATGGGACTATTCCAATAAGGATTTTATGGTGGTGATTTGAGTTTAGTAGTTGTTCTTATGCACTAGCAAAGTCCATCGGAAAATGGATAATAACTGGGTTTGAGATTTTATACTAGGAAATTTTCTAAGTTTGAAATAAGCTGATTGAGGTAGCATTTTTCGATCGAACTTGCAACTATACCGTTCACCTAATAAAATGTTATCGAACATAATGGCATATTAGGGAATGGTCGGTCTAATAATTTTGATAGGTTATTCGAGCTAATCACAAAGTTTGTCCATAATTGGGAAGTTAACAGAATTGAACTTTGGACTTAGTCGAATTAGGAAAAGTATAAGACAAGATCTTAACGATAATAATGATCGAACTCTTGACTTAGTCGAATTTTGAAATGGACAATCCATTAGGTATATGGTCAAGCATGATGAAAGGCAAGCAGTTGTTTTATCTAGTGGTAATAATTGGAGGTCATAAATGTGATCATAGTCAGAAAATTTTCCCATCAAAATTGGGTAAAGAACATATTTAGTGTGTAGATTTTATGCTAAGTGGGTCATCATAAGATTATAGATTATAGATTAAGTCGACTAATGAAATTTGGAGTATTGACTAAGGACATGTGATAATATTGAAGTTGGACTTGAGGGGCCATCATAGTGGTTGCCATTGGAAAGAGGGTTTGTAATAACCCTGTTGTTAATTACCTAATTAATTACGATTAATTATGGTTAATTAATATTTATTGGGATTTTGTAATATAAATTATGAAATTAAAATTTAATATGAATAATTGATTTGATTATCAATTTTTAGCATTTGATAATTGAAATAAATTATTAGTAAGAAATAAAATTTGAATTGGTCAAAATTGATTTATTTTGGTTATCAAATATAATGGATAATATCAATAACTTGTGAATTTGTAAAATGTTTTTTTATAGTTGTAATCTTGTTTCATATTTTTAAGTATTGATAAAGTGTTTAAAAAGGGCTAAATAGATAAATAGCTTAGCTCATATTGGTTGAATTCATTTAATTAGTGTAGGAGATAATTAAAAGCTAAATATTTGAATTTAATTTATTTTGCTGAGCCTTAAGGAATTACAAGCCCATAGCCTAACTTAATCCAAACATAAAAGCTTCTTATGTAATTTTCTCACTAAAAAACATTTCCTGTACACTACACAACTCAAAAGAAAGAAAAAACAGAAGACAGTAAAATAAAATAACAAAAGCTTGGGTTCCTTTTTCCTTTCAAGAAAAAATAAAAATCCTTCAAAGCAAGTGTCCGGCAAAGCTAATAAAATTGGGGTTTTTTTATGATGGAGAGGCTAGTGCCTGAAAATTGCTGCTAAACCTAGGAGTAAAATTATGAGTAACCCTCACACAACTATTCTCTAAAGCCATATTCTGTGTTAGTGATATATATATATATACACACACACACTCATTCTTGTGTCTTATGATGGATTCTAAATTAAATTATTGATATTTGTGTGCTTAGAGATGTTGTGCTTTGTTCTGTGAATCCAGTGTTTAGTGACTAATTTGTGTTTGTGACATAAACGTATAAACCTATGTCTTGTGTTGAATTCTAAGTTAAGTTAATCCCGTGACTTGTTATTTCTTGGAAATTTGTATTACGTATATATTATTTCTTGTGTTATATTTTGTTCCCATCCTATTAGATATTTAGAGATAGTCTAACCCGTGACTCGAGTGTTATTTTGCTCAGGTCAGGCCGAGACTTTTCAGGTTACAGAACAGGTTGACCTTTGGATGGTTCGGCTAGCACGGAGATAAACGTTTGGATTTTTAGTTTATCCCGTTTAGAAAATTTAGAATTTATATATTAAATGTATAACTAAGATGAGATAATTGTAAACTTGTATATTATTGAGTCTACTATTTCATTTTGAAGACTCATAGTTTGTATAAGTATAAATGTTTATTATTCTGTTGTGATCTGTGACTAATGTTTATATGATATATTGTTCTGATTCTAAGAAATCGATGTGTCTATTACTTTGTATCAATATTGCATACGTCAAATTTCAGTTTAGATATTAAGTGAAAAGGTATAAATGATGTGTCAGTGTTAGTATAAAGATATATTCATATTTTATCGCCCTTAACAAGCTGTATTCTCCGGATTAGCAGATGACATTACTTGTAATATTCTTTGCTAAACTAGGCATCATGGTGAGGTTGTTACAGCTTTGTATTAGAGCTATGTCTAAACATTATAACATATAATATTATGGATCCGAGACCCAGATGACTTACAGTCCTGTCCTTTGGGGTGTTTGGTAGATAATTATATTAATTATATATTAGGAATAGGAATATGAAATGATAATCGAGATAATCATTTGGGGTGTATGTTAATTTAAAATTTAAATGATTAAGGATTAATCAAAGTTGCATAGTGAAAGCTAGTAGACTTTTTCCGTTGATCACAGTCAAGGTTTTAAATCTCCTCGAGATCAGCCGAGATGAAAATCCGAGATATTAGCCAAAATCCGAGATTTGGCAGCTTGGTTAGTTATAAGTCTTTTAAATATCGCCCGAGACAGCCGAGATATTTGCCCAAGATATTGGCCAAAATCCGAGATTTGAAACCTTGATCACAGTTTTAGTGATCTATATGTGTGGTTAATTGAATGATGTATGCTTGGTTGATTGATTTCTAGGAATTGATTGCTTAGTTGTGTTTATTTAAATTGGGTGCATGAATGCTAGTGATAATAAAATAAATACAACTAAAGAAAATTTGTGATTATCTATCGTGTTGACTTGTCCGGACATTGTTTAAGGATTCTGGTCAATATGTGGGATGTCATGTTATCGATAGGGGTTCCTAAATATAGAATGAGACATTTTGACATAAGAAATAATTAATATGGAAATTTGGAAAATATTTGAGTTTAAAAATAGTTTAAAATAATGTTTAACCCATCGAATAAATTGTGAGAAGTAGAATGCATGGCGAGGCAATGTTGATATTCTAACTAACCAACTTTGCAGCCAAGTGGCGAAATAAATCACTAAAATTTTGTGGCTTGATATTATTTTATATAATGTGATAGGTTAAGAAAAATGATTTAAAATTTGGAATATGTTATATTAAAAGTTAAATGGAAGACAATTGGGAAAATTTTAGAAAGTAATAATTAAAACTTAGAAATCTGATTACAGATTTCTTCTGTGATGGAAATTGTTGGGACGCAATTTATTTAAGGGGGAAAGTCTGTAACAACCCTATTGTTAATTACTAATTAATTGCGGTTAATTATGGTTAATTAGTATTTATTAGGATTTTTAATATAAATTGTGAAATTAAAATTTATTTTGAATACCTAATTTGATTATCTATTTTCAGCATTTGATAATTGAACTAAATTATTAGTAAGAAAATGAATTTGAATTGGTCAAAATTGGTTTATTTTGATTATGAAATATAATGGGATAATATCAATAACTTATAAATTTTTAAAATGAAGTTTTTACAGTTGTATTACTGTTTCATATTTTTGAGTATTAATAAAGTGTTTAAAAAGGGCTAAATTGATAAATAGATTAGCTTTTATTTGTTGAATTCAATTAATTAGTGTAGGAGATAGTTAAAAGCTAAATATTTGAATTTAATTTATTTTGTTAGGACTTAAGGAATTACAAGCCCATAGCCTAACTTAAGCAAAACTTAAAAGCTTCTTATGTAATTTTCTCACTCAAAAACATTTCCTGTATAGTGCATAACTCAAAAGAAAAAAACAAAAGACAGTAAAATAAAATAACAAAAGCTAGGGTTCCTTTTTTCCTTTCAAGAAAAAATAAAAATCCTTCAAAGCAAGTGTTCCGCAAAGCTAATAAAATTGGGGTTTTTTTATGATGGAGAGGCTAGTGCCTGGAAAATTGCTACTAAACCTTGGAGTAAAATTATGAGTAACCCTCACACAACTATTCTCTAAAGCCATATTCTGTGTTAGTGAAATATATATATATATATATATTCAAATGTCTTGTGATGGATTCGGAATTCAATTATTGATATTTGTGTGCTTAGAGATGTTGTGCTTTGTTATGTGAATCCAGTGTTTAGGGACTAATTTGTGTTTGTGACATAAATGTATAAACCTGTGTCTTGTGATGAATTCTAAGTTAAGTTAATCCCGTGACTTGTTATTTCTTAGACATTTGTATTACCTATATATTATTTGTTCTTGTGTTATATTTTGTTCCACCCTATTGGATATTTAGAGATAGTCTAACGTTAGTGTTTTTTGGCTCAGGTCAGGTCGAGACTTTTTAGGTTACAGGACATGTTGACCTTTGGATGGTTAGGCTAGCAAGGAGATAAACATTTGGACTTTTAATTTATCCCATTTAGGAAATTTGGAATTTATATATTAAATGTATAACTAAGATTAGAGAATTGTAAACCTGTATATTATTGAGTCTAGTATTTCATTTTGTAGACTCACAGTTTGTATAAGTATAAATGTTTATTATTCCGTTGTGATTTGTAACTGATGTTTATATGATATATTGTTCTGATTTTGAGAAATTGATGTGTCTATTACTTTGTATTAATACTATATACGTCAAATTTCAGTTCAAATACTAAGTGAAAAGGTATAAATTGTAACGACCCGACTTCCTATGCCCCGAAAGTCGGATCA
This sequence comes from Allium fistulosum, assembly GCA_030737815.1. Lineage (NCBI taxonomy): Eukaryota > Viridiplantae > Streptophyta > Magnoliopsida > Asparagales > Amaryllidaceae > Allium > Allium fistulosum. The sequence continues at coordinate 629,547,774 of CM060903.1, read as the reverse complement.
TTATGAAGAAAGAAAGGGATAGAAAGAGAAAAGAAGAGAAGAGAAAAGAAACAACGTCAGAATCTCACACAGCGGAACGAATAAATTATATTAATAACACAAACTATTACATAGTATACAACACATATCAGAGTTTACACAACTATACAACACATACTAGACAGTTATAAACATCTGTCTAGACATTACAACTCAATACACTACAGAGATACAGACACAGCGGAACTACTATATCTACGAACGCCGAAGCCTCCTGCTCCATTGCTCCTCCAGAATATTCGTCAAAGCTAAACCTGAATCCCTTGGCTACTCGTAAAAATTTGAGTACCCAAGAGTTTATAAAACAGAAATAAACACTTGGGTCAGACATGGGTCTGGTGTGAGTAACAGGTTAAACTTGCTTAACTTCAAAACCTTTAGAAAGAAAAGGTATCACGTAAGACTCCCCACAAATAAACATGGGTAAGTTTTTACCTTACGCTAACCAAAACATTTGATAGGAAATCTGATTTTATTATAATAGGGTCTAGGGTTTTCAAGTAAAATATAGAAATAGCTGAAATGCTTACATCTCACATTCCAACATAGTTGGGCACAACTAATACGTACGGCACTTATTGGAGTTTGGATTCCATACAATGGCAGGGCTACTGGGGTACCGCCCGTCACAGTACGTGGCCTAGATCACCGTACCGAGGAGTACGCCCGCTCCTCTGCAACACAAAGCCGGAACCATCCCTTACTGGATAATCCCGAACAAGATAATCCCGTAGTTGGCGCGACCAACCACACACTAAGCCGAATAAAAGAAAAGGGACCTCTAGACAGGGATCTATCTTGCTCTCAGTGGGTGCTACCCACGAAGCCTTGCTGCACCTCCCCTGTTTTAGCCATTCCCGGTTGATGAGGCTTGAGGTTACGATTACCTTTAATCAGAACATATCACTTAGAATGCTCATCGTCCGCCTGACGATGTGCTGAAAGCATTCAATCCATATAAGTTCGTTCCGGGTTCGAACGAAACCGAAGGCATTATCTCGTTACACTCGTTTTGGAATCACCCTCAGAGTTAACGACAATAACCCTTGCACTCTGAATCTTCATCTTCACTTGAGATTCACGACCTATCGTTAATTTGGATCGATGTGGTATTCGGGTCTCCAGACCTGGAAATCCGGTATACGGAAACCCGATCCCGGTCTCATCGAAATCCAAAACGTATCTTTTAAGGCCAAGTTGTTTAAAGGTTTAAAACAATTCAATTCTTATCTATATACACAAAGATAGATAATTCAATAGATAATCTACATTATCATCCCAAACAGATAATTCACATTATCATTATAATTCAACCAACATCCATATCATATATCAATCATATCTCATCAGAGATATCAAACAATGAAATACATTCAATCTCATTCATCCATCCTTAAGCAATGATTTATATCATCTAATTAATTTAAAGTGAATTAAACTAATTACTTCATTCTATAAATCCTGCTTACTTAATTATTAATTAAACCAATTAATTAATCATTACTCTAAATATCCATCTTAATTAATCATTCCTGATTAATAATCCTTTAATTACTTTAAGTAATTAATTCTTAATTAATTTCACAAATTAATTAACTTAACCCATTACAGTAATTAATCTTTAATTACATCATTAATTAATTAACTATATTTAATTATCTTAATGCTTAATTAATTACAATTAATTAATTACTTTAATCACTTATTATTTATTAATTAATCTTAATTAATCAATTCTTAATTACATCATTTATTTTATTAATTAATGATCCTTAATTATTCTTAATTAATTATCTTATTTAAATTAATAATTAATTAGTCACATTTATTAATCACCTTTGATTAATCTCATTTAGTAATTAACTATTCTTAATTACTACACTTCATAAATTAATTATTCCTTAATTAATTATCCTTTAATTAATCCCTTGATTAATTATTCAAAAGTAATTAAACTTCAAATTACTTTTTAAATCATCTTTAGTTAATTACATCCACTAATTAACTTTAATTACTTTCCTAAGTAATTACACTTCACTAATTACATTTAAGTAATTACTAATCAATCACCAAGTGATTAATTTAATTAATAAATTAAACTTATCAAATTTATCTAATTAATTACCTTAAGTAATTAATTACTTTAATTACCTTCATTAAGTAATTATACTTAACCAATTCACAAATGATTATCATTAGTTAATTAATCTAATTGATTAAAATTAATCCTAAATTAATTAACCTTAATTAATTAACTTATAATCCTAATTATTTAATTAATTAACACTTAAACCATTCATTAATTAAATTATTAAATTATTCTTTAATTACCTTATTAATTTAATGAATCCTAAATCATTAACCCTTAAATTAAAGTATAAACATTAATAACTACTTTAATTATCATTTTCAAAAAGGCTTTGAAATTCTTTTACTTTTAAATCTTCCTTTTATTCATTTCAAATTAATGATTTAAAATAAATTTCAAATTTGACTTAACCAAATTTAAATCAAATTATAACCTAATGTTAAAGAACTACTTAACATTAAAGATTATAAATTAATTATTTAAATTCAAATCTTTTTAAAATTATACTTCCAACATTTTAACTTTGTTTAAACATTATAAATTTTATAAAATTTATTTATTTCAAACTAAAATTCAAATTAGATTTGAAACCATACTTTAAATTTGATTTAAAACTTTGTTTCAATCTTGTTTCAACTTTTTAAACTCATTTTAAATTTTAAAACTCCTGTCAGATTTTAAAACTGCAACATCACAGATTACCCGAGCCAAACATCATATTACCCGAGAAAATTTACAGAAATCCCGAGACCAGCTTCGAGTTTTCTCTTCCCTTTTCTTTATACTTAATTTTATTAAAAATTAAAAACTGTTAAACCCCACGCGAGTCTCCCTTGAAAACAACTCGAGCCAGAGTCCTAATTTCTCGAGTATGACTTCGAGTCAAATTCCATTTCCTCCAGTACGTCTTCTTCTCCTCTAATCCAACTTCTTCCAGATGTACGAAATGTAGATGTGCACGTGCACAGACGAGTCGATCGTCTCCGATCATCTCTGCCAACGCCGGCATCTCGATCATGGCTGCCACTCACGATTCCGATCACCAGATCATCGTTCATCTCCAAAAATCGAATTCGAGCGTTCATCATCCTGGAACAAGAATTCTCGAATCACCACAAAGCCTGGAAATTCCTCGAATCCACCTTGCCGACCACCGGAGCACTTGACCTTCCAGCCACGCCTTCGCCAGTCTTCCTACTACCAGTTCCCAGAGTCTGGTGGAACTCGGTCCACCAGAGACATCGTGATGACCACTTTTCCGACCACAACAAAACTAGGTCTACAGACTTAAATCTATCACTGTCACCACCACAACACCATGATCACCATCCTGGCAATTTTCCCGAACTCTATGATCGTTCTACTACCCCCAGAGAAGATCACAACCTTCCAGATTTCATTGATCGCCAGAATTCCATCATTTCCCCATTTCCGTTCAAACTAGCATATCTTACCATTTATAAATCTAAAAATTTTGATTTCTCTTCTAAAAATCATTATTTGGTTTAAAGATTCAATTTAAAATCCTGGAATGCTAAATTATCATCTTTGAATTTTATTCATAACTTAAACTTCGCTGTTCCTTTTTATTTACAGAGTAGTTTTCCTTTTTATTTTACTTACTAAAATTCTAAACTGTAATCCATGATTTAAACAAACAAATATAGTTTTGAATTCTAAGTCCTATCAGAGATTATATCAAGAGGAATTAAATTCGATCATGATTTTTAACTTCTAAAAGAAGAACAGATAAAAACATGTTCAATAGCAAGCATGCATCTAATACATCCAAATATACATATCAGCATACACACATATATACATCAAGAAAATCTGCTTATATAAAATCACACAGACATATTATTTCCAGAAATTTAACATGCAACCAGATTTCCCTATATTTAAGTTTAAGAAGGAAGTTACTCACCGATTTTAAAAGAAGCAGAGCCTCCAGATTTTTGAAACTGAGACAACAGGCTTTTGATTTTGATAAATCTTTGGTTTTTAAAACTGCATGCTTTTGATTTGCTTTTTTTTTAATTCCAGATTTGCTTGCTTCTGTTTTGAAGAATATATGCAGGCTTTGATTTCAAAACAGAGAAGTTTGATCTCTGCTTTGATTCCAGGTTGAAGAAGAGACAGACTTGTTGTTCCTTATTTTTGAAAGAATTTAGTTCGGCTTATTTCTGAGAATTTGGTTTGAGTCTGATTCATTTCAGATTTGAGGAGGATTACAGATTTTCTTTGAAGACTTTGGTTACAGGTTTTGTTTTTGAGATGATTGAGTTTCAGATTTTTGTTCTGAGATTTTTGGTTTGAGTTCTTCTTGGTTTTGAATTGAAAAAAAAAATAGAAAAGAAAATAAAGAGGGGAAACATATGTATAAATGCTGAAATAATTTAAATAAAAATAAAAGAAAAATTAAATTAAAGGTGACACTTGTCATATACATTAGCTATTTAATTTACACATGTTTTATCAAGCCTTAATATGGTGACATTTGTCTTTTAAGTATTTAATACATATTTTTATTTATTTTAAATGTAAATAATAGTTTTTATACTTTATTTAAATGTCTATATTTGAATTTCTTTTAAAGAAAATGTTATAACAAAATATATATAAATGAAAACTTATCCAAATATTTTAAAATTGTTTATTCTTTTGAATTTCAACATTAAATTCAAATTCAAATTAAATATAAAAATCCAATTTTAAAATCAAGTTATATATATGCATATATAACTACCATTTAAAATAACAATTCTATTTTATCAAAGTCTATTTATATTTATAAAAACAAAGTATTATAATTATTATTTGAAAATATCAAATTTGACAATTTTAAATAATTTATAAAAGAGATTATAAATTACTTCTATTATTCAATGAATTAATACCATATGTAAATTGTATTTAAACTTCTATTTTTAATACATACAAATCTAGTAATATTTAAAAAAGAAATAAACAAACCTTTTATTTAAATTTGAACTTAAGCTAAATTCTATTTTTAAACAATTAAACATTTATATTATGTATTTTAAAACTATATAGTTATTTATTAAATATCTTTGGAAAGCTTAATATTAATTTAAATCATAATTTCCAAATTACCAAATATATATATTAGAAATTTGAAAACATAATTTCATTTGTTAAATTCAAACCAACTCATCTATTTACAATATATACAATTATACATATATATTATAAATAGAAAATATTTTATTAAACTTTTAAAAGATAAATCACTAATTAAATATTTTATTTAATTAGATTATTAAATCAATTCAAACATTTATTATCAAAGATTATCAAATCAATTTAATTATTTAAACAGATTATTAAATTGATATTGCCCCAAATTTCCGGGATATTACATTCCTTCCCCCTTAAAATAATTTCGTCCCCGAAATTTAAAACAAAGGTAATTTAATAATCTTTTTAAATCACAAGGATGTATTATCGTCTATATGCTAACAATCATAGCAACCAATCATCCAAACAAACAATTCTAACTATCCAGCGAAAAATTCTGAATAGAATTTCCTCGAGTTTCCCCAAGTATATATATATACCGGGATACTCGCTCTACAAACAATCCAAACAACCAATACTACTAAGCTATAGAGCTTCTACTCTCTAGATCTACAAAACTAAACAGAATATTAGACTACAGACGAGTCTGACTCAACAACCAATTCCTCCAGAACTGCTGGTTCTAAACCAGAGATAGATCAAACACGTATTCCCTCAGAGATACGTAAAATACATATCGAATTCCAGTTATCCAAACTGACAATTCAATCCAGTAGACTAAACTCTTATCCAAAACAGAATATAGAAAAGATCCAATATTCCTCGGAGCTGACTTCCCAGACTTACCCATCTTATAGCTCCCTTTTACCAGAGAAAAACTTCACAACAACGAAGTCTCCAACTTCGAATTCCAAATTCCTCCGTCTCTTATCTACAAAATCCTTCAGACGATCCTGTGCTGACTACAAATCCTTCCTGATCAACTCAATCTTCGCTGATGCTTCTTGAAACAAACAGGACCAAAGATAACTCAATAGAATGATCTCTCCAAGATCTACCCATAATCCAAAACACAACTCTACTCCATCAGTAGATTCCAAACTTACTTCTTCTATCCAGAAATGCACTCCCAAACTGCTTCTGCTGCACCACTCTGATCTGGAGTAGAATGCTGATGAAGAACACAAGCACAAACTGGACAACACATCCCAGAAAATCTCAGATAACTCAAGAGAATACTCAGCAATCGCAAGTCACTTTTGCGATCAACCCAGCCTAACTGCAAAGAAAACTGTTCTCTCTTTACCAATCAGAACAGCTTATACTTAACTATCCAATCTATCGAAGAAACGGATCCACTCTGCTGCTTCTGAACTCTACCTTCAGAAAAACTGCTCAGCCAGAAAACTTCCTGCCAATGCACAGAACACTCCAAGCTGCACTGCTGCCACAGATGCCAAAGACTTCTCAATCCAAAGCTCTTCGAGAAACTCGGACCTCAAACAGAATCACCATGCTGAACTCAGCCACCACACCGAAGCAGAAACACTTCCTTAAACTTGTTCCAAAGAAAACATCTTCGGGAACATCCATAGTCACTGCATCTCATCACGCAGCTACTTCTTCCAGAAGTATCAAGATACCATCACTCGCTTCTGCCTCACTGACAGATCCAACTCTACTCATCCAAACTTCAAAGATGAACTCCGAACCTTAACAGGTTTTCTTCAAAGATCGATGAAATCTTCACAATTGCAAAGTTCACTCGAGACGGTATTAGGTCTACAGTCTCGACAGATACACTTCCAACCTCAACACTCAGACTCCTAATCCTAGATGATAAATTATTATCATCTCAACCAATCATTACTAATACCATATATATTTAAAATGATACTGTTTATATAGAAATTATATCTGGGTAGAATTATTTCATCTACCTCTTTAAAACAATATTGTGTCCGTTGGCCTGGTCAAGTGTTTAGAGATCCCTATCAATAACGTTAGCTACTCGTATTGACCAGAATCCATATACCACTCAACCGATCAATTAACACAATATAAAACCATTTTATATAACTAACAAATACGCGCTCTCGTATATATATACACTCAGACTCAAACAGGTTGCTACAGATCCTATCTCTAATGAACAATCCTTCCGAACCTAGGTATTCACTCAACCTAGTGTTCTGATATTCACTTAACCAATAGCTTAGGTATTCGCTCAACCTGGCTCCGATACCAATTGTAACGACCCGACTTCCTATGCCCCGAAAGTCGGATCATTATGAAGAAAGAAAGGGATAGAAAGAGAAAAGAAGAGAAGAGAAAAGAAACAACGTCAGAATCTCACACAGCGGAACGAATAAATTATATTAATAACACAAACTATTACATAGTATACAACACATATCAGAGTTTACACAACTATACAACACATACTAGACAGTTATAAACATCTGTCTAGACATTACAACTCAATACACTACAGAGATACAGACACAGCGGAACTACTATATCTACGAACGCCGAAGCCTCCTGCTCCATTGCTCCTCCAGAATATTCGTCAAAGCTAAACCTGAATCCCTTGGCTACTCGTAAAAATTTGAGTACCCAAGAGTTTATAAAACAGAAATAAACACTTGGGTCAGACATGGGTCTGGTGTGAGTAACAGGTTAAACTTGCTTAACTTCAAAACCTTTAGAAAGAAAAGGTATCACGTAAGACTCCCCACAAATAAACATGGGTAAGTTTTTACCTTACGCTAACCAAAACATTTGATAGGAAATCTGATTTTATTATAATAGGGTCTAGGGTTTTCAAGTAAAATATAGAAATAGCTGAAATGCTTACATCTCACATTCCAACATAGTTGGGCACAACTAATACGTACGGCACTTATTGGAGTTTGGATTCCATACAATGGCAGGGCTACTGGGGTACCGCCCGTCACAGTACGTGGCCTAGATCACCGTACCGAGGAGTACGCCCGCTCCTCTGCAACACAAAGCCGGAACCATCCCTTACTGGATAATCCCGAACAAGATAATCCCGTAGTTGGCGCGACCAACCACACACTAAGCCGAATAAAAGAAAAGGGACCTCTAGACAGGGATCTATCTTGCTCTCAGTGGGTGCTACCCACGAAGCCTTGCTGCACCTCCCCTGTTTTAGCCATTCCCGGTTGATGAGGCTTGAGGTTACGATTACCTTTAATCAGAACATATCACTTAGAATGCTCATCGTCCGCCTGACGATGTGCTGAAAGCATTCAATCCATATAAGTTCGTTCCGGGTTCGAACGAAACCGAAGGCATTATCTCGTTACACTCGTTTTGGAATCACCCTCAGAGTTAACGACAATAACCCTTGCACTCTGAATCTTCATCTTCACTTGAGATTCACGACCTATCGTTAATTTGGATCGATGTGGTATTCGGGTCTCCAGACCTGGAAATCCGGTATACGGAAACCCGATCCCGGTCTCATCGAAATCCAAAACGTATCTTTTAAGGCCAAGTTGTTTAAAGGTTTAAAACAATTCAATTCTTATCTATATACACAAAGATAGATAATTCAATAGATAATCTACATTATCATCCCAAACAGATAATTCACATTATCATTATAATTCAACCAACATCCATATCATATATCAATCATATCTCATCAGAGATATCAAACAATGAAATACATTCAATCTCATTCATCCATCCTTAAGCAATGATTTATATCATCTAATTAATTTAAAGTGAATTAAACTAATTACTTCATTCTATAAATCCTGCTTACTTAATTATTAATTAAACCAATTAATTAATCATTACTCTAAATATCCATCTTAATTAATCATTCCTGATTAATAATCCTTTAATTACTTTAAGTAATTAATTCTTAATTAATTTCACAAATTAATTAACTTAACCCATTACAGTAATTAATCTTTAATTACATCATTAATTAATTAACTATATTTAATTATCTTAATGCTTAATTAATTACAATTAATTAATTACTTTAATCACTTATTATTTATTAATTAATCTTAATTAATCAATTCTTAATTACATCATTTATTTTATTAATTAATGATCCTTAATTATTCTTAATTAATTATCTTATTTAAATTAATAATTAATTAGTCACATTTATTAATCACCTTTGATTAATCTCATTTAGTAATTAACTATTCTTAATTACTACACTTCATAAATTAATTATTCCTTAATTAATTATCCTTTAATTAATCCCTTGATTAATTATTCAAAAGTAATTAAACTTCAAATTACTTTTTAAATCATCTTTAGTTAATTACATCCACTAATTAACTTTAATTACTTTCCTAAGTAATTACACTTCACTAATTACATTTAAGTAATTACTAATCAATCACCAAGTGATTAATTTAATTAATAAATTAAACTTATCAAATTTATCTAATTAATTACCTTAAGTAATTAATTACTTTAATTACCTTCATTAAGTAATTATACTTAACCAATTCACAAATGATTATCATTAGTTAATTAATCTAATTGATTAAAATTAATCCTAAATTAATTAACCTTAATTAATTAACTTATAATCCTAATTATTTAATTAATTAACACTTAAACCATTCATTAATTAAATTATTAAATTATTCTTTAATTACCTTATTAATTTAATGAATCCTAAATCATTAACCCTTAAATTAAAGTATAAACATTAATAACTACTTTAATTATCATTTTCAAAAAGGCTTTGAAATTCTTTTACTTTTAAATCTTCCTTTTATTCATTTCAAATTAATGATTTAAAATAAATTTCAAATTTGACTTAACCAAATTTAAATCAAATTATAACCTAATGTTAAAGAACTACTTAACATTAAAGATTATAAATTAATTATTTAAATTCAAATCTTTTTAAAATTATACTTCCAACATTTTAACTTTGTTTAAACATTATAAATTTTATAAAATTTATTTATTTCAAACTAAAATTCAAATTAGATTTGAAACCATACTTTAAATTTGATTTAAAACTTTGTTTCAATCTTGTTTCAACTTTTTAAACTCATTTTAAATTTTAAAACTCCTGTCAGATTTTAAAACTGCAACATCACAGATTACCCGAGCCAAACATCATATTACCCGAGAAAATTTACAGAAATCCCGAGACCAGCTTCGAGTTTTCTCTTCCCTTTTCTTTATACTTAATTTTATTAAAAATTAAAAACTGTTAAACCCCACGCGAGTCTCCCTTGAAAACAACTCGAGCCAGAGTCCTAATTTCTCGAGTATGACTTCGAGTCAAATTCCATTTCCTCCAGTACGTCTTCTTCTCCTCTAATCCAACTTCTTCCAGATGTACGAAATGTAGATGTGCACGTGCACAGACGAGTCGATCGTCTCCGATCATCTCTGCCAACGCCGGCATCTCGATCATGGCTGCCACTCACGATTCCGATCACCAGATCATCGTTCATCTCCAAAAATCGAATTCGAGCGTTCATCATCCTGGAACAAGAATTCTCGAATCACCACAAAGCCTGGAAATTCCTCGAATCCACCTTGCCGACCACCGGAGCACTTGACCTTCCAGCCACGCCTTCGCCAGTCTTCCTACTACCAGTTCCCAGAGTCTGGTGGAACTCGGTCCACCAGAGACATCGTGATGACCACTTTTCCGACCACAACAAAACTAGGTCTACAGACTTAAATCTATCACTGTCACCACCACAACACCATGATCACCATCCTGGCAATTTTCCCGAACTCTATGATCGTTCTACTACCCCCAGAGAAGATCACAACCTTCCAGATTTCATTGATCGCCAGAATTCCATCATTTCCCCATTTCCGTTCAAACTAGCATATCTTACCATTTATAAATCTAAAAATTTTGATTTCTCTTCTAAAAATCATTATTTGGTTTAAAGATTCAATTTAAAATCCTGGAATGCTAAATTATCATCTTTGAATTTTATTCATAACTTAAACTTCGCTGTTCCTTTTTATTTACAGAGTAGTTTTCCTTTTTATTTTACTTACTAAAATTCTAAACTGTAATCCATGATTTAAACAAACAAATATAGTTTTGAATTCTAAGTCCTATCAGAGATTATATCAAGAGGAATTAAATTCGATCATGATTTTTAACTTCTAAAAGAAGAACAGATAAAAACATGTTCAATAGCAAGCATGCATCTAATACATCCAAATATACATATCAGCATACACACATATATACATCAAGAAAATCTGCTTATATAAAATCACACAGACATATTATTTCCAGAAATTTAACATGCAACCAGATTTCCCTATATTTAAGTTTAAGAAGGAAGTTACTCACCGATTTTAAAAGAAGCAGAGCCTCCAGATTTTTGAAACTGAGACAACAGGCTTTTGATTTTGATAAATCTTTGGTTTTTAAAACTGCATGCTTTTGATTTGCTTTTTTTTTAATTCCAGATTTGCTTGCTTCTGTTTTGAAGAATATATGCAGGCTTTGATTTCAAAACAGAGAAGTTTGATCTCTGCTTTGATTCCAGGTTGAAGAAGAGACAGACTTGTTGTTCCTTATTTTTGAAAGAATTTAGTTCGGCTTATTTCTGAGAATTTGGTTTGAGTCTGATTCATTTCAGATTTGAGGAGTGTAACATCCCGGAATTTTCGACTTTCGAAAATTCAACATCGATACTCGCTTTATCGACTGCTGAGCCATCGAATGCCGGAAACCCGAAAAGTCATGGTTTTAAGAAAGAAGAAGTAGAAGAAGAAGAAGATAGAAGAAAAAAAAGAAGAAGAACAACAAAACAACAACAGATACAGAACAGAGACAATATCAGAATCTCACATATCGCAGCGGAACAATATATAATAGATAAATGAATAATCTTTAAAACAAAGAATTTTATCAGTTTATACATACATCAGTCATCAGAGTCAATATACAACAATGGACAGTTATATAACCTGTCCTCATACAGAATACACAGCGGAATAAATACTATCAGATACAAATACTACGTCTCGCCATCCAGCTTATCTCCAAAGCCCCAGAATATCCAGAATATCCTGATAATATAACTCTAGGCTGCCCGTGTGGAAATTGGTGGGCACCCAGAGTTTAGAAGGGAACAATAAACTCCGAGTCAGTCATGGAGATTGGTGTGAGATCGTAAAACGGTTATATCTTTTAAAAACAACAAGATGATTTTTAAGTCAATTCGAAATGCTTTTGGAAAATGAAACTACCATAAGACCTCCCACCACACACACAATGCAAACGCAGACTTGGAGGAGATTTCTTCTTATGATAGTCAAAGATGCTTACTACGCAAAAATCAAATCCTTTTTGATATTATTATTAGTGCATAGTGTAGAAAACATTTCGAAAGTATAATATTAATCTTAGCCAACATACGACCAGTATCGTATGCCTACTATAGCTACCATCCAAACAGTGGGGCGCCACCATAAGTGAATGGCAGGTTCTACAACTAATACCGTACAAAGCTCGTATTGTTTCTTTGGATTTCCAACAAATGGTCAGGCTAAGGAACTTCCTATCCACGATGGGTACGTCCCTGGAATAGACGACCCGAGAACCTAACCGGATCTCTGCCAACACAAGGCCGGGTTACCTCTGCAAAAATAGGTAACTACTGACACGCGTATGCCATCCCCCGATCGTCACCGATCTTCCCGAGGATCCCCGATTTCCAACAACCCACAAAGTAATAATAACTGTGCAGCAACCACAGAGGTTAAGTATCTGGGCTCCATACCATGATACCACCTTTATCCAGAAGGAATGACACACACTAAGGGGCGCTACTCCCTAGAACCTTGCTGCATTCGTCCTGTTTCGACCATTTCCGGGGTGTGAGGCTCGACGAAGTCTCGTCCACAAAGCTACGCTTCTCAAAAAGCCCTGCTTCGGGTCAAACAAAATGATCAACCTATGATCACAAAGATATAAGATCAAACAAATGATCATATCACAAATGATCAAACACTGATCATCTCACAGCAACACTCAGTATGCCACGTTACCAAATTGGGATATATCGCTGATAAATTTCAACTACATAACCTCTGAGCTCGTACGTCTCAGAGAAGGGTGTTAAGCTAAGAGAATAAATTCTCCGCCACCAACAGGAATGTATTTGAAAGAAATCAGCTTTACATCTCAAATTGTAACGTCAGACACACAATCCATAAAAGTCTGTTCCGGGATCGAACAGAACCGAAGGCACTTCTCACGAAGCCCTTGCATTTCCGGATAGTTTTCAATCACGTCAGGACTTCCCGTCACTAAGGGTGATAAAACCTCTAAACCGAAGATCAGTCGGTGTAGAGTAACTCGACGGTAATCCTTCCGTTTTCAAAAATATCCGGTCTTCAACACCGGTCTTCAAATGCAATTCATAACGACGTATCACATATTCGGAATGGGTTATACGTCCCCATGGTCCTTTCCCGGCTAACCCGAATAGTGAGCGTAAATTCAAAAATAAGTGTGGCATTCAAATTCATCCAATTCACAACAAATACCTATCTAAAGGTAATTATTGATAGTCGGTTATTTAACTATCAATAAAGATGCGCAACATCATCAGATTCCAAATAATTTTCCCAAATTATTTTATCTTCCAAAATATCTTTACTAGATATATAATTTCCACACTTAACCGTTTGAAAACAATTTCAAATCAATTTCCACATTTCATTTTATCTTTGAAGATAAAATCTCAAAACAGTTCATTTCATATTGGAAAAGCATTTCCATACTTATTTAAAAATAAGTAATTCACAAATCATTTATTTTCAACATTTGAAAATATTCGATATACTTAAATCAAATTAAGTATATATTCATTCTTTAAGGAAATCATAAATTTTACATCTATTTGAGTCAAAACGAATGTTGCGTAAAACATCGTTACGACGACTCGAAATCACTAGTATAGGGATTCAGATTTAGATAGATATATAAATCCCAATACTACTTCAAAACATTTCCTTTCGGAAATCATTTACTATAACAACAGTGTTATAGTCCACCATTTCCTTAAATTTCTCGAAAACGTCTATTTCAACAAGAACTGCGGAAATCTCTGCTTTCGATTTATAATACATTTTAAAACATCCTTAAAATGTTTAACTTCATTTTTCAATATCACTTCTTCAAAAATAAATCCATTTTATTTAATAATATATGCACTGTCCAAAATCGTGAATATATCTTCTTTAATAATCTCCCATGTTTAATTTATCAAATTCAATCTATTTCGAATTTATAAACACGTTTATAAATTCTATTTCTCTTTTTAATAACAACTTCGTCTTATAAACCTTCTTTTATCAACTTCTATATTTAACTTATCAAAATAAGTGACTTTGGGTTTATAAACAACTTTTATAAATTTTAATTCTATTTATAAAAGCTTCAATACCAAATCAATTTCAATATTGATTTCTAATTTTATTTTCAACGTTTGAATAAAATTTCCATATTGATTTCTCAAAAATTCATTTCTAAATATTAAATCAATTACAGATTGATTTCAAATTTTATTTATCACTACTAAAATAAATTCCTTATTTTTCTCAAATCATTCAATATTCTGTTTTGAAATGGATTCTTCAAATTGAAGTCATTTACATTGATTTCCCAAATCATTTCAATTTACCAATTAAATTCTAATTGGGTTTCCAACTTATCTCCTTTTAAATAAATTCCTTTTAAAGAAAATAAATTTCTATTGTCTTCTTTCAATCTATTTAGAAATCCAGATTTTTAAATTAATTTCCTCAATTTAAAATCACTATTATACGAAATTCATTTATTTAACATTTTCACTTTATTCTGGAAATAAATTCGATAAGATTATAAAAATTAACTTTTTATACTTTAAAAATTCCTTTCTTCAAAATTATTAAATTTCTAAAATTGATTCATTTAGAAATTTCTATTTTGATTTCAAAAATCCAATTTCGTATATTTTGGAATCCAATGATATCAAACGTCCATTCGGCCAATTTTTATTTTCAAACAATTCCCAATCATCAATATCATCGATCGTATCAATATAATCATTTACCGAATTATCATATCACAATATAATAAATTCACAACAATATTGAGGGGTCCAGTTGGATCCCTCCAACCTGTTTCCCTGCATCCAAAGATGTTAGCACAATACCAATTCCGCTCCAGTACGGAATTATCGCGGTATATAGGTTTTTATAAATCCGCTTACTAACGGCGCAATAGGGTCTCATCCGCTATACGAGGCGGGAAATCAACAATCCAATATATACATATGCCAATATGTATATATTGCTATATATATATAGATATATCCTATCATATCTAATACCACATTCAAACAAATCAATCAATAACTGCAATTCAATCATAAATCTGAGTGAGAAGATCTCACCTTTACTTTTTATTTTGCCATCCATTTCCATTTCTTCTTGATTTTTAACCTTGTATAAAAATTATACAATTTATAAATATTTGAATTAAACCGAACAATTCAATTTACATTTCAATGCGTTTACCTATCGTGTGCTCACAAAACAATTCCGATCAATACGAAATTGGAAATCCAGTAATAATACAATATTACGGACCCAATGGAACTGGTTTCGTCGAATTCCGAGACTGCGCCTCGAACGGCTATTTTTAAATATCAGCTGAACGATATAATTTTCTAAACTGAACAATTAACTGTAAACTTCAATTCTGAAGCTTCTATTATCTTCAGTGTTATCAATACGAATTTTAAAAGCTTTCGAAATATTTTTCTTCAACTTTAAATTGGAGATACAAATTTTATTCAACTTCAATCGATTAAATTTTATAATTTAATCGTCGATTTCAATATTTAAATTCGGGATTCGAATTAGATTATCGTTCAAATATTTAAAATAAATTAAATATTCTCAATTTAATTCGTTCAAAATTCGGGGTCGTTACAGACTTCCCCCCTTAAAAGAATTTCGTCCTCGAAATTACAAGTCAGGAAAAGTGGTCCTTAACTCGTCTACTATTTTTCACAATCTAAATAGTTTTATCAATTCATCAAAACAAATCTTTCTACTAAAGATTCGTTATCGATTTAACTAATTTTCTAAACATTTTCATAATTTTCAAACATCATTGTTTTCCTTAACAATTCAAATTTAAATTCAAATTCAAATTTTAACTTTCAAAATTTCTCAAAAATTTCTAACGTCCTAAATTTTCGAAAAATTTCGCCAGCGTCTCCTTTGCGCGGCTAATACGGTACGACTACAAAACGTCCCTACGGACTCTCAGATTTCAAAAAGAAAAAGAAAAAGCCAAGCGGCTAGAGAGAAATCATCAAAAACTCATATTAAAATTCAAATACGTACCTTTTGTCGAGCAATTCAAATTATCTGTGAAATCAATTTCAATTTCCTTTATACCTGTATATCTACTAGCCATAATATCTAGTTACACATTCAAACCATTTGCAAATTCTATTACAAAAATTTTCCAATATAAACTACTTATATCATCTTTACTTCACCATTGAAGTTACATATTCAATTTCATTCAATTTTTCATTTCAATTTCATTTGAATTCAATTTTATCTTCTATTCTGAATATTGAATTTTTATCAGCTTTCTTTAATTCACAACTGCACTCTTTTAAATTAGTTTCAGTTACTAATTCATTTCAATTCTAATTCATTTATTCACATTCGTTTTCAACATCCAGTTCTAATTCCAGTTTTATCTTCATTCAATCATCAACTTAGAATAATTCAATATTTAAATTTTACTTAAGAATTTCGCTCTTCAATTCTTAGGTTCAATATAAATATTCCATATACACATTATATTTATTTTCAATTTACCACTTCGGTTAAATCTACTTACATTTACACTGGATTTCAAATTGCATATGAATTTTATTTCTCTTTCAATTTACATTTATAATTATTCAATTCTATTGCTTATAACTTCAAAATGAATCTCCACTTCCAATTTCCCTTTCATTTATTCAAATTTATTCACTTATACATTCTTTAATTTAACTCCATCTTTAAGTTAGATTTTATTCTATCAAAATTCGAATGGTATAAGTTATCAATTCAATAGTATTCCAGAGTTTACCAACATTTCAAAGCCATGGTGAAAACAATTCAAATTATCCTTTGAATTTCCAAAACAAAACCTAAATTTTTCAAACAACTTCCATTTAAAACAATTTTGCAGCAATTTCTCTTTTGGAAACCCGAAAATGAACACCGGTGATGTCGCGATCATCATCGGAATTATTTTCCAGCGACCGAAAAGAGTTTAGAGCTTCTCATTCCTCCAAAATACTTTTCAAAACCTTTAAAATTCATTTTCAAATCAAAAAGATTTAACTTTCCAAATCACCAAAATTTTCAAACTCCTTTCAAAACATTTCCAAATACTTCTCTGCAATCCCGTTTAAATTATAAGTTACATTTATAATTTACATTCTCAAATTTCATTTGTATATGGATTAATTTCTTAACCTTGGAGTTACGATTTCAGTTTCTTATTCAGTTTCAATAGTAATGATAACATTTCAATATCATCACTTTTCTAACAGCCATGCATCCATATACTATGATAATTCATAGAAAACCATTTCTTTTCTATACAAAAATAGTTTTGGGCAAAATTATTTCATTCACCCTATTTAAAACAATACTGTGTCGTCTTGCCTCGTTTAAGTGTTCAGAAATCTCTATCGATAATATGGCGTCCCACATACCGACCAAAATTCATAAACATCTCAACGGATAAGCAAACACAATATAAAACAATTTTTATATTCACTAACAAATACGCGCTCATATCTATTATTACACTCAACTCATTCTAGAGTACTACTGACTCTATCTCTAATGAGTACACCCAACAGAGCAGGGTTGTCGCTTAACCATATGCTCTGATACCAAATGTAACATCCCGGAATTTTCGACTTTCGAAAATTCAACATCGATACTCGCTTTATCGACTGCTGAGCCATCGAATGCCGGAAACCCGAAAAGTCATGGTTTTAAGAAAGAAGAAGTAGAAGAAGAAGAAGATAGAAGAAAAAAAAAGAAGAAGAACAACAAAACAACAACAGATACAGAACAGAGACAATATCAGAATCTCACATATCGCAGCGGAACAATATATAATAGATAAATGAATAATCTTTAAAACAAAGAATTTTATCAGTTTATACATACATCAGTCATCAGAGTCAATATACAACAATGGACAGTTATATAACCTGTCCTCATACAGAATACACAGCGGAATAAATACTATCAGATACAAATACTACGTCTCGCCATCCAGCTTATCTCCAAAGCCCCAGAATATCCAGAATATCCTGATAATATAACTCTAGGCTGCCCGTGTGGAAATTGGTGGGCACCCAGAGTTTAGAAGGGAACAATAAACTCCGAGTCAGTCATGGAGACTGGTGTGAGATCGTAAAACGGTTATATCTTTTAAAAACAACAAGATGATTTTTAAGTCAATTCGAAATGCTTTTGGAAAATGAAACTACCATAAGACCTCCCACCACACACACAATGCAAACGCAGACTTGGAGGAGATTTCTTCTTATGATAGTCAAAGATGCTTACTACGCAAAAATCAAATCCTTTTTGATATTATTATTAGTGCATAGTGTAGAAAACATTTCGAAAGTATAATATTAATCTTAGCCAACATACGACCAGTATCGTATGCCTACTATAGCTACCATCCAAACAGTGGGGCGCCACCATAAGTGAATGGCAGGTTCTACAACTAATACCGTACAAAGCTCGTATTGTTTCTTTGGATTTCCAACAAATGGTCAGGCTAAGGAACTTCCTATCCACGATGGGTACGTCCCTGGAATAGACGACCCGAGAACCTAACCGGATCTCTGCCAACACAAGGCCGGGTTACCTCTGCAAAAATAGGTAACTACTGACACGCGTATGCCATCCCCCGATCGTCACCGATCTTCCCGAGGATCCCCGATTTCCAACAAACCACAAAGTAATAATAACTGTGCAGCAACCACAGAGGTTAAGTATCTGGGCTCCATACCATGATACCACCTTTATCCAGAAGGAATGACACACACTAAGGGGCGCTACTCCCTAGAACCTTGCTGCATTCGTCCTGTTTCGACCATTTCCGGGGTGTGAGGCTCGACGAAGTCTCGTCCACAAAGCTACGCTTCTCAAAAAGCCCTGCTTCGGGTCAAACAAAATGATCAACCTATGATCACAAAGATATAAGATCAAACAAATGATCATATCACAAATGATCAAACACTGATCATCTCACAGCAACACTCAGTATGCCACGTTACCAAATTGGGATATATCGCTGATAAATTTCAACTACATAACCTCTGAGCTCGTACGTCTCAGAGAAGGGTGTTAAGCTAAGAGAATAAATTCTCCGCCACCAACAGGAATGTATTTGAAAGAAATCAGCTTTACATCTCAAATTGTAACGTCAGACACACAATCCATAAAAGTCTGTTCCGGGATCGAACAGAACCGAAGGCACTTCTCACGAAGCCCTTGCATTTCCGGATAGTTTTCAATCACGTCAGGACTTCCCGTCACTAAGGGTGATAAAACCTCTAAACCGAAGATCAGTCGGTGTAGAGTAACTCGACGGTAATCCTTCCGTTTTCAAAAATATCCGGTCTTCAACACCGGTCTTCAAATGCAATTCATAACGACGTATCACATATTCGGAATGGGTTATACGACCCCATGGTCCTTTCCCGGCTAACCCGAATAGTGAGCGTAAATTCAAAAATAAGTGTGGCATTCAAATTCATCCAATTCACAACAAATACCTATCTAAAGGTAATTATTGATAGTCGGTTATTTAACTATCAATAAAGATGCGCAACATCATCAGATTCCAAATAATTTTCCCAAATTATTTTATCTTCCAAAATATCTTTACTAGATATATAATTTCCACACTTAACCGTTTGAAAACAATTTCAAATCAATTTCCACATTTCATTTTATCTTTGAAGATAAAATCTCAAAACAGTTCATTTCATATTGGAAAAGCATTTCCATACTTATTTAAAAATAAGTAATTCACAAATCATTTATTTTCAACATTTGAAAATATTCGATATACTTAAATCAAATTAAGTATATATTCATTCTTTAAGGAAATCATAAATTTTACATCTATTTGAGTCAAAACGAATGTTGCGTAAAACATCGTTACGACGACTCGAAATCACTAGTATAGGGATTCAGATTTAGATAGATATATAAATCCCAATACTACTTCAAAACATTTCCTTTCGGAAATCATTTACTATAACAACAGTGTTATAGTCCACCATTTCCTTAAATTTCTCGAAAACGTCTATTTCAACAAGAACTGCGGAAATCTCTGCTTTCGATTTATAATACATTTTAAAACATCCTTAAAATGTTTAACTTCATTTTTCAATATCACTTCTTCAAAAATAAATCCATTTTATTCAATAATATATGCACTGTCCAAAATCGTGAATATATCTTCTTTAATAATCTCCCATGTTTAATTTATCAAATTCAATCTATTTCGAATTTATAAACACGTTTATAAATTCTATTTCTCTTTTTAATAACAACTTCGTCTTATAAACCTTCTTTTATCAACTTCTATATTTAACTTATCAAAATAAGTGACTTTGGGTTTATAAACAACTTTTATAAATTTTAATTCTATTTATAAAAGCTTCAATACCAAATCAATTTCAATATTGATTTCTAATTTTATTTTCAACGTTTGAATAAAATTTCCATATTGATTTCTCAAAAATTCATTTCTAAATATTAAATCAATTACAGATTGATTTCAAATTTTATTTATCACTACTAAAATAAATTCCTTATTTTTCTCAAATCATTCAATATTCTGTTTTGAAATGGATTCTTCAAATTGAAGTCATTTACATTGATTTCCCAAATCATTTCAATTTACCAATTAAATTCTAATTGGGTTTCCAACTTATCTCCTTTTAAATAAATTCCTTTTAAAGAAAATAAATTTCTATTGTCTTCTTTCAATCTATTTAGAAATCCAGATTTTTAAATTAATTTCCTCAATTTAAAATCACTATTATACGAAATTCATTTATTTAACATTTTCACTTTATTCTGGAAATAAATTCGATAAGATTATAAAAATTAACTTTTTATACTTTAAAAATTCCTTTCTTCAAAATTATTAAATTTCTAAAATTGATTCATTTAGAAATTTCTATTTTGATTTCAAAAATCCAATTTCGTATATTTTGGAATCCAATGATATCAAACGTCCATTCGGCCAATTTTTATTTTCAAACAATTCCCAATCATCAATATCATCGATCGTATCAATATAATCATTCACCGAATTATCATATCACAATATAATAAATTCACAACAATATTGAGGGGTCCAGTTGGATCCCTCCAACCTGTTTCCCTGCATCCAAAGATGTTAGCACAATACCAATTCCGCTCCAGTACGGAATTATCGCGGTATATAGGTTTTTATAAATCCGCTTACTAACGGCGCAATAGGGTCTCATCCGCTATACGAGGCGGGAAATCAACAATCCAATATATACATATGCCAATATGTATATATTGCTATATATATAGATATATCCTATCATATCTAATACCACATTCAAACAAATCAATCAATAACTGCAATTCAATCATAAATCTGAGTGAGAAGATCTCACCTTTACTTTTTATTTTGCCATCCATTTCCATTTCTTCTTGATTTTTAACCTTGTATAAAAATTATACAATTTATAAATATTTAAATTAAACCGAACAATTCAATTTACATTTCAATGCGTTTACCTATCGTGTGCTCACAAAACAATTCCGATCAATACGAAATTGGAAATCCAGTAATAATACAATATTACGGACCCAATGGAACTGGTTTCGTCGAATTCCGAGACTGCGCCTCGAACGGCTATTTTTAAATATCAGCTGAACGATATAATTTTCTAAACTGAACAATTAACTGTAAACTTCAATTCTGAAGCTTCTATTATCTTCAGTGTTATCAATACGAATTTTAAAAGCTTTCGAAATATTTTTCTTCAACTTTAAATTGGAGATACAAATTTTATTCAACTTCAATCGATTAAATTTTATAATTTAATCGTCGATTTCAATATTTAAATTCGGGATTCGAATTAGATTATCGTTCAAATATTTAAAATAAATTAAATATTCTCAATTTAATTCGTTCAAAATTCGGGGTCGTTACAAGGAGGATTACAGATTTTCTTTGAAGACTTTGGTTACAGGTTTTGTTTTTGAGATGATTGAGTTTCAGATTTTTGTTCTGAGATTTTTGGTTTGAGTTCTTCTTGGTTTTGAATTGAAAAAAAAAAATAGAAAAGAAAATAAAGAGGGGAAACATATGTATAAATGCTGAAATAATTTAAATAAAAATAAAAGAAAAATTAAATTAAAGGTGACACTTGTCATATACATTAGCTATTTAATTTACACATGTTTTATCAAGCCTTAATATGGTGACATTTGTCTTTTAAGTATTTAATACATATTTTTATTTATTTTAAATGTAAATAATAGTTTTTATACTTTATTTAAATGTATATATTTGAATTTCTTTTAAAGAAAATGTTATAACAAAATATATATAAATGAAAACTTATCCAAATATTTTAAAATTGTTTATTCTTTTGAATTTCAACATTAAATTCAAATTCAAATTAAATATAAAAATCCAATTTTAAAATCAAGTTATATATATGCATATATAACTACCATTTAAAATAACAATTCTATTTTATCAAAGTCTATTTATATTTATAAAAACAAAGTATTATAATTATTATTTGAAAATATCAAATTTGACAATTTTAAATAATTTATAAAAGAGATTATAAATTACTTCTATTATTCAATGAATTAATACCATATGTAAATTGTATTTAAACTTCTATTTTTAATACATACAAATCTAGTAATATTTAAAAAAGAAATAAACAAACCTTTTATTTAAATTTGAACTTAAGCTAAATTCTATTTTTAAACAATTAAACATTTATATTATGTATTTTAAAACTATATAGTTATTTATTAAATATCTTTGGAAAGCTTAATATTAATTTAAATCATAATTTCCAAATTACCAAATATATATATTAGAAATTTGAAAACATAATTTCATTTGTTAAATTCAAACCAACTCATCTATTTACAATATATACAATTATACATATATATTATAAATAGAAAATATTTTATTAAACTTTTAAAAGATAAATCACTAATTAAATATTTTATTTAATTAGATTATTAAATCAATTCAAACATTTATTATCAAAGATTATCAAATCAATTTAATTATTTAAACAGATTATTAAATTGATATTGCCCCAAATTTCCGGGATATTACATAAATGATGTCTCAGTGTTAATATAAAGATATATTCACATTCGATCACCCTTAACCAGTCGTATTCTTCGGATTAGCAGACGACATTATTGTAATGTTCTTTGCTAAATTGGGCATCGCGGTGGGGTTGTTATAGGGTTATTGGCCATCGAAATGGGGTTTGTTATCCACGATACTCAATTGTTGTGTCAATGAAAGACAACTCTTATTAAGGATAGTCATCAGGATTGTCGATGGGTAATAGTAGATGAAGTGTGGTACCGTCAAAGCCATAGGACCGTCAAAGAGAGAGAGAGAGGGGGTGATTAGATGAAGGAGGTTCTAACACCAAAGGAGCCATTAGAACTAGAAGGCCATCATATGTAGATAATTTAGTTACTATTTGTAACGACCCGTAAATTTTCGATAATTAAATTTGTTAATCTAATAAGATTTTGGTGATTTAATATTGAAGAAATAGAAATTTGTAATTTAATAATGAAATGGATATTAAAATGAAATGCAACAATGTTAATTAAAGCAAATTATTAAAATTTTAATGAAATTCCAATGAATGAAATAATGTAAATGTTATATTTGGCTATAAATTGTATATAAGAAAACAAACGTAAACATTGAATTAATTAATAAATTTAAAATCTAATAAATGGTAATTAAATAAAATCAATGTTCTGTAAGTAATTATAATATTTGTTTGAAAGTAATAAACTTAAATGTAATTAAAGGATAATGGTAACAATTATTATAAGTTACCTATTTGTTTAGTTCATAAAATTTAATTTGAAACCAATTGCAGATAATTGACTTAATTAGTGCAGTTAGTGTAGATTAAATTAGTAATTGGAGAATGTTAATTCAATAAGGAGTAACCAATGTAAATTCTATTCATAATATGGCAATTGATTGAATAAAAATAATTGAAATTCAATTTTGATTAATTTATCGGATTTTAAGCTGAATGTATTATTGAAATTAAATGAAATGAAATATTACGTTAATAGGAATTAATATGAAATGGGAATATATTAATGTAATAAATATAAATCAATGTTAATTATACCCATAAGATAATAATTGATTGAATAACAAGATGGAAATAAGAATATATGGATTTATTGGGAATTTAAATTTATAATTACTAGATTAATCGAAATTGAAATTAAATACTGTAAATTGTGAAATATTTAATGATAAATTAATATAGAATTTTTTAAAGGATTCTAAATTTACCAAGTAATCCAAATTGATAAAATTTGTAAATAATGAAATTTGAATTGGAAAATGTGATTTAATTAATTTAATTTTTAATTTATTTAATTAACTGAAAAATGGCCATTTTGGCCATTGACTCAGATTTCGACGAAACCAGTTTCATCGGATCCATAATAGTGAATTATTGTAGGATTTCAAGTTTCGTAGCGGTCGGACTTGTCGTTTGATCGTACGGGCTCGAAACGCCTAGAAATTAATTTAATTAAAATCAATTGAAATCAATTTGAAATAAGCTGATTTTGGCATAACTTCTTCATACGATGGAGTTTGAACTTGAAACCTGTTCCATTGAGTTTAAAATATTTGGAAGCATCTATTTTGATATATGGGATGGCCCATTTTCGTTCCGGAGACAGAACGGGCTTTTCGGGTTGTTTATCGTTACAATCCAAATCGATCTGGTCCATTCTTTTCTATTTCAGCTATTCATATAAATAGCTCGTTATAAACCCTAGTGTTCCTCAACTCAGTTTGTCTGCACGTATAATTTCATTTGTTCCTCTCTTTCCAATGGCAGACAAACCCTAATTCCCAAATAGCAAATTCAATTGCAAAACCATATCAAAAATTTAAATACCTCAAAACCCTGACAAATTATATACCGATTTGAAGCTCTCGACGAGCGCATCTCAATTCTGTGATTCATTTTTCAATTTTATGCACCATTTGTCTAGAAATCGAGATTGAACCGTGGCAGTTCATATTGGATTTTTGACGATCCAACGGTGGATCGTCGACTGTTTGTCGATCGGATGGTGCCGTTACGAAGCTTGTGATGAGCAGCTCGCGAATCTGGGCTCATTAGTCGTGATGGTCAACGAAATCGCCAATTTCGGCGTTGAACGTGTGCGGCGGCGTTTGGGATATGGACGACCGGAACTCACGGCGTTCGCGGCGTAGGGGCGGCCGGGTCTAGGTGTCGTGGCGGCGTGACCTGATCGAGCTATAGGCGAGTGTGGTGGTCGGCGTTCGTGAGCAAAGAGCGGCAGCTATACTATGGTCGCGTGCAAGGTCTGCTAGGGTTTCCTGGCTGATAACGAACGATGATATGTAATGCTCTTTTATTTTATTTTATTTTTATTTTAAATTATTTAATTTTGTGTTTCAACCGTTCTAATATGCGTAACTTTTACATACGAGGTCTGATTCACGCGCGGTTTGATCCGATGGGATTGTATCGAAATTCCTGACATTTTGACGCTGGTTTGGATGAATTCTGAGACCGTTCAAATTTTGGGCTTATTTTGAATTTAAATTCAAAGGTGAGTGTTTTAACTCACTCACAACTTCTAAAATTTCTTATGTTTGTTAAATTAAATTTTTGATGTGAGTAGAAATTTATTTATGACTGTTTGGTATAATTTTAATCATCTACTCAGTTAATTTGAATTTATTTGAATTAAATCGTTATTTAATTTATTATTGAATATAAATTGCCAGTTAAATACCTGTTATTAATTATCAGTTCTATATTGATATTTATTGATTGATTTGGATGATGATTGTGATGAATGTTTGATTTGTTGATACTGGATGAATGGATGTTGTATTTTATATCGTTATAAACTGTAAGTTCCCTATGGGTTGAAATGATACATACCCGAATGATCAATATATTAAGAAAAAATCGTTATGGGTTGAAATGATAGACTCGAGCGATTTTATGGATTTAATATTTCCGGGATTGCGGATTGAAATGATATATATCCGTAAATATAAAATTTTAAATTTCGGATTGAAATGATAAATATCCGTATCACTTGACCCTAGGGTGGAGAAATATATACAGACATTGGATTGGTTAAATTTAAATGA
This sequence comes from Allium fistulosum, assembly GCA_030737815.1. Lineage (NCBI taxonomy): Eukaryota > Viridiplantae > Streptophyta > Magnoliopsida > Asparagales > Amaryllidaceae > Allium > Allium fistulosum. Next base: position 629,521,045 of record CM060903.1, on the reverse strand, counting down.
TTTTGAATCCTTAAATTTTGCATTTGAGTTAAATGATATTTTTGAAATAAAAATTTTGATTTATGTAAATTTAATTTTTATGGAATTTTGAGTTTATATTAAAATCGTATTGCTTTGAAAGATTTGTTAAAGGAATAAAATTGAAATTTTATAGTGAATTTGAAATATAAGTGAAGTTTATCGAAATTGAGTTATTAAGAATCGTTGAAGTATAACTTTGAAATATATTGAAATTGGAGTAATTAAATCGTTGTTTTAACATGGATTTAAGTGATATTGAATTTAATATTTATTTAGAATTTCGAATCGGAAAATTTGAAATTGGGTTTTGGGACATTGTAATTAGGGCCGTCAATGGATACCCGAAAAATCCGAAATTCGTCCGCATCCGTATCCGAAAAGCGAATCATATCCGATATCCGAAAAAACGAATGCGGATACAGATACGAAGACATCTGCATCCGAAAATTATCCGTCCGGTCTTTGTCAATATTATAGTATAAATTGTGTGTGTTTTAGTATAATGAAAGATATTTATTTGTTGTTTTATCAAGTTAATAGTTTATATTATAGATATTTAATGCTTATTAACCGCTCAAAACTATTTATTATCGCCATATTTGTTTATATTTAACACTTTTATGATCAATTGGATTGAAAAAAATGTATGTTAAACTTAAAATTTATATTTATATTTCTTGATTTATCGGTCGTTAGCGGATAGGATAATTATCCGATATCCGTCCGTATCTGCGGATGCGGATATCCGATATCCGAAAATCATTTCGGATGCGGATGCGGATATGGCACTATCCGCATCCGAAAGTATCCGGAACAAGATAATTACAATTTGTAATGGTCAAAATGTGTTGGAATGAAATGAATAGTTTAATTTGATATTAATTCCAAATTCATGTTTTAATATAAACTGTTTTAAAAATATATTATTTCAAAATTTCTAATTATTAAGATTTTAAAGTATTAAACTATTTTAACCTGTATTAATTATATTAAATCGTTTTAACCTATTTTAACCAATTTAATTTATTTAAACTAATTAAACCATTTGACTTATTTTAAATCTAATTAATATATTTTTAAAGCTATTTAATCTATTTTAATTATATTTAATCTATTTTAAATCTATATTAACTATTTAAACTATTTTCTTCTAAATTCCAAACTAAGTAAAATGGATGGGTTTATATTCAAATTCTCGATTTTTAAAGTGAATGTGGTTAAGCGACAATATAACCTAAGTTGGGAATTAAATAACATAATTGGTTTAATATGATATTTTGAAATGAGAGTTCAGCCTATTTTGGAAATATGACTTTTGAAAGGAAATATAATTTCGAATTATGATTTCAATGTGATATAATTTCGGAAGTAAGTAATGATTTCGAAAATGATATGATTTGAATTGAATATGATATTTTGATATCAATTATGAAATGATTTTGGAAATGTAAAAGAACCATCTGGTGTGTAATAAGCGATTGGTTGTTAAAGAGACCGGGATCGGATATGGACATACTCTCTGTCGATACCGAAAACCACTTTGACAACTGTGTACGCGTTGGAGATTCCAGAATGAAGTAGGATGGTGGTGACGATCCTATAAGGTATATACGTGGACCTGACTCCCATGAGTTAGCATAAGGTGGCTAAAATAGGAGCAATTGATGGGCTCAGTTAGGTCATTCCGCCGATCGGGCACATTTCATCGATCTATATTCTGACTTTGTGATTTATTCGATGGCCACCCTTCGATTTTTACTCGGAAGTGTGTTTCGAGTTGGGCGGTAGTTGCGGCTATGCGTTACCAACAGTCCGAAAGTGTAATTGGTATATCATATTCCCGGGCATGTGAAGCAGAGTGCCATTGCCTGCAATAACGACGTCTATGTTCAACATGATGCGTTTGTGCACTTGGTGGAGAAGATCTCAGAGGTATCCGTTGAGCGTCAACATGAGATTGATCGCCTGAAACTGGAGGCTGGCTGCGACAAAAACATCATCGAGCACCAAGACGTAGAGCTTGCTTCGTATAAGTCGAAGCTAGAAGCCGCTGAACAAAGCGCAAAAGATACTGCTGAGGCAGTTACTCGTTTAGAGGCGGCTCACAAAAAAGAGCTTGACGAAGCAGTCCAGCGCAGCGGTGCCCTCGCCCTAGAGAAAGACTCTGTCCAAAAAGAGAGGGATGCGCTCGTCGTGCAAGTCAGAGAGCTGAAAGAATTACTCTCCAAGGAGAAGGAGGACAAGGTAGCTGCTCAAGAAGAATCACAACGATATTGTGATGAAATCGTCGCTACTCGTCTCCTGAAAACGAAGCTCGATGACGAACTTGCCGGGGTTGAGAAAATGAAGGATGAGGCCCGTGAGGAGGGCAAAAGAGAGGCTGCGGAGGAAATTGATTCTCGCCTCGAGGCGGCCGCAGAAGCCGGCAGGGAAGAGGTCAAATGCATGTTTGACCCGTTGATTGCTGAATATGGAGCCCGCGTCCTCATGCATCGCGACTTAACATTCTTGGGCGACGGCTATCTCGAATCCCTAGCTGAGGCCTGGGAAACTTTGATAAGGATCAGGAAGATCGAGTTGGGCTCCGAAGAGGTCGATGAGGAGGCCTTGGTGAAGGAGTTCCTTAGGGGGAATGAGCCATCGGATTTATCCGCGGCATTGGCACTTTACAGCAAAGGCTCTCCCCTTCCGAAAGAGAAAAATGATGAAGCTGGCCCGTCTGGGGCCAATATTGCTGCTCCTCACATTGCTGCTCCTCCCGCTGCTCAATCGGCCAGTCGGCCGACACTTGATCCATTCGAGCAGCATGCTGGTTATGACCCCGAAGATCCCGGGCTCGGCGCTTATGTGCTATCCCCTATCCTGGAGGGTGAAACCCCACGCGCCACCGATAGCCAACCGGAACCAGGTAGGAAATTCTTCTTTCTCTAGAAGTTGAAAGATCCCGTCTTTTTTCAGCAGTGGCTACTCGTTCTAACGCTCATCCCTTATGTTTTCATGTAGGATGTTCTGACGCCGAGCGAACTCCGAGGAGCGATGACGCCAAGGAGGAGGCAGAGAAAACTAGCGATGCTGTCCACGCGGGAGTGATTCCTGGTCCCGATGCTCAAGTGATTGGGGCGCTAGATGACGATAAGCTTGACACTTCATCTCCCGCCGAAGGAAGCGATGAAATTGAAATCACTGGCGCCTCTGAGCATACTTCACAGATGAGCATGAAGGACTGCCTCGCCGCAGAGGAGAAGAAAAAGGCCGAGGTCAAAGTTGAACCTGGAATCCTGGAACTTACCGACCCATGGAACAGACCTTTGAAAATCATTCTCCTGGGCAGGTCCAAACGACTAGACGTTCCGTCTCCTACTCCTAACTCCGCTTCTTTAGCAAGCAAGAAATCCAAGAAAAAGCGTGAGGGATAGGAGTCATCGGACAAGACAAAGGAAGACAACACTACTACAAAACAGGCCATTTGCATCGGTTGTTTACCCCCCTTTTAGATCAGTTCAACAACCGATGCATATGCAACCGATGCAACAGGCTTAACACTTTTGCATCAGTTCTAAAACCGATGCAAAAAGGTCCTTTTTGCATCGGTTGTTACTAACAGCTGATGCAAAATATCATGGTTGGTTGCTTAGACATAGCCCCCATGTTGCATCGGTTGTAATGAAAACCGATGCAACAAAGGAACTTGTTGCATCGGTTTTTTATAACAACCGATGCAAACTAATCCCTCTATTGCATCAGCTGTTTATACCTGATGCAAAAAAGCCATTCTCAGAAACCATTATTACAGTACTCAAATAGACTATATATATATATTATTGATTATAACAAACAATTATTGCATGCAATATTACAATCATTCAAAATTAAATTTGAAGGCAAATACAAACTGAATAACATAATACCAAAATAAACATCGCAAGTTCATACAACCACTTTCAACAAATTCATATCACTGCATATACCCAATACATTTCATTGTCTCTGCCAATACCATCCTTTATCAGAACAGCAACTTCATCCACCAATCATCAACTGATTACAAGGCACGCCATCACCATCAATATCCATTCTACATCATCAGTTCCACAACCCACTGTCAACACTTCATCACTTCAATTCAAAACCCACTGTCAACACTTCAATTCTGCCTGCCTTCTGCACTTTCAACACCTGCAACACATTTCACCAGAGAACAACAATCCAACATTCCCACTACTACCCTACAGTTCAACACCACACTGCAGATTTCACTGCACATACCTGATCACCATAAACCCCCACACAACACCCTTGTCCGATCAACTCCTATTGCTCCAAATTGCATACAACCACTATCTCAAACAAACCACAACATCATCCCCCGCCTGTCACACTAGTTCCCTACCTTCCATTATTGCATTCCTTCAATATCACAAAACAACTCACCACATAACCATCTACTACTCCTCCACCTGACCATATCATTACTTCTTCAACCAACAACCCATAACCGAACTCGCCTGAAGCTATACCCTCGAACTTGGGACATCCCAATCGAGCACTTCGTTCTGCTTCATTCAAATCGCAAACCCACAAGAGCTCTGTCACCATACCACCACACTCACATGTCTTCCTCTACAGCCACATCACTGGCAACTAACTGCTTCAGAACCTCATCAGCTCTGTCATTATATTTATTTTATTAACAATCGGAATCCACTTTACGTAAATTGTTTATGTTTGAAGTATTTAGTGAGTATGTGGGACATCTATATAGTAACTTGATAACTCTGATGGTAATAGAAGAATTGGGGCTTGCTTTGAACCACTTTAAGTAATATATCAAGTATAGGATACATAAATAATTTATTATATAAATCAGAAAGTAGGTTAACAAACAAACTAGAATTAGTTGACAACCAAACCAATAATGTCCACAGATAATATTATTCTATTGTCAATGACCCAACCAAACAAATACAGGAAGATGATCATAATGACAAGAAGAAGAAGAAGAAAAATCACATAAATTTTTAACAACCAAACGAATACAGGAACTTGGAGATTGTTACCTGTATGTTGTCACCACGAAGATGCTTCCTTGCTCCCCTTTCTGGAACATTAACTACCTGATCAAGTAAACAAATAAGATTCAAACGTCATTATTTTGAAATAAACAGTTACGTAAAAGAACATTAGGGTATCAGGGCTCTCCAAAATACAAAGAGGTAACCCCATTAGCAGAAATTAGTTAGGGAAAAAGTAAAGTATAACTAATTAATGTGTCATCCTGTAACGAACAATTGAATCAGGAAAATCCTCATAACATTCTATGAAAACAAGAGGATTTGGCAAATACAATAATAGAGAAATGAATGAACTTGGAGAAATTAAGACAGTTTGGTGTCATGTATACAGATCAACAGAGTTTAACTGGGAGTTTATTAATCAAAGTAGCTATATATAGTATAATACGTTTTGATTTAACATAAGATCATGATGAAAAAGTTGCTGGCGAGAATGAAAAGCAAAAGATATGAATATGAAAAGGAGGAAAGAGATGAAAACTGAACTCAGTCAAAGCCTTTAAGTAATTACTTTAGTAATTTCAAACCATAACTGGCCCGTTGATGTACTCAGTTCTGCAAATTTTTCTATGCTGCTCCTATATTTTGTTAAGTAATGGTTACATTTCCAAAAAATGATTTAGATACGTCATTACCCCTTTTCATATCACAACATCATCCATCCAACATATAGTCTATGTACTGTCGTAATAAGCGAAGCCATTTAGTTTTGTTAAAGTTATCTTGCATCTATATCTATATTTAGAAAGGATGGAAAAACCCTCACAGTAAAAAAAAACTTCAACTTGATATTACAAGCACTCCAATTTTAATATTTCCTATCTGCGACTGCATATGACCCAACCATGGAATGATACGACGGAAAGGCAAACAAATTTAATATTTCCTATCTGCGACTGCATATGACCCAACCATGGAATGATACGACGGAAAGGCAAACAAATTTAATATTTCCATGTGACCAATACTATTCAAAGTGTACGACACCAAAGTTACAAAGAAAATAAAAAGCATGCTCATTCTTCACCACACCATTTTATGTGAACAAAAAAAAAAGGATATGATAAAGATAGAAGAAAATTCAAAATTGAAAATGCCATACCTTGCTAATAGTTTCTATATATAAAAACCATACATATGCTCATTCTTCACCACTCGAGTTTTAACCTCAGCTAACAACAATGCTGAAATCTGTGCAGTATTCTACTCATAGCACTCCTCTTCTCTATTCTCCATTTTCCACAGGCACTTCCACTGTTTTATCAAAAGTCACTTACAAAACCTGTAAAAATCGAAACAATCTAAGAAGCAAGTGCATATTTCCATATTTCCATAATTTTAGTAAGAAAAAGTGCTGCAACTCCATATTTCCACTTCCCAAAAAATAAATATGTCAAAAATAAATGAAAAACAAATCCAATTGAAGGTCCATTGCATTAATAGCATTCTTTCTGTCACTGTAAAAATAAACATATCTTAATGTTCTTACCAAAACAACCACTGCCCAAACACTTCAAACAGCTCATCCATCCACACATTAAACCCCAGACTACTGCCAACCATCACACCTTCAACATGGCCAGCAAATCAGACAGGGAATCAAGCGGAACACGATCGAACGGAGAATATTGGATGCTTCTTTGTGCCTACAGCAAAAATTGTTTATTTCTTTCTTCATATGTTTAAAATTGTTTCGTCTAGAATCTTTTTTGGTACTATCTACTGTAGTGCACTATAGCATGACATAACGAAAGTTCACATTATTTGTAAAGAGTTCTGTTAATTGAATGAACATATTTTAGTACTGTGGGGATTGTTGGTTTCCCTTGGTCTCAGTACTGCTAATCACTTGCCACCTTATAAAACATGGCCAGCTTTTTTTATTAAAACTGATTGTAAATAAGTAGTACACATTATTTAACAAAGCTTGCAAGGTGGCATTTTCCATTTTGAGGGTTGACGTTTTCTTTACTGATAAATAAGTATCTCAATCACTGGAAAATATATTTGTAGACCAAAACCAACTGCTGGTAAAAATAATCTGCAGGTTTAAACAGCCATGCTCATTCTCTAATTTGGTAACTTTACTATTCATAGACAATAATTATCATGCTTTTAAACAAGACAGTTTTAAATATTTTTGGTTACCTTAACATCAATCTAGTTGATATTTTGCAAAGGCTACATAGTATTATAGTATTCTAATAGAAAAACATCTTCCATTCTAACGTTTGGCATTTATTGCACCCAAAAAAACAGTGTGTCATTTTGATTCATGTCGCTGTTTTACAAACTTTTTTCTCTAATTTTGTGACATAAACTCCACATGCGAATTGTTTAATCAAGAAAATGAATCAAGGAATATCCTTTTTTTCCCAATGTCAGCACTCCAGAACACTATTGCACAACATTATATCTACACAACATGTTTCAAGCAGCGGAAATTTTGATGCTGACGAGGTGATTAAGAAAATACTATGTAACAATAGCAGCAACAAAACTATTCAAAAGCTTAATATCATTTTCACCGTGCTTATTTTGCAAATATGGACATAACGCAACTCTAGAGAATTTAGAAACATCGAAATACCTACAATTATTCGACTGGAATTAATCATTGCGGATAGTAAACAACTCATGAAATAAGTGTACATTAAAAGAGAATATTTCACGGGTAAAGAACGTATCTTTTCCAATTTTGGAGTTAGATGAAGTTGAACAGTGGAGAAGACACCAACTTTAACCGTGCAACCATGTTAGCTGGAAACCGAAGAGCATGCAATGGACTATTCAAGAATAGAAAAAACAGTAGAGGCAAGAGTAATGATATCTCGATCTGCTCATTTGTTACATTAAGAGATGTGAATTGTTTTCTTTCAGATTGGTTAGAAGATGAAGTAGAAGGAGGAGATTATTAGTGTGGTTTGAAGCAACTAGTCGGAGAAAATCAACTAATAAAGTAGTCTGGAAACAATCCGCAATTTTCAGATGGTGGGAAATCTAATTTCAAGGCAAGGCTATAGAAAATTTCTAAAATAAAAAGGAGGAGCATTTTTTTGTGAAGCAAATTTGAGAACACGGAAAGAAAAGAGGACAGAGGAGTACAGATACAAAATTTTTATCAAAGGGGATTTGTATTTGGCGATTTCGGTTTGATGTATTTGGACTTTGACGAGGTGATGTATCCAACAGCTGTAAAAGATTTTTTTGGATTGGGTTATTGAGGAGGAAGGAGCACATTTGTCCAGAGTAGTAACTTTGGAGCCAATTTTTCATCATTTCCCACCTAAATTTCATATTGCCATCAACATATAGTTGCATCGGTTGACATTAAAACTGATGCGACTAAAACTATTTGCATCGGTTGTTGGGGAGAACTGATGCAAATTTGATTTTTTAATTACCTATTACTTTTCACGTACCAATTGCATCGGTTATTAAAATAGAACTGATGCAAATAGTTCTATTTGCATCAGTTTTTACTTCAACCGATGCAAATGAGGCGAAGCAATATGCACTTTTTGTACTAGTGAATTGGGAAAATTTTAGAAAGTAATAATTAAAACTTAGAAATCTGATTACAGATTTCTTCCGTGATGGAAATTGTTGGGACGCAATTTATTTAAGGGGGAAAGTCTGTAACAACCCTATTGTTAATTACTAATTAATTGCGGTTAATTATGGTTAATTAGTATTTATTAGGATTTTTAATATAAATTGTGAAATTAAAATTTATTTTGAATACCTAATTTGATTATCTATTTTCAGCATTTGATAATTGAACTAAATTATTAGTAAGAAAATGAATTTGAATTGGTCAAAATTGGTTTATTTTGATTATGAAATATAATGGGATAATATCAATAACTTATAAATTTTTAAAATGAAGTTTTTACAGTTGTATTACTGTTTCATATTTTTGAGTATTGATAAAGTGTTTAAAAAGGGCTAAATTGATAAATAGATTAGCTTTTATTTGTTGAATTCAATTAATTAGTGTAGGAGATAGTTAAAAGCTAAATATTTGAATTTAATTTATTTTGTTAGGACTTAAGGAATTACAAGCCCATAGCCTAACTTAAGCAAAACTTAAAAGCTTCTTATGTAATTTTCTCACTCAAAAACATTTCCTGTATAGTGCACAACTCAAAAGAAAAAAACAAAAGACAGTAAAATAAAATAACAAAAGCTAGGGTTCCTTTTTTCCTTTCAAGAAAAAATAAAAATCCTTCAAAGCAAGTGTTCCGCAAAGCTAATAAAATTGGGGTTTTTTTTATGATGGAGAGGCTAGTGCCTGGAAAATTGCTACTAAACCTAGGAGTAAAATTATGAGTAACCCTCACACAACTATTCTCTAAAGCCATATTCTGTGTTAGTGAAATATATATATACATACATATATATATATATATATATATTCAAATGTCTTGTGATGGATTCGGAATTCAATTATTGATATTTGTATGCTTAGAGATGTTGTGCTTTGTTATGTGAATCCAGTGTTTAGGGACTAATTTGTGTTTGTGACATAAATGTATAAACCTGTGTCTTGTGATGAATTCTAAGTTAAGTTAATCCCGTGACTTGTTATTTCTTAGACATTTGTATTACCTATATATTATTTGTTCTTGTGTTATATTTTGTTTCACCCTATTGGATATTTAGAGATAGTCTAACGTTAGTGTTTTTTGGCTCAGGTCAGGTCGAGACTTTTTAGGTTACAGGACATGTTGACCTTTGGATGATTAGGCTAGCAAGGAGATAAACATTTGGACTTTTAATTTATCCCATTTAGGAAATTTGGAATTTATATATTAAATGTATAACTAAGATTAGAGAATTGTAAACCTGTATATTATTGAGTCTAGTATTTCATTTTGTAGACTCACAGTTTGTATAAGTATAAATGTTTATTATTCCGTTGTGATTTGTAACTGATGTTTATATGATATATTGTTCTGATTTTGAGAAATTGATGTGTCTATTAATTTGTATTAATACTATATACGTCAAATTTCAGTTCAAATACTAAGTGAAAAGGTATAAATGATGTCTCAGTGTTAATATAAAGATATATTCACATTCGATCACCCTTAACCAGTCGTATTCTTCGGATTAGCAGACGACATTATTGTAATGTTCTTTGCTAAATTGGGCATCGCGGTGGGGTTGTTATAGGGTTATTGGCCATCGAAATGGGGTTTGTTATCCACGATACTCAATTGTTGTGTCAATGAAAGACAACTCTTATTAAGGATAGTCATCAGGATTGTCGATGGGTAATAGTAGATGAAGTGTGGTACCGTCAAAGCCATAGGACCGTCAAAGAGAGAGAGGGGGGGGGGGTGATTTGATGAAGGAGGTTCTAACACCAAAGGAGCCATTAGAACTAGAAGGCCATCATATGTAGATAATTTAGTTACTATTTGTAACGACCCGTAAATTTTCGATAATTAAATTTGTTAATCTAATAAGATTTTGGTGATTTAATATTGAAGAAATAGAAATTTGTAATTTAATAATGAAATGGATATTAAAATGAAATGCAACAATGTTAATTAAAGCAAATTATTAACAATTTGAATGAAATTCCAATGAATGAAATAATGTAAATGTTATACTTGGCTATAAATTGAATATAAGAAAACAAACGTAAACATTGAATTAATTAATAAATTTAAAATATAATAAATGGTAATTAAATAAAATCAATGTTCTGTAAGTAATTATAATATTTGTTTGAAAGTAATAAACTTAAATGTAATTAAAGGATAATGGTAACAATTATTATAAGTTACCTATTTGTTTAGTTCATAAAATTTAATTTGAAACCAATTGCAGTTAATTGACTTAATTAGTGTAGTTAGTGTAGATTAAATTAGTAATTGGAGAATGTTAATTCAATAAGGAGTAACCAATGTAAATTCTATTCATAATATGGCAATTGATTGAATAAAAATAATTGAAATTCAATTTTGATTAATTTATTGGATTTTAAGCTGAATGTATTATTGAAATTAAATGAAATGAAATATTACGTTAATGGGAATTAATATGAAATGGGAATAAATTAATGTAATAAATATAAATCAATGTTAATTATACCCATAAGATAATAATTGATTGAATAACAAGATGGAAATAAGAATATATGGATTTATTGGGAAATTAAATTTATAATTACTAGATTAATCGAAATTGAAATTAAATACTGTAAATTGTGAAATATTTAATGATAAATTAATATAGAATTTTTTAAAGGATTCTAAATTTACCAAGTAATCCAAATTGATAAAATTTGTAAATAATGAAATTTGAATTGGAAAATGTGATTTAATTAATTTAATTTTTAATTTATTTAATTAACTGAAAAATGGCCATTTTGGCCATTGACTCAGATTTCGACGAAACCAGTTTCATCGGATCCATAATAGTGAATTATTGTAGGATTTCAAGTTTCGTAGCGGTCGGACTTGTCGTTTGATCGTACGGGCTCGAAACGCCTAGAAATTAATTTAATTAAAATCAATTGAAATCAATTTGAAATAAGCTGATTTTGGCATAACTTCTTCATACGATGGAGTTTGAACTTGAAACCTGTTCCATTGAGTTTAAAATATTTGGAAGCATCTATTTTGATATATGGGATGGCCCATTTTCGTTCCGGAGACAGAACGGGCTTTTCGGGTTGTTTATCGTTACAATCCAAATCGATCTGGTCCATTCTTTTCTATTTCAGCTATTCATATAAATAGCTCGTTATAAACCCTAGTGTTCCTCAACTCAGTTTGTCTGCACGTATAATTTCATTTGTTCCTCTCTTTCCAATGGCAGACAAACCCTAATTCCCAAATAGCAAATTCAATTGCAAAACCAAATCAAAAATTTAAATACCTCAAAACCCTGACAAATTATATACCGATTTGAAGCTCTCGACGAGCGCATCTCAATTCTGTGATTCATTTTTCAATTTTATGCACCATTTGTCTAGAAATCGAGATTGAACCGTGGCAGTTCATATTGGATTTTTGACGATCCAACGGTGGATCGTCGACTGTTTGTCGATCGGATGGTGCCGTTACGAAGCTTGTGACGAGCAGCTCGCGAATCTGGGCTCATTAGTCGTGATGGTCAACGAAATCGCCAATTTCGGCGTTGAACGTGCGCGGCGGCGTTTGGGATATGGACGACCGGAACTCACGGCGTTCGCGGCGTAGGGGCGGCCGGGTCTAGGTGTCGTGGCGGCGTGACCTGATCGAGCTATAGGCGAGTGTGGTGGTCGGCGTTCGTGAGCAAAGAGCGGCAGCTGTACTATGGTCGCGTGCAAGGTCTGCTAGGGTTTCCTGGCTGATAACGAACGGTGATGTGTAATGCTCTTTTATTTTATTTTATTTTTATTTTAAATTATTTAATTTTGTGTTTCAACCGTTCTAATATGCGTAACTTTTACATACGAGGTCTGATTCACGCGCGGTTTGATCCGATGGGATTGTATCGAAATTCCTGACATTTTGACGCTGGTTTGGATGAATTCTGAGACCGTTCAAATTTTGGGCTTATTTTGAATTTAAATTCAAAGGTGAGTGTTTTAACTCACTCACAACTTCTAAAATTTCTTATGTTTGTTAAATTAAATTTTTGATGTGAGTAGAAATTAATTTATGACTGTTTGGTATAATTTTAATCATCTACTCAGTTAATTTGAATTTATTTGAATTAAATCGTTATTTAATTTATTATTGAATATAAATTGCCAGTTAAATACCTGTTATTAATTATCAGTTCTATATTGATATTTATTGATTGATTTGGATGATGATTGTGATGAATGTTTGATTTGTTGATACTGGATGAATGGATGTTGTATTTTATATCGTTATAAACTGCAAGTTCCCTATGGGTTGAAATGATACATACCCGAATGATCAATATATTAAGAAAAAATCGTTATGGGTTGAAATGATAGACTCGAGCGATTTTATGGATTTAATATTTCCGGGATTGCGGATTGAAATGATATATATCCGTAAATATAAAATTTTAAATTTCGGATTGAAATGATAAATATCCGTATCACTTGACCCTAGGGTGGAGAAATATATACGGACATTGGATTGGTTAAATTTAAATGATTTTGAATCCTTAAATTTTGCATTTGAGTTAAATGATATTTTTGAAATAAAAATTTTGATTTATGTAAATTTAATTTTTATCGAATTTTGAGTTTATATTAAAATCGTATTGCTTTGAAAGATTTGTTAAAGGAATAAAATTGAAATTTTATAGTGAATTTGAAATATAAGTGAAGTTTATCGAAATTGAGTTATTAAGAATCGTTGAAGTATAACTTTGAAATATATTGAAATTGGAGTAATTAAATCGATGTTTTAACATGGATTTAAGTGATATTGAATTTAATATTTATTTAGAATTCTGAATCGGAAAATTTGAAATTGGGTTTTGGGACATTGTAATTAGGGCCGTCAATGGATACCCGAAAAATCCGAAATTCGTCCGCATCCGTATCCGAAAAGCGAATCATATCCGATATCCAAAAAACGGATGCGGATACAGATACGAAGACATCTGCATCCGAAAATTATCCGTCCGGTCTTTGTCAATATTATAGTATACATTGTCTGTGTTTTAGTATAATGAAAGATATTTATTTGTTGTCTTATCAAGTTAATAGTTTATATTATAGATATTTAATGCTTATTAACCGCTCAAAACTATTTATTATCGCCATATTTGTTTATATTTAACACTTTTATGATCAATTGGATTGAAAAAATGTATGTTAAACTTAAAATTTATATTTATATTTCTTGATTTATCGGTCGTTAGCGGATAGGATAATTATCCGATATCCGTCCGTATCTGCGGATGCGGATATCCGATATCCGAAAATCATTTCGGATGCGGATGCGGATATGGCACTATCCGCATCCAAAAGTATCCGGAACAAGATAATTACAATTTGTAATGGTCAAAATGTGTTGGAATGAAATGAATAGTTTAATTTGATATTAATTCCAAATTCATGTTTTAATATAAACTGTTTTAAAAATATATTATTTCAAAATTTCTAATTATTAAGATTTTAAAGTATTAAACTATTTTAACCTGTATTAATTATATTAAATCGTTTTAACCTATTTTAACCAATTTAATTTATTTAAACTAATTAAACCATTTGACTTATTTTAAATCTAATTAATATATTTTAAAGCTATTTAATCTATTTTAATTATATTTAATCTATTTTAAATCTATATTAACTATTTAAACTATTTTCTTCTAAATTCCAAACTAAGTAAAATGGATGGGTTTATATTCAAATTCTCGATTTTTAAAGTGAATGTGGTTAAGCGACATTATAACCTAAGTTGGGAATTAAATAACATAATTGGTTTAATATGATATTTTGAAATGAGAGTTCAGCCTATTTTGGAAATATGACTTTTGAAAGGAAATATAATTTCGAATTATGATTTCAATGTGATATAATTTCGGAAGTAAGTAATGATTTCGAAAATGATATGATTTGAATTGAATATGATATTTTGATATCAATTATGAAATGATTTTGGAAATGTAAAAGAACCATCTGGTGTGTAATAAGCGATTGGTTGTTAAAGAGACCGGGATCGGATATGGACATACTCTCTGTCGATACCGAAAACCACTTTGACAACTGTGTACGCGTTGGAGATTCCAGAATGAAGTAGGATGGTGGTGACGATCCTATAAGGTATATACGTGGACCCGACTCCCATGAGTTAGCATAAGGTGGCTAAAATAGGAGCAATTGATGGGCTCAGTTAGGTCATTCCGCCGATCGGGCACATTTCATCGATCTATATTCTGATTTTGTGATTTATTCGGTGGCCACCCTTCGATTTTTACTCGGGAGTGTGTTTCGAGTTGGGCGGTAGTTGCGGCTATGCGTTACCAACAGTCCGAAAGTGTAATTGGTATATCTACCCTAGCATTGCCTAGTTGTGCTGTGTCACCTACCCTAGCGCGCCTTCTACGAGTTTGGTTTGTACCATACCTATGGAGTGCCCTCTGTTGAGACCCAGTACGGATGGGATTACGGTACTGTATAGACTATGAGAAATAAAAATATGTTAAGGGGGAAAATGTAACTCCTTAATGCTATTTTATATTGTACTACATAGTAGATAGATTAACGGATCCTTAGGAGATGTGAATCCCGAACATCTCTTAAGTTACTGCACTTATGTTAGACACTGGATAAGAGATGTCAAACCCCGTAAACATCTCCGACGCCGTTTACACTCATATTTATTTACCATTGATTTGACTTACATAAGATCTTTTAGTTCTGACTCAAGTGTTTTGTCTTTTCAATTCGCTCGGGTTAGCATGAGCATTTCAGGATTTGAAGACCTTATTTCTGAAGGACGAAGACGAAGATTTGTACAACTATTATTTACTATATTTATTCCATTACACCATACTGTTCCGCTGCATTATTATTTGTTTATCTATGATATGTGTAACTCTGATTTTGTATTGTATAAGTAAAATCAAATGTTTTGTATACAGCTTTATGAACTGTTATTTGATTATTATATTTTGTCATTCTACTGCGAGATTCTGTTTTGTTTCTTTCTTCTCTTCTTTTTCTTATTCATCCAAATAACAATCCACCATTCTATATGGTTTGAGTTGGCATGCTTGTCTGCTTAAAATGTACAAAAGACGGGATGTTACACTATTGGTGGTTGAAGTTCCATCATCAATGGGATCTTGCAGACTCGATACTTTATGTAGATAATAAATACGGTTTCTTGAGAACTATAATGATTGGAAAATGAGATTAATGTCAATAGAATTGGACATAGGAAACACGTCATTGAGAGATAGATAATGAAATGATTACCGATAGGTTGTTACTTTTAAGGCAAATATAATTTGGCATCAAAAAATTTGAGTTGACTGATATGTAACTTTAAAATAATTCTCGAGAGCACTCTAATGTGAGTTAGATGATGATGCTCATATCGTTGAGTTATTATTGATGAGATAATGCCAATAGTGCTGGTTTTAGGAAGCTATGCAAAAGGAGTAGTCAATGGAGGTAGAGTCATTGTAATTTTATAGCACTATATGTGATGATATGGTGATCATTAGGTGACGAAGTTTGTTTATATGGTGCTCTAGATGAGTGGAGTTTGTTGGAGGTGACCAATGGGTATAAAATGGTTGAAAGTTAACTGAATGGTGACTTGGCCAGAATTCATGGAGATGGTTGGGTTTTATTTATAAGTGACTAAGGTAGGTAATGATGAATAATGATGAAAAGACCATGACAAGCAGTATATGATGGTTGTAGTTTATCGGTATATTTTATTGATGGAGAATTCAATCTTGATACTTAAATATTTGATGGATCTGTAATTGGCTAAGTATACGTGATTCTTGGATTTGTATGTGCTCAAGTGTAATGAAAAGCTAAATTAGATACAAACTTAGTAATAATAACAATTAAGGATACTTTGTTGTAATTGCACCAGCGATAGTAAGTTGAGGCTCCTGATGAGGTAAAGTAACATTGATGCACACACACAAGAATAGATAAGAGATTAGGGAGCAAGAGTGAGAGTTAGTCTAATCCGAGGATATCAAAACATGGATGACCGGTCTAAAGGTTGTTGGTAATAGAAATACTTTAGGATATACTTTACTAACTGTTTTCTTGAACGTAATTATGATGCTTATGTTTATCAGCATTCGATTATGATTTATTGAACAAAATATGTTGGTCATTAAGGATACTTTGTTTGGAGGAAGGTATAACTCTAACTAAGAATAATATGTGGTTTGCTAACATTGATACTTGGGTGTTGACATTTAATTGTCCAATAGTATATGGAGTGAGAGATAAGCCACTAACTCTTTGTTATTCATGGTTCTAGAAGGATTGTGGTACTAGAGTTCGTTATCTATCTACTTAATGTTGTGTTTGTTATCATTGAGCGAGAGAGATCGCGACTATTGATCCATACGTGATGAATTAGAAAAATCATCAAAACTATTTTGATGAATTGCGATATGAATTATGATGTATGAGTACTTTCATGGACCGAGATGAACAATTATTTGTCTTACAAGTGTTGCTGATGCTAACTATACTACATGTTAGCTTGTAGATCTTATAATAGTAGAGACATCGTTAGTCAAGTACTTATTTGGGTACTTTAATTTACATATGACCGTTAAGTACTTTGTTACTCGCCTGTGTATATAATGTAGTTACTATTTTCTAATAACCTAATATAATACACTGTGGTATGTGATCGGATAACCGAATTGAGTTTCAAATAGTGGACATGATGAGAAAAAACTCATGTATGAGTAGAATTGCATTTAAAAGATCGAAAGGATGAAATGTGTTAATGATGCTTGTATAACTGTGATAAAAAGACTTAATGATGATATGAAATTAGGTGTGACGGTTGGTAGCCAATTTGTGATGCCACACCTCTATACTCACACTAACCAAGAACACTACGGGGTAATACCGTCGACTAGCACGAAGAATAAGACTGTTGAGAAGCGACCATCTGTGCAATTGCTTTGTGCGAGTACCAATATGTCAGATAGTAGGTCATGCATTTCATTTCAAGAGGAAATCTGATATATCAAATACAAACTTAAAGCTACTACACAGTGGCTATGTGGCCTTTGGAAACAAATATAAAATAAGCATAACACAAAATCAGACACAAATATTCATACCACTAAGGCTGGAACAGATATGAATATAACACATAGAAGTGAACATCAAAGTAGTGATCATACAAGATCCACTACATCACAAAAGAATAGATACAAGTGCTAGACAAAAGAATATGTATACATCAAGGAGTCTCTATCTCGAATGTATAAAAACAAAAATTACTAAGCTAAAGTAGTTTGCTAAAAGTCAGAAGTTAATCCCTGCTAAGAAGTCAAGAGGAGGCACCTGAAACACCTCGATCTGACCCGAGTATTATATAAGAAGAAAAATAATAAACGGATCAGTCTAGATGTAAGATGAGATAGGATAAGAGATATGACAAATATATATGATAACAATAAAAATCATACAATACCTCAAATTTTCTCAAACACCAAAAAGAATGTCATATTCTTAATTTTATTCACCAAGTCACAAATATTGATAAAGCTTATCTATGCAAATCACAAATATTAGTGAAACACAAATTCTAGAAATCATCAATTAGAAATCCAGAAATCGCAAAAGGAGGGAGAGGCCTATCACAAACGGGAGCATGAAAACTCATCAACACATGTATCATAAACGGGATGCTATCCCATGGGTCGCTAACCCAAAAAAATATGGGGTACCGTCCCCACTTGAGGACGAATGAGCCGAATATCAACTCACCCTAAAAGATACGCATCATGCACAGACTCATTGAGACGATTGCTCCATGAATGGTCAAAAGACCATGGGTTGCTTATCTACCAAATTGAGCCGAAGATCCACAGAATGGGGTATAGTCCCCCACGCGGACAAAGAGACATCGCATATCGCTAGTCTAAATCACAAAATTATCATCACTGATCAAAAGGAAGTGTAAATTACACTAAGCTAGTAAACAAATGAGTTTAGCTTCATGTCCCATAACCACTGGCTTAACTTAAATATTTACGAAAAATTGTAGATTTCCACTCGAAAATTGTCACAAGATTTCAGTCAAACAAATCAAAGAATTAACAGATGAAGTAAACGCAAGCGTTTCATACCACTTGTTGTGCTAAGTCGTTTAATTAGATTTCTCGTACGAATGAGGTAAAGATTTGTATATACTAATAGATTGGAAAACGGTTTTCAAAATGATCTTTGTATTAACAGAAATGTTGAAATCATTTTTGTGAAAGAGTTTGAGTATTTACTACTAGTATAGAAACCTTTGTATTTTAAAGTGAAAAATCATAGAAACGATTGTAAAAACAATCTATCACCAAAAATTCACATTCGACGACGTGAATTAAAACCATGAAAATTGATATCAAATCCATCAAATGGATATTCCCAAAAATCCAGAAGATAAGTCATCAAAGTCGATAATAAATGACAAGAACTAACCAGATTAAAAAAAACCGATAAAACGGAAACCCACATAACAATAGGCACATTAGCCGAATTTAACAGCGCAGACGTCTGGAGGTTTTCCCAAACGTTTGAGCTGAAAGTCTGGAAAATTCTTCTAGATCGCTCATATGTCTAAGCTGTAGGTCTGGAATTTTTATTCCTTTGCCTCAGGCGTTTAAGTGTTTTCCCAAACGTTTGAGCTGAAGCTTAGGGCAAGATTTTCCTAGACCATTGATGGCCAAATCAACTCAGAAGTGACCGAATGAGTGATGGTGGCTAGGGATTTATGCCAAGCGACAACCCAGCCCTATACGCTCTTCTATACACTCCAAACAACATGTCTAAACATCCACAGTAGGATTTTCATAGATTTTGACTTCAAAATACTAAAATTGGAAAATAAACCAAACCAATTCAATTCAAAAGCAATTGAATATGAAATTGATGTTAGGAATTCGTACCTAACAATAATGAAAGCTATAGACATAGATGTGAATTCAAGAACTCACCTTTGAACTCAGAAACAAAAAATGAGAAGCTCTAAAACAAGCTTAGACCAATTCCTCTTCACTACACCTCTAGAATCTTCAATCTATTAACAAATGCAAAGTTGTTTCTAAGTTAGGTTATAGGAAAAATCAAGAATTGAAGAGGGATTGAGATGGAGAAGATGAAGAGGATGCTTACCTAGGCTTCTCCTTGATTTTGGAACTTGAATTTGAATTTCCTAAAAGAACTAGGGCTTAGGAATTTTAGTCTCCTCTTCCCACCATTTTTCCTAGGGCTTGAGTGTTAAGAATTTAGAAAATGGAATGAATGAATGAAGAGGAGTGCAGTAGGAGCTATTAGGTAGAAGAGTTTGGGTTCTTTTATTGGGTTAATGTGCTAGAACACTACCCAAAGCCCAAATGAAAATACCAAAATCCTAATCAACCCCAAACATAGTAATGTTTATACTTAAATAATTTGTATACGTCATTTTGAACTCAATGAAAGTGGTTTCAAGTTCGAATTCGACTGTTTACAAAAATTCACATTTCGGACTTTAATTCAACTAACGATGCTATATTTAAATAAACACATTTAAATATATATTCATAAAATATGCGGGTTGTTACAGACTCCTCTCCTTAAAGAAATTGCATCCTCGCAATAGTTAAGAAGAAAATAAAGAGTAACAACTACTCTAAGGCATAACAACACAAAAGAAATTTTTGAAGTGAGAAGTTCATCTTAAGGAGCACGAGAGAGTAAGTCTCGATGTGTTCGCTCGATGAATTCTCTGGATCCCCAATGTGACGACCCGGAATTTTTGTATATTTGAAATGTGAATATTTAATTTATTTTAAATATTCGAAGGTTAAATTTTAACTTTAATTTCAATTATACAGTATTTATTTGAATAATTAATTATTAAATTTAATTATCGGGATTGGGTAAAATATTGAATCTTGATTTTAAGCCTGTTAAAAATAGTTCAAAGGTTCAAAAAATTTATATTGTTAATACTGAAGATGATATAACTTTTAAAATGGAATTTTAAAGAGTTTTGTTCAGTTTTAAAAATATATCGTTGAAATTGAATTTAAAAATAGCCGTCCGAGGCACAGTCTCGGAATGCGACGAAACCAGTCCATTGGATCCGTAATATTGTATTATTATTGGATTTCAATTTTCGTAGTGTTTGGGGTTGTTGTGTAAGCGTACGTTATAAAAACGCGTTGGAAATTAAATTGGTAATAACTGATTTAGGATTTAAATACAATAATTCGACTGGTCAAATTCTTCTCTCATCAGCATTTAAAATATCTTCCTTCACATCGTAGACCTACAGCCGACTTCCTTTCATATCTGTGTTTCTTCTTTTTATAACAACACGCAATCTTCTCTGCAATCGTCCAACGCAAGCAGTTTAAACAAGGAGAAGTAATCAAAGCCGAGCCTTCTGGATCACGCTGTCTGTCCACACGTGTTCAACTGGGTAAACACGCGTCTCCTTCTCCTTTACAACTTTTCAACCGAGCCTCTCAGTTAAAAGAAAAACGAAATGGCCGCTTCTTTCCTTTATAATCGCGAAGCAAACCCCTCCTCATATTTTTAATCTACAAAGTTTACTTCGTTTCCCTCTTCATCTCAGCAAAAAATTCGGGTTTCCAAAAATCAACGCCTTCGAAATAATCATCGCTGCGTACTCGTTGTTCCATCAGCCATCGTTGGCTCATCCTTGCCTCCTACGCGATATTTTATACTGCTGATTTGAAACCCTGCTACTGTCCCTTTATACTGTCACTGCTAATTGAATCGAGAGCAGGCGATAGGTAGCGGAGGCGCTCAAATCGCGGCAGGTGGCCACGAACGCGAGGACGTCGAAGGGCAGGGGATCGATTCTCGTAATCGGGAAAGGCACGAAGTCGGGGGACGTTGGTGTCGCGATGGAAGCGTTGGTTGCTGGAGGGGCTACTCGCGAGGGAGACTCGAGATTAGGGCTTGGTGGTGAGAGTTCAGTGAACCGCGGGGGTTCGATTTCGCGTGACGTCGAGGACCAGGTCTGCGATGGAGTTCAGAGACGAAATGGTGGTGTGGTGTCGTGTGGGTAGACTAAGCTTGCTAGAGATTGAGATCATGATCAGCGAGTTTTAAGGTATTTGTTTTCTTTCCATTCGATTTAGCTTGATTTTCAGATAAGATAATAAATACAGTAAACTATATAAATAATTTTGTTTAATTTAAATGTGTATAAGGTTTAGAACAGAAATATATATAAGTAGAGTTTTGGGAAAAAGGAAATAAGAGAATAAAAATATTTTTTGGTTATTTATTGGAAATATTGTATTTTGGAATTAAATTGTTTAACCAACTTGTTTAAAATTTATTTTAGCTATCAAAAGTTTTCAAGGGAGAAATTATCTGGATAAATCAAATTTGTTAGTTCAAAATTTAATTATTTGATTTATTCGAATATTTCGAATATTAATGAAATCATATAATATGTATTCAAGGTCTGGCATCGTGAAGAGGACTATTGATTTGGGTTGAATTGCAAAATAGAAGGGGCAAAAGGTGAGTTAATCTCACTCAGTTGAATTTAAATTTAAATGGTTAAATTTAAATAATTGATTGGATGATTGCATTGATTGATGTGCTATATATATATAGTAGTATATAACAATATATACATATTGGCATATGTATATATTGGAGTTGATATTCCCGCATTTATATAGCGGATGAGACCCTATGCGCCGCATAATAGCGGATGATTTATATAAATCCCATATACCGCGATATTCCATTTTGAAGTGGAATTGGTATTGTGCTAACGTTTGTGGATGCAGGGAAACAGGTTGGAGGGATCCAACTGGATTCCTCAAAATTATTTAGATTATTTGATATTCTGTTCTATGAATATTGATATCCTGTGATGATTTTATTGATGATTGAAATATTGGATGATATGGTTGGATTGAATATTTCAATAAAAGGAGTTATCAAAATATATTGAATTGGATTTTGAAAGAAATAAAAGAGTAAAATTTAAGTAAATAATTCAAGTGAATTGGAATAAGGAAATTTCTAAATAACAAGGGAAATATTAACTTTAAACTAAAGTGATATTAAATTTAAAGAATAAAGGATTTATTTTGAATGTAAGGATTAAATTTAATTAAAGGCTAAAGAAGGAATTTTGGAAGTTTAAAATTGGTATTTTCAGTTAAAAAGGGTTTTAACTCAAATAAAGGAATAAATCTAAAAGTTAATGTATTTTGAAATAAATGAAGTAGTAAAGGAAATTTATTTCAAAGTAAAGTAAAGTAAATTGGAAAATCAATTGGAAATTGATTTAGTTGTTTAAAATTGGAATTTTAAAAGAGAAGTGAGATTTTGGAGATATAAACTGGGTTTATAAAGTAAAATAAAATATCAGTGGATATTTGAATATAAATTCAAGGTGGGAATTTATAAAAAGATATGGTTTGGTTTAAAAATAAATGTTGATTTATTTTTAAAAGATGGAAATGAGAAGTGTATTTCTCTGGATAGCCAAGTACGTTTTCAAAGCAAAATTAAATATAAGTTAAAAGTTTTAAGTATGTTTTAAAAAGCATGTTTAGAAAATTGATTATTTCTAAATGTTAATTTTCAAAGTAGGTATTTTTAAAAATCTATTATTGTAGTAATTATATAAAAGTGATTTGCTATTCTGTTTTTAAAAAAAAAGAGAAATTTAGTTTATATTTGTAAAGTGGTTTCATTTTAAATATTTCTTAAGTATATATTTTGTTAAGGTATTAAAGTAGTTTTTAAATTTCAATATTTTTAAGTATATTTATAGTAAAGTGTTTTAAGATTTTTTAAAAATCTAAGTGTTTTGTACTTGGTGTTTCAGAGAAAATAATTATTTGGGAAATGTATTCCGTAAGCGGAAACTGTTTGAAATTGTTTTCAAAAAGGAGTTTGAAAATAGAAATATATCTTGGAAAGATATTTGGGCAAATAAATAATGTGGGAAATTATTTATTGTGTGATGGTTGCTATGGATGTGAATTGATAGTTAAATAACCGACTATCAATATTGGCAAATGCGCTGATCGTTTCGAAGAGACCGGGATCGAGTTTCCGTATACCGGGATTCTAGGTCTGGAGACTCGAATACCACTTCGATCCGGTTTGTACGTTTCGTGTAACGTGTTCGGAGTCGAAGATTGGAGCTGTGAAGTGCAAGGGCTAGTCGCTACTAATCCTGAGGATATTTCCAAAATGGATGTAGTAGGAATAGTGCCTTCGGTTCCGTTCGAACCCGGGACGGACTTGTATGGACGAATGCTTGCGAAACATCGTCAGCGGACGATGGGCATTCTAAGGGATATGTTTTCTAAAAGGTATCGTTTAGCCTCGAACCTCATCAACCGGGAATGACTGAAAATCAGGGGTTATGCAGCAAGGCTTCGTGGGTAGCTCCCACTGGAGGGTAAGGTCATCCCTGTCTAGATGTCCCTTTTTATTTCGGCTTAGTGGTGCGGTTGCTGATCCCAACCGTGGGGTGATTTTATTCGGGATCATCCAGTAAGGGATGGTTCCGGCCTTGTGTCGCAGGGGAGCGGGCGTACTCCTCGGTACTGTGATCTAGGCCATGTACTGTGACAGGTGGTACCCCAGTGCCTAGTCATTCGTTGGAAATCCATTCTCCCTACGTGCTTGTACGGTTTTGATTGTGCCCAACTATTGTTGAAATGTGAGATGCAAGCATTTCAGCTAGATTATATTTTACTTTCTGTAGACACTATTATAATATCAGAGGATTTTGATATAAAGTGTTTTAGCTATCGTAAGGTAAAAACCCGACATGTTTATTTGTGGCGTGGTCTTACGAGATGCTTTTGTTTTCAAAGGATTTTGAAACTTTAATAATCAATTTGAGTGTGATTTTCTCACGCTGGTTTTCCAGACTGACTCGGGTATTGTTTTATATGATGCTCGGGTCAGACCGAGTATTATAAATTACAGGAAATGATGCTGTGGAGCTGGATGGCGATACGTACTTTCGTATTTGAGTTATATATTCCGCTGTGTATTCAGATTGTGAGGACAAGTTATGATTACTGTCCAGTTGTATGATATTGATGTGATGTACTCTGATGATGTATTGGGATGATGTATATATAAACAGATATAGATTTCTTTTTGTGTAAAGATCTGTTATTACCTATTATAGTTTATTCCGCTGCGTATGAGAGATTCTGTTGTTGTTTTCTATTTTTTTCTTCTTCTTCTACCTCTTCTTCTTAACTCAAATGGTCCGGTTTTTCGTGTATGAAAAACTCGGGTTATTACACCCAAAAACAATCTTTAAGATTTGCGGACCATTGAACTTTCACAAGCGGAACATCTTTATTACGAAGGCGTTTAACCTCTGTAGCAATGATACGAATAAGATGTTGCTCATAAGTCAAATTAGGTGAAACTTCAATTTCTTCAATAACACTGGGTTCAAAAATAGAATCGAAATCTCTAAGGCATTTCCGTAGTTGAGAAACGGGGAATACGTCATGAATAGCAGAAAATTGAGCAGGTAATGAAAGGCGGTAAGCCACGGAACAAATGCGTTTGGTGATGGGAAATGGACTAATATATCGAGGTGCTAATTTTCCAGAATGACTGAAATGCACAACACCCTTCATAGGTGAAACACGAATGAATATCAAATCTCCCACAGAAAATTGCAAATTCCTTCTTCGGTTATCAGCATAGGATTTTTGTCTACTTTGAGCTTCTTTCGTCCTATGACGAATAAGGTCAATCTTTTCTACGGCATCACGAATAAAATATGGACCTAAAACCAGCTTTTCACCGGCTTCAAGCCAACACGAAGGAGATCAGCATGGCCTTCCGTAGAGTGCCTTGAAAGGTGCCATACCAATACTATACTGGAAGCTATTATTGTAAGAAAACTCGACAAGGGAAATATGATCTTCCCAACTTCCACCAAAATCAAGAACACAAGCACGAAGGAGATCTTCAAGAGTTTGATTCACACGCTCCATTTGTCCATCGGATTGAGGATGATAAGCGGTGCTAAAATTAAGCTTCGTTCCCAAAGCTTTTTGAAGACCCTTCCAAAATCCACTAGTAAATAATGGATCACGATCACTAACAATAGAAGTAGGAATTCCATGCAATTTAACAATTACTTTAACATAGAGTTTGGTCAAAAGAGGTACGGTCCGATTGGACCGAACGAGAATAAAATGGGTGGATTTTGTAAGTCTATCTACAATCACCCATAGACTGTCATGACCCGAATGAGAATGGGGAAGACCGTCAATCAAGTGCATGGAGACTTGATCCCACTTCCAAACTGGAATATCCAAAGGTTGCAATAACCCACTGGGCCTTTGATGCTCGGCCTTTATGAGTTGCCAAGTCATGCAATGCTTAATAAAATTAGCAATATCATATTTCATTCCATCCCAATAATAAAGTCGCTTCATGTCTGTGTACATTTTACTACTACCGGGATGAACGATAAATTTAGAACGATGAGAATCTTCTAAAATATCTTTATGAAGATCACTAATATTTGGCACGATAAGTCTATCAAATTTTCAAATGCCTCCACGAGCATCGATTTCAAAGTTTTCAAACCATCAATATTATTTTTATCCTTACAACTTTATCTAAGATGAGCCAATTCAGGATCTTTCTTTTGAGCTTCAAGGATGCAGTCTAAAAGAGAAGGATGAGCCTCAAGGCTACATAAAACAAGAGATGAACATGAATTGGAGTCACGATCTCGAATCTAACAAGTGGACAAGGTCTCGAGATCATTCCATTCAGATATCATCATGGAAACAACCGCTTGTTGCTTACGACTAAGGGCATCAGCAACACGATTTCCCTTTCCGGGAGTATAAAGAATATCAAGATCATAAGATGAAAGGAATTTGAGCCGACATTGTTGACGCAAATTAAGTTCCTTTTGAGAGAAAAAATACTTCAAAGATTTATGATCGGTGTAGAGAATAAATTTCTCTCCCAAAAGATAATGACGCCAAATTCTAAGGGCGAAAACAATGGCCGTGAGCTCTAAATCATGAGTGGCATATCTAGTCTCGGCAGGCTTTAATCACTAAGAAGCATAAGCGATAACCCATTCCCTTTGCATGAGAACGGCTCCCAAACCAACACTACTAGAATCGGTATAAACAATCAAGTCTTGGTTCCCTTCGGGAATCACAAGAATAGGAGCATCGAAAAGGAGTTATTTTAATTTATGAAAAGCAGCTTCACATTTGTCTGCCCAAATGTACTTAACTCCCTTCTTTGTCAAACTAGTAAGAGGTACGGAAATTTTAGAAAAGTCTTTTATGAAACGACGGTAATAGACCGCCAATCCAAGTAAGCTACGAATTTTCGTCACACTCTCCGGTCTCTTCCATTTTGAATCGCCTTAATCTTTGAAAGATCCACGGAAATTCCGGATTCATAAATAATATGTCCTAAAAATTTCACACGGGATTGCTAAAAGTGGCACTTTAATTTTTTTGCTTTCAATTGATTTCTCCTAAGGGTTCCCAACACAATTCGAAGATGTTTTTCATGCTCTTCCTTGGTTTTAGAATAAACAAGAATATCATCAATAAAGTTGAGAACAAATCGATCGAGGAAGTCTTTGAAAATTTGGTTCATAAGGTCAACGAAATAAGCTGGAGCATTCGTTAAACTAAATGGCATAACAAGCCATTCATAAGATCCATAACGAGTACGGAATGATGTCAAAGGAATACTATCCTCTACAATTCGAAGCTGATGAAAACCGGTTGCTAAGTCTAATTGTGAAAAGACTCTAGCACCGCAAAGTTGATCGAATAGATCATTAATCTGAGGTAAGGGATATTATTCTTGATGGTGAGATCGTTAAGCTTGTGGTAGTCAACGCAAAGCCTAAGTGTACCATTAGATTTCTTCACAAAGATAGCTAAAGCTCCCTAAGGAGAGGAACTAGATAGAATAAACTGTTTCGCTTCCAATTCGGATAATTGATTACACATCTCCTCATTTTCCTTACTGGACATACTATAAGGAGGATGAGTGAAAGGTAGAGCTCCAGGGATTAGATTAATTCTGAACTCAATTGTTCGCTTAGGTGGTAATCCTAAAACGGGCTCAAAGATGTCAGGAAATTCACAAACAACGTGAATGAGGGAAATGACATCTTCCTCATCATCATTATCGTCATCATGCGGATTTAGAGAATATAAGGATGCTACTAAATTGGAATCTGAATCTTTAAAAACGATAGAAATCTGCTTAACATATTGGAGATGTCGAATATGGATAGTCCGCTCGGGACATAGGATGTGGGCTTCATAACGTTTAAGCCAATCCATTTCCAAAATCATTCCTAAACCTAAGTAACGCATAACATGCAAATCGGCACAGAAAGCACAATCACATAAAATAATTTCAATATCCTTACAAAATAAACCGAGTGTTGCGGATCCACCAACCGGATTCAAAATTCTTAATGAAGTCATCAAAGCCCATAACATTTAAAGAAAAAGTATAAACAAGTTCTTTTGATATAAAAGAGTGGGATTCACCTATATCAAAAAGAACTCGAATAGGATGATCACGAAACATAATAATGCCATCAAGGATAGGATAAGAAATACCTTGACCAAGAGAAGGGTTAATAGGGGCTTGCACAACATTCAGCTTTCCCTTTTTCTTACTATGAAGTTTGGGACATGAAGATATAAGATGATCCGAACTTTTGCAATAGCGACAAGTAAGGGGCTTCGGACACTTATTTGCATAGTGGTCCTTAGATCCACAATTGTAGCATTCTCCACTATTAGGGGTAGGAGTCTTTGCTACCGAAGTTGCTTGCTTCCCTTTCTTGATAGGATTAGGTTTGAACTTATTATCGGGATGCCTTTTCTTTTTGTTATTGATGTTCTTTTTGGCACCCCCAACATCACCATCACTTTCTTTATCGGCCTCTTCAAGTCGAAGAGCAATATCTACAAGCTGATCGAAAGGCACTTCTAGTTTCAAAAGTAAAGCCTTTTTGAGGTTCTTATTCAAACCATAGATAAACCTTTGATTCTTCTTCGATGGGGTATTAATATACTCGACCCCATATTTAGAGAGGGATTCAAATGATGCGACATAATCTGTCCTAGCAGATTCACCATGAATAAGGTCAATAAAGCATCGTGCTAAAGTTACTTTTTCTGCTTCGGGCATAAACTTTAACTCGAACCTTTCCCGGAATTGCTCCCAAGTAAGATCCGCTTCAGCAATTCCGAAATTAAAAGCTTATACCAATCTAATGCTCTCTCCTAGAGCATTCTAGAAGCCACTTGGACTCGATGTAGATCCACAAGATTCATCCGAGAAAAGACGCAGTCGCATGTTCTAAACCAAGCTTGGACTTCTATAACACTTTCGGAACCCTTGAATGACCTTCCACCCAAATTGGTATAATCACTGCACAAGCGTGCAAACTCGGATTTAGGATGAGTAGGCTCAGAAATTGGTCCGACAGCTTGGGCATTCTTTACAAGATCCAAAAGCTGTTGGGCAGACATGAATACGCCATCCTGAGGAGTAGCACTAGATTGACCGGTGCTACGACAACCAGGTTTAACCATTTCTCTTCTTTAAGAAAGAAAGAAAGAAGAGGAAAAAAGGTTATTCTTAGAATGAATATCAAACAAACTTGATTGATAAAACAAGGCATCAAAAAAGAAATAGGATAGAACGGTACGAAGACTCGAATTAAATTCTAAAGCACGATTCCTAAGGGAGACTTAGGACATTGATCCTTGTCATAATATCCTATATTGTTCCGAAGTTTGGCTCTGATACCAAGCTCTGACACCCCACCTCCATACTCACACTAGTCAAGAACACTACGGGGTAATGCCGTCGACTAGCATGAAGAATAAGACTGTTGAGGAGAGACCATCTGTGTAATAGCTTTGTAGAGTACCGATATATCAGATAGTAGGTCATGCATTTCATTTCAAGAGGAAATCTGACATATCAAGTACAAAATCAAAGCTACTACACAGTGGCTATTTGGCCTTCAGAAACAAATATAAAATAAGCATAACATAAAATCAGTCACAGATATTCATATCACTAAGGCGGAAACAGATATGAATATAACACATAGAAGTGAACATCAAAGTAGTGGTCATACAAGATCCACTACATCACAAAAGAATAGGTACAAGTGCTAGACAAAAGAATATGTATACATCAAGGAGTCTCTATCTCGAATATATAAAAACAAAAACTACTAAGCTTAAGTAGTTAGCCAAAAGTCAGAAGCTAATCCCTGCTAAGAATTCAAGAGGAAGCACCTGAAACATCTCGGTCTGACCCGAGTATTATTTAAGAAGAAAAATAATAAACGAATCAGTCTAGCTATAATTATCATGTAAGATGAGATAGCATAAGAGATATGACGAATATATATGATAACAACAAAAATCATACAATACCTTAAATTTTCTCAAACACCAAAAAGAATGTCATATTCTTTATTTTATTCACCAAGTCACAAATATTGATAAAGCTTATCTATGCAAATCACAAATATTGGTGAAACAAAAATTTCAGAAATCATCAATTAGAAATCTTGAAATCACAAAAAGGGAGGAGAGGCCTACCACAAACGGGAGCATGAAAACTCACCAACACGTGTATCACAAACGGGACGCTATCCCATGTGTCACTGACCCATAAAAATACGGGGTACCGTCCCCCTTGAGGACGAATGAGCTGAACATTGACGCACCCTAAAAGATACGCCTCATGCACAGACTCATTGAGCTGATTGCTCCACGAACGGTCAAAAGACCATGGGTCGCTACCCCACCAAATTGAGCCAAAGCTCCACAGAACGGGGTATAGTCCCCCACCCGGACAAAGAGACATCGCATATCGCTAGTCTAAATCACAAAATGATCATCACTGATCAAAAGGAAGTGTAAATTACACTAAGCTGGTGAACAAATGAGTTTAGCTTCATGTCCCATAACCACTGGCTTAACTTAAATATTTACGAACAAATTGTAGATACCCACTCAAAAATTGTCACAAGATTTCAATCGAACAAGTCTAAGAATTAACAGACGAAGTAAACGCAAGCGTTTCATAACACTTGTTTTAATAAGTAGTTTAATTGGATTTCTCGTACGAATGAGGTAAAGGTTTGTATATACTAATAAATTGGAAAACGGTTTTAAAAATGAGCTTTGTATTAAAAGAAATGTCGAAAACATTTTTGTGAAAGACTTTGAGTATTTACTACTAGTATAAAAACCTTTGTATTTTAAAGTGACAAATCAAAGAAACGATTGTAAAAACAATCTATCACCAAAAATTCACATTCGACGACGTGCATTAAACCATGAAAATCGATATCAAATCCATCAAATGGATATTCCCAAAAATCTTGAAAAGAAGTCATCAAAGTCGATAACAAATGACAAGAACTAACCGGTTCAACAAAAAACGATAAAACAGAAACCCATATAAAATAGGCACATAGGCTGAATTTAACAGCGCCAGACGTCTGGTGGTTTTCCCAGACGTCTGAGCTGTAGGTCTGGAATTTTTATTCCTTTGCCTCAGACGTCTAAGTGTTTTCCCAGATGTCTAAGCTAAAGCTCAAGGCAAGATTTGCCTAGACCATTGATGGCCAAATCAACTCGAAAGCGATCGAATGAGCGACGGTGGCTAGGGATTTATGCCAAGCGACAACCCAGCCCTATAGGCTCTTCAATACACTCCAAACAACATGTCCAAACAACCATAGTAGGATTTTCATAGATTTTTACTTCAAAATACCAAAATTGGAAAATTCACCAAACCAATTCAATTCAAAAGCAATTGAGCATGAAATAGATGTTAGGAATTCATACCTAACAACAATGAAAGCTATAGACATAGATGGAACTCACTTTAAATTCAAAAACAAGAAATGAGAAGCTCTAAAACAAGCTTAGACCAATTCCTCTTCACTACACCTCTAGAATCTTCAATCTATTATCAAATGCAAAGTTTTTCCTAAGTTAGGTTATAGGAAAAATCAAGAATTGAAGAGGGATTGAGATGGAGAAGATGAAGAGGATGCTTACCTAGGCTTCTCCTTGATTTTGGAACTTGAATTTGAATTTCCTAAGAGAACTAGGGCTTAGGAATTTTAGTTTCCTCTTCCCACCATTTTTCCTAGGGCTTGAGTGTTAGGAATTTAGAAAATGGAATGAATGAATGAAGAAGAGTAGAGTCGGAGCTACTAGGTAGAAGAGTTTGGGTTCTTTTATTGGGTTAGTGGGCTAGAACACAACCCAAAGCCCAAATGAGAATACCAAAATCCTAATCAACCCCAAACATAGCAATGCTTATACTTAAACAAATTGTAAACGTCCTTTTGAACTCGTCGAGTCCGAATTCAACTGTTTACAAAAAGTCACATTTTGGACTTTAATTCAACTAACGAAGCTATATTTAAATAAAACATTTAAATATATATTCGTAAAATATGTGGGTTGTTACACAATTGATCGATATCAAAGTAGCTCCTTGAGTTGCGACTTCTTTTGATCTCAAGTCACATAGTCAGCAGTCTTGTTTGTGATTTAGAAACTTAATGGAGGGTAACATGGAATCCCAAAATGATTGTGTGATTACTAAGATTCAGTGATGACACTGATGGAGGATATGAAATATCATCAGATGATGATTTCTTTCTATTGTAGGTCTAAGTCAACCTTGTAAGTATTAGTGAATCCATGAAAACTAATACATTATCGGTAAACCTAAAAACTTATGTATGATAGGTTTTTAGTGATCGAAAAAAACTATTTTTACGAATATAACACTTAATAAAATGTAGGGATGACAATAGAGTGTTATGGATAATCATGGCTATATGAGTATGCACTAAAAGCTACGTATGGAATAGGTTAGCATAAGCATGGTGTAGTAGGCATGTCTCAAATTCCATTTGGAATTAAGAACGAGTTAGGTATGACTTAATATTTTGTTAGTAAAATACTAGTAAGGGAAAAATCTATTACGTGGCCGAGTGGGGTGGTCTCACCATATATTTATATTATCATGTTTTGGTGGATGGTAGAATTCACATAGACTATATGTTTGATTTGTTTGTTTATTTTATTTTTCCTATAAACTCTCTAGTTTTCATCCAAGTAGGATGAAGGTTCGGGGTTATGTTCGTTTGAAGCCGAATAAACTTCGCAACATGTAAGAGACAACTATCTACCTATAACTTTTTACTGGTGTTTATTTTCATTGTGTGATGAGAATTTATTTTGTTTTGATGAAAGACATGTCTATAAATATCCTAGTATTTTATTAATTTTATTATTTTGTTGTGTTGGTCTAAAATAGTGTCATCATCATACGTTAATTGTAATAACCCTACTTACAATATAATAACGATAAATTATGGGAGAAAATTATTTTAAAGATGTTTTATTAAGTTAAATATATCGAATAAAGGAATATTGTTTTAGTGGTTTAAATTGGTTTGGTCCATTCGAGAAATGAAACGAGCTCGAATGAAATTTACAAAAAGTGTGAATCATTAACATGTTGTAAATAAATCTTGTATATGGTTGAAATGGATAGGATTAGGAATTTTATTTTGAGAAAAAAATGAAAAATTAATAAAAGATTTTATAATATATTTAGTGGAAAATATTCTTTAAATGGAAATAATGTTATTTTGAATAAATTTTTATATTTAATTTTTTAATTACATTTGAAGGGTTGAATATGAAAATTTGTACAAAGAAATAAATTTTGAAAATATGGAAATAATATTTTCGATTATCAAAGATATTTTAAAATAAAGAGAAAAAAAGTATTGTTCGATATTAAATAAATAAATACTTAATTATATTGAATTTATTATGTAAAGTATATAGTAAATCAAGTCAGCTTGTGTGATGGCACGGCCCAGTACCCATGCTATTAGAGGGAGTTAACCGTCCGAAGCATGGAGTAAAAGAGACAATATGAGTGATATATCATATACATTCTCTTGGGCCAACATTGATACGTTTCAATATAATTATATATTTAATAAATCGGTTATCATATATATATATATATATATGTATGTATGTATGTATGTATGTATGTATATAATAATTTCGATATATTTATACTTACCAATATTTTAATCTCTTTTGAAAACACAAATTAATATGAAAACTCTACTACTTGAAATTTTAGTCACCATATTGAAATATACCTTTTCATATTAAAAATATTTTTATAATTTATTTTAAATCCTCGGTTTATATTTAAGGACAACATATAAAATATTTTCCTTAATCTACTCTATATACAAACTACATATTATTAATATAAAAATACATATAAACCTTCTTTATATATAAAATAATTCTTATTAATCTCTAATTGTTTCTATATGAAACCCACAATCAATTAAAACAAAATTATAAAAATGAGAAATAGAAAGAAAGAGAAGAATACACAAGATTTTTAAAGTAGTTCAGCCTAAATCAAGTGCATATGTCCACTATCTCTTTATTACTTAAAGTTTACAACCACAACCTAACTACAATAGAAACCTTAGATTCAAAATGGTTAATTCTGAATTTGGCAGTAGCTCCGCATAAAATTATGTATATGGTTCAAAAGTTCTTCTTTAGTTTTATTGAATGCCTATTTATAGAAGAATTTCAATTTAAAACTATCGAGTCATCAGTTGAATCGCTTAAACAAGTATTTCTAAGTTTCCATCACGAAGAACAAGTCAGAAATGTGATTTTCTCAAAAGATGGATCATTTGATACCGATCCATATGGATTAGTACCGATGGATATGGTTGACCATTTCTTCCATCCTTCTTTAAATAGCTTAAGTCTTGGGTTTTTAGATCTTTAGGTACACAATAGTAAAATTCCAACCTTCGGCACTAAACAATGTCACATTATCGCACTTGTCTTATTTCTTCAATCTTGAGTATCGAGTTCATATAGTAGCATAATGGAGCCTACAACAATTATGATATCTTTCTATATTGATCCATATTGGTCGGTATCGACCAGTAGTAGTTGTTCCATTCTTGGCCTATTTTCTTGTATCTTAAATCTTAACATCTTCCAAGCTTCTTGAGCAGTCCTTATTTCATAGTCCAGATCCATCGAAATGTCTCTTGGTTCAAATACCGGATAACATTTACCCACCAAGTATGCATACGTGAACACATAGAAAGCTTTGGACCGAGATAGGGACCGTATCAAATATGCAATGTTGCTTTTATTATTCAAGTTGTTTTCGTGAAACATTGCATCTCTCCTGGGAATATCACCACATCATCTCAAACAGCCACTGATTACATCTTCTAAATAGATATAAATGTTGATGTGTTCTATCGAAAGTCTTTGATCATTATTGAGATTTCCAGAGAGCCATCCTATTCTTTTGCTAGGTAGATCTCTATTTTTATTCATTTTGTAGAAAAAAATATGACCACAAATCGATTAGTAACAAACGATTTTCAGCACTTAATATATATTAAACACTTAGTGAGATTTTGCCTTCATTTCTATTGCACTTCCACCTTCGTGAACTTTGAAATTTAATTTAGAATTTTTTTGTAAATTTGTAAGTTATTAGAATGGATCTATTGTGAAATCTGTTGTATTTTGAATATGAAAATAATAAGTTTTCTGGGAAATTTGAAACTTTAAAAATGTAATTATCTGCCTTCCCTACTTCATCTGATTTTGATTTAATATGCATAAGAATTTTAGTTCTGACTTGAGTGTATTATTTTTATTTACGCTCGGGTCAGCCTGAGTATTTCAGTGTTTCGAAGATATTATTTCTTGAGGATAAAGATGGAGTTTGAAGACTATATTTATTAATATTATTTCGCTTTATTACTTTGTTATATCTGTTAAATGTATAACTCTGGTGATATTGTAAAGTGAAATATTTGTATATTGTTAAATTTCTTCATGAACCGTTTATGTAATTATTACATTTTGTCATTTCGCTGCGAGATTCAGTATTTATATTTTTCTATATCTTATTTCTTTATAATAAAACCCCAATGATAATCTGTTCTTCTAGGCTATTTGAGTCAGACATGTGTGGTTTATTGTCGACTTGAATCATACACAATGGCGGGTTGTCACATTTGGTATCAGAGCTTAGGTTTAGCGAATACCTAAACCTATATGACAAGCTCATTTGAGATAGGGTCCTTAATACCCCCAAAATGAATTTGAGTGTGTGTGTATATATATACACGCACACGCGAAAGCACGTATTTGTTAGTGTTATAAAATGGTTTGAAATTATTAAATGAAATGATTTTAACTCAGATTATATTTTGTATATATAAAAGAATGAATTTAATAAGATGATATAGTCCTTTATGATTGTTTCATGATTAGTGACTGTTATCACTTTATTGATTGATCGATTGGAATAGTAGTGCTTATTATCATTTATTGATTGATTAGTTGTGCTTAGCCAGTTTATGAGCACGGACTATTGGTTGTTGATTTGAGCATTTATCTATTGTCCTGAATTTTCAAAATATGTTTAAACTGTTTATAAGAAATTACATATTTTTTAACATGGGATTTTGAAATAAATATATATCCAAATTCTCCACTGTATTATTATACTGAGTATTTGATACCATACCTGAAAGTGATATATAAAATATGGTTTGGATAGATACGATTTATAACAAAAAAGTTATCCAAACTGAAAATTTGCGAACTTGAATCCGGGTTTTTTGAAATTGGTTTCTAAGGTTTTGAAAAAAATATACTAGCATTATTTGAAAGTATTTACGAATAAATTTTTTTCAAAATGATATTTAAAGAAATATAAAGTGCAGAACTCACTTCTATCGTTGAAAAATAAATTCGGTGATGGCTGCAGCATCATCAGCGTTAATTTTCGAGTTTCAAAGTAGGGAAGGCCATTATAGTAGCTTTGCTACATGATTAAATTGATGAAACAGATTTTGATTTAAATCCCTAAAGTATGATATGATATTTGATATATATATGTGTGTAGTTTTAATGATTTGAGATAAAATGTAACGACCATGTCGTAATTAATAATTTAAAAATCAGTAACGACCGTTATTTTTGAATTACCGTCGGAATGAATATTTTAAATAGAAATTTTTGTTTTAATTTATAATTTGAAAATAAGTCACGCATGCCATGCCTTTTTCTCTGATTTCGTACGTCCTTACTATGATGTTCGGAAATCATACATGCATTGCATAATTGGCTTAGAAAAATTGAACTCTCTCAAGCAAAGTAACAACTACCCTTTCCTATGTGCAATTGAACACATTTATTTGGACTCAAGTGCAAAATCTTCTCTTTGTGAAGTAGCATCTTTTGTTCCTTTACTTTTGTATATCCTGCACCTTGAAACTGGACACGCAAGCATGGCTTTGTTGCCTTGGTTTTGCAATTAGCCTAATGCCTTGAATTTTGGACGTCCTTGCTCTTTTAACATTTTGCTACTTGAAAAAAATTATACACGTGTATTCAAGTAACATGCTATATTTCAATTACCTCCGCATGCGTTAGAATATAGGCTTGTGTAAATCAAAGTGTGAACCCAATTTGTCTTGCTGTCACATTCTTTTTTTTTTATATAAAGCTTGTGAACATTTTTACTGCCATCTTTTTTGTGTGCTACCATGTCCTTTCTCTCCTCCAATACACGTTTGCATTAAATGAATGTGTACATAGGGTTAGCCAGCACATGATTTTCCATTGACTTGTATAAAATTTTTGTGAAAAGAAAAGAAGAAAACTGCAGCATTATTTCACTCATTTTTAGAGGCTCGGTGAAAGCATTAATGGCAGATCTAAATCTTGCTCCAAGTAGTTTCTGTT
This sequence comes from Allium fistulosum, assembly GCA_030737815.1. Lineage (NCBI taxonomy): Eukaryota > Viridiplantae > Streptophyta > Magnoliopsida > Asparagales > Amaryllidaceae > Allium > Allium fistulosum. The sequence goes on along the minus strand of CM060903.1, from coordinate 629,483,360 downwards.
GCTAGTGTTTTTGTGAGGCAAATCTAAGGTGAGTACAACTCACATTCCTAATTTAAAACTACTGCGGATATGTTTATTTTGTCACTGCATGCCACTTGCGTGAATTTAACGTACAATTGTTTTTATGTTATTTACGTGCATCAATTGATGCACATTTAGTTTTGCTTGGCATCCATTGTTTATTTACATACATGCTAACAATTATGAAATCGAAGTAGTGGCCAGGCCTTTCTTTTTCTTCCCTTGCGTGCGTTCATTTATGGGAGTGCAGGGTAAGTGTGCCCAGACCATCAAATTACTACCGTTGCATTTATATTAGTGCACATGTGCTAGGTGCTGTCTGAGGTAAACTTGCATTTTTCATTTTCGAAAGGCACTAAACATGTTTTATACCAGCGTGCGAATTGTCATGCATTTAAATGAATGGGTTAGTTCGAATTTACTTTGGGTGTATAAATGTTATTAAGTAAAAAAAATTGATTGCTGTGCACTTTCATTTAGTTGCACTGTACGTGTATTATTTAAATGAATGCAAAGCCTTGGTTGGCAGGTCATTTGCATTTTTTTACCAAGCCACATTAATATTTGAACTTGGTTTCAAGAATTCATTGTCCTGTCATTTGTGTGAAAAGAAGTTTGCCCAGGCTTTGGTACTACTTTCTTTCGTGTGTATACAGTAGGTTATATGCAGTGTTTTGAAAACCGGACCGAACCGCCGGTCTAACCGAAAAAACCGTTAACCGTAGCACAGTCCGGTCCGGAGTCTATTCAGACCTTGTTTTCTGTGAACCGCAAAAACCCACGGTTCAACCCTAAAAATCCGGTTTAATGCATATAAACCGTATAAACCGAGCATTGAAAAATATTTTATTTGATGCGCAAGCCAAGTAAAAGCTCCAAAGCCAGCTGTTTAAGTCAACTTACCAGCAGCATGTATTTATACTGATAAGCTGTGAAAGCTCTTCCATTGTTTTGCGATATGGGACATTTTTTCAATAATAAACTTCTTGCCTTTCCTTTAAGCTCGTTATGTTAGCAGCATATTTTCTTCAATGCATTATAAAAATAGATAATTGACGTCATTAAAAAATCTCCATGCATAAATAATTATTTTTTACATCTTCAGTTAGCACAACCATGTTTTAAATTCACCGGCTAATGTTTTAGATAATGCATTGATAATATTTATGCATGTAGATTTTGTAAAAACATAATTTTTTTTTCTAGTTTCTTGCCAAATGCTAGATTTCTTACATTAATACACTAATTTTAATTAGATTTCACAAATGCACGGTTTTTACGGTTCGATCGGTCAGACCTTTTAAACCTTCGACCTTGGACCATCACGGTCTGACTTACGGTTCGGTTCTCAAAACTATGGTTATATGCATGTATTCACTATTTTTATGCAAAAAGGAAAAGTGTGTTTATGAGTTTAGTACAAATGAACAAAGCACTTGTGCAAGTGGACAGTGCAACCTTTTGTTGAATTTATAGCAGCGCAGCCTACCAGTTAATTTACGTTGAACCGACGTTTGCTTGTAAAAGGTAATTTGATTATGTTATTCTTTTTTACGAAATTTATACGCCGGTATTATATTTTGTTGCATGTTGTTTTGATGGCATTTTGACGAATGAAAATTTACCGTTATTTTGACTTTAGTAACCGTCAATTTTAAAGTGAATTTTTAAGCGGTTGCCCCGCAACGCTGATTTTGATATCCGTTTTTACGGTGTTTTGTGAAGCGCAATTTCCTCGTCGAAATTGCTACAGATGTTGCTGCTTTAATCACGTGTTTTAAAAATCGTTTTTAAAATAAAATTGTTTTCAAATTTTACAGTTTGCGCTTTCAAAAGAATGAGGAAGCGATTTAAACGCTTCAGCAAAATTGAGGACTATGAACCCTTACTTTTACTGATTCGGTTAATTTCGGACTTGTCCGTTTGAGAACGTAAAATGTAATTTTATTAAATACACAATTTTGCACTTTCAAGGAAACGATGAAGAGATTTAAACGATTTAGCAAAAGTACGAAGTATGGAACCATACTTTTACTATTTCGGTTAATTCCAGACTCGTTAATTGAAACATCTGCTGTTTGGAGATTCTGATGATTTTGTTGGGCTTTCGAGCCACTCTACTAGACCTTCGATCGGGTCACTCTGCGGACATTCGAGTCATCTGATGGACCTTCGGGTCAATTACCAGTACTAGACCTTCGGGTCACTCTGCGGACCTTCGGGTCATCTGATGGGCGCCAAAAAAATTATAGTACTTGGTAGGCTTCGGCCATCTGAGATGCACGTGCGGCGTAGCTAAAACTCGCCATCTGCTGGGATCGATCCACTTTTATGTTGATTTTCTAGTTATTTTATTTTGATTTCTAGATTTTGCGACTGTTGATTTGTCTAGTTATCTTAATTGATTTCTTGATCTTTGTGTACTGCTGTTTTGAATTCAATTGTGAATTTGGAAGTTGATTTTGATGATGTTTAATGAGATTTCTTCCTTTAAACTATGCTGATTACTATGCTGCATAGTCTCACCCGAGACTATAATTTTATGTATAGTCTCATCCGAGATTATAACTTTGTGTATAGTCTCATCCGAGATTATAATTTTGCGTATAGTCTCATCCGAGATTATAAATTTACGTATTGCTGTTTTGAATTCAATTGGGAATTTAAAAGCTGATTTTGATGGAGTTTAAATTGAGATTTCTTCATTTAAACTATGGTGATTATTTATGTTGAATAGTCTCATTCGAGATTATTGATTTTGATGGAGTTTAAATTGAGATTTCTTTATTTGAACTATGTTGATTATCTATGTTGTATAATCTCAATCGAGGTTATGATTATTTTCTTAAGTGTTGTTTATCATACACTTATTTCTGAAGTTTAAATTAGTCTGATCCGTTTATTATTTTCTTTTAAATAATACTCGGGTCAGACCGAGTTATTTCAGGATAGTCTTCATCTTTGATTTAGTAGCAGCTTCAGCTTTTGGGATTTCACTCCATCTTTTGTCTAGTCATCAAGGTGTTCCTTTTTGGTGCATTGATTCTCGTCTCATGTTTGTTGTTGACATGTATATGTGTATTTGGTTCAAATGAACGATCGATTGTTGTAGCATGTATTCCAGATTTTTCTTCCGCTATATATCTGATATTTCTATTCTGATGTGATTATACTATCCGTGTTACTGTTATTATGAGTTGTTCTGGATTTTTCTTAAGCCACCGTAGTTTCGTTTTAGATTTGGATTGAATATATATCTTTGGGAGAAATTCACACAACTCCTATCGATGTAATCAATACTCGTCTAAGGCATAACTTACGGATGGTCGCTTTTAATAAGCCTTATTCTTCGCAATAGCATACGTTATTTCTTATAATAACCTTTGTTATTGTGAGCATAGAGGTGGGGCGTCACATAAAATCCAGTGTTCAGCTCTCGAGTTTTCGGTTGAATGATATTATGGACAAATGTAACTTATGCATTAGGATAATTTGATTGTGAATCTCGTAGAGATGATTGATAGTTGATTTCCAATACATGAATTGGAATTTGATTTTTCAACTATTTTTGAATAGTCCGACACTTCAAAATTGAGATTTAAATTCAAAATTTAGTATTTTCGGAAGAGTATTTAAGAGTTTAGTTTTCATAACTCTCAAATTTAAAGGATAACGGAGTTTAAATAGGTTTTAAACTGTTAATCATTTTGATGAGCAAAATGAATAAGATTATTTTTTGTTATACAAGTGTGAACTTAAGTTTGAATGCTTTAAATGAAATTTTGTTTTTGAGAAATGCTTATGAGCTAAGTAAATTTTTATAAAACTTCATTTATTTAAAAAATGATTTTAGAAGGAAATTTTGATATATATAAATATGACTTTATATAAATATTAAAATGAAGTAATTTTGGAAAACAATTGATTTTGAAATTTATGAATTTTGAATGGTATTCGATTTTGAAAAGGAAAAATGATGATTGAAATCCTATATAAATTTGAAACCGAACTGATATGTTGAATTGATTGATTTTCCAAGACCTTTGATTCCATAAATATTTGATTTGGAAGTTTTCGAATCTTATATAAAATTGATTTTATATAAGTATGAAGTTATTTCGAAGACTATCGATTTGAAAGGTACTCGATTTGAAAAGTGATGATCTTATATATAATGAAATTTATATAATTTTGATATTCGAAGTTTATGATATGAAAGGGTACTATGTATATATGATATATTTCAGAATTGAAGATATGAGTAGTACCCTCTGTGAAATTCGATAATCCACTTTGTAGGTTCATTCTATTGATTTGATTTTTGGTTGTCCGGACATAAACTCATGAGTTCCTTTGAATTCCACAGTGTAACCTATGGTCTTATCATTTATACTGTAGCGCAAATGAGGGTAGATGATTACCTCCAGTACGTATGGTTTCTGTTGGGATACCGACGTAACCATTGCGTACTGCGATTTGTGGTGTTATTCGTTTAGATTATAGCATAAGTCGAGGGTAGATGATTATCTTCAGTACTTATGGTTTCTGCTGGGATAGCGACGTAACCATTGTGTACTACGACCTATGGTGTTTCGAGTGGTACTTTCTATATCTTTTTTTAAGTATTTTCCCTAGGTGTTGAAACAGGTCTACTAAGTACTTACTGATTTCTAGTCTTGCGCCTGATCAATGTATGGCTAGAGTCTGTAACAACGATGATAAACTTGTTAAAACATCGAGTTATAAAAGTATTTTGATAAAGTATTATATAAAGAATATTTTGATTATTTCATTCTTTTCTAAATACTTTAAAAATGTTTGAAAGGTTGTTTATTTATGTACGACATGGTTTAAAAGTTAATTACCAATGTTGTAAATATTGCGAGAAGTTATTAATTCAATAAGTAACATAGTTAAAGTTAATGATGATTGATTTATTAATAATGTTTGAAAAGTATTTTGAGATTAAAACTAATAAATTTATAAATAATGGATTTAAGGTTTCAATGGCTCCTTTCTAAATATAAGTAATGATGTAAATAATTATTGTGAGGACCCGTTTCTTCGACTCCCAGAAATCAACACTAATACATTCACGGTATTTACCTGCCGTAAATCCAAGTGCTGTAAATCCAAGTACCGGAGAAGCGGATTCTCAAGGGTAAGAAAGAAAAATAAAACTGAACAGAATCTCACATATGTTATTTCAAATAAAACTTTACAGTGGAAATTAAAATACATTTATCAGATTTAAACATGGACAGTTATAAACATCTGTCCTTACAAAGGCGGAATACAATACTACACAAGTGTTGTGGAAATAGATAAAATCTTCAGTAAATCTTCTAACTCCATGCTTTGAGCTCCATCCAGCTTTCTTCTACACTAAACCTGATTACTAGGCTGCTCAAGGAAAATTAGGGCACCCAGAGTTTAAGGAAAGGGAAAATAAACTCCGGATCAGTCATGGGACTGGTATGAGAACTAAAAATACACGTTTTGAAAACAAAAAGGTATCTCATAAGACCACGCCACACATAAAAACGGAATTGGTTTTTATCTTATGATAACCAAAATTTTTTACGTAAAAATACTTGATATTATTTTTAATGACATATCTTTGAAAACATTTGCAAGTAAACTTATTAATCTTAGCTGAAATTGTTACATTGATTAAATTCCAGCAATACTAGCCACAAACGCGGGTTCTACAAACAAACTGGCAGGCACTTATTGGAGAATGGACTTCATACAAATGACCAGGTGAAGGGAATACCTTCCGGTAGTACTTCTCTAGAGGAATGTACCGAGGTCAACAGAACATCTGCACCTCTACCAACATAAGACCGACCTACCTTTCTCATTAGATAGTACTGAATATGTCATCATCCCGGTCGTTATCGACGTATCCAAGGACTCGATTACCATAAACCACATTAATTTACATCCAAAACATCATAGTGGGAAGAAATATATCTTGAAGGGATGATCATACCCTAATGGTTGCGAACCGCATAGCCTTGCTGCATCTACCATGTTTCGGCCATTTCCGGGTATGAGGTTTGAGGTAACGATTACCTTTTTACTTTGCACTTTTCACTTTGAATGCCACGTTGCCATTCCGTCAATCACAATTGACTTCCATAAACATATAACCTTCGAGCTCATATGTCTCAAAGAAGGGTGTTAAGCTGAGAGAAGTTGCCTTCTCCGCCACCAAACAGATGTATGTTTATAAAAGTCAACGATGAAATCTTAAGAATGCAGTGTAAGACATTCTTCCATACAAATTTGTTCTGGGACTGAACAAAACCGAAGACACTCTCTTACCACATCCTGTCGGGAATTAACCCTAGGATTAGTAGCGAGAAGTCCGTGGAACCCAAAGAGTTTCAAAAATAAAGGGACCACTGCTACTTTAGTATTTGGGAGCTAACCAGAATTATCAACAAGCAGTCCTTTCATCTCGAAAATCCCTGGTCTTCATTCTTCATTCTCTCTGCAGGACTTTATTTTTCGAACGCATACATTGGTTCGAAGTGGTTTTTGGATAGGGATTTTCCCAAATCCGACCCCGGTTCCTTCAAATCCAATTATCGATAAAAAGAACTTTTGTGAATAGGGAATCATTCTTTAATTGATTAAGTTCTTTTTTTATCAAACTCTCTTTCGGAGATATATAATTATTAAAACATGTAACGACCCGGAAATTTTAATGATTTTTAATAACGTAATTAACTAAATTTTTATGGAAATTTAAAGAATAAAATTTATCAATAATATTTGATATTTGGAATACGTCTTTTAAAACATAGCAAGTGTCGGATTTTCATCAAAAAATATGTAAGTTTGTTCGGTTGTGAATTTTCAATTTTAAATTTAAAATTAGTTAAAATTTGATGGAAATAAAATATTTTGAAACCTGAATATTTTTATATAAGAAAATTGTAAATCATTTTCTGAGTGAGACGTCATATTTCATTTCGCCAAATTTGGACTGCTCTAGCTCCGTTTGCATTATTTTCGACGTTTTAACAGCAGTTTTGGCAGCGAAAATCGAGTTTTGATAAATGATCGTATCTCTAATATCTGTGTACCATTTTGTTCGTCTCGTCGTGCTAATCTCCACAGTATATTCATTTTTTTCATTTCGGTGTCCGATACGCGACGAAATCTGCAAAATGATTAGCCGTATTAGTTCCGCATTTGAACCATTTGTTTTCCTTTGTCCTTTCCTTATCCACCGTGTGAAACAAAGGGCCTTTTGCTTTTATTATTTACTGAATTCAGCAGTGGACTTTTACTATTCCCTAGTTTAATATATATATTCTGGCTCGTTCACCTTCTTTCCCCTCTCTGCTTTCTCTTCCTTCTATACTATTGTTTTCAAAGAAAAAAGATAATCATATAAAACAGGTTATATAAAAGCTTGTTTATATTTTACCTGAAGCTTTAATTCTTTCTCTTCTTCAGACCTCCTGCTCGTTCCCATATTTGCTGTAACCTTTTCTTAATATGCTGTATGCATGCACCATCCCCACCATCATCCATTTTTCCTCCGCCTCCCCTCTGCTAAAACTCCTCGCCTGCTCCATTTTCCTCCACCGAAGCCACTTTCCACCATCCCTTCGCCCATGAGCCAATCACCACTCCAGCCATCATCGACTTTCCACCGACCGCCTTCCTTGCCAACCTCGCCTCATCAACCTCCACCGAGACTCCGCCTGCATCACCGTCCGAGCCTTGCTTTTTTCCCCCTACAACTCCCTAGATCCATACCTCTTCACGCAACTCTCCACATGAACCCACCCCGACCATTCAATCTGGCATCTGCCACCTTGCAAACAACGACAGTTCAGTCACCAAACACAAGCAGCCTGCACCAATCCCGGACACTAAGCCTTCCCTCTTCTCCATGCGCACAACCTCCGCCATCCATGCTTCTGCTACGCCACACACACAACACCCCTGACAGTTCGCCTTCCCCAGACACCTTTCTATGGCCCCCATTCTCCCATTCACCCCCTCCACCTGGAATCCCACCAGGTGCAGCCTCATCCACCTTATAGACCAAACCCATTCATCGAACCTCTGACTGCCCTTGGTTCCTTCGAACCCAATGCAACATCCACCCGAAAGCAAGCCTCTCCAACCTCCGTTCCGAGCAGCCACACCCTTGTACAGCCACTTCAGTTTTGCCGAGCAACTCCTATATTTGCATGAAGATTTCTTATTCCTTTTTCAAGTGCAAACGTAGTCCTCCCTCCATTTACAATTTGAAATTATTTGCATGAAGTTGTAAGCCTTCTCTTTTAAATATATATATATATATATTATGTTAATATGTGTTATAAAATTAATATTGATTTTAAATATATATATAAAGATTTTATGTAAATATGTGTTTTAAATTTAATATTGATTTTAATATATATATATATATATATATATATACGTATGAAGATTTTATTTTGATATGTGTTTTAAATTGAATATTAGTTTTTAAATATAATATGTAGATTTTATTTTAAATATGTGAGTAAATTTTTGATTTAAAAAAAATTATATATCTTGTTTTCATCGATCTCGTCCACCTTGCTTTGCTTTAGGATTTGTCGTTGGATTGATCGATTGTCGAGTTCGTGATTCAATTCGTAGCTTGTTGTGTTGTCTATTTTCTCTAGCCTCGAAAGGCGAGCAATCACTCACGATTAACAATTTTATGTTTAAGTAAAGAAACATCACTTGAATTGACCCTTGAAATGTTTGTTATAGCTAGAATTTTTGTTTAGTTAATATACATATGATTTTATATGTTACTATGCTCACTTTGACATATATATAATGATATGATGTGATGTTCATTTTGATGTATATGATGATATGTTGCTTTGTATAACATTTACATTGACATGTATGATATGTTAATTTGTGATTCACAATGGCGAGTTCCTTATATGCTATGCTGTTAATTATCTGTTTTCAATCACTCTACAAGTTCCCTATTAGTTTAGAAAATCCCTATATGTTGAAATGGTACTTACCCGAACTATCTTGTAGATTAGGGAAAATCGTTATAGGTTGAAATGATAAACCCAAGCGATTTTATTAATTTTGAATTTTGGGATTGCGGGTTGAAATGATATATACCCGTAAATATTAAATTATTGCGGATTAAAATGATAAATATCCGTATCACTTGACCATAGGATAGAAAATTATATACGGACACCGTTGGTCTATTTTTAAATGATTTCCAGAATTTTGAAAAGAAAATATATGTTTTTTTAATAAATATTGATTTTTAAAATATTGATAGATATTTAATTTTAATATGTGTGTAAAATTTATATATTTTTTAAAATTATATGTTTTGGAAAATTTAAAATTATAAGCTAAGTTTTAAAATGTAAATTATAAATTTTTTACATGTAACTTTATTATTTTAAAGATATATAAAATAAGATTTAAAATAGATTTAATAATAATAAGATTTAATTCAATAATAATTAATATAATAAAATTTAATAAGAATTTAATTTAATTAATATATATAATTTGTTTTAAACATTGTTTACAATTTATATAAATAAATTAAAATAGATTTTGTAATAACTTTAATAAAATTAAGGTTGGAAAGATAAATTGAGTTGACTTGTAAATTAATCGATTTAAGAATTGAATTTAATAATTATTGATTTAAAACTTATTGATTTTGAGATTTTTAAGGATATGATTTTATAACTTAATAACTTGATTTAGATAAAGGTGATTTAATGAATATTTACTTTTGATTTAAACTTGTAAATTGAGTTTTTATTTAAATGCTTATAAAAAGTGATTAGGTGAATATTTTAGAATTAAATATAATTGAAGTTATTTATTGATTTTATTTAAATTTGCAATTTGAGATTTTATTTAAATGTTATTAAAAATGATTGAGTGAATATTGTCAAATTTAAATAAAATTAAAGTTGAATTTTAAAATATAAATCAAATTTATCAAATTGAGTTATTATAAATGTTTGAATATTTAAATTTTGAAATCTATTAAGTTTGAAGTGGTTTAAATTTATAGTTCAAACTTGGATTTGAAATCGATATAAATTAAAAAAGGGTTTTATGAGAATTTGAATTGAGCCTTTAACCGTTTTAATTGAAATTGTTGAACTGAGATTGATTTAAATTGAATTTTGGAAATAAAGTTGATTTAAATTGATTTGTAAAATTGGGAGAAACAATTTTAATTTGAAACTATTTTTGACATAAAATCTTTTTAAATCTATAAACTGTTTTAATATATAAACTCTTTTTAAATCTATAAACTATTTTAATCTATAACCTATTTTAAAATATAAACTATATTTAATGTATAACTATTCCAATATATATACTACGTTCAATATTCAAACTGTTTAAGTTGGAACTGTTATGATTTAGATTTAATGGATTTAAATGTGAATGCTTTGATATGATGGTTTAACCTATTTTGTGGTTATGATTTTCGAAAGTGAATATGATTTCAGAAGTGAATATGATTCCGGAAGTGATATGATTTCGAAAGTAAATAATGATTTCGAAAGTGATTTGATTTCGAAAGTGAATATGATTTTGAAAGTGAGGTGATTTTGAAATGTATATGATATTTTGATATGAAGTATTAACTGTTTGAAAGAAAATGACCATGGTGTGAAATAAGTGTTTGGTTGTTAAAGAGACCGGGATCAGATATTGTCATACTCTCTGCCAATTCCGAAAACCACTTTAACAACTGTGTATGTTGTGGAGAATCCAGAATGAAGTAGGATAGTTTGGCGACATCTATTGTAACAACTCTCACCCCAGTACGCTTAAATTTTCGATGAATCGAAAATCCAAGTTCACTAAAGCACGAATTGCTGGTTTGGTATCCTGCAAATAACAAAGGCAAGTCAGAGTAATGTTTATAAAATCTCACAGTGGAGTAATGAGAAAGTATTCAACATATGGTTACTGACCAGGATTAGGCTACTTTCCCTAACAGTGTTGAACCTAGGAGTGAAACTTGCCTTTTTACTAAATCCCAATAGTTGCTAACCAGTTTTCCCGTGATTTGGGGAAAATAGGAAATATAGGAATGGGTCAGACATAAAGTCTGGTGAATGAGAAATAAAATGAAGCAGAAAGAATAAAACAGTTTAATTCCAGGTCTTCCCCGGATATCGGAGAGGGTGAATAATACAATGTAGTGAATCCTTCTTAGATACAGTTCCTAAGAAGCCAAAGTCCATAGTCACTCCAGGGAAGTCAACCATGTAGTAATACTAAACGTCAATCGGCCTGTCGGACCGCTGGCTTACCTATCCACGTGCTACAGCGTGAAGCTCATGCTCTTCACCCATGCACTGTGACTGTCTATCCAAGTGACTGTGACTGTCTATCCAAGTGCTACAGCGTGAAAGTCATGCTCTTCACCCGTGCACTATGATTAAATGCCTCTGACGTATGACCGGCGCTGACTCAAACAACCTCGCATGACCCCGAAGTTGCACTCAGGCTCCGCCAAACTGGACTCCTATCATCCTGTCTCCTTGATCACCAACGTGGACCTACCCCTATCCAAAATGTTGGTCCTCCGAAAGAGCGCCCGCAACTGGGTCAACTGTGACGACCGCCCATGACCCCCTACACTGAACCTAGAGATAGTGCGCTGTAAAGTGTGCCAGGCAGCCATGGATGATTGCCAGGGTAAATTAAAACAGCAGAATCTATCGTATAACTCACAGCGCATGGATAAAATACAATAGAACATATATATAGTGAAGCTTCACAGAATAGAATGTCATCATATAAAACTTCATAATAGTTGAATACAAACATCTGAATAGTCAATACATCAAGCCTCACTACATATCACTCAGAGGATCATACAAAGCAGCGGAACATCCAGTACATATAGTAAGAAAATAATACGCAAGCCTCCAGCTCGTCTTCGTCATCAGCATCGTCAGAAAGCAAAAACAGCACCTGTCACCTGCTACCTAGTCTGCCCGTCCCAAAATGGACGAACAACCCAAGGCAATAAGAGTTAAAACATAAAGCCTTGAATCAGACAACAGTCTTAGTGAGCGGTAAATTAACTAACAACATACCAAAAGAGCATAAAGGAAAAGGAATAGAAATACAACCCTCCCACTCCACCTCTTTCTACAGTGATAGCCCCCAGACACACACTAAGCAGAGCAAACATAGCAAAGCATACAATTTAAAGTAAAGCAATTATCACTCGAGTCAAGGGCGATGTTTTCTAAGTACAAACCCCCAAGGCCTAAACCAAGATCAGATAAGCACCCAGAAAATACCGCTCTTGAGACTGAATGACGATACAACCAAACATCCATGACTCTGGCTATCACTGTTATCATTGCTTCGATATCATCGTTAATTGAATGACCGGCACATTCTTTCAGCCGTCCGTCAAGGGCTAATGGAAACCCCGGTTCTAGACATAGCTCCGCACGTTGTCGTGACCCGTGCCTAGGACTATCGAATCTGCCCAGAATACTCGACTACCAATCAGTAGCCTTCAGGGACTATCGAATCTGCCCAACGTACTCTTGCTTTGAGCATGCTAGAACCTTCAACAATGATGAGATCTCAGCCTTCTAGTCATCCTCCTCGACGACTATTTCCATACTAGCTCAAGCGCCTCTCGAGCAAACCATTATCCTCAAACTCGAACCATTTCACCGAGTTATCAACATGCTTGGAATGATCCCGTCTGGATTAGACCAAGACTATCTCATATCATGCCTCGCTTCATCACATCCTCGCAAAGCCTCATCTCAACATCATCATCATCAAATCTATCCATATGAGCTTCATCATCCGCCACATATGCCACGAGCAGCTTTCCCAATTCAAGAGCCTTTTTCTTAGCTTTTGAATCATCTTAGACCATCTTGTCTAAATCAAATCATCAATCATCTAATTCATAGTAATCAATCAAATCAAACATTAATCCAAGTAATCAAGCATTCAAATATGATCTAAATAGACAATTATAACAATAATGGCAATTTCGTAAATAAAGAGTCTAAAGTCTAAGAAGCATGAAAATATGAGCAATGTCTCTATGATCTTGATGAATGAACTTACATAGGTTAACATGTAGTAAAATGGATGTCAAATCATCATGAACAATGGATCTATACTTAGGATTAAGAAAATGCATGGAAATCACTACTTTAACACAAAATCAAGCCAACGATCCGATATACTCCTTTGGATCCGTGTGAGAGATAATCACCACTCACCAAATCACCTAAACACCTTAAAAGCAACACACTTCAGATCTGTACAGCGAAGGATCTAACTCGATCTATCACAAATCCGCTTCAAACGATGAAATCTCTCTTCGATGGATGAAGATCTTCAATCTAAGCTCTTGGATCTTCGATTCGATCTTCGATTCGAATGGAAGGAATCACAAGATTAAAGTGGAGAAAAGAAGTGTAGAAGTCGAGCTCTCAAAATGGCAGCACTTCGTTGCTTCGAAATCCGGATCCCAAAAATGAAGTAGAACCCTCCTATTTATAGGCTGATCCTTAGGTCGCTCGCTCTTAGGTCGTCCACGACCTAAAAACCCCATGACCTAAAAACACACGACCTAACAGATGCGCCTCTACGACCTACGACCTAACTCAGACATGCGCATCCATGCGACCTACGACCTAACCCAGATGCAGCCTAGCGACCTAACACAGATCGCTTCTACGACCTAACACATCTGCGACCTAACACACACGCGACCTAACTAACTTAGCTAGGATACGACCTAACACCTTAGGTCGCTCACGACCTAACTACGCTAACTCGCTAATTCTTATACCGTTAGCTCTTAGGTCGCTAACCACTAGGTCGCTAACCACTAGGTCGTTAACCACTAGGTCGCTAACCCTTAGGTTGCTAACTCCTATAGGTCGCTAACTCCTATAGGTCGCTAACTCTTAGGTCGCTAACTCTCTTAGGTCGGCAACTTCCTATAGGTCGCTAACTCTCTTAGGTCGCTCACTCGACTTAACCTACCCCACGACCTAAGGCACCACACGACCTAACTACAATACGACCTATTCCCAAAATCCTTAGGTCGCCAACTACCTTAGGTCGCTCCACTTTCTTAGGCCGTCTACTCCGACCTAACTACTCTACGACCAAGGACTTAGACTATGGATGACTTATCAACAATGCTAACAGTCTAATAATAACTGTTTTACAATGTTTCGATCCGTAAAAATACGGGTCGTTACATTCTTCCCCCCTTAGGAATTTCGCCCCCGAAATTCCAAACAAGCAAGGCAATCAAAGACCATTCTTCATGCCTACCATCCATAACAATCAACAAACCATGCATCCAATTCTAGCTTAGCATGCAGAATTCTAAAACTTAGAACAAGTTACAATGTCGTTAAATGACACGACACCTTAGGGCCATACCTTGAAGAGTTCAGGATGAGCTGCTTTCATCCTCTCTTCCACCTCCCATGTACAGTCGTTATCATCATCACTCCATTGTATCTTGAGCAACTTAACTACCTTCCTCCTAAGCTGTTTCATGTCGATTTCCACAACACGAAGTGGCTTACGAGGTCTCCTATCGACTGGATCAACTTCGAAATCTTCACAGCTATCAGCAGAAACCACTGTATTCGAGTCGTGCACATACTTCCATAGATACGATACATGAAAAACATTGTGCACACCCGACATCTTCTCTGGTAACCCCAATCTATAGGCGAGCTTTCCAATTCGCTCGATGATCGGAAATGGTCCAACAAATCTCGGAGTCAATTTTCCCTTCTTCCCGAATCGAATAACATTCTTCAGTGGAGAGATCTTCACAAAAACCATATCACCTACGTCGAATTCCAAATCCTTACGACGCTTATCAACATAACTTTTCTGACGGTCTTGGGTTGCCTTCATTCATTGCCGAATGATCTCTATACAATCCGAAGTCTGTCGAATCATCTCTGGCCCAAGTATCAGTTTTTCTCCTATTTCTAACCAACATGTCGGAGAGTTACACGGTCTTCCATACAATGCTTCATACGGTGCCATACCAATGCTTGACTGGTAACTGTTATTATACGAAAATTCCACCAAATGAAGGTGATCTTCCCATGATCCTCCGAAATCCAAAACACATGCTCTAAGGAGATCTTCCAAAACTCGGTTGACTCTCTCAGTCTGACCATCTGTTTGAGGGTGATAAGCTGTACTCAAAGACAACTCGGTTCCCAAAACTTCCTGGAAGCTCTTCCAAAATCCACTAGTGAACAATGGGTCTCGATCGCTCATTATACTCTTCGGAATACCATGGAAACGAACTATCCACTTAACATACAACTCAGCCAACTTTGATGCAGTCCTAGTCGACCGAACAGGAATGAATCTTGCACTCTTAGTCAGACGATCCACTATGACCCAAATCCCTTCATTTCCCGTTCTTGTTCTAGGTAACCCATCAATAAAATCCATCGATATTTGCTCTCACTTCCATGTAGGAACTTCTAATGGCTGAAGCAATCCACTTGGCTTCTTCTGCTCAGCTTTTACCAATTGGCAGTTCATACACTTGGAAATAAAATTTCCGACATCCTTCTTCATACCTTCCCAGTAATAGGTTCTCTTCATATCCCGATACATCTTATTTCCACCCGGATGAATTGTCAACTTCGAGTGATGACTTTCCTTTAGAACTTCACTTCTCAATTCATCTATATCGGGAACAACTAGTCGTCCTTGCTTCCGAACCCAACCTTCTCGATCGACCTCGTATCCTTTATCCTTTTCCGGTTCCAATCCAGATTCCAAATCACGGATAATCTTGACAAGCTTATCGTCTCGCTTTTGGCTCTCGCCTATTCTTTCCACAAGAGTCGGTCTTATCGATAAGTTTGCCAACATCTCAGGTTCCAATTCACATCTGGGCCTGAAGTCAAATCCAGCTAAATACTCGAGACTCTTCCATTCCGAAAACATGGCTCCCAATCCTGCATGTCTTCGACTTAACGCATCTGCCATTGCGTTACCCTTTCCCGGAGTATAGGCTATACCAAAATCATATGATGCCAAAAACTCTAGCCATCGTTGCTGCCGAAGATTCAAATCCTTTTGGGAGAAAAGATACTTCAACGACTTATGATCTGTAAACAACTCGAATCGAACTTCCAATAGATAATGTCTCCACATCTTCAGATCAAATACAATCGCCGCTAACTCCAAATCATGAGTCGGGTAATTCCTTTCATGCGGCTTCAGTTGTCGACTTGCATATGCAACAACTTTATCCCTCTGCATCAGCACTGCTCCAAGTCCAGTACCACATGCGTCGGTGTAAACCACCATCTCATCATTCCCACTTGGAATAGTCAAAACAGGAGCACTCGTCAATCGCTCTTTCAGGATTTCGAAAGCTTGCTCACACTTAGCATCCCATCTGAATACTTGATTCTTTTTCGTCAATCCTGTCAATGGTGCAGCCACCTTGGAGAAGTCTTTGATAAATCGACGATAGTATTCTGCTAATCCAAGAAAACTTCTCACATCAGATGCATTCTTAGGTCTAACCCAATCCTGGATTGCTGCCACCTTAGCGGGATCAACCGCTATTCCACTTCCAGAGATAATATGGCCTAAGAACCTCACTTCACTCTTCCAAAAGTGACACTTCGAAAACTTAGCCTTCAGCTGATGTTTCCGTAAAATTTCCAAAACAATACGCAAGTGCGTCTTGTGCTCTTCTTTAGTTCTGGAATAAATCAGAATATCATCCACGAACACAAGCACGAACTTGCTCAACTGATCTCTGAACACTCTATTCATAAGATCCACAAAATATGCTGGCGCATTAGTCAATCCAAACGGCATTACCAGCCACTCAAAGAATCCTGATGGTGTCCGAAAAGCAGTCTTCGGCACACTATCCTTAGCCACTCTCAACTGGTGAAATCCCGTTGCCAAATCCATCTGAGAAAACACCTTAGCTTCGTGAAGCTGATCAAACAAGTCATCTATTCTCGGCAATGGATACTTGTTCTTCTTAGTCACTTTATTCAGCTCACGATAATCCACACACAACCTCAACGACCCATCCGCTTTGGTTGCGAACACAACTGGTGCACCCCATTCGGACACACTACGCCGAATGAATCCTTTCTGCAAAAGATCATCAACCTGCACCCTCAACTCCTACTATTCCCTAGGCGCCATCCGCCTAAGAGGCATCACAACAGGTTTGGCTCCTTCAACTAGATCTATACAAAACTCGATCTCTCTATGCGGCGGTAACCCTTTGACCTCGTCAAAGACATCCTCAAATCCATTAGTGATTGGCAACGATGACAGTCCATCTCGTGGAACAACTAGCGAATACATGAAGCTCATGAAGACGCCTTCTTCATGCTTACATCGTATCACAATCTTTCGCCCCTCCACATTCTCGACTGTCACCTCCAACCTTTCACAATCAACCTTTGCCGCATACTTCCTAAGCCAGTCCATACCCAAAATAATTCCAAACCCCGCAAAGTTCAGAACAAAACAATCACAAACAAAAGAGCAATCATGACTCGATACAATCAGACCACGGCATAGCATACACAAACAAGACGAACCCCCAACTGGATTAGTCACAACCAATGGCCTATCAACAATATCCGGCTCTAAACCCAACCGGCCTACAAGTTCATTACAAACAAATGAATGCGACGCCCTAGTATCAAACAACACTCTAACTGGAACACCACATATGGAAAGAGTACCTTGAACCACTACACTCTTTCCTTTCGCTTCAGCGATAGGGGCTTTCGAAGATGATGGAACAGCCCCCAAAGCATAAGCTTGCACAATCTACTTGTCCTTCCGCGGTTCTGGACAATTCTTCCTAATATGCCCCAGCTTGTCACAGTTGTGATACTTCACTGGCACCTTCGGATTCTTGCAATCTCTGGAGAAATGGCCCTTCTGCTGACAATTGTAGCAGGTCACTTCGCCCTTCAGCTTCTTCTGACCATCCTTACCCTTTTGCTGATGCTGCTTACTCATCTTGTTTCCACCCTGCTGTGGTTTAAACTCTTCCTTGGTTACAGCAACAACAGATCCCTCTTTAGGAAACAGATTCTCGTGCCCGAGAGCTTTCTCCACACGCTTCTCAAATGAATCATCCAGATGATCCACCAACTGCCTCCCAAGATAACTGTCCAAGCCTGTCACAAACTTCTCATTCTTCTGGTATGAAGATTCAATATACGACCGGGCATACTTGGACAAAGCTTCGAACTCAGAAACATACTCAAGAACTGGTCTTCCATTTTGCTTGAGCTCTACAAACTTCTTGAACAGAACAGACTTCTGAGCTGTAGAAATGAACTTAGCTTCAAATCTGACTTGGAATTGCTCCCAAGTAATTTCTTCCTCCGGAGTATCAATGGTGATAGAGTTCCACCAATCAGAAGCTCTCCCTTGAAGCTGCCTTGATGCTAACTTTCTCTTAGTCGCATCCTCGATTCCAAAATCACTAAAGATCCTTCTACAAGCATCTGTCCACCTCTGGACTTCAATGGTTGATTCTGTTCCCAAGAAAACCTTTCCTCCAAGAGCAGTATAGTCTTTACACAACTTATCAAAATCCACTGGTTTCGGAGTTTGGACTTGAACTCCAACATCAACTGATGGCCTCGGGGCTGGCATCCTTCTCATGATCGAAGTCATCATAGCTTCGAACATAGCAACATAATCAGCAGCCCCCCAACAGCACGGCCTTCCCTAGCAGCTGGTCTCCCTCTTCGACTCATTCTCAATATCTATAAAAAGGAATAATTAATACACCTTGAGAAACAACTGCATAAGGAATTCAAATCCTTCTAAGCTACTATATTATATATAGTAATCATCCATCAAAATACAATTACGTCTCTCATACGTAGTTACGTCAGCGAGCGTTGGGTAAAATCGATTAACCAAAGCTCTGATACCAAATGTGACGACCGCCCATGACCCCCCGCACTGAACCTAGAGATAGTGCGCTGTAAAGTGTGCCAGGCAGCCATGGACGATTGCCAGGGTAAATTAAAATAGCAGAATCTATCGTATAACTCAAAGCGCATGGATAAAATACAATAAAACATATATATAGTGAAGCTTCACAGAATAGAATGTCATCATATAAAACTTCATAATAGTTGAATACAAACATCTGAATAGTCAATACATCAAGCCTCACTACATATCAGTCAGAGGATCATACAAAGCAGCGGAACACCCAGTACATATAGTAAGAAAATAATATGCAAGCCTCCAGCTCGTCTTCGTCATCAGCATCGTCAGAAAGCAAAAACAGCACCTGTCACCTGCTACCTAGTCTGCCCGTCCCAAAATGGACGAACATCCCAAGGCAATAAGAGTTAAAACATAAAGCCTTGAGTCAGACAACAGTCTTAGTGAGCGGTAAATTAACTAACAACATACCAAAAGAGCATAAAGGAAAAGGAATAGGAATACAACCCCCCCACTCCACCTCTTTCTACAGTGATAGCCCCCAGACACACACTAAGCAGAGCAAACATAGCAAAGCATACAATTTAAAGTAAAGCAATTATCACTCGAGTCAAGGGCGATGTTTTCTAAGTACAAACCCCCAAGGCCTAAACCAAGATCAGATAAGCACCCAGAAAATACCGCTCTTGAGACCGAATGACGATACAACCAAACATCCATGACTCTGGCTATCACTGTTATCATTGCTTCGATATCATCGTTAATTGAATGGCCGGCACATTCTTTCAGCCGTCCGTCAAGGGCTAATGGAAACCCCGGTTCTAGACATAGCTCCGCACGTCGTCGTGACCCGTGCCTAGGACTATCGAATCTACCCAGAATACTCGACTACCAATCAGTAGCCTTCAGGGACTATCGAATCTGCCCAACGTACTCTTGCTTTGAGCATGCTAGAACCTTCAACAATGATGAGATCTCAGCCTTCTAGTCATCCTCCTCGACGACTATTTCCATACTAGCTCAAGCGCCTCTCGAGCAAACCATTATCCTCAAACTCGAACCATTTCACCGAGTTATCAACATGCTTGGAATGATCCCGTCTGGATTAGACCAAGACTATCTCATATCATGCCTCGCTTCATCACATCCTCGCAAAGCCTCATCTCAACATCATCATCATCAAATCTATCCATATGAGCTTCATCATCCGCCACATATGCCATGAGCAGCTTTCCCAATTCAAGAGCCTTTCTCTTAGCTTTTGAATCATCTTATAACATCTTGTCTAAATCAAATCATCAATCATCTAATTCATAGCAATCAATCAAATCAAACATTAATCCAAGTAATCAAGCATTCAAATATGATCTAAATAGACAATTATAACAATAATGGCAATTTCGTAAATAAAGAGTCTAAAGTCTAACAAGCATGAAAATATGAGCAATGTCTCTATGATTTTGATGAATGAACTTACATAGGTTAACATGTAGTAAAATGGATGTCAAATCATCATGAACAATGGATCTATACTTAGGATTAAGAAAATGCATGGAAATCACTACTTTAACACAAAATCAAGCCAACGATCCGATATACTTATTTGGATCCGTGTGAGAGATAATCACCACTCACCAAATCACCTAAACACCTTAAAAGCAACACACTTCAGATCTGTACAGTGAAGGATCTAACTCGATCTATCAAAAATCCGCTTCAAACGATGAAATCTCTCTTCGATGGATGAAGATCTTCAATCTAAGCTCTTGGATCTTCGATTCGATCTTCGATTCGAATGGAAGGAATCATAAGATTAAAGTGGAGAAAAGAAGTGTAGAAGTCGAGCTCTCAAAATGGCAGCACTTCGTTGCTTCGAAATCCGGATCCCAAAAACGAAGTAGAACCCTCATATTTATAGGCTGATCCTTAGGTCGCTCGCTCTTAGGTCGTCCACGACCTAAAAACCCCATGACCTAAAAACACACGACCTAACAGATGCGCCTCTACGACCTACGACCTAACTCAGACATGCGCATCCATGCGACCTACGACCTAACCCAGATGCGCTTCCTCGCGACCTACGACCTAACCCAGATGCAGCCTAGCGACCTAACACAGATCGCTTCTACGACCTAACACATCTGCGACCTAACACACACGCGACCTAACTAACTTAGCTAGGATACGACCTAACACCTTAGGTCGCTCACGACCTAACTACGCTAACTCGCTAATTCTTATACCGTTAGCTCTTAGGTCGCTAACCACTAGGTCGCTAACCACTAGGTCGCTAAACACTAGGTCGTTAACTACTGTAGGTTACTAACCCTTAGGTCGCTAACTCCTATAGGTCGCTAACTCTTAGGTCGCTAACTCTCTTAGGTCGGCAACTTCCTATAGGTCGCTAACTCTCTTAGGTCGCTCACTCGACTTAACCTACCCCACGACCTAAGCCACCACACGACCTAACTACAATACGACCTATCCCCAAAATCCTTAGGTCGCCAACTACCTTAGGTCGCTCCACTTTCTTAGGTCGTCTACTCCGACCTAACTACTCTACGACCAAGGACTTAGACTATGGATGACTTATCAACAATGCTAACAGTCTAATAATAACTGTTTTACAATGTTTCGATCCGTAAAAATACGGGTCGTTACATCAGCTGTGCAAAATCCTCCAACGATCTGCCTAAAGAAGCCTACGTCGGAGCACACTTGTCATGTTCCATCCACGTCGATTTGTGTTCCATCCACGTCGATTTGCCTGAAGAAGCCTACGATTGTGGATGCTATCTATCCTATATACTAACAACCTAGGAATGGTAACAAACACCTTGCGAACCTACTTGCCCGCTCCTAGTACGTACAGCCAAAACTATATTTTGGTCTTAACTGCATGAAACACCTATCCAGATGTAATGACCCACCTTTTTTGGACGGTTTAAATCGACGATAAGCCACACATGTCAAACCCATACCCTTCAAAACGGAGGATTGTTATGGGGTAAATAAGAAAAAGCAGAGAAAGAAAGAAAAACAAATACAGAATCTCGCAGCAAATTGACAAAATATAATAATCAAATAAATAGTTCATGAAGCTATTTACAAATAACATTGATTATACTTTGACAATACAGATCAGAGTTACATACAACAAGAATAAATAAATGCAGCGGAACAACATGATGTAGTGGAATAAATATAATAAATAATAATAGTACAAAATCTTCGTCTTCATCCTCCAGAAAGAAGTCTTCGATGAACTGAAAAGCTCAGACTGACCCGAGAAAACCGAAAAGACAAAACACTCGAGTCGGAACTAAAAGATCTTATGTAAGTTAAATCAACAGTAAATACGTATGAGTGTAACGACGTCAGAGATGTTTACGTGGTTTGACATCTCATATCTAGTGTCTAATGTGAGTGTAGTAACTTAAGAGATGTTCGGGATCTCCATCTCCTAAGGATCCATTAAACTATCTACATACATAGTACAATACGCTATATTAACAGTGTCTACAGTAAAGTATTAAAATAGAGTTAAGGCTTTACCCATACCCCCCTTAACACATTTTATATATTCCCATAGTTTATATAGTACCGTAATTCCTCCATAAACTTGAGGGCTATCAGAGGGCACTCCATAGGTATGGTACAAACCAAACTCGTAGAAGGCGCGATAGGGCATGTGAACATGGCACTCGAGGCAATGCCAGGGTAGATACCTGTTTGCGGATCCGGACTGGTGGTAACGCATAGCAACTACTACCTCCCACCTCGAAACACACTCCCATAATCAAAATCAAGGGGTGGCCACCAAATCATCACAAAGTCATAATATGTTATCGAAGAAGCATGTCCGATACGAGGAATGACCTGACTTAGCCCGGCGTGGCTCCTGTTTTAGTCACATCTAAGTAGACTCGCGGGAGTTAGAGTCATGTAAATACCTCATATAGAATCGTTCGCCAAACCATCCTACTTCATTTCTGGAATCTCCACCACGTACACAGTTGTTAAAGTGGTTTTCGGTATTGGCAGAGAGTATGACAATATCTGATCCCGATCTCTTTAACAACCAAACGTTTATTACACACCGGATGGTTCTTTTACGTTTCCAAAACCATTTCATATTGATATCAAAATATCATAATCAATTCAAACCATATCACTTTCGAAATCATAATTCGCTTTTGAAATTATCGAAAAGATAGGCTAATTAAATTCTCAATCCAAAATCATCATTATTACTCAAATATGCCATTCCACAAAAGGTATCAAATTTCAAGTCCCAAATTAGGTTGTAGCCTTATTAAACCTTTCCACTTTACATCATATGAAATTTAGGAAATAATTTAGATAATATAAAATATTTTTAAAATAGTTAAATAGTTTAAATTAGATTTTAAATGGTTAAAATACTTTAAATATAGTTTAATTGGTTTAACAGTTGAAAATAGATTAAAATAGTTTAAGCTTTAAAATACTTTAAATTGGTTTAAAATAATTTAAAATAGTTTAAAATACTTTAAATAGTTTAAACATATATTAAAATAGTTTAACATAGTTTAAAATAGGTTAAATAGTATAAAATAGTTTAATAGTTGAAAATCTTAGCAATCAGGGTTTTTAAAATAATAAATCTTTAAACAGTTTATATTAAAATAATTAAATTTAAATTAATATCAACATTAAGCCATTTCTTTTATTTCAATAGATTTGGACCATGTCCAGTTTTTTTTCAAATCAACTAAATAAAATTAGTTTCAAATTCAAGTTCTCATTTAACCATTTAATCAATATCAATATCAATTTCAAATCCATGTTTGAATTATCAATTTAAACCACTTCAGATTAAATAGATTTCCAAGTTGTATACAAAAAAATTCAATAACTAAATTTCGGTAAATTTCATTTATGCTTCAAAAATCCAACTTTGAAACTTCCATTTAATTCTTTAAACAATTCATTAAATCAATTTCATTTCAACATTTACTTGGAATTTCGAAAATAATTCAGTTTATATAAACCAAATTTTTATTTCAAATTATAATTTAATTGAATTCAAAATTTAAGAATTAAAATCATTTAATTAAACCAATCCGGTGTCCGTATATAAAATTTTCTACCCTATGGTCAAGTGATATGGATATTTATCATTTCAATCCACAAATATTTAAATATACGGATATATATCATTTCAATCCGCAATCCCAAGTTAAATTCAAAATCCATAAAATCACTCGAGTCTATCATTTCAACCCATAACTATTTTTCCCTAATCTATAGATCGTTCGGGTATATATCATTTCAACCCATAGGGAACTTGCTGTGTTATAACAATATAAAATATAACATCCAGTCATCGAATATCAACAATCAAACATCCATAATAGTCATCATCCAATTCAACCAATAAGTTCAACGAATAATTGATTATCATTAACAAGTATTCTACTGGAAATTTAAATTCAAAATTAAATTAAATGGCAATTAAATTCAAAATAAGTTCAAATTAACTGGAATGACAATTTAAATATTCCAAACAGTAATCAATATCCTTCTAATCACATCATAAAGTTTACTTAACTAACATAAGATAACTTAGTAGTTGTGAGTGGGTCAAAACACACTTTTGATTTCAAATTGATTTGAAATCCAAAATAAGGCTCAAAATTCAAAAGTCTCGGAATGCATCCAAACTAGTTCCATAATGTCCGGTTTTTCGAAACGATCCCAACGGAGAAAGTCACGTGTGAATTCGACTTCGTATGTGTAAGTTATTAACATTTGAAGTTATTCGATATAAAAAAATCCAAATAAAGAAAAATAATAAATAACCAACTCGTACCTCAACACGTCAGCGTCTTCACTACACAAACGAAACCCTACATCTCCTGATCACACGCACGCATGTCAACTTTGACCACGTCGCACGGCCTCCTCCGACCACCAGGGAGCCTCGCACCACCCTCATCATCATCGTCTGCCTCCACCGCACCACCCAGTGGCCACGACTTCTGTAACGTCCCACCTTTTTGTATACTTAAGCAGACACACATGTCGTCTTAAACCATACAGAAGGGTGGATTTTTATGGGGTAAATAAGAAAAAGTGGAGAAATAAAAGAAACAAAATAGAATCTTGCAGCGGAACGATAAAATATAATAATCAAATAACAGTTCATGAAGCTGTTTTACAAAACATTTGATTATACTTATACAATACATATCAGAGTTACACATACCAGAGAATGATAATTATGCAGCGGAATACAATGGTGTAGTGGAATATATAACAAATAGTAATAATAAAATCTTCGTCTTCGTCCTTCAGAAATAGGGCCTTCAAATCCTGAAATGCTCAGGCTGACCCGAGCGAATTGAAAAGACAAAACACTCGAGTCAGAACGAAAAGATCTTATGTAAGTTAAATCAATGAAATAAATATGAGTGTAAACGGCGTCAGAGATGTTTACGGGGTTTGACATCTCCTAACCAGTGTCTAACGTGAGTGCAGTAACTTAAAAAATGTTCGGGATTCACATCTCTTAAGGATCCGTTAAACTATTTACTATGTAGTAATATTCGCTATTATAATAATGTCTAATCATAAAATAAACATACTTTTAAATAGCATTAAGGCTTTACATTTTCCACCTTAACACGTAATAGTCCCAGTAGTCTATCCAATATTAGCATACTCCCAAAATGGGGCTACCCTCGATACTCCACAGGCTACGGGAGAAATCACAAATCGTAGTAAAGCTCGATATGGTAGGTGACACGGCACACAAGGCAATGCTAGGGTAGATATACGAATTACGCACACGGACTGATGGAGGGCATAGCAGCCACTACCGTCCACCTCGAACAACACTCCCAAATCGAAGGGTGGCCACCGAAAATCACAAAGTAATAGAATGGAATCGAAGAAGTGCGTCCGATAAGAGGTGCTACCTCACTGGTCCGAGATCGCTCCTGTTTTAGCCACCTTATGCCAACTCACGGGAGTTGGGTCCACATATATACCTTAGGATCGTCGCCACCATCCTACTACATTCTAGAAACTCCACCGCGTACACAGTTGTCAAAGTGGTTTTCGGTATCGATAGAGAGTATGTGCATAACCGATCCCAGTCTCTTTAACAACCAATCGTTATTATAACACCGTGGTCATTTAAAATATATATACTTTTAAAAACACAATCATTGCCCTTTCAAAACGTATCCTTTACTTCAAAATAGTATATACTTTAAAACCAAAATATTTTTGCCATTTCAAAACATATCCTTTACTTCAAAATAGTATATACTTTAAACCAAAACATTATTACTATTTCAAACCCAAATTGTCAATGTATTATTTCCATTTCAAAACCCAATTCAATAATATATCATTTAAATAAAACCAAATTTCCAATCACTAATCTTTCTTAAATTTAGATAACATGAAATATTCTTTTAAATCATCTTAAACCCAAACCACAATTTGAAGTCATATTTCTAAATTTTCAATTTCAATAGGTTTCAAATCCATATATTCACAGATAATTCTTAAATAAATTCTATTTCAAATAAATTCATTTTTCAAACCATATTACTTTCAAAGTTATAACAATTTCGAAAACCAATACTTTGAAAACAATAATACCTTAATTTCAATAAAACATTTCAATTTTGATATATTTCAAGACTTTAAATATTCCAAAATTCCCAACCAAATCTAATAATCTTATATATACCTTAATTCAATTTACAATTATTTAGTTTAGAAATATTTATTTAATAAATTCAAGATCACTTAAATAAAGCTCAAACTTGAAATATTCGTAAATCAAACTTAAAACATCATCAAGTTATACATAGCTTAAATTTTAGAATTTAACCATATATAAAATAATATTTATATAATATCAAAATTAGTTAAACCCTTATTTACCAAAACCCATAGAAAATCACTTTAAAATATTTTATATATAAACCACGGTGCCTGTATATAATTTTCTATCCTATGGTCAAGTGATACAGATATTTATCATTTCAATCCGTAATTTTAAAAATAAAAGTTTACGGTTATATATCATTTCAAACCGCAATCCCGAATGGAATGAAAATGCATAATAACTTGCAGTTTATACAATATAAAATATAGCATCCATTCATCCAAATATCAATAAACAACCATTTATTACAATCATCATCCAATTTAAACAAAACATCAATATAAAGCATATAAAATATAACAGGCATCAACGAATAGTTTATATTCAATAAAAATTAATAACTGTTTAACTGGCAGTTTATATGCAATAATAAATAAATTTAACTTTCAAATTATATGCAATAAAAAAAATTAAATAATAATTAAATTTAACCAAATGCTATCTAACTGAGATGATGATTAAATATATGCCCAAACAATTATAGATAAATTTTAAATCACATCAAAATTTAATTTAACAAACATAAGAAATCTTAGAAGTTGTGAGTGGGTTAAAACACTCACCTTTGAGATTTAAATCGAATTTAGATCCGATTAAAACCCAAAATTCGACGGTCTCCAAATTTGTCCAAACCAGCGTCAAAAGATCTGGAATTTGTTACGATTCTAACAAAAAAAATCGCGTGTGAAATGGAGTTCGTATGAGAAAGATATGCGTGTTTGAATGATTTGAAATCAAAATTAAAAATAAATAAATAAATAAATAAAACAACTAAAAAAAACAACGAACCAATTTCGGCTATACAGAAAACTCAAATCCAAGAACGAACTGTAGATCTGAGATGCATACATCAAGAGTTTCATCATATATATATTTTTTTAGGAATTTTCTGATATGTTTGAATTTTTTTTTACTTTGATTTGATTTTGAAATGAAAATAGATGTAGGGTTTGCACCCATTGAGGAAGAGGAGGAGTTGATGAAAAATGAACGCACAAATAAATGAGAATAGATGGAGGCTAGGGTTTATAATTGGGTTTATAGAGATAGGTTAGAATTAGAGTATATGGATCTGATAAACAAACGCGTTGAACGATAATTTAAATTAACGTAATAATTACATGTTTAATTTCAATTTAATTGCAATAAATCCAAATAAATACATAAAGCTTGATTCCCGTTTAAACACTTAACTCATTTGATTGCAATCAACCTTTTTATAGTAAATTAAATTCCAATATATTAAATAAACTTTATTTCCATTCTTTATATACACTAACCATCATTTAATGAAGAATTCATTTTAATTTCCCATTTATGACCTTAATTTATTTAACGTAACATTAAATTTACATCTATTGCAATGATTTCCAATTTAGTTGAATGCACTAATTATATATAACTCCTAATAATTGTTGTAAGACTCTCAATCCCACATTTATAAGTATATTATTTCCACTCAAATATTATAGATATATACAGAGTATTGGTTTTCATTAAATCATTATTTATTATATATTTTAATTAAATAAATTCACTATTTAAGTCCGTTCAAATTTATTACCAAATATCCATTTACCTTTCCCATTAAATTTGGATTCCCTTCAATTAATCTAACCAATCAAATTTCCATCCACACTTTATTATAGACCTAAAATATGCAATTCATTATCTTGTATTGAGTTTATACAATTACCATTAACTTTACATTCCATCACTATTCCATATATATTTATTCATCAATCAATTAGGGAATTTCTATAACAGTTGTTAGCTACTTTTATATTAATTAAATAAATTCAAAATAAATAAATTAAATCAAATTTACCACTTCAACTCTAAATTATCAAAAAAAATTATCAGTTTGGATTACTTGGTAAATCTAGAATCTTTTAATAAATCTCTACATTCATTTATCGTTAAAAAATCCAAATTCACAACATTTAGTTTTAAAATTTCAATTTATCCAGTAATTAAATTTAATTGCCCATGAAATCCATTTATTTGGTTTTTAAATTCTTTTATTCACTCCATTATCACCAAGTAGATAAATTGGCATTGGTTAATGGTCTAATATATTGTTATTCTAGATTTTCAACTAAAACTCCACTAACGCAATATTTAACATCAAATTCCCATTTAATTGAAATAACCCAATTTCACAATTTAACCTCAAATAAATAAACAACCTTTTATATTCCTAAATCAATTACAATAGTTTAACAAATTTGAAAGTAAACTGAAAGTTGCTAAATTTATCGATTTCAGAAATTTCCCTTAAATCCATTTAAATTCAGAGACTATCTATTAAATTAACAAATCTTTAAATTTGAATTAGATGGATTAAATATTGGACTCACACTATTGCATTCATATTTTCCGTTTCACTTTTATCCGTATTAACTATTTCAATTTTACTTATTGTAACACTAACAAAATTTCAATATATAACGCCGGTTTATTTCCTTGCATTAACATACCCCTATCCACATTTATTATTAAAGTAACGCTTGAAATCAATAACTACATTGAAATTACTCATATTCAAATGATCGTTATTTCAAATAAATTTATCAACCAATTAATTAGGGAATTCATAATAGTTGTTATCTACCCTTATATTTATTTCCTAATAAGGTACTACCTACTCTCCTCTAATTGTGATTTGAATTCCAACCTTTATTTCATACTAAATAAAATAACAACATATAAATTGTTACCTATTTCCCTACATGCCTATATAGGTTTATTACTTAACAATCACCGTTTAAAATCCCGTGTATACACAAATTATTACTTAACATAAGTCTATACTTTTATTACTTTACGTTCACACTTTACTCTATAATAAATCACTAAGTAACGTTATCATCAGACCAACATTAATTAATATATTAAATGCTTACATTTATTTCTCTACATCCAATTTGTCCCAAATTAATTTATATTAATGTCATTCCCTTATGCTAACTTTTATTACCT
This sequence comes from Allium fistulosum, assembly GCA_030737815.1. Lineage (NCBI taxonomy): Eukaryota > Viridiplantae > Streptophyta > Magnoliopsida > Asparagales > Amaryllidaceae > Allium > Allium fistulosum. The sequence goes on along the minus strand of CM060903.1, from coordinate 629,453,371 downwards.
AAATTTTCCGTTGTTGTAAGCCTTTAATATTTCCATTTAAATTAAATATAAATTCCAATTCAATCAACCCTTTCGACATGCAACTTATAATAACTGCTTACAAGTATGAATAGAATTATCGTTTATTTCAATGTTTTCTAACTTTACATTAACATATTAGTTAATTCCCTTAAATGAAATTTATATCCTGGTATAATACTTACCCATTTAATTTATTAAAATTTATTCAAATTGCTAGTAAATAGGTTTTAAATCACCACTTATATTTTATTAGCGTTAATTTCATTATCCCTTTTTTTTCTACTAAATTAAATTTACACAACTCATTAATTCAACCAAATTAAATCCACGAAATTTACGGGTCGTTACACTCTCCCCACTCAAAACTTTTCGTCACCGAAAAGGAAAAAAAGGAGAAGGAAGAATTAGATAAACAATACATCTTATTCAAAATATTAACTTTATAAACAATAATTTACAAAATTTATTACTTTATATAAAATATACCCATTTTAATCATTATATCTTTTTATACTTTTGGAGAAGCATTTCAAAATAATTTTCTAAGTCCAAAAATTTACGAAATTTTTTGGCAGAGTCTCCTTTGTTCGGAGAGCTCGGGAGAAAATATAATATCCAAAATATAACAATTATATTACATATATTATCCAAAATATTATATCCCAACTAGGGGAAATATATATAAAATAACGCTATAAACCGTAATCCGAAACGTACCTATTTGTCGGCAATTTACACTTATTTATGGAACCAAAAGCAGTAGCAATTGCTTCCATAACCTGCATTTCACTTATTAAATCCAAAGGGTTAACAATTTATATAAAGTGAAATATTTAAGTGGTTTCAATCATTAACAACAAATCAATACAACAACCATCAATTTCAACAAACAACATACACACACAAAACAAAGCAACCATTTAATCCAACAACAAATAGTTGTTCGGGTTCAAAACTTTTAAATTGTACGGAATGAAGAATAAACCATCAAGTGCATCATTTACTCAACAGTCTTAGATTTAACACAATGGATTATTCATCCATCCCAACAAAATTAAAGTTCCCTTACCCAACAACCACAACCACGACAAACAACAATTTCAGCAATAGTTTTAGTCTATTCTTATTCATTCAATTCATACAGGTGTTGTTTGATTCTTTTTATTCACATAACGGCCTATCTTTTTATTTATTTTCATTTATTCCTTTCAATTTTATTTTCAAATAACTTCAATCCTTTTCTTAAGTTAACAATTTATCTTTATTATATTACATTCATTTATTATTGCATGATCTTATTTATTCACACTTTAATTACTTAAGTTTAAAATCATCCATTTGTCATACTTACCTTTAATTGTATTTATTTGGTAAAACTTCAGTTATAACTTAAGTTTATAGCATTAAATTATCATTTAACAGCAATTTCATTGAATACTTTCACTATTTCAAATTTCTACTTGTATAATATTCTATTCCAATTTCTTATTTAACATTTCAACTTTTAATATTTGGTAAGTTATATATGTTATTTAAGGGTGTAATTGAAATTAAGTTATACAAGTTTCTCATTTCTTTTAATTAATTCATTGTTTAATAATTTTTTTTACCTTTCGTCTTATAAGTTACCATTTCAATTTCCTTTTATTTCCTTTATAACTTGGCATTAAATCTCTTACCTAAATTAGAGGTTTCAATTTTTTAATTACTTACCTTTCATTTCTGTGACGCCCCACCTCTATACCCACGCTAACCAAGAACACTACGATGTAGTGCTGTCAATTAGCACGGAGAATAAGGCTGTTGAGGAGCGACCATCCGTGTAACTTCTTTGTGCGAGCACCGACATGTCAGATAGAATAGAATGCATATCTTTTAAAGAGGAAATCCAACATACCGATACAAACACAAAGCTATCATATGGTGGCTATATATAATCTTCGGAAACAAATATAGAAATAAACATAACACAAATCAGTCACAGACAATTCATATCACAAAGGCGGAATAAGATATGAATATTACACCTAAAAGTGTACATCAGAGTAGTGGTCAAATAAGATCCACAATAACACAAAAGAATAGATACAAGTGCAAGACAATAGAATACGTATACATCAAGGAGTCTCATCACAAATGCATACAACAAAAAACTACTAAACTAGAGTAGTTAGCCAAAAGTCAGAAGATGGCTCCAGATAAGAAGTCATGAGGAAGCACCTGTAAAATCTCAGTCTGACCCGAGTATTATTTAAGAAGAAAATAATAAACGGATCAGTCTAGCTATAATTATCAGATAAAATGAGATAGAATATGAGATATGATAATAGAACGTATGATAACAAAAAGGTGTCATACTATGAAAAGTATACATTAGAAATCCTACAAAAGTCATACAATATCTCAATAATCTCAAAACAGAGAAAAGAATGTCATATTCTTAATTTAATTCACCCAGCCACAATAAAATGACATACTCATCAATGTCAATGGTAAAAGCTGGTGAAACATAAAATTCTAGAAATCAATAATTAGAAATCCAGAAATCACAAGAAAAGGATGGCCAACCCCAAACAGGAGCCTGAAAGCCGGTACATTGACGCAGTGCAAACGGTACGTCCAATGAACCAGAAAGCCGAGACATCGATGTAGTACAAACGGTACATCAGATGAATCAAACATTGACGCAGTGCAAACAGTACGTCCAATGAATCGGAAAGACAGAGACATCGATGTAGTACAAACGGTACATCAGATGAATCGAACATTGACGCAGTGCAAACGGTACGTCCAATGAATCGGAAAGACAGAGACATTGATGTAGTACAAACGGTACATCAGATGAATCGAACATTGACGCAGTGCAAACGGTACGTCCAATGAACCAGAAAGACAGAGACATCGATGTAGTACAAACGGGACATCAGATGAATCGAACATTGACGCAGTGCAAACGGTACGTCCAATGAATTGAACAATGACGCAGTGCAAACGGTACGTCCAATGAACCAGACAGACAATACAATTCAGAACATTGACGCAGTGCAAACGGTACGTCCAATGAACTAGAAAGCCGAGACATCGATGTAGTACAAACGGTACATCAGATGAATCGAAACACATTAAAAGTACTTGGGTTGCCAGCCCACAAAGAAATGAGACGAAGCTCAATAAAATGAAGTACAGTCCTTCATACGGACAAAGAGACATCGCACAATTGCTAGTCTAAATCATAAAATGATCATCATGATCAGCGAGAAGTGTCAATCACACCAAGCTAGTAAATATATGAGTTTAGCTTCATGTCCCATAACCACTTGCTTAACTTAAATATTTACGAACAAGCTGTAAATCTTCACTAGGAAATTGTCACGAAAAGGGTTCAATCGAACAAGTCCAAGAGCTAACCGACGAAGTGAACGCAAGCGTTTCATACCACTCGTTTTACTAAGTCGTTTAAGTCGATTTCTCATTCGAGTGAAGTAAAGGCTTATATATATTAGTAGATTGGAAATCAGTTTGAGAAAACGAACTTTTGATATTAAAAATAATGTTGAAATCGATTTGATGAAAGAGTTTAGATATTTACTACTAGTATTAAAGCCTTCATATCTTTAAAGTGACAAGTCATAAAACGATTGTTGGAACAATCTATCACAAAAATTCACATTCGAAGACGTGAATACAATCCAAGGAAATCAGCTCAAAATGCATCAAAGTAGAAATTCTGATAAATGTTTTTCAGATAAGATTGCCTACGTAGAGTAATACGGGGTTCGACCTGCCAGGTCGCGGGGGTCCAGGGGGCAGCGCCCACGGCGGGGTGCGGGGCAGCGCCCCGTCACGGTACGACCTGGTGAAGCCAAGCGGTCTCGAGAAGCCAAACGACCTAAGGGAAGAATGCCACGCGACCTAGTAGAAGAAAAGGTCGAACGACCTAGGGGAAAACAGGTCAAACGACCTAAGTGCTAACTCGCGAACGACTTACGACTTAAGAGGGTTCTGCGACCTAAGTGGGATGCGCGACCTAAGAAAGTACGCGACTTAACAGTTTAAGGTTCTACGACCTAACGAGTTAAAAAGGTCCAACGACCTAAGAAAATTAGGGTCATACGACCTAAAGAGGTTCGCGACATAAGGTTGTTCGCGACCTAAAAGTGCACGACCTAAGGTCTTACGACCTAAGCCTTGAATACGAGCTACGAGCTAAGGCAGGAACGACCTAGTGAAGTTAGATCGAGGACGACCTACGACTTAAGCCAGGGCGAGCGAGCTAACTGCAAACGACTTAAGGCCAAACGACCTACGACTTAACTCGAGGCGAACGAGCTAACTGCAAACGACTTAAGCCTTTAACTCGTGAACGACTTATACCTTTAACTCGTGAACGACCTAAGAAGGCGGTGAAACTTCAATGCAGCGACCTAATGCCTTAACTCGCGTACGACCTAGCGACTTAAGTTCGATACGACCTAGGATTTAAGAGCTAACGACCTAGGACTTAAGCTCAAATACGAGCTAACTGCAAACGACTTAAGCCTTTTGCCTGGAGATTATAGGTCGGCAACGACCTACGACTTAAGGGCGAATTCGACCTACGACCTATGGACGAGCGACCTAACTCCGAACGAGCTAAAAATGGCCAGAACGACCTAGTAGCAGTTTTTCACCAAAATCACTAAATTTTGGAGTTTTTCGCCAATCCAATCCAAACCAAATGCAAATGTTGATGCTAGAGTGATAGGGAATTATTCCCAACGGTCCAATGACGATTATAGGCAAGATGTGAGATCAAAAATCTCACCTTTTCACGGAATTTGATGAAGACGAAGCTCGGGGGCAAAGCAAAGATCAACCACAAGCTTGAATCAATGTCTTCACTTTGAATTTGGAGTTAGATGTTGAATTTGCTAAAGAACTTGAGCTTGGAATTTTAATTTCCTATTCCCTCCACCGTTTTTGCTAAAGCTTCAAAGTTGATGAAGTGATGAAGAGAAGGAAGGGGTTGGGCTGAGTTAGAAGAGGTGCAGCCCAAACCGAAAGCCCAACACAAAAAGTGACGAAAATTTCACTATCTCCAAACATATCGAAGTTTACACTCAAAAAGATCGCAAACGTCATTTTGAACTCAATGGGGGTGGTCTCGAGTCCTAATTTGACCGTATGCAAAAAGTAGCTTTTCGGACTAACATCCGACTAACAATAAAATATTTAAATATAAAATCGATAAATATGCGGGTTGTTACAATTTCACTACAATAATTGAACAATTTATTAACGGAAATTTAAGAATTAAATACCGGGTTTTATTCAAAAATCATTTTAAGATAATAGATAATATATATACTTATAATTTATATATCCAATTATATTTAAAACAATTTAAAATAAAATAATCTTCTAGTAAAACTACTACCGTGGCCTTCCCACTTTGAAACTCGAAAATGAATGTCGATGATGCGACCGTCATCACCGAAATTATTTTCCAACGACAGAGAGGGGAGTACAACTTATTTCTTTGCGGAATTTCTTTTAAAACATTTCTTTCAAATTCTATTGAAATATTTATATCAGAAAATACTTCTAACAATATTATTATTATATTCCAAAATCAATTGAAAGAAATCTTCAAAAACCATGGAACTTAAGCTCTAAATTTCCAATATTCCTTTATTTTATTTTCAACTTAGTTTCAACTATTATTTATATTTTCATTACCTAACACCCAATCTATAACAACCAAATATATATCTTTATAAAATATTTTTATATATGGAAAATATAATAGGCAAAGTTATTTCATTCACCTATATTAAAACAAATATTATGTCGGTCTGTCCTATTAAGTGTTTAGAAATCCCTATTGATGTCATAGCGTCCCATGCACCAACTAGAATTTATAAATACAAAATGGAACAGATTAACACAATATTAAAACATTTTTATAACACTAGCAAATACGCTCTCTCATATAAATACGCTCAACGACTCCCATAGGGTATTACTACCCTATTAGTAAAGAGTCAAACCCCACAAAGCTAAGGTTTATCGCTAAACCAAAGCTCTGATACCAACTGTAACGGACCGCGTCAGTGGGGTAACGCCCACCGTAGCATACAGCAGTACCTGTGTTCTGCCTTTACGGCCAGCCTCTCGACTACACCAACCCCGCAGGGACATGTAGGAGTAAGAGTCATCCGCTCGCTACAAAACAAAATGCAAGAACCCCCTATCATGTTGCATCCTCCAAGTGCATAGGCAGACACACATGTCGACTTAAACCATACAGAAGGGTGGATTGTTATGGGGTAAATAAGAAAAAGTGGAGAAATAAAAGAAACAAAATAGAATCTTGCAGCGGAACGATAAAATATAATAATCAAATAACAGTTCTTGAAGCTGTTTTACAAAAATTTGATTATACTTATACAATACATATCAGAGTTACACATACCAGAGAATGATAATTATGCAGCGGAATACAATGGTGTAGTGGAATATATAACAAATAGTAATAATAAAATCTTCGTCTTCGTCCTTCAGAAATAGGGCCTTCAAATCCTGAAATGCTCAGGCTGACCCGAGCGAATTGAAAAGACAAAACACTCGAGTCAGAACTAAAAGATCTTTTATAAGTTAAATCAATGAAATAAATATGAGTGTAAACGGCATCAGAGATGTTTACGGGGTTTGACATCTCCTAACCAGTGTCTAACGTGAGTGCAGTAATTTAAGAAATGTTCGGGATTCACATCTCTTAAGGATCCGTTAAACTATCTACTATGTAGTAATATTCGCTATTATAATAATGTCTAATCATAAAATAAACATACTTTTAAATAGCATTAAGGCTTTACATTTTCCACCTTAACACGTAATAGTCCCAGTAGTCTATCCAGTATTAGCATACTCCCAAAATGGGGGCTACCCTCAATACTCCACAGGCTACGGGAGAAATCAAAAATCGTAGTAAAGCTCGATATGGTAGGTGACACGGCACACAAGGCAATGCCAGGGTAGATATACCAATTACGCACACGGACTGATGGAGCGCATAGCAGCCACTACCGTCCACCTCGAACAACATTCCCAAATCGAAGGGTGGCCACCGAAAATCACAAAGTAATAGAATGGAATCGAAGAAGTGCGTCCGATAAGAGGTGCTACCTCACTGGTCTGAGATCGCTCCTATTTTCGCCACCTTATGCCAACTCACGGGAGTTGGGTCCACGTATATACCTTAGGATCGTCGCCACCATCCTACTTCATTCTGGAAACTCCACCGCGTACATAGTTGTCAAAGTGGTTTTCGGTATCGACAGAGAGTATGTCCATAACCGATCCTGGTCTCTTTAACAACCAATCGTTATTATAACACCGTGATCATTTAAAATATATATACTTTTAAAAACACAATCATTGCCCTTTCAAAACGTATCATTTACTTCAAAATAGTATATACTTTAAAACCAAAATATTTTTGCCATTTCAAAACATATCCTTTACTTCAAAATAGTATATACTTTAAACCAAAACATTATTACTATTTCAAACCCAAATTGTCAATGTATTATTTCCATTTCAAAACCCAATTCAATAATATATCATTTAAATAAAACCAAATTTCCAATCACTAATCTTTCTTAAATTTAGATAACTTGAAATATTCTTTTAAATCATCTTAAACCCAAACCACAATTTGAAGTCATATTTCTAAATTTTCAATTTCAATAGGTTTCAAATCCATATATTCACAGATAATTCTTAAATAAATTCTATTTCAAATAAATTCATTTTTCAAACGATATTACTTTCAAAGTTATAACAATTTCGAAAACCAATACTTTGAAAACAATAATACCTTAATTTAAATAAAACATTTCGGGCCCGTTTGGTTTCGTTTTGTATTTTGAGTTTTGTGTTTTCAACTTGTACTAAGAAATAGTAAGAAATAAGAAGAGAAGACTTATAATTCTTAGCCGTTGGGGCGACCAACGGACAACAAAAGAGTTTGATTGTTCTCCGTGCTTTTATTATCTCTCGAAACACGAAAAACAAAATAAACTTGTTTTCTATTTTATATGTTAATTTCATTTTTCAAAATTGTTTGTTTTTTAACTATGCATACAACAGACGCGTTTTCGTATAGACGAAAACACAAAACTAAAAACGACAAACCAAACGGGGCCTTCAATTTTGATATATTTCAAGACTTTAAATATTCCAAAATTCCCAACCAAATCTGATAATCTTATATATATACCTTAATTCAATTTACAATTATTTAGTTTAGAAATATTTATTTAATAAATTCAAGATCACTTAAATAAAGCTCAAACTTGAAATATTCGTAAATCAAACTTAAAACATCATCAAGTTATATATAGCTTAAATTTTAGAATTTAACCATATATAAAATAATATTTATATAATATCAAAATTAGTTAAACCCTTATTTACCAAAACCCATAGAAAATCACTTTAAAATATTTTATATATAGACCACGGTGCATGTATATAATTTTCTATCCTATGGTCAAGTGATACAGATATTTATCATTTTAATCTGTAATTTTAAAAATAAAAGTTTATGGTTATATATCATTTCAAACCGCAATCCCGAATGGAATGAAAATGCATAATAACTTGCAGTTTATACAATATAAAATATAGCATCCATTCATCCAAATATCAATAAACAACCATTTATTACAATCATCATCCAATTTAAACAAAACATCAATATAAAGCATATAAAACATAACAGGCATCAACGAATAGTTTATATTCAATAAAAATTAATAACTGTTTAACTGGCAGTTTATATGCAATAATAAATAAATTTAACTGTCAAATTATATGCAATAAAAAAATTAAATAACAATTAAATTTAACCAAATGCTATCTAACTGAGATGATGATTAAATATATGCCCAAACAATCATAGATAAATTTTAAATCACATCAAAATTTAATTTAACAAACATAAGAAATCTTAGAAGTTGTGAGTGGGTTAAAACACTCACCTTTGAGATTTAAATCGAATTTAGATACGATTTAAACCCAAAATTCGACGGTCTCCAAATTTGTCCAAACCAGTGTCAAAAGATCTGGAATTTGTTACGATTCTAACAAAAAAAATCGCGTGTGAAACGGAGTTCGTATGAGAAAGATATGCGTGTTTGAATGATTTGAAATCAAAATTAAAAAAAATAAAATAAATAAATAAATAAATAAATAAAACAACTAAAAAAACAACGAACCAATTTCGGCTATACAGAAAACTCAAATCCAAGAACGAACTTCGGATCTGAGATGCATACATCAAGAGTTTCATCATATATATTTTTTTAGGAATTTTCTGATAAGTTTGATTTTTTTGACTTTGATTTGATTTTGAAATGAAAATAGATGTAGGGTTTGCACCCATTGAGGAAGAGGAGGGGTTGATGAAAAATGAACGCACAAATAAATGAGAATAGATGGAGGCTAGGGTTTATAATTGGGTTTATAGAGATGGGTTAGAATTAGAGTAGATGGACCTGATAAACAAACGCGCTGAACGATAATTTAAATTAACGTAATAATTACATGTTTAATTTCAATTTAATTGCAATAAATCCAAATAAATACATAAAGCTTGATTCCCGTTTAAACACTTAACTCATTTGATTGCAATCAACCTTTTTATAGTAAATTAAATTCCAATATATTAAATAAACTTTATTTCCATTCTTCATATACACTAACCATCATTTAATGAAGAATTCATTTATGTTATTTCCCATTTATGACCTTAATTTATTTAACGTAACATTAAATTTACATCTATTGCAATGATTTCCAATTTAGTTGAATGCACTAATTATATATAACTCCTAATAATTGTTGTAAGACTCTCAATCCCACATTTATAAGTATATTATTTCCACTCAAATATTACAGATATATACAGAGTATTGGTTTTCATTAAATCATTATTTATTATATATTTTAATTAAATAAATATACTATTTAAGTCCGTTCAATTTTATTACCAAATATCCATTTAGCTTTCCCATTAAATTTGGATTCCCTTCAATTAATCTAACCAATCAAATTTCCATCCACACTTTATTATAGACCTAAAATATGCAATTCATTATCTTGTATTGAGTTTATACAATTACCATTAACTTTACATTCCATCACTATTCCATATATATTTATTCATCAATCAATTAGGGAATTTCTATAACAGTTGTTAGCTACTTTTATATTAATTAAATAAATTCAAAATAAATAAATTAAATCAAATTTACCACTTCAACTCTAAATTATCAAAAAAATATATCAGTTTGGATTACTTGGTAAATCTAGAATCTTTTAATAAATCTCTACATTCATTTATCGTTAAAAAATCCAAATTCACAACATTTAGTTTTAAATTTTCAATTTATCCAGTAATTAAATTTAATTGCCCATGAAATCCATTTATTTGGTTTTTAAATTCTTTTATTCACTCCATATCACCAAGTAGATAAATTGGCATTGGTTAATGGTCTAATATATTGTTATTCTAGATTTTCAACTAAAACTCCACTAACGTAATATTTAACATCAAATTCCCATTTAATTGAAATAACCCAATTTCACAATTTAACCTCAAATAAATAAACAACCTTTTATATTCCTAAATCAATTACAATAGTTTAACAAATTTGAAAGTAAATTGAAAGTTGCTAAATTTATCGATTTCAGAAATTTCCCTTAAATCCATTTAAATTCAGAGACTATCTATTAAATTAACGAATCTTTAAATTTGAATTAGATGGATTAAATATTGGACTCACACTATAACGACCCAGAATTTCGAACAAATTAAATTGAGAATATTTAATTTATTTTAAATATTTGAACGATGATTTAATTTGAATCCCCGATATAAATTTGAATTTGACGATTAAATTATAAAATTTAATCTAGTGAATGTTGAATAAAAATTTGGATCTTCAATTTTAAGGTTAAGAAAAATATTTCGAAAGCTTTTAAAATTTATATTGATGATACTGAAGATAATAGAAGCTTCAGAATCGAGTTTGAAACTGTTTTGCTCAGTTTTGAATTTATCGTTCGAATCGATATTTAAAATATAGCCGTCCGAGGCGCAGTCTCGGAATTCGACGAAACCAGTTTCATTGGGTCCGTAATAGTTTGTTGTTACCGGATTTCAATTTTCGTATTTTCCAGAGTTAATACGTGACCGTACGATATGCAAACGCATCAGAATAAAAATCAAATTCAAATTCATTTTTAATTTAAATTATTGGTCAACTCAGCCACCCTACTGCCTACTTTGTCTCCTGCCTTTTCCAAGCACGTACGCATCTTGTCCCTTTTATTTCGTTCACAGCAGAACACTTCATCATTTCGTTGAAATAAAAATTTATGACCGATAAATTTTCACTTTCCCTCTTCATCTCAGAGAAATGAAATCTCGCTCCAGCTAATATGAAATCAAACTCGTTCCCCCTCTCCTTCGTTTCAAAAATAAGAATAACGGCTGAGCTTTCATTTCTTTCCCCTCTCGTTCAAAAAGAAAAAAAAGAGGTGGCCGCGACATTTAAATCGAAAGGGCCTCGAATCGACGACGAGGCTAGGGAAACAGCGGCGCACGCGATCTGGTGGAGGCGAAGGAGGCGAGTGGAGCATCAGAGGTTAGGGCTTGGGTTCGAGCACGGCGCTCGAGGCCTCGGCGACGAAGCGATCTAGGGTTTCGTCATTAGTAGGGTGGAGTGCGGCGGCACGTCAGTGGCGAGGCAGAAGGCTTCGATGGATGAGGCGACGATGTTGACGCGGCTGCGAGTTCGAATTAGGGCTCGTCTTCGCCAATTTTCGTTTCGAGTCGAATAAATGGGAGGCTGTCGTTCTAGTGGTGTCGCGTTTAGGGGAGGGCAGTGTCGCGTAGTGGAGGTCGAGTAAATCTGTGGAGTCGCTATCAGTGAGGTAATTATTTATCTACTTATTTTCGAAATTTAATTTAATATATATATGTAGATATAGGAAATTTAAATTTACTGAGATGAAATTTGTTTGCAAACTGGAAGCAAGGGTAGGGTTTCAAATTTCCGAAAGGGATATATATATAAAAGTTTGATTTTTATATAAATGTATATTTGTAGTTCCAAATTTAAAAAGAAAAAAAATGTGTTTACTGTTAGTTTTAAAAAAAAATTCCAGAAGTTAACTTTTTAAATATTGGATTATTAATTCAGTTAAGTTACAGATAGTTGTTTGAAAATAATTGACTAAGGTAATTCCTTTTGTTTAAGTCACTTATTTAAAATTCAGATTAGCTACTAAAATATAATTTAATAAAGGGAACTTAGTTTTAAAATTTTAAATTGAAGTTAGATAATTTATTAAAAAGATAAATTTGTCAATTAAAAACTATCAAAATGAAAAGTTGATTATTCGATTTATATTCAAATATTAATAGATTGTATAAATTATTTATACAAGGTTAAAGTCGAGAAAACGAAAGAAGAAATGGAAGAATGGAAGGCAAATTAAAAAGCTAAGGTGAGATTTTTCTCACTCAAAAATGAAGTGAAATTTTCAGTTATTGATTTGATTGCTATTGGGTGTGATATTAGATATAGTAGGATATATCTATATATATAGCAATATATACATATTGGCATATGTATATATTGGATTGATGATTTCCCGCCTCGTATAGCGGATGAGACCCTATTGCGCCGTTAGTAAGCGGATTTTTATAAAACCCATATACCGCGATAATTCCGTACTGGAGCGGAATTGGTATTGTGCTAACGTCTTTGGATGCAGGGAAACAGGTTGGAGGGATCCAACTGGACCCCTCACATTGATTGAATTTATTTATACTGTGATATGAATCTGTGAATGATTATATTGATCATATTGATGCCTGGAAATTGTTTGAAAGCTAAAATTTAGCTAAATGGATGTTTGATATCATTGGATTCCAAAACTAAATGAAATTGAATTTTTGTAATTCAAGTAGAAATTTTTAAGTAAATTTAATTTTAGAAATTTAATAAATTTGAAGAAAAGAATTCAAAAGAATAAAGGCTGATTTTTGAAATCTTATTGAATTAATTCCAGAACCAAGTGAAAATGTTAAATAAATGAATTTCATATAATAGTGATTTCAAATTGAAGAATTTAATTAAAATTTGGATTTCTAAATAGTTTGAAAAAGATAAAGGAATTTATTTTCTTAAAGAGGAATTTATTTAAAAGGAGATAAGTTGGAAATCCCTTTAGGAATTCAATTGGTAAATTGAAATAATTTGGGAAATCAATGTAAAATGATTTCAACTTGAAGAGTCCATTTAAAAACAGGATATTGAATGATTTGAAGGAAAATAAGGAATTTATTTAGTAGTGATAAATAAAATTAGAAATCAATCTGTAATTGATTTAATATTTGGAAATGAATTTTTGAGAAATCAGTATGGAATCTTTTATTTAATGTTGAAAATAAATTCAGAAATCAATATTGAAATTGATTTGGTATTGAAGTTTTTACAAATAGAATTGAAATTTATAAAAGTTGTTTATAAATCCGAAATCACTTATTTTGATAAGTAAAATATAGAAGTTAATAAAAAGAAGATTTATGAGTTGAAGTTGTTATTAAAACAGAAATAGAATTTATAAACGTTGTTTTATAAATTCAAAATCAATTGAATTTGATAAATTGAATATAGAAGATTATTAAAAAAGATATATTCACGATTTTGGACAGTGAATATATTATTGAATAAAATGGTTAAGTTTGGGAAAGCGATATTATAAAATGAAGTTAATTGTTTTAAAAGGTGTTTTAAAACGTGTTAAGTATCGAATACATAGATTTCAACATTTTATTGTTGAAATAGACGTTTTCGAAAAATAAGGAAATGATGGACTATAACACTGTTGTTATAGTAAATGATTTCCGAAAGGAAATGTTTTTGATGTAGTATTGGGATTTATATATCTATCTAAATTTCGAATCCCTATACTAGTGATTTTGAGTCGTCGTAACGATGTTTTACGTAACATTCGTTTTGACTCAAATAGATGTTGTTAAAATAAATGATTTCCTTAAAGAATGAAATATATACTTAATTTGATTTAAGTATATCGAGTATTTTCAAATGTTGAAAATAAAAGATTTGTGAAACACTTATTATTAAATAAGTATGGAATGTTTTCCAAAATGAAATGAAACGTTTTGAGAATTTATCTTCTTAAAGATAAATCGAAATTTAATATTGAAATCGATTTGAAAAAATCGAATATCAGTAGATATTCGATAAATATAAATTCACTATGGAATTTATAAAAAGAAATGGGAATTCGTTTAAAAATAAAAGTTGATTTATTTTTAGAGGTGTGGAAATTTTATATCTAATAAAGATATTTTTGAAGATAAATAATTTGGAAAATTATTTGGAATCTGATGATGTTGCGCATCTTTATTGATAGTTAAATAACCGACTATCAATAATTACCCTGAATGGTATTTGTTGTGATTGGATGAAATTGAATGCCACACTTATTTTTAAATAAGCGCTCACTATTCGGGTTAGCCGGGAAAGGACCATGGGGTCGTATAACCCATTCCGAATATGTGATACGTCGTTATGAATTGCATTTGAAGACCGGTGTTGAAGACCGGATATTTTTGAAAACGGAAGGATTACCGTCGAGTTACTCTACATCGGCTGATCTCCGATTTAGAGGTTTTATCACCCTTAGTGACGGGAAGTCCTGACGTGATTGAAAATTATCCGTATATGCAAGGGCTTCGTGAGAAGTGCCTTCGGTTCTGTTCGATCCCGGAACAGACTTGTATGGATTGTGTGTCTGACGTTACAATTTGAGATATAAAGCTGATTTCTTTCAAATACATTCCTGTTGGTGGCGGAGAATTTATTCTCTTAGCTTAACACCCTTCTCTGAGACGTACGAGCTCAGAGGTTATGTAGTTGAAATTTATCAGCGATATATTCCCAATTTGGTAACGTGGCATACTGAGTGTTGCTGTGAAATGATCAGTGTTTGGTCATTTGAGATATGATCATTTGTTTGATCTTATATCTTTGTGATCATAGGTTGATCATTTTGTTTGACCCGAAGCAGGGCTTTTTGTAGAAAGCGTAGCTTTGTGGACGAGACTTCGTCGAGCCTCACACCCCGGAAATGGTCGAAACAGGAAGGATGCGGCAAGGTTCTAGGGAGTAGCGCCCCTTAGTGTATGTCATTCCTTCTGGATAAAGGTGGTATCATGGTATGGAGCCCAGATACTTAACCTCTGTGGTTGCTGCAAAATTTATTTCTTTGTGGTTGTTGCGAATCGGGGATCCTCGGGAAGATCAGTGACGATCGGGGGATGGCATACGCGTGTCAGTAGTTACCTATTTTTGCAGAGGTAACCCGGCCTTGTGTTGGCAGAGATCTAACCGTAATGTTAGGTTATTTCTTGGGTCGTCTATTCCAGGGACGTACCCATCGTGGATAGGAAGTTCCTTGGCCTGACCATTTGTTGGAAATCCAAAGAAACAATACGAGCCTTGTACGGTTTTAGTTGTAGAACCTGCCATTTACGTACGGTGGTCACCACTGTTTAGATGGTAGCTATAGTAGGCATACGATATTGGTCGTATGTTGGCTAAGATTAATATTATACTTTCGAAATGTTTTCTACACTATGCACTAATAATAATATCAAAAAGAATTTGATTTTTGCGTAGTAAGCATCTTTGACTATCATAAGAAGAAATCTCCTCCAATTCTGCGTTTGCATTGTGTGTGTGGTGGGAGGTCTTATGGTAGTTTCATTTTCCAAAAGCATTTCGAATTGACTTTAAAAATTATTTGGTTGTTATAAAGAATAACTGTTTTACGATCTCACACAAGTCACCATGACTGACTCGGAGTTTATTGTTCCCTTCTAAACTCTGGGTGCCCACCAATTTCCACACGGGTAGTCTAGAGTTAGATTATCAGGATACTCTGGATATTCTGGAGCTTTGGAGATGAGCTGGATGACGAGACGTAGTATTTGTATCTGATAGTATTTATTCCGCTGTGTATTCTGTATGAGGACAAGTTATATAACTGTCCATTGTTGTATATGACTCTGATTGATGTATGTATAAAACGATATAGTTCTTTGTTTAAAGATTATTCATTTATCTATTATATGTTGTTCCGCTGCGATGTGTAAGATTCTGATATTGTTTTCTATTTTGATGTCTGTTTCTGTTGTTGTTCTCTTCTCTCTTTCTTCTACTACTCTTTTCTTCTTCTTCTACCTTTTTCTTCTTTCTTAAACCCTCACTATTGGAGTTTCCGGCACTCGATTGCTCGACAGTCGATAAAGGGAGTATCGATGTCGAATTTTCGAAGGTCGAAAAATCCCGTACGTGACACACACTATTGCATTCATATTTTCCGTTTCATTTTTATCTGTATTAACTATTTCAATTTTACTTATTGTAACACTAACAAAATTTCAATATATAACGCCGATTTATTTCCTTGCATTAACATACCCCTATCCACATTTATTATTAAAGTAACGCTTGAAATCAATAACTACATTGAAATTACTCACATTCAAATGATCGTTATTTCAAATAAATTTATCAACCAATTAATTAGGGAATTCATAATAGTTGTTATCTACCCTTATATTTATTTCCTAATAAGGTACTACCTACTCTCCTCTAATTGTGATTTGAATTCCAACTTTTATTTCATACTAAATAAAATAACAACATATAAATTGTTACCTATTTCCCTACATGCCTATATAGGTTTATTACTTAACAATCACCGTTTAAAATCCCGTGTATACACAAATTATTACTTAACATAAGTCTATTCTTTTATTACTTTACGTTCACACTTTACTCTATAATAAATCACTAAGTAACGTTATCATCAGACCAACATTAATTAATATATTAAATGCTTACATTTATTTCTCTACATCCAATTTGTCCCAACTTAATTTATATTAATGCCATTCCCTTATGCTAACTTTTATTACCTAAATTTTCCGTTGTTGTAGGCCTTTAATATTTCCATTTAAATTAAATATAAATTCCAATTCAATCAACCCTTTCGGCATGCAACTTATAATAACTGCTTACAAGTATGAATAGAATTATCATTTATTTCAATGTTTTCTAACTTTACATTAACATATTAGTTAATTCCCTTAAATGAAATTTATATCCAGGTATAATACTTACCCATTTAATTTATTAAAATTTATTCAAATTGCTAGTAAATAGGTTTTAAATCACCACTTATATTTTATTAGCGTTCATTTCATTATCCCTTTTTTTCTACTAAATTAAATTTACACAACTCATTAATTCAACCAAATTAAATCCACGAAATTTACGGGTCGTTACAACTTCCCCTCCGGCTACCTTAAATTACGCACGCCACCACCTCTAAACGAAACCCTAATCAATTATCAACGGCGATCCAGCCGTCAACTTTACCCACGAACAACACAGATGAACTACACGCGACAATCTCCACCCATCCATACCACCCAATCGACGATCCATGCAAGTTGATCAAGACGCGATGAACGACCGCAAATGATTTGGCCAATACCGGACAAATCGGAATCTGATTGCAAAAACAAGCAGCAGATTTGAGTTGTGCTCGTCAAGAGCTTCGAATCGATATATAATATGATAGGGTTTGAGGAATTTTAATTTTTCGATTTGATTTTGATTTGCAATTGGAATTGGGAAGTAGGTTTTGGTTTTTCTGCCATTGGAAAGAGGAGATGAGAAGGAAATGTACGTACAAAATAATGGAATAAGAAACACCTAGAGTTTATAACAGCCTATATATAGGCAGATCTGAATATAGAAAGAATGGACCAGATCGATTTAATTTGAAACGATAAACGACACGAAAAGCCCGTTTCGTTCCCGAAATGAAAATGGGCATCCCATATATCAAGATAAATGTTTTAGATATTTTTAAACTCAATGGAACAAGTTTCAAGTCCTAATTCCATCGTATGAAGAAGTTGGCTTTGAAATCAGCTTATTGCAATTGAATTAAATTTAATTGATTTCTACGCGTTTCGAGTCCGTACGATCAAATGACAAGTCTGATCACTATGAAACTTGAAACCTTACAATAATTCACTCTTACGGATCCGATGAAACTGGCTTCGTCAAAATCCGAGACAGTGGCCAAAATGGCTATTTCATATTAATTAAATAAATTATTATTAAATTGATTAAATCACTTTTTAATTTCAAATCTTATAATTAACCAATTTTATCATTTTTGATTATTTAGACTTTTATAGTAATTCAAAACAAATTTACATATTAATTCAGTGTTGACTATTACACAAATTACAGTGTTCAATTTCAACTGTAATTAAATCCAATTAATTATTATTTAATTCCAATAAATTTATTTATTTTGATTTAAATATTTTTATTTAATCACTCGTTACTTTATGGGCATAGTTAACATTAATTTATATTTTATTGCATTAATATTCTCCAATTATCATCCTTTACCATATTAGTTGCAATAATTCAATTATATTGAATTATTTTTGTCGATTTTCACATTAATTAAAATTTAAATCCCAATAATTTAATTTATCTTGGTTGCACTCATTTTATTAAATTAATTATTGCCTTATGTATGTAATCGACACTTCTGTACATTTTATTGCATTCACCTTTTACAGTTATCATCTTAGCTCATTTTGCGTAACATTTAATTTCATTTAATTATAATTGATTAAATAAATTGATAACAGATAACAATTGTCACCATTTCTATATTTAATCACATTTGTATGTTTGTTATCTGCACACAAATGTTATAGTTATTTACACAACACGAATTTTACTCAATTACAATTTATTACTTACTATTTCATTAATTAATACAACATCTAAATTATCAATTACTCTTTTAATCCAATTATCAATTAATACACACATTATTACAATTAATTTACAATCTATTACCAGTTATAACTCTTTAATCATTTAAATTAATTGGAATCACATTTAAAGCAGTTATCAATTACCTTAAATTACTACTATTACATTTCATTCCAATTATATTCTTATTATTAAATCACAAATTTTATTTCTTCCAACATTAAATCACCAAACCTTATTAAATTAACTATTTTTTAATTATCGAAAATTACAGGTCGTTACACTCTCTTCCACTCAAAACTATTCGTCCTCAAAAAGGAAAGGAAGGAAAAGGAGGAATAAAGAAATCAATATATCTTATTCAAAATATTAAATTTATGAACAATTAATTTATATAATTAAATAATTTAAATAAAATATATCAATTTATAAACAATTAAAACCTTTTACATTTAAGTTGATAAAAGTTTGGAAAACATCTCATAAAATTTTTCTAAGTCCAAAATTTACGGAAAATTTCGGCAGAGTCTCCTTTGTGCGAAGAGGTCTAGGATAAATAATAATATCAATAATAACAACATATATCACATATTTCAAAATAATATATCCCAAACAATGGGAAAATAATATAATACCGCTAGAAAAACCGTAATCCGAGAACGTACCTATTTTTCGGGCAAACCACTCTTAATTTATGAAACCAAAAGCAGTAGCTATTGCTTCCATAACCTGTATTTCACTTATATAATCCAAAAGGGTTAATAATGATATAAAAGAGAATATTTATGTTATCTCTATTAGTCACAACCAAATCAACACAACATACAATAGTCACAAGCAACAAAACCATACAATCATCACATGCAATCAAAATAATCAACCTTCCATCCATAGCAATCAAAACAAAGGGTTGTTTGGGTTTCAGAAACTTTTAATCGTATAAAATGATAAATAAACTACTAAGTATACCCAACACTCAACAGTCTTAGATAAAACTCAATAGATCATTTATACATCCTACACAATAGAAGTATCCTTTCCTAACCAATCCATAAGTCAAACAAACAATAATTTCAAATAATATTTAAGTTTTATTCTTATTACTCTTTCTTTTTCACATTATTCACTGCTCATTTTCATTTGTTCATACAATGCTTGTTTAATTTCTTTACATTTATCACTTACAAAATTCATTTTCCATTCATTTATACAACACCATTTTTTTCATTACTTTACATTCATCGCTTACATAAGTTATTTCCATTTCAATTATTAGATTATTTATTATGTAAATCTCTTTATAATTTAATTCACCATTAATGGATTGTCACTTTTTCACATTTATTCTTCCATATATAGTATTAATAAATATTAAATCCATTTCTAAATAATTTCAATGCTTTTTGAAGTTATAACCATTCAATTAACGTAATACTCATTTTAATTATAAATGGCTTCAACATTAAATTAGTTTAATTAGTAGCATTCAAATTATTTACTTAGGTTTGCAATAAGCTTACACATCTTAATTCTTCCTTTAAAACATAATTACATTGAACATTTTCATTATTTAAGTTTTACTTGTATAGTATTCCATTACATATTCCTATTGACATTACAACTTTTAACATTTTGGTAAGTTATATATATGTCTTAAGAATGAAATTTCAAAGTTACACAAGTTCATCTTGTTCATTTTTTTCAAAGTTCAATAATTCATCTTCTAAATTTTCATTATTCTTAAATTTAAAAATTTCCAATTTCTCATATATACCATTAATCACTTAGCATCTAATACTTATATTTTTCTTCATTCTAGATACTTCCAATTATTAAAATAATTATGATTTCATTCATTTTAATAATTGAAAACTACTAATTATCGGAAAATTTAAGAACTAAACTCCGGGTTTATTTTAGTCACTTAGAAAATAATATATATATTTATCCTTTATAGATCAAATCATATTTAGAAATTCAAAGTTACGGTTTTATTCATCAAAACAGATGTGTAGTAAACTACTACAACAGTTTCTTGAAACTTGAAAATGAACGTCGATGATGCGTGCACTCATCACCGAAATTATTTTCCAGTGACAGAGAGGGGAGTACAAAACTTTGTCCTTCAATTTTTTTATAAAAAAACTTCCTTCCAAATCACATTGAAATATTTATATCACAAAATACTTCTAAATAATACTAATATTATATTCCAAAATTTTTCGAAAGGAATTTTCAAAATCCCGGAACTTAAGTTCTAAATTTCCAATTTATATTTACTTTATTTGCAAGTCCTATTTTCAATCAAATATTATAAAATTTCTCTACCTAACAAACAACATAGAACATCCAACTATATCATTTATAAAATTTATTATTTTATATACAAAATATATAATAGGCAAAATTATTCCATTTACCTATATGTCAAAACAATATTATGTCGGTCTGTCCTGTTAAGTGTTTAGAAATTCCAATCGATGCCATATCGTCCTATGTACCGACCAGAATTTATACATACTAAACAAAACAAACTAACACAATACAAAACTTTTATAACACTAATAAATACGCTCTCTCATATATATACAATCAGCGACTCATTCTAGGGTATTACTACCCTATTTTATGTGAGTTAGACCCCACAAAGCTAAGGTTATCGCTAAACCAAAGCTCTAATACCAGATGTAATGGGACAACGCCAGTGGGTAACGCCCACCGAAGCATACAATGATACCTGTGTTCTACTTTTATAGCTAGCCTCTCGACTGCACCAACCCCACTGGACATGTAGGAGTAAGGGTCATCCACTCGCTACCAAATCCAAATGCGAGAACCCCCCATCATGCTGCACCCGCCAAGTGCATAAGTAGACACACATGTCAAACTCAAACCCTTCAAAATGGAGGATTGTTCTTGTAACGACCCGGAATTTTGACCGAATTAAATTGAGAATATTTAATTAATTTTAAATATTTGAACGACGATTTAATTTGAATCCCCGATTTCCATTTGAATTTGGCGATTAAATGGTATAATTTAATCTATTGAAGTTGAATAAAAATTTGAATCTTCAATTATAAGCTGCAGAAAAATATTCCAAAAGCTTTTAAAATTCATAATTATAAAACTGAAGATAATGGAACTCTCAGAATCGAATTTAGAAGTGATTCGTTCAGTTTTGGAATTTAACGGTTTGAACCGATAATTAAAAATAGTCATTTTTCAAACAGTCTCGGAATTCGACGAAACCAGTTCCATTGGGTCCGTAATATTGAATTATTGTCGGATTTCCAATTTTGTATTTTTCGGGGTTGATATGTAACCATACGGCGGTTAAACGCCTTGAAAATTTAAATTGAATTTCAATTTAAATCTAAATTTAAATTATTTAACTTAGTCAACTTCACCACGTTATCCCTTTAATCACGCCTAATATCGCGCCTGAGAACGTGAGAGCATGCTTCTTCCCAATTTTAAATACGTCCTCTTACTTCCAGTTCAAAGAAATCAAATCGAGCAGCTTAAAATTCATAACCGTTCCTCCCCAAATTCAAATTCAATTTTCTCCCTACCTTCAGCTCATTAAAATCGAGCTCGTTTTCGACTGGACGAGGTGAGTCGCGATGGGCTTTAGGGGCGGCGGTGGCGATGTCGCGAGGCTGGGGCGGTCGCAGTGGCGGCGTGGCGTTCGAAGGCAACACGTGATGGGTCAGGCGGCGTGGGCTGGAAGCTCGCGTGAGCGTGAGGCCGATAGGGTTTTGATTGCCTGGGGGTGAAGTGCGCTTGGAATGAGGGGACTTGGTTGAACTGGATGCCGATTCGAGTGAGTGGGTTAAGTGTTGTCAATGGCTTTGGGTGGTTGATGGATAAGTTCATCAGGGGAAGGCCGGCGATGTCGGTGGGTGGTTCAGCGTCGTATTCGTCGACAAGGTGAGGTATCTACCCTATTTGTAATTTAATTCAATTATATTTATGCAGATTAGGAAGTTCTTACAAAATTCATATTTTACAGTAAAGAATACCTCACATATTTTACAGTTTAAAATTTTAAGTTGATTTTAATACGTGTGGATAAACAGAAAATTTTAGTAGAGTATATTTTTATTTATAAATAATCGCAAAGGAAAATTTAGTTAAAACTAAAATTTTGGTTTGAATTAAAATAAATAAAAATTGATTGTTCGACCAATTAGGATATTAACAAAATCATTTAATGTTTTATACAAGGTCTAATCGAGGAAATAAACTGGAGTTGAAATTGGATTTCAAATAAAAGGGCAAAGGTGAGATTTTCTCACTCGAAGGAAAATTTTGATTTGCAGTTATTGATTGATTGTTTGAATGTGCTATTAGATATTATAGGATATATCTATATATAGCAATATATACATATTGGCATATGTATATATTGGATTGATGATTTCCCGCCTCGTATAGCGGATGAGACCCTATTGCGCCGTTAGTAAGCGGATTTATAAAAACCTATATACCGCGATAATTCCGTACTGGAGCGGAATTGGTATTGTGCTAACGTCTTTGGATGCAGGGAAACAGGTTGGAGGGATCCAACTGGACCCCTCACATTGATTGAATTTATTTCTATTGTGATATGAATCTGTGAATGATTATAGTGATGCTATTAATCATATTGATATCTGGAAATTGTTTGAAAACTAAAATTCAGCTGAATGGATGTTTTGACATCATTGGATTCCAAAGATAAACGAAATTGAAATTTTGAGATTCAAGTAGAAAATTTCTAAGTGAATCAATTTTTGAAATTGAAGAAATTTGGAAGAAAAGAATTTAAAAGTATAAAAGCTGTTTTTATAATCTTATCGAATAAATTCCAGAATAGAGTGAAAATGCTAAATAAATGGATTTCATAAAACAGTGATTTTAAATTGAAGAAATTAATTTAAAATTTGAATTTTTAAATAGATTGAAAGAGACAAAGAAATTGATTTTCTTTAAAAGGAATTTATTTAAAAAGAAATAAGTGGGAAGTCCAATTAGAAATTTAATTGGCTAATTGAAGCGAATTTGGAAAATCGATATGAAATTTATAG
Source organism: Allium fistulosum (assembly GCA_030737815.1). Lineage (NCBI taxonomy): Eukaryota > Viridiplantae > Streptophyta > Magnoliopsida > Asparagales > Amaryllidaceae > Allium > Allium fistulosum. The sequence continues at coordinate 629,429,313 of CM060903.1, read as the reverse complement.
ATGTATAAATTTTAAAGTTAAATCGATATGAAATTTATAGATGTATAAATTGTAAGTAAAAAGAATGAAATTTATAGATGTATAAATTGTAAAGTTAAATCGATATGAAATTTATAGATGTATAAATTGTAAGTAAAAAGAATGAAATTTATAGATTTATAAATTGTGAAGTTAAAATGAATGAAATTGTAGAATGGAAGATTTATAAGAAATTAACTTATAAAATTGGATTTTTACCTTTAAAGGGAGTATTGATCGAACTTGTTAATAAAGGGGGTTTATAAATGAAAGTTATTGTGAAATATAAGGTTGAATTTATAAACGTTGTTTTATAAATCTGAAATCACTTATTTTAATAAGTGTATTATAGAAATTAATAAAAGGAGATTTATAAACCGAAGTTGTTATAAAACAGAAATGGAATTTATAAGCGTTGTTTTATGAATTCGAAATAAATCGAATTTGATGAATTAAATAGTGAAATGTGATTAGTGAAGTATATTCACGATTTTGGACAGTGAATATATTTTTGAAGTAGAATGGATATGGTTTTGGGAAAGCGATATTATAAAAAATGAAGTAACTGTTTTAAAAGATGTTTTAAAACGTGTTAAGTATCGAATACATAGATTTCAACATTCATTGTTGAAATAGACGTTTTCGAGAAAAATAAGGAAATGGTAGACTATAACACTGTTGTTATAGTAAATGATTTCCGAAAGGAAATATTTTTATGTAGTATTGGGATTTATATATCTATTTTAATTTCGAATCCCTATACTAGTGATTTTGAGTCGTCGTAACGATGTTTGACGCAACATTCGTTTTTGACTCAAATAGATGTTAAAATTCATGATTTCTTTAAAGAATGAAATGTATACTTAATATTGATTTAAGTATATCGAATATTTTCAAATGTTGAAAATAAATGATTTGTGAAATACTTATTTTTAAATAAGTATGGAAATGTTTTCCAAAATGAAATGAAATGTTTTGAGAATTTATCTTCTTAAAGATAAATTGAAATTGAATATTGAAAACGATTTGAAAATCGAATATCAGTAGATATTCGAAAGTATAAATTCAATACGGAATTTATAGAAGGAAGCAAAGTTGTTTAAAAATAAATATTGATTTATTTTTGAAGTGTGGAAAATTTATTTGAAATTGTTTTCAAATGGTTAAGTGTGGAAATTTTATATCCAGTAAAGATATTTTTGAAGATGAAATAATTTGGAAAATTATTTGGAATCTGATGATGTTGCGCATCTTTATTGATAGTTAAATAACCGACTATCAATAATTACCTTTAGATAGGTATTTGTGTGAATTGGATGAATTTGAATGCCACTCTTATTTTTTTGAATTAACGCTCACTATTCGGGTTAACCGGGAAAGGACCATGGGGTCGTATAACCCATTCCGAATATGTGATACGTCGTTATGAATCGCATTTGAAGACCGGTGTTGAAGACCGGATATTTTTGAAAACGGAAGGATTACCGTCGAGTTACTCTACATCGGTTGATCTCCGGTTTAGAGGTTTTATCACCCTTAGTGACGGGAAGTCCTGACGTGATTAGAAAATTATCCGGAAATGCAAGGGCTTCGTGAGAAGTGCCTTCGGTTCTGTTCGATCCCGGAACAGACTTGTATGGATTGTGTGTCTGACGTTACAATTTGAGATATAAAGCTGATTTCTTTCAAATACATTCCTGTTGGTGGCGGAGAATTTATTCTCTTAGCTTAACACCCTTCTCTGAGACGTACGAGCTCAGAGGTTATGTAGTTGAAATTTATCAGCGATATATCCCAATTTGGTAACGTGGCATACTGAGTGTTGCTGTGAAATGATCAGTGTTTGATCATTTGTGATATGATCATTTGTTTGATCTTATATCTTTGTGATCATAGGTTGATCATTTTGTTTGACCCGAAGCAGGGCTTTTTGTAGAAAGCGTAGCTTTGTGGACGAGACTTCGTCGAGCCTCACACCCCGGAAATGGTCGAAACAGGAAGGATGCAGCAAGGTTCTAGGGAGTAGCGCCCCTTAGTGTATGTCATTCCTTCTGGATAAAGGTGGTATCATGGTATGGAGCCCAGATACTTAACCTCTGTGGTTACTGCATTATTATTATCTATGTGGTTTGTTGCGAATCGGGGATCCTCGGGAAGATCGGTGACGATCGGGGGATGGCATACGCGTGTCAGTAGTTACCTATTTTTGCAGAGGTAACCCGGCCTTGTGTTGGCAGAGATCTAACCGTAACGTTAGATTCTCGGGTCGTCTATTCCAGGGACGTACCCATCGTGGATAGGAAGTTCCTTAGCCTGACCATTTGTTGGAAATCCAAAGAAACAATACGTGACTTGTACGGTTTTAGTTGTATTACCTGCTATGGAATGTGGCGGTAACCTGCTATTGAACATAGTAGCTATAGTAGGCATAAGTGCGGAATGCCTATGCTGGCTAAGATTAATATTATACTTTCGAAATGATTTCTACACTATGCACTAATAATAATATCAAAATGATTTGATTTTGCGTAGTAAGCATCTTTGACTATCATAAGAAGAAATCTCCTCCAATTCTGCGTTTGCATTGTGTGTGTGGTGGGAGGTCTTATGGTAGTTTCATTTTCCAAAAGCATTTCGAATTGACTTTAAAATTATCCTGTTGTTTATTTTAAAGAATAACTGTTTTACGATCTCACACCAGTCACCATGACTGACTCGGAGTTTATTGTTTCCCTTCTAAACTCTGGGTGCCCACCAATTTCCACACGGGCAGTCTAGAGTTATGTTATCAGGATATTCTGGAGCTTTGGAAGCAAGCTGGATGACGAGACGTAGTATTTGTATCTGATATATTTATTCCGCTGTGTATTCTGTATGAGGACAAGTTATATAACTGTCCATTGTTGTATATTGACTCTGATGATTGATGTATGTAATAACAGATATAATTCTTTTGTTTTAAATGATATTCATTTATCTATTATATATTGTTCCGCTGCGATATGTGAGATTCTGATATTGTTTTCTGTTCTGCTCTTGTTCTGTTGTTGTTCTTCTTTCTTCTTCTTCTCTTTTTCTTCTATCTTTTTTTCTTTTTCTTTATCTAAAACCCTCACTATTGGAGTTTTCGGCACTCGATTGCTCGGCAGTCGATAAAGTGAGTATCGATGTCGAATTTTCGAAAGTCGAAAATTTCGGGATGTGACAAAGTGGTATCAGAGCATATGGTTAAGCGACAACCCTGCTCTGTTGGGTGTTACTCATTAGAGATAGAGTCAGTAGTACTCTAGAATGAGTTGAGTGTAATAATAGATATGAGCGCGTATTTGTTATTTGAATATAAAAATGTTTTATATTGTGATGATTGGTTTATTGGGTGGTATATGAACCTTCGTCGGCACAGTCTTGCAAAACTGTATCGAAGGGGTTTCTAAACACTCGAATAGAACAATTCGGCACAGTATTGTTTTAAATGGGGTAAATGAGATAATTTTACCCAAAACTATTTTTGTATAGAAAAGAAATGGTTTTCTATGAAGTACTACAGTATATGGTTGCATGGATGTTAGGAAAGTGATAATGTTGAAAGGTTATCATTAAATTTGAAATTGAATACGAACTGGAAATTATAACTCCAAGATTTAAGAAATAAATTCACATACGAATGAAATTTAAAGAATATAAATTATAAATGTGAATTGTAATTTAAAACGGAATTCCAGAGAAGTTTTTGGAAATGTTTTGAAAAGAATTTGAAAATTTTGAAGATTTAGAAAGTTTAAATCATTTTTGATTTGAAGATGAATTTCAAAGGTTTTGGAAAGTATTTTGAAGGAATGAAAGGCTCTAAACTCTTTTCGGTCGCTGGAAAATAATTCCGATGATGATCGCGACATCACCGGTGTTCATTTTCGGGTTTCCAAAGGAAAAATTGCTGCCAAATTGTTTTAAATGGAAGTTGTTTGGAAAATTTGGGTTTTTGTTTTGGAGATTCGAAGGATAATTTGAATTGTTTTCAAATGATTTTGAAATGTTGGTAAGATTCTGGAATACCATATGAAAGTAAAATTGAAAGTTGAGATTCATTGCGAATCTGTAAGCGATAGAATTGAAAATGAAATAAGACTTGAATCCGAATAAGCTACTTTGATAATTTATTAATTCACGAAATACAGAAATGGAAGTTGAATTAGTTAAATTGAAACTTGAATTGTGAACTAAATAAAAGAATGGTTCGGAATTGCAAATAAATTCAAGTAAGAAGAAATAAATTTCAAATGAATGGAATTTACAATTGTAAGTAAATAAAAATTGAAACTGAATGTTGAAACAAATTTGAATTGTGTGAAATAAAATGAAGCTTTAAGATTAGTTTGAAGTGGACTAAAGATAATTGATGAAATTCAATATTCAGAAGTAAACTGAATCTAAATTAGATTGAAAGTGTAAATTAAATTCAAATGAATGTGAAATGTGAAATTGAATGATAATGGATATAACTTCTATAGTAAACTAGAAAGGGTATAAGAAGTTGATATTAGAAGTTTGTAATAAAATTTGCAAAATAGTTGGATGTTATAACTAGATATTATGGCTAGTAGATATACAGGTATAAAGGGAATTGAATTTGATTTCATAGATAATTTGAATTGCTCGACAAAAGGTACGTATTTGAATTATAATATGAGTTTTTGATGATTTCTGGTCTAGCCGCTTGGCTTTTTCTTTTTCTTTTTGAAATCTGAGAGTCCGTAGGGACGTTTTGTAGTAGTACCGTATTAGCCGCGCAAAGGAGACGCTGGCGAAATTTTTCGAAAATTTAGGGCGTTAGAAAATTTTTGAGAAATTTTGAAAGTTTGAATTTGAATTTAAACTTAAATTTGAATTGTTCAGTAAAACAATGTTGTTTGAAATCTGTAATTGAAGTTGAAAAACTAGTTGAAATAATAACGAATCTTTAGTAGAAAGATTTGCTTTGAAAAATTGATGAAATTATTGAATTTGAGAAAAATGATAGACGAGTTAAGGACCACTTTTCCTAACTTGTAATTTCGAGGACGAAATTCTTTTAAGGGGGGAAGTCTGTAACGACCCGGAATTTTGACCGAATTAAATTGAGAATATTTAATTAATTTTAAATATTTGAACGACGATTTAATTTGAATCCCCGATTTCCATTTGAATTTGGCGATTAAATGGTATAATTTAATCTATTGAAGTTGAATAAAAATTTGAATCTTCAATTATAAGCTGCAGAAAAATATTCCAAAAGCTTTTAAAATTCATAATTATAAAACTGAAGATAATGGAACTCTCAGAATCGAATTTAGAAGTGATTCGTTCAGTTTTGGAATTTAACGGTTTGAACCGATAATTAAAAATAGTCATTTTTCAAACAGTCTCGGAATTCGACGAAACCAGTTCCATTGGGTCCGTAATATTGAATTATTGTCGGATTTCCAATTTTGTATTTTTCGGGGTTGATATGTAACCATACGGCGGTTAAACGCCTTGAAAATTTAAATTGAATTTCAATTTAAATCTAAATTTAAATTATTTAACTTAGTCAACTTCACCACGTTATCCCTTTAATCACGCCTAATATCGCGCCTGAGAACGTGAGAGCATGCTTCTTCCCAATTTTAAATACGTCCTCTTACTTCCAGTTCAAAGAAATCAAATCGAGCAGCTTAAAATTCATAACCGTTCCTCCCCAAATTCAAATTCAATTTTCTCCCTACCTTCAGCTCATTAAAATCGAGCTCGTTTTCGACTGGACGAGGTGAGTCGCGATGGGCTTTAGGGGCGGCGGTGGCGATGTCGCGAGGCTGGGGCGGTCGCAGTGGCGGCGTGGCGTTCGAAGGCAACACGTGATGGGTCAGGCGGCGTGGGCTGGAAGCTCGCGTGAGCGTGAGGCCGATAGGGTTTCGATTGCCTGGGGGTGAAGTGCGCTTGGAATGAGGGGACTTGGTTGAACTGGATGCCGATTCGAGTGAGTGGGTTAAGTGTTGTCAATGGCTTTGGGTGGTTGATGGATAAGTTCATCAGGGGAAGGCCGGCGATGTCGGTGGGTGGTTCAGCGTCGTATTCGTCGACAAGGTGAGGTATCTACCCTATTTGTAATTTAATTCAATTATATTTATGCAGATTAGGAAGTTCTTACAAAATTCATATTTTACAGTAAAGAATACCTCACATATTTTACAGTTTAAAATTTTAAGTTGATTTTAATACGTGTGGATAAACAGAAAATTTTAGTAGAGTATATTTTTATTTATAAATAATCGCAAAGGAAAATTTAGTTAAAACTAAAATTTTGGTTTGAATTAAAATAAATAAAAATTGATTGTTCGACCAATTAGGATATTAACAAAATCATTTAATGTTTTATACAAGGTCTAATCGAGGAAATAAACTGGAGTTGAAATTGGATTTCAAATAAAAGGGCAAAGGTGAGATTTTCTCACTCGAAGGAAAATTTTGATTTGCAGTTATTGATTGATTGTTTGAATGTGCTATTAGATATTATAGGATATATCTATATATAGCAATATATACATATTGGCATATGTATATATTGGATTGATGATTTCCCGCCTCGTATAGCGGATGAGACCCTATTGCGCCGTTAGTAAGCGGATTTATAAAAACCTATATACCGCGATAATTCCGTACTGGAGCGGAATTGGTATTGTGCTAACGTCTTTGGATGCAGGGAAACAGGTTGGAGGGATCCAACTGGACCCCTCACATTGATTGAATTTATTTCTATTGTGATATGAATCTGTGAATGATTATAGTGATGCTATTAATCATATTGATATCTGGAAATTGTTTGAAAACTAAAATTCAGCTGAACGGATGTTTTGACATCATTGGATTCCAAAGATAAACGAAATTGAAATTTTGAGATTCAAGTAGAAAATTTCTAAGTGAATCAATTTTTGAAATTGAAGAAATTTGGAAGAAAAGAATTTAAAAGTATAAAAGCTGTTTTTATAATCTTATCGAATAAATTCCAGAATAGAGTGAAAATGCTAAATAAATGGATTTCATAAAACAGTGATTTTAAATTGAAGAAATTAATTTAAAATTTGAATTTTTAAATAGATTGAAAGAGACAAAGAAATTGATTTTCTTTAAAAGGAATTTATTTAAAAAGAAATAAGTGGGAAGTCCAATTAGAAATTTAATTGGCTAATTGAAGCGAATTTGGAAAATCGATATGAAATTTATAGATGTATAAATTGTAAAGTTAAATCGATATGAAATTTATAGATGTATAAATTGTAAGTAAAAAGAATGAAATTATAGATGTATAAATTGTAAAGTTAAATCGATATGAAATTTATAGATGTATAAATTGTAAGTAAAAAGAATGAAATTTATAGATTTATAAATTGTGAAGTTAAAATGAATGAAATTGTAGAATGGAAGATTTATAAGAAATTAACTTATAAAATTGGATTTTTACCTTTAAAGGGAGTATTGATCGAACTTGTTAATAAAGGGGGTTTATAAATCAAAGTTATTGTGAAATATAAGGTTGAATTTATAAACGTTGTTTTATAAATCTGAAATCACTTATTTTAATAAGTGTATTATAGAAATTAATAAAAGGAGATTTATAAACCGAAGTTGTTATAAAACAGAAATGGAATTTATAAGCGTTGTTTTATGAATTCGAAATAAATTGAATTTGATGAATTAAATAGTGAAATGTGATTAGTGAAGTATATTCACGATTTTGGACAGTGAATATATTTTTGAAGTAGAATGGATATGGTTTTGGGAAAGCGATATTATAAAAAATGAAGTAACTGTTTTAAAAGATGTTTTAAAACGTGTTAAGTATCGAATACATAGATTTCAACATTCATTGTTGAAATAGACGTTTTCGAGAAAAATAAGGAAATGGTAGACTATAACACTGTTGTTATAGTAAATGATTTCCGAAAGGAAATATTTTTATGTAGTATTGGGATTTATATATCTATTTTAATTTTGAATCCCTATACTAGTGATTTTGAGTCGTCGTAACGATGTTTGACGCAACATTCGTTTTTGACTCAAATAGATGTTAAAATTCATGATTTCTTTAAAGAATGAAATGTATACTTAATATTGATTTAAGTATATCGAATATTTTCAAATGTTGAAAATAAATGATTTGTGAAATACTTATTTTTAAATAAGTATGGAAATGTTTTCCAAAATGAAATGAAATGTTTTGAGAATTTATCTTCTTAAAGATAAATTGAAATTGAATATTGAAAACGATTTGAAAATCGAATATCAGTAGATATTCGAAAGTATAAATTCAATACGGAATTTATAGAAGGAAGCAAAGTTGTTTAAAAATAAATATTGATTTATTTTTGAAGTGTGGAAAATTAATTTGAAATTGTTTTCAAATGGTTAAGTGTGGAAATTTTATATCCAGTAAAGATATTTTTGAAGATGAAATAATTTGGAAAATTATTTGGAATCTGATGATGTTGCGCATCTTTATTGATAGTTAAATAACCGACTATCAATAATTACCTTTAGATAGGTATTTGTGTGAATTGGATGAATTTGAATGCCACTCTTATTTTTTTGAATTAACGCTCACTATTCGGGTTAACCGGGAAAGGACCATGGGGTCGTATAACCCATTCCGAATATGTGATACGTCGTTATGAATCGCATTTGAAGACCGGTGTTGAAGACCGGATATTTTTGAAAACGGAAGGATTACCGTCGAGTTACTCTACATCGGCTGATCTCCGGTTTAGAGGTTTTATCACCCTTAGTGACGGGAAGTCCTGACGTGATTAGAAAATTATCCGGAAATGCAAGGGCTTCGTGAGAAGTGCCTTCGGTTCTGTTCGATCCCGGAATAGACTTGTATGGATTGTGTGTCTGACGTTACAATTTGAGATATAAAGCTGATTTCTTTCAAATACATTCCTGTTGGTGGCGGAGAATTTATTCTCTTAGCTTAACACCCTTCTCTGAGACGTACGAGCTCAGAGGTTATGTAGTTGAAATTTATCAGCGATATATCCCAATTTGGTAACGTGGCATACTGAGTGTTGCTGTGAAATGATCAGTGTTTGATCATTTGTGATATGATCATTTGTTTGATCTTATATCTTTGTGATCATAGGTTGATCATTTTGTTTGACCCGAAGCAGGGCTTTTTGTAGAAAGCGTAGCTTTGTGGACGAGACTTCGTCGAGCCTCACACCCCGGAAATGGTCGAAACAGGAAGGATGCAGCAAGGTTCTAGGGAGTAGCGCCCCTTAGTGTATGTCATTCCTTCTGGATAAAGGTGGTATCATGGTATGGAGCCCAGATACTTAACCTCTGTGGTTACTGCATTATTATTATCTATGTGGTTTGTTGCGAATCGGGGATCCTCGGGAAGATCGGTGACGATCGGGGGATGGCATACGCGTGTCAGTAGTTACCTATTTTTGCAGAGGTAACCCGGCCTTGTGTTGGCAGAGATCTAACCGTAACGTTAGATTCTCGGGTCGTCTATTCCAGGGACGTACCCATCGTGGATAGGAAGTTCCTTAGCCTGACCATTTGTTGGAAATCCAAAGAAACAATACGTGACTTGTACGGTTTTAGTTGTATTACCTGCTATGGAATGTGGCGGTAACCTGCTATTGAACATAGTAGCTATAGTAGGCATAAGTGCGGAATGCCTATGCTGGCTAAGATTAATATTATACTTTCGAAATGATTTCTACACTATGCACTAATAATAATATCAAAATGATTTGATTTTGCGTAGTAAGCATCTTTGACTATCATAAGAAGAAATCTCCTCCAATTCTGCGTTTGCATTGTGTGTGTGGTGGGAGGTCTTATGGTAGTTTCATTTTCCAAAAGCATTTCGAATTGACTTTAAAATTATCCTGTTGTTTATTTTAAAGAATAACTGTTTTACGATCTCACACCAGTCACCATGACTGACTCGGAGTTTATTGTTTCCCTTCTAAACTCTGGGTGCCCACCAATTTCCACACGGGCAGTCTAGAGTTATGTTATCAGGATATTCTGGAGCTTTGGAAGCAAGCTGGATGACGAGACGTAGTATTTGTATCTGATATATTTATTCCGCTGTGTATTCTGTATGAGGACAAGTTATATAACTGTCCATTGTTGTATATTGACTCTGATGATTGATGTATGTAATAACAGATATAATTCTTTTGTTTTAAATGATATTCATTTATCTATTATATATTGTTCCGCTGCGATATGTGAGATTCTGATATTGTTTTCTGTTCTGCTCTTGTTCTGTTGTTGTTCTTCTTTCTTCTTCTTCTCTTTTTCTTCTATCTTTTTTTCTTTTTCTTTATCTAAAACCCTCACTATTGGAGTTTTCGGCACTCGATTGCTCGGCAGTCGATAAAGTGAGTATCGATGTCGAATTTTTGAAAGTCGAAAATTTCGGGATGTGACAGTTCTAGGGTAAATAAGAAAAAGCAGAGAAAGAAAGAAAAACAAATACAGAATCTCGCAACGGAATGACAAAATATAATAATCAAATAAACAGTTCATGAAGCTATTTACAAATAACATTGGTTGTACTTTTACAATACAGATTAAAGTTACATACAATAAGAATAAATAAATAAATGCAGCGGAACAACATGATGCAGTGGAATAAATATAATAAATAATAATAGTACAAAATCTTCATCTTCATCCTCCAGAAAGAAGTCTTCGATAAACTGAAAAGCTCAGACTGACCCGAGCGAATCGAAAAGACAAAACACTCGAGTCGGAACTAAAAGATCTTATGTAAGTTAAATCAACAGTAAATAAATATGAGTGTAACAGCGTCAGAGATGTTTAAGGGGTTTGACATCTCCTATCCAGTGTCTTACGTGAGTGTAGTAACTTAAGTGATGTTCGGGATCTCCATCTCCTAAGGATCCTTTAAACTATCTACATATATAGTACAATACGCTATTATAATAGTGTCTATAATAAAGTAAAGTATTAAAATAGCGTGAAAGCATTACCCATATCCCCCTTAACACATTTTATATATTCCCATAGTCTATACAGTACCGTAATTCCTCCGTAAACTGGAGGACTATCAGAGGGCACTCCTTAGGTATGGTACAAACCAAACTCGTAGAAGGCGCGATAGGGCATGTGAACACGACACTCGAGGCAATGTGTTAATCGACTAAGTTTCTATCGGTTTAGAAAATAGTCGAAAATTTTCAAATTAAAATAACCGCAAGCGCACGGCGTACAAAAATTAGTACGTGGCGAGTACGGGTCGATCCGCAGGGCATTGTGAGATTTTAAAATTTCCTAATCAATTAAATTAAACAAAAAGTGGAGATTGTTTTGTAAACTAGAAAGCTAAGCAAATGTTGAGATTAAAAACTATGTGATTAAAATTCAATTTAGAGGCAAATCCACTTTCTTATATTTTTCACATAAATCAACATAAAATCAAATGATGATCTCTTTTTAATCGAACTAGGATTAGTGATGTATTTATCATAAGCATGGCTTATTTGAATTATTAATTAACACAAATCACACAATCAAACTATAATACAACTCTAGTCATACTTTTCATATCTCATTAAACATAGCATAGAAAATGAAACCAAAATCTAGTTTAAGTATGAACTATTTACTATTAACTAGTAACATAGATCATCAAATTTTGATTCAAACTTCACTTCATTGCCATGATCATATTTAGATGAAGAGGCAAATTGTGATAAATGAGATAAGCCTAGCCTATTTGTTATGAACAAAGTAGGCTATCAAATTCAACATAAAACACAAACAAGCATAAACATCCATTTTCTCATAAAGCATAAAAGAGATCATACATAGAAAATTTCATGTTGAATCTATATTATAGAAGAAAGCTTCATTACCCCTAAACTGTAGGGGTTTAGCCTCTCGTTTGTGTTATCATTTCAACACATAGAGATTTCAACATTGAAAATGAAATAAAGTAGAGAATAAACAAGAAAAAGAAGATTAACTACTAAAAGGAAATGAATTAATCTAGAGCATAAATGTAAATCTAAACTATGAATATAAAAATGAAAGAGAGCATAAGAAGAAAAATGAGCATAAAAGTAAACAACAACAAGTAGAAAAGAGAAGAGAAAGAGGCTAGAAAACCATTTTTATTTCATTCAACATAGAGCTTACAACTTTTATTTTGATTTCCTAACTAATGTGAAAGAGTAGAAGATGTGTTCATGTACATAAGAGGGCTATTTATACATACATAAAACCCTAATTCTATTTTTAGGGAGCTTCCTAAAATGCCCTTTAGGAAGTGTGGCCACCAAGTAACCATTAGCCACTAATTAATCCATCATTTAATGTGCATGAAGCTTTAACCTCCACTTAGTTGTCCATTAGCTCCTAATTGTACATTTAGGTAAGTGGGTGGGGTCCTCCATGATCCTGAACTTGAATTATTTCCTCTTCATTCCTTTGTATTTCCTTGTGCATGCATATATCATCTTGAATCCCTCTTTCATATGCATCAAAATATCCTATAAAAATCATAAAAATTATCCAAGTAAAAATTCTCAAATTGACATATGCACAAAAATGACCATTTTGCCCCTAAATGAAGATGAAAATATGATGGTTTGAAAATAATTGAATTTTGGTTTTAAACATGTTAAATTGCCCAAATATGATGTTTATTTAAATAAAAAGAGATAAAATATGGATGTAAATATATGCACATTTACGTGCATATCAAATACCCCCACACTTATCTTTTTATTCGTCCTCGAATAAAGGAAAACTAAGATAAATCCATTTTCGTAGGGAGCACGATTGCATTGAGCGTATGCAACAAGCCGTTAAACCTTTGGGTGTCCCCAATAGGACGGGTGTTGTCCCGTGATGGTTTTCAGCGAATACTACCAACAAAATCCAAATGCAAAGCGAAAATATTTACAAAGTGCAAGATTTATTACAATGGGACGAATGCATGTTTTTGAAAGTATTTACAAATGAAAGATTTATTTTTAAATAGACACAAATAAGTTAAATATAATATCTGGTCATTTTCTTGAAAATTTAAGTCATTTACTCGTCAAAACTTCCAATAAACACAAAGTTATCGAAAAAAATAGACTATAGTTTAACTCGTTGTTTCGGTTGATAACATAGTGCAATTATGAAATAGATCCTTAGTTGATTATCAAAGTTTATCAAAATGGTATTTTCATTTCTTTCCAATAACAAGTCAAATCAAACAAGTTAAAATGATGCTTGGATTTCATTTGCTTACTCTCTCTATTTGAAAATTTTATTAACAATATTTACATATGCCTAAATCAGGTAAACTAAGGCTAGATATATTACCCGTGCACTGCCTTGCGGACTGATGTGAGGGAAATACAGAGCGTGGAGAGTGAACACACAAGAGTGAACATTTATTAACTGTAGGCGTTATTATAAAGACTTTTTTTATATATACACCTAACTCAGATAAACTGAGATCAGATATACCGATCATGCACTGCCTTTCGGTCTTACGTGAGAAGGTTACAGAGCATGGCGAGCGAACACACAAGTGTGAACACATGACTCTAGGTGTTAAAAATATATATACATATATACAAATGTTTTATTGTTTTGATTTTTTTTAGAAAGAGAGAGTTCTGCAAAATCATCTTATCACCATTTAACTTAGAAGATAAAAATGTTATATCCTTTACTTTAAATTTACCACATTTTTAAACAAAGACATTCAATTAGAACATACTTCATAATTAACACATATGAACCTTCCAATATACTAGTTAAACCATTGTTATTTATAATCAAACTTCATTTTTATTTTTGTTAAGACAAATAAATTTTCAAAAATTTCAATTTATTAACCAAAACTTATACTTATCCCATAGTGTTTCTTCAAAAATAAATCAAAATGCTAAAAAGAAAATGTTTTTGAGATTTTTTTAGCTAAAAGAAAATAAAAATTCAAAAATGCCATGAAACATAAAAAAATTGAAAATGAGACTCCCCCACACTTAATTTTGACTGTGTCCCCACTACCAATGCATGATATAATGAGTGTAACGGGGAAAACTATGTACATATTTACAAAAGAGGGTTAACATTCTTACTAGATGTAACTTGGCTCATGAAGGATCATGAGCTCCTCCTCTTGGTTATTTGGCAATTCCAAGAAAGGTTTCAAACGATGATCGTTGACTTTGAAAATAGATCCATCCCTGGGGTTTTCTATTTCTACGGCACCATGTGGAAAAGCAGTCTGTACCCAAATGGTCCGGTCCATCTTGATTTAAGTTTCCCAGGGAATAAATGAAGTCTTGAGTCATATAAAAGAACTTTTTGGTTAGGCGAAAATGTTTTCCTTAGGATTGACTTGTCATGAAAAACTTTTGTTCTTTCTTTGTAAATTTTCTCATTTTCATAAGCGTCGTTCCTAAGTTCTTTTAGTTCGTTGAGTTGTAGTTTTCGGTTTTCGCCAGCGTTACCGAGATCAAAGTTTAAGTTCTTTATTGCCTACAACGCTTTGTGTTCGATTTCAACAGGTAAATGGCAAGCTTTATCGTAAACTAAATGGAATGGGGACAACCCAAGGTTAGTTTTAAAAGAAGTACGGTAAGCCCAAAGCGCGTCGGTCAATTTTTGAGAACAATCTTTTCGATTTTTATTGATAGTTTTCTCCAAGATTTGTTTTATTTATCGATTTGAAACTTCAACTTGGCCACAAGTCTGAGGATGATATGGAGTGGAAAACTTGTGGGTTATCGAGTATTTTTTCATTAAAGTTTCAAAAGAACGGTTGCAAAAATGGGTCCCTTTATCACTGATTATTATGCGAGGTGTGCCGAACCTCAAAAAGATGTTTCCTTTGAGAAATTTCACAACAATTTTATGGTCGTTGGTCTTTCAAGGAACGGCTTCGACCCATTTTACGTAATCGACAGCGAGAAGGATATACAAGTTTCCAAAAGAATTGGGAAAAGGTTTCATAAAGTCGATACCCTATACATTAAATATTTCGATCGTAAGAATGGGGTTTAGAGGCATCATATCTCGTCGAGAAATTCGTCCAAGAGTTTAACATTGATCGCAAGTTTTACAAAATTCAAATGAGTCTTTGAAAAGAGAAGGCCAATAGAAACCACACTGAAGCACCTTTTCCGTAGTTTTTCGAGGACCGAAATGTCCACCACACGCTTGATCGCGGAAAAATGAAAGAACACCGCTGATCTCATTATCTGGAATGCAACGTCGGATGATTTGGTCGGGACAATATTTGAACAAGTATGGATCGTCCTAATAGAAATATTTCACTTGGGACATGAATTTGCATTTGTCTTGTTTGGACCAAGATGAGGGAGTTTCATTAGTGACTAAGTAGTTCACTATATCAGCGTACCATGGATCGATAGAAATTGAAAGGAGTTGTTCATCGGGGAAGTTTTCATTGATTGGCAAAGAAGATGGTGCATTTGGAAGATGAGACAAGTGATCGGCTATGACATTATCGGATCCTTTTTTGTCTTTGATTGTAAGGTCAAATTCTTGAAGTAAAAGGATCCAACGAATCAAACGAGATTTGGCATCCTTTTTAGCGAAGAGATATCGAAGCGCAAAGTGGTTCGTGTACACAGTAATGTGTGAACCTATCAAGTATGGTCGGAATTTTTCAAGAGCAAAAATGACAGCTAGAAGCTCCTTTTCGGTTGTTGTGTAGTTAAGTTGAGCGTCGTTCAGAGTCATACTCGCATAGTAAATGACGTCAAAGATCTTGTTGATGCGTTGTCCTAAGACAGCACCAACTGCGAAGTTCGAAGAATCACACATTATTTCGAACGGAAGATCCCAATTAGGTGCGCAAATGATTGGAGCAGAAATGAGTTTGTTCTTAAGACGTTCTAAAGAGGAGATACAATCAGAGTTAAAATCGAAAGGAACGTCTTTTCCAAGAAGAGTCGTCAAAGGACGAGCGATTTTGCTAAATTCTTTCACAAAGCGTCGGTAAAAGCCAGCGTGTCCTATAAATGATCGAATGTCCTTAACAGATTTGGGAAGGGTATTTTTGCTTTATCTACCTTAATGCCTTTATTTGAGATGATATGTCCAAGGACTATGCCTTGTCTGACCATAAAGTGCCATTTTTCCCAATTCAAAGTCAAATGTTTTTCTTTACATCGATTTTGAACCAACTCGAGATGATGTAAACATTGGGAAAAAGAATCGCCAAATATAGAGAAATCGTCCATAAAAACTTCTAGAAAGTTCAATCATGTCGGAAAAGATGCCAACCATGCATCGTTGGTTAGTCGCAGGAGCGTTACAAAGTTTGAATGGCATACGTCGATAAGCAAAGGTACCGAATGGACGCGTGAAAGTCGTTTTCTCTTGATCTTCGGGAGCGATTGGAATTTGGTTATAGCCAGAATAACCATCAAGGAAGCAGTAGAATTCATGGCCGGCTAAATGTTTGAGCATTTGGTCAATGAAAGGAAGAGGGAAGTGATCTTTACAGGTTGCGGCATTTAGTTTTCGATAGTCAATGCAAACAGGCCAACCTGTTTGAGTACGAGTTGGAATAAGTTCATTTGAATCGTTCTTGACAATGGTTAGCCCAGACTTTTTCGGTACAACATGAATTGGGCTAATCCATGAACTATCAGAGATTGGCTAAATGATTCCGTTGTCGAGAAGTTTAAGAATTTCATCATGCACCGCATCTTTCATTTTTGGATTAATCCTTCGTTGCACGTCACGAACAGGCTTGGCATCGTCGATTAAATGGATGCAATGTTGAACAATAGCAGGGCTAATTCTCTTTATATCGGAGATCGACCATCCAATCGCTTCCTTGTTTTTCGAAAGAATAAAGAGAAGAGAAGTTTCTTGATCAAGAGAGAGAGTTGTGGAAATTATGTCGGGCAACGTCTCATTATCACCTATGTAACAACCCGGATTTGGAGATTACCTTTCAATATTAAATTATAATGTTAACTATGATTTAATATTGTTAATTGAATTAAAATTGGTGAAAATAAATTGTTTATTTATTATAAAAAATGAATTTGCGAAGTAATTGTTGAAAATAAAGTAAAAAGCTTTATTTTAATTGTTTGGGTGATTAAAAATGTGAAGATAATTTTATTTGAGTAAAAATGCAATAATTTTGTTAATTATTGCTTTGTGGCTTCTTTTAATAATTTTTAAAAGAAGTAAGTCTTTTTAACAGGTGATCAAATGGACTCACAGAAATCAACAAAGTCATAATGACTGGAATTTGAGATATATCATCAAAATCTCGAAACTCAAGAGTGAATACAGAGACTTCAGAATCATCATTAACATTTCGAAGAACAAGAAACAACGAATCGGCCAAATTAGGATACCTAAATATAAGATCCTTCAAATCACAGAATGGGCTTAATAATATGCAAGCCACTCCATCTCAAACCACTCCAAACTCTAGATAGAAAAATAGCGTGCTAATTCGCACGAAAAGATAAGCTACAAGGAACAATCTCAAAATCCTCGAACATCATACCAAATGTTGCAGATCGCCTCAATAGGATTCAAAATCCTAAAAGAAATCACAAGATAAGAACACCAAAAAGCATCAACAAATTCCTCTGATACGGATCAGTGTCAAGCACCCGTATCTAAGAGGACTCGAATATAACAATCACAATTAGGATTACTCCTAAGATAAGATATTATAAATTCTATTATGGAATACTACGGAATAAAATATATTCCTAGACATATCCTAAAATTCTATCCTAAAGGACACGATAAGGTATAAGATACAATGATTAAGGGATTCGTACACTCGTACTATACTTGGATGTATCGTAATATATGCTTATGTTCTGTGTTTATCATATATTGTTCTGAATTCAGCTCTGATACCAAGCTGTGACGCCCCACCCCGAGACTCACATTAACAAAGAGTATTACTGGGTAATACTGTCTGCTAAAGTAGAGAATAAGGATGGATAGGAGCGACCATCTATAACCTTGTCTTAAATATCTATTGAATACATAGAAAAATGCCATATTT
Organism: Allium fistulosum; assembly: GCA_030737815.1. Classification (NCBI taxonomy): domain Eukaryota; kingdom Viridiplantae; phylum Streptophyta; class Magnoliopsida; order Asparagales; family Amaryllidaceae; genus Allium; species Allium fistulosum. The sequence continues at coordinate 629,411,213 of CM060903.1, read as the reverse complement.
TTTTTCTATCTCAAGAGGATCGACATATCCAATAAATACTTAATACAAAGCCATATGTGGTTATATGATCTACCAGACAAAATATAATAACTCGAATGAAAAACACATCACAGAATAGTAGATCGTCATATATATATATATACATATATACATATACAGATACATCATAGAGTATATAAAAATGATACATGTCAAGTGGTATAGCAACCACAATATACAAGCGAGTCAAAAGAATATACATATCAGAGTAGCAACCAAAAAGGACTACATAAAAAGCTATAGCAAAATGAGCTAGCAGAATAGTCCATGCAGAAGCACAATGTACCTAACCTGAAACACCTCGGTACGACCCGTGTATAAAATACACAGATCAGTCTAGCTAAACAAATCAGTTTACAAGGATAAGCGATAATATGAGCATAAGGATAATGTGATAATATTCTCAAGTGAGAAGGGACAATTAAAGTGTATGATTACATCAAGTGATAATATGGTATCACTACACAAACATATAATCTCAAAAGAGATAAAATAACCCATAAAATGCTAAAAGTAGTGAGCCTCATATCATCGGCATTCATAAAACATCAAATATGGTTTAGGGGAAATCCTAAACCCACCATCTTGGCAAACCCAAAACGTGCTCGAACGGACTCACAAAAATCAACAAAGTCATAATGACTGGAATTCGAGATATATCATCAACATCTCAAAACTCAAGAGTGAATATAGAGACTTCAGAATCATCATTAACGTTCCGAAGAACAAGAAACAATGAATCGGCCAAATTAGGATACCTAAATATAGGATCCTTCAAATCACAGAATGTGGCTTAATAATATGCAAGCCACTCCATCTCAAACCATTCCAAACTCTAGATAGAAAAATAGCGCGCTAATTCGCACAAAAAGATAAGCTCCAAGGAACAATCCCAAAATCCTCGAATAATACCAAATGTTGTGGATCCCCTCAATAGGATTCGCAATCCTCAAAGAAATCACAAGATAATAACATCAAAAATCATCAACAAATTCCTCCGATACGAATCAGTGTCAAGCACCCGTATCTAAGAGGACTCGAATAGAACAATCACAATTAGGATTACTCCTAAGATAAGATATTATAAATTCTATTATGGAATACTACGGAATAAAATAAACTCCTAGGCATATCCCAAAATTCTATCCCAAAGGACACGATAAGGTATAGCATACGATGATTAAGGGATTCGTACACTCGTACTATACTTGGATGTATCGTAATATATGCTTCTGTTCTGTGTTTATCATATATTGTTCTAAATTCAGCTCTGATACCAAACTGTGATCTCCCACCCCGAGACCCACATTAACAAAGAGTATTACTGGGTAATTGTAACGACTCGAATTTTCGCGTTCGAAAATCGGCATCCGTACTTCACCTTGTACTAGAATGCCATAGATTCGACCGTTCAAATCCGATTCGCCGGAGCTTATAACACAGTAAGTATAACAACACAAGAAAGAAAACAATGATATCATATACAACTCCAATGAATACAATATCCAGAATGATATACAACAATGATATCAATATGATACAACAATATCAGAGATATGATACAAGAAATAGCAGCGGAAAGAAAATAGATAACACCAGCAGTGGATAGAATGTCTCCAATAGAATGCTCCAAGATAAGCAACGTCATTCCATGAACTCCAAGAACTGAACCAGCTCCAGATAATCTACTAAACCTGAATATCTGAAAAACCCAACTCTAGACTGCCCGTGTGGAAAATTATGGGCACCCAGAGTTTAGGAAGGGAACAATAAACTCCGGGTCAGTAATGGGACTGGTGTGAGCAAACAAAAACAGTTTATCTTTAAACAAAAGAATTTTCAAACATTGAAACCGCAATGCTTTTGGAAAATGAAACTACCATAAGACCTCCTACCACACACACAATGCAAACGCAGAATTGGAGGAGATTTCTTCTTATGATAGTCAAACATGCTTACTACGCAAAACAAAACTCTTTTGATATTATTACTAGTGCATAGTGTGAAAACATTTCGAAAATACAATATTAATCTTAGCCAGCATACAACCATTATTGTATGCCTACTATAGCTACTACGTTCAGTAGCAGGTTACCGCCACATTCCATAGCAGGTAATACAACTAATGGTCAGGCTAAGGAACTTCCTTTCCGAAATGGAAACGCCTCTGGAAAGACGCCCCGGATCCTAACCGGATCTCTGCAAACAAAAGGCCGACGCTACCTCACGCTGTACAGCTGTAACTAGGTAACTAACACACGAGTCATGTCATCCCCCGGTCGTTACCGACCTTTATCCGAGCGCTCGGTAACCAACATCACACATAATAAATAAAGTGTATCCACATGAGTAAGTATCTGGGCTCCATACCATGATACCACCCTTTTATCCAGAAGGAAATGACATACCCTAGGGGCGCTACTCCTAAAAACCTTTGCCGCAACATTCCTGTTTCGACCATTACCGGGTTGTGAGGCTCGACGAAGTCTCGTCCACAAAGCCACGCTTTTTCACAAAGCCACGCTTTTTCACAAAGCCATGCTTTTTCACAAAGCAACGCTTTGATCAACAAATGATCAGCAACACTTCGTATGCCACATTACCAAATTGGGAATGTATCACTAGTAACCATCAACTACATAACCTCTGAGCTCGTACGTCTCAGAGAAGGGTGTTAAGCTAAGAGAATAAATTCTCCGCCACCAACAGAAATGTATTTGATAGAAACCAGCTTTACATCTCAAAGTGTAACGTCAGACACACATCCATACAAGTCTGTTCCGGGTTCGAACAGAACCGAAGGCACTTCCGAAGAAGCCCTTGCAAATCCGAGTATTCACAAACTCCATCGGACTTCCCATCACTTAGGGAATCTCCATACCAGAGCCATGATGCAGAGAAAATCGATAGGTCATCCTATCGCTCTCGCAAATACCTGATCTTCACCACCGGTCTTCAAATGCTATCCATATCGTCGTATCACTATTCGGAATGGGTTATATGACACAAAGGTCCTCTCCCGGCTAAACCGAATAACGAGCGCAATTAAAAATCATATGGATACTGGGGTCTCAGTTAAATCACAGCTTAAAAGCCCAAAACTTTTCATTCGAATGGTTATAACAATTTACCATTTCCAATCTTTTAAACAAAAAGATTCATTTCAAAAACCTTCGATGGTTTAAACAATTTCCACACTTTTAATCTTTTAAACAAAAAGATTTATTTCACAAAGTTAACCCCATTCACAAAGATTCATTCATAGATTTTCAAATCGATTTCCATTTCAATTTGGTTAAATCGTTAAATCTTTAAATCAAGATTTAACTTATAGCTTTCAAAACAATTCTATTTCAAGTTAGATTAACTCATCCGGTCTTTGAAATCAAAGACTCATTTCATAGTTTTCAAAACATTTCAATTCTATTTCAAACTTGAAACCGTTCAACACAATTTGGAAATCCTTTCTTAAAATGAAAGCTATTATTATTTGAAAACAAGTAGTTATCGTTTCAGAAAAATCCAGTTATATTTACAGGAGTTAAAACCCTTGAATTAAATTCAAATTCCCAAATCAATACATTTAAAATGGTTTAACCCATATATAACTTGTACATCATCTTTAATCCCTAGTTTCAAATCATAGAATTCAATTTCAAACTCGAATTCAAATTTAAATCAGATTATTTAAATTTTCAAAACTCGATTAAGTTATTCAAAATAACTTTTATCTTTGAAATTCCATTTCAAAAGCTTTTCACTTTAAACCCGAATTTCCAATTTCAAAATCAATTGAAATTAAAATTTCAATTTCAAAAACATTAAATTTACATCCTCTGTGACTTAACCGATTTCCACGTGAAATCCATATTTGTGTGTGTAAAAGTGTAGTCCAGGGGTTTCACACAATAGTGCACAACATCAATCATCACAGATATATCGATAAGCGGTATAACCCATAACGCTGATCTTCATTCACAGATTCATAGATAAAGTAAATTTATCAGTCACAAAGATTTATCATTACAATTCGATGTGGGTTTCGGATAACCAACTGGAATCCGACTCCCTGTCGCATTGAAATTCAAGTGCCGGTTTACGAGTCAAGGGTTTCATATTCACATAGTAATATATCACAGAAACAGAAATCATAGATATATATATCGCAGATAAGTAAATTACAGATCACAACATAAATCGGGATGTATCACAAAGCATCATATATCAGGGATATCAAACAATTCAACATTCAATAGAATCCAAACATCCATAAGTAAGATCAATTAATATCTGATTTATTCAAATCAGATTAATTTCTTATGAATAAATTACTAATACTGGTTAATTAATTATTAATAAATTACAAATTATTTTGATAAATTATTCTTTAATCATTTATTAATTAACCATTTATAATAAATTGATTAACCTTTAATAATTAAGTAATTAAACCTTCAATGAATTACGTTGATTAATTAACTTTTAATAAATCACAATAAGACCTTTATTAATTGAAGATAATCCATTGATCTTAATTAGCTACTTAATCACCATATAGATCTTGTTTTAAAACTTGTTTAAAATTCGAAACTTGATTTATTTCCTTTTTGAAAACTTATTTAGTTTAAATCAGCCTTGAAACTTTGTTTAAAAAAAATTCCCTTTTAACTTTTGAAAAATGGTAACAGATTAAACAACCCGAGCCCTTTCTTATTTCACTCGAGCCTATCTTCGAGTTTCTCACCAACTTTACCGGGCCCCCCTCTCTTCCTTCTCGTATGCTTCTTCTCCTTCCTCCCTTGTTCTTTCCCAGTTGAAACTAGTAAAATCGAAAAACACATTGCAGTGCAAAACTCGAGTAACACCCGAAGTAACCCACCCAAATACTCGATCCCCTGAACTACTTTCTCCTCGACCTGAAACCCACCGGCACACGACACCACGTGCACGTGCACGATCACCGCAACCAACTCCGACCCCTCGCGACCATCCACACAAGTCGGCGACCATCCCTTAGCCACAATCCGACCATCAGAGAAACTGCAGACACCCCGAATCAAAAACGAGCCTTCGAGCTCAACACAGTAGCAAATGTCGAATCTGAAAATCACCAAAAATCACCCAACCTCCGATCACCAGAATGGCCTTGCCTCCGGCTACTAACTCTCCCATACCCCAACTATCATCCACACAAACCTGGAAGCACTCGATCACTTATATAGACCGCGTGATAAATTTTCAGATGAACAAAAAAACTAGGGTTTAAAATTTTAATCCCAAACTAAATCTTCCTCAATGCATAATTCCTCCTCCCTATATTTTTCCTTGATTCAACCACCCCCATTCCTTCACCAGAAACAACGCTGGCCACCCCGACCACTCCGATTGACAGAACCACCCCAAAACTCTATTTTTTATAAAACCAGTAATGCCCAATCAAATTCAAACTATAAATTCTAATTTTGGTTTTAAAATTCAAGTCTTTGATAATGTAATCCGTAGATAATCTTAAATCAAAGAGTCTAGATGATTAAATTCTTACTTCCAAAGGGGTTGCTCTGTTGTACCTTATAATTTCTAGAGACAGTGCAGTTTCATTTTTATCTTCCACATAAAAAAAAATTAAAACTTTAACTTATATTACATGCATACTTGTTTAAATCTTAAACTATAACAAAGTTTGAGTAAGAGATCATGAATTTAGTCAGGATTTAAAATCTGAATCCTAGAACAGGCAAGATTATATTTTTAATATCAGCAGGCATATATTCATACATCTACCAAAAGTGAACTTGAAATTATAACATGCAAACACTTATCTCCAGAAATAAACAAGCAACTAATTTACTTATATATTTAAAAAGAAGTTACTCACTGGTGAAAACAAAGAAGTTTGGGAAAAAAACAAGTTGCTCACATGCTTTCCAGGAAAGAACAGAGCTTGCTTCATGTTGAATAGGTTGTAAAAAATGCAAGTTGAACTCTCTTCCTTCAATCTTTGGCTTTGATTTTTGTATTGTTATTTTTTAGTTTTGAAGAAAATACTTGCTTCAGTTTGAATTGATGAAAAATGTTTGTTTGTTTGAATTTTGCTTAAGTTCTTTTTTTGAGTGACATTTGTTTTTCTCTTTCTCAGTTTTAAAGAATGAAACTGGAATGATAATTCGATGTGTATATGAAGTTAAAGTATACAGGGTATTGATATTACTTTGTACAGGTGATGTTGTTTTGTACAATTTCTTATTTAATAAACATAGGTCAGAGATACTTCTTGTTTTGGGGGCTGATATGCATCTATATTGTATGCTAAGATGTCTTGCATTAATTGAGGTGTACAAATATATATTTTTCTTTCATTTCATTTGTACAATGTTTCATTTATAAATTTTTCTTTTTACTTCATTTCGGCTGAGATGATATGTATTTGTGAGCTGATATGATATGGCATTAATTATCATTGCTTTGTTTAAATGTACATAGACATCTATAGTTGAACATATTTATTACTCGGCTGAAGTGATACAAATTTGGGTGCTAAAGATATTTGCATTTATTTAAACTTTGTCTTGATTTGCAAGTGTACCTGAATATGTATTATTTGTTTACTTGTTCTTTATATGTACATAAGTACATAACAACTTTGTTTCATTTATTCTACGATACAAATATTTACTTTGTTTCATCTATCTTCTTGCATACACAACTTATTTTAGATATATACGTACTTCATATGTTTACTTAAGTACAAATATGTTATTTTTACTAAAATAATTTTGAGTTTTATTTCTATTTAAAGTTTAAATATTTATTGTTATTTTACTTTATAAACTCAAACCATTATTAACCTTGAATTCTAATATTTATGATTACCATTTATTATTAAACCATTTATTTACAATTTAAATCCAAACAAACGTATATATATATATATATATATATATATATATTTCAAATTTTCTCGTATATGCCCAAATACATATATATTCACACATATATAATATTTAAATTTAATCGGTTAACACAAATTTATTCGTCTCGGGGAAACTCGCAATCTATCTACCGTTTTATTTCACAAATTTTATTCAAAAATCAATAAATTATCAATTTAAATTTAATTAAAATCCGGGGTCGTTACAGACTTCCCCCCTTAAAAGAATTTCGTCCTCGAAATTACCAAGGAGACACAAAGATAGATGAAGAATGTTTCATCAAATCAAACTGAACATCTATTCTGCATTTGGTTTACCAAATCAGAATATCGATAACAGATACAAGAACGAATCTGTTTGACACTTCACAAGATACTCGGGTTATCCAGATCTACGAAATATACAATGGCATCGGTTAGTTTGAAGAGATAACTAACCATTCGTAGAGCATATTGGGACCCAAAGAAATAGATATATATATATATATATATATATATATATATGGATACAATTCCAAAACCTTTTAGTTTAGAAACCAAATTATACCTATCAACCATAGCAATCAATGCAACCAATACATCCAAACAAACAATTTCTGACCCGGTTGGAGTTTACGTCCCATTTTAATATATCAAACCTTCTTTCTGGATCAACCAGAAATTATCGAAGAATTGAGAAAAGATGCTGAACAAAAGAGATTGATAGAGAAAAGATCGTTTTCTTGTTGTTACAGAGTATCGACCATTTATAGTCGTATTCTCCTTTCCCCTATCTCATCCTCCTCTTGCACTCATACTCACTATTTGTAGATAGCAAGAGAATTTATTGAGGCGTTCGAACAGATATCTGAGGAATACTCATTCTAGGGTATACTTCACCCTATCTCTAATGAGCTACTTAATGTGTTATACTCCTGAGCTAAAGTTCAACCTTCAGCTCTGATACCAAATGTAACGACTTGAATTTTCGCGTTCGAAAATCGGCATCCGTACTTCACCTTGTACTAGAATGCCGTAGATTCGACCGTTCAAATCCGATTCACCGGAGCTTATAACACAGTAAGTATAACAACACAAGAAAGAAAACAATGATATCATATACAACTCCAATGAATACAATATCCAGAATGATATACAACAATGATATCAATATGATACAACAATATCAAAGATATGATACAAGAAATAGCAGCAGAAAGAAAATAGATAACACTAGCAGCGGATAAAATGTCTCCAATAGAATGCTCCAAGATAAGCAACGTCATTCCAGGAACTCCAAGAACTGAACCAGCTCTAGATAATCTACTAAACCTGAATATCTGAAAAACCCAACTCTAGACTGCCCGTGTGGAAAATTATGGGCACCCAGAGTTTAGGAAGGGAACAATAAACTCCGGGTCAGTCATGGGACTGGTGTGAGCAAACAAAAACAGTTTATTTTTAAACAAAAGAATTTTCAAACATTGAAACCGCAATGCTTTTGGAAAATGAAACTACCATAAGACCTCCTGCCACACACACAATGCAAACGAAGAATTGGAGGAGATTTCTTCTTATGATAGTCAAACATGCTTACTACGCAAAACAAAACTCTTTTGATATTATTACTAGTGCATAGTGTGAAAACATTTCGAAAATACAATATTAATCTTAGCCAGCATACAACCATTATTGTATGCCTACTATAGCTACTACGTTCAGTAGCAGGTTACCGCCACATTCCATAGCAGGTAATACAACTAAAAACCGTACAGGGTTCGTATTGTTTCTTTGGATTTCCAACAATTGGTCAGGCTAAGGAACTTCCTTTCCGAAATGGAAACACCTCTAGAAAGACGCCCCGGATCCTAACCGGATCTCTGCAAACAAAAGGCCGACGCTACCTCACGCTGTACAGCTGTAACTAGGTAACTAACACGCGAGTCATGTCATCCCTCGGTCGTTACCGACCTTTATCCGAGCGCTCGGTAACCAACATCACACATAATAAATAAAGTGTATCCACATGAGTAAGTATCTGGGCTCCATACCATGATACCACCCTTTTATCCAGAAGGAAATGACATACCCTAGGGGCGCTACCCCTACAAACCTTTGCCGCAACATTCCTGTTTCGACCATTACCGGGTTGTGAGGCTCGACGAAGTCTCGTCCACAAAGCTATGCTTTTTCACAAAGCCACGCTTTTTCACAAAGCAACGCTTTTTCACAAAGCAACGCTTCGATCAACAAATGATCAGCAGCACTTCGTATGCCACATTACCAAATTGGGAATGTATCACTAGTAACCATCAACTACATAACCTCTGAGCTCGTACGTCTCAGAGAAGGGTGTTAAGCTAAGAGAATAAATTCTCCGCCACCAACAGAAATGTATTTGATAGAAACCAGCTTTACATCTCAAAGTGTAACGTCAGACACACATCCATACAAGTCTGTTCCGGGTTCGAACAGAACCGAAGGCACTTCCGAAGAAGCCCTTGCAAATCCGAGTATTCACAATCTCGATCGGATTTCCCATCACTTAGGGAATCTCTATACCGGAGCCATGATGCAGAGAAAATCGATAGGTCATCCTATCGCTCTCGCAAATACCTGATCTTCACCACCGGTCTTCAAATGCTATCCATATCGTCGTATCACTATTCGGAATGGGTTATATGACACAAAGGTCCTCTCCCGGCTAAACCGAATAACGAGCGCAATTAAAAATCATATGGATACTGGGGTCTCAGTTAAATCACAGCTTAAAAGCCCAAAACTTTTCATTCGAATGGTTATAATAATTTACCATTTCCAATCTTTTAAACAAAAAGATTCATTTCAAAAACCTTAGATGGTTTAAACAATTTCCACACGTTTAATCTTTTAAACAAAAAGATTTATTTCACAAAGTTAACCCCATTCACAAAGATTCATTCATAGATTTTCAAATCGATTTCCATTTCAATTTGGTTAAATCGTTAAATCTTTAAATCAAGATTTAACTTATAGCTTTCAAAACAATTCTATTTCAAGTTAGATTAACTCATCCGGTCTTTGAAATCAAAGACTCATTTCATAGTTTTCAAAACATTTCAATTCTATTTCAAACTTGAAACCGTTCAACACAATTTGGAAATCCTTTCTTAAAATGAAAGCTATTATTATTTGAAAACAAGTAGTTTTCGTTTCAGAAAAATCCAGTTATATTTACAGGAGTTAAAACCCTTGAATTAAATTCAAATTCCCAAATCAATACATTTAAAATGGTTTAACCCATATATAACTTGTACATCATCTTTAATCCCTAGTTTCAAATCATAGAATTCAATTTCAAACTCAAATTCAAATTTAAATCAGATTATTTAAATTTTCAAAACTCGATTAAGTTATTCAAAATAACTTTTATCTTTGAAATTCCATTTCAAAAGCTTTTCACTTTAAACCCGAATTTCCAATTTCAAAATCAATTGAAATTAAAATTTCAATTTCAAAAACATTAAATTTACATCCTCTGTGACTTAACCGATTTCCACGTGAAATCCATATTTGTGTGTGTAAAAGTGTAGTCCAGGGGTTTCACACAATAGTGCACAACATCAATCATCACAGATATATCGATAAGCGGTATAACCCATAACGCTGATCTTCATTCACAGATTCATAGATAAAGTAAATTTATCAGTCACAAAGATTCATCATTACAATTCGATGAGGGTTTCGAATAACCAACTGGAATCCGACTCCCTGTCGCATTGAAATTCAAGTGCCGGTTTACGAGTCAAGGGTTTCATATTCACATAGTAATATATCACAGAAACAGAAATCACAGATATATATATCGCAGATAAGTAAATTACAGATCACAACATAAATCGGGATGTATCACAAAGCATCATATATCAGGGATATCAAACAATTCAACATTCAATAGAATCCAAACATCCATATGTAAGATCGATTAATATCTGATTTATTCAAATCAGATTGATTTCTTATGAATAAATTACTAATACTAGTTAATTAATTATTAATAAATTACAAATTATTTTGATAAATTATTCTTTAATCATGTATTAATTAACCATTTATAATAAATTGATTAACCTCTAATAATTAAGTAATTAAACCTTCAATGAATTACATTGATTAATTAACTTTTAATAAATCACAATAAGACCTTTATTAATTGAAGATAATCCATTGATCTTAATTAGCTACTTAATCACCATATAGATCTTGTTTTAAAACTTGTTTAAAATTCGAAACTTGATTTATTTCCTTTTTGAAAACTTATTTAGTTTAAATCAGCCTTGAAACTTTGTTTAAAAAAAAATTTCCCTTTTAACTTTTGAAAAATGGTAACAGATTAAACAACCCGAGCCCTTTCTTATTTCACTCGGGCCTATCTTCGAGTTTCTCACCAACTTTACCGGGCCCCCCTTCTCGTATGCTTCTTCTCCTTCCTCCCTTGTTCTTTCCCAGTTGAAACCAGTAAAATCGAAAAACACATTGCAGTGCAAAACTCGAGTAACACCCGAAGTAACCCACCCAAATACTCGATCCCTTGAACTACTTTCTCCTCGACCTGAAACTCACCGGCACACGACACCACGTGCACGTGCACGATCACCGCAACCAACTCCGACCCCTCACGACCATCCACACAAGTCGACGACCATCCCTTAGCCACAATCCGACCATCAGAGAAACTGCAGACACCCCGAATCAAAAACGAGCCTTCGAGCTCAACACAGTAGCAAATGTCGAATCTGAAAATCACCAAAAATCACCCAACCTCCGATCACCAGAATGGCCTTGCCTCCGGCTACTAACTCTCCCATACCCCAACTATCATCCACACAAACCTAGAAGCACTCGATCACTTATATAGACCGCGTGATAAATTTTCAGATGAACAAAAAAACTAGGGTTTAAAATTTTAATCCCAAACTAAATCTTCCTCAATGCATAATTCCTCCTCCCTATATTTTTCCTTGATTCAACCACCCCATTCCTTCACCAGAAACAACGCTGGCCACCCCGACCACTCCAATTGACAGAACCACCCCAAAACTCTATTATTGATAAAACCAGTAATGCCCAATCAAATTCAAACTATAAATTCTAATTTTGGTTTTAAAATTCAAGTCTTTGATAATGTAATCCGTAGATAATCTTAAATCAAAGAGTCCAGATGATTAAATTCTTACTTCCAAAGGGGTTGCTCTGTTGTACCTTATAATTTCTAGAGACAGTGCAGTTTCATTTTTATCTTCCACATTAAAAAAAATTAAAACTTTAACTTATATTACATGCATACTTGTTTAAATCTTAAACTATAACAAAGTTTGAGTAAGAGATCATGAATTTAGTCAGGATTTAAAATCTGAATCTTAGAACAGGCAAGATTATATTTTTAATCAGCAGGCATATATTCATACATCTACCAAAAGTGAACTTGAAATTATAACATGCAAACACTTATCTCCAGAAATAAACAAGCAACTAATTTACTTATATATTTAAAAAGAAGTTACTCACTGGTGAAAACAAAGAAGTTTGGAAAAAAAACAAGTTGCTCACATGCTTTCCAGGAAAGAATAGAGCTTGCTTCATGTTGAACAGGTTGTAAAAAATGCAAGTTGAACTCTCTTCCTTCAATCTCTGGCTTTGATTTTTGTATTGTTGTTTTTTAGTTTTGAAGAAAATACTTGCTTCAGTTTGAATTGATGAAAAATGTTTGTTTGTTTGAATTTTGCTTAAGTTCTTTTTTTGAGTGACATTTGTTTTTCTCTTTCTCAGTTTTAAAGAATGAAACTGGAATGATAATTCGATGTGTATATGAAGTTAAAGTATACAGGGTATTGATATTACTTTGTACAATTTCTTATTTAATAAAAATAGGTCAGAGATACTTCTTGTTTTGGGGGCTGATATGCATCTATATTGTATGCTAAGATGTCTTGCATTAATTGAGTTGTACAAATATATATTTTTCTTTCATTTCATTTGTACAATGTTTCATTTATAAATTTTTCTTTTTACTTCATTTCGGCTAAGATGATATGTATTTGTGAGCTGATATGATATGGCATTAATTATCATTGCTTTGTTTAAATGTACATATACATCTATAGTTGAACATATTTATTACTCGGCTGAAGTGATACAAATTTGGGTGCTAAAGATATTTGCATTTATTTAAACTTAGTCTTGATTTGCAAGTGTACCTGAATATGTATTATTTGTTTACTTGTTCTTTATATGTACATAAGTACATAACAACTTTGTTTCATTTATTCTGCGATACAAATATTTACTTTGTTTCATCTATCTTCTTGCATACACAACTCATTTTAGATATATACGTACTTCATATGTTTACTTAAGTACCAATATTTTATTTTTACTAAAATAATTTTGAGTTTTATTTCTATTTAAAGTTTAAATATTTATTGTTATTTTACTTTATAAACTCAAACCATTATTAACCATGAATTCTAATATTTATGATTACCATTTATTATTAAACCATTTATTTACAATTTAAATCCAAACCAACGTATATATATATATATATATATATATATATATATATATATATATATATATATATATAATTTCAAATTTTCTCGTATATGCCCAAATACATATATATTCACACATATATAATATTTAAATTTAATCGGTTAACACAAATTTATTCGTCTCGGGGAAACTCGCAATCTATCTACCGTTTTATTTCACAAATTTTATTCAAAAATCAATAATTTATCAATTTAAATTTAATTAAAATCCGGGGTCGTTACAGTAATACTATCTACTAATGTAGAGAATAGGGCTGGATAGGAGCGACCATCTATAACCTTGTCTTAAATATCTGTTGAATACGTCGAAAAATGCCATATTTTTTTTTCTATCTCAAGTGGATCGACATATCCAATAAATACTTAATACAAAGCCATAGGTGGCTATACGATCTATCAGAACAAAATATAATAACTCGAATGAAAAACACATCATAGAACAGTAGATCGTCACATATATATATATACATATACAGATACATCACAGAGTATACAAAAATGATACATGTCAAGTGGTATAGAAACCACAATATACAGGCGATTCAAAAGAATATACATATCAGAGTAGCAACCAAAAACGACTACACAAAAAGCTATAACAAAAAGAGCTAGCAGAATATTCCATGCGGATGTAGAATAAGCTTAGTCCAAATGTACCTAACCTGAAACACCTCGGTCTGACCCGAGTATGAAAAACACGGATCAGTCTAGCTAAACAAATCAGTTTACAAGGATAAGCGATAATATGAGCATAAGGATAATGTATAATATTCTCAAGTGAGAAAGGACAATTAAAGTGTATGATTACATCAAGTGATAATATGGTATCACTACACAAACATATAATCTCAAAAGAAATAAAATAACCCATAAAACGCTAAAAGTAGCGAGCCTCATATCATCGGGATTCATAAAACATCAAATATGGTTTAGGGGAAATCCTAAATCCGCCATCTTGGCAAACCCAAAACATGCATAAAGAGATCTCATCTCAAACACGCCATAAGGCAAATATATCTCCAAAGAGGAGAATAAAATCTAAAGTAAACACCAAAAACACCAAAAGGCAAATCTCATATAACGCCAGTGTAGGCAATTCAAATCTCAAAAATAGAACTTTCAAGAGTTCAAATTCCCAAAAGGTAATCGCCATAAATAGATATCGAATGGTTCAAAGGACTAATTCTGGAAAGGGGCGATACACTAGGGAAAATAGTCAAAGAAACCATCTCAAAAGTGTTTGCATGTGCATGTCGCCGAAGCCTTGCCAAGTATTGTTATCTCAAATAGGTACCCCGCCCGAAGGCAAAACGTTACAATGACAAATACGCCGCAATGGAAAACGTCTCGAAGACAAATACGCCGCAATGGAAAACGCCGCAATGGCAATGACCCGAAGGTCCGGTATTGGCACGCCGCAATGGCAAATGTGTCACAAACTCTCTAATAGGAACCCGAATAGTGTTAACGTGCGTCCCATACCACACGTTCGCACTAACGGTTTACTAATCGCCAGTAAATTTCACACTCAAAGCAGTAAAAAGTTTACCTCATCTCATTGGTAAGCTTGACCCAAAGGTCAAAACGATCAAACAGACAAGTCAAGAATTAACCGATAAGATAAACGCACGTGTCCCATACCACGTGTTTTACCAAACCGTTTAATTATCCTTCTCATTCACTCGAATAGTGCAAAAATGTGTATTTTATATATAAAATAATTTATTTGAGAAAACAAGCTTTTAAAACCATTTTCCGAAATCAATTTTGAAGACGATATTTGAAAATTCCCTTATTATAGAGAATAAATAGATTTTGTAGCTTAAAATAATTTAAAAATATTACATAATAATTATTTTAAATGCCAATTTATTTTAGAAATTATTTCGAAATTGTTTGGAAAAATCTGTGCTCGAAATAAAAGAAATCACTCAAAACTGTCATTCAAATTCAATTCAAAGTCAATTCAAATTTGAATTTCAAATTCATCAAAACTTGGCTAGCCTATTGATAGGCATCATAGCCCTCAAAACATTTCACAAATATCACAAAACATGAAGTAAAAGTCAAAAATTGGACGGAAAATGAACATAAAAACACGAGCAAAATAATACCCAGGTCTGAAATCTTCTCTGTGTTCAACTTTCGGACATAAAACAGGTGGCCGAACGACCTTTGGTTGAACTTAAAATTAGTGTGCATAAATTAAAATACTTCATATTTCAAAAAATAAATGAATCAATGAATTCCAAAAGAAAATGAAAAAGTTACGTTGTCTCAAACATGGACTCAGACCATGTTTGTAATAGTTCAACAAGAATGTGCCCAGGCCTAAAAATCCATTCTGGGTTCAACTTCCTGGCAGAAAACAGAGCACCAAACTTCATCGGATTGAGATCAAAATTGGTATACATATAGTATAAGACTTTATCTTTCAAAAAAAAGAATCATGCAATTTAGATAAAGTATGAGGAAGTTATGATGTTTCAAAGTTGAACCCAGGCAGTGTTTTCATTGTATAAATCTGGGTAAAAACATGCTCCGAGTCAAAATTCGGCAATATATTTCTATAAGATATATAGGTCGAAATCATTTGAAATTTGGTATGCTTATACTAAAAAACTTCATCTTTCAACAAAAAAGAATCACGTAATTTCAGTAAGAAATGAAAGAGTTATGCTATCTCAAACATGGACTCAGGCCATGTTTGCAGCAACTCAGAAAACACAATTTTTACAGGCAAAAATCTGAGTTTTGTTGATTTTGCAGCAACGGTTTGAACACTCAAATGACAATATTTTTGAACCAATTTTTTTAAAAACAAAGTTCAACATATAAAATTGACTCAGAAAAAGATCCGGCAGCATTTCGTTGCCGGAGATGAAAGTTTTGGACAGCCAAAGTTGGCACTTGAGGCCAGAAATGAAAACAAGAACAGCAATGAACAAAAACTTGTATAACCAACGAATTTAGCTACTGATTCAATATTTTTGGCCAGTAGATGTGAGATTTTAGTCTCACCTTAGCTACTTATTGAAATACCAATGTTTAGGCTAGCAAGATTGCGACTTTAGCTCGATTAAGGCCTAGAAGTACCTGCTGAAACCATAGAAGAAACATGCAAACAAGAATATACAGTAAAAGTGAGAAGAGAGTTTAATGTAATCAGAATTTTGTGATAAAATAGTGAGATTTGGAGTTGATTACCTTCTCTTTTCTTTAATCTTGCAAAAAGATTTAATTTTGGTGAGTTAATTTGCAATTTGGAGGGGGTTTGTGTTATTTTCTATTTACTGGCTTCCATTGTTAAACTTCTGCTAAGTTGAGAAGATGGAGTTGAAAATTGTACGTACAGGTAAAGTTTCTCATTTCTTTTTCTCACCTAACCAGGCTTTGGGCCCAAGTGTTAACAAATAAAAGAGTTAAATTAGCCTAAGTTAATATAAACCATACTTAACACATATGCACACACTTATGTACATACATATATGTAAATTTCTATTTTCTTTAACTTTTTAACACAATAAATAATGAAACTTTATAATATCATGTAATTTACATCTTTTATCATATTAAATGATAATTTACACTTTAAAAACATTTTTATTGTTAATCTCGTTTATTTTGAATAAAATATAATATTTATTCATTTATATTTAATAAACCATGTTTATTACTTTTAAAATTCAACAAATTACATTTTCTTACTTAGAAAAATGTTATAGTTCATTTACATATATTATTTACATCCAAAACTTATTTTAATCACATTTTTCCTCTTTTAAGAGGTGCTACCTCATTGACCCGAGAATCGCTCCTGTTTTAGCCACCTTATGCCAACTCATGGGAGTCGGGTCCATGTTCATACCTCAATAGGATTGTCGCCACCATCCTACTTCATTCTGGAATCTCCACCACGTACACGGTTGTCAAAGTGGTTTTTGGTATCGACAGAGAGTATGCCCATATCTGATCCCGGTCTCTTTGCTAACCAATCGTTATTATAACCCATGGATATTCATTCCGGCATAATTTATATCTCAAAACAAAATATCATATCCATTTCAAAACTAGTTTATACTTCAAAACCAAAATGTCATATTCAAAACTAGTTTATATTCAAAACCAAAATATCATTTGAACAAACCCAAATTTCCAATCACTAAATATTTCTTTCAATTTATATAAACTTGAAATATTCCTTTTTAAACATCTTAAACCAAAACCACTTTATAAAGCCATATTCTTAAATCTTAAATTTCAAATCAATATATTCAAAATAATTCTTAATTAAATATTATTTCAAATAAATTCATTTCCAAAATCATAGTACTTTCAAAGTTATAACACATTTGAAACCAAACACTTTGAAACCATAATACTTGAAACCATATCAATTTAAAATGTTATCATTTAGAAATCATAATATTTAGAAAGATCAGAACAGCCTTAACAAATATTATTCATTTCCAAAGTTATAGCATTTTTAGTTCATTCATTCAATTATACCAATTTCGAAAACAATGTATTTACTTATAAATTTCAAAAGTGGTTTATATTTCACCTCAAAACATATTCATTTAAACCATTTAAATTCAATGTCAAAATCTTCCAAAATAATATTCATTTCCGAAGTTCATTGAAATTTCAGCCACAACAGCACTTATGAAGTGTTACGGTAAATATATTAACATTTCGAAACATTGTCAAATTCAAAACAGCAGCACTTATAAAGTGCTACAGTAGATATTTTAGTGTTGCAAACAGTTCAGTTTCAAAACAGCAGCACTTATAAAGTGTTGTAGTAGTTATTTAGTTATTTTCAGAAATAGTTCAAATTCAGAAATAGCAGCACTTACAAAGTGCTATAGTAGATATTTGGTTATTTCAAAACAGTTAAATTTCTGAACAGCAGCACTTATAAAGTGCTGTAATATATATCTAGTCATTTCAGAACATAGTTAAATTTCAAAAATTATAGCACTTAACAAATGCCATCTAAAACCACAGCATTTTGGCAATGCTACCAATAAAATTCTAGATTTTGTTATAACTTTTCAGAAACATTAAAACTTCAATTTTAGCCATTTTAACTTATAAGGTAATATCTCATGTTTCAGAAAATATTCATTTGGATATTATTTAACTTATGACTTAATAAAATAAAATTTTATAAATAAATATCCAATTTAAACCATAATTCATTTATTAAGTCAAAATACACTATTTTACCTAACTTTTATTTTTAACCACTAACCTAACACTTTAATTTAAAATACCCATTTCATAAATAAAACTAAATTTCTATTTATTTACTTAAATTAAAATTTCCATTTGAAAAACCAAATTTCCAATTATCAAGTTAGGTCATAATTAAAGTTACATTTTTCCATTTAAAAATCATAACTATTTATTTTATGAAACATAACATTTCACAAAAGAATATTTTATCATAGTTAATATAACAATCAAGTTTTTTCTTTTAAATCTATTTATTTAGACATCAATTAACTATGTTTTCTAGTTAAATAAATTTTATTACAAAATGTCCAATTAGAACTGTATTCCGTTTTATCAGTTCAAAATACATTATTTATTACACAAACAAGTCCGTTTCATAAAGTAAAATTCATAAAAATTACTAGGTTAGACTTAAAACTTCCATATTAGGTCAAATTCAATTATTAAGTTATTTATCATCAATAAAGATCCTTAATTAAACTTAAAACCAATTATTAACTTATAAAATTTTAACTTATAGAAAAACTAATACACCTTTATAATTTAAAGCATTAAATCAAAATTTAAGTTAAAATTTCATATATCTATAAAACTCAAAATATAATCTTTTAGGAAAAATATTATTTTAAAATACTCAATAAATTTTAGGAAAAATAATATTTAAAATATGACCATGGGCCTGTATAATATTTTCTAACCCAGGTCAAGTGATACGGATATGTATCATTTCAATCCGTAATTTAAAAGAAAAAAATCCGGGTTCTATCATTTCAAACCCGCAATCCCAAGTAAAACAAATACAATAAAATCACTCGAGCCTATCATTTCAGCTAATAATGATTTTTCCTTATCCTAAAGTCCGTTCGGGTATGTATCATTTCAACCTGTCACGTACCGAAATTTTCGACTTTCGAAAATTCGACATCGATACTCACTTTATCGACTGCCGAGAAATCGAGTGCCGGAAACTCCAATAGTGAGGGTTTTAAAAAGAAGAAAAAGGTAGAAGAAGAAGACTGGTGTGAGATCGTAAAACAGTTTATCTTTAAAATAAACAACAGGAAGATTTTAAAGTCAATTTCGCAATGCTTTTGGAAAATGAAACTACCATAAGACCTCCCACCACACACACAATGCAAACGCAGAATTGGAGGAGATTTCTTCTTATGATAGTCAAAGATGCTTACTACGCAAAATCAAATCTTTTTGATATTATTATTAGTGCATAGTGTAGAAATCATTTCGAAAGTATAATATTAATCTTAGCCAGCATAGGCATTCCACACTTATGCCTACTATAGCTACTATGTTCAATAGCAGGTTACCGCCACATTCCATAGCAGGTAATACAACTAAAACCGTACAAGTCGCGTATTGTTTCTTTGGATTTCCAACAAATGGTCAGGCTAAGGAACTTCCTATCCATGATGGGTACGTCCCTGGAATAGACGACCCGAGAACCTAACGTTACGGTTAGATCTCTGCCAACACAAGGCCGGGTTACCTCTGCAAAAATAGGTAACTACTGACACGCGTATGCCATCCCCCGATCGTAACCGATCTTCCCGAGGATCCCCGATTTCCAACAAACCACATCAAAATAATAATGCAGCAACCACATAGGTTAAGTATCTGGGCTCCATACCATGATACCACCTCTATCCAGAAGGAATGACATACACTAAGGGGCGCTACTCCCTAGAACCTTGCTGCATCCTTCCTGTTTTGACCAATTCTGGGTTGTGAGGCTCGACGAAGTCTCGTCCACAAAGCTACGCTTTCTACAAAGCCATGCTTCGGGTCAAACAAATGATCAACCTATGATCACAAAGATATAAGATCAAACAAATGATCATATCGCAAATGATCAAACACTGATCATTTCACAGCAACACTCAGTATGCCACGTTACCAAATTAGGAGTATATCGCTGATAAATTTCAACTACATAACCTCTGAGCTCGTACGTCTCAGAGAAGGGTGTTAAGCTAAGAGAATAAATTCTCCGCCACCAACAGAAATGTATTTGAAAGAAATCAGCTTTATATCTCAATTTGTAACGTCAGACACACAATCCATACAAGTCTGTTCCGGGATCAAACAGAACCGAAGGCACTTCTCACAAAGCCCTTGCATATCCGGATAAATTTCTAATCACGTCCGGACTTCCCGTCACTAAGGGTGATAAAACCTCTAAATCGGAGATCAGCCGATGTAGAGTAACTCGACGGTAATCCTTCCGTTTTAAAAAATATCCGGTCTTCAACACCGGTCTTCGAATGCAATTCATAACGACGTATCACATATTCGGAATGGGTTATACGACCCCATGGTCCTTTCCCGGCTAACCCGAATAGTGAGCGATTATTCAAAAATAAGTGTGGCATTCAAATTCATCCAATTCACAACAAATACCTACTCAAGGTAATTATTGATAGTCGGTTATTTAACTATCAATAAAGATGCGCAACATCATCAGATTCCAAATAATTTTCCAAATTATTTAATCTTCCAAAATATCTTTACTAGATATAAAATTTCCACACTTTCAAAAATAAATCAACGTTTATTTTTCTAAACAGTTTCCCTTTCCTTTATAAATTCCATAGTGAATTTATATTTCAAAAATATCTACTGATATACTATTTTCAAATCGATTCCAATATTCATTTTCAATTTATCTTTAAGAAGATAAAATCTCAAAACGTTTCATTTCATTTTGGAAAAGCATTTCCATACTTATTTAATAATAAGTAATTCACAAATCTATTTATTTTCAACATTTGAAAATATTCGTTATACTTAAATCAATATTAAGTATACATTCATTCTTTAAGGAAAACATTTGAGTCAAAACGAATGTTACGTAAAACATCGTTACGACGACTCGAAATCACTAGTATATGGATTCGGATTTTAAGATAGATATATATAAATCCCAATACTACATAAAACATTTTCTTTCGAAAATCATTTACTATAACAACAGTGTTATAGTCCATCATTTCCTTCTTCCTCGAAAACGTCTATTTCAACAATAAATGTTGAAATCTATGATTTCGATTCATAATACATTTTAAAACATTTTAAAATGTTTAACTTCATTTTTAATATCACTTCTTCAAAAATAAATCCATTTTACTTAACAATATATTCACTGTCCCAAAATCGTGAATATACTAACCAAATTTCAGTCTTTTCTATACATTTATTTCAATAGAGATTCGCTATCCAAAATCGCGAATATATCTTCTTTAAAAATCTTCTATATTTAATTTATCAAATTCAATCTATTTCGAATTTATAAACACGTTTATAAATTCTATTTCTATTTTAATAACAACCTCGACTTATAAATCTTCTTTTTATTAACTTCTATATTTTACTTATCAAAATAAGTGATTTCGGATTTATAAACTACTTTTATAAATTCCAATTCTATTTATAAAAACTTCAATACCAAATCAATTTCAATATTGATTTCTAAATTTATTTTCCATCCCAACTCATTTTATATTGACTTTCCAAATTCGTTTCAATTTGCCAATTAAATTTATAGTTGGACTTCCAACTTATTTCCTTTTTAAATAAATTCCTCTTAAAGAAAATAAATCTCTTTATCTTTTTCAAACTATTTAGGAATCCAAATTTAACTAAATTCTTCAATTTAAAATCACTATTATACGAAATTCATTTATTTAACATTTTCACTTGATTCTGGAATTAATTCAATAAGATTTCAAAAATCAGCCTTTATTCTTTTAAATTCTTTTCTTCAAATTTATTAAATTTCTAAAATTAAATTTACTTAAAAATTTCTACTTGAATTACCAAAAATTCAATTTCATTTAGTTTTGGAATCCAATGATATCAAACATCCATTCAGCTAAATTTTAGCTTTCAAGCAAATTCCAGACATCAATATGATCAATAACATCAATATAGTTATTCACAGATTCATATCACAGTAGAAATAAATTCAATCAATGTGAGGGGTCCAGTTGGATCCCTCCAACCTGTTTCCCTGCATCCAAAGACGTTAGCACAATACCAATTCCACTTCGAGGTGGAATATCACGGTATATGGGTTTTATAAAAAATATCCGCTTACTAACGGCGCAATAGGGTCTCATCCGCTATACGAGGCGGGAAATCATCAATCCAATATATACATATGCCAATATGTATATATTGCTATATATATATATAGATATATCCTACTATATCTAATATCACATCCAAACATCAAACAATCAATAACTGCAATTCATTTTGAGTGAGAAAAATCTCACCTTAGCATTAAATTTTGCAATCCATCCAATCCTCCTTTTGTTTTCTCGATTTTAACCTTGTATATTAATAATTTATAAATCTATTAATACTCGAATTAAATTGAACAATTCAATTTTCCATTTGAAAATTTTAATTAATTAAAAATTCACTTTAAGCTATTACTTTTAAATTTAAACAAATTCCCTTTTCGTTTCCTTGTTACACTGACTTACGGTAACTGTAAATTTTTAAAACAGGTTTGTAAATTAAAATATGTGAGTATATTTATTTTCCTATAACAACCTTTAAAGTAAACCGTTTATAATATTTAAAAAAATTTCTAATATACATCATTAAAATAAACTGGTAGATTTCTTTTTCTAACTGAAACCAATTTTCTGCTTTCTGAAAAATCACAGTAATTTATCATACTGTCTACATACAAATATTTAAATTTGTTTTCGAATTTAAATTGGAAGGAAAAAAACAATTCGTAAATACCTCACTGTAAATTTTGAGCAACTCAGGCTCGTTTTCTCGAAGGCTCTTCTTCCAGGTTGCTCGCGCTCGAGCCTTACTGCTGCCGTTGCTATCGCGAGTCCACCATTGCCACGTCGCTATCTCCCCCGTGCACCCAGTCGCATCGCGACATCGCCTCTTTCTCCAACGCGCGAGCACGCGCGCGTGCGCCTGCACTTGAACTCCACTTGTCTCTTGCCCTCGCCTCGATCGTAACCTCGAGCTCATACTCGACACTTCATCGCGACGAACACCGCGAGCACCACCTCCCAGATGCTCGCGCGCCTCGCTGGCGAATCTCGAATCCACCCATCATCACGCGTACGCGTGCGCGTATGCTAACTCCCCTCAACGAACAACCCCACCAGCGACCAATTGAAGCAATCGCGAGATCCCTCCCAAATCCAACTCGAACGACTTCGGCTACTCGGGGTCGCGACTTTGTTTTCATTTGAAAACGAACGAGATGATTTTCCCCCTTTTGTTTTTCTTCTTTTTATTTTCTTCGATTTGGAATTTTGGGGAGGGAGAGTTCGGCAATTCCTTTAACAAGGAATGAAGGTAGGGGTTGCACGATGTAACGACCACGACTTTCTCTCCACAGAAAGTCGTGGTCGTTACAGTGGTATCAGAGCATAGGTTGAGCGAATGCCTAAGCTTTTGGTTAAGTGAATATTAGAACACTAGGTTGAGTGAATACCTAGGTTCGGAAGGATTGTTCATTAGAGATAGGATCTGTAACAACCTGTTTGAGTCTGAGTGTATATATATACGAGAGCGCGTATTTGTTAGTTATATAAAATGATTTTATATTGTGTTAATTGATCGGTTGGGTGGTATATGGATTCTGGTCAATACGAGTAGCTAACGTTATTGATAGGGATCTCTAAACACTTGGACCAGGCCAATGGACACAATATTGTTTTAAAAAGGTAGATGAAATAATTTTACCCAGATATAATTTCTATATAAAAAAAGTATCATTTTAAATGTATATGGTATTTGTAATGATTGGTTGAGATGATAATAATTTATCATCTAGGATTAGGAGTCTGAGTGTTGAGGTTGGAAGTGTATTTGTCGAGACTGTAGACCTAATACCGTCTCGAGTGAACTTTACAGTTGTGTAAGGATTTCACAATCTCTGAAGGAAACCTGTTAAGGTTCGGAGTCATCTTAGGAGTTGGATGAGTAGAGTTGGATCTGTCGGAGAATAGAAGCGAGTGATGGTATCTCAGGTAATAGTAGCTGTGTGATGAGACGCAGTGACTATGGATGTTCCCGAAGATGTTTTCTTTGGAACAAGTTAATGAAGTGTGTCTGTTTCGGTGTTGTGGCTGAGTTCAGCATGGTGATTCTGTTTGGTTTGGGTTCGAGTTTCTCGAAGAGCTTTGGAAAAGGAAGTCTTTGGCATTTGTGGCAGCAATGCAGCTCGGAGTATTATGTGCATTGGCAGGAAGTTTTCTGGCTGAGCAGTTTTTCTGAAGTGGAGTTCAGAAGCAGCAGAGTGGATCCATTTCTTCGATGGATTGGATAATTAAGCGTAAGCTGTTCTGATTGGTAAAGAGAGAACAATTTATTTGCATTTTGGCTAGGTTGATCGCAAAAGCGACTTGCGATAGTTTGAGTATTCTCTTGAGTTATCTGAGATTTTCTGGGATGAGTTGTCCAGTCTGTGCTCGTGTTCTTAATTAGCATTTTCATTCTGTTCCAGATCAGAATGGTGCAGCGGAAGTAGTTTGGCGAGTGCATCTGTTTGTCTTTTCCAGATAGGAGAAGTTAGTTCGATCTTCTGATGTTTGTGAAGTAGAGTTTTGTTTTGGATTGGGTTGATCTTGAGGAGATCATTGTGTGGAGTTATTCTTAGTCTAGTTGGTTTCTAGAAGCATCAGCGAAGGTTGAGCTGATCAGGAAGGATCTGTAGTTAGCCCAGGATCGTCTGAAGATTTTGTGGATAAGAGACGGAGAGATTTTGAATTCGAAGTTGGAGACTTTATTGTTGTTGAAGTTTTTCTCTGGTTAAAGGGAGCTATAAGATTGGGTAAGTCTGGGAAGTTAGCTCCGAGTTGTTTTGGATCTTTTCTATGTTCTGATTTGGATAAGAGTTTGATCTACTGGATTGAATTGTCAGTTTGGATAACTGGAATTCAATGTATTTTACGTATCTCTGAGGGAGTACGTGTTTGATCTATCTCTGGTTTTGGAACCAGCAGTTCTGGAGGATTTGGTTGTTGAGTCAGACTCGTCTGTAGTCTGATATTCTGTTTAGTTTTGTAGATCTAGACGAGTAGGAGCTCTATAGCTTAGTATTGTTGATTGTTTGGATTTTGTAGAGCGAGTATCCCGGTATATTTATACTTGGGGAAACTCGAGGAGATTGTATTCAGAATTTTGTTTGGATAATTAGAATTGTTTGATTGTGTGAATTGGTTGATATGGTTGTTAGCATTTGGATGATAATATTTGTTTGTGATCTAAAAAGATTATTAAATTACCTTTGTTTTAAATTTCGGGGACGAAATTATTTTAAGGGGGAAGGAATGTAATATCCCGGAAATTTGGGGCAATATCAATTTAATAATCTGTTTAAATAATTAAATTGATTTGATAATATTTGATAATAAAAATTTGAATTGGTTAATAATCTAATTAAATAAATATTTAATTAGTGAATTTTATCTTTTATAAGTTAATAAAATGATTTCTATCTATAATATATATATGAGTATAAATATTGTAAATAGATTGCCTTTGATTTGAAAGTTAATAAATAAATGAAATCTTGTTTTAAATTTCTAATATATATATTGATAATTTTGAGATTTTGATTTATTTAATATTTGCTTTTCAAAGCTATTTAAACAAAATATCTATATAGTTTTAAATAAGATTTATAATAAGGATTATTTTATTTTCTTATTAAATATGATTTAAAAGTGAATATATATATATAAGTTTAAAATACAATTTACATATGATATGTTAATTCATTTAATAATAGTAGTAATTTATAATCTCTTTATAAATTATTTAAAATTGATAAATGAGTTATTTCCAAACAATATTAATAGTATATTGTTTTTATAAAATAGATTTTTATGTAAAATAAGATTTTAAAGAATTTGAATGTGTTCTTTTAAATTGACTTTAAATTGGATTTTAAATATAATTTGAATTTGGATTTAGATTTAATTTTTGAATTCAAAAAGAGGTAATATTCAAATAGTTTGGATCTCAAAGTATATGTAAACTTTTATTTATAATAATTAGTTTTGTTTCTTTATAAGTAATATATATAAATAGATAAGTAATTGTATTTAATAAATAAAGAAAAGCTTTTATTTACATTTAAATAAATAAGTGTTACTTAAATGACATGTGTAAACCCATAAAGGATTGTTTAAAACAAGTGTTAACTAATTAACACATATAAAGACAAGTGTCATTCTTGTTTTTAATTTTTCTTTTATTTTAAAATAAATCATTTATATTTATAAAAAGATGTTTCCTCATTCTCATTTCTTTTGCAAATCTTCATTCTCAAAATTAAAGAGAATTCAGCTGTAAACAAAATCCCCTCAAAAACAAAATCAGTAATCAACATTTCTTAAGCCAAAATCTCAAAACAATAATCTGTAATCAAATCTTCAGCCTGCAAATGTAAACCTTTCCTCAATCTCAAAATAAGATCTGTAAAACATTTCCAAATCAAAGTCTGTAGCCTGCATTTTCTTTAGTCTGGAATCAATTCAAAGGCTTGCATCATTTTCAAAAGATCACCAACCCTGTAATGCATTTCTTCAAAATCTGGAAGCATGTTCAATCAAGGCACCTCTGCATGCAACTGCAACCTTTTCAAACTAATGCTAGCATTCCAGTTTTCAAGTTTAAAAGGTTTTAAAGATCAAAGGGCATCTCAATTTAAAAGTATTCAAAAGTTTTTCAAAAGCAGTTTCAAAGAGGCTCTGTTTTCTTTTAAAATTGGTGAGTAACTTTCATTTTTAAACTTAAGTATATGATATATGCTAGCATGTGATGATATTGGCTTGTATTGGAGTTTTTAATTTGAATTTATATGAATGGATACAAATATGTTTGTGAATGCATTTATAAGTATATCTCTGTATAATTATATGGATGAATTGATGTGCATATGTGATTGTGTGCTCTGTTCTTATTTTGTTTTCCCAGGATCAAGGTTTCATTTTAAATCCCTTACCACTTGACCTAGTTTTTGTTAGGGCTTAGTTTACAAACAAAAGTTGTTTGTTTTATCATAGACTATTATTTAAAAATTTAATTGAGTCAAAATTTAAACCTGAGTGTCTCTGAAAAATTAAAATCATCAGTGCATGTTCAAATAAAGTAAAACTCAAACTTTTTAATTTATAAATTCAGGGTTATAAATTAAACACTTTAACTGAAACATGATTTTTAAAATAAGAATCATAGTTTTTAGTGTAGGAATGGGTGTACAGTTCTTGTATGAACTGGAAATGAAACATTGGGATTTTCTGATGATCTTGTTGACCGGAGAAGTCGTGATCTTCTCTGGTGATAGAGGAGTGATAGGGGATTGTGAGAAAAATAGTGGATGGCCGTATAATTCACTGTGGCGATGGTAGGAGTTTGATTTCGTTTTTAGCCCTAGTTTTCGAATGGTCGGAATTTCAATCATCACGGCGCCTCTGGTGGTTCGAGCTCCATCAGATTTTGGGAAATTAAAGCGGAGACGTTGACGAAGCTTCGGCAGGAAGATCAGACGATCTGATGATCGGAGAAGTTGGATTCGAGGAAGTTTCCAGGTTGGGACTGTTTCCTGGTAATGATCGATTTGCTCGATTTCGATTGATGAGGCAGTTCGTGGTTCTGATGTTTGGGATCGCGAGTGGGTGTCGTAGACGACATGCCGGAGTTGGGAGTGATGGTCGGAGGCGATCGTTACGCCTGTGCACGTGCACGAGATACTTTGGAGCCTGGGTTGTTTTCTTGGTTTGGGAAGATGAAGTCTCTGTTTGACTCGAAGAAATTGCGTGAGTGGCTCGAAGATTTGTGAGTTTGGCTCGAAGATGTTAGGGTTGAGGCTCGGGTAGATTTGTTGATAACAGAAGTAAAGCCTGACAGTGTTTTAAAATTTAAAATAAGTTTAAATGTGTAGAGTAGGATTTTAAATAAAGTTTTGGATTCAATTTAATTTGAATTCTAGATGTGAAATAAATAAATTTGTATTAAAATGTTTAAACATCTTTAAAAATGTTTAAAGTATAATTTAAAAGGGTTTGAATGAATAAATTGATTTAAAACCTTATAAAATTCTTTTATAAATGTTAAGTGTTTCTTAACATTTGAATTTAAGAAGATTTTGTAAATTTGATTTAAATTTGGTTAAAGTTAAATTTGTAATTTATTTTAAATCTTTAATTTAAAATGAATTAAAAGAAGATTTTAAAGTAAAATATTTTAAAGTCTTTGTTAATAATAATTAAAGTAGTTAAAGGTTAATACTTTAATTTAAAGATTAATTAAGCAATTAATTTAGTAATTAGAAATTAATTGGTAATTAAGAAATTATTAAGTTGTAATTAATAAATAGTTGATTAAAGCTAAATTTCTTAAAGAAAGTAATTAAAGAATTGTTAATAATTAATGAGAGATCGTTAATTAGGAATTATTAAATAATTAATTAATGTGATTAATTTTTGATAATCAATTAGATTAATTTATTTATATAAATTGGTTAAGTATAAATTACTTAATGAAAGTAATTAAAGAAATTAATTACTTAAGGTAATTAATTAAATAAATTTGATAAGTTTAAATTAATTAGTTAAATTAATTTAAGATAATGATTTGGAAATTTGATAATTACTTAAATGTAATTAATGAAGTGTAATTACTTAGGAAGTAATTAAAGGTAATTACTGGATCTAATTAATCAAAGATGATTTAATAATAAAAGTAATTTGAGTTAATTACTTTTGAATAATTAATCAAGGGATTAATTAAAGGATAATTAATTAACGAGTAATTAATTTATGAAGTGGAGTAATTAAGGGAAGTTAATAACTAAATGAGATTAATCAAAGGTGATTAATAAATGTGACTAATTAATTATTAAATGTAATTAATTTAAATAAGATAATTAATTAAGAGTAATTTAGGATCATTAATTAATATAATTAATGATGTAATTAGGAATTGATTAATTAAGATTAATTAATATATAATTAGTGATTAAAGTAATTAATTAATTATAATTAATTAAGGATTAATGTAATTAAATATAGTTAATTAATTAATGAAGTAATTAAAGATTAATTACTGAATGGTTTAAGTTAGTTAATTTGTAAAATTAATTAAGAGTTAATTACTTAAGGTAATTAAAGTATAATTAATCAGGATTGATTAATTAAGATGATACTTAAAGTATGATTAATTAATTGGTTTAATTAATAATTAAGTAAGCAGGATTTATAGAATGAAGTAATTAATTTAATTCATTTTAAATTAATTAGAGATGATATAAATCATTACTTAGGATGGATGAATATTATTGAATGCTTTGCATTGTTTGATATCTCTGATGAGATATATGATATGTGATATGGATGTTTGGTTGAATTGTAATGATAATATGAATTATCTGTTTGTGATAATGTAGATTATCTATTGTGAATTATCTATCTGTGTAGTATAGATAACTGAATTGAATTGTTTTAACCTTAAAACAACTTGGCCTTAAAAGATACGTTTTGGATTTCGATGAGACCGGGATCGGGTTTCCGTATACCGGAATTCCAGGTCTGGAGACCCGAATACCACATCGATCCAAATTAACGATAGGTCGTTAATCTCAAGTGAAGATGAAGATTCAGAGTGCAAGGGTTATTGTCGTTAACTCTGAGGGTGATTCCAAAACGAGTGTAACGAGATAATGCCTTCGGTTTCGTTCGAACCCGGAACGAACTTGTATGGATTGAATGCTTTCAGCACATCGTCAGGCGGACGATGAGCATTCTAAGTGATATGTTCTGATTAAAGGTAATCGTAACCTCAAGCCTCATCAACCGGGAATGGCTAAAACAGGGGAGGTGCAGCAAGGTTTCGTGGGTAGCACCCACTGAGAGCAAGATAGATCCCTGTCTAGAGGTCCCTTTTCTTTTATTCGGCTTAGTGTGTGGTTGGTCGCGCCAACTACGGGATTATCTTGTTCGGGATTATCCAGTAAGGGATGGTTCCGGCTTTGTGTTGCAGGGGAGCGGGCGTACTCCTTGGTACGGTGATCTAGGCCACGTACTGTGACGGGCGGTACCCCAGTAGCCCTGCCATTGTATGGAATCCAAACTCCAATAAGTGCCGTACGGATTAGTTGTGCCCAACTATGTTGGAATGTGAGATGTAAGCATTTCAGCTATTTCTATATTTTACTTGAAAACCCTAGACCCTATTATAATAAAATCAGATTTCTTATCAAATGTTTTGGTTAGCGTAAGGTAAAAACTTACCCATGTTTATTTGTGGGGAGTCTTACGTGATACCTTTTCTTTCTAAAGGTTTTGAAGTTAAGCAAGTTTAACCTGTTACTCACACCAGACCCATGTCTGACCCAAGTGTTTATTTCTGTTTTATAAACTCTTGGGTACTCAAATTTTTACGAGTAGCCAAGGGATTCAGGTTTAGCTTTGACGAATATTCTGGAGGAGCAATGGAGCAGGAGGCTTCGGCGTTCGTAGATATAGTATTCCGCTGTGTTGATATCTGTGATAGTGTCTTGTCTGGTATTTGAGTTGTAATGTCTAGACAGATGTTTATAACTGTCTAGTAAGTGATGTATATGCTGTGTAACTCTGTAAATTGTTGTAAACTATGTAATAGTTTATGTTATTAATATAATTTATTCGTTCCGCTGTGAGATCGTTGTTGTTGTTTCTTTCTTTCTTCTCTTCTTTTCTATTTTCTACCCCTTTCTTTCTTCATAATGATGCGACTTTTGTGGAGAGAAAGTCGTGGTCGTTACACACGATCTCTTCCATGATCGATGGCGTGATTTTAGGCACGAAGTTAGGGATGCTGTCGTTTGTTTTTAAATTTAAATTTAAATTTTAACTCAATTTGTTTCGATACAACTTTCAACGCGTTTACGTGTCGTATTCGCACATAACAACTCCAAATGCCACGAAATTTGAAATCCGGCAATAATTCAATATTACAGACCCAATGGAACTGGTTTCATCGAATTCCGAGACTGTTTAAAAAATGACTATTTTTAAATATCGGTCCAAACAATTAAACTCAAAACTGAGCAAAACAGTTTAAATTTCAATTCTGAAGCTGCTGTTATCTTCAGTGTTATCAATATAAATTTTACAAGTGTTTGAAATATTTTTCTCCAGCTTAAAATGGAAGATTCAAATTTTTATTCAATTCAATAGATTAAATTTTATAATTTAATCGCCAAATTCAATTTTATATCGGGGATTCAAATTAAATCATCGTTCAAATATTTAAAATTAATTAAATATTTTCAATTTAATTTGTTCAAAATTCTGGGTCGTTACACAACCCATAGTGATAGGGAAATTGCAAGGTGAGAAACAATAATAAATGAACAGTAGAACATATAATCATATCAGATGTTGTAACAAATATATAAACATAATTTAACATCATATAATCATATCACAGGCATATATGAACATATTAACAGAACATATAAATTTTCTACAATTCACATGTCATTGTTTCACAATTATAAAAGTACGTATGTCGAGAGTGATAACTCACCTTTTAAAAGCTAGAAATCAAATTCAAAATGCAGATCCAAACTCCACGAAGCACGAAAAGGCACAACTATATTTTTTGAGTAGAGGATAGTCAGATCCAGTCTTGTATGCAAACAAATACCACAAACATAAGTGTATGATTCAATACAAAGAAAAGATGGATTTTACAATGAAAATATATGAAATAAAAATGGCATAACCTTGTTTTAAATCAACAAAGGGCTCAACCATGGTTCAGATCTGAGGTAAATGGTTCGGCCTAGGTTGTTTCAAGGAGATATGGTGACGTTGTTTGGGTTTAGGGTCATGGGTAGGCATGGGATGGTGGTGATGGTTGGTGGAGGTGATCATGGTGGTGGTGTGATGGTCGGCAAGGCATGGACAAGGTGGAGCCGAGCATATGCATGAAGAAAGAAGACAAAAGAAAAATTAAAAAAATGGAAAAGGAAGAAGAGAAGGAAGCCATGGAAATAGATCTTGAGAAATGAAAAGAGAAGAGATGGAATGAATTTTGTACGTGAATTCCAAGTAAAAGGCACGGCTAAATGATAGAAATAAAGAGGCTAGGCAATTAAAGCAAGAGTTTGAATGGTTTGGAAAATAATAAGGCAACAAATAACTTGATGTAATTAATTCTTTTTATTTATTAGGAAATGAGAACTGTTTGCACATGAATAATGAAGGTTTCTCACGGCTAGAAGGAAATAAAAAGAAACGGCCAAGGAGGAGTAAATGCTAGGAAACGAAAAAGGCAAGAATTAAGGAGAAAGAAACTTACATATATTTATTCTTAAATGCAAATGAAAATGAGAGATGGGAAATAAATTTTGTACGTGTAAACAAGTTAGAATGCACAGCTAAATAAGTTTTGGATGGCAAGCAAAGGAGTGAATGCTCGGGTAAGTAATAAAGAGGGCATGCAAATAAAAAGGCAAGAAATTAAAACAATGAAACGTAAATCCCTTTGATTCTTCCAAGCCATAAATAAAAGATGTAAACAAATACAATCCAATAAATAAAATGAATGTTTAGACAAAATAAAAAAAATAGAAAGAAATAATAAAGATGGACATAGAAAAATATAAAATAAAATACAGAATTTTAATTGCATGTAAAACGCTGTAATTTATCCAATTTTAAAGGTATAAATCAGAATTTAACGAAACAAAAATCAGAACGGATATCAGCATTATATTCTGCTCCAAAGAAAAAGATAAAAAAAAAATCAAATTCAAATTTAAAAATTTAAACTTAAATTCAAAATTTGACCAAAGTTGACCAAAATATAGAATTTTCAGAAAATGTTTATTTTATTGTATTTGGAAAATAAACTACAAAAAAATCCAAATTTTACATTTATTATAATCAAAACCTTAATCAATTTATTCAACTTGGTTTCATTCTTTTCTTTTTATCTATGAATAAAATATACATTTCCATTTATTTCATTACATCCACACTTTACAATTACTGTCCTATCTCATATTAATGAACATTTACTTACTTTTAAATGTAATTGATTTCCTACTTTAAATTTAGGAGCCTAAATAAAATGTAACTTGCAATAAATGTTATCATTATCTTTATATTACACTCAAGTTTATTATGTCCACTAATTATCATAATTGCTTACATAATGTTTAATTCATTCAAGAACCATAAATTATATACTAATTCATTTATCCGTACCACACTTACATTTATTTACTTATATTCGGTTTTATACCCAAATGTAACATTTAGAACTAGATTAATAGACCAATTAAATAGTAACTTACAACCGTTACTATAACTTTTAATCACACTTTTGAATTCATTGTTCACAAACATATGTTACCATTCTTATATATCTAATCTTTATTCAATGGTCATTTATTTCATACTAAATCATTTATAAATTTTAATGTTTGCATTTGTTTTCTTACATAAATTTATAGCCAAGTATAACAACTTACATTACTTCAATAAATTGTAATTTCATTTCAATTGTTAAAAATTAGTTTTTAAATACATTGTTACATTTCATTTTGGCATTCATTTCATTATTAAATTACAAAGTTTTTTATTTCTTCCAAATTTATTTACCAAAATCTTATTAAATTGACAACTTTACTTATTAAAAATGTACGGGTCGTTACACGCTCCCTCACTTAAAACTTTTCGTCCCCGAAAAGGAAGAAGGTAGAAGAATAGAAACAACCTGAAAGAAAGGAGATTGGAAAGCAAAGAAGATAATAAAATTTAAAACCATGGAAATTTCAACTTAATTTAATAATTGATTTCATCCATTTGATTTTACTTATGTTAAATAAGTCTTGACTATTTCTAATTTCATTATCTTATCATCCAATTAATACTTCCTAAATTTATGAATTTGAATAATTTATTATACTCATAATTTATTCAATAAATTTTAATTTTACTTTATTCCAAATTATTATTAAATTTATTCCACTTAATATGTCTAATCACATATATTAAGTGTATTTACCCTTATTATAACTACCCCAATTTTATTTATAAATTCCTTTAACACCATTTTATATTGTAAATTATTCAATTAACCTTTTATTCTATTCACCTCTATTAATCTTTTATAACTAAAATTTACGTGTATAACATTTATTATAACCACTCAAATTTTATTTATAAAATCCTTTTATATTGTATGTTATCCAATTACATAGTTAACTTCTGAGTGATTAAGGTAAGTTATATTGGAATGCAATTGAGTATTATACAAATAAAACTTTCTAATTCAATTTTTCAAGCTTAAATATTTATTCAAATTTTGGCTTCATTTTATAATTGAAATCATCCCTTAGGATAAAATTTAAGTGTTAAATTTTCGATTAGCTTCAAATTATTCTAGAGATAAATAAATATATATACATAATATATATCAAATCAACTTTAAATCATATATCAATATATATATTATAAATCAAGTCAATTTTTAAAAATGCATATCGATTTAATTCCCCAAAGCAAAACTGTAGCAAAACTACATAATGGTCTCTTCACTTCGAAACTCGAAAATGAATGTCGATGATGCTGCAGTCATTACCGAAATTATTTTCCAAGGCCAAAGGGAAGAGCACTGATTTACAACTTTAAATTCTTTAGAAACGATTTCTATTCGGAAAATACTTTAAATAATAAATCCTTTTAAAACTTTAAAACTCAAGGTTTGAAATCTTTAGAAATTAAATTCTCAATTCTTGTTTTAAATTCATTTAAATTTTCAAATTAATTTATAACCATGTTTTTATAGTTCAATTATTCATATATGAAACAAAAGCCAATGGTTACAAGATATATACAAAGTCAAATATTATTTCTTAGCATCCAATTCAATTAACTATAAAATTTCAAATTTTTTTTTACATATATGAAATATAATTATACAAATCTTATCCATTTACCAAGTTTGAAAATAATATGGTGTCAGTTTGCTCTATTCAAGTGTTTTGAAGATCCTATCGATAGCGTTGATCAGACGAATCGATCGGAAACCCAAATCAACATCAACAACTCAAACAACATCATATATTAAAACACTTTAAATATTAGTTTACAAATATACTTCAAGAATGATTTGAAGATAATTCGGAAACACAAGACAAGATGATTAAACAATAGAATAAAGGAAATGGATAAGCTTATATAAATCTCGGGCAACCTTAATCGGGTCAACCATGACTTCAAAAATAAGACCGATGTAGTACTCTAAAGCAAATATACATTCGGTCTCAAGAGATAGAATTCGAGATAACAAGAGGTAGATAGCATCGTGAACCGAGGATGCAGAAATCTTCGGTGAGTCAATGCTCCTTGTAAAGGAGTTTCACCCCTTTACAATCATTCGAAGATTGGCGAGACCACCTATTCATTATAAAGATCATTCGAAGTGGAGTTATGGGATACTCCAGAATCAAACAAGGTGAATATGGGAGAACAAGGATGGATTTGGAACCGCAGGGAATGTTCCAAAATTCAAAAGAAGTCGAGTCAAATGGAAGAGATTCAAGCTCGAACGAAAGTGATTCTGTAAATAAATTTACCATATATGCTAAGTTTTGCCTAGAGCCAAAGCTCTGATACCAAATGTAACGACCCACTATTTTGGACCATTCAAATCGACAATAAATCCACACATGCCGGACTTGAATAATTCAAAACAATAGATTGTAAATAAAATTTGGCAAATCTGAGAATATACAGTAAATAAATCACAGATCACAGACACAGAGTAATATAACAATGCAGCGGAAGCAAAGAAATAGTAGTTCATGAAGCTACCATATATGTATACATCAGAGTTAACAAGATACAACAGAAAATCACGAATACAAAGATGTCTCAATACAATATTCAAATACAAGATCTGAATACATCACTAAAATCAACTGAATGTCTGAAAGAAGAATCAATGGATGGATCCAAGCAAAGCTCCAACTCCAAAGGTGAGTCTCGAATGCTGTATCACTCAGTCTGACCCGAGCGTAAAGCAAAACACAAAACACTCGAGTCAAGCCATACATACTTATACAATGTAAACCAACTCAAGTGAACTGTAATAAAGATGCACAAGTAACTTAAAGGATGCTTGGGATCGCCCATCCTTTAAGGATCCGTTAAACTATCTACTATGTAGTAATATTTGCTATTATAATAATGTCTAATAATAAAATAAACTTACTTTTAAATAGCGTTAAGGCTTTACATTTTCCACCTTAATACATAATAGTCCTAGTAGTCTATCTAGTATCAGCGTACCCCTAGATCTGGAGCTACCCTAAATACTCCACAGACTACGACACAAAACCCAACTCGTAGTAAAGCTCGATATGGTAGGTGACATGGCACAACAAGGCAATGCCAGGGTAGATATACCAATTATGCATCCGGGCTGGTTGAAACGCATAGCAACCACTACCGCCCACCTCGGAACACACTCCCAATCAAAATCGAAGGGTGGCCACCAAATCAATCACAAAGTAATAGAAATGTATCGAAGAAATGCGTCCGATCAGAGGTGCTACCTCATTGGCCCGAGAATCGCTCCTGTTTTAGCCACCTTATGCCAACTCATGGGAGTCGGGTCCACGTTCATACCTCAATAGGATTGTAACGACCCAGAATTTTGAACGAATTGAATTGAAAATATTTAATTAATTTTAAATATTTGAACGATGATTTAATTTGAATCCTCGATATAAATTTGAATTTGACGATTTAATTATAAAATCTAATCTATTTAATGCTGAATAAAAATTTTGAATCTGCCGTTTAAAGCTAGAGAAAAATATTTGGAAAGCTTATAAAACTCGTGTTGATAATTCTGAAGATAACAGAAGCTTCAGAATCCAATTTTG
The DNA here is from genome assembly GCA_030737815.1 of Allium fistulosum. NCBI lineage: Eukaryota > Viridiplantae > Streptophyta > Magnoliopsida > Asparagales > Amaryllidaceae > Allium > Allium fistulosum. The sequence goes on along the minus strand of CM060903.1, from coordinate 629,373,481 downwards.
AATTGGTTTGATCAGTTTTGAAATTTATATCGTTTAACCGATAGTTAAAAATAGTCATTTTTCAAACAGTCTCGGAATTCGACGAAACCAGTTCCATTGGGTCCGTAATACTGAATTATTGTCGGATTTCAATTTTCGTATTTTTCCGAGTTAATACGTAACCGTACGACACATAAATGCGTTGGAAATTTTCAAATTGAATTCAATTTAAAATTGGTAATTATATCAGTTAACATCACCACGACCATTCCCTTTGTTTCAGCCTTAAATTACGCCGAGCATCACGAAAAAATCACGCAACCCATGTTCCCCTTTCCCTCCTCTAAAATCGACCATTTGCGTTCAAATTAAAATTCTCGTTCCCTTTCATTCTTCAGGAGAAAAAAAATAAACTAAACAATGGCTTCGTTCTTTTATTCCAAAAGGGGATAGTTGGATCTCGCGATCGAATTGATCGCGACTCAGCCGGCAGCATTCACGAGTGAGTGTGGAGATGAACGCGATTGGATACCACGTTCAATTTGTAGCTTTGTGGCCGAGTGGTTGGGCACGTCGCTGGGAATTTCGCGAATAGGGTTTCGCGTGGGTGCCGATGCGAGGGGAATGGTGGTAGCGCATCGCGAGTCACGATCGATGGTAGGAGGCGAAGTCGAAGTTTCTGGGTTCTGTGGCTCGCGTGTTGGAGAAGGAGGCAATTGTCGTTGGTTCGACGATGGAGTTGAGCGACGCGAGGCTAGGGCTGGGGACGGCACGACATCTCGCGTGGGATGTCAGGCAATTGCGTTCGACCGAGTCGATTTTTGGTGGCGACGAAGTCGATTGGGCTCGAGTTCGCGGCAGTCAGGGGCGATGGGATTTCTGTTGGCAGCGCTTGGAGTTTGGTGGTGTCGCGATGGGTCGCGAGCCAGTGATGGAGTGTCGATCGTGATGTCGAGTTGGGCGTGTGATCGACGTGGTGAAGCTGGGGTCTTCTTCGATGTCAGTAAGGATGGACTCGAGTTGGAGCAATCGAGCTGGGTTCTAAATTTTACAGTAAGGTATGCAAGTTATTTAGTTAAGTAAAATGGTTAAAAGAAAATTAGTTTAAATTTAATTTTTTTTGTTTGTTAAGTAATTCCATTAAAAAGAAATTGGTTTAGGATTTAAAAGTTTTAGTTAAAATATAGTTTGTGGTTAATTAGATTTATTTGAAGAGAAATAGAAAGGAAATTCTATTTTGATTTTATAAAAAGAAATATAATTTCAAATTTGTTTGTTAAGTTGTTATAAACAATAGTTTACGATAATAAATTTGTTTTATCTATTTTAGTTACTAAAAAGAGAAATTTTAGTTAAAACTAAATTTATAGTTAATTAAATTTATTTAAAGGAAACTGAGTTAAAAATGAGGTCATTGTATAATTAAAACATATCAAGTTAGGAATTTAATAGTTCGATTTATTTCGAATATTAATAAAATTGTATAATTATTTATACAAGGTATAAAGCAAGAAAAATCGAGAAAACAAGTCTGGGAAAAACGGATTGCAAAATAAAAGCTAAGGTGAGATTTTCTCACTCAATTGAAAAGTGGAATTTTCAGTTATTGTTTGATTGTCTGTTTGGATTGTTGATATTAGATATGATAGGATATATCTATATATATAGCAGTATATACATATTGGCATATGTATATATTGGATTGATTGATTTCCCGCCTCGTATAGCGGATGAGACCCTATTGCGCCGTTAGTAAGCGGATTTATAAAAACCTATATACCGCGATAATTCCGTACTGGAGCGGAATTGGTATTGTGCTAACATCTGTGGATGCAGGGAAACAGGTTGGAGGGATCCGACTGGATTCCTCACCGTATTGATTATTTACAGATATTTTGATATATTCTGTTATCATATTGATATATGATTTTGACTGTTGTGATGGACTAATTGATGCTGTTGCATCATCGGATTCAGTTTTGAAAAGTAAAAATAACGACTTTTACTTTAAAAAGAATTTTTAAAGTGATCTTTGAAATTATATGTTCTATTGAATTGTTGAATTGATTTATTTTTAATAAATAAACGTTTAAAATTTTGAAGTTATAAAAGTTAAGATTTTTGTGAATTAAGACCGTAAGGTGATTTTTGAAATAAAAGTCGATTTATTTATAAAATGGTTTAAGCTGGGATTTTTGAATAACTATAAACGATTTGTATAAGAAGATTTATAAAATGGATATTTTATTAATAAAAATATTGGACTTATAAAACGAATTTTTATAAGTGTTGAAAAGAAGTATAAAAGGATTTCATAAGTGAATGAAATAAATAGATTTATAACGTGAAGTTATAAAGTGAATAGATGTTGTAGAATAAACGATTTATAAGTAATTTACTTATAAATTAGATTTTTGCACTTAATTGGGATATAAATAGAAATTGCTAAATGAAATGATTTCATAAGTTGAAATTGTTATGAAGTATAAATGTGATTTATAAACGTTGTTTATAAATCTGGAATCACTTATTTTGATAAGTAATTTTAGAAGTTAATAAGAGGAGAATTTTATAAATCGAAGTTGTTAGAAAATATAAAGGTGAATTCATAAACGTTGTTTTATGAATTCGAAATCAACCAAATTTGATGAATGTAATATAGAAGTTATTAAGGGAATTTTATCCACGATTTTGGATAGTGGATAATTCTTGGAATAACACGTGTAGAAAAGATTGAAATGTAATTATTGAAGTATATTCACGATTTTGGATAGTGAATATATCGTTAAGTAAAATGGATAGTTTTGGAAAAGTGATATTGAAAAATGAAGTTAAACATTTTAAAGATGTTTTAAAATGTATTATAAATCGAAAGCAGAGATTTCCGCAGTTCTTGTTGAAATAGACGTTTTCGAGAAATTTAAGGAAATGGTGGACTATAACACTGTTGTTATAGTAAATGATTTCCGAAAGGAAATGTTTTGATGTAGTATTGGGATTTATATATCTATCTAAATCCGAATCCCTATACTAGTGATTTCGAGTCGTCGTAACGATGTTTTACGCAACATTCGTTTTGACTCAAATAGATGTTGAAATTTATGATTTCCTTAAAAAATGAATATATACTTAATTTGATTTAAGTATATCGAATATTTTCTAAGTGTTGAAAATAAATGATTTGTGAATTACTTATTTTTAAATAAGTATGGAAATGCTTTTCCAATATGAAGTGAACTGTTTAGAGATTTTATCTTTTAAAGATAAATTGAAAAGTGAACATTTGAAAATTTGTTTCAAACGGTTAAGTGTGGAAATTATATATCTAGTAAAGATATTTTGGAAGATGAAATAATTTGAAAAATTATTTGGAATCTGATGATGTTGCGCATCTTTATTGATAGTTAAATAACCGACTATCAATAATTACCTTTAGATAGGTATTTGTTGTGAATTGGATGAATTTGAATGCCACACTTATTTTTGAATAAACGCTCACTATTCGGGTTAGCCGGGAAAGGACCATGGGGTCGTATAACCCATTCCGAATATGTGATACGTCGTTATGAATTGCATTTGAAGACCGGTGTTGAAGACCGGATATTTTTGAAAACGGAAGGATTACCGTCGAGTTACTCTACATCGACTGATCTTCGATTTAGAGGTTTTTATCACCCTTAGTGACGGGAAGTCCTGACGTGATTGAAAATTATCCGGAAATGCAAGGGCTTCGTGAGAAGTGCCTTCGGTTCTGTTCGATCCCGGAACAGACTTGTATGGATTGTGTGTCTGACGTTACAATTTGAGATATAAAGCTGATTTCTTTCAAATACATTTCTGTTGGTGGCGGAGAATTTATTCTTTTAGCTTAACACCCTTCTCTGAGACGTACGAGCTCAGAGGTTATGTAGTTGAAATTTATCAACGATATATCCCAATTTGGTAACGTGGCATACTGAGTGTTGCTGTGAAATGATCAGTGTTTGATCATTTGCGATATGATCATTTGTTTGATCTTATATCTTTGTGATCATAGGTTGATCATTTTGTTTGACCCGAAGCAGGGCTTTTTGAGAAAGCGTAGCTTTGTGGACGAGACTTCGTCGAGCCTCACACCCCGGAAATGGTCGAAACAGGACGAATGCAGCAAGGTTCTAGGGAGTAGCGCCCCTTAGTGTATGTCATTCCTTCTGGATAAAGGTGGTATCATGGTATGGAGCCCAGATACTTAACCTCTGTGGTTACTGCATTATTATTATCTATGTGGTTTGTTGGAAATCGGGGATCCTCGGGAAGATCGGTGACGATCGGGGGATGGCATACGTGTGTCAGTAGTTACCTATTTTTGCAGAGGTAACCCGGCCTTGTGTTGGCAGAGATCTAACCGTAACGTTAGATTCTCGGGTCGTCTATTCCAGGGACGTACCCATCGTGGATAGGAAGTTCCTTAGCCTGACCATTTGTTGGAAATCCAAAGAAACAATACGTGACGTGTACGGTTTTAGTTGTATTACCTGCTATGGAATGTGGCGGTAACCTGCTATTGAACATAGTAGCTATAGTAGGCATAAGTGCGGAATGCCTATGCTGGCTAAGATTAATATTATACTTTCGAAATGTTTTCTACACTATGCACTAATAATAATATCAAAAATGATTTGATTTTGCGTAGTAAGCATCTTTGACTATCATAAGAAGAAATCTCCTCCAATTCTGCGTTTGCATTGTGTGTGTGGTGGGAGGTCTTATGGTAGTTTCATTTTCCAAAAGCATTGCGAATTGACATTAAAGTTTTCCTGTTGTTTATTTTAAAGATAAATAACTGTTTTACGATCTCACACCAGTCACCATGACTGACTCGGAGTTTATTGTTCCCTTCTAAACTCTGGGTGCCCACCAATTTCCACACGGGCAGTCTAGAGTTAGATTATCAGGTTATCTGGATATTCTGGAGCTTTGGAGATAAGCTGGAGGACGAGACGTAGTATTTGTATCTGATAGTATTTATTCCGCTGTGTATTCTGTATGAGGACAAGTTATATAACTGTCCATTATTGTATATTGACTCTGATTGATGTATGTATAAAATGATATAATTCTTTGTTTTAAAAGGCTAGTGATTATCTATTATATATTGTTCCGCTGCGATGTGTAAGATTCTGATGTTGTCCTGTTTCTGTTCTGTGTTGTTCTTCTTCTCTTCTTCTTCTACTTTTCTTTTTCTTAAAACCCTCACTATTGGAGTTTCCGGCACTCGATTGCTCGGCAGTCGATAAAGTGAGTATCGATGTCGAATTTTCGAAAGTCGAAAATTTTAGGTCGTGACAAAGTGGTATCAGAGCATATGGTTAAGCGACAACCCTGCTCTGTTGGGTGTTACTCATTAGAGATAGAGTCAGTAGTACTCTAGAATGAGTTGAGTGTAATAATAGATACGAGTGCGTATTTGTTAGTGAATATAAAAATTGTTTTATATTGTGTTTGCTTATCCGTTGAGATGTTTGTGAATTTTGATCGGTATGTGGGACGCCATATTATCGATAGGGATTTCTAAACACTTAAACGGGGCAAGACGACACAGTATTGTTTTAAATAGGGTAAATGAAATAATTTTACCCAAAACTATTTTTGTATAGAAAAGAAATGATTTTCTATGAATTATCATAATATATGGATGCTTGTTTGTTAGGAAAGTGATAATATTGAAAGTTATCATTATTGTATGAAATGGAATAAGAAATTCAAATCGCAACTCCAAGATTTAAGAAATAAAATTCACATATAAATGAAATTTAAAGAATGTAAATTATAAATGTAAATTCTAATTTAAAACGGCATTCCAGAGAAGTTTTGGAAATGTTTTGAAAAGAATGTGAAAATTTTTGGAGATTTGGAAAGTTTAAATCTTTTTGAATTTGAATATGAATTTCAAAGGTTTGAAAAGTATTTTAGAGAGATGAAAGCTCTAAACTCTTTTCGGTCGCTGGAAAATAATTCCGATGATGATCGCGACATCATCGGTGTTCATTTTCGGGTTTCCAAAAGAGAAATTGCTGCCAAATGTTTTAAATGGAGGTTGTTTTGAAATTTGGGTTTTGTTTTAGAAAATTCAAAGAATAGTTTGAATTGTTTTCAAAAATGATTTTTGAAATGTTGAAAAAACTCTGGAATGCTATATGAAAATGTTTATGAAATATTATGAAGTCGATAACTTGTAAAGTTTAAGTTTAAATAAAAATCTAACTTAAAAAAAAAATGAATTCATATATGAATAGAATTTGTGAATATGAAATATTAATGTGATATATAGTTTGAAATAAAGTTCCAGAAAAATATTTGAAGATAAAATTCATGAAGGAATGGAATCAGTAATATGAATGTACAAATGACTTTATAAATCAAATTGTAAATAAGTCGAAGACTTATAAAGTATTTGAAATTCGATTGAAATGAGAGTTCAAAATTGAACGAAACTGAATGATGTAACTTCAACAGTGAAGTAAAAATGATATAAGTAGTTTATATTGAAAATTTTGTAATAGAATTTGAAAAATGGGTTGAATGTGTAACTAGATATAATGGCTAGTAGGATATACAGGTGTAAAGGAATTGGGATTTTAACTTTGAAGAGAATTTGAATTGCTCAACAAAAGGTAAGTGTTTCAATTTGAATATGAGATTTGATGACTTATTTCTCTAGCCGCTTGGCTTTTTCTTTTTCTTTTTGAAATCTGAGAGTCCGTAGGGACGTTTTGTAGTCGTGCCGTATTAGCCGCGCAAAGGAGACGCTGGCGAAATTTTTCGAAAATTTAGGGCGTTAGAAAATTTTTGAGAAAATTTTGAAAGTTTAAATTTGAATTTGAATTCGAATTTGAATTTAGAAGTTAAACAATGTTGTTTGAAACTTAAAATTTAAGTTGGAAAGTTAGATGAATTAATAACGAATCTTTATTAGAAAGATTTGTTTTGATAAGTTGGTGAAACTATTTAGATGTTGAAAATGATAGACGAGTTAAGGACATTTTTTTTTCCTAACTTGTAATTTCGAGGACGAAATTCTTTTAAGGAGGGAAGTTTGTAACGACCCAGAATTTTGAACGAATTGAATTGAAAATATTTAATTAATTTTAAATATTTGAACGATGATTTAATTTGAATCCTCGATATAAATTTGAATTTGACGATTTAATTATAAAATCTAATCTATTTAATGCTGAATAAAAATTTTGAATCTGCCGTTTAAAGCTAGAGAAAAATATTTGGAAAGCTTATAAAACTCGTGTTGATAATTCTGAAGATAACAGAAGCTTCAGAATCCAATTTTGAATTGGTTTGATCAGTTTTGAAATTTATATCGTTTAACCGATAGTTAAAAATAGTCATTTTTCAAACAGTCTCGGAATTCGACGAAACCAGTTCCATTGGGTCTGTAATACTGAATTATTGTCGGATTTCAATTTTCGTATTTTTCCGAGTTAATACGTAACCGTACGACACATAAATGCGTTGGAAATTTTCAAATTGAATTCAATTTAAAATTGGTAATTATATCAGTTCACATCACCACGACCATTCCCTTTGTTTCAGCCTTAAATTACGCCGAGCATCACGAAAAACTCACGCAACCCATGTTCCCCTTTCCCTCCTCTAAAATCAACCATTTGCGTTCAAATTAAAATTCTCGTTCCCTTTCATTCTTCAGGAGAAAAAAAATAAACTAAACAATGGCTTCGTTCTTTTATTCCAGAAGGGGATAGTTGGATCTCGCGATCGAATTGATCGCGACTCAGCCGGCAGCATTCACGAGTGAGTGTGGAGATGAACGCGATTGGATACCACGTTCAATTTGTAGCTTTGTGGCCGAGTGGTTGGGCACGTCGCTGGGAATTTCGCGAATAGGGTTTCGCGTGGGTGCCGATGCGAGGGGAATGGTGGTAGCGCATCGCGAGTCACGATCGATGGTAGGAGGCGAAGTCGAAGTTTCTGGGTTCTGTGGCTCGCGTGTTGGAGAAGGCGGCAATTGTCGTTGGTTCGACGATGGAGTTGAGCGACGCGAGGCTAGGGCTGGGGACGGCACGACATCTCGCGTGGGATGTCAGGCAATTGCGTTCGACCGAGTCGATTTTTGGTGGCGACGAAGTCGATTGGGCTCGAGTTCGCGGCAGTCAGGGGCGATGGGATTTCTGTTGGCAGCGCTTGGAGTTTGGTGGTGTCGCGATGGGTCGCGAGCCAGTGATGGAGTGTCGATCGTGATGTCGAGTTGGGCGTGTGATCGACGTGGTGAAGCTGGGGTCTTCTTCGATGTCAGTAAGGATGGACTCGAGTTGGAGCAATCGAGCTGGGTTCTAAATTTTACAGTAAGGTATGCAAGTTATTTAATTAAGTAAAATGGTTAAAAGAAAATTAGTTTAAATTTAATTTTTTTTGTTTGTTAAGTAATTCCATTAAAAAGAAATTGGTTTAGGATTTAAAAGTATTAGTTAAAATATAGTTTGTCGTTAATTAGATTTATTTGAAGAGAAATAGAAAGGAAATTCTATTTTGATTTTATAAAAAGAAATATAATTTCAAATTTGTTTGTTAAGTTGTTATAAACAATAGTTTACGATAATAAATTTGTTTTATCTATTTTAGTTACTAAAAAGAGAAATTTTAGTTAAAACTAAATTTATAGTTAATTAAATTTATTTAAAGGAAACTGAGTTAAAAATGAGGTCATTGTATAATTAAAACATATCAAGTTAGGAATTTAATAGTTCGATTTATTTCGAATATTAATAAAATTGTATAATTATTTATACAAGGTATAAAGCAAGAAAAATCGAGAAAACAAGTCTGGGAAAAACGGATTGCAAAATAAAAGCTAAGGTGAGATTTTCTCACTCAATTGAAAAGTGGAATTTTCAGTTATTGTTTGATTGTCTGTTTGGATTGTTGATATTAGATATGATAGGATATATCTATATATATAGCAGTATATACATATTGGCATATGTATATATTGGATTGATTGATTTCCCGCCTCGTATAGCGGATGAGACCCTATTGCGCCGTTAGTAAGCGGATTTATAAAAACCTATATACCGCGATAATTCCGTACTGGAGCGGAATTGGTATTGTGCTAACATCTGTGGATGCAGGGAAACAGGTTGGAGGGATCCGACTGGATTCCTCACCGTATTGATTATTTACAGGTATTTTGATATATTCTGTTATCATATTGATATATGATTTTGACTGTTGTGATGGACTAATTGATGCTGTTGCATCATCGGATTCAGTTTTGAAAAGTAAAAATAACGACTTTTACTTTAAAAAGAATTTTTAAAGTGATCTTTGAAATTATATGTTCTATTGAATTGTTGAATTGATTTATTTTTAATAAATAAACGTTTAAAATTTTGAAGTTATAAAAGTTAAGATTTTTGTGAATTAAGACCGTAAGGTGATTTTTGAAATAAAAGTCGATTTATTTATAAAATGGTTTAAGCTGGGATTTTTGAATAACTATAAACGATTTGTATAAGAAGATTTATAAAATGGATATTTTATTAATAAAAATATTGGACTTATAAAACGAATTTTTATAAGTGTTGAAAAGAAGTATAAAAGGATTTCATAAGTGAATGAAATAAATAGATTTATAACGTGAAGTTATAAAGTGAATAGATGTTGTAGAATAAACGATTTATAAGTAATTTACTTATAAATTAGATTTTTGCACTTAATTGGGATATAAATAGAAATTGCTAAATGAAATGATTTCATAAGTTGAAATTGTTATGAAGTATAAATGTGATTTATAAACGTTGTTTATAAATCTGGAATCACTTATTTTGATAAGTAATTTTAGAAGTTAATAAGAGGAGAATTTTATAAATCGAAGTTGTTAGAAAATATAAAGGTGAATTCATAAACGTTGTTTTATGAATTCGAAATCAACCAAATTTGATGAATGTAATATAGAAGTTATTAAGGGAATTTTATCCACGATTTTGGATAGTGGATAATTCTTGGAATAACACGTGTAGAAAAGATTGAAATGTAATTATTGAAGTATATTCACGATTTTGGATAGTGAATATATCGTTAAGTAAAATGGATAGTTTTGGAAAAGTGATATTGAAAAATGAAGTTAAACATTTTAAAGATGTTTTAAAATGTATTATAAATCGAAAGCAGAGATTTCCGCAGTTCTTGTTGAAATAGACGTTTTCGAGAAATTTAAGGAAATGGTGGACTATAACACTGTTGTTATAGTAAATGATTTCCGAAAGGAAATGTTTTGATGTAGTATTGGGATTTATATATCTATCTAAATCCGAATCCCTATACTAGTGATTTCGAGTCGTCGTAACGATGTTTTACGCAACATTCGTTTTGACTCAAATAGATGTTGAAATTTATGATTTCCTTAAAAAATGAATATATACTTAATTTGATTTAAGTATATCGAATATTTTCTAAGTGTTGAAAATAAATGATTTGTGAATTACTTATTTTTAAATAAGTATGGAAATGCTTTTCCAATATGAAGTGAACTGTTTAGAGATTTTATCTTTTAAAGATAAATTGAAAAGTGAACATTTGAAAATTTGTTTCAAACGGTTAAGTGTGGAAATTATATATCTAGTAAAGATATTTTGGAAGATGAAATAATTTGAAAAATTATTTGGAATCTGATGATGTTGCGCATCTTTATTGATAGTTAAATAACCGACTATCAATAATTACCTTTAGATAGGTATTTGTTGTGAATTGGATGAATTTGAATGCCACACTTATTTTTGAATAAACGCTCACTATTCGGGTTAGCCGGGAAAGGACCATGGGGTCGTATAACCCATTCCGAATATGTGATACGTCGTTATGAATTGCATTTGAAGACCGGTGTTGAAGACCGGATATTTTTGAAAACGGAAGGATTACCGTCGAGTTACTCTACATCGACTGATCTTCGATTTAGAGGTTTTTATCACCCTTAGTGACGGGAAGTCCTGACGTGATTGAAAATTATCCGGAAATGCAAGGGCTTCGTGAGAAGTGCCTTCGGTTCTGTTCGATCCCGGAACAGACTTGTATGGATTGTGTGTCTGACGTTACAATTTGAGATATAAAGCTGATTTCTTTCAAATACATTTCTGTTGGTGGCGGAGAATTTATTCTTTTAGCTTAACACCCTTCTCTGAGACGTACGAGCTCAGAGGTTATGTAGTTGAAATTTATCAGCGATATATCCCAATTTGGTAACGTGGCATACTGAGTGTTGCTGTGAATGATCAGTGTTTGATCATTTGCGATATGATCATTTGTTTGATCTTATATCTTTGTGATCATAGGTTGATCATTTTGTTTGACCCGAAGCAGGGCTTTTTGAGAAAGCGTAGCTTTGTGGACGAGACTTTGTCGAGCCTCACACCCCGGAAATGGTAGAAACAGGACGAATGCAGCAAGGTTCTAGGGAGTAGCGCCCCTTAGTGTATGTCATTCCTTCTGGATAAAGGTGGTATCATGGTATGGAGCCCAGATACTTAACCTCTGTGGTTACTGCATTATTATTATCTATGTGGTTTGTTGGAAATCGGGGATCCTCGGGAAGATCGGTGACGATCGGGGGATGGCATACGCGTGTCAGTAGTTACCTATTTTTGCAGAGGTAACCCGGCCTTGTGTTGGCAGAGATCTAACCGTAACGTTAGATTCTCGGGTCGTCTATTCCAGGGACGTACCCATCGTGGATAGGAAGTTCCTTAGCCTGACCATTTGTTGGAAATCCAAAGAAACAATACGTGACGTGTACGGTTTTAGTTGTATTACCTGCTATGGAATGTGGCGGTAACCTGCTATTGAACATAGTAGCTATAGTAGGCATAAGTGCGGAATGCCTATGCTGGCTAAGATTAATATTATACTTTCGAAATGTTTTCTACACTATGCACTAATAATAATATCAAAAATGATTTGATTTTGCGTAGTAAGCATCTTTGACTATCATAAGAAGAAATCTCCTCCAATTCTGCGTTTGCATTGTGTGTGTGGTGGGAGGTCTTATGGTAGTTTCATTTTCCAAAAGCATTGCGAATTGACATTAAAGTTTTCCTGTTGTTTATTTTAAAGATAAATAACTGTTTTACGATCTCACACCAGTCACCATGACTGACTCGGAGTTTATTGTTCCCTTCTAAACTCTGGGTGCCCACCAATTTCCACACGGGCAGTCTAGAGTTAGATTATCAGGTTATCTGGATATTCTGGAGCTTTGGAGATAAGCTGGAGGACGAGACGTAGTATTTGTATCTGATAGTATTTATTCCGCTGTGTATTCTGTATGAGGACAAGTTATATAACTGTCCATTATTGTATATTGACTCTGATTGATGTATGTATAAAATGATATAATTCTTTGTTTTAAAAGGCTAGTGATTATCTATTATATATTGTTCCGCTGCGATGTGTAAGATTCTGATGTTGTCCTGTTTCTGTTCTGTGTTGTTCTTCTTCTCTTCTTCTTCTACTTTTCTTTTTCTTAAAACCCTCACTATTGGAGTTTCCGGCACTCGATTGCTCGGCAGTCGATAAAGTGAGTATCGATGTCGAATTTTCGAAAGTCGAAAATTTTAGGTCGTGACATAGGATCGTCGCCACCATTCTACTTCATTCTGGAATCTCCACCGCGTACACGGTTGTCAAAGTGGTTTTCGGTATCGAGAGGGAGTATGCCCATATCCGATCCCGGTCTCTTTGCCAACCAATCGTTATTATAACCCATGGATATTCATTTCGGAATAATTTATATCTCAAAACAAAATATCATATCCATTTCAAAACTAGTTTATACTTCAAAACTAAAATATCATATTCAAAACTAGTTTATATTCCAAAACCAAAATATCATTTGAACAAACCCAAATTTCCAATCACTGAATATTTTTTCAATTTATATAAACTTGAAATATTCCTTTTTAAATCATCTTAAACCAAAACCACTTTATAAAGCCATATTCTTAAATCTTAAATTTCAAATCAATATATTCAAAACAATTCTTAATTAAATATTATTCATTTCCAAAATCATAGTACTTTCAAAGTTATTACACTTTTGAAACCAAACACTTTGAAATCAATTTAAAATGTTATCATTTGGAAATCATAATATTTAGAAAGATCAGAACACCCTTAACAAATATTATTCGTTTCCAAAGTTATAGCATTATTAGTTCATTCATTCAATTATACCAATTTCGAAGACATTGTATTTACTTATAAATTTCAAAAGTGGTTTATATTTCACCTCAAAACATATTCATTTAAACCATTTAAATTCAATGTCAAAATCTTCCAAAATAATATTCATTTCCGAAGTTCATTGAAATTTCAGCCACAACAGCACTTATGAAGTGTTATGGTAAATATATTAACATTTCAAAACATTGTCAAATTCAAAACAGCAGCTCTTATAAAGTGCTACAGTAGATATTTTAGCATTGCGAACAGTTCAGTTTCAAAACAGCAGCACTTATAAAGTGCTGTAGTAGTTATTTAGTTATTTTTAGAAATAGTTCAAATTTAGAAACATCAGCACTTACAAAGTGCTATAGTAGATATTTGGTTATTTCAAAACAGTTAAATTTTAGAACAGCGGCACTTATAAAGTGCTGTAATATATATCTAGTCATTTCAGAACTTAGTTAAATTTCAGAAATGATAGCACTTAACAAATGCCATCTAAAACCACAGCATTTTGGCAATGCTACCAATAAAATTCCAGATTTTATTATAACTTTTCAGAAACATTAAAACTTCAATTTTAGCCATTTTAACTTATAAGATCATATCTCATGCTTCAGAAAATATTCATTTGGATATCATTTAACTTATGACTTAATAAAATAAAATTTTATAAATAAATATCCAATTTAAACCATAATTCATTTATTAAGTCAAAATACACTATTTTACCTAACTTTTATTTTTAACCACTAACCTAACACTTTAATTTAAAATACCCATTTCATAAATAAAACTAAATTTCTATTTATTTACTTAAATTAAAATTTCCATTTGAAAAACCAAATTTCCAATTATCAAGTTAGGTCATAATTAAAGTTACATTTTTCAATTTAAAAATCATAACTATTTATTTTACGAAACATAACATTTCACAAAAGAATATTTTATCATAGTTAATATAACAATCAATTTTTTTCTTTTAGATCTATTTATTTAGACATCAATTAACTATGATTTTCTAGTTAAATAAATTTTATTACAAAATGTCCACTTAGAACTGTATTCCGTTTTATTAGTTCAAAATACATTATTTATTACACAAACAAGTCCGTTTCATAAAGTAAAATTCATAAAAATTACTAGGTTAGACTTAAAACTTCCATATTAGGTCAAATTCAATTATTAAGTTATTTATCATCAATAAAGATCCTTAATTAAACTTAAAACCCAATACACCTTTATAATTTAAAGCATTAAATCAAAATTTAAGTTAAAATTTCATATATTTATAAAACTCAAAATACTTAATAATCTTTTAGGAAAAATATTATTTTAAAATACTCAATAAATTTTAGGAAAAATAGTATTTAAAATATGACCATGGGCCTGTATAATATTTTCTAACCCAGGTCAAGTGATACAGATATGTATCATTTCAATCCATAATTAAAAAGAAAAAAATCCAGGTTCTATCATTTCAAACCCGCAATCCCAAGTAAAACAAATACAATAAAATCACTCGAGCCTATCATTTCAGCTCATAATGATTTTTCCTTATCCTAAAGTCCATTCGGGTATGTATCATTTCAACCCATAGTGATAGGGAACTTGTAGTGTGAGAAACAGTAATAAATGAACAGTAGAACATATTTCATATCAGATGTTGTAACAAATATATAAAAAGAATTTAACATCATATAATCATATCACAGGCATATATGAACATATTAACATAACATATAAATTTTCTACAATTCACATGCCATTGTTTCACAATTATAAAAGTATGTATGTCGAGAGTGATAACTCACCTTTTAAAAGCTAGAAATCAAATTCAAAACGCAAATCCAAACTCCGCAAAGCACGAAAAGGCACGACTAGATTTTTTGAGTAGAGGACAGTCAGATCCAATCTTGTATGCAAACAAATACCACAAACATAAGTGTATGATTCAATACAAAGAAAAGTTGGATTTACAATGAAAATATATGAAATAAAAATGACATAACCTTGTTTTAAATCAACAAAGGGCTCGACCATGGTTCAGATCTGAGGTAAATGGTTCGGCCTAGGTTGTTTCAAGGAGATATGGTGACGTTGTTTGGGTTTTGGGTCATGGGTAGGCATGGGATGGTGGTAATGGTTGGTGGAGGTGATCATGGTGGTGGTGTGATGGTCGGCAAGGCATGGACAAGGTGGAGCCGAGCATATGCATGAAGAAAAAAGACAAAAGAAAAATAAAAAAAATGGAAAAGGAAGAAGAGAAGGAAGCCATGGAAATAGATCTTGAGAAATGAAAAGAGAAGAGATGGAATGAATTTTGTACGTGAATTCCAAGTAAAAGGCACGGCTAAAGGAAAGAAATAAAGAGGTTAGGCAATTAAAGCAAGAGTTTGAATGGTTTGGAAAATAAAAAGACAACAAATAACTTGCTGTAATTAATTCTTTTTATTTGTTAGAAAATGAGAAATGTTTGCACGTGAATAATGAAGGTTTCTCACGGCTAAAAGGAAATAAAAAGAAACGACTAAGGAGGAGTAAATGCTAGGAAACGGAAAAGGCAAGAATTAAGGAGAAAGAAACTTACATATATTTTATTCTTAAATGCAAATGAAAATGAGAGATGGGAAATAAATTTTGTACGTGTAAACAAGTAAGAATGCACGACTAAAGAAGTTTTGGATGGCAAGCAAAGGAGTGAATGCTCGGGTAAGTAATAAAGAGGGCATGCAAATAAAAAGGCAAGAAATTAAAACAATGAAACGTAAATCCCTTTGATTCTTCCAAGCCATAAATAAAAGATGTAAACAAGTACAATCCAATAAATAAAATGAATGTTTAGACAAAATAAAAAAAATAGAGATGGACATAGAAAAATATAAAATAAAATACAAAATTTTAATTGCGTGTAAAATGCTGTAATTTATCCAATTTTAAAGGTATAAATCATAATTTAACGAAACAAAAAGCAGAACGGATATCAGCAATATATTCTGCTCCAAAGAAAAAGATAAAAAAAATTCAAATTCAAATTTAAAAATTTAAACTTAAATTCAAAATTTGACCAAAGTTGACCAAAATATAGAATTTTCAGAAAATGTTTATTTTATTGTATTCGGAAAATAAACTACAAAAAAATACAAATTTTACATTTATTATAATTGAAACCTTAATCAATTTATTCAACTTGGTTTCATTCTTTTCTTTTTATCTATGAATAAAATATACATTTCCATTTATTCCATTACATCCACACTTTACAATTACTGTCCTATCTCATATTAATGAACATTTACTTACTTTTAAATGTTATTGATTTCCAACTTTAAATTTAGCAGTCTAAATAAAATGTAACTTGCAATAAATGTTATCATTATCTTTATATTACACTCAAGTTTATTATGTCCACTAATTATCATAATTACTTACATAATGTTTAATTCATTCAATAACTATAAATTATATACTAATTCATTTATCCATACCACACTTACATTTATTTACTTATATTCAGTTTTATACCCAAATGTAACATTTAGAACTAGATTAATAGACCAATTAAATAGTAACTTACAACTGTTACTATAACTTTTAATCACACTTTTGAATTCATTGTTCACAAACATATGTTACCATTCTTATATACCTAATCTTTATTCAATGGTCATTTATTTCATACTAAATCATTTATAAATTTTAATGTTTGCATTTGTTTTCTTACATAAATTTATAGCCAAGTATAACAACTTACATTACTTCAATAAATTGTAATTTCATTTCAATTGTTAATAATTAGTTTTAAATACATTGTTACATTTCATTTTGGCATTCATTTCATTATTAAATTACAAAGTTTTTTATTTCTTCCAAATTTATTTACCAAAATCTTATTAAATTGACAACTTTACTTATTAAAAATGTACGGGTCGTTACACTCTCCCCTACTCAAAATTTTTCGTCCCCGAAAAGGAAGAAGGTAGTGTTATTCGCAACTACCGGAAGTGTTATGAAACCAAATTGTAACTTCAGCAACAGTTACAAAATAATGCAGAAATAGTAACGGCAAAAATTGTCACTAATTTGTCAATTAATTTTGAGAAATTGTAACACCAAAAAAAAACGTGACTAGATCTGTCTGAAAATGTATTACCGATTAAATTGTCCGAGTCCAGTAGAAACTGTTTCCTTGAAATAATATAGCCGCTGTACGTAGTTCACGGATGTAAGCAATTTGTTTCCCAGGATGAAATGGACCAGCCCCGCCGCGTGGTGGTTGCAGACGGAGCGCCGACGAACTGAAGAGATTATTGAACTGTGAACAGAGTTCTGGGAAGAGGAAGAGAATGAAGAAACAAATTAATTATCAGTAATTAATCTCGTTTTGTGGGCCCCTATATATAGGCTGGAGGAGGTGCCTATTCGGAGCGGTCGTGACTGTTGGAAAGGTTGCGACCCTTTAACCGATAGACGCGTGCATACAGGCGTAACGTTCTAATTTTGAAGTTCAAAATTAGTCGTTTCAACGCAGCAGACCCGAGTGGCAGATGGAGGCCCATCAAATCACGAGACCCCAAGAGCCCCAAGGCCCATGGACCAATCTTTGACATTTTAATATTAATATGAGGCCCAAAGCCCACTTGCCACAAATCTTCATGTCTCCTTCTTCTTTTCTTTTCATTTAGTATATTGAGTTGTAGTATATATGGTGGTATTGAAACAAATATTCCACTATGTGGGACTTTGTTTCAATACACACAATACCAAACTATCTTTCTCTTCCCTAAACACTTCATTCATTTTGCTAACAATCTCCCACATGAATGAGTAGTTGTTCATAGTTTCACGAGACATTTATCGTATCGGTTAAAGTAGCACAGGGGCTTTGAACTTTCCTAGTGTTTACCTATTTGGATTACAGGCGAATAAGTAGACATAGAATGTCCTTGAACTGTAAGCCTTTTGTGTAATTCTACAATAGATAACACACAATAAATGTTTCTTATAATCCTTCGTTCTCTGTATGTGTTCATTTTTGTCTTGAACACCAGCCCGGTCTCATAAGTGCTTAGAGAATTAGGCCTCATAATTCTCTTTGAAGCGGCGCCTTCGCACTTACGTAGGTGATTCTGTAAAGGGTATTCACAATTCCTCAAGTACAGTCATCATTAAAAGTATCAATACTTATCCTATTTTCCAACAAATAAAGCACTGACTTATCATAGGAACGGTTTGAGTGTAACAGTGCTATCAAGTTTCTCTTAAACTTAGTTGTCCCTTTGAACCTAGATTTTTGGATCTCCAGTCAACTAGGTGGGGTTTCCATTTTAGAAAAACTTTTAGTTTATGGGCCTTAACCCGATTCCCATCGATAAGGTTTGAACTTTCTCTCTTGGCAAGCCTTTTGTTAGTGGATCCGCTATGTTATCTTTAGACCTTATGTAGTCTATAGTGATAACTCCATTAGAGAGAAGTTGTCTTATTGTTTTATGTCTACGACAAATATGCCTAGATTTACCATTGTATAGTGTACTATTTGCTCTTCCAATTGCTGATTGACTATCACAATGTATACATATTGGAGGCACATGTATGCTCCAATTTGGAATATCTTCCAAGAAACTTCGAAGCCAGTCTGCTTCTTCTGGGGTCTTATCTAGTGCAATAAACTCTGATTCCATCGTAGATCTAGCTATACAAGTCTGTTTGGATGATTTCCATGATATTGCTCCATTTCCTAATGTGAACACATATCCACTTGTAGATTTTGTATCATGTGATCCAGTTATCCAATTTGCATCACTGTATCCTTCCACTGTTGAAGGATAGTTTGTATAGTGTAGACCATAGTTCTGTGTATACTTTAAGTATCCTAGAACTCTGATTATCGCTTTCCAATGATTTTTACCAGGATTGCTAGTAAATCTACTCAACTTACTTACAGCGTATGCGATGTCTGGCCTAGTGTAGTTCATAACATACATGATACTTCCTAGTATACGAGAGTATTCAAGTTGGTAGATGCCATCACCAGTGTTCTTCACCCAATTTTGGTTCATATCTACTGGTGATTTTGCAATAGTTATATTATATTGCTTGAATTTTCAAGTATCTTGGCGATGTAATGTGATTGGGATAATGCATATCCCTGTGGTGTTCTCAAAATTTTGACGCCCAGTATCACATCAGCCAGTCCTAGGTCTTTCATATCGAATCTAGAGGATAACATTTCCTTTGTAGATGTTATTATGGACTTGTTATTTCCTAGGATCAACAGGTCATCAACATAAAGACAAACAATGACATATCCTAAATGTGTGTGTTTCATATAGACACATTTATCCGATTCATTTATTGTGAATCCAATTGATAACATAGTTTCATCAAATTTCTCATGCCATTGTTTTGGAGCTTGTTTAAGGCCATAAAGCGACTTTACTAATTTGCATACTTTATTTTCCTTTCCATAGCTCAGAAACCCTTCAGGTTGTTTCATATATATTTCTTCCTCTAGTTCACCATTCAAAAATGCAGTTTTTACATCCATTTGATGTATTTCTAAATCAAGTAGATGCGATTGCAATAAGCATCCTAATTGATGTTGTCCTTGTCACTGGTGAATATGTATCAAAATAGTCCAGTTCTTTCTTTTGTCTGAATCCTTGGACTACAAGATGAGCTTTGTACTTGTCTATTGAACCATCAGGTTTCAATTTCTTTTTAAATATCCATTTATTACCTAAGGTCTTGCATCCTTGAGGAAAATCAACTAACTCCCAGGTATGATTAACCATAATGGATTCTATCTCATTGTTAATAGCCTCTTTCCAGTAAGGGGCATCGCTGGAGGACATAGCTTGTTTGTATGTCAATGGATCATCTTCTAACATAAAGGTATAGAAATCTGGTCCAAAGGTTATTAAGGTTCTAGACCTTTTACTTCTTCTTGGTTCCTCCACTTGTTGATCAGCACTAATTTGCTGAAGGTTATCTTCAGTATCCTCAAGAGAATTGGAGATTTCATCTTCCCTTGGTCTCTTATGAGTATCACTGTCAGTGCCCTGCTTTAAAGGGAATATATGTTCGAAAAATCTTGCATTTCTTGACTCATTGATGGTATTTTCATGAATATCATCAATTCCAGATTTGTGTACTAAAAATCGATAAGCAGCACTATTTTGTGCATATCTAATGAATACACAATCAATTGTTTTTGGTCCTATCTTGACCTTCTTTGGTTTAGGTATCTCTACTTTAGCAAGACACCCCCACACTTTTAAGTATTTGTAGGACGGTGGTCTATTTTTCCAGAGTTCATGAGGAGACTTGGATGTTTTCTTTCGTGGTATTTTATTTAAGATATGATTTGCCGAAAGAATAGCTTCTCCCCAAAAGTTATCTAGCAGTCCAAAGCTTATTAATAAAGCATTCATCGTTTCTTTAAGAGTTCTATTTTTCCATTCGGCTATACCGTTGGATTGAGGAGAATATGATGCTGTAGTTTGGTGTATAATGCCATGCTCATCGCAAAATTCTTCAAAAGGAAATTCATATTCTCCTCCTCTATCACTTCTTAAAGCTTTAATTTTTTTGTTGAGTTGATTCTCAACTTCTGCTTTATATTGTTTAAACATATCGAATGCTTCATCCTTGCTTCTAAGGAGATACACATGATAGTACCTAGTACAATCATCAATAAAGGTAATGAAATACCTTTTTCCGCCTCTAGTTTGACACATTTTCAAATCACATACATCTGTGTGTATTAGATCTAGAGGTTCAGTTTCTCGTTCAACATTATGAAATGAGGTTCTTGTCAATTTTGCTTCTGCACAAATTTGACATTTATAGTTGGAGTCTATGTTACATTTTGTTATAAAATCTAGATTAATTAATTTTCGCAATTTATCAAAATTTACATGCCCTAATATAGAATGCCATATGTTAGAAGAGTCAACAATATAAGCAGAAGATTCACTTTTATTCATATCAGTGTTTGGTACAATAGTGGTTACATTTGCTTTAAATAAACCATCACACACATATCCTCTTCCTACATACACTCCATTCTTTGATAATACAAACTTATCGGCCACAAAAGTTAATTTGAATCCGTGCTTGTTGAGTAACGACCCTAAAATCAGGTTCTTGTGAATTTCTGGAACATGGAGAACATCACTTAAAGTAAGTTCCTTTCCAGAAGTTAGTTTCAGCACAACTTTTCCCTTGCCTTCGACCTTTGATACAGATGAATTTCCCATGAAAAGTTGTTCATCATCAGTTGCAGTTTTATAAGTTGTAAACATCCACTTATTTGCACATATGTGTCGAGTGTCACCTGTGTCTACAAACCATTCCTTTGAATTACCAACAAGGTTGCATTCTGATATTACTGCACATAAATCCATATCAGAAATGCCATCTGTAACTTCAGCCGTATTTGCTTCTGATTTCTTCTTTTTGGGAGCGCGACATTCAACTGCTTTATGTCCCTTCTTTCCACAGTTATGGCAAGAACTCTGAAATTTCTTCTTCGACTTCTGAGGTGCATTCTCACGTTTTCTCTTGTTAGGTTTATCTGACTCAACAACATTTGCTTTGGCAGCCATATTCTGAGAGATCCTTTTCTCAGAATTTCTATTATCTTCCTCAATTCGCAGATGAACTATGAGTTCTTCCATTGTCATTTCCTTACGCTTATGCTTAAGGTAATTTTTGAAGTCCTTCCATGATGGAGGAAGTTTCTCAATGGTTGCGGCAACCTGGAAAGATTCGCTAAGTATCATCCGTTCGTCTTGCAGTTGACGGATGATCAGTTGTAGTTCTTGAGTCTGGTTGATCACATAGTCTTTGAATCTACCATTTTGAAGTCGAGAAATTTGCCAGCGATGAATTTCTTCATGCCTGCATCTTCAGTTTTGTACTTTCTGTCCAAGGCCGTCTAGAGTTCCTTGGATGTTGCCACAGTACAATAGACATTATAGAGGCTATTGTCCAGACCATTGAGAATATAGTTTTTACACATAAAGTCTGAATTTTTCCAAACATTTGCGGCCTCCACTTTGATTGCATCGGGTTCGAGTTCGGAAACTTCAGTAGCATCTTCGGTTAGAAACTTGGCGAGACCTAATGTTGCTAGATAAAACAACATCTTTTGTTGCCAACGCTTGAAGTCTGTCCCATTGAACTTTTCTGGCCTTTCTCCATGAGTCAGTGTTATTGTTTCAAGGTTGTTATTCGCAACTACCGGAAGTGTTACGAAACCAAATTGTAACTTCAACAACAGTTACAAAATAATGCAGAAATAGTAACGGCAAAAATTGTCACTAATTTGTCAATTAATTTTGAGAAATTGTAACACCAAAAAAAAACCTGACTAGATCTGTCTGAAAATGTATTACCGATTAAAGTGTGCGAGTCCAGTAAAAACTGTTTCCTTGAAACAATATTGCCACCGTACGTAGTTCACGGATGTTAGCAATTTGTTTCCCAGGATGAAACGGACCAGCCCCGCCGTGTGGTGGTTGTAGACGGAGCGCCGACGAACTGAAGAGATTATTGAACTGTGAACAGAGTTCTGGGAAGAGGAAGAGAATGAAGAAACAAATTAATTATCAGTAATTAATCTCGTTTTGTGGGCCCCTATATATAGGCTGGAGGAGGTGCCTATTAAGAGCGGTCGTGACTGTTGGAAAGGTTGCGACCCTTTAACCGACAAACGCGTGGGTACAAGCACAACGTTCTAATTTTGAAGTTCAAAATTAGCCGTTTCAATGCAGCAGGCCCGAGTAGTAGATGAAGGCCCATCAAAACACGAGACCCCAAGAGCCCCAAGGCCCAAGGCCCAATCTTTGACATTTTAATATTAATATGAGGCCCAAAGCCCACTTGCCACAAGTCTTCATGTCTCCTTCTTCTTTTCTTTTGATTTAGTATATTGAGTTGTAGTATATATGGTGATATTGAAACAAATATTCCACTATGTGGGACTTTGTTTCAATACACACAATACCAAACTATCTTTCTCTTCCCTAAACACTTCATTCATTTTGCTAATAGGTAGGAGAATAGAAACAACCTGAAAGAAAGGAGATTGGAAAGCAAAGAAGATAATAAAATTTAAAACCATGGAAATTTCAACTTAAATTAATAATTGATTTCATCCATTTTATTTTACTTATGTTAAATAAATCTTGACTATTTCTAATTTCATTATCTTATCATCCAATTAATACTTCCTAAATTTATGAATTTGAATAATTTATCATACTCATAATTTATTCAATAAATTTTAATTTTACTTTATTACAAATTATTATTAAATTTATTCCACTTAATATGTCTAATCACATATATTAAGTATATTTACCCTTATTATAACTACCCCAATTTTATTTATAAATAAAAAAATAGAAATAAATAATAGAGATGGACATAGAAAAATATAAAATAAAATACATAATTTTAATTGCGTGTAAAACGCTGTAATTTATCCAATTTTAAAGGTATAAATCAGAATTTAACGAAACAAAAGGCAGAACGGATATCAGCATTATATTCTGCTCCAAAGAAAAAGAAAAAAAATTCAAATTCAAATTTAAAAATTTAAAATTAAATTCAAAATTTGACCAAAGTTGACCAAAATATAGAATTTTCAGAAAATGTTTATTTTATTGTATTTGGAAAATAAACTACAAAAAAAATCCAAATTTTACATTTATTATAATCAAAACCTTAATCAATTTATTCAACTTGGTTTCATTCTTTTCTTTTTATCTATGAATAAAATATACATTTCCATTTATTTCATTACATCCACACTTTACAATTACTGTCCTATCTCATATTAATGAACATTTACTTACTTTTAAATGTAATTGATTTCCTACTTTAAATTTAGGAGCCTAAATAAAATGTAACTTGCAATAAATGTTATCGTTATCTTTATATTACACTCAAGTTTATTATGTCCACTAATTATCATAATTGCTTACATAATGTTTAATTCATTCAAGAACCATAAATTATATACTAATTCATTTATCCGTACCACACTTACATTTATTTACTTATATTCAGTTTTATACCCAAATGTAACATTTACAACTAGATTAATAGAACAATTAAATAGTAACTTACAACCGTTACTATAACATTTAATCACACTTTTGAATTCATTGTTCACAAACATATGTTACCATTCTTTTATACCTAATCTTTATTCAATGGTCATTTATTTCATAATAAATCATTTATAAATTTTAATGTTTGCATTTGTTTTCTTACATAAATTTATAGCCAAGTATAACAATTTACATTACTTCAATAAATTGTAATTTCATTTCAATTGTACATAATTAGTTTTTAAATACGTTGTTACATTTCGTTTTGGCATTCATTTCATTATTAAATTACAAAGTTTTTTATTTCTTCCAAATTTATTTACCAAAATCTTATTAAATTGACAACTTTACTTATTAAAAATGTATGGGTCGTTACACGGTTGTTATCATTGGTGCATGGCAATTGGGTTGTAGAGGCATTTAATTGCGGAGGTTGCAATGGTGGTTGGCAAGGAGGAGCGCGATGGGGAATTTCGAAGTGTTGGGTTTTGGTTGTAGTGATGGTCATCTTGGAATTGTGATTGCGGCAGTGGAGAAGTCGAGATGACGTTGCAAGTTATGGTTTGGGCTCTGGGTTTCGAAGGGTAAAGTCACGGATTGAATTTGGGGAAGATGCGATTGTTGATCGTGATGTGCCACGTTGGAGAGTTGCAGTGATTCATGGTGCTTGTTGGAGATTGCATGTGGTCGATGATTGTGGCAAAGGCGAATTGCAATAGAGTCGATTGGCGTGGAGGGTTTCTGGTGAGGCAGTAATGATGAAGTATGGTGGTCAGTTGCGATTCTAGGTGAGGTCGCGACTTATTTTCTCCCTTCTTTTTTATAGGCTGTGATGTCTGGTGAATGTTTGGTGTACGCATGAGGAGTTGATGATGGTTTGAACGTAGGAAGGAGGATGGAAATGTATAAATCAAGAAAGCTATGGTGGTGGATTTTGTGGTATTGTATTGAATGGCTTGTTTGGGTATGGTTTGTGATGTTGAGAGGCAATGTGTGTAAGAGTAGTATGTGAATTGTAGAAGAGATTGGAAGTTGTTGTCGCCAGAAGTGGTAGAGTTTGGTATTGAATAGTTGAGAATTATTGAATGGATGAGAAGTAGGTTGCGATAGTATGGTGGAGCAGTAGTGGTTAGAGGCAATTTCAGGTATTAAAGTAGAGAGATTATGTGTGGAGTTATTTGAAAATGTTATGGTTGTGCAGGTGATATAATGGAACAATGATGGTGGATGGCAGCATATAAGAGATGTAGTAGTTTGGGTGAAGTGGTGGTTAGATGTTGATGCTGTGAATAACAATGAGTGAAGTGGGGGAGTAGGCTAGTAGCGGTAATAGTGAATGGATGAAATATGGTGGTTGCACTTGTATTGCACTGATGAGTATGGTCGGTTGAATGTATATGCAGTGGGAAGAAATTGAGTGTATAATGGATGTGGCGGTGATGAATGATGTTGTTTTGTTTGATGTGAATATGAAGTTGTTTGTTTTGTAAGTGGGAAGATGAGGCTGAGACAACTTGTGGTGGATGTAGTGGGGTGGAAGTTGTTTGTCAGAGATGTGTTTATGTATGGTGTGGCTGTTGGAGAAGTATGTGAGTGGATTTGAGGAGGTTCGGGTACATCAAAGGTTGGTTGAGGTATCTGAAGTTGGTTTGAGGAGATGTATGTTATGAATGTTGGTGCTGAAGGGTCGGGGCAGTGATGTATGTATGGAAGAGGTAGGAAATGGCCAGGGGAAGAATTGTGTAGAGGAGACACACAGTTGGACAGGGGGTGGTAGCAGTTTGTGCAGGGTTATTAGGAGATATAGCTGATAAATGTTGATATGGTGACTGAAGTGGGTGAATTTTGGAGAGTGATTCAGCAATATGGTTGAAGCAATGTGATAGGGATGATAAACACTGAGGAATGTAAACTATGTAAATATACATTAACTGAAAAATAGAAGAGATTGGTAATGAACAATTATTGTAAAATGAACAGCGATTGTAAAATTAAAACAGAAATTGTAAAATTAAAAAGAAAAATGAAATAACAAATTTTCTTTTCTTGTGTATGTTAATTTTTTTAGAAGTGCAAATAGAACTAGAGAAGAAGCACGCAAACAAAAATGCAAGCACAAACACACACAACAAAGTTTTCTTTAATTCAAAACACACAATAAAACTCAAATGAAAATAATTCGAAGAATAGAAAATAAAATCAAATAAATTCCCCAGCAACGGCGCCAAAAACTTGTTAATCGACTAATTTTCTATTCGTTTAGAAAATAGTCGAAAAATTTCAAATTAAAATAACCGCAAGCGCACGGCGTACAAAAGTTAGTACGTGGCGAGTATGGGTCGATCTGTAGAGAATTGTGAGATTTTAAAATTTCCTAATCAATCAAATTAAACCAAAAGTGGAGATTGTTTTGAAAACTAGAAAGCTAAGCAAATGTTGAGATTAAAAACTATGTGATTAAAATTCAATTTAGAGGCAAATCCACTTTCTTATATTTTTCACATAAATCAACATAAAATCAAATGATGATCTCTTTTTAATCGAAGTAGGATTAGTGATGTATTTATCATAAGCATGGCTTATTTGAGTTATTAATTAACACAAATCAAACCATCAAACTATAATACAACTCTAGTCCTACTTTTCATATCTCATGAAACATAGCATAGAAAATGAAACCAAAATCTAGTTTAAGCATGAACTATTTACTATTAATTAGTAACATAGATCATCAAATTTTGATTCAAACTTCACTTCATTGCCATGATCATATTTAGATGAAGAGGAAAATTGTGATTAATGAGATAAGCATAGCCTATTTGTTATGAACAAAGTAGGCTATCAAATTCAACATAAAACACAAACAAGCATAAACATCCATTTTCTCATAAAGCATAAAAGAGATCATACAGAGAAAATTTCATGTTGAATCTACATGATAGAAGAAAGCTTCATTACCCCTAAATTGTAGGGATTTAGCCTCCCATTTGTGTTATCATTTCAACACATAGATATTTCAACATTGAAAATGAAATAAGGTAGAGAATAAACAAGAAAAGGAAGATTAACTACTAAAAGGAAATGAATTAAACTAGAGCATAAATGTAAATCTAAACTATGAATATAAAAATGAAAGAGAGCATAAGAAGAAAAATGAGCATAAAAGTAAACAACAACAAGTAGAAAAGAGAAGAGAAATAGGCTAGAAAGCCATTTTTATTTCATTCAACATAGAGCTTACAACTTTCATTTTGATTTCCTAACTAATGTGAAAGAGTAGAAGATGTGTTCATGTACATAAGAGGGCTATTTATACATGCATAAAACCCTAATTCTATTTTTAGGGAGCTTCCTAAAATGCCCTTTAGGAAGTGTGGTCACCAAGTAACCATTAGCCACTATTAATCCATCATTTAATGTGCATGAAGCATTAACCTCCACTTAGTTGTCCATTAGCTCCTAATTGTACATTTAGGTAATGGGTGGTGTCCTCCATGATCTTGAACTTGAATTATTTCCTCTTCATTTCTTTGTAATTCCTTGTGCATTCATATATCATCATGAATCCCTCTTCCATATGCATTAAAATATCCTATAAAAATCATAAAAATTGTCCAAGTAAAAATTCTCAAATTGACACATGCACAAAAATGACCATTTTGCCCCTAAATGAAAATGAAAATATGATGGGTTTGAAAATAATTGAATTTTTTTTTAAACATGTTAAAATGCTCAAATATGATGTTTATTTAAATAAAAAGAGATAAAATATGGATGTAAATATATGCACATTTACGTCCATATCACAATGTCAGGGTAGATATACCATTTGCGGATCCGGACTGGTGGTAATGCATAGCAGCTACTACCGCCCACCTCGGAACACACTCCCATAATAAAAATCAAGGGGTGGTCACCAAATCATCACAAAGTCATAATATGGTATCGAAGAAGCATGTCCGATAGGAGGAATGACCTCACTTGTCCCGGCGTGGCTCCCGTTTTAGTCACATCACTACGCCATAGATGGCCTATTGCAACGAAAATACAAGATGTTGCTAGCTACAATGTAATGATAGCTATGCTGATTTTTGTCTATTACAACATTAGCTTCAGGATGTTAGCATAGATATCAACACTATGCTGCAGTAGCTATAGACTTATAAAAATATTATAAAAAATGAGTGTGGGCTGAAAAAAAAGCGGGCTGAAATAATTTTTAACGCGGGAAGCAAAAACAAAGCGGCAAAAGTTAACAAAATAGTTTCACTCAAGCACTTAACAAAATACGTACTCCGTCGCTCAACCTCTCAAACACTCAAACTGTAACGACTCGTAAATTTCAACTATTTTAATAACGTAATTAGTTGAAATTTTGTGAAATTTTAAACGATAAAATTTTGGAATAATTATTTGATATTTGGAATGCGTCTAGTTAAACATAGCAACTGATAAATTTTCATCCGAAAATATGGAAGTTTATTTCGCGTGTAAATTTGCTTCAATTTAATCAGTTAAAAAGCGATGAAAATAAAATGTTTTCGGAACCTAAATATTTTTACATAGAAAAATTTTGAACCATCTTCTGAGCAAACGTCATTTTTCGTTTTTCCAAATTCGGACTTCATTAGCTCCGTCGATCTTATTCTTCTGTGTTTTTCTTGCATTTTCCGTAATAGAAAATCCGAAATTTTTATAGTTCAATCGTACCGCTAATATCTATATACCGTTGTGATCGTCTCGTCGTGTTGATCTCTACGGTATATTCGATTGTAAAATTTTGAAGTCCGGAAAACAACGAAATCTACGGAGTGATTCCCGTAGCGGTTCCACGGTTTGACTTTTGGATTTCCTATGCTCTTTCATTTCCCTATACTGTTTCAAATAAAGAGTAATAAAAAAATTTAAATAAAAACTTTGTTGGTTTGTCCCGTGTAAATTTCAATGGCCATTTGCAATTAAATTTTTCTTGAATTCAACTTCCGAGACCCTTGCTCTTTCATTTTACCTGTTCACTTCTTTCGATTTTTCTGTCCCTTCTATTTCGTTCTTCTTAATATATACAATGTAATCTGGTTCGTCATTTTCCCAATTCCTTTTCTCTTGGTCCTCTCTTTCTCCATACTGCCCATCTTCTTTTTTCCCTACCTTCCCAGATCCATCAACCCGTACACCCTCTCCCTCCTCCACTCCTATGCGTGAACAACAACCACTCTCTCTCCCCACCATTCCACCATGCCACAAACTCCTCCAACACTCGGCCTTGAACCCCCTCGGCCACCAATTCCTTCATTCCTAGCCTTGCCGCGTCCGCCACTTTAAACCATTACCGGCCGAGAGCCCTAACCACCTCCACGAGCTCCGCCCCAACATTGGAACAACCTCGGCAAACTCGAGCCACTGACCCGCCTTGACCTCACTGCCTTGGCTTCCTTTTTTTTCGTTTTCTGGTATATATATAATTTATGTAATATATTGTTACTATGTTTAAAGGTTGAGTTTAAAGGATATAGTTTCGTATATGGTTTGATTACAGTATATAATAGTTTCATATATGGTTTGATTATATAGATATATTGATCTGTAGCTTATTGTTTATACAGTTATGTTAAGTATATTTGCATATATTTCGTATTAAGTTATGTATATAGATTCATATTAGTACAGTTTCATATTATATATATATATATTTTAATTCAAACTGATTTGCCATACACAACATTCAAACCTTACACAACAACCGTCCACGTAGAAAAACAGTCACGTAGATGTCAAAATTTACACTCTTTAGTCCTTGCTACTTTTAATTTAAATATCTAACTAGCTCACAAAGAAACAGAATTAAAATTCCATTTACACAAATCAAACGTCTCTCCTACAACAACTCAACCGAACCATAATGGAAGCGTCAGTCAAAGAGTGGAACAACATCCATGCATAAATGCACTAATTTTCTCTGGTACTGTCCATAAAACTCGCTAACTGCAATCAGGCTCTCACTATCGATATTCTTGCTTGGCAAACAGAACTTTTGATTTTTCTTCACTCGAGCCCTCCGATGAAACGTCACAACCTTCGGAATTATATGTATAGTCCATATTAGTTTTATAAGTTAGTTAAATAGTTATATAAATACTTTATGTAATCAGTTTTATAATCAGTTTTATAATAGTCTATAAAATCAGTTATATAAATCGTTTATACACATTTAGTTTTATAAAAAGTTATAAATCTGTTTCCAGTTCTTGTGAATATCATAGTTCTTATAGTTCGGTTGTTATATATCAAATCATGTTTCAAGTTTTGACTTGTTATATATTTCATATACAGTTTACTTTGCTATAATATCAAAATCATAAAACATAGCAAAGTGAAATATTACGTACAATATCATGAGTTAGGATTTGTAGCCATATAACCTGAATGAAGAAGAAACGTACAATATCAAAATCATAAAATAATTCAATTAGCATGGAATACTTTGCATCCCAGTATAGTTTAATAACATATAATTGTTTATTTTGTTGGCAGTTTTATACATAAGTTTATATATATCTAATGTTTTGAGTTTTGTTAACAGTTTCATTTGTTTGTACAGTTTAATGTTTTGCATGCTTCTTTTATTAAAAGCAGTTTAATGTTTGCAACAGCTTATAAGTTTTGTTTTGTTATTTTAGTCGTGTTTCCGTCTTCAGTTCATATAATTATATATTTAGTACAACAGTTTATATATTTTAATATATGAGAAGTTTGTTAATATATCTTTATATAATGAATTTCTAGAAAATATGGTTTTATTTATTTATCTTACAAAAGGTTGTATGTGACTTTATTTTAATGTGTATTTAAATTCAAAATTTATTTTGTAAACTATATATATACATAATATATATTATTTTCACAAATCCCCTGAACCCTGTCATGATTGTCCCATTGCTATCTGAAGATTCTTTCGAAATTCTAGCTTATCCGTGCTTATCTTGGTCATTCCATTTCTCAGCTACGAAAGGTGAGCACTCACTCACGATTAACGTTCTTTTATTTATTAATTTTGATTTCAATTGAAACGACAATTGAAATATGTGGCAGTTAGTTATTTACACTGTTTATGCTATTACCCGTATCTGTTCACCTGTGACATCTGACACCATTATCTGTTAATTATTTATGCAATGATAATACAGTTTGGCTGAAATTGATTGATTGTTGATGTTTATATTGGACGATAAATTGTTAATGTTAAAATGATAAATAGTTTGAAATTGAACTTGATATAGGATAATTAAATGTTAAATTTGATTAACTGACATTTGTACAATATGACCCCTTTAACTGTTGAATTTATTGACACGTAGGATTTGTTTTAATTGCACCTTGAACCACTGAATGTATGTTGTTAAATTGATGATGTATGAAATTGCAAATTGATGACAAGTGAAAAACCGTAATGTAATAATCTTTAATCTACATGAAATTATAGTGTAGATTCTAGAAATAAGTATATTAATTCGTACAAATAACAATGCGAATTAATACGGTTATTTCGGGATTATTTGAATTAATTATTGAATTGTTATTGTTTGTTGTTATTGCTTGTTTATTTACTTTGACACCATCCCAGTTATCACACTGCAAGTTCCCTTTGTTATGCTTTGATTTGAATTGAATTGGAATCGGGTTGAAATGATAAATACCCAAAATTGAACTTTGACCTAGGATAGGAAATTAAATAAAAACCCGATTGGTCAATAATTTGATTTAAAAATAAAACGAAGATTTTATTTGAATAAATAATATGGTTTTGAAATGAAGTTGGAATTTGAATGTAACGAAAGGAAAATGTTAATATGTAAATATGAAATAAAATATTAACAATGTAATTGATGTAAGAATGTTGTTTAATTTGAGAAATGATTGAATTAAGTTTGAAATGATTTAATAATTAAGTTTGAAATTATAATTAAGCTTGAAATTATTAAACTGTGAAATTATTTAATAATTAAGTTTTGAATAATTAAATAAGATTGAATTGTTTGATGATTAAATGAAATTGAATTTTTGAATAAGTGAATTTACTTCGTAATAATTGAAATTGAGTTTCTTTATTAATTAAGTTTGGAAAATTATTTAAGTAAGTAAATAAGTGAAAATGAATTTCTTTAACAAGAAATAAAATGTGATTTATTGAAACTAATATAAGACTTGAAATTTAAAGAATTTGGTTTGACGAATTTAGTTTAATTCAAAAATTGTAAGTTTTGATTTAATGAAGTTGAACTTAAGAATTGATTTAATGAATTGGAAATTTAATAGGAATTGTTTAAATGATAAAATAACTTAACGAATATTGAATGAATTCGATAAATGAGTTTAAATTGATTTGAATGTTAAATTTAATTTATTTAAATGATTTCGGAATGAAACCTATATACGAACTTGAATCAATATTTGGATTGTTTTAAATAGAAATTGAAATGTAAGATTTTGAAATGGCAATTTGGAAGTTTTGAAACGTAAATTATGGAAATTGTTTTAGAAAGACAAATGAAATGTTGATTTACGAATTCTATTTGAAATTGAAATTGATTTGGTTTTTGAAATATATAAACGACCAATCGGTGTAATAATTACGAAAGTTATTAAAGAGACCGGGATCGGTAATGGATATACTCTCTATCTGAACCGAAACCACTTTAATAACTAAACGCGGAGTGTTGATCCAGAACGAAGTGGATGGTTTTGATGAACGCGTTGACTGAAGAAAGAGAACGATTTTGGATGACCCTTGACATGACTAAAACAGGAGCCGCGCCGGGCCATTGAGGATCGCCATCTCTAGCGGACACACTTCTTCGATACCATATCTATTACTCTTGTGATTCGATTTGGGTGCACCCCTCGATTTGGGAGTGTTGTTTCGCGGTGTTGGGGTAGTAGCTGCTATGCCCAACATCAGTCCGGATCAGGCAACTACTAGTATCCTAGTTGGTATCGCCTCATGTACCTTGTCATACTGATTATCCTATTCGCGACCACTACGATTTTGATTTGTACCTTTAGTATATGGATTGCCCTCTGGTGACTTCCAGTTTTGGGGAAACTACGGTCTTGTATATGCTTTTGGGAATAAACAGGTTAAGAGGTGTATGGGCCCTGCTTAACCCTACTTTGATATCTTTATATTACTGATAGACATTATCTACTTAGCGTACATTACTACCTAGTAGATAGTTTAACGGATCCTTAAAGGATGGTTATTCCAAACATCCTTTGAGTTACTTGTATTTCAATTGCTATTTCACTTGAGTTGGATTTATTAATATAAGAATGTTAATCCTGACTCGAGTGTCTTGTGTTTTTGCTTTACGCTCGGGTCAGACTGAGTGTACCAGTATTCGAGACTCACCTTTGGAGTTGGAGCTTTGCTTGAAGATCCAGCCATCTATTCTGCTTTCAGTATTCGATGATTCCAGTGATGTATTCTGATTTGTATCTGATGTATTGTATTATTCTTCTGTTGTAAACTCTGATGTATTTTATATATTCATATAGTAGCTTCATGAACTACTATCTCTTTTATTTCCGCTGCACATATTACTCTGTGTCTGTGATCTGTGATATTTTATTTACTGTATATGTTCAGTTTTGCCAAATTTAAATTAACAACGCGGTATTTTGAGCAATTCAACTCCGGCATGAGTGTCTACCTATACACTTATAATGGACGCGAATGGTCCAAAATGGCGGGTCGTTACAGTTGGTATCAGAGCTCTGGTAGCTCTAGGCAAAACTTAACATATAGGGTAAATGTATTTACAGAATCACTCTCATTCGAGTTTCAATCTCTCCCTTGACTCGATTCCTTTGAATTTTGGAACGTTCCCCTCGGTTCCGAAATTCATTCGTATTACGTATCCTTCACTATTCGTCTTCTTTCAAATTCTGGAGCACCCCATAACTCCATTTTGAATGATATCTATAATAGATCGGCGGTCTCGCCAATCTTCGAATTATTCGTAAAGGAGCAAAACTCCTTTATAATAGGCATCGATTTATCGGAGATTTCTGTATCCTCGGTTTACGATGCTCTCTATTCCCTGCTATACCTGAATTCTATTTCTTGAGATCGAATGTCGATTTACCTCAAAACTCTGCATCGATCAAATTCTTGAAGTCATGGTCGACCTGGTTAAGGTTGCCCGTGAATTAAATAAACTCATCCATCTCCCGATTTTGGAAATTGAATTATCTTATCTTCTGTTTCACACTTATTTTCGAATCAAAATTCTCTTTGATTTAAGTCAGCAAAAATTTGAATCCCTATCCTTATTTTGAAAATTCATTCCTGTATAGTCAAGCAAAGAAATGTATTTGTAAACTAATATATAAATGTTTTATATTGTGTTGTTTGAGTTGTTGATGTTGATTTGGGTTTCCGATCGATTCGTCTGATCAACGCTATCGATAGGATTTCCAAAACACTTGAGCAGAGCAAACTGACACAATATCGTTTCAAATTTGGTAAACAAAATAGTTTGTATGATTATATTATATATAAATATAAGTTTCTGAAATTAAATTGTTAATGAATTTGTTGTCAGGAATAATAATATTTGATTTTCATTTATTGTTTTGTAAACCATTGATTATTGCACAATATAAATAAATGAATTTATGAAACTTGGTTATAAATTGATTGGAATTTAAAATGAATTTAATTCAGAAATTTGAGAATTTAGTTTCCGATGATTTCGAACTTTGGTTTTAAAATTTTAAAGTATATATTATTGGAAGTATTTTCGAATATAAATGATTTTCAAATAATTTTAAAATGTTGAGATCAGTGCTCTTCTCTTTGTCGCTGGAAAATAATTTCGGTGATGGCGGCCGCATCATCGACGTTCATTTTCGAGTTTCGAAGTGGAGAAACCATTCTGTAGCTTTGCTACGGTTTTGTTTTGAGAAAATATATTTTGATTTACATATATATAGGTATCTTATATAAAAAAAAAATTATTAATTTGATTTGATATAAATATATTATATATATCTCTAAATTGTTTAAAGTAAATCGGAAATCTAATTCTTAAATTTTGTAAAAGGATGATTTTAATTATAAATAAAACCAAAATTTGGAATAAAAATTTAAACTTGAATAATTGAATTGGGAAATTTTATTTGTATATTGATCAACTGCATTCTAATACAACTTACCTAAATCGTTCAGAAGTTGAATATGTAATTGGATAATATATAAGATAAATTGAATTTATAAATAAAATTTGAGTGTTTATAATAAATGTTATACACTAAATTTTGATTATAAAGATGTCAATAGAGTTAGATAAGATAATAAGTAAACTCAGTCAATAATGAAATAAATTTGTTTTGAAAGAATTAACAAATTGAAATTTGATCAACTTATGAAAATACCTTGAATTTAAAAGAAATTAGTAAATATAAATTAATTTAAATCGAAACTTTTATGGTTTAAATTAATTTATATGGGTTAAATATATGTGATTAGATATATTAAGTAGAATTAATTCAACAATAATTTGGAATAAAGAAGAATTTAAATTGCTGAAGAAAAAATAATATGATTATAATAAAAGACTATTCAAATTTATGGTTTTAGAAATTGTAAATTTAAGGAAATGGGATAATAAGGTAATGAATTTAGAAATAGTTGAGATTGATTTCAGTGAAATCAAATGAAAAAATCAATTATTGAATATCAATTAATAAATTTGAATTTATATGGTTTAAATTAATTGTTATTTTGTATTTCAAAAATCTGTTTTCTTTTGGTTGATTCTATTCTCCTACCTCGTTCCTTTTCGGGGACGAAAAGTTTTGAGTGGGGGAGAGTGTAACGACCCGTAAATTTCAACTATTTTAATAACGTAATTAGTTGAAATTTTGTGAAATTTTAAACGATAAAATTTTGGAATAATTATTTGATATTTGGAATGCGTCTAGTTAAACATAGCAACTGATAAATTTTCGTCCGAAAATATGGAAGTTTATTTCGCGTGTAAATTTGCTTCAATTTAATCAGTTAAAAAGCGATGAAAATAAAATGTTTTCGGAACCTAAATATTTTTACATAGAAAAATTTTGAACCATCTTCTGAGCAAACGTAATTTTTCGTTTTTCCAAATTCGGACTTCATTAGCTCCGTCGATCTTATTCTTCTGTGTTTTTCTTGCATTTTCCGTAATAGAAAATCCGAAATTTTTATAGTTCAATCGTACCGCTAATATCTATATACCGGTTTGATCGTCTCGTCGTGTTGATCTCTACGGTATATTCGATTGTAAAATTTTGAAGTCCGGAAAACAACGAAATCTACGGAGTGATTCCCGTAGCGGTTCCACGGTTTGACTTTTGGATTTCCTATGCTCTTTCATTTCCCTATACTGTTTCAAATAAAGAGTAATAAAAAAATTTAAATAAAAACTTTGTTGGTTTGTCCCGTGTAAATTTCAATGGCCATTTGCAATTAAATTTTTCTTGAATTCAACTTCCGAGACCCTTGCTCTTTCATTTTACCTGTTCACTTCTTTCGATTTTTCTGTCCCTTCTATTTCGTTCTTCTTAATATATACAATGTAATCTGGTTCGTCATTTTCCCAATTCCTTTTCTCTTGGTCCTCTCTTTCTCCATACTGCCCATCTTCTTTTTTCCCTACCTTCCCAGATCCATCAACCCGTACACCCTCTCCCTCCTCCACTCCTATGCGTGAACAACAACCACTCTCTCTCCCCACCATTCCACCATGCCACAAACTCCTCCAACACTCGGCCTTGAACCCCCTCGGCCACCAATTCCTTCATTCCTAGCCTTGCCGCGTCCGCCACTTTAAACCATTACCGGCCGAGAGCCCTAACCACCTCCACGAGCTCCGCCCCAACATTGGAACAACCTCGGCAAACTCGAGCCACTGACCCGCCTTGACCTCACTGCCTTGGCTTCCTTTTTTTTCGTTTTCTGGTATATATATATTTTATGTAATATATTGTTACTATGTTTAAAGGTTGAGTTTAAAGGATATAGTTTCGTATATGGTTTGATTACAGTATATAATAGTTTCGTATATGGTTTGATTATATAGATATATTGATCTGTAGCTTATTGTTTATACAGTTATGTTAAGTATATTTGCATATATTTCGTATTAAGTTATGTATATAGATTCATATTAGTACAGTTTCATATTATATATATATATATTTTAATTCAAACTGATTTGCCATACACAACATTCAAACCTTACACAACAACCGTCCACGTAGAAAAACAGTCACGTAGATGTCAAAATTTACACTCTTTAGTCCTTGCTACTTTTAATTTAAATATCTAACTAGCTCACAAAGAAACAGAATTAAAATTCCATTTACACAAATCAAACGTCTCTCCTACAACAACTCAACCGAACCATAATGGAAGCGTCAGTCAAAGAGTGGAACAACATCCATGCATAAATGCACTAATTTTCTCTGGTACTGTCCATAAAACTCGCTAACTGCAATCAGGCTCTCACTATCGATATTCTTGCTTGGCAAACAGAACTTTTGATTTTTCTTCACTCGAGCCCTCCGATGAAACGTCACAACCTTCGGAATTATATGTATAGTCCATATTAGTTTTATAAGTTAGTTAAATAGTTATATAAATACTTTATGTAATCAGTTTTATAATCAGTTTTATAATAGTCTATAAAATCAGTTATATAAATCGTTTATACACATTTAGTTTTATAAAAAGTTATAAATCTGTTTCCAGTTCTTGTGAATATCATAGTTCTTATAGTTCGGTTGTTATATATCAAATCATGTTTCAAGTTTTGACTTGTTATATATTTCATATACAGTTTACTTTGCTATAATATCAAAATCATAAAACATAGCAAAGTGAAATATTACGTACAATATCATGAGTTAGGATTTGTAGCCATATAACCTGAATGAAGAAGAAACGTACAATATCAAAATCATAAAATAATTCAATTAGCATGGAATACGTTTGCATCCCAGTATAGTTTAATAACATATAATTGTTTATTTTGTTGGCAGTTTTATACATAAGTTTATATATATCTAATGTTTTGAGTTTTGTTAACAGTTTCATTTGTTTGTACAGTTTAATGTTTTGCATGCTTCTTTTATTAAAAGCAGTTTAATGTTTGCAACAGCTTATAAGTTTTGTTTTGTTATTTTAGTCGTGTTTCCGTCTTCAGTTCATATAATTATATATTTAGTACAACAGTTTATATATTTTAATATATGAGAAGTTTGTTAATATATCTTTATATAATGAATTTCTAGAAAATATGGTTTTATTTATTTATCTTACAAAAGGTTGTATGTGACTTTATTTTAATGTGTATTTAAATTCAAAATTTATTTTGTAAACTATATATATACATAATATATATTATTTTCACAAATCCCCTGAACCCTGTCATGATTGTCCCATTGCTATCTGAAGATTCTTTCGAAATTCTAGCTTATCCGTGCTTATCTTGGTCATTCCATTTCTCAGCTACGAAAGGTGAGCACTCACTCACGGTTAACGTTCTTTTATTTATTAAATTTGATTTCAATTGAAACGACAATTGAAATATGTGGCAGTTAGTTATTTACACTTTTTATGCTATTACCCGTATCTGTTCACCTGTGACATCTAACACCATTATCTGTTAATTATTTATGCAATGATAATACAGTTTGGCTGAAATTGATTGATTGTTGATGTTTATATTGGACGATAAATTGTTAATGTTAAAATGATAAATAGTATGAAATTGAACTTGATATAGGATAATTAAATGTTAAATTTGATTAACTGACATTTGTACAATATGACCCCTTTAACTGTTGAATTTATTGACACGTAGGATTTGTTTTAATTGCACCTTGAACCACTGAATGTATGTTGTTAAATTGATGATGTATGAAATTGCAAATTGATGACAAGTGAAAAACCGTAATGTAATAATCTTTAATCTACATGAAATTATAGTGTAGATTCTAGAAATAAGTATATTAATTCGTACAAATAACAATGCGAATTAATACGGTTATTTCGGGATTATTTGAATTAATTATTGAATTGTTATTGTTTGTTGTTATTGCTTGTTTATTTACTTTGACACCATCCCAGTTATCACACTGCAAGTTCCCTTTGTTATGCTTTGATTTGAATTGAATTGGAATCGGGTTGAAATGATAAATACCCAAAATTGAACTTTGACCTAGGATAGGAAATTAAATAAAAACCCGATTGGTCAATAATTTGATTTAAAAATAAAACGAAGATTTTATTTGAATAAATAATATGGTTTTGAAATGAAGTTGGAATTTGAATGTAACGAAAGGAAAATGTTAATATGTAAATATGAAATAAAATATTAACAATGTAATTGATGTAAGAATGTTGTTTAATTTGAGAAATGATTGAATTAAGTTTGAAATGATTTAATAATTAAGTTTGAAATTATAATTAAGCTTGAAATTATTAAACTGTGAAATTATTTAATAATTAAGTTTTGAATAATTAAATAAGATTGAATTGTTTGATGATTAAATGAAATTGAATTTTTGAATAAGTGAATTTACTTCGTAATAATTGAAATTGAGTTTCTTTATTAATTAAGTTTGGAAAATTATTTAAGTAAGTAAATAAGTGAAAATGAATTTCTTTAACAAGAAATAAAATGTGATTTATTGAAACTAATATAAGACTTGAAATTTAAAGAATTTGGTTTGACGAATTTAGTTTAATTCAAAAATTGTAAGTTTTGATTTAATGAAGTTGAACTTAAGAATTGATTTAATGAATTGGAAATTTAATAGGAATTGTTTAAATGATAAAATAACTTAACGAATATTGAATGAATTCGATAAATGAGTTTAAATTGATTTGAATGTTAAATTTAATTTATTTAAATGATTTCGGAATGAAACCTATATACGAACTTGAATCAATATTTGGATTGTTTTAAATAGAAATTGAAATGTAAGATTTTGAAATGGCAATTTGGAAGTTTTGAAACGTAAATTATGGAAATTGTTTTAGAAAGACAAATGAAATGTTGATTTACGAATTCTATTTGAAATTGAAATTGATTTGGTTTTTGAAATATATAAACGACCAATCAGTGTAATAATTACGAAAGTTATTAAAGAGACCGGGATCGGTAATGGATATACTCTCTATCTGAACCGAAACCACTTTAATAACTAAACGCGGAGTGTTGATCCAGAACGAAGTGGATGGTTTTGATGAACGCGTTGACTGAAGAAAGAGAACGATTTTGGATGACCCTTGACATGACTAAAACAGGAGCCGCGCCGGGCCATTGAGGATCGCCATCTCTAGCGGACACACTTCTTCGATACCATATCTATTACTCTTGTGATTCGATTTGGGTGCACCCCTCGATTTGGGAGTGTTGTTTCGCGGTGTTGGGGTAGTAGCTGCTATGCCCAACATCAGTCCGGATCAGGCAACTACTAGTATCCTAGTTGGTATCGCCTCATGTACCTTGTCATACTGATTATCCTATTCGCGACCACTACGATTTTGATTTGTACCTTTAGTATATGGATTGCCCTCTGGTGACTTCCGGTTTTGGGGAAACTACGGTCTTGTATATGCTTTTGGGAATAAACAGGTTAAGAGGTGTATGGGCCCTGCTTAACCCTACTTTGATATCTTTATATTACTGATAGACATTATCTACTTAGCGTACATTACTACCTAGTAGATAGTTTAACGGATCCTTAAAGGATGGTTATTCCAAACATCCTTTGAGTTACTTGTATTTCAATTGCTATTTCACTTGAGTTGTATTTATTAATATAAGAATGTTAATCCTGACTCGAGTGTCTTGTGTTTTTGCTTTACGCTCGGGTCAGACTGAGTGTACCAGTATTCGAGACTCACCTTTGGAGTTGGAGCTTTGCTTGAAGATCCAGCCATCTATTCTGCTTTCAGTATTCGATGATTCCAGTGATGTATTCTGATTTGTATCTGATGTATTGTATTATTCTTCTGTTGTAAACTCTGATGTATTTTATATATTCATATAGTAGCTTCATGAACTACTATCTCTTTTATTTCCGCTGCACTTATTACTCTGTGTCTGTGATCTATGATATTTTATTTACTGTATATGTTCAGTTTTGCCAAATTTAAATTAAAAACGCGGTATTTTGAGCAATTCAACTCCGGCATGAGTGTCTACCTATACACTTATAATGGACGCGAATGGTCCAAAATGGCGGGTCGTTACACAAACACTCTGCGATTTCAATTAGGGCTAAAATGGCGGCTCAATCTCGTTCCTTTTTCACTCTGAAATTAGGGCTTTGCCTTTGGTTCGCTCCAGTGAGTATTGCTAGGGCTTCGTCCTTGTCTTCTTTCCTGTGAGATTGGCTAGGGCTTCGGTCTTGTCTTTGCTCCTGTGAGATTGGCTATGGCTTCGGCCTTTGTGAATTTAGGGCTTTGGCTATCGAAGAACCCGATTGATTGTTGATCGATTACGATTGATCTTCTGATTCGCTTTGGCAATCGATCATCTCCTTGCTTTGATTACAGCTCCTTCGATTTGAGTTCAACTAAGAATACGGTATGTAATTAGCACTTTTGCTTTACTGTTTTTTTTCTTGCTTGAACTCAATTCGATGATTTGAGTTGAATGATTATTGGTCTCTGTTTAGCTCGAACTCGAATGATCTTTTACGGTCGATGATGTTATGGTTTTATAGGATTCGAATTCCTATATTTTCGTTCATATGCATTTGTTTGAATTCGTCAATTGATTTATCTCAGCCATTGATTTTCTTATGAATGTTGATGATGATTTCTGACTTTGTCAATTTCGTATATCTGTGATTTCTTGATAATCACGACTTTGGTTGATTTTGTGGCCACCACAGTGTGTTTTTTTTAACCGTTCAATTTCGTTCATTATTTTTCTGTTGACTTCAACTTTGATTTGAATTCGTTATTAATTTTGACTCCTGTATCTTCGGCACTCTTACTGAGTAGTTGAGGTTGCTTTAAGCTCTGGTCAACATGTATATATGCTGCACTAGGGTTTGTCTTCATTGATGATGCTATGTGCTTGTTGTACTTCATGTAACTTGTCTGATCTTTGTAAAAGCTCTATCTTTGTAAAAATGTTCGAACTGTGTAGATACATGAATATATATATATATATATATATATATATATATATGTTGTTGCACCATTGTTGTTTCACTGTTTTACTCGAGTCTGTGCATTGAGGTCTTGTTCACTTGTCTGCATTGGACTAGTATGCTTGATATGCTGTGGTATTTTAATTGATTCCATATGCTTATATGCTGACCCGAGTCTGGTACCTTGATTCACTGTATATCAGTTTTGTTTATCTTCATGGTTCACCACTGATATTTGAGTCATGTTGAACTGTTTACATGCAGCTTGATATGATTGTTATTCTGGTCATTCATACTTTATGTTGTACATATGTGCATTTGAATCCTCATGTATATGATATCACCTCTGTTGGTCTGGTTCATCTGGTTGGTTGCCAGATCTCTCTGGTCTTTGACTTGTGAACTGCCTTCATGTACATGCCGAGTCTTGTTGACATCGTCTGATATGCATTTGCTTGAGTTGAGGTAGTTTGCATACAGTTATATGTGTCAGTGTTTATTTGTATTTTTGAACTGTGTTTGCAACTGTTATTTTCACTTGAGTCTGAGCTTGTATTCATGTACATTTGGGTTTGCTTTGATATTGAACTTGATCATTTCATGTTGTACATTTTGATTTGCACCTGAGTTGAATCCAGCAAAAAAACTACTCGGGTTTGACCTTGTGTACC
Source organism: Allium fistulosum (assembly GCA_030737815.1). Lineage (NCBI taxonomy): Eukaryota > Viridiplantae > Streptophyta > Magnoliopsida > Asparagales > Amaryllidaceae > Allium > Allium fistulosum. Next base: position 629,330,268 of record CM060903.1, on the reverse strand, counting down.
ACTTTACTTGTATCTTGTGCACTGTTGTACCTATTGCTTTTGTTGTTCCTTCTATTCTTTGATCTCATATTCATATATACTGACCTGAACCGATCATTGAAATGCATTGCCTTGCCTTTGTTGGTTTGTGTATTTGCTTGAGTATTGATTTGAGCTGTTTTATTGGTTCTTGATCATTTCAGGTTGATTTTTGAAATTGTACTTGAGTTGAATCCAGTTTCAAAACTCGGGTTTGACCTTGTGCTCGTGTCATGACATTATTTTTATTGCACTTGAGTTGAACTCGGCTTTTGGGTTTGACTTGTGCTCACCTATCCCTATAATTGTATCGAGTGTATATTGGTGTGCACGGCCTTCTAGCATGTACAATGATACACTGTGCATGTCACAAGCTGTTCGTGTATGATGAATTCAGAATTAAATGATGACGAACAACCCAAATAACTGAGGCAAATAATATTTTTAAAATTACATTTTATTTTATACTGCAAAATATTTTATTTCCAATTTTACCGCGTCAGTGTATATTTTTGCAGATTGCTCAGATATTGGATTCAATCTGGAATAGAGTTGAAGATAAATACGAGTGTGAGTGAAATGTAGCGAGGACATTTGTAAATGAAAAATTATGATGTAATCAAGATTGTATTGTTATTGAAATTGTATATATATATATATATATATATATATAGTGAGAGCTCAAATTTGTACTATTCAAAATTGTAATAAAATATTTGTTTTGAATAAAATATCCGTCTGAATTTAAATTCTGTGTTATTTATTTTATTCAGCAGATATTTATTAATTATGTGAAAAATAAAATAGTACATTAACAAATACATTTGAATGAATATATATATATATATATATGTTGGGGCCCAGATTGTGGGTCCCACTTTTTAGTAAATTTGGTACATGTGGCAACAACAGAACCGATGTTGTCCTAGGGCCGCAAAGATGTTGCCTTTGACTCTAGGGCAACGCGACAAAATGCATCACCGAGAAAGTGTTGCCTTTGCCCTTTTTTAGCCAACAACAACATTTTTTGGCACTTCCTGCATCACTTCTTGGGTGTTGCAGTATGCAATCTATGGCGTAGTGCATCTAAGCTGACTCATGGGAGTCAGGGTCATGTCAATACCTCATACAGAATCGTTCGCCAAACCATCCTACTTCATTTCTAGAATCTCAACCACGTACACAGTTGTTAAAGTGGTTTTCAGTATTGGTAGAGAGTATGACAGTATCTGATCCCGGTCTCTTTAATAACCAAACGCTTATTACACACCGGATGGTTCTTTTACATTTCCAAAACAATTTCATATTGATATCAAAATATCATATTCAATTCAAACCATATCACTTTCGAAATCATAATTCGCTTTTGAAATTATCGATAAGATAGGCTAATTAAATTCTCATTCCAAAATCATCATTATTTACTCAAATATGTCATTCCACAAAAGATATCAAATTTCAAATTCCAACCTAGGTTGTAGCCTTATCAAACCTTTCCACTTTATATCATTTGAAATTTGGAAAATAATTTAGATAATTTAAAATATTTTTAAAATAGTTAAATAGTTTAAATTAGATTTTAAATGGTTAAAATACTTTAATATAGTTTAATTGGTTTTAATAGTTGAAAATAGATTAAAATAGTTTAAATACTTTAAAATACTTTAAATTGGTTTAAATACTTTAAAATAGTTTAAAATACTTTAAATAGTTTAAATGGTTTAAACATAGACTAAAATAGTTTAATATAGTTTAAAATAGGTTAAGTAGTTTAAAATAGTTTAATAGTCGAAAATCTTAGAAATTAGGGTTTTTTAAAATAATAAATCTTTAAACAGTTTATATTAATATAATTAAATTTAAATTAATATCAACATTAAGCCATTTCTTTTATTTCAACAGATCTGGACCATGTCCAGTTTTTTTTCAAATCAACTAACTAAAATTGGTTTCAAATTCAAGTTCTCATTTAACCATTTAATCAATATCAATTTCAAATCCATGTTTGAATTATCAATTTAAACCATGTCAGATTAAATAGATTTCCATGTTGTATATAAAAAATTTCAATAACTAAATTTCGGTAAATTTGGTTTATGCTTCAAAAATCCAACTTTGAAACTTCCATTTAATTCTTTAAACAATTCGTTAAATCAATTTCATTTCATCATTTACTTGGAATTTCGAAAATAATTTAGTTTATATAAACCAAATTTTTATTTCAAATTATAATTTAACTGCATTCGAAATTTAAGAATTAAAATTATTTAATTTAACCAATCCGGTGACCGTATATAAAATTTTCTACCCTATGGTCAAGTGATATGGATATTTATCATTTCAATCTGCAAATATTTAAATTTACGGATATATATTATTCCAATCTGCAATCCCGAGTTAAATTCAAAATCCATAAAATCGATCGAGTTTATCATTTCAACCCATAACGATTTTTCCCCAATCTATAGATCGTTCGGGTATATATCATTTCAACGCATAGGGAACTTGCAGTGTTATAACAATAAAAAATATAACATCTATTCATCGAATATCAGCAATCAAACATCCATCACAATCATCATCCAATTTAACCAATAAGTTCAACGAATAATTGATTATCATTAACAAGTATTTAACTGGAAATTTAAATTCAAAATTAAATTAAATGGCAATTAAATTCAAAATAAATTCAAATTAACTGGAATGACGATTTAAATATTCCAAACATCAATCAATCAACTTCTAATCACATCATAAATTTTACTTAACTAACACAAGATAACATAGTAGTTGTGAGTGGGTCAAAACACTCACTTTTGATTTCAAATTGATTTGAAATCCAAAATTAAGGCCCAAAATTCAACAGTCCCAGAATACATCCAAACCATCTCCATAATGTCCAGAATTTCGATATGATCCCAACGGAGAAAACCGCGCGTGAATTCGACCTCGTATGTGAATGTAAGTTATTCGATAAAAAAAATTCAAATAAAGAAAAATAATAATATAACTAACTCGTACCTCAACACTTCAGCGTCTTCACTACACAAATGAAACCCTACATCTCTCAATCGCACGCACGCAGGTCAACTTTAACCATGTCACACGGCCGCCTCCGACCACCAGGGAGCCTCGCACCACCCTCATCATCATCATCTGCCTCCGCCGCACCACCCAGTGGCCACAACTTCCCTTCCGGCTGCCCTAAATAACGCACGTCACCACCTCCAAACGAAACCCTAATCAATTATCAATGGCGATCTAACCATCAACTTCACCCACGAACCACATAGATGAACTACACGCGACAATCTCAACCCATCCATACCACCTAATCGACGATCCGTGCAAGTTGATCAAGGCACGATGAACGGCCGCGAATGATTTGGCCAATACCAGACAAACCGAAATCCGACTGCAAAAACGAGCAGTAGATTTGAGTTGCGCTCATCGAGAGCTTAGAATTAATATATAATATAATAGAGTTTGAGGAATTTTAATTTTTCGATTTGATTTTGATTTGCAGTTGGTTTTGTTTTGTCTACCATTGGAAAGAGGAGATGAGAAGGAAATGTCTGTTTAGAATAATGGAATAAGAAACACCTAGGGTTTATAACAGCCTATATATAGGCAGATCTGAATATAGGAAGAACGGGCCAGATCGATTTGATTTGAAACGATAAACGACCCGAAAAGCCCGTTTCGTTCCCGAAACGAAAATGGGTCATCCCATATATCCAGATAGATGTTTTCGATACTTTTAAACTCAATGGAACAGGTTTCAAGTCCTAATTCCATCGTATGAAGAAGTTATCTTTGAAATCAGCTTATTCCAATTGAATTTAATTTAATTGATTTCTACGCGTTTCGAGTCCGTACGATCAAACGACAAGTCCGATCACTACGAAACTTGAAACCTTACAATAATTCACTGTTACGGATCCGATGAAACTAGTTTCATCGAAATCCGAGACTGTAACGACCCAGAATTTCGAACGAATTAAATTGGAAATATTTAATTAATTTTAAATATTTGAACGATAATTTAATTTGAATCCCCGATATAACTTTGAAATTTGCGATTAAACTTTAAAATTTAATCGATTGAATGATGAATAAAAATTTGAATCTACAATTTTAAGCTGAAGGAAAATATTTCGAAAGCTTTTAAAATTCGTATTGATAATACTGAAGATGATTGAAGCTTCAGAATTTAATTTCGAACTGTTTTGTTCAGTTTTGAAAATAATCACTCGAACCGATATTTATAAAATAGTCAATTTTCAAACAGTCTCGGAATTCGACGAAACCAGTTCCATTGGGTCCGGAATGTTGTATTATTGTCGGATTTCAATTTTCGTAATTTTCTGAGTTGATATGTGAGCACACGGAAATTTAACGCGTTGAAATTTAATCGGATTCAAATTTAAATTTAAATTTATATTTTGTCCACATCACCACACGTTGTCTCCTTTAATCACGCCTGGTATCACGCAAGGAATCACGAACGAGATCGTGCAAGGCATACCCTTCGTTCCTTTTATCTCGTTAGCAACTCCCTCAGTTCAAAACAAAAGAAGTAAACATAAATGGCCGAAGTAAACAAAAGAAAAACGTTCTCCTTTCCTCGTTTTTAAAATCTGAGACCTTTTCCCCCCTTCAAACTCAGATGAAATCGAACTCGAGATGGAGGTAGCGCGATCTCGCGGGGAGGCGAAACTGTCTGGGCGATGACGAAGCTAGGGTTTGGGTCGCGTGGCCGAGTGGCAGCGCGAGGCTGGGCTTTTGATGGGATGAACTGCGATGGTCGGCGATTTGGGGATATCGCGGCAATGACGTCGAGTATCTGGGGGTTGCGTGCACTAGCGAAAGTTCGAGGTCGCGAATTCGAGCTTCGGTGGCGTGGCAGTTGATCGTGAGTGAAGATGGTGGCACGTCGACTTAGGGGTGTTGGGTGTCGCGACGGCGGCAGGTGAAGTTGAGGTCGATGGTCGCGAAGACAAAAAAGGGGATGCAGACAGTTAGGGTTCACGGTGGCGCTCGCGAGGTCGAGGGTTTCGATGGGCGGTGGCGCGATTTTCTGGGCAGCAGCTGTCGTCGTCAAAGCCAAGGTCGGCAGCTAGGAATTCGATTCGATGGGGTAGAAGAGGTATTCTCGATTTCATCTTTTACCAATTTGATTCAAATAAGTATCGTTATATATATATTCATACGGAAACAGAAAAGAAAAATAAATAAATGATGTATAAGAGATTAATCAGTTAATTTGCTTATTATTATTTCTAGTTACTGAAGATAATTTGTTTACTAGGAAGATGAATTTATTTCTTTAGGGAAGTACATATATATATATGGGGCTGTGAAAACAATATAAAGATTAGATTTTTTAAAAATAAATACAAGTCATTTTGGCGTAAATAGTTACAAAGAAGAAACTGAAATAAATATATCTCTACATTTCAAATATTGTTAATTCATTTTGAAAGGTAATTTACTTAAGTGATTAATTTGTTTAATTAGCTTATTTAATTATTTTGATCACTAAAGGATTTTTTTTATAATGGGGAAATAGCTTAAAATTAAATTTATTTGCTAAAAATAAATTATTAGATTAACATAAATTTATTTAAACGATAAATTTATTATTCAATTATCTCAAATATTAATAAAATTGTACAATTGCTTATACAAGGTTAAACGGTGAAGAAATAAGTTGGATTCAAAATGGATTGCAAAATAAAAAGCTAAGGTGAGATCTTCTCACTCAGATTTAATTTTGAATTGCAGTTATTGATTGTGTTGATTGCTATTTGATGTGCTATTAGATATGATAGGATATATCTATATATATAGCAGTATATACATATTGGCATATGTATATATTGGATTGATTGATTTCCCGCCTCGTATAGCGGATGAGACCCTATTGCGCCGTTAGTAAGCGGATTTATAAAAATCCATATACCGCGATAATTCCGTACTGGAGCGGAATTGGTATTGTGCTAACATCTGTGGATGCAGGGAAACAGGTTGGAGGGATCCAACTGGATTCCTCACCGTATTGAATATTTACAGATATTTTGATATATTCTGTTATCATATTGATATATGATATTGACTGTTGTGATGGACTGATTGGTGTTGTGGCATCATCGGATTCAGTTTTGGAATGTAAAAATAACGACTTTTAAATTTAAAAGGATTTTTAAAGTGATTTGTAGAAATATACGTTTTATTGAAATTTTTGAATTGGTTTATTTTAAATAAATAAATGTTAAAATTTTAAATGTTAGTAAAATTGTGGTTTTTGTGAAATACGACAAGAATGTTATTTTTGAAATAAACAATTGATAAGGATTATGAAATAGTTTAAATTGGAATTGTTGAAGTATTTTAAACAATTCATATAAAAAGATTTATTAAAATTGATATTTTTATAAATTAAAAATATTGGAATTTTGAAATGAGTTTTATTAAGTGTTAAAGTCAAATAAAAATGGATACCATAAGTGGATAGAAATTTATAGATTTATAAATTGTGAAGTTACTAAAGGAATAGATTTTGTAAAACAAAAAGATTTATAAGCAATTATCTTATAAATCGGATTTTGACATTTAGATGAGAAATGAATAGATGTTGTAAATAAATGAATTATAAGTTCTTAACTTATAATATAGACTTCCGGTATATAATTGAGTTATATAAGTTGAATTGGATAATTTAGAAATCGAAGTTTTATAAATAGAAAATGGGATTTATAAACATTGTTTTATAAATTCAAAATCAATAGAATTTGATAAATTTAACATTGAAGTTATTAAAGGAGATATATTCGTGATTTTGGACAGCGAATTATCCTTTAAGTTAAATGTGTAGAAATTGTTAAAATTGGGATAGTGATTACATTCACGAATTGGACAGTAAATATATATTATTGAATAAAATCAATATATTTTGGGAGAAGGAATATTGTTAAATGAAGTTGTTTTAAAAGATGTTTTAAAACGTGTTAAATATCGAAACATAGATTTCAACATTTTATTGTTGAAATAGACGTTTTCGAGAAGTAAAAGGAAATGGTGGACTATAACACTGTTGTTATAGTAAATGATTTCCGAAAGGAAATGTTTTGATGTAGTATTGGGATTTATATATCTATCTAAATCCGAATCCCTATACTAGTGATTTCGAGTCGTCGTAACGATGTTTTACGTAACATTCGTTTTGACTCAAATAAATGTGTTTAAAGAGAATGATTTCCTTAAAAGAAGAAATATATACTTAATATTGATTTAAGTATATCGAATATTTTCAAATGTTGAAAATAAATAGATTTGTGAATTACTTATTATTAGATAGGTATGGAAATGCTTTTCCAATATGAAATGAACTGTTTTTGAGATTTTATCTTCTTAAAGATAAATCGAGATTGAATATTGAAAACGATTTGAAAATCGTATATCTGTAGATATTTTGAAAATATAAATTCACTATGGAATTTATAAAAGAAAGGGAAGTTGTTTAAAAATAAACGTTGATTTATTTTTGAAGTGTGGAAATAATATATCTAATAAAGATATTTTTGAAGATACAAAAATTTGGAAAATTATTTGGAATCTGATGATGTCGCGCATCTTTATTGATAGTTAAATAACCGACTATCAATAATTACCTTTAGATAGGTATTTGTTGTGATTGGATGAATTTGAATGCCACACTTATTTTTGAATAAACGCTCACTATTCGGGTTAGCCGGGAAAGGACCATGGGGTCGTATAACCCATTCCGAATATGTGATACGTCGTTATGAATCGCATTTGAAGACCGGTGTTGAAGACCGGATATTTTTGAAAACGAAAGGATTACCGTCGAGTTACTCTACACCGACTGATCTTCGGTTTAGAGGTTTTATCACCCTTAGTGACGGGAAGTCCTGACGTGATTAGAAATTTATCCGGAAATGCAAGGGCTTCGTGAGAAGTGCCTTCGGTTCTGTTCGATCCCGGAACAGACTTGTATGGATTGTGTGTCTGACGTTACAATTTGAGATATAAAGCTTTCAAATACATTTCTGTTGGTGGCGGAGAATTTATTCTCTTAGCTTAACACCCTTCTCTGAGACGTACGAGCTCAGAGGTTATGTAGTTGAAATTTATCAGCGATATATCCCAATTTGGTAACGTGGCATACTGAGTGTTGCTGTGAAATGATCAGTGTTTGATCATTTGTGATATGATCATTTGTTTGATCTTATATCTTTGTGATCATAGGTTGATCATTTTGTTTGACCCGAAGCAGGGCTTTTTGAGAAAGCGTAGCTTTGTGGACGAGACTTCGTCGAGCCTCACACCCCGGAAATGGTCGAAACAGGACGAATGCAGCAAGGTTCTAGGGAGTAGCGCCCCTTAGTGTATGTCATTCCTTCTGGATAAAGGTGGTATCATGGTATGGAGCCCAGATACTTAACCTCTGTGGTTACTGCTTTATTTTTTCTATGTGGTTTGTTGGAATCGGGGATCCTCGGGAAGATCGGTGACGATCGGGGGATGGCATACGCGTGTCAGTAGTTACCTATTTTTGCAGAGGTAACCCGGCCTTGTGTTGGCAGAGATCCGGTTAGGTTCTCGGGTCGTCTATTCCAGGGACGTACCCATCGTGGATAGGAAGTTCCTTAGCCTGAGCATTTGTTGGAAATCCAAAGAAACAATACGAGCTTTTACGATTTCAATTGTATAACCTGTCTCCTCAGGAGGCAGCTATAGCAGGCATAATATAATGGTACCTATGCTGGCTAAGATTTATATTCTACTTTCGAAAAGTTTTCTACACTATGCACTAATAATAATATCAAAAAGAATTTGATTTTTGCGTAGTAAGCATCTTTGACTATCATAAGAAGAAATCTCCTCCAAGTCTGCGTTTGCATTGTGTGTGTGGTGGGAGGTCTTATGGTAGTTTCATTTTCCAAAGGCATTGCGAAATTTACCTTAAAATCTTCCTGTTGTTTATTTTAAAGAATAACTGTTTTACGATCTCACACCAGTCACCATGACTGACTCGGAGTTTATTGTTTCCCTTCTAAACTCTGGGTGCCCACCAATTTTCACACGGGCAGTCTAGAGTTAGATTATCAGGATATTCTGGATATTCTGGAGCTTGGAGATAAGATGGATGACGAGACGTAGTATTTGTATTTGATAGCATTTATTCCGCGGTGTATTCTGTATGAGGACAAGTTTATATAACTGTCCATTGTTGTATTGAGTTGTATATTGACTCTGATGATTGATGTATGTATAAAATGATATAGTTCTGTGTTTAAAGATTATTCATTTATCTATTATATATTGTTCCGCTGCGATATGTGAGATTCTGATATTGTCTCTGTTCTGTATCTGTTGTTGTTTTGTTGTTCTTCTTTCTTCTCTTCTTCTTCTGTTCTCTTCTTCTACCTTTTTCTTCTTTCTAAAACCCTCACTATTGGAGTTTCCGGCGTTCGATTTCTCGGCAGTCGATAAAGTGAGTATCGATGTTGAATTTTCGAAAGTCGAAAACTTCAGGATGTGACAAAGTGGTATCAGAGCATATAGTTAAGCGACAACCCTGCTCTGTTGGGTGTTACTCATTAGAGATAGAGTCAGTAGTACTCTAGAATGAGTTGAGTGTAATAATAGATATGAGCGCGTATTTGTTATTTGAATATAAAATTGTTTTGTATTGTGTTGACTTATCGGTTGATTGTTTATGGATTCTGGTCGGTGCAGTCTAGCTAACTGTAGTCGATAGGGGTTTCTAAACTCTTAAACAAGATAAACCAACACAGTATTGATTTTAAAACGGGTAAATGAAATAATTTTACCCAAACTATTTTGTATAGAAAAGAAATGTTTTCTATGAATTACTATAGTATATGGTTGCATGGTTGTTAGAAGTGATAATATTAATCCATCATCATTGAAATTGAATAAGAAATTAAAAATCGTAACTCCAAAGTTAAGAAATTAATTCACATATAAATGAAATTTAAGAATGTAAATTATAAATGTGAATTGTAATTTAAAACGGAATTCCAGAGAAGTTTTTGGAAATGTTTTGAAAGGAACTTGAAAATTTTGGAGATTTGGAAAGTTAAATCATTTTTGGAGTTGAAAATGAATTTCGAAGGTTTTGAAAAATATTTTGGAGAGTTGAAAGCTCTAAACTCTTTTAGGTCGCTGGAAAATAATTCCGATGATGATCGCGACATCACCGGTGTTCATTTTCGGGTTTCCAAAAGAGAAATTACTGTCAAATTGTTTTAAATAGGAGTTGTTTGAAAATTTGGGGTTTTGTTTGGAAATTCAAATGGAATTTGAATTGTTTTCAAATGGTTTTGAAAAAGTGGAAACGACTCTGGAATCCTATTTAAAAATACTTACAAAATATTAATGAGTTGATAACTTATGCAATTTGAATATTGATAGAATAAATTCAATTTAAAGATTGGAGTTAAATTAAAGAAAGTATAAGTGAATCAATGTAATAAAAGTGAAATTGAAAGTTGAGATTCATTTCGAATCTGTAAGCGATAGAATTGAAATTGAAAATGAATTGAGACTTGAATTGTGAACTAAATAAAAGAATGGTTCGGAATTGCAAATAAATTCAAGTAAGAAGAAATAAATTTCAAATGAATGGAATTTACAATTGTAAGTGAATAAAATTGAAACTGAATGTTGAAACAAATTTGAATTGTGTGAGATAAAATGAAGCTTTAAGATTAGTTTGAAGTGAACTAAAGATAATTGATGAAATTCAATATTCAGAAGTAAACTGAATCTAAATTAGATTGAAAGTGTAGATTAAATTCAAATGAATGTGAAATGTGAAATTGAATGATAATGAATATAACTTCTATAGTAAACTAGAAATGGTATAAGAAGTTGATATTAGAAGTTTGTAATAAAATTTGCAAAATAGTTGGATGTTATAACTAGATATTATGGCTAGTAGATATACAGGTATAAAGGGAATTGAATTTGATTTCACAGATAATTTGAATTGCTCGAAAAGGTATGTATTTGAATTATAATATGAGTTTTTGATGATTTCTCTCTAGCCGCTTGGCTTTTTCTTTTTCTTTTTGAAATCTGAGGGTCCGTAGGGACATTTTGTAGTCGTGCCGTATTAGCCGCGCAAAGGAGACGCTGGCGAAATTTTCCGAAAATTTCGGGTGTTAGAAAAATTTTGAGAAAATTTGAAAGTTTAAAGTTTAAATTTGAATTTAAATTTGAATAAAGTAGTAAAACAACGATTGTTTGAAACTTAAAGTAGAAGTTGAAATTTAGTTGGAATAATAACGAATCTGTAGTAGAGAGATTTGTTTTGAAATTTGATAAAACTATTAGATGTTGAAAAATAGTAGACGAGTTAAGGACCTTTCTTTCTTAACTTGTAATTTCGAGGACGAAATTCTTTTAAGGGGGGAAGTCTGTAACGACCCAGAATTTCGAACGAATTAAATTGGAAATATTTAATTAATTTTAAATATTTGAACGATAATTTAATTTGAATCCCCGATATAACTTTGAAATTTGCGATTAAACTTTAAAATTTAATCGATTGAATGCTGAATAAAAATTTGAATCTACAATTTTAAGCTGAAGGAAAATATTTCGAAAGCTTTTAAAATTCGTATTGATAATACTGAAGATGATTGAAGCTTCAGAATTTAATTTCGAACTGTTTTGTTCAGTTTTGAAAATAATCACTCGAACCGATATTTATAAAATAGTCAATTTTCAAACAGTCTCGGAATTCGACGAAACCAGTTCCATTGGGTCCGGAATGTTGTATTATTGCCGGATTTCAATTTTCGTAATTTTCTGAGTTGATATGTGAGCACACGGAAATTTAACGCGTTGAAATTTAATCGGATTCAAATTTAAATTTAAATTTATATTTTGTCCACATCACCACACGTTGTCTCCTTTAATCACGCCTGGTATCACGCAAGGAATCACGAACGAGATCGTGCAAGGCATACCCTTCGTTCCTTTTATCTCGTTAGCAACTCCCTCAGTTCAAAACAAAAGAAGTAAACATAAATGGCCGAAGTAAACAAAAGAAAAACGTTCTCCTTTCCTCGTTTTTAAAATCTGAGACCTTTTCCCCCCTTCAAACTCAGATGAAATCGAACTCGAGATGGAGGTAGCGCGATCTCGCGGGGAGGCGAAACTGTCTGGGCGATGACGAAGCTAGGGTTTGGGTCGCGTGGCCGAGTGGCAGCGCGAGGCTGGGCTTTTGATGGGATGAACTGCGATGGTCGGCGATTTGGGGATATCGCGGCAATGACGTCGAGTATCTGGGGGTCGCGTGCACTAGCGAAAGTTCGAGGTCGCGAATTCGAGCTTCGGTGGCGTGGCAGTTGATCGTGAGTGAAGATGGTGGCACGTCGACTTAGGGGTGTTGGGTGTCGCGACGGCGGCAGGTGAAGTTGAGGTCGATGGTCGCGAAGACAAAAAAGGGGATGCAGACAGTTAGGGTTCACGGTGGCGCTCGCGAGGTCGAGGGTTTCGATGGGCGGTGGCGCGATTTTCTGGGCAGCAGCTGTCGTCGTCAAAGCCAAGGTCGGCAGCTAGGAATTCGATTCGATGGGGTAGAAGAGGTATTCTCGATTTCATCTTTTACCAATTTGATTCAAATAAGTATCGTTATATATATATTCATACGGAAACAGAAAAGAAAAATAAATAAATGATGTATAAGAGATTAATCAGTTAATTTGCTTATTATTATTTCTAGTTACTGAAGATAATTTGTTTACTAGGAAGATGAATTTATTTCTTTAGGGAAGTACATATATATATATGGGGCTGTGAAAACAATATAAAGATTAGATTTTTTAAAAATAAATACAAGTCATTTTGGCGTAAATAGTTACAAAGAAGAAACTGAAATAAATATATCTCTACATTTCAAATATTGTTAATTCATTTTGAAAGGTAATTTACTTAAGTGATTAATTTGTTTAATTAGCTTATTTAATTATTTTGATCACTAAAGGATTTTTTTTATAATGGGGAAATAGCTTAAAATTAAATTTATTTGCTAAAAATAAATTATTAGATTAACATAAATTTATTTAAACGATAAATTTATTATTCAATTATCTCAAATATTAATAAAATTGTACAATTGCTTATACAAGGTTAAACGGTGAAGAAATAAGTTGGATTCAAAATGGATTGCAAAATAAAAAGCTAAGGTGAGATCTTCTCACTCAGATTTAATTTTGAATTGCAGTTATTGATTGTGTTGATTGCTATTTGATGTGCTATTAGATATGATAGGATATATCTATATATATAGCAGTATATACATATTGGCATATGTATATATTGGATTGATTGATTTCCCGCCTCGTATAGCGGATGAGACCCTATTGCGCCGTTAGTAAGCGGATTTATAAAAACCCATATACCGCGATAATTCCGTACTGGAGCGGAATTGGTATTGTGCTAACATCTGTGGATGCAGGGAAACAGGTTGGAGGGATCCAACTGGATTCCTCACCGTATTGATTATTTACAGATATTTTGATATATTCTGTTATCATATTGATATATGATATTGACTGTTGTGATGGACTGATTGGTGTTGTGGCATCATCGGATTCAGTTTTGGAATGTAAAAATAACGACTTTTAAATTTAAAAGGATTTTTAAAGTGATTTGTAGAAATATACGTTTTATTGAAATTTTTGAATTGGTTTATTTTAAATAAATAAATGTTAAAATTTTAAATGTTAGTAAAATTGTGGTTTTTGTGAAATACGACAAGAATGTTATTTTTGAAATAAACAATTGATAAGGATTATGAAATAGTTTAAATTGGAATTGTTGAAGTATTTTAAACAATTCATATAAAAAGATTTATTAAAATTGATATTTTTATAAATTAAAAATATTGGAATTTTGAAATGAGTTTTATTAAGTGTTAAAGTCAAATAAAAATGGATACCATAAGTGGATAGAAATTTATAGATTTATAAATTGTGAAGTTACTAAAGGAATAGATTTTGTAAAACAAAAAGATTTATAAGCAATTATCTTATAAATCGGTTTTTGACATTTAGATGAGAAATGAATAGATGTTGTAATTAAATGAATTATAAGTTCTTAACTTATAATATAGACTTCCGGTATATAATTGAGTTATATAAGTTGAATTGGATAATTTAGAAATCGAAGTTTTATAAATAGAAAATGGGATTTATAAACATTGTTTTATAAATTCAAAATCAATAGAATTTGATAAATTTAACATTGAAGTTATTAAAGGAGATATATTCGTGATTTTGGACAGCGAATTATCCTTTAAGTTAAATGTGTAGAAATTGTTAAAATTGGGATAGTGATTACATTCACGAATTGGACAGTAAATATATATTATTGAATAAAATCAATATATTTTGGGAGAAGGAATATTGTTAAATGAAGTTGTTTTAAAAGATGTTTTAAAACGTGTTAAATATCGAAACATAGATTTCAACATTTTATTGTTGAAATAGACGTTTTCGAGAAGTAAAAGGAAATGGTGGACTATAACACTGTTGTTATAGTAAATGATTTCCGAAAGGAAATGTTTTGATGTAGTATTGGGATTTATATATCTATCTAAATCCGAATCCCTATACTAGTGATTTCGAGTCGTCGTAACGATGTTTTACGTAACATTCGTTTTGACTCAAATAAATGTGTTTAAAGAGAATGATTTCCTTAAAAGAAGAAATATATACTTAATATTGATTTAAGTATATCGAATATTTTCAAATGTTGAAAATAAATAGATTTGTGAATTACTTATTATTAAATAGGTATGGAAATGCTTTTCCAATATGAAATGAACTGTTTTTGAGATTTTATCTTCTTAAAGATAAATCGAGATTGAATATTGAAAACGATTTGAAAATCGTATATCTGTAGATATTTTGAAAATATAAATTCACTATGGAATTTATAAAAGAAAGGGAAGTTGTTTAAAAATAAACGTTGATTTATTTTTGAAGTGTGGAAATAATATATCTAATAAAGATATTTTTGAAGATACAAAAATTTGGAAAATTATTTGGAATCTGATGATGTCGCGCATCTTTATTGATAGTTAAATAACCGACTATCAATAATTACCTTTAGATAGGTATTTGTTGTGATTGGATGAATTTGAATGCCACACTTATTTTTGAATAAACGCTCACTATTCGGGTTAGCCGGGAAAGGACCATGGGGTCGTATAACCCATTCCGAATATGTGATACGTCGTTATGAATCGCATTTGAAGACCGGTGTTGAAGACCGGATATTTTTGAAAACGAAAGGATTACCGTCGAGTTACTCTACACCGACTGATCTTCGGTTTAGAGGTTTTATCACCCTTAGTGACGGGAAGTCCTGACGTGATTAGAAATTTATCCGGAAATGCAAGGGCTTCGTGAGAAGTGCCTTCGGTTCTGTTCGATCCCGGAACAGACTTGTATGGATTGTGTGTCTGACGTTACAATTTGAGATATAAAGCTGATTTCTTTCAAATACATTTCTGTTGGTGGCGGAGAATTTATTCTCTTAGCTTAACACCCTTCTCTGAGACGTACGAGCTCAGAGGTTATGTAGTTGAAATTTATCAGCGATATATCCCAATTTGGTAACGTGGCATACTGAGT
The DNA here is from genome assembly GCA_030737815.1 of Allium fistulosum. Lineage (NCBI taxonomy): Eukaryota > Viridiplantae > Streptophyta > Magnoliopsida > Asparagales > Amaryllidaceae > Allium > Allium fistulosum. Next base: position 629,314,549 of record CM060903.1, on the reverse strand, counting down.
GTTGCTGTGAAATGATCAGTGTTTGATCATTTGTGATATGATCATTTGTTTGATCTTATATCTTTGTGATCATAGGTTGATCATTTTGTTTGACCCGAAGCAGGGCTTTTTGAGAAAGCGTAGCTTTGTGGACGAGACTTCGTCGAGCCTCACACCCCGGAAATGGTCGAAACAGGACGAATGCAGCAAGGTTCTAGGGAGTAGCGCCCCTTAGTGTATGTCATTCCTTCTGGATAAAGGTGGTATCATGGTATGGAGCCCAATACTTAACCTCTGTGGTTACTGCATTATTTTTTCTATGTGGTTTGTTGGAATCGGGGATCCTCGGGAAGATTGGTGACGATCGGGGGATGGCATACGCGTGTCAGTAGTTACCTATTTTTGCAGAGGTAACCCGGCCTTGTGTTGGCAGAGATCCGGTTAGGTTCTCGGGTCGTCTATTCCAGGGACGTACCCATCGTGGATAGGAAGTTCCTTAGCCTGACCATTTGTTGGAAATCTGAAATGACCCTCCTATTTCTACTCTAATTCCATAAGAAATTTTTTTTTAAGGTAAAGAGGATATATATATATAGATAGATAGATCATCCATTGCAATATAAATTCTCAGGGTCAATATCTTTCTCCAATAAACCAAATATATATCCAGGATCACAATAATCAACCAATATAAATATATCAGTACATTCACAAAGGTAAGCACATACATATGAGGATGTATATGCCTCTCTTGTTTGAATCAGAGTTCTGGAAAACAAGAGGATATTGGATTGCTAAATTTTTTTTTGACCAAACAATCCACTGGTAACATACACATTAGTCTGTTTATCCTAACTAAGAAGTGATCAAGTAATAATCAGTAGTAAACAAGCTTTTAATACAGATGATCATGTTAAAGTCTGGGTAGTATCAAATTCAGTATAAAAGAAAGTGGATCCTAAGTGAACACAAGCAACATCTAGGCGTAATGGAAACGCGCCTAACTTATACACAACAGATCACGAGTTCGAGTACTATGCTGGTTGGTTCAAACACAATTTTTGTTTTTTTTTTCATTTTTCTTCTGTACAGTTTGGGACCTATTATCTACCTATATCCGCACATATATACTTTATTTTTGCCTATATTCCATCATACAAAACAATAATTCTTGCTTAATGATTTTTGAAACCCATTTCTACAACCTGGAAGGCTTCATGATTGATGTAAATTAAGGGTCTGTTGCTTGGGTTTTGTAAATGATAAGAGTGTTTATCATTATCCAGGTTTGAATTTCTTCTCACAAAATCTGTCTGGAATTAAGGATGCATTTGGTTAGAATCTGAGTGAAATTCAGATTCTTATCACAAATACAAAGGAAAAGGTGTGGTAAAATTTGCACTTAAACATGTTTATGTGCATATATATCTGCAACTATTTGGATCTGGCTTACTCTTCCCTTATTACAAATCCTTTCTTAAAAAAAATATTGTACATGAGACATTTGTATGAAACAAGTTTAACTATGGAAACCTTGCAGCCATATAAAACATTTAACCTATGCCTATTTCTTTTGCATACATATGCTATATTAGAAAATAAAACCATTTAAATTTTCTGAGAATCAACTCTCCAGATTTTCCAAAACTTAAATCCTTTCCAAAGATTCATGATTGACTAATGCATTTATAAAATGTAATCATTCAATTTTAACATGGTGTTCTTGCTAAATCTACTTACAAGATTTGATTAAAATTCTTTTTAAACATAATAGATATTTAACTTAATTCATAGTTTCCAGATACAAATCAATCTCTTAACAAAATGCCTAACAAAATATCCATCCAATATTCAACACTTAATACAAGTAGCAATTTAAATTGTCAATACATGCAGATTTCAACATTTAGGCTCTTATCTAACTAAGTTTAGCATGCTATATCTTCTTCTCAGAGCCTTGCTCCTACTCCTATTTAGTTGCTGCAATCCCTGAAAAAGCATTTGAAACTGCCTCATTTTAAATGAGACACCCCAGATGCCATTAGCACACTAGGGTCAGACACATGTCTGGTATGAGAAAGCTCACAAAAATAATAAGTTAATCAGGTTAAAGTTAAGTTAAGTACATATACAGAAAGTTCAGCCCTTTGGAATCAGGCAAATACTTGTGTGCATGCTCTGTGTCATTGTGCATGTGCACATTTTAATTCTCTTTCCAGAGACTACACATATGAGTATGGCACATACATTCAAGCATACAACTCAATCATAGACAAACAATCATTCATACCAAACAGGAGAATAACCAATATGAGTTAAATCATTTATTCAATTCCCATATTTCAAATCTGGGAAAAACTCTAGTTTTCTCATCATCTCAAGTATTATTCCCTTGGTATATTTATCTATCCTTGGTCTCATCTGCAATATTTATGAATCAATGGACACACTGTAATGAACTAATTCACTCCATTACTCAAAGATCTCAGGACTTAAACAAGCCATGTGTCAACTTGTGTTACTCAAGCACACAAGTCATTCCTGCAGTGTTCTTGACCCCAATTTCCTAATCAGGTTTAAGTTAATAATAACTCTTTTGATTTTTCATGACAAAACCATTCAGTGATTCATTTTATTAGCTAAAACATCCATAACATGGCATCTCATATTATTCATAACCATACAGAGGCAAACAAGCAACAACCATTTGTGATTACAAAATAAGGTTCTGTATATATATATATATTCATCCTGGTATTTTTAAAAGGAGTTTAGGCAACTAACATTGGCTTATAGCTTCTGGGAGAGTTTTTCTTTTGCAAACATTTGTGCTTGAGTTAAACTCAGGATGACCTGGTTTCACTGAATCACAAAATTTTGTTTGCTATGCATTTTATTGAATCAGGAGCATCAGCACATAGGCAACCCTATTGCACCCCTAATTCCTTTTTATTTCAAGCCTCAGCACTTATACATGAGTATATTGCAGCTCAACATTATTTACATCTTTCTGGGTTGAGCCAAAACCAATACTACTTACCTATTCTCAACATTTTATTTTCTGGGTATTTGTTTATATCCCTAAATATTAACATATCAGAGATCTGAGTGTATAAAACAAACATGTATGCTAACAACACATAAAACTTTGTTATAATAAAACAAGTGATCAACCAAAGAAAATCAAAACATATTCAGGTTTAAATTCACAGATAAACATTCATATATGAAAATACTCTTTTAATAAAAATACTTTTATCTGGCTGCCTACATTAGGACTTATTGCCTTAGATTTTTGAGTGAGTTTTCTCACCTAGCTCTCTTCTTTGTTTCCTTAATTAATTGATGAGCTTCTGCCCTTAGCCTCAAGCTCTCTTCCTTCCCTTGTCTTATGATTTCTGTGGTGTTGTTTTTCTTCTTTTTTTTTCAAAATTCTTTTCTGAGGAGGAGAGGAGGCTGCTGCATATATATGTATATATATACAGGGTCTCTCTCTTAGGGTTTTGGGTATTGGCTAAGTCCATTTTTGCCCACCAGAAAAATCATGTTATCTGCATTTTAAACCCAAAGTTTTACCCTTCCCGGCTTAATTTGGGTGAAGAGAAAAGTGGTTACACATTTTTTTTTCAGAAATTTGCTTTTCAGAAAATACTTTTCCCCTTGTCTACAATCATGCTAAAAATGTGACTTGATTTTTGTTATTTATTAAATACTCTTTTCTAATTCTGCCTATACCAAGCACTTCCCTGTTTTATCTTATTTTCCTATTTTTAGCTTTCATGTAAATGGTATGTACTTCCGTCATTTATTTATAAGAGGATTATTCCTTTTTTATATCTTCATTCTTTTTATTTCTGCTTATATTAAAATATGTCTGTATATCTTATTTCACTAGTTTAAACTCTAGTATTTTATTAACACATGTATATTTATATAAGCCTTACTGAAATAATTAGTACACCCTCCCATATATTCATACATCATTCTATACTGACACACACATGCACATGTACACTCAAAAATATTCAGTAGCATACATATATATATATTTACTCATGCATACTACTTTTAAGAATTTAATCTACATATATATATATATGTATATTTCCATACACATCAATATGTATGTATTCTTGGAGTTCAGGATTTTAGCTTATATTCATGTGCATTCCCTGTGCACACATGTACACACACTGATACACTATCAAGCTATATCAATTCCTCCTTCAAAATTTATTTAAAACTTATTTTAAATTTATTTATATTTTCCAGAATAAATTCCTAAAATCTTGGGTCATTACATACACCCCTCCTTTTAGAAATTGTGTCCCACAATTTTCCTAAGCTTAAAAATAAATTTTAAACTTAATTTAGAGAACAAGTATATTCTCTACCAAATAGATTCTTAGTTCTATACTAACTAAAAATATATTCATCCAAAATAAAGAAAACAATCAAAAATCAGAATTACCTTAATCTGAAAATAGCTTAGGATAATTCATCCTAACTTTGTCTTCTAATTCCCATGTGCAATCACTAGGATCAAGACTCCACTGTACCTTCACAAGTTTCAGAGATTTATTCCTCAACTTCTTCACATCTTTTGCCAAAATTCCCACTGGATCCTTTTCATAAATCAAATTAGGATTTATCTGCACTTGGGTTGGGGTTTCAAGAATTTCTGCCTTGTCATGGACCCATCTTCTCAATTGTGATACATGAAAAACATCATGTATACCTTGCATGTTTTCTGGTAATTCCAACTTATATGCCAAGGGACCAATTCTCTCCAGAATTTTGTATGGTCCAATATATCTTGGGGTTAATTTGCCTTGTTTTCCAAACCTCAGCACATTTTTCATGGGTGAGATTTTGATGAAAACAAAATTTCCCACCTCATATTCTACCTGCCTCCTTCTCATGTCTGCAAATTTCTTTTGCCTATCTTGAGCTGCTGTCATTCTTCTTCTTACCAACTCAATTTTCTCCTTGGTTTCTTGTATGTACTCAGGTCCTAAAATAGACCTTTCTCCTGCTTCTACCCAGCAAACAGGTGACAAATAGGGTTTACCATATAAGGCTTCAAATGGAGCCATTCCTATGGTGCTTTGGTAGCTGTTGTTGTATGTAAATTCAACTAGATGAAGATAATCTTCCCAGTTGCCCCCAAAATCCAGTATACATGCCCTCAACATGTCCTCCAAAACTTTGTTTACCACCTCAGTCTGCCCATCTGATTGAGGATGGTAGGCAGTACTTAAACATAGTTCACTTCCCATTGCTTCTTGAAAGCTTCTCCAGAATTTTGAAGTGAAGATGGTATCCCTATCACTCACAATGGTTTTGGGAATGCCATGTAACCTTACCACTTCTTTTATAAAAATTTGAGCTAGTTTTGGTGCTGTTCTTTCTGACTTGACTGGGATGAAGTGTGCTACCTTGGTTAGCCTATCAACTATCACCCATATGCTTGTATTACCTCTCTTAGATCTAGGCAGTCCATCTATGAAGTCCATAGATATGTCTTCCCACTTCCACTGTGGTACACTAAGAGGTTGCATCAACCCTGATGGTCTTTGAGTTTCAGCCTTGACTTGTTGGCAAGTCATACATTTGGCAATGTACTTAGCTATATCAGATTTCATCCCCTTCCACCAGAAGTCTCTTTTCAAATTTTGATACATTTTTGTGTTACCTGGGTGTATGGAGTATTTACTTCTGTGATATTCATTCAATATCTCCTTCTTCAATTCTATGTCCTCTGGTACACACATCCTATTCTGGTATCTCACATAACCATCTTTATCAATGTGGTGATTCATTACTTCCTCCCCTCTTGAGAGGAGCATTCTCTTCTCTAATAAGTGAGCATCTTGTTCTTGCATTTTTCCTACCTTCAGAATTAAATCTGGTTGAAGTGTCATTAAGCTTAACTTCCCTTTATCTTCTTGTGCACCATGCATCTGCTCATTAATGTGCACACAACCATTCTCCCCAATCTCTAACTCAGTTAGCAAAAATAAATTTTTAAATTCTTCTATCATCATCATAGCCAATTTAGCATGCTGTCTACTTAGAGCATCTGCAACTTTGTTTGCTTTCCCTGGTGTATAAAGTATGTCAAAGTCATAGGCAGCTAAGAACTCCACCCATCTATGTTGCCTCATGTTCAAATCTTTTTGTGAAAACAAATATTTTAGAGACTTGTGGTCAGTGTAAAGTTCAAACTTAGTGCCTAACAAATAATGTCTCCAAAGTTTTAAAGCATATATCACAGCTGCTAATTCGAGATCATGTGTGGCATACCTTACTTCATGGGGTTTAAGTTGTCTGGATGCATATGCAATGACTTGGCCTTGTTGCATCAACACTGCACCCAAGCCAAATCCACTAGCATCAGTGTATACCACTAATTCTTCATTTCCATGTGGTACCTTTAGAATTGGAGCATTCACCAATGCCTCCTTCAACTGTTCAAAAGACTTTTCACATTTCTCTGACCAAACAAAAGCTTGGTTCTTCCTGGTTAGGTTAGTGAGTGGTGTAGAAATTTTTGAAAAATCTTTTATAAACCTCCTATAATACCCTGCCATCCCCATAAATGACCTCACTTCACTCACAGTGCTTGGCCTCTTCCATGCTTGAATAGCCACTACTTTATTGGGGTTCACAGAAATTCCTTTGGCAGATATAACATGGCCAAGAAAATGTACTTCCTCCTTCCAAAACACACATTTTGAAAATTTTGCCTTTAAATCTTTTTCCCTTAATCTAGACAAAACCAGGTGCAAATGATGCTTATGTTCTTCCACTGTCTTGGAATAAATCAAAATGTCATCTATAAAAATAAGCACAAACTTGTCTAAACAATCTCTAAAGGTTCTGTTCATTAAATCTACAAAGTAAGATGGTGCATTGGTCAAGCCAAATGGCATAACCAAAAATTCATACAACCCATACCTAGTGTTAAAGGCAGTGTACTTGATGCTTGATTCTTCCACCTTCATTTGATGAAAACCAGATGCTAAGTCTAGTCTAGAAAATACTTTTGCCCCTGCTAATTGATCAAAAAGATCATCTATTCTTGGCAATGGGTATTTATTTTTAATAGTTACTTTGTTTAATTCTCTATAATCTATGCAGAGTCTTAAGGAGCCATCTTGCTTCTTAACAAATACCACTGGTGCTCCCCAGCAAGAATTACTTGGTCTTATAAAACCCTTTTCTTCCAATTCTTCTAACTGTTTCTTTAATTCTTTTAGTTCATTTGGCCCCATTCTAGTTGGCTTTTTAATCACTGGGCTTGCTCCTGGAACTAGATTGATCTGGAATTCTACTGGTCTATGGTGTGGAATACCCTTGACCTCACCAAACACATCCAAATATTCATTGACTATGGGAATTTCTTCAATGGTTAGTTCACTGAAATCTTTTTCTGAGTCAACTAAATGATATAGTTTTCCTTCCTTAGCTACCTCACATAAAACTGTGATTCTCTGGCCTCTAGAATTTTGCAATGATATGGTGGACGAGTCTAAATTAATTATGGCTTTAAATTGCCTTAACCAGTCTACCCCCAATATAACACCTATATTTGGGTAATTCAAAACATATAAATTGGAAATAAACATATTTCCTCCTATGTTTAACTCCACATCCACACAAATCATATTTAAAACACTAGAACTCCCCAATGGACTTTGTATATGCAATGGGGTTTCAACCAATATGCAATTCAGTTTTAGCATTTTAACCAATTCATAAGAAATTAAGGAGTGAGTTGCCCCAGTATCATATACTACTGTTATGGGTATGGTACAAATAAGTAATGTACCTTCCACTTGGCTATGGTTTACAGTGTTACTCTCCACTGTGGCTTTGCCTTTTCCTTCCAAATTTGCCAATTTGCCTTGCTGTTTATACTCAGGACAATTCCTCTTCATATGCCCCTCTTTCCCACATAGATAGCATTTGAAAGCTCCTCCTTTCAATTCTGGACATTTTGGTTTGATATGCCCTTCCTTTCCACACTGATGGCACACAATTTTCTTCTTGTCTTCCTTAGCTTTGACATCTCCAGTGCTTTTGTTACTAGCCTCTTCTTTCTTCTTATCATAAGGGTGATACCTCCCCTTACCTTTCTTGTTATTATTGCTCTTAAAATTTCTGAACTTCTCCCTTTCCTTGTCATGCTGCTCCAACCTCAAAGCTAAGTCTATCACATGATCAAAAGTCTTGTCTGCATAGGGTAACATGGCTCTGCTAAGTCCTGGGTTCAGACCTTTTATGTACCTATCATTTTTAGATGCCTCATCTGCCACAAGCATTGCTCCATATGTGGAAAGCCCCTCAAACTTTTGAGTATATTCTGTGACAGTCATGGTTCCTTGTCTAAGTCTAATGAATTCTTCTAGCAAGGTAGTCTTTGCTGATGCTGGTACAAACCTTGCCTCCAACATCTCTTTGAATTGATTCCAAGTGATTTCATTCTCATTCCTTCCTGCAATGATTACTTCCCACCAGCTTAAAGCTACTCCTTTCAGCTGTCTTGAAGCCACTTGCCTCTTTCTTTGATCATCAAGTTGCATGTCATTGAAAATTCTTTCCAATGTTCTCAACCATGTTTGAATTTCCATGATACTCTCTGTCCCTTCAAAGCTTTTGCCTCCTAAATGAGTATATGTCTTAAGCAATTTTGAGAGTTCTTCATAGGTATTTTCTTGCCTTTGTCCTGCCCCATCCCTAAATGCTCTCACCAAGTCTTGCAGATTGACCACTGGTGGTGCATGGGAAGATCCTGCTCCCTGATTGGGTGGTCTCCCTACCATAGTTTGCTAATAATAATTTACATAGCTGGTTAGTTTGATATTTAGTTCCTTTTAATTTTATTTCTATCTAAGAACTTGATCCTTACTTCTACTATGTTGAATAACATAGCTCTGATACCAACTGAAATGACCCTCCTATTTCTACTCTAATTCCATAAGAATTTTTTTTTTTTTAAGGTAAAGAGGATATATATATATAGATAGATATATCATCCATTGCAATATAAATTCTCAGGGTCAATATCTTTATCCAATAAACCAAATATATATCCAGGATCACAATAATCAACCAATATAAATATATCAGTACATTCACAAAGGTAAGCACATACATATGAGGATGTATATGCCTCTCTTGTTTGAATCAGAGTTCTGGAAAACAAGAGGATATTGGATTGCTAAATTTTTTTTTGACCAAACAATCCACTGGTAACATACACATTAGTCTGTTTATCCTAACTAAGAAGTGATCAAGTAATAATCAGTAGTAAACAAGCTTTTAATACAGATGATCATGTTAAAGTCTGGGTAGTATCAAATTCAGTATAAAAGAAAGTGGATCCTAAGTGAACACAAGCAACATCTAGGCGTAATGGAAACGCGCCTAACTTATACACAAGAGATCACGAGTTCGAGTACTATGCTGGTTGGTTCAAACACAATTTTTGTTTTTTTTTTCATTTTTCTTCTGTACAGTTTGGGACCTGTTATCTACCTATATCCGCACATATATACTTTATTTTTGCCTATATTCCATCATACAAAACAATAATTCTTGCTTAATTATTTTTGAAACCCATTTCTACAACCTGGAAGGCTTCATGATTGATGTAAATTAAGGGTCTGTTGCTTGGGTTTTGTAAATGATAAGAGTGTTTATCATTATCCAGGTTTGAATTTCTTCTCACAAAATCTGTCTGGAATTAAGGATGCATTTGGTTAGAATCTGAGTGAAATTCAGATTCTTATCACAAATACAAAGGAAAAGGTGTGGTAAAATTTGCACTTAAACATGTTTATGTGCATATATATCTGCAACTATTTGGATCTGGCTTACTCTTCCCTTATTACAAATCCTTTCTTAAAAAAAATATTGTACATGAGACATTTGTATGAAACAAGTTTAACTATGGAAACCTTGCAGCCATATAAAACATTTAACCTATGCCTATTTCTTTTGCATACATATGCTATATTAGAAAATAAAACCATTTAAATTTTCTGAGAATCAACTCTCCAGATTTTCCAAAACTTAAATCCTTTCCAAAGATTCATGATTGACTAATGCATTTATAAAATGTAATCATTCAATTTTAACATGGTGTTCTTGCTAAATCTACTTACAAGATTTGATTAAAATTCTTTTTAAACATAACAGATATTTAACTTAATTCATAGTTTCCAGATACAAATCAATCTCTTAACAAAATGCCTAACAAAATATCCATCCAATATTCAACACTTAATACAAGTAGCAATTTAAATTGTCAATACATGCAGATTTCAACATTTAGGCTCTTATCTAACTAAGTTTAGCATGCTATATCTTCTTCTCAGAGCCTTGCTCCTACTCCTATTTAGTTGCTGCAATCCCTGAAAAAGCATTTGAAACTGCCTCATTTTAAATGAGACACCCCAGATGCCATTAGCACACTAGGGTCAGACACATGTCTGGTATGAGAAAGCTCACAAAAATAATAAGTTAATCAGGTTAAAGTTAAGTTAAGTACATATACAGAAAGTTCAGCCCTTTGGAATCAGGCAAATACTTGTGTGCATGCTCTGTGTCATTGTGCATGTGCACATTTTAATTCTCTTTCCAGAGACTACACATATGAGTATGGCACATACATTCAAGCATACAACTCAATCATAGACAAACAATCATTCATACCAAACAGGAGAATAACCAATATGAGTTAAATCATTTATTCAATTCCCATATTTCAAATCTGGGAAAAACTCTAGTTTTCTCATCATCTCAAGTATTATTCCCTTGGTATATTTATCTATCCTTGGTCTCATCTGCAATATTTATGAATCAATGGACACACTGTAATGAACTAATTCACTCCATTACACAAAGATCTCAGGACTTAAACAAGCCATGTGTCAACTTGTGTTACTCAAGCACACAAGTCATTCCTGCAGTGTTCTTGACCCCAATTTCCTAATCAGGTTTAAGTTAATAATAACTCTTTTGATTTTTCATGACAAAACCATTCAGTGATTCATTTTATTAGCTAAAACATCCATAACATGTCATCTCATATTATTCATAACCATACAGAGGCAAACAAGCAACAACCATTTGTTATTACAAAATAAGGTTCTGTATATATATATATATATTCATCCTGGTATTTTTAAAAGGAGTTTAGGCAACTAACATTGGCTTATAGCTTCTGGGAGAGTTTTTCTTTTGCAAACATTTGTGCTTGAGTTAAACTCAGGATGACCTGGTTTCACTGAATCACAAAATTTTGTTTGCTATGCATTTTATTGAATCAGGAGCATCAGCACATAGGCAACCCTATTGCACCCCTAATTCCTTTTTATTTCAAGCCTCAGCACTTATACATGAGTATATTGCAGCTCAACATTATTTACATCTTTCTGGGTTGAGCCAAAACCAATACTACTTACCTATTCTCAACATTTTATTTTCTGGGTATTTGTTTATATCCCTAAATATTAACATATCAGAGATCTGAGTGTATAAAACAGACATGTATGCTAACAACACATAAAACTTTGTTATAATAAAACAAGTGATCAACCAAAGAAAATCAAAACATATTCAGGTTTAAATTCTTAGATAAACATTCATATATGAAAATACTCTTTTAATAAAAATACTTTTATCTGGCTGCCTACATTAGGACTTATTGCCTTAGATTTTTGAGTGAGTTTTCTCACCTAGCTCTCTTCTTTGTTTCCTTAATTAATTGATGAGCTTCTGCCCTTAGCCTCAAGCTCTCTTCCTTCCCTTGTCTTATGATTTCTGTGGTGTTGTTTTTCTTCTTTTTTTTTTCAAAATTCTTTTCTGAGGAGGAGAGGAGGTTGCTGCATATATATGTATATATATACAGGGTCTCTCTCTTAGGGTTTTGGGTATTGGCTAAGTCCATTTTTTCCCACCAGAAAAATCATGTTATCTGCATTTTAAACCCAAAGTTTTACCCTTCCCGGCTTAATTTGGGTGAAGAGAAAAGTGGTTACACATTTTTTTTTCAGAAATTTGCTTTTCAGAAAATACTTTTCCCCTTGTCTACAATCATGCTAAAAATGTGACTTGATTTTTGTTATTTATTAAATACTCTTTTCTAATTCTGCCTATACCAAGCACTTCCCTGTTTTATCTTATTTTCCTATTTTTAGCTTTCATGTAAATGGTATGTACTTCCTTCATTTATTTATAAGAGGATTATTCCTTTTTTATATCTTCATTCTTTTTATTTCTGCTTATATTAAAATATGTCTGTATATCTTATTTCACTAGTTTAAACTCTAGTATTTTATTAACACATGTATATTTATATAAGCCTTACTGAAATAATTAGTACACCCTCCCATATATTCATACATCATTCTATACTGACACACACATGCACATGTACACTCAAAAATATTCAGTAGCATACATATATATATATTTACTCATGCATACTACTTTTAAGAATTTAATCTACATATATATATATATGTATATTTCCATACACATCAATATGTATGTATTCTTGGAGTTCAGGATTTTAGCTTATATTCATGTGCATTCCCTGTGCACACATGTAGACACACTGATACACTATCAAGCTATATCAATTCCTCCTTCAAAATTTATTTAAAACTTATTTTAAATTTATTTATATTTTCCAGAATAAATTCCTAAAATCTTGGGTCATTACAAAATCCAAAGAAACAATACGAGCTTTTACGATTTCAATTGTATAACCTGTCTCCTCAGGAGGCAGCTATAGCAGGCATAATATAATGGTACCTATGCTGGCTAATGTAACGTCCCAGATTTTCGCGCTCGAAAATCGACATCCGTACTTTACATCGTACTCGAATGCCGCAGATTCGATCGTTCAAATCCGAGTCGCCGGAGCTTATAACACAGTTAAGTAAATAACACAGCGGAATAAATGAATAATACATTGATATACAATATCCGATACAACAGAGTGATACAATGAATATCAATATACATCAGAGATATGATACAACAAATAGCAGCGGAAAAGAAAAACGATAATATCAGCAGCGGAACAAATAACTCTAAGATAGTCTTCAAGAGAGAACTCCAGCAGTAGCTCGAACTCCCAATAACGATACACCAAGAATAAGCAAGTGCAGTCCGATCCAAAGACTGAACTAGCTCCAGAAAATCTACTGAACCTGACTATCTGAAAAACCCAACTCTAGACTGCTCGTGTAGAAAATTATGAGCACCCAGAGTTTAGGAAATGAACAATAAACTCCGGATCAGTCATGGGACTGGTGTGAGCAACAAAAACAGTTTATCTTTAAAAACAAATAGCAGAGAATTTTAAAGTCAATTCGCAATGCTTTTGGAAAATGAAACTACCATAAGACCTCCCACCACACACACAATGCAAACGCAGAATTGGAGGAGATTTCTTCTTATGATAGTCAAAGATGCTTACTACGCAAAATCAAATCATTTTTGATATTATTATTAGTGCATAGTGTAGAAAACATTTCGAAAGTATAATATTAATCTTAGCCAGCATAGGCATTCCGCACTTATGCCTACTATAGCTACCATGTTCAATAGCAGGTTACCACCACATTCCATGGCAGGTAATACAACTAAAACCGTACACGTCGCGTATTGTTTCTTTGGATTTCCAACAAATGGTCAGGCTAAGGAACTTCCTATCCACGATGGGTACGTCCCTGGAATAGACGACCCGAGAACCTAACCGGATCTCTGCCAACACAAGGCTGGGTTACCTCTGCAAAAATAGGTAACTACTGACACGCGTATGCCATCCCCCGATCGTCACCGATCTTCCCGAGGATCCCCGATTCGCAACAACCACAAAGTAATAAACTTGCAGCAACCACAGAGGTTAAGTATCTGGGCTCCATACCATGATACCACCTTTATCCAGAAGGAATGACATACACTAAGGGGCGCTACTCCCTAGAACCTTGCTGCATCCTTCCTGTTTTGACCATTTTCCGGGGTGTGAGGCTCGACGAAGTCTCGTCCACAAAGCTACGCTTTGTCACAAAGCCATGCTTCGGGTCAAACAAATGATCAACCTATGATCACAAAGATATAAGATCAAATAAATGATCATATCGCAAATGATCAAACACTGATTATCACACAGCAACACTCAGCATGCCACATTACCAAATTGGGATATATCGCTGATAACTTCAACTACATAACCTCTGAGCTCGTATGTCTCAGAGAAGGGTGTTAAGCTAAGAGAATAAATTCTCCGCCACCAACAGATATGTATTTGAAAGAAATCGGCTTTATATCTCAAAGTGTAATGTCAGACATGTATCCATATAAGTCTGTTCCGGGTTCGAACAGAACCGAAGGCACTTCTCACGAAGCCCTTGCAAATCCGGATAATTTTCAAATCACGTCCAGACTTCCCATCACAAAAAGAGTGATATAAATCTCTATACCGGGAGCTACCCAGTGCAGAGACATTCGACAGGTTGTCCTTTCATTTTCGAAAATATCCGGTCTTCAACACCGATCTTCAAATGCGATCCATATACGACGTATCACTATTCGGAATGAGTTAGACGACCCAAAGGTCCTTTCTCGGCTAACCCGAATAGTGAGCGAAATATTTAAAAACATATGGATATTGGGATTTCAATTAAGTCACAATTTAACCCCAAACTTTCTTTTCAAATGGTTTAACAAATTACCATTTTAATCTTTTTAAATAAAAAGATTCAATTCACCAAGTTCACTCAGTTTTCACAAGGATTCATTCACAGATTTTCCAAATCGATTTCCATTTCAATTTAATTAATTCGTTGAATCTTTAAATCAAAGATTTAACAAATAGCTTTCAAAACAATTTCATTTCGAATGGTTTAAACAAATCATCATTTTAAATTTGTTAAAAATAGACAGATTTAATTCATAGCTTTCAAAAAGAATTCAGTCATAACTTGGAAAATCCATTTTTCAATTCACTTGAAATTCCTTTAATTTAAACTGGAATTTCTTTGCTTATCTAAAAGCTTTTATCATTTGAAAACAACAGCTTTCAATTTGGAAATCTGATTCATTCACACGAGTTAAGGTTCTTTGGGTTAAATATCCAAATTCTCAACTTATACTTTTAAAATGGTTTAGATTCATATAAACACCCTTATATCATCTTAAATCCCTAGTTTCAAATCATAGGATTAAATTTCAGACTTGAATTCTAATTTAAATCAAATTATTTAAATTTTCAAAACTCGATTTAAGTTATTCAAAATAACTTTTATCTTTGAAATTCTATTTCAAAAGCTTTTCACATTTAAACCCAAATTTCTAATTTCAAAATCAATTGAAATTAAAATTTCAATTTCAAAAACATCAAATTTAAATTATCTGTGACTTAACCGATTTCCACGTGAAATCCATATTTTGTGTGTGTAATAAGTGTGGTCCAGGGGTTTAACACAATAGTGCAACACAATGAATCATCACAGATCAGAATACAGAAATATAGTTGATAAACGATATAAACTATATCGCTTATCGTTCATGCACAGACCACAGATATATATAAATATCACAGGTAATAAATTACATCATAGATAATGTATCACAGATCACAACATAAATCAGGGTGTATCACAAGGCATCATATATCAGGGATATCAAACCATCAAATCAATAAAATCCAAAACATTCACAAGTAAGGTCAATTAATTATCGGATAAATTTTAATCAGATTTATTACTTGTGAATTACTAGTCCTGGTTAATCAATCATTAACTAATTACCAACCATTTTAAATTTATTAACATTTAATCTTTTATTAATTAACTTAACCTTTAATTAATTATTCTCAAATTAATCACCTTAGTTTATAAATCATATTAAATCTTTAACCTTTAAACCGATTTCATAATTAATTAACTCCTTAATTGCTTTCATTAAGCAATTATCCTTAAGTGATTGATTACCTTTTAGATTACTTTTAATTACTTAATTAATTCAAAGATGGATCATTTATCTTGATTTATCACTTTATTATCATTAATTTCTTTAATTATCCACCCTAGTTCATTAAAGATAACCCTTTTTATCTTAATTAATGACTTAATCATATTCTTAAAACTTCATTTGAAAACACTTAAGAATATATTTTTTTTCTTATTTAATCCATTATTTCAAAACCAATTCAAAATCTATATATTTATCATATTTGAATTTAAAGTTTAAGTTTGTTTGACAAAACATGATAAATACTTCACTTTCATTCTTAAGCTTTGAAAACTTGTTTACTTAGTTTTGAAAACTTTGTTTAGATTTTAAAACCTGGATCATGATTTACATTTTTAAATTTTAAAACCTGTTATGTTTTAAAACCTGGCTTCAAGCTAAACTACCCCGAGAGCAACTTCGAGCTATGCCATCATCTTCCCGAGACAAACCCCAATTTCCTTCTTCACAAAGTTGCTAAAGTTTTTAGAAAAAAAACTGGAACAAATCTCCCACATTTTTACTCGAGTCATTCGCTAACAAAACCGGTTGCTCCTTCGAGTTTCTCCCCAGCCCAAATTCCCTGACACACGAACGATGCCGTGCACGTGCACGATCGACGCAACCACCTCCGGCCAAGTCTTCGACCACCACCAGGTCGCCGTTGATCACCCCAAACCTCCAGACCACCCAGCAACTTGAATCGACATCGAGAATGAAATCGAGTCATCTCGACCAATTCGAACCCAAAACTAGTAGCAGCTCGAACCCATAAACACCATCGCCGCTGATCATCTCGACCACCAGCGACCACGTCCCCCTACCAGAACCTTCGCCGTAGTCCCCTCTACCTTTCCCTTGAACCACGTGCAACTCGGTCAACTCGTGATGATGAAATCGTCATGTTTACAGACCACCACCAAACTCAACGTTAAACCCTACTTTTGATTCGACCAAACGAATCACGCAATACAAAATTTTCCTAGTATTTTTCTCGTATCCCCCGATGTACCAGCTAGCTTCGACAAAAACCCCGAGCCCTAAAAGTTCACCGATCACCAGATTTTCACGAAAACCCATTTCCCGTTCAACTCCCTCAAGCTCGAGAATTTCTAAGTTAAAATTCATAATTTCTTCATTAAAAATCATGGTTCACTAAGGCGAACATGATCATAAAGTCAAAACTCAAAATTTAATACATTATATTTTTGATAAAATTTGATTTTACTGTGTTTTAGCCCATTTCAGTAAACCCACTCATTTTTATTACAAAGAAATATTTTTAAAACTTTGGTCTTCATAATTTGAACAATTTTTGTTTAATCATCAAAGTTTAACAGCGAATGATTAAAGAGATTTGTATTTTTTTTTCTTCTTTTTTTGTTTAGCCTGTAAACATTAAAACAGGGATATCTGCCTGTACATGCATCCTTAATCCTTATATATATATCCACACCTAGGCAGCTATATCATACAAGCATAACCATATTTCAATACAAGATCAAACAACGAGAAACGTATCGGATTCAAAAGGTTTGCTCACCTCGAATTGAAGAACAGAGACAGTGAACAGGCAGAGCTTTTATCTTTTGCTCTGAAACGATACATGCATTTGATCTGCTTATCTTTGCATTTGTTTTAAATCTGTATTTTGATTAGAGATTGCTAGCTGCTGTTGAGATTCCAGGCTCGATTATCCAGACTTTAGTTTGTTCTCAGGTTGAAGAAAATTTGGTTACAGGCTTTAAAGTTGAATTTTGTTTTTAGGCTTTGAAATGAACGCAAATGGAATGGAGTGTTGATGTATATAAAAGAGAAGATGTACATAATGATGTTTGTTTTATAAAAAAAAATATAGGGCACGGCTGAAGGCAGTTTGCATTATAGCTGAGGTATGTTGCATTGTACTTTATGTCTCCATACTCTTGTTTTTCCTCCAGCCCTTGGCTTTTCCAGATTTTTGTTTTGCTTTGCATATATACATATGCTGTCTTACTTTTTCTTCAAACGGTGGCTGCATACTTGTCTTTCTTTACTTGCCTTTGTTCTTAACTATGCAGATTGTCTTGTATTTCATTTGTTTTATTTTTTTGTTAATATTTGTACTTTGCTTTGTTTCATTTGTTTGTACCGACTTTTGTAATTTGATTTCGGCTGGAGATATTATTTTGTTATGGTGGCTAATATGATATCAGTAAATAAAATTTGTTTATGTTTATTTCTTGCCTGCCTTGTTTGCATACCTGTATTCTTTTGTTTGTATTTCTTTATTTTGTCTTTGTCTTGTTTACTAAAATGTTGTTTTAATTATTTTATTTTCAATGGTGGCTGCTAGTGTGTTTCATTTTAAATGTGTCTTTGTTTTATTGTTGTTTATACTATCTATATTGCTTTATTACTTGTATTTGTTATTTTATTACTTTATAATATAATTGTATTTCTAATTTATTCTATTTCAAACATTTACTTCTATTTCAACTTAAATATTATCATCTTCATTTATTTATAAACCCTTTATTTAAGTTTTAAATTCAAATAGAAATATATATATCTACATATATATATTAAATTTACTCTTATATACCTAAATATGTATATATACATTCAATATACAAACATATACTCACATATACACTATTTATAATATTTTAATCCCAAATGATTTATACAGAATATACTTGGATATCGGGGAAACTCGCTCTCAATTTATCAATTAAATTTACAAATTTTTATCTAAAATTTATTTAATCATAAATTTAACTCAAGAATTCATTTAATTATAAATTTAAATAAATTTAAATTTCGGGATCGTGACAAATTTCCCCCCTTAAAAGAATTTCGTCCTCGAAATTCGCAGGCACGAAAACAACGCAGAGATAGATAGATCTGATCTCCTACAATTCCTTAAACACAAGATACGGATTCCGAATTCAAGTCGGAATATCACAAAATACATACCGATTTGTCCCTCTTCGGACTTTGGTATTCACAAGAAATTACGATAGAATTTCAATTCTGGTTTCAAACGATATCGTTTTATTGATTCAATCCAAATTATACTTCATATTCTATTAATCACTTTAACTCAATTTAAAATTTTCAATTTCAAATTCATTAATGTTTTAAAAACGAAAAGCTGATAAGAAACCGATGAAATACGAAGTAACGACTTTCTACAACGATTCGTAGAGCCATCATCATATCGAAACTTCTTTCTGGAGCTGATATGAAGCAATGAAAAGAATTTGGAAACGAATCAAAGAAGATTGATAGGAAAGTTATTTCCACTGTTGCAGGGTATTGACCATTTATAGTCGTATTCCCTTGTCCCCTATCTCGTCTTCTTCTTGCACTCATATCTACTATCGGTGGATAGTAAGAGAATTTACTGAGACGTTCAGACGGATATCTTAAGGATATACTCATTCTAGAGTTTACTTCACTCTATCTCTAATGAGCTACTTAACGTGTTACACTCCTGAGCTAAAGTTCAACCTTAGTTCTGATACCAAATGTAACGTCCCAGATTTTCGCGCTCGAAAATCGACATCCGTACTTTACATCGTACTCGAATGCCGCAGATTCGATCGTTCAAATCCGAGTCGCCGGAGCTTATAACACAGTTAAGTAAATAACACAGCGGAATAAATGAATAATACATTGATATACAATATCTGATACAACAGAGTGATACAATGAATATCAATATACATCAGAGATATGATACAACAAATAACAGCGGAAAAGAAAAACGATAATATCAGCAGCGGAACAAATAACTCTAAGATAGTCTTCAAGAGAGAACTCCAGCAGTAGCTCGAACTCCCAATAACGATACACCAAGAATAAGCAAGTGCAGTCCGATCCAAAGACTGAACTAGCTCCAGAAAATCTACTGAACCTGACTATCTGAAAAACCCAACTCTAGACTGCTCGTGTAGAAAATTATGAGCACCCAGAGTTTAGGAAATGAACAATAAACTCCGGATCAGTCATGGGACTGGTGTGAGCAACAAAAACAGTTTATCTTTAAAAACAAATAGCAGAGAATTTTAAAGTCAATTCGCAATGCTTTTGGAAAATGAAACTACCATAAGACCTCCCACCACACACACAATGCAAACGCAGAATTGGAGGAGATTTCTTCTTATGATAGTCAAAGATGCTTACTACGCAAAATCAAATCATTTTTGATATTATTATTAGTGCATAGTGTAGAAAACATTTCGAAAGTATAATATTAATCTTAGCCAGCATAGGCATTCCGCACTTATGCCTACTATAGCTACCATGTTCAATAGCAGGTTACCACCACATTCCATGGCAGGTAATACAACTAAAACCGTACACGTCGCGTATTGTTTCTTTGGATTTCCAACAAATGGTCAGGCTAAGGAACTTCCTATCCACGATGGGTACGTCCCTGGAATAGACGACCCGAGAACCTAACCGGATCTCTGCCAACACAAGGCCGGGTTACCTCTGCAAAAATAGGTAACTACTGACACGCGTATGCCATCCCCCGATCGTCACCGATCTTCCCGAGGATCCCCGATTCGCAACAACCACAAAGTAATAAACTTGCAGCAACCACAGAGGTTAAGTATCTGGGCTCCATACCATGATACCACCTTTATCCAGAAGGAATGACATACACTAAGGGGCGCTACTCCCTAGAACCTTGCTGCATCCTTCCTGTTTTGACCATTTTCCGGGGTGTGAGGCTCGACGAAGTCTCGTCCACAAAGCTACGCTTTGTCACAAAGCCATGCTTCGGGTCAAACAAATGATCAACCTATGATCACAAAGATATAAGATCAAATAAATGATCATATCGCAAATGATCAAACACTGATTATCACACAGCAACACTCAGCATGCCACATTACCAAATTGGGATATATCGCTGATAACTTCAACTACATAACCTCTGAGCTCGTATGTCTCAGAGAAGGGTGTTAAGCTAAGAGAATAAATTCTCCGCCACCAACAGATATGTATTTGAAAGAAATCGGCTTTATATCTCAAAGTGTAATGTCAGACATGTATCCATATAAGTCTGTTCCGGGTTCGAACAGAACCGAAGGCACTTCTCACGAAGCCCTTGCAAATCCGGATAATTTTCAAATCACGTCCAGACTTCCCATCACAAAAAGAGTGATATAAATCTCTATACCGGGAGCTACCCAGTGCAGAGACATTCGACAGGTTGTCCTTTCATTTTCGAAAATATCCGGTCTTCAACACCGATCTTCAAATGCGATCCATATACGACGTATCACTATTCGGAATGAGTTAGACGACCCAAAGGTCCTTTCTCGGCTAACCCGAATAGTGAGCGAAATATTTAAAAACATATGGATATTGGGATTTCAATTAAGTCACAATTTAACCCCAAACTTTCTTTTCAAATGGTTTAACAAATTACCATTTTAATCTTTTTAAATAAAAAGATTCAATTCACCAAGTTCACTCAGTTTTCACAAGGATTCATTCACAGATTTTCCAAATCGATTTCCATTTCAATTTAATTAATTCGTTGAATCTTTAAATCAAAGATTTAACAAATAGCTTTCAAAACAATTTCATTTCGAATGGTTTAAACAAATCATCATTTTAAATTTGTTAAAAATAGACAGATTTAATTCATAGCTTTCAAAAAGAATTCAGTCATAACTTGGAAAATCCATTTTTCAATTCACTTGAAATTCCTTTAATTTAAACTGGAATTTCTTTGCTTATCTAAAAGCTTTTATCATTTGAAAACAACAGCTTTCAATTTGGAAATCTGATTCATTCACACGAGTTAAGGTTCTTTGGGTTAAATATCCAAATTCTCAACTTATACTTTTAAAATGGTTTAGATTCATATAAACACCCTTATATCATCTTAAATCCCTAGTTTCAAATCATAGGATTAAATTTCAGACTTGAATTCTAATTTAAATCAAATTATTTAAATTTTCAAAACTCGATTTAAGTTATTCAAAATAACTTTTATCTTTGAAATTCTATTTCAAAAGCTTTTCACATTTAAACCCAAATTTCTAATTTCAAAATCAATTGAAATTAAAATTTCAATTTCAAAAACATCAAATTTAAATTATCTGTGACTTAACCGATTTCCACGTGAAATCCATATTTTGTGTGTGTAATAAGTGTGGTCCAGGGGTTTAACACAATAGTGCAACACAATGAATCATCACAGATCAGAATACAGAAATATAGTTGATAAACGATATAAACTATATCGCTTATCGTTCATGCACAGACCACAGATATATATAAATATCACAGGTAATAAATTACATCACAGATAATGTATCACAGATCACAACATAAATCAGGGTGTATCACAAGGCATCATATATCAGGGATATCAAACCATCAAATCAATAAAATCCAAAACATTCACAAGTAAGGTCAATTAATTATCGGATAAATTTTAATCAGATTTATTACTTGTGAATTACTAGTCCTGGTTAATCAATCATTAACTAATTACCAACCATTTTAAATTTATTAACATTTAATCTTTTATTAATTAACTTAACCTTTAATTAATTATTCTCAAATTAATCACCTTAGTTTATAAATCATATTAAATCTTTAACCTTTAAACCGATTTCATAATTAATTAACTCCTTAATTGCTTTCATTAAGCAATTATCCTTAAGTGATTGATTACCTTTTAGATTACTTTTAATTACTTAATTAATTCAAAGATGGATCATTTATCTTGATTTATCACTTTATTATCATTAATTTCTTTAATTATCCACCCTAGTTCATTAAAGATAACCCTTTTTATCTTAATTAATGACTTAATCATATTCTTAAAACTTCATTTGAAAACACTTAAGAATATATTTTTTTTCTTATTTAATCCATTATTTCAAAACCAATTCAAAATCTATATATTTATCATATTTGAATTTAAAGTTTAAGTTTGTTTGACAAAACATGATAAATACTTCACTTTCATTCTTAAGCTTTGAAAACTTGTTTACTTAGTTTTGAAAACTTTGTTTAGATTTTAAAACCTGGATCATGATTTACATTTTTAAATTTTAAAACCTGTTATGTTTTAAAACCTGGCTTCAAGCTAAACTACCCCGAGAGCAACTTCGAGCTATGCCATCATCTTCCCGAGACAAACCCCAATTTCCTTCTTCACAAAGTTGCTAAAGTTTTTAGAAAAAAAACTGGAACAAATCTCCCACATTTTTACTCGAGTCATTCGCTAACAAAACCGGTTGCTCCTTCGAGTTTCTCCCCAGCCCAAATTCCCTGACACACGAACGATGCCGTGCACGTGCACGATCGACGCAACCACCTCCGGCCAAGTCTTCGACCACCACCAGGTCGCCGTTGATCACCCCAAACCTCCAGACCACCCAGCAACTTGAATCGACATCGAGAATGAAATCGAGTCATCTCGACCAATTCGAACCCAAAACTAGTAGCAGCTCGAACCCATAAACACCATCGCCGCTGATCATCTCGACCACCAGCGACCACGTCCCCCTACCAGAACCTTCGCCGTAGTCCCCTCTACCTTTCCCTTGAACCACGTGCAACTCGGTCAACTCGTGATGATGAAATCGTCATGTTTACAGACCACCACCAAACTCAACGTTAAACCCTACTTTTGATTCGACCAAACGAATCACGCAATACAAAATTTTCCTAGTATTTTTCTCGTATCCCCCGATGTACCAGCTAGCTTCGACAAAAACCCCGAGCCCTAAAAGTTCACCGATCACCAGATTTTCACGAAAACCCATTTCCCGTTCAACTCCCTCAAGCTCGAGAATTTCTAAGTTAAAATTCATAATTTCTTCATTAAAAATCATGGTTCACTAAGGCGAACATGATCATAAAGTCAAAACTCAAAATTTAATACATTATATTTTTGATAAAATTTGATTTTACTGTGTTTTAGCCCATTTCAGTAAACCCACTCATTTTTATTACAAAGAAATATTTTTAAAACTTTGGTCTTCATAATTTGAACAATTTTTGTTTAATCATCAAAGTTTAACAGCGAATGATTAAAGAGATTTGTATTTTTTTTTCTTCTTTTTTTGTTTAGCCTGTAAACATTAAAACAGGGATATCTGCCTGTACATGCATCCTTAATCCTTATATATATATCCACACCTAGGCAGCTATATCATACAAGCATAACCATATTTCAATACAAGATCAAACAACGAGAAACGTATCGGATTCAAAAGGTTTGCTCATCTCGAATTGAAGAACAGAGACAGTGAACAGGCAGAGCTTTTATCTTTTGCTCTGAAACGATACATGCATTTGATCTGCTTATCTTTGCATTTGTTTTAAATCTGTATTTTGATTAGAGATTGCTAGCTGCTGTTGAGATTCCCGGCTCGATTATCCAGACTTTAGTTTGTTCTCAGGTTGAAGAAAATTTGGTTACAGGCTTTAAAGTTGAATTTTGTTTTTAGGCTTTGAAATGAACGCAAATGGAATGGAGTGTTGATGTATATAAAAGAGAAGATGTACATAATGATGTTTGTTTTATAAAAAAAAAATATAGGGCATGGCTGAAGGCAGTTTGCATTATAGCTGAGGTATGTTGCATTGTACTTTATGTCTCCATACTCTTGTTTTTCCTCCAGCCCTTGGCTTTTCCAGATTTTTGTTTTGCTTTGCATATATACATATGCTGTCTTACTTTTTCTTCAAACGGTGGCTGCATACTTGTCTTTCTTTACTTGCCTTTGTTCTTAACTATGCAGATTGTCTTGTATTTCATTTGTTTTATTTTTTTGTTAATATTTGTACTTTGCTTTGTTTCATTTGTTTGTACCGACTTTTGTAATTTGATTTCGGCTGGAGATAGTATTTTGTTATGGTGGCTAATATGATATCAGTAAATAAAATTTGTTTATGTTTATTTCTTGCCTGCCTTGTTTGCATACCTGTATTCTTTTGTTTGTATTTCTTTATTTTGTCTTTGTCTTGTTTACTAAAATGTTGTTTTAATTATTTTATTTTCAATGGTGGCTGCTAGTGTGTTTCATTTTAAATGTGTCTTTGTTTTATTGTTGTTTATACTATCTATATTGCTTTATTACTTGTATTTGTTATTTTATTACTTTACAATATAATTGTATTTCTAATTTATTCTATTTCAAACATTTACTTCTATTTCAACTTAAATATTATCATCTTCATTTATTTATAAACCCTTTATTTAAGTTTTAAATTCAAATAGAAATATATATACATATATATATTAAATTTACTCTTATATACCTAAATATGTATATATACATTCAATATACAAACATATACTCACATATACACTATTTATAATATTTTAATCCCAAATGATTTATACAGAATATACTTGGATATCGGGGAAACTCGCTCTCAATTTATCAATTAAATTTACAAATTTTTATCTAAAATTTATTTAATCATAAATTTAACTCAAGAATTCATTTAATTATAAATTTAAATAAATTTAAATTTCGGGATCGTGACAGCTAAGATTTATATTCTACTTTCGAAAAGTTTTCTACACTATGCACTAATAATAATATCAAAAAGAATTTGATTTTTGCGTAGTAAGCATCTTTGACTATCATAAGAAGAAATCTCCTCCAAGTCTGCGTTTGCATTGTGTGTGTGGTGGGAGGTCTTATGGTAGTTTCATTTTCCAAAGGCATTGCGAAATTTACCTTAAAATCTTCCTGTTGTTTATTTTAAAGAATAACTGTTTTACGATCTCACACCAGTCACCATGACTGACTCGGAGTTTATTGTTTCCCTTCTAAACTCTGGGTGCCCACCAATTTTCACACGGGCAGTCTAGAGTTAGATTATCAGGATATTCTGGATATTCTGGAGCTTGGAGATAAGATGGATGACGAGACGTAGTATTTGTATTTGATAGCATTTATTCCGCGGTGTATTCTGTATGAGGACAAGTTTATATAACTGTCCATTGTTGTATTGAGTTGTATATTGACTCTGATGATTGATGTATGTATAAAATGATATAGTTCTGTGTTTAAAGATTATTCATTTATCTATTATATATTGTTCCGCTGCGATATGTGAGATTCTGATATTGTCTCTGTTCTGTATCTGTTGTTGTTTTGTTGTTCTTCTTTCTTCTCTTCTTCTTCTGTTCTCTTCTTCTGCCTTTTTCTTCTTTCTAAAACCCTCACTATTGGAGTTTCCGGCGTTCGATTTCTCGGCAGTCGATAAAGTGAGTATCGATGTTGAATTTTCGAAAGTCGAAAACTTCAGGATGTGACAGAGACAGTGGCCAAAATGGTTATTTCACGTTAATTAAATAAATTATTATTAAATTGATTAAATCACTTTTTAATTTCAAATCTTATAATTAACCGATTTTATCATTTTTGATTACTTAGACATTTACAGTAATTCAAAACAAATTTACATATCAATTCAGTGTTGATTATTACACAAATTACAGTGTTCAATTTCAACTGTAATTAAATCCAATTAATTATAATTTAATTCCAATAAATTTATTTAATTTGATTTCAATATTTTTATTTAATCACTCATTACTCTATGGGCATAGTTAACATTGATTTATATTTTATTGCATTAATATTCTCCAATTATCATCCTTTACCATATTAGTTGCAATAATTCAATTATATTGAATTTTTTTTTCGATTTTCACATTAGTTAAAATTTAAATCCCAATAATTTAATTTATCTTGGTTGTACTCATATTATTAAATTAATTATTGCCTTATGTATGTAATCGACACTTCTGTACATTTTATTGCATTCACCTTTTACAGTTATCGTCTTCGCTCATTTTGCGTAACATTTAATTTCATTTAATTATAATTGATTAAATAAATTGGTAACAGATAACAGTTGTCACCATTTCTATATTTAATCACATTTGTATGTTTGTTATCTGCACACAAATGTTATATTTATTTACACAACACAAATTTTCTTCAATTACAATTTATTAGTTACTATTTCATTTATTAATACAACATCTAAATAATCAATTACGATTTTAATCCAATTATCAATTAATACACACATTATTACAATTAATTTACAATCTATTACCAATTATAACTCTTTAATCATTTAAATTAATTGGAATTACATTTAAATCAGTTATCAATTACCTTAAATTAATACTATTACATTTCATTCCTATTATATTCTTATTATTAAATCATAAATTTTATTTCTTCTAACATTAAATCACAAAACCTTATTAAATTAACTATTTTTTAATTATCGAAAATTACAGATCGTTACACTAGACCGTTACAAGGTCTGCCTACCAAATCGCTTCCAGATTAATTAATATTACAATTACAGATTACATACTGTCTATTTCCATTAATCTGCCTTATGCCATTTTAACTTCGGATTTTGTTATTTCACAATTTTTCTTTTGTTTACGTAAATGGTGTTTAAATTTCACGCCCGTTCAATCCGTATGGTTTGTCTATACTTTTTATACTGTTTTGTTACAGATTTATACTTGCTTTTAGGGTTCATTTAATTCACATTTTCCACCCTAATTTACGTTCTCCTTTTCAGAGATTTAATCTGTACAAAAATTTATCCAATAGCAACAAACCATTTAATTGCATAAAGTTCCACTTTTTACGTTTAAAGCCGCATATGAAATAAACACCATATACCAATTAAAATTCCCAATTTTGTTCTATAACCATATTCAGAATTATGTAATTATACCAACCAAATTTCCAATTTTATTCAAAGAACGTATTCTGAATTTACCGACTAACCAGTTATGCCATTAAAAATTGAATAACAATTCTAATTCAATTTAATTAAACCAATCTCATTTACGCCATAAAACGTGAATAAGCAATTTATACGTTCCATATTTTAAACCAAACATGAATTAGAATTGAGAAGTTGTAGAAGAAGAAGTTACAATAATCTGCATCAAACCTCAATTATTAATAGAAATTAATTCATATTATCGTGCCAGAAAAGAACTGAAATTAAACTACTTTATTTTTCTATTTCATATTAATTCCCACTCACCTGGCACTTGAGCTTGTATAAATTTGAAAAGCTTTTCTTCTTCTTATCTTCCTTTTTTAAAATTCTTTAGAATTCTTCAAATAACTCTTATATATATTTTTAATTTGATTTGGAAGAGAATTATTTATTTAGTGGAGAAAGGAGGAAGAAGAATACACACAAATTTTTCTGTAGACTTATGGCGACGGCTGAATAAAAGATTAGGTTTTAGGTTAGATGGTTTATTTATAGATAGCGTGAGTGCATATAATCCATTAGATTTTCCTAGGTTAAATCATGTTCATCCGAACACCTCATGGTTATCCACTCTAGTTCATACACGTCACTGGACCAATAAAACGCTAGTAAATCAAAAACCACGTCACTCGGTACAATAGAAAACTGCCACATCAGAAAATAAATCAGCGTTCATTAATTATTCCCATTAACTGATTGCATTGCAAAATTTCCATTTTTGTTGTTTGTGCGTATACATTACACTTTTTGAGAGATTATACTCTCGCTCTTAATTGACTTTACAAATTGTTTCCCATTTTATAAATCTCAATAGATCTATATTTTAAATATTTGCATTTATTAGCAACCAATCCATCTTAATTTCCCAAATTTACATCTATAATAATTTCCTTTGTTATACATTATCATTAATGTCAATTATGTCATTAATTCAGCAAATCAATTTAATCCCAATCCTTATATATTTACCAATTGGGTATGTTACACATTTATTTACACTTTTGAATGTGTAAAATTAATTAGGATATATGTATATATATACAATTTAAACTAATCAATCCCTTGGTTAATTTTATTCATTCATAGTTAATTTTTGTAATTGATTGCTTACTAATTTTAACTATTCTCCATTGATTCTTGTTCGTTACAACATTTATTTATTAACGTTTTATCCTCCTTTCTAAATCTTCTGTTTATAAACATTAAAGATTTAAACTACAAGAATATATTTTATAAACAAATTTCTTTTCCTCATCTTACATGTTTACAATCTACGCTACTTTCCAATTAACGTACATTAGTAAATGTTGTAACGCATGTTAATTACAATTTTAACGTACATTAATTACTAATAATGTGCATTTATTGTCAATAAATCTTTTTACCATTTCTCTCCTTATACGTATGTTTGTGTGTGTATTAATACAATACTCTTGTTTCTAATTAATTTTATTAATCAAATTCAAACGTTTAAATGTGCGCATAAACGCGTAAGCTATTGAAAAAATTCTAAACTTTGTGTATATAATATGTTTCCCTTTTTAATAAGTTCTACCGACTCATTGCTGACTGTGTACATATGTAATTTAACACACATCAGCAATCAATCAATCAATTATAATTAATGTAAGCTACCAATTTCATATGTGTAATTGTTTCTGATGCCAAAACTTCAAACGGTCATAACTTCTTCGTTTGAACTCCGTTTGGAAAACATTATATATGAAAATTAATCAGAAAATTGCCATGAACACAATGGTATAAGTTTCGTGGCCAAATTCAAATATTTGAAAAATGTCCATCTTTCACAGTTGTCTAAGTTTACTAACTATATTTCCATTAATTAATTAGTATAAAAAACGTGAGGTGTACTTTAATTTACACGTTTCCTTTTAATATTCTTTTAATAATAACTTCTTCTATTTTAATTCCTTTTTAATTATTTTTTCCCTGAAATAACGGGGTATTACATTCTCCCTCCCCCCCTCCATAAAGGATTTCGTCCACGAAATCTCCAAAGACGGAAGAATGTTAATAGCAACCATCATCCAAAAACTACATCCATCTACTCATCCATCATCCATTTCTACCATTGTCCTTACTTTTTACTAATGTAGTTTATGATTTATGCAAAGTGAAATGCACATGAACTTACCTAATGTGGAAAAGTAGTCGGTCTACTTATTCAGTTGACCTCCTGTAATGCAAGTATGCTTATGCTATGCAACCAAATGTATGCAATTACCCTAGTATAATTGATAATTCTATATGTATGTTTCAATCGTTCACCCAAATGCACCATCCATATGCAACATCCATTTATATATACACACATATATATACCACCATGTGTAAATGCAATAGATAACAGGCATGCATATGCAGGTGTGTGTACCTAGTTGGCCGATTATCCTAATAAATATCTATCTAGTGCATGCAATGCATCCATTTGCAAACATTGGCATCCACTTGCAACCACAAGCAACCATCAAACATAACATGTCCTAATGGCATGTTTACAAAAATCCTACCAACACAAAGTGTCACCTAAAAAGATCCATCGAAGGATCCTAATTAGGAAAAGATCAAAGATAGGATGTTCAAAAGAAAACTTACCAACAAAAGATGTGGATATGAAATCCTAATCCTCTCCTTCGGGGCCATATCACGTACCGGTAGAGTAACGGTAGAGCATTATCAACAAGATATATCCTGAAATCAACCTCCCTCCATGGAGGAAGGCTAGTGACCTCCTCAAAAACATCATGGTACAAAGAAACAACTGGAACAGAACTAAGATCATCGGGCGATACGTCTAAAGAATAAAGGTAGTTAAGCATAACAGACCCTCGCGGATCACATGGAACCTCCAAGGTACGCCCACTGCACGTACCTAACAAGCTCCAATCACAATCTGAGATCGCCCCATACATCGACAACCAGTCCATACCCAAAATAAGACCAAAATCAGAGAAACCAAGAACGAATACCTCACAATCAAACTCTACTCCTAGAATCAAAATTTTCAAACCTCGAAAAAGCATCGACAAGTAAGCCGATCCTCCAACTGGATTTGAGACTACTACCGGATCAAAAATGATGGAAACATCTAAATGAAGTCCCTCAACAAGAGAACTAGAGATAAAGGAATGAGATGCTCCCGAATCAAACAAGGTATGTACTGAAATATCATAAATGGAACACAAACCTTCCACCATAACTTTCTCATACCCTTCCATTTGTTTTTCAAACTCTACAGTCAACCTTATCCTAGTAGGCTAATAATTCTATTTATCTAACTCCAAATTTATTTCTTCCCTTTCTAAGTGAATATCAAAACATTTTTACTTCGTCTTTTCACAAAGATCATAAATTTCTCAAAGCGAATTAGTCTTTAAAATATAAAGTCTGCCTTTTCATTTCTTTTACAATTTAGTTCAACTTTTGTTTTTTACCATTTGCATACAACTAGTAAGTCGCCTAAGATTTTAAAATCTTCCTATCTTCAAATTTCACAAAGTTAGAAAGTTTTAAAACTGCTAAATTCTCTTTTAATTTTTTAACTTACTAACATTTACCCGTATATTTCCAAATATTATTTATTTCAAAAAAAAGAAGTTTAGAACTAGTGCTTTATAGACTTTTTAAATTCCCTTTTTTTTTCAAAATTTCCAATTTAAAAGTAAAGTACACATTGGAGATAAGTGCAACAATGTGTAAAATAAATGCTAAACAATTATTGAAGAAAATAGCTTTCCTCCTATTTTTGTCAACCTCTTTCAGTTTTTCTTTTTAACGAAATTTAAGTGGTCTGTTTGATTATTTTATTGAACTAAAATATCAAACACCCACTGCTTCCACTAAAAGCAAAATACACATTGAGGGTGAATATAACAATGTGCTTAAAAAGTTCTATGATGGTTATCGAAAAATAACCTATAAAATTTTCTTTTTACACAATTTCCATAAAATTTATTTGACAAATTTCATATCATTTTCCTTTCTCTTTTAAATATAAGATTTCCACTATTTTTATTTTGAGAAAACACTTTCACTTATTTACCATTTAAATCGGAGTAGATAATAGGAAACCTAATAGCTTAAGCCCTCTTTTATGCATCAATACTAAAAATGCACAAATTTCCTTTTGGTTGTAAAGCCTTTTCTTCATATTTATTTCCAACTTATCCATCTCCTAAAGGTCGCACTGGGCTAATCTCCTTGATTTACTTTCATGCCCAAAATTCCTCTACCACTACTAGCTTATATAAGAAAAAAATATTAGCATTTCTACAAGAATAACTAGGGAAGGTCCATCCTACCTCCTAAAACTTGTTCTAATTCACTTTCCCATAGATAGGGTTGGCACGAATAAAAGGAATTCCGACATATATAGATAAAACCTTTAAAAACAACTTTTAACAAAACTTTTATCTATATACATATATATAAATATATACTTTCAAAACTCGTTTTTGAATGAAAAACCATTTTTTTCAAGTACGTTCTCTCAATACGTGTCTTAATCCTAGGGAATCCTTAACCCTAGGCTCCATTTCCTATCTACTCTATATTTTAAAACTTGGTTTGGCATTTATTTCTTCCTTTCAAAAAAAATTTCGAAATCCCAAAATTCTTGCCTTTAAATGTGTTACTTAAAACTTCTTATCAATTCGATAAATACTTGATGGCTTTACCTTACACTTATACGGTGTTTGAATTTAAATTATCCCCTAAACCTAGATGGGAATACCAACAATTCTATGTTTAGAATTTAACCTGCTTTTCCTTTTAAAGACCTTTATAAATTTCTAAAAATTGGAATCTTTGATTCAACTTTTTCATTAAGTTTTTCTTTTTCAAAAACTTATTTATTTTCACCAAACCATTTATTCCAAAGACATACCTTATTTGTTTTTAAAATGTTCTTTCATAATTTTTATATTACAAAAACTGGAGTAGATAAGAACAACAAATATCTCTAGAGTTCCTTGACTTTTTCCTACTACACTTACTAACATTTATTCCAATTACTACACTTTTAACTATACTTAAAGATTTTATACTTTAATATATTGGAACTACTATGGAAACCATTAAAAATCTTCTATGAATCCTTCAAAGAAGGATTTATGTTTGTGTGAAATTACAAGGATTTTTTTCCCGCATATTCCTTATAATTTCAACAAAACATGTTTATTTATAGCTTAGTTGATTTATAGAAAATTATACCATTACTCGTTTCATTCCAATAAATTAAAGTATGTCAAATCCCTACCTATCTACAATACTAATGCAGTTACTTAACTAAATTTCAATTTCTACGTCTCCCTTTTTAAAACATGTACTCTATTCCCAATTTCTACCATTTATTTTGTTCACCCATAAAAATAATTTTCATGTAAAAATATTTCCAAGCTATATTGCTCTTTTATCCCTTTCATAAGAATAGAGTTTTACAAAATTTCCTTTACTAAAATTTCTGGCTTCCAATTAACTAAGATTTAAATTCCTTTTGTTTTATAAAGAAACTAGCAAGCTACTTATGCTGTATAATCTTACAAAAAGAATTTTTCTTCAAATCAAAATATTTATCATACAAAAACCATACCACTTTTCCAAAACTGATTATTTATTTTTTTTCAAATATATTTCAACTTTCTAATCTCAAATAGTTTCCTCTTTAATAGGTTAAACTTAAAGTGGACCTTTACTTACTTCCTTGTGAATGTCCTATTCCTAATCTTGGAAATCCTTTTTCCTCCCACTTAAATCCTCTTTCTCTAAGGAATTTTCCTACTTGCACAACATATGGATTCTAATTCTTTTCCAATAAATGGACCTATTGTACATATTCCATTGGAAATAAAAATGGGGACTGAACATCCTTGGGCTACTGCGACCCAACTAGAACTCAAGTACAAATTTTCTTTCTTTCCACGGACTTTTCATATGTTACTAATCTATAATTGGGATTGATTGGATTTAAGTATATTTATTTATGCAAATACATTCACTCATACTTCCTAGTTTTTAGGATCTGCTAACCTAAGCTCTGATACCAAATGTAACAACCCGCACCCCAATAGGCTTAAATTTTCGATAAACCGAAAATCCAAATCCACTAAAGCACAAATTGCTAGTTTGGTATTCTGCAAATAACAAAGGCAAGTTAGAGTAAT
Organism: Allium fistulosum; assembly: GCA_030737815.1. Taxonomy (NCBI): domain Eukaryota; kingdom Viridiplantae; phylum Streptophyta; class Magnoliopsida; order Asparagales; family Amaryllidaceae; genus Allium; species Allium fistulosum. The sequence goes on along the minus strand of CM060903.1, from coordinate 629,280,545 downwards.
GTTTATAAAATCTCACAATGGAATAATGATAAAGTATTCAACATATGGTTACTAACCAGGATTAGGCTGCTTTCCCTAACAGTGTTGAACCTAGGAGTGAAACATGCCTTTTTACTAAATCCTAATAGTTGCTAACATGTCTTCCTATGATTTGGGGAAAATAGGAAAAATAGGAATGGGTCAGACATAAAGTCTGGTGAATGAGAAATAAAATGAAGCAGAAAGAATAAACCGTTTAATTCCAGGTCTTCACTGGATATCGTAGAGGGTGAATAATACAATGCAGTGAATCCTTCTTAGATATATTACCTAAGAAGCCAAAGTCCGTAGTCACTCTAGGGAAGTCAATCATGCAGTAATACTAAACGTCAATCGGCCTGTCGGACCTGCTGGTCTTACCTATCCACGTGCTACACCGTGAAAGTCATGCTCTTCACCCGTGCACTGTGACTGTCTATCCATGTGCTACAGCGTGAAAGTCATGCTCTTCACCCGTGCACTATAATTAAATGCCTCTTACGCCTGACTGGCGCTGACTCAAACAACCTCGCAGGACCCCGAAATTGCGCTCAGTTTCTGCCAAATTGGACTCCTATCCTCCTGTCTCCTCGGTCACCAACATGGACTTGCCCCTATCTAAAGTGTCGGTCCTCCAAAATAGCGCCCGTAGCTGGATCGGCTGTGCAAAATCCTCCAACGATCTGCCTAAACAAGCCTACGTCGGAGCACACTTGTCATGTTCCGTCCACGTCGATCTGCCTGAAAAAGCCTACGATTGCAGATGCTATCTATCCTACATACTAGCAACCTAGGAAAGGTAACAAACATCCTTGCGAACCTACTTGCCCGCTCCTAGTACGTACAGCCAAAACTATATTTTGGTCTTAACTACATGAAACACCTATCCAGATCTTTACAAGGTCTGCCTATCAAATCGCTTCCAGATTAATTAATATTACAATTACAGTTTACATAGTGTCGATTTCCATTTATCCGCCTTATGCCATTTTTACTTCTGATTTGGTTATTTCACAATTTTCCTTTTGCTTACATAAATGGTGTTTCAATTTCACGTCCGTTCAATCCGTATGGTTAGTCTGTACTTTTTATACCATTTTGTTATAGATTTATACTTGCTTTTAGGGTCCATTTAATTCATATTTTCCACCATAATTTACGTTCTCCTTTTTAGAGATTTAATATGTTCAAAAATTTATCCAATATCCACAAACCATTTAATTGCATAAAATCCACTTTTTACGTTTAAGGTCGCATATGGAATAAACACATATACCAATTAAAATTCCCAATTTTGTTCCATAACCATATTCAGAATTATGTAATTATACTAACCAAATTTCCAATTTTATTCAAAGAACATATTCTGAATTTACCCAACTAACCAGTTATGCCATTAAAAATTGAATAACAATTCTAATTCAATTTAATTAAACCAATCTCATTTACGCCATAAAACATGAATAAGCAATTTATATGTTCAATGTTTTAAACCAAACATGAATTAGAATCGAGAAGTGGTAGAAGAAGAAGTAGCAATAATCTGCATCAAACCTCAATTATTAACAGAAATTATTCCATATTATCGTGCCAGATATGAACTAAAATTAAACTACTTTATTTTTTTATTTGATATTAATTCCCACTCACCTGGCACTTGAGCTTGTATAAATTTGTAAAGCTTTTCTTCTTCTTATCTTCCTTTTTTAAAATTCTTTAGAATTCTTCAAATAACTCGTATATATATTTTTAATTTGATTTGGAAGAGAATTATTTATTTAGTGGAGAAAGGAGGAAGAAGAATACACACAAATTTTCTATAGACTTTATGGCGACGGCCGAATAAAAGATTAGATTTAGGTTAGATGGTTTATTTATAGATAGTGTGAGTGCATATAATCCATTAGATTTTCCTAGGTTAAATCATGTTCATCCGAACACCTCATGGTTATCCACTCTAGATCATACATGTGACTGGACCAATAGAACGCTAGAAAATCAAAAACCACGTCACTCAGTCCAATAGAAAACCGCCATGTCAGAAAATAAATCGGCGTTCATTAATTATTCCCATTAATTGATTGCATTGCAAATGTCATTAATTTAGCCAATCAATTTATTCCCAATCCTTGTCTATTTATCAATTGGGTATGCTACTTATTTACACTTTTGAATGTGTAAAATTAATTAGGATATATCTATATATACATATACAATTTAAACTAAACAATCTCTTGGTTAATTTTATTCATTCATAGTTAATTTTCTTAATTGCTTGCTTACTAATTTTAACCATTCCCCATTGATTATTGTCCGTTACAACATTTATTTGTTAACGTTTTTTCCTCCTTTCTATTTATTATGTTTAAAAACATTAAAGATTTAAACTTCAAGAATATATTTTATAAAAACTTTAGTTTCCTCATCTTACATGTTTACAATCTACGTTAATTTCCAATTAACGTACATTAGTAAATGTTGCAAGGCATGTTAATTACAATTGTAACGTACATTAATTACTAATAATGTGCATTTATTGTCAATATATCTTTTTACCATTTCTCTCCTTATACATGTGTGTGTGTATATATATTAATACAATACTCTTGTTTCCAATTAATTTCATAATCAAATTCAAACGTTTAAATGTGCGCATAAACGCGTAAGCTATTGAAATAATTACAAACTTTCTGTATATAATATGTTTCCCTTTTCAATAAATTCTACTGACTCATTACTGACTGTGTACATATGTAATTTAACACACATTAGCAATCAATCCATCAATTATAATTAATGTAAGTTACCAATTCAACGTGTAATTGTTACTGATGCCAAAACTTCAAACGGTCATAACTTCTTCGTTTGAACTCCGTTTGGAAAACATTATATATGAAAATTAATCAGAAAATTGCCACGAACACAATGGTATAAGTTTCGTGGCCAAATTCAAATATTTGCAAAATTTCCATCTTTCACAGTTGTCTAAGTTTATTAATTATATTTCCATTAATTAATTAATATAAAAAACCTGAGGTCTACTTTAATTTACACGTTTCCTTTAAATTTTCTTTTAATAATAACTTCTTCTATTTTAATTCCTTTTTTTATTATTTTTCCCATGAAATATCGGGGTGTTACATCTATATGAGGGATGAACGCAGCGCTGACTCATGCGAGTCTGCTTGATGTGACTAAAACAGGAGCCATGTCGGGCCAAGTGAGGTTGCTCTCTCTATCGGGCACATTTCTTCGATACCATTCTATTTCTTTGTGATTTGATTGGGTGCACCTTTGATTTGGGAGTGTGTCTCAAGGTGGACGGTAGTAGCTGCTATGCGTTACCACCAGTCCAGATCCGCAAAATGGTAGTATCCTACCTTGGGCATTGCCTCGTGTGCCTTGTCACATGCCTCATCGCGCCCTCTACGAGTTTGGTTTGTACCGTACATATGGAGTGCCCTCTGATAGCCCTCCAGTTTACGGAGAAATTACGGTACTGTATAGACTACGGGAATATATATATATATATATATATATATATATATAAATGTATTAAGTGGGATATGGGTAACGCCTTAACGCTATTTTAATAGTTTACTTTCCTTTAGACATTATCTATGTTGCGTATTGTACTATGTATGTAGATAGTTTCATGGAACCTTAGAGGATGGAAATCCCAAACATCCTTTAAGTTTCACTTGGACATTTCACCTAAGTTGATTTACTTGCATAAGAATGTTAATCCTGACTCGAGTGTTTAGTGTTTTGCTTTATGCTCGGGTCAGACTGAGTGTCACAGCATTTGAGACTCACCTATGGAGTTTGGAGCTTTGCTTGAAGATCTATCTCTTATCTATTCATATTTGCAGTTATTTCAGTTATTTCTAGTTGTTTATGTTCAGACTTGTCAGTTGCTTTTATATTAGTGATTTCTATGTACTTAGGGTTTTCTGTTGTATTTTGTTTCAGACTCTGATGTTCTGTAGTAGCTTCATGAACTACTATTTATCTATTCCGCTTCTTATTGTTTTAATACTCTATGTCTGTGATTCTGCGATTGATATATTTACTGTATATGCTAAGTTTTGCCAAATATAAATTAACAATTTGTTGTTTTGAGCAATTCAAGTCCGACATGTGTGGATGATTGTCGATTTGAAGGGTTCGAAATAGCGGGTAGTTACAAAACACTTCTTTCCGGTATTTACGAAATTTTTAAATCCCTCTTATCAAAACCTTTGATTACTTAAAATCTTTTTAAACATGGAATAATTCGAAATCATTTTGTTTTCCACTGAGGAAAACATTTCCAAAATCAATTCATTGAAATCTTAACAAAGATTTCTTAATTCAAAACTCATAATTTTGATTGAGTTAAAACCATGTTATCTAGAGTGTTAATCCCAAAATCAGTAAATATTAAGTGAGTAGAATCTATAGAAATCATCTAATTCTACTCAATATCAATTCCCATATTCAACAGATACTATGGGCGGAATAACGGTGAAATCACCTTTTAAATTCCACGAATAGTACGAGTTCCCTCTTCGGGCTTTAACACCGAGTACAAGAAGATCATCTCCTTAAAATCCAAATTGTTTAAATCAAGAAAATATTTTTCTTTATTCTTTTTGAAATTTCGATCCGAGTAAATCAAATACACTATCCCTTCCGTTGGGTCAGTCCGGATAGCCAAGGAGAGCAGGAAACTGGTTTTCCAAACCCAAGCCTAGACACTATCTCTTTGACACCCATAAGGCGGTCAAGTTATTTTATTGACTCTAAATCATTAAAACATTTTAATCATTTGAAAAATCCTGCAAATTACTTTTAAAACACTTTATAAATCATTTAAAAACATTTACAAAAGATTCGTAGAAGAATCGTTAAGTTTAAAACTATATTTCAAAATTTATAGAAAAGTGCTTGGGAAATTGTTTTTTAAGCTATATTGATCAAAATGACTTTTTAGTGTTTGTAAATTCATTTTTATTACTCAAATCACTTTTAAAACATTTTAAAAGATTTATAAGATTTATTCCAAATTTTTAAAAAAAAATTAAAACATCATTTTCTAAGAAATACAGTTTTGGATTCCGAAGTGCAAAACCGCGATTTTTCCAAAAGCTTGTTTTACTCATATTTCAAAATCTACTTGTTAAAATCTCGATTTTCTTTCTTTGTTGGAAAACTATGGATATAATAGTTCGGAAAATTCTTATCTCAAAGAATTCTGAGCTATATTCCAACTTTTACACTTGTTTGACCTTTTATAGCGCGAAATCACGAACTACCGTTACGCGACGTGCTAATTTTTAACTAAATTTTCCATTTGTTTTCAAGCTTCACCAAACACTTTTAAATGTTTATAAAACATTTCAAATACATTTTAAACCATTTTTTTAAGTGATTTAACAATTCCATATACACCATTTCATTAATTCAAGGAAAGTGATTTTCTTTGTGTTTATCGACGTGTATTTCTGTGACTTGCCTATATATTCAATAACAACATTAAACAACCAAACTTGATGACCAAAGCATATTTAATATCTATTTGCAAACATCATAACATCATCCAAAATATAATATAATAGTTTAGGAGTTCTCACCCTATATTCGAACGATCTAACTTTAAATCGGCCATAACTCCGCTACCGTCGCACCAGAGCTTATGGAATTGATCCTAAGACCTCTAGATATGCATGGACAAGCTTGGAAGAGGTGGAAGGGATCGACCATGGTGGTGATGGGTTGTGGCCGTGGGTCTAGGAAGAGTAATGGAGGTGTTTTGACTTGTTTTCAAAGTGGATTGTTAACATACACATGTTTATATAATTTGCTAATATTTTGACATAACTTCTGCTCATTATTTCATTTAGAGGAGGAAGCCATTAGAGCTTGAAAAAAGAAGAGGAAGAAGAAGATAGAAAGTTGTGTGAAAATGTGAATGAAGGTATGCATGTATTTATAGCCTTGGAAGCCTTAAGGGCTAAGCAACTTCTAAAAAATATCTATATTTCATTATCCATCACATCTCCACTTTTCTACCCATCATTCGACACGTTAATACCTTCCCCTCCATGTGCTCCATCACTTCATTCACTTCATGTATGCATATGTTGACTTATATAAGCTTAAGGAGGAAGCTTGCTTAAAATATCTTACATATTTTATATTATGTATGTATTTATAAGTGTATAAGTGTGTGTATATATATATGTATGTATGTATGTGTGTATGTATGTATGTATAAATGTATGTATACATATGTTCATGTGCATGTTAGTGGATGCATTTATATGTTATATATGTGTACATGACATATAAACAACGTTGCATTGATTTTGAACAACTTTCGTTCGATAAACCATTGCCAATCGGAGAACTGATTCCCGGTCACATTTTCACTTATTCATCAAATTACATATATATGTAATAAAAATTGAAAATAAATTTCTTATCATTTTAAATTAATTAAAATGATCATATTTGAATTATAAAACCATATAAATTAATATTAACAATTATTTACAATAATTACTATTATACTGATAAAGCGATATCGATTTTTCCTCATATTTTCAAATCAAATATATATCTTTATAAAACTATTGTAAATGATTTATTATCACTTTATAACTATTCAAAATGAATTATCATCATTTAAAATAACTATTTGAATAATGAAAATAATTATTAAAGCATTAAATCTCAATTTAAATTAAATAAATCAATTATCATAATTAAGGGTATTACTTAACAATGTCAAAACACATTTTATTTTCAAAAACAAATCAATTGATTTTATTTTAATATTTTTGTTCAATTATAAAAATAAGTGTATGTATCCAGCTGCGTGCACGACGTTTTACGATTATAGAACTAGTTATTGATAAAACGGTTTTCGGCCATTTTATCGATTTAGATTTCAAGGAAAATATTTTCGTAAACATTTATTCAAAATAAGACTACTATTACTTATTATCACTAAAAACAATATTATTTGTATTATCAATCCTTTTACTTGAATAAATTTAAAAATAAATATAATTTATCAAAGTGATAAATTTGCGGGTCGTTACAGACTTCCCCCTTAAAAGAATTTCGTCCCCGAAATTACCCAAAACAAAGACCCAAAGGTTTTGCCCAAAATATTTATTTTTAAACTTACGCCCGTACAATGAATATAGATCATCCATATGCAATATCTGATTCGATCTTCTATTCGAATTCACAACTTTACTTCCTAACTAGCATTGATCCCTCGATCCTTTAGTGCAGATTCTGACCAAGCTTTCTGATCAGAACTTTAGTTCTCCTTGCAAAGCTCTCAATTATGATAGAACACTCAAGTATCCGACCACAAAACCTCATCAATGTTCATCGTCAAGAATCGAGTGATAAATTCTTTTTCGGATAAGTGTCAAACACGTCAAAGTTATGCACTCGAATCTCAGATTAAATCGTGCGACGAAATAATCCATATACTTCATATGTATTTATTAACCTTTAAAAAAATTATGAAAACACTTCATAAATCTTTCATTCTTTATTCAAACTTTTATAAATATATTTCTTTATACATAACCATTTTATATTTTTATTTCCAAATATTTCTACTTAAAAACACATTTCTTATCAAAAGATAAATATCTTTTTATTATAGCACATCTCTAAACATATCTTAATGGTTTCTAAAAAATTTATTTTCAAAATAATTCATTAAATCGATAAATTACCATAAACTGCCTTTAGCTAATATCAAATTTGAAAACATTCTTTATTTAGTTAAAACTTACTTAATCAATTTAACACTCCTTTATTAATTAAAACTTCCTTTATATATTTACTCTCTTTACCTTTACAGTTTCAATATATAAAATTACTCATATAATTAATCAGTTTCTTTAAGTATATTCATAATTTACTTAACAAGTTTTACTTACTTTAAAATTTAATTGAATGGACGAAAACAATTACTTCCAAAACATTGTTATAATGAACTTCTCTTTTTTTATAACATGTTAATTATAATATTTTTCCTCCTTTTGTAAAAGACTCCAATTCTTGTATTATCTTTAAAATCCCATTATTAAAGATCTAAATATATACTCATAAGATTTCTTCCAAGGTGTCATTCAAGGGTTTTAAAAACAAATGTTGTTAAAACATTGTTTACTACAAACCTAAAACCATTCATTGATAACTTTTTATTTTAAAGATCAAAGCATACCCATGCTTATCAATTTAGATAATACACTTCGATAAAAATCTACAATCATCAATTAATCTATCAACTAATGATTCTCATTATCCTTTTTAACTTTAGAAAATTATATTGATCGAGTAACTCAAAAATGATACCAAGGAACCGGGTACCACCAATAGTATCGCCTATTTCCTTAACAAGAAGGGAATACTTAAGAGAAGCATTTACCATCCAAACACATCTCTTGCCCATTTTTAGTTACTTTCGAGCCACTCAGATTAATTAATCGTAAGATTGTTCTTCGTTTTCAAAAATATTTTTAGACATAATACCAGTATTATTCCTTTCCCAAAAATCATTTGAATTTTCTTTCTAATATACCGAAATTTAAATTCTCAAAAATTCCTTTATAAACCAAGTTTTATAAATCCAGTAAATAAAATCACTTGTATAAAACGTATTCATAAGATTTATTTATCTTAAATAAATTCCTTTAATCTTAAACCAAAATTATTATTTATCGAATACCCCATATGGTTTCTACAAGGCAAACAATTATTCTTTTAGGCACAAGTAGTAGGTAATTGCTAGCGTATTTTTAGGTAGAGAAGTTTGGTCAATACTCAGAAAGTGTTTCGAGGTTCATGTCTAAAGATAGCTTTTGAAATTATTAGTAAAATGTTTATTTATTTCAAAAATACATTGAAAATTTAACCAAAATATTCTTTCCTTTTCAAATATATATATAGAGGTACAATGATTTCATATAAAACCGAATTCTTTTGTATATCTTATTAACAAATACACGCTCATATATAATACTCCTAAACTCATTCTAGGGCATTACTAACCCCATCTCTAATGAGTTACTCATCCTAGGGTATTACTAACCCTATCTCTGATGAGTCTTTTACCCCTATCAGGCTCAGGTGTTCGCTCAACCTAAGCTCTGATTCCACGATGTGAGGACCCGTTTCTTCGACTCCCAGAAATCGACACTAATACATCCTCGGTATTCATGTAACGTAAATCCAAGTGCCGGAGAAGCGGATTCTCAAGGGTAAGAAAGAATAATAAGATAGAACAGAATCTCATATATGTTATTTCAAATAAAAATTTACAGTGGAAATTAAAATACATTTATCAGAGTTAAACATGGACAGTTATAAATATCCTTCCTTACAAAGGCGGAATACAATACTACACAAGTGTGGTGGAAATAGACAAAAATCTTCAGTAAATCTTCTGACTCCATGCTTTGAGCTCCATCCAGCTTTCTTCTAAACTAAACCCAACTACTAGGTTGCCCGGGGAAATTAGGGCACCCAGAGTTTACGGAAAGTGAAAGTAACTACGGATCAGTCATGGGTATGGTGTGAGAACTCAAAATACGCGTTTTGAAACAAAAAGGTATCTCAAAAGACCATGCCGCACATAAACACGGAACGAGTTTTTATTTTATGATAACCAAAACATTTTACGTAAAAATACTTGATATTATTTATAATGACATATCTTTGAAAACAGTTGCAAGTAAACTTATTAATCTTAGCCGAAATTGTTACATTGATTAAATTCCAGCAATACTAGCCACAAACGCGGTTCTACAAACAAACTGGCAGGCGCTTATTAGAGAATGGATTCCATACAAATGACCAGGTGAAGGGATTACCTTCTAGCAGTACATCTCTAGAGGAATGTACCGAGGTCAACAGAACATTTGCACCTCTACCAACACAAGACTGGCCTAGCTTTCTCACTAGACTGTACCGAATATGTCATCACCCCGGTCGTTACCGACCTATCCGAGCGCTCGATTACCATACACCACATTAATTTACATCCTGAACGTTATAATGGGAAGAAAATATCTAGAAGGGAATGATCATACCTTAATGGTTGCGAACCACATAGCCTTGCAGCATCTACCCTGTTTCGGCCATTTCCGGGTGTGAGACTTGAGGTAACGATTACCTTTTTACTTTGCATTTTTCACTTTGAATGCCACATTGCCATTCCATCGATCACTATTGACTTCCACAAATATACAACCTCCGAGCTCATACGTCTCAGAGAAGGGTGGTAAGCTAAGAGAAGTAGCCTTCTCCTCCACCTAACAGATGTATATAAAAGTCAACGATGACATCTTAAGAATGCAGTGTCAGACCATCATCCATACATGTTCATTCCAGGACTGAACGAAACCGAAGGCACTCTCCTACCACATCCTGTCGGGAATTAACCCTAGGATTAGTAGCAAGAAGTCCTTGCAACCCAAAAAGTTTCAGAAATGAAGGGACACTGCTACTTTAGTATTTGGGAGCTAATCAGAATTATCAACAAGCAGTCCTTTCATCCCGAAAATCCATGTTCTTCATTCTTCATTCATTGTATCAGGACTTTTTTTTTCGAACGCATACATTGGTTCGAAGTGGTTTTCGGATAGGGATTTCTCCAGATCCGACCCCGGTTCCCTCGAATCCAATCATCGACAAAAAAAGGTTTTGTGGATAAGGAATCATTCTTTTATTGATTAAGTTCTTTTTTTATCAAACTCTCTTTTGGAGATATATAACTTTTAAAACACTTCTTTTCGGTATTTATGGAATTAATAAACCCCTCTTATCAAAACCTTTGATTACTTAAAATCTTTTTAAACTTGGAATACTTCGAAATCATTTCATTTTACACTTAGGAAAACATTTCTAAAATCATTTCATTTAAATCTTAACAAAGATTTCTTAATTCAAAACTCATAAATCTGATTGAGTTAAAACCATGTTATCTAGGATGTTAATCCCAAAATGAATAAATATTAAGTGAGCAGAATCTATAGAAATAATCTGATTCTACTAAATATCAATTCTCGTATTCAACAGATACTATGGGCAGAATAACGGTGAAATCGCCTTTTAAATTCCACGAATAGTACGAGTTCCCTTTTTGGGCTTTAACACCGAGGACAAGAAGATCATCTCCATAAAATCTAAATTGCTTAAATCTGGAAAATATTTTCCTTTATTCTTTTTGAAATTTTGATCCGAGTAAATCAAATTCACTATCCCCTCCGTTGGGCTAGTTTGGATAGCCAGGGAGAGCAGGAAACTGGTTTTCCAAACCCAAGCCTAGACACTCTCTCTCTAACAGCCATAAGGCGACCAAATTATTTGATCGATTCTAAATCACTAAAACATTTTAATCATTTCATAAATCCTTCAAATTACATTTAAAACACTTTATAAATCATTTAAAAACATTTACAAAAGATTTGTAAAAGAAATGTTGTTTAAAACTATATTTCAAAAGTTATAGAAAAGTGCTGCGGAAAAGTGTTGTGGAAAGTGCTTTTTAAGCTATGTTGATCAAAACGAATTTTTATTATTTGAAAATTCATTTTTATTACTCAAATCACTTTTAAAACATTTTATAAGATTTATTCCACATTTTATAAAAAATTTGAAACATCATTTTATAAGAAATCCAGTTTTGGATTCCGAAGTGCAAAATCACGATTTTTCCAAAAGCTTGTTTTAACACATTTCAAAATCTACTTGTCAAAATCTCGATTTTCTTTGTTGGAAAACTATGGATATAATAGTTTGGAAAATTCTTATCTCGAAGAATTCCGAGCTATATTCCAACTTTTACACTTGTTTGACCTTTTATAGCGCGAAATCGTGAACTACTGTTACGTGACGCACTTATATTTAACTAAATTTTCCAACTTTTCAAACTTCACCAAAACACTTTTAAATGTTTAAAAAACATTTCAAATATATTTTAAACCATTTTTTAAGAGATTTAACAATTCCATATACACCATTTCATTGATTCAAGGAAAGTGATTTCCTTTATGTTTATCAACGTGTATTTCCGTGACTTGCATGTATATTCAACAACAACATTATACAACTAAACTTGATGATCAAAGCATATTAAACATCCATTTTCAAACATCATAACATCATCTAAAATATAATATAATAGTTTAGGAGTTCTCACCTTAGATTCGAACGATCTAACTTTTAAATTGGCTATAGCTCCGCTACCGTCGCACCGAAGCTTATGGAATTGATCCTAAGACCTCTAGATATGCATGGACAAGCTTGGAAGAGGTGGAAGGGCTCGGCCATGGTGGTGTTGGATTGTGGTCGTGGGTCTAGGAAGAGTAATGGAGGTGTTTTGACTTGTTTTTGAAGTGGATTAATAACATACACATGTGTATATAATTTGCTAATATTTTGACATAACTTTTGCTCATTATTTTATTTAGAGGAGGAGGCCATTAGAGCTTGAAAAAAGAAGAGGAAGAATAAGATGAAAAGTTGTGCGAAAATGTGAATGAAGGTATGCATGTATTTATAGCCTTGGAAGCCTTAAGGGCTAAGCAACTTCTAAAAAATATTTATATTTCATTATCCATCTGTAATGACCCAAGATTTTAGTAATCTATTCTGAAAAATATAAATGAATTCAAAATAATTTTTGAATTAATTTTAAAAGGGGAGTGATATAGCTTGATAGTGTATCAGTATGTGTGTACATGTGTGCACAGGAAATGCACATGAACAAAAGCTAAAATCCCTGAACTCTAAGAATAAATACATATTGATATGTATGGGAATATATATATATATATATATATATAAATTAAATCCTTAAAAGCTGAATGCATAAGTAAATATACATAGATGGATGCTACTGAATATTTTTGAGTATACTTGTGCATGTGTGTGTCAATATAGAATGAGGTGTAAATATATATATATGGGTGTGCTAATTATTTCAGTAAGACTTATATAAATATATATATGTTAATAAAATACTAGAGTTCAAATTAGTAAGATAAAATATACAGACATATTTTAGTATATAGGAAGAAAGAAAGAAAAACTGAAGATATAAAAAGGAGTAGTCCTCTTGTAAATAAATAAAGAAGGTACATACCATTTACATGAAAGCTAAAAATAGGAAAAATAAGACAAAACAGGGAAATGTTTGCTATAGGCAGAATTAGGAAGAGTATTTGATAAATAATAAAATCAAGTCACATTTTTAGCATGATTGTGGACAAAGGAAAAAGTATTTTCTGAAAAGAAAAATTCTGAAAAGAATGTAACCACTTTTCTCTTCACCTAAATTAAGCCGGGAAGGGTAGAACTTTGGGTTTAAATAAAATGCAGATAACATGATTTTTCTGGTGGGCAAAAATGGCTTTAGCCAATATCCAAAACCCTAAGGAAGACCCTGTATATATACATGTATATGCAGCAGCCTCCTCTCCTTCTCAGAAAAGAACTTTGAAAAAAAAAGAGAAAACAACACCATAGAAATCATAAGACAAGGGAAGGAAGAGAGCTTGAGGCTAAAGGCAGAAGTTCATCAATTAATTAAGGAAGCAAAGAAGAGAGCTAGGTGAGAAAACTCACTCAAAAATCTAAGGCAATAAGTCCTAATGTAGGCAGCCAGTTATAAGTAATTTTCTTAAAAATATACTTTCACATGAGAATGCTTATCTGTGATTTTAAAACTGAAAATGTTTTGATTCTCTTTGGTTGATCACTTGTTTTATTATAAGAAAGCTTTATGTGTTGTTAGTATACATATATGTTTTATAAATCCAGATCTATGATATGTTAATGTTTAGGAACATAAACAAATACCCAGAAAATAAAATGTTGAAAATAGGCAAGTAGTATTGGTTTTGGCTCAACCCAGAAAGATGTAAATAATGTTGAGCTGCAATATACTCATGTATAAGTGCTGAGGCTTGAGACAAAAAGGAATTAGGGGTGCAATAGGGTTGCCTATGTGCTGATGCTCCTGATTCAATGAAAATATATATATGTTCATATGCATAGCAAACAAAATTTTGTGATTCAGTGAAACCAGGTCATTCTGAGTTTAACTCAAGCACAAATGTTTGCAAAAAGGAAAAACTCTCTCAAAAGCCATAAGCCAATGTTAGTTGCCTATACCCTTTTTAAAAATACCAGAATGTATATATATATATATATACAGAACCTTATTTATTTAGTCACCAATGGTTGTTTGCTTGCTTGTCTTTGTATGGTTTTTGAATAATATGAGATGCCATGATATGGATGTTTTAGTTAGTGAAATGGATCACTGAATGGTTTAGTCATGAAAAATCAAAGGAGTTATTATTAACTTAAACCTGATTAGGAAATTGGGGTCAAGAACACTGCAGGAATGACTTGTGTTCTTGAGTAGCACAAGTTGACACATGGCTTGTTTAAGTCCTGAGATCTTTGTGTAATGGAGTGAATTAGTTCATTACAGTGTGTCCATTGATTCATAAATATTGCAGATGAGACCAGGATAGATAAATATACCAAGGGAATAATATTTGAGATGATGAGAAAACTAGAGTTTTTCCCAGAATTGAAATATGAGGATTGAATAAATAATTTAACTCATATTGGTTATTTTCCTGTTTGGTGTGAATGATTGTTTGATTATGACTGAATGGTATGCTTGAATGTATGTGCCATATTGATATATGTAGTCTCTGGAAAGGAAAATTAAAGTGTGCACATGCACAATGACACAGAGCATGCACACAAGTATGATCTGATTCCAAAGGGCAGAACTTTATGTATATGTATTTAATTTGATTTTAACCTGATTAACTAATTGCTTTGGTGAATTTTTCTCATACCAGACATGTGTCTGACCCTAGTGTGCTAATGGCATCTGGGGTGTCTCATTTAAAATGAGGCAGCTTCAAATGCTTTTTCAGGGATTGCAGCAACTAAGTAGGAGTAGGAGCAAGGCTTTGAGAAGAGGATTATAGCATGCTAAACTTAGTTAGATAAGAGCCAAAATGATAAAATCCGCATGTATTAATGATTTAAATTGTTACTTGTATTAAGTGTTGAATATGGGATGGATATTTAGTTAAGTATTTTATTAAGAGATTGACTTGTATCTGGAATTTATGAATCTAGTTAATATATGATATTAAAGAAGTTAATCAAAATATTGTAAGTAGATTTAGTAAGAACACCATGTTGAAAACTGAATGATTACATTTTACAAATGTATTAGTCAATTTTGAGTCTTTAAAAGGGATTTAAGTTTTGGGAAATCTGGATAGTTGATTCTCAGAAAAATTAAATGGTTTTATCTTTCAAACATGGTAAGTGTATACAAAAGATAATAGGCATAGGTTGAATGTTTTTATATGTCTGCAAGGTTCCCATAATCTAACTTGTTTTATACAAATGTTTCATGTCTTATTTTTAAATAAAGGAAGGATCTGTAATAAGGGAATTGAAAGCCAGATCCAAATAGTTGCAGTTATATATGCACATAAACATGTTTTGTGCAAATATTAACACACCTTTTCCTTTGTATCTGTAATAGGAATCTGAATTTTTATTTAGATTTTAACCAAATGCATTTTAAATTCCAGACAGATTTTATAAGAAGAAAATCAAACATGAATGGAATTTTTATTGCATATAACACTGTACTATGTGTGGATTGATTAAATCCAATCAATCCAATCTCCTCTTGTTTTCCAGAACTCTGATTTAAACAAGAGAGGCATATACATCCTCACATGTATGTGCTTATCTTTGTGAAAGTACTGATATATTTATATTGGTTAATTGTTTTTATCCTGGATATATTTTGGTTTATTGGAAAAAGAAAATGACCCTGGAAAATATAATTGTAATAAATGATCAATCTATATATCATCTCTGATAGTTCTAAGGAAGTTTAAATCGAACTTAAAAGTGTAAATGAATGTAGGTGGACATCCAGACACATATAAATTGAATGTGCATATGCATGTACATAGAAATCGAATTTAGACGTCAGTCTAAATAATTTAGACGTCTGAGATTAAACTTAGACGTCAGTCTAAATAATTTAGACGTCTAAGGTTAAATGTAGACGTCTGTCACAAAATAATTAGATGTCTGAATTCTGTTCAAAATGTCTTTTTCTCTCTGTTTCAATTTTTGGATCTCTGAGCCGTCTGTCATAATTAGATAGATGTCTGTAATTAAGTTTAGACGCCTGTCATAAGAATTTAGACGTCTGAACTGCTGATTTTGCCTAATTTGCCTATTTAGAAAAGAAATAAGTGGATATGTCAATAGCTTGTATGGAATTTTGATTTCTACGTGATTTAAATCCCCTTTGATGGAAAAAAAAATCCTTATGAAATTAGGGTAGAAATAGGAGGGTCATTTCAGTTGGTATCAGAGCTATGTAATTCAACATAGTAGAAATAATGATCAAGTTCTTAGATAGAAATAAATTTTAAAGGAACTAAATATATATATATATCAATGTTTTCAGTGTGAAAAAAAAACCGCTGAAATAATAAAATTACCAATCAAACTAACCAGCTATGCAAATTATTATTAGCAAACTATGGTAGGGAGACCACCAAATCAGGGAGCAGGATCTTCCCATGCACCACCAATGGTCAATCTGCAAGACTTGGTGAGAGCATTTAGGGATGGGGCAGGACAAAGGCAAGAAAATCCCTATGAAGAACTCTCAAAATTACTTAAGACATATACTCATTTAGGAGGCAAAAGCTTTGAAGGGACAGAGAGTATCATGGAAATTCAAACATGGTTGAGAATATTGGAAAGAATTTTCAATGACATGCAACTTGATGATCAAAGAAAGAGGCAAGTGGCTTCAAGACAGCTAAAAGGAGTAGCTTTAGGCTGGTGGGAAGTTATCATTGCAGGAAGAAATGAGAATGAAATCACTTAGAATCAATTCAAAGAGATGTTGGAAGCAAGGTTTGTACCAGCATCAGCAAAGACTACCTTGCTAGAAGAATTTATTAGACTTAGACAAGGAACCATGATTGTCACAGAATACACTCAAAAGTTTGAGGGGCTTTCCACATATGGAGCAATGCTTGTGGCAGATGAGGCATCCAAAAATGATAGGTACATAAAAGGGTTGAACCCAGGACTTAGCAGAGCCATGTTACCCTATGCAGACAAGACTTTTGACCATGTGATAGACTTAGCTTTGAGGTTGGAACAACATGACAAGGAAAGGGAGAAGTTCAGGAATTTTAAGAGCAATAATACCAAGAAGAGTAAGGGGAGGTATCACCCTTATGATAAGAAGAAGGAAGAGGCCAGTAACAAAGGCACTGGAGATGTCAAAGCTAAGGAAACCAAGAAGAAAATTGTGTGCCATCAGTGTGGAAAAGAAGGACATATCAAGCCTAGATGTCCAGAATTGAAAGGAGGAGCTTTCAAGTGCTATCTATGTGGGAAAGAGGGGCATATGAAGAGGAATTGTCCTGAGTACAAACAGCAAGGAAAATTGGCAAATTTGGAAGGAAAAGGCAAAGCCATAGTGGAGAGTAACACTGAAAACCATAGCCAAGTGGAAGGTACATTACTTATTTGTACCATACCCATAGCAGTAGTATATGATACTGGGGCAACTCACTCTTTAATTTCTTATGAACTAGTTAAAATGCTAAAACTGAATTGCATATTGGTTGAAACCCCATTGCATATACAAAGTCCACTGGGGAGTTCTAGTGTTTTAAATATGATTTGTGTGGATGTGGAATTAAACATAGGAGGAAATATTTTTATTTCCAATTTATATGTTTTGAATTACCCAAATATAGGTGTTATATTGGGGGTAGACTGGTTAAGGAAATTTAAAGCCATAATTAATTTAGACTCATCCACCATATCATTGCAAAATTCTAGAGGTCAGAGAATCACAGTTTTATGTGAAGTAGCTAAGGAAGGAAAACTATATCATTTAGTTGACTCAGAAAAAGATTCTAGTGAACTAACCATTGAAGAAATTCCCATAGTCAATGAATATTTGGATGTGTTTGGTGAGGTCAAGGGTGTTCCACACCATAGACCAGTGGAGTTCCAGATCAATCTAGTTCCAGGAGCAAGCCCAGTGATTAAAAAGCCAACTAGAATGGGGCCAAATGAACTAAAGGAATTAAAGAAACAGTTAGAAGAACTGGAAGAAAAGGGTTTTATAAGACCAAGTAATTCTTGCTGGGGAGCACCAGTGGTATTTGTTAAGAAACAAGATGGCTCCTTAAGACTCTGTATAGATTATAGAGAATTAAACAAGGTAACTATTAAAAATAAATACCCATTGCCAAGAATAGATGATCTTTTTGATCAATTAGCAGGGGAAAAAGTGTTTTCTAGACTAGACTTAGCATCTGGTTTTCATCAAATGAAGGTGGAAGAATCAAGCATCAAGTACACTGCCTTTAACACTAGGTATGGGTTGTATGAATTTTTGGTTATGCCATTTGGTTTGACCAATGCACCATCATACTTTGTAGATTTAATGAACAGAACCTTTAGAGATTATTTAGACAAGTTTGTGCTTATTTTTATTAATGACATTTTGATTTATTCCAAAACAGTGGAAGAACATAAGCATCATTTGCACCTGGTTTTGTCTAGGTTAAGGGAAAAAGATTTAAAGGCAAAATTTTCAAAATGTGTATTTTGGAAAGAGGAAGTACATTTCCTTGGCCATGTTATATCTGCTCAAGGAATTTCTGTGAACCCCAATAAAGTAGTGGCTATTCAAGCATGGAAGAGGACAAGCACTGTGAGTGAAGTGAGGTCATTTATGGGGATGGCAGGGTATTATAGGAGGTTTATAAAAGATTTTTCAAAAATCTCTACACCACTCACTAACCTAACCAGGAAGAACCAAGCTTTTGTTTGGTCAGAAAAATGTGAGAAGTCTTTTGAACAGTTGAAGGAGGCATTGGTGAATGCTCCAATTTTAAATGTACCATATGGAAATGAAGAACTAGTGGTATACACTGATGCTAGTGGATTTGGCTTGGGTGCAGTGTTGATGCAACAAGGCCAAGTCATTGCATATGCATCCAGACAACTTAAACCCCATGAAGTAAGGTATGCCACACATGATCTCGAATTAGCAGCTGTGATCTATGCTTTAAAACTTTGGAGACATTATTTGTTAGGCACAAAGTTTGAACTGTACACTGACCACAAGTCTTTGAAATATTTATTTTCACAAAAAGATTTGAACATGAGGCAACATAGATGGGTGGAGTTCTTAGCTGCCTATGACTTTGACATACTCTATACACCAGGCAAAGCAAACAAAGTTGCAGATGCTCTAAGTAGACAGCATGCTAAATTGGCTATGATGATGATAGAAGAATTTAAAGACTTGTCTTTGCTAACTGAGTTAGAAATTGGGGAGAATGGGTGTGTGCACATGGATGAGCAGATGCATGGTGCACAAGAAGATAAAGGGAAGTTAAGCTTAATGACACTTCAACCAGATTTAATTTTGAAGGTAGGAAAAATGCAAGAACAAGATGCCAACTTATTAGAGAAGAAAATGCTCCTCTCAAGAGGGGAGGAAGTGATGAATCACCATATTGATAAAAATGGTTATATGAGATACCAAAATAGGATATGTGTACCAGAGGACACAGAATTGAAGAAAGGGATATTGAATGAATATCACAGAAGTAAATACTCCATACACCCAGGCAACACAAAAATGTACCAAAATTTGAAAAGAGACTTCTGGTGGAAGGGGATGAAATCTGATGTAGCTAAATAGATTGCCAAATGTATGACTTGCCAACAAGTCAAGGCTGAAACCCAAAGGCCATCAGGGTTGATGCAGTCTCTTAGTGTACCACAGTGGAAGTGGGAAGACATATCTATGGACTGCCTAGATCTAAGAGAGGTAATACAAGTATATGGGTGATAGTTGATAGTCTAACCAAGGTAGCACACTTCATCCCAGTCAAGTCAGAAAGAACAGCACCAAAATTAGCTCAAATTTTTATAAAGGAAGTGGTAAAGTTACATGGCATTCCCAAAACCATTGTGAGTGATAGGGATACCATCTTCACTTCAAAATTCTGGAGAAGCTTTCAAGAAGCAATGGGAAGTGAACTATGTTTAAGTACTGCCTACCATCCTCAATCAGATGGGCAGACTGAGGTAGTAAACAAAGTTTTGGTGGACATGTTGAGGGCATGTATACTGGATTTTGGGGGCAACTGGGAAGATTATCTTCATCTAGTTGAATTTACATACAACAACAGCTACCAAAGCACCATAGGAATGGCTCCATTTGAAGCCTTATATGGTAAACCCTGTTTGTCACCTGTTTGTTGGGTAGAAGCAGGAGAAAGGTCTATTTTAGGACCTGAGTACATACAAGAAACCAAGGAGAAAATTGAGTTGATAAGAAGAAGAATGGCAGCAGCTCAAGATAGGCAAAAGAAATTTGCAGACATGAGAAGAAGGCAGGTAGAATATGAAGTGGGAAATTTTGTTTTCATCAAAATCTCACCTATGAAAAATGTGCTGAGGTTTGGAAAACAAGGCAAATTAACCCCAAGATATATTGGACCATACAAAATTCTGGAGAGAATTGGTCCCTTGGCATATAAGTTGGAATTACCAGAAAACATGCAAGGTATACATGATGTTTTTCATGTATCACAATTGAGAAGGTGGGTCCATGACAAGGCAGAAATTCTTGAGAACCCAACCCAAGTGCAGATAAATCCTAATTTGATTTATGAAAATGATCCAGTGGGAATTTTGGCAAAAGATGTGAAGAAGTTGAGAAATAAATCTCTGAAACTTGTGAAGGTACAGTGGAGTCTTGATCCTAGTGATTGCACATGGGAATTAGAAGATAAAGTTAGGATAAATTATCCTAAGCTATTTTCAGATTAAAGGTAATTCTGATTTTTGATTGTTTTCTTTTGTTAGATGCATATGTTTTTAGTTATCATAAAACTAAAAAATTTATTTGGTTGAGAATGTACTTGTTCTCTGAATTAAGTTTAAAATTTATTTTAAGCTTAGGAAAATTGTGGGACACAATTTCTAAAAGGAGGGGTGTATGTAATGACCCAAGATTTTAGGAATCTATTCTGAAAAATATAAATGAATTCAAACTAATTTTTGAATTAATTTTGAAAGGGGAGTGATATAGCTTGATAGTGTATCAGTATGTGTGTACATGTGTGCACAGGAAATGCACATGAACAAAAGCTAAAATCCCTGAACTCTAAGAATAAATACATATTGATATGTATGGGAATATATATATATATATATATTAAATCCTTAAAAGCTGAATGCATAAGTAAATATACATAGATGGATGCTACTGAATATTTTTGAGTATACTTGTGCATGTGTGTGTCAATACAGAATGAGGTGTAAATATATATATATGGGTGTGCTAATTATTTCAGTAAGACTTATATAAATATATATGTGTTAATTAAATACTAGAGTTCAAATTAGTAAGATAAAATATACAGACATATTTTAGTATATAGGAAGAAAGGAAGAAAAACTGAAGATATAAAAAGGAGTAGTCCTCTTGTAAATAAATAAAGAAGGTACATACCATTTACATGAAAGCTAAAAATAGGAAAAATAAGACAAAACAGGGAAATGTTTGCTATAGGCAGAATTAGGAAGAGTATTTGATAAATAATAAAATCAAGTCACATTTTTAGCATGATTGTGGACAAAGGAAAAAGTATTTTCTGAAAAGCAAAATTCTGAAAAGAATGTAACCACTTTTCTCTTCACCTAAATTAAGCCGGGAAGGGTAGAACTTTGGGTTTAAATAAAATGCAGATAACATGATTTTTCTGGTGGGCAAAAATGGCTTTAGCCAATACCCAAAACCCTAAGGAAGACCCTGTATATATACATGTATATGCAGCAGCCTCCTCTCCTTCTCAGAAAAGAACTTTGAAAAAAAAGAGAAAACAACACCATAGAAATCATAAGACAAGGGAAGGAAGGGAGCTTGAGGCTAAAGGCAGAAGTTCATCAATTAATTAAGGAAGCAAAGAAGAGAGCTAGGTGAGAAAACTCACTCAAAAATCTAAGGCAATAAGTCCTAATGTTTAATTAATTGGTTATTAAGATTTATTAATTTGAAATTAATAATAATTAATATAAGTTAATTATTTAAGAAAAGTAATTAAATAATTGTTAATGAAGGTCATTAACTATAGATTATTAAATAATTAATTTATGTAATTAATTTTAATAATTAATTAGATTAATTAATTTAAAGATAATCATTTGTGAAATTGTTTAAATGGAATTACTTAATGGAAGTAATTAAGAATTAATTACTTATTGTAATTAATTGAAGTTAATTTGATTAGTTAAGTTAATTAATTAAGTTTAATTAATTTAGGATAATCAAGAGTTGATTTGATAAATAATTACTTAATGTAATTATTAAGGTAAGATTATTTAGAGAAGTAAATAATAAGATAATTACTGGAAGTAATTAGTTGCATAATGATTTTATTAATAGAAGTAATTTGAGTTAATTACTTTGAATAATTAATCAAGGGATTAATTAAGAAATTAATTAAGGAGTAATTAATTTAGTTAATGAAAGTAATTAAGGGTAGTTAATTACTGATTGAAGATTAATCAAAAGTGATTAATAAATGTTGTTTAATTAAAGGTTAATTACTTAATATAATTAATTTAATTAAGTAATTAAGTTGTAATTAAGGATCATTAATTAATATAAGTAATGATGTAATTAAGATTGGTTAATTAAGTAATAATTAATAAATGAAGTGATTAATTAATATAATTAATTAAGGATTAATGTAATTAATTATAATTAATTAATTTTAGTTAATTAATTAATGAAGTAATTAAAGGTTAATTACTATAAGTGGTTAAGGATAATTAATTTAAATAATTAATTGAGAATAAATTACTTGAATGTAATCAAAGGATAATTAATCAAAGATGATTAATTAAAATGAATTATTAGAGGATAATTAATTAATTAATTTGTAATTAATTAATGGTTAAGTAAGAAGGATTTATAAAATAAAGTAATTAATTTAATTCACTTTAAATTAATTAGAGATGATATAAATCATTACTTATGAATGGGTGATAGTATTGAATACTTGGCATTGATTGATATCTCTGAGGAGATATATGCTGTATGATATGGATGTTAGTTGAATTGTATGGATTATCTGATAATGTTAATTATCTGTTGTGAATTATCTTTCTTTGTGTATAAAGATAATGAATTGAATTGTTTTAACCTTTAAAACAACTTGGACTTAAAAGATACGCTTTGGATTTCGATGAGACCGGGATCGGGTTTCCGTATATCGGATTTCCAGGTCTGGAGACCCGAATACCACATCGATCCAAATTAACGATAGGTCGTGAATCAAGTGAAGATGAAGATTCAGAGTGCAAGGGTTATTGTCGTTAACTCTGAGGGTGATTCCAAAACGAGTGTAACGAGATAATGCCTTCGGTTTCGTTCGAACCCGGAACGAACTTGTATGGATTGAATGCTTTCAGAACATCGTCAGGTGGACGATGAGCATTCTAAGTGATGTGTTCTTTTCTAAGGTAATCGTGACCTCAAGCCTCACAAACCGGGAATGGCTAAAACAGGGGAGGTGCAGCAAGGTTAGTGGGTAGCACCCAAGTAGGACAAGGTTACCTCTGTCTAGATGTCCCTTTCTATTTTCGACTTAGTGGTGCGGTTGCTGATCCCAAACGTGAGGTATCTTGTGCGGGAATTATCCAGTAAGGGATGTTCCGACCTTGTGTTGCAGGGGATTGGGAGTGATCCTCGGTACGGTGATCTAGGCCACGTACTGTGACGGGCGGTACCCCGGTAGCCCTGCCATTGTATGGAATCCAAACTCCAATAAGTGCCGTACGTATTAGTTGTGCCCAACTATGTTGGAATGTGAGATGTAAGCATTTCAGCTATTTCTGTATTTTACTTCAAAACCCTAGACCCTATTATAATACAATCGAATTTCCTATCAAATGTTTTGGTTAGCGTAAGGTAAAAACTTACCCATGTTTATTTGTGGGGAGTCTTACGTGATACCTTTTCTTTCAAAAGGTTTTGAAGTTAAACAAGTTTAACCTGTTACTCACACCAGACCCATGTCTGACCCAAGTTGTTTATTTCTGTTTTATAAACTCTTGGGTACTCAAATTTTTACGAGTAGCCAAGGGATTCAGGTTAGCCTTGACGAATTGTGGAGGAGCAATGGAGCAGGAGGCTTCGGCGTTGTAGATAGATAGTAGTTTCCGCTGTGTTGATCTTGATTAGATCTTTGTTTTGTATTGAGTTGAAATAACTAGACAGATGTTTATAACTGTCTAGTATGTGATGTGTAATCTGTGTAACTCTGATAAGTGTTGTATATGATACTATGTAATATTTATGTGATATAATATATTTTGTACGTTTCCGCTGTGAGTATTTGTGTTTGTTTCTTTTCTCTTCTTCTCTTTTCTACTTCTCACCCCTTTCTTTCTTATTAGCGATACGACTTTCTATGGAGAGAAAGTCGTGGTCGTTACATGTATTTAATTTGATTTTAACCTGATTAACTAATTGCTTTGGTGAATTTTTCTCATACCAGACATGTGTCTGACCCTAGTGTGCTAATGGCATCTGGGGTGTCTCATTTAAAATGAGGCAGCTTCAAATTCTTTTTCAGGGATTGCAGCAACTAAGTAGGAGTAGGAGCAAGGCTTTGAGAAGAGGATTATAGCATGCTAAACTTAGTTAGATAAGAGCCAAAATGATAAAATCCGCATGTATTAATGATTTAAATTGTTACTTGTATTAAGTGTTGAATATGGGATGGATATTTTGTTAAGTATTTTATTAAGAGATTGACTTGTATCTGGAATTTATGAATCTAGTTAATATCTGATATTAAAGAAGTTAATCAAAATATTGTAAGTAGATTTAGTAAGAACACCATGTTGAAAACTGAATGATTACATTTTACAAATGTATTAGTCAATTTTGAGTCTTTAAAAAGGATTTAAGTTTTGGGAAATCTGGATAGTTGATTCTCAGAAAAATTAAATGGTTTTATCTTTCAAACATGGTAAGTGTATACAAAAGATAATAGGCATAGGTTGAATGTTTTTATATGTCTGCAAGGTTCCCATAATCTAACTTGTTTTATACAAATGTTTCATGTCTTATTTTTAAATAAAGGAAGGATCTGTAATAAGGGAATTGAAAGCCAGATCCAAATAGTTGCAGTTATATATGCACATAAACATGTTTTGTGCAAATATTAACACACCTTTTCCTTTGTATCTGTAATAGGAATCTGAATTTTTATTCAGATTTTAACCAAATGCATTTTAAATTCCAGACAGATTTTATAAGAAGAAAATCAAACATGAATGGAATTTTTATTGCATATAACACTGTACTATGTGTGGATTGATTAAATCCAATCAATCCAATCTCCTCTTGTTTTCCAGAACTCTGATTTAAACAAGAGAGGCATATACATCCTCACATGTATGTGCTTATCTTTGTGAAAGTACTGATATATTTATATTGGTTAATTGTTTTGATCCTGGATATATTTTGGTTTATTGGAAAAAGAAAATGACCCTGGAAAATATAATTGTAATAAATGATCAATCTATATATCATCTCTGATAGTTCTAAGGAAGTTTAAATCGAACTTAAAAGTGTAAATGAATGTAGGTGGACATCCAGACACATATAAATTGAATGTGCATATGCATGTACATAGAAATCGAATTTAGACGTCAGTCTAAATAATTTAGACGTCTGAGATTAAACTTAGACGACAGTCTAAATAATTTAGACGTCTAAGGTTAAATGTAGACGTCTGTCACAAAATAATTAGATGTCTGAATTCTGTTCAAAATGTCCTTTTCTCTCTGTTTCAATTTTTGGATCTCTGAGCCGTCTGTCATAATTAGATAGATGTCTGTAATTAAGTTTAGACGCCTGTCATAAGAATTTAGACGTCTGAACTGCTGATTTTGCCTAATTTGCCTATTTAGAAAAGAAATAAGTGGATATGTCAATAGCTTGTGTGGCATTTTGATTTCTACGTGATTTAAATCCCCTTTGATGGAAAAAAAATCCTTATGAAATTAGGGTAGAAATAGGAGGGTCATTTCACCATCACATCTCCACTTTTCTACCCATCATTCCACACGTTAATACCTCCCCCTCCATGTTCCTATCACTTCATGTATGCAAATGTTGACTTATGTAAGCTTAAGGAGGAAGCTTGCTTAAAATGTCTTATATATTTTATATTATGTATGTATTTATAAGTGTGTGTGTGTGTGTGTATGTATACATATGTTCATGTGCACGTTAGTGGATGCATTTATATGTTATATATGTGTGCATGACATATAAACAACATTGCATTGATTTCGAACAACTTTCGTTCGTTAAACCGTTGCCAATCGGAGAACCGATTCCCAGTCACATTTTCACTTATTCATTAAATTACATATATATGTAAAAAATCGAAAATAAATTTCTTATCATTTTAAATTAATTAAAGTGGTCATATTTGAATTATAAAACCATATAAATTAATATTAACAATTATTTACAATAATTACTATTATACCGATAAAGTGGTATCGATTTTTCCTTATATTTTCAAATAAAATATATATCTTGATAAAACTATTATAAATGATTTATTATCACTTTATAACTATTCAAAATGAATTATCATCATTTAAAATAATTATTTGAATAATTAAAATAATTATTAAATCATAAAATCTCAATTTAAATTAAATAAATCAATTATCATAATTAAGGGTATTACTTAACAATGTCAAAACACATTTTATTTTCAAAAACAAATCAATTGATTTTATTTTTATATTTTTGTTTAATTATAAAAATAAGTGTATTTATCCAGCTCTGTTTGCGATGTTTTACGATTATAGAGCTGTTTATTGATAAAATGGTTTTCGGCCATTTTATCGATTTAGATTTCGAGGAAAATATTTTTGTAAATATTTATTCAGAATAATTACTATTACTTATTATCACTCAAAACAATATTATTTTTATTATCAATCCTTTTACTTGAATAAATTTAAAAATAAATATAATTTATCAAAGTGATAAATTTGCAGGTCGTTATAATTATTTTCAAATAGTTTACTTATATTTATAAAGATGCTATTTAAAATATTTAAATGGTATATATAAATGAAGTAAAAAATTTTTACAAATTAATTTTTGTAAAGTATTAAGGAATTAAAGATGATTGATTTGCAAATGATGTTTTCAAATGAATGCTTGAAGTAAAATTTATATACGTTTCTTTGAATATATAATTTAGATATATTATATAAATAGACTATATATATTAAAAAAATCTATTTTAAAATTTTATGGAAAAAATTGATTTGGAAAGTTTTATTTATAGTAATATGTTTGAAAAATAAATAATGAATCTCTATTTTTGAAAGTTTGGTTTGAAATATTTACTTGGTTTTCGAAGTAGTAATATGAATTTTAAAGGTTTATTTACTATTTGAATTTTGTATTAAATCGAAATAAATGTTTTCCATGATTTAATATTCATTTTAAAACAAGTATTTTAAAGTTAATAATGAAGATATGAAATTTTGTACTTTGATTTGAAAATTTAATGTAAGATTTTTATATACTATTAGTTTCAGTTTAATAATCTTTGAGTTTATACTTATTTTAAAACAACGAGTCTAATAAATTATGAAACACTCCACACCCCTTAGTATAACCAAAATGGACATACTAAAGGATATGGTGCGTTATAGGTATAGCTAAAACTTTACAGAGACTAAGATTCACTAGACAAATAAATAAAACAGTGGAAACATTTAAAATTAAACATTATTACTACAAAAAATAAATAATCAAAACAGAATATGTCTTTAAAACCAAATACACATGTCTTATGAAAAACACCATCTCAGTCATATCATTAGAGTACATGAAAATAAACATCCCTCTCAAAAGTACCAGTACATCAAATCCAAATGAAAAAAAATTGAAAAGAAGAAGAATACATGAAGGAAAAACTCCGCAACTGAATCTCCAAGAAAATCCGAAATCTACTATCCTTGCCTGTGCTGGACTATTGGGGGAAAAGGGGAAAATAGAGGAGTGGGTCAGACTAAAAGTCTGGTGAGTGGAAGTAATTACTAGCATTCTTAAGCGAGATAAAGATAATAAACTTAGCAACAGTTCTAGTTTATAAGGAAACAAAGGAAAAGATAAAGCTGGAATAGAATACTGTTTAACTGTTTGCTTTGCTTAAACAGTTCTGATCATTTTCAATTGTTTGCACTTGTCTTAGATAGCTGGTTTGATTAGGCTGAAATCCTAATCCTATTTTAAATTAGGCTGAAATCCTAATTCTACACTTTGATCGGCTTTCTTTCACTGTTGTGCCACTATGAGCTAGTCCCATACCGTGGGTCCCACAGCAAAACGACACCTATTTAGCACTATGGAACTCAATAGCGACCTATATCCCTGCACAGAGGCCGCACGCTCGGCCACCGTCGGCTCTCAGTATCTGTTGCCCCATCTTTTGACCTCTTATTTACCATTACTTCAGCATAAGCGTGTCCAACCTCACCTGATCTGTTGTGAGACCATAAGTCCTAGTCTGATAAGGTCCTGCCCAGTCTCACCTAAGTGTTTTGTGAGACCATCAGTCCAAGTCTGAAAGGGAAATGCTGCCGGTACGGGTCCTAACAAACAAAATCTAGTTGCGTCCATTGCCCAAATCCCCTGATTTGAGCTTCTATCTATTGACCTCTTATTTACCATTACTTTTGCATAAGCGTGTCCCAGCCTCACCTAATCAATTGTGAGACCATCAGTTCCTGACTGAAGGGGAATGCTACTGGTACGGGTCCTACTTCTATCTTTGCTTATTAACTTAGTGTAAGTTTTAAAATAAGCCTCTTCTATTATTTCTGCTCTGTTTGATTATTAACTTAACCTAAGTCTTAAAATAAGCCTCTTTTGTTATCTCTGCTATGCTTGCTTATTAACTTAAATATAAGTTCTAAAATAAGCCTTTTCTCTTATCTCTGAATATAACATGTGTGTTATAAATTTAAAAATAAGCTTCTTCTGCTATTTCTTCTATTTCTCTTTTTAGTTATAACTACATGTTATAACTATGCTTGCAAATGTCTTAAATTTTCCTATTTCAGTCTATGTCCAATTTATTACTGTTCTACTTATTTTACATCCAATTTTTATAAATTTAGTGTTCTTATATTTTAGTCCATATTAGCGAATTATTCTCTTTTATTTATTTTATTCGCATAAAAAGGAATAAAAAGAGACCAACATTTACAGGCTAAATTTCAGTGTAGAATAGATGTAAATAAAATGTAATTAATAGTAAATAATTGCAAATACTATAAATAACTGCAAATAACTGTAATAAACTGAATAAAATAACTAAATAAAATAGACTAAAAAGAATTTTAAAAACTAGCTGTAAATAACTTATATAGAAATTGTCTCAAAATTGCAGAAAAACTACAAGTATTGAGAACCTTATTATTTTAAATTACTTAAAAATCTAAAATGATAACTTAAACACTCACCTATGGTCCTAAGCCCTTTTCCTTGGCCTTCCCGGATCCACTTCTAGGGTATAAAATATTTTAATTAAAAAGATCTTCTCCTTGAAAAAATATTCTATTTAGGTTCCAGCCTCAGGCAATGAACCCAGATAGAGAAAATCCTAATGAGAAAAATAGCTAGGTCTAGGGTCTTATTTATAGTGTCACTTAGGGATCTCAGGCCATTGGATTTAAAGATTAAATCTGGTGCAACCACGTCATAGGCTCGCTAGGAACCATCGGATGGAAGCACGGACGCACAGGATTCAAAAGAAATCGAAAAACACGTCACTCGGTCCAATAGAAAACCGCCACGTCAGAAAATAAATCAGTGTTCGTTAATTATTCCCATTAATGTCAATTATGTCATTTATTTAGCCAATCAATTCATTCCCAATCCTTATCTATTCATCAATTGGGTATTTTACACATTTATTTACATTTTTGAATGTGTACAATTAATTAGGATATATGTATATATACATATATAATTTAAACTAATCAATCCCATGGTTAATTTTATTCATTCATAGTCAATTTTATTAATTGATTGCTTATTAATTTTAACCATTCCCCATTGATTCTTGTCCGTTACAACATTTATTTGTTAAAATTTTATCCTCCTTTCTAAATCTTCTGTTTATAAACATTAAATATTTAAACTTCAAGAATATATATTTTATAAACAAGTTTAGTTTCCTCATCTTACATGTTTACAATCTACGTTAATTTCCATTTAACGTACATTAGTAAATGTTGTAACGCAGGTTAATTACAATTGTAACGTACATTAATTACTAATAATGTGCATTTATTGTCAATAATTCTTTTACCATTTCTCTCCTTATACATATGTGTATATATATTAATACAATACTCTTGTTTCCAATTAATTTCATTAATCAAATTCAAACGTTTAAATGTGCGCATAAACGCGTAAGCTATTGAAATAATTCCAAACTTTGTGTATATAATATGTTTCCCTTTTTAATAAATTCTACCGACTCATTGCTGACTGTGTACATATGTAATTTAACACACATCAGCAATCAATCAATCAATTATAATTAATGTAAGTTACCAATTTCATACGTGTAATTGTTTCTGATGCCAAAACATTATATATGAAAATAAATCAGAAAATTGCCATGAACACAATGGTCTAAGATTTGTGGCCAATTCCAATATTTGAAAAATATCCATTTTTCACAGTTGTCTAAGTTTATTAATTATATTTCCATTAATTAATTGGTGTAAAAAATGTGAGGTGTACTTTAATTTACATGTTTCTTTAAATTTTCCCTTAATAATAAATTCTTCTATTTTAATTCCTTTTTAATTATTTTTCCTCTCAAATATTGAGGTGTTACAAATTATTGGATTTAAAGAACTCTATTTTAAAGCTTGTTAAAATGTTTTGATATAAATTCCAAATAGTAGTTTAAACTTGTTGGAAAATCTTTGCATAATGCTATGGGGAAGTTTTAAATATATCTCTTATTTATACTAAGTTAATAAGGTTAAATGTTTTAGTTGAATTTTAAGATATATTGAAATATTTCTTTCCTCTTCAAACACGAATACCAAGAACATAAATTTTTATTCTATAATCGAATTAAGCTATAAACTTAAGTAAAGGAAGTAGAAGCTTAAGTGATATTTTATGAAATGGTTCATTAATTACTTTAATATTTAATGGAAAATAAATTATGTAAAAGATTGATCTTTATATAAATAAACGAGTATTAAAAATGAATGAAAGAAATTGGTGTAGCTAAAAACCAATATAATAAAATACATAAGTTGTATATAGATTATTTTATTCGCTTGACAGTTTTGATCCAGATTCGGGTACATGATTTTGAGGTAATTCACATCGGTCCGAGTTTGGATTATTTGCTCGATTCTCGATGGCGAACGCTGATACGAATTTTTGATAAGTTTCCAAAATTTTCTATCATAGTATACTGCTATGCAAGGAGAATGAATGTTTCTAATCAAGGAACCGAATCAGAGTCCGCACTAGAGTGGTCAAGTTATCAATACTACTTTGAAAGTGAAATTGTGTATTCGACCAAGCGATCAGATTTGATTTTTCCGTACGAATGATATATGTGCATCATACGAACTTTAATAGATGATTATATGCTATGTTTGTTCCTTCTGGTTGCTATGCTATTTAGGTTGCATGTAGCTTTTACATCTCATTATAGTTGCATGTAGAAGTGCATCATCATTGTTAGTCGCATCACATTGCTTTGTTGCATATGATTGTTGTATTGTTCTGTTGCTGGTAGTTATGATAGAAATAGTTAATATATTATTCTTTCTTTTGTCACATTTAATTCTCTTTGGATTTCATAAGTAAAATTCAGGTATATGGAAGCAAAAGCTAGCCGTTGTTTTTTGTTTTATAAATATTGTGATGACCCGATTTTTCATTCCTAAAAACTTGAACCATCAGGATTAGAAGAAGAAGGAGGTAGAAGAAAAGAAAACAACACAACAGAATCTCACATCGCAGCGGATTAAAATATAATAGATAATAACTGATCTTTACATAAAGAAACTATATCTATTTATACATACATCATCAGAATACAACATCAGAGTACAATACAATCAACATCACGATTCAGGACAGTTATAATAACTTGTCCTCACAAGATGACTATACCACTTATGATACACAGCGGAATACAACAAATACGGGCGATACGTCTCGCCATCCAGCTCATCTCCTGAGTTCCACAGCATCCTATCCTGTATCTGTAATACTCGGTCTGACCCGAGCATTATAATAAAATAACACCCGAGTCAGTCTGGAAAACCAGCGTGAGAAAACACACTCAATTGGATTATTAAAGTTTCAAAACCCTTTGAAATCAAAAGCATCTCGTAAGACCGCGCCACAAATAAACATGTCAGGTTTTTACCTTACGATAGCCAAAACACCTTCTTATCAAATCCGTCTGATATTATAATAGTGTCTATATACAAATACTTATTCAAATAGCTAAAATTGTTACATGATTAAATTCCAGCATACTAGCCATAAAGTGGGTTCTACAAACAAAAACCGTAAAAGGCGCGTAGGGAGAATGGATTTCTAACTAATGGCTAGGCACTGGGGTACCACCTGTCACAGTACCTGGTCTAGATCAGCGTACCGAGGATCCACCCTAAATCCCCTGTAACACAAGACCGGACTACCTCTTACTGGATAGTCCGAGTAAGATCACCCCGCGGTTGGGATCAGCAACCGCCCACACAGCCGAAATAAAAAGGAACATCTAGACAGGGATGACCCCACCCTAATGGGCGCGACCCACTTAGCCTTGCTGCATAATACCTGATTTTCAGTCATTCCCGGTTGATGAGGCACGAGGCTAAGCATTACCTTTTTAGAACATTTCACTTAAAATGCTCATTGTCCCCGTGACGATGTTCTGAAAGCATTCATCCATACAAGTCCGTTACGGGTTCGAACGGAACCGAAGGCACTACTCCTACTACTTCCATTTTAGAATCACCCTCAGGATTAGTAGCGATTAGCCCTTGCATGTGACACCCCACCTCTATACCCACGCTAGCCAAGAACACTATGGAGTAGTGTTGTCAACTAGGGCGGAGAATAAGGCTGTTGAGGAGCGACCATCCATGTAATTGCTTATCACACGGTGGCTATAAATAATCTTCGGAAACAAACATAAAAATAAGCATAACACAAATCAGTCACAGACATCCATATCACAAAGGCGGAAAAAGATATGAATATATAACTAACACATGAAAGTGTACATCAGAGTAGTGGTCAAAAAGATCCACAATAATACAAAAGAATAGCAACATGTGCTATACCAAAAGAATACATCTATGAGTCTATATCTCAGGTGTATACAACAAAACTGCTAATCTAAATAGTTAGCCAAAAGTCAGAGTAGCAAATCCTGGGAAGAAGTCAAGCAGAAGCACCTGTAACATCTCGGTCTGACCCGAGTATTATTTATAAGAAAATAATAAACGAATCAGTCTAGCTATAAATATCAGATGATATGGTATAAAGTAAACGACATGACATGAACATGTAATAACCATAACGTCGTACTACTATAAGTACGTAAATGATAATCAACAAGAGGTTAATCAATTTCACAAGGATCTTCTCAAAGATCCAAACCCATAAGCAGGTAATGACACACAAATTCACCAATACACAAAAACTGATATCATATCAATGAAAACCACAAAAGTTGGTGAAGCTCTAAATCCAGAAATCAACACACAAAATCCAGAAATTACTAAAAGGGGGAAGTCCGAGCACACAGACGAGAAGCTATCTCATGGAAGCTATCCATTTAATTTTCCGAACACACAGATGGCCCGAAGACCTTTGACACACGAACAGCCCAAAGACCATGGGGTGCAGCCCCATATATGTGAGTAGAAACATCACCCAAGTGGGGTCTAGTCTCCCTCGCAGACAAAGAGACATCGCTCAATCGCTAGTCTAAATCACAAGAATGATCATCATGATCATAAGGAAGTGTCAATCACACCAAGCTAGTAAATATATGAGTTTAGCTTCATGTCCCATAACCACTTGCTTAACTTAAATATTTACAAACAAACTGTAGATCTTCACTAGAAAATTGTCACAAAAGGGTTCAATCGAACAAGTTCAAGAGCTAACCGACAAAGTGAACGCAAGCGTTTCATACCACTCGTTTTACTAAGTCGTTTAAGTCGATTTCTCATCCGAGTGAAGTAAAGGCTTGTATATACTAGTAGATTGGAAATCGGTTTGAGAAAACGAACTTTTGATATTAAAAATAGTGTTGAAATCGCTTTGATGAAAGAGTTTTGATATGTACTACTAGTATTGAAACCTTCATATATCTTTAAAGTGACAAGTCATAAAGCGATTGTTGAAACAATCTATCACAAAAATTCACATTCGAAGACGTGAACAAAATCCAAGGAAATCAGCTCAAAATGCATCAAAGTGGATGTTCTGTTGAATGCTTTTCAGATAAGATCGCCTACGCAGAGGTGTACGGGGTTCGACCTGCTCGGTCAGGTCATGGGGCCCAGGGGGCAGCGACCCCAGCGAGGTGCGGGGCAGCGCCCCATCAAAACGGTACGACTTAGTGAAGCCAAGCTGGTCAAGCGACCTAAGGAAAAGTAGGTCATACGACCTAAGGGAAGACTGCCGTGCGACCTAGCAGAAGAACAAGTCGAACGACTTAGGGGAAACAGGTCAAACGACCTAAGTGCTAACTCATGAGCGACCTAACGAAGTGCGCGACCTAACAGTGTGGCGCGACCTAATAATGAGGCGCGACCTAAGGCCTTACGACCTAAGGGAAACAAGGTCTTGCGACCTAACACCAAAGTTCCGAGCGACCTAACGATCTGAAGTGTCGAGTGACCTAAGGGTTAACTCGCGAGCGACCTAACTCATAGCCGAGCTAAACAGTGAAACGACAAAACAGGGGTAAGCGACCTAACAGAGGTACGCGACTTAAGGTGGTTCGCGACCTAAGGGTACACGACCTAACGTGGTTCGCGACCTAAGGGGTACGCGACCTAAAACTCGCGACCTAAGGGCACGCGACCTAAAACTCGCGACCTAAGGGCACGCGACCTAAAACTCACGACCTAAGGAAACGCGGCCTAAAACTCGCGACCTAAGACTCGCGACTTAAAACTCACAACCAAAAGGCTCACGACCTAAAGACTCACGACCTAAGCAAGCAAGCCGAGCGACCTAAGGAAGTGTTCGACCTAAGGAAGTGTACGACCTAAAAGTGGCGACCTATGGCCAGAACGAATTAAGGTCGAAAACGACCTAATCTCTGTGTGACTTTTCAACAGCAAACGACCTAGCCCAGGCAGAACGACCTAAGTGCAGTTTTTCACCAAAAACACTAAAAATTGGAGTTTTTCGCCAATCCAATCCAAACCAAATGCGATTGTGCATGCTAAAGTGATAGGGAACCATTCCCAACAGTCCAATGACAATTATAGGCAAGATGTGAGATCAAAAATCTCACCTTTTCCATGAAATTGATGAAGATGAGACTTGAGAGCAAAGCAAGAACACCAACAAGCTTGAATCAATGTTCTTCACGTGAATTTGATGTTGAATCTCGGATTTGCAATAGAATTTAAGTTTGGAGTTTTAATTTCCACTTCCCACCACCATTTTTGATGAAGCTTGAATGTTATTTGATGAAGTGATGAAGAGAAGAGGGGGTTGGGCTGAGTTAGTGTGTGTTCAGCCCCAAACCAAAGTCCTAAGCTAAAAAGTGATGAAAATTTCACTATCTCCAAACATATCGAAGTTTACACTCAAAAAGATCGCAAACGTCATTTTGAACTCAATGGAAGTGGTCTCGAGTCCTAATTTGACCGTATGCAAAAAGTAGCTTTTCGTACTAACATCCGACTAACGATAAAATATTTAAATATAAAATCGATAGATATGCGGGTTATTACAGACTCCCCTCCTTAAAGAAATTGCGTCCTCGCAATATATACGGTGGAAATAAAAAGTAACAACCATAAAAGCATATTAACACAAAAGAAATTGGAATTAAGAAGTTTACCTCAAAGAGCATGAGAAAGTAATTCCGGATGTGTATGCTCGATGAATTCTCTAGTTTCCCAAGAGCAATCCTTAGGATTTGAGGACCATTGAACTTTAACAAGCGGAACATCTTTATTTCGAAGTCGTTTGACCTCCGAAGCAATAATTCGAATATGATGCTACTCATAAGTTAAATTAGGCAAAACTTCTATCTCTTCCACAGCACCGGGCTCAAGAGTAGAATTGGAATCCCGAAGGCACTTCCGTAATTGAGAAACGTGAAACACGTCATGCATAGCAGAAAACTGAGCCGGTAATGAAAGGCGATAAGCCAAGGAACCAATACGTTCAGTGATAGGAAATGGACCAATATATCGAGGCGCTAACTTTCTCGATCGACTGAAACGTACAACACCCTTCATTGGTGAAACACGAATAAATACAAGATCACCAACAGAAAATTCT
This sequence comes from Allium fistulosum, assembly GCA_030737815.1. NCBI lineage: Eukaryota > Viridiplantae > Streptophyta > Magnoliopsida > Asparagales > Amaryllidaceae > Allium > Allium fistulosum. Next base: position 629,243,728 of record CM060903.1, on the reverse strand, counting down.
AATTTCCTTCTTCGGTTATCGGCATAGGATTTTTGTCTACTCTGGGCTTCTTTCATCCTATGTCGAATAAGTTCAATCTTTTCTGTGGAATCTCGAAAAAATTCTGGTCCTAAAACCAGTTTCTCACCGGCCTCAAGCCAACAAGAAGGAGATCGGCATGGCCTTCCATAGAGTGCCTCGAAAGGAGCCATACCAATACTAGATTGGAAGCTGTTATTATAGGAAAACTCAACAAGTGAAATATGATCTTCCCAACTTCCACCAAAGTCAAGAACACAAGCACGAAGGAGATCTTCAAGTGTTTGATTCACACGCTCAGTTTGTCCATCGGACTGGGGGTGATAAGCGGTGCTAAAATTAAGCTTCGTTCCTAAAGCTTTTTGAAGACTCTTCCAGAATCCACTAGTAAACAATGGATCTCGATCACTAACAATGGAAGAAGGAACTCCATGAAGTTTAACAATTTCTTTAACAAAGAGTTTGGCCAGAAGAGGAACGGTTCGGTTCGACCGAACTGGAATAAAATGGGCAGATTTAGTAAGTCTATCAACAATCACCCATAAGCTATTATGACCCGAACGAGAACGGGGAAGGCCATCAATAAAATCCATGGAAATTTGATCCCACTTCCATACTGGAATTTCCAATGGTTGCAATAACCCACCGGGCCTTTGATGTTCAGCCTTAACAAGTTGGCAAGTCATGCAACACTTAACAAAGTTAGCGATATATGATTTCATTCCCTCCCAGTAATAAAGTCGCTTCATATCCGCGTACATTTTACTGCTACCGGGATGAATGGAATATTTGGAACGATGTGAATCTTCAAGAATATCTTTACGAAGATCACTAATATTTGGTATGATCAATCTACTAAATTTTCGAATGCCGCCACGAAAATCAATATCAAAGTTTTTCAAACCTTCAATATCGGTTTTATCCTTAAGATTTTGGCCAAGCAAAGCCAATTCAGGATCTAGCTGTTGAGCTTCAAGAATGCGGTCTAATAAAGAAGGACGAGCCTCAAGGCTACATAAAACAAGAAATGAACATAATTCGGAAACACGATCTCGAATTTCACAAGTGGATAAAAGTTTGAGATCGTTCCATTTAGATATCATCATGGAAACAACCGCTTGTTGTTTTCGACTAAGTGCGTCAGCAACTCGATTTCCCTTTCCGGGAGTATAAAGGATATCAAGATCATAAGAGGCAAGGAATTCGAGCCAACGCTGTTGACTCAAATTAAGTTCCTTTTGAGAGAATAATATTTTAAAGACTTATGATCAGTATAAAGTATAAACTTTTCTCCCAAAAGATAATGTCGCCAAATTCGAAGGGCGAAAAGGATAGCTGCGAGTTCTAAATCATGTGTGGCATATCTAGTCTCAGCCGGCTTCAATTGCCTAGAAGCATAAGCAATAACGCGTTCTTTTTGCATAAGAACGGCACCCAAACCAACGCGACTAGCATCGGTATAAACGACAAAGTCTTGATTCCCTTCGGGAATAATATGAATAGGAGCATCAGAAAGGAGTTCTTTTAATTTCTGAAAAGAAGTTTCACATTTGTCCAACCAAATGTATTTAACACCTTTCTTTGTTAAGCCAGTAAGAGGAACGTCAATCTTAGAAAAGTCTTTTATAAAACGGCGGTAATAACCTGCCAATCCGAGAAAGCTACGGATTTCAGTCACGCTCTCCGGTCTCTTCCAATTTTGAATCGCTTCAATCTTTGAAGGATCCACTGATATTCCGGATTCGGAAATAATATGATCGAGAAACTTCACACTAGATTGCCAAAAATGGCATTTAGAAAATTTTGCTTTTAGTTGATTGCTCCTAAGAGTTTCCAATACAATTCGAAGATGCTTTTCGTGTTCCTCCTCGGTTTTAGAATACACAAGAATATCATCAATAAAGATGAGAACAAACCGATCGAGGAAATCTTTGAAAACTCTATTCATAAGGTCAACGAAATAAGCCGGAGCATTCGTTAAACCGAATGGCATAACTAGCCATTCATAAGATCCATAGCGTGTACGGAACAAAGTCAAAGGAATACTATCCTCGGCAATACGAAGCTGATGGAAACCGGTAGCCAAGTCCAATTGTGAAAAGACTCTAGCACCACTAAGTTGATCAAACAGATCATCAATCCGAGGTAATGGATATTTATTCTTAATAGTAAGATCATTAAGCTTGCGGTAGTCGACGCAAAGCCTAAGTGTACCATCAGACTTACTAACAAAAATAGCTGAAGCTCCCTAAGGCAAGGAACTAGAGCGGATAAGTTGCTTCGTCTCCAACTCGGATAGTTGTTTGCGCATCTCTTCATTCTCCTTATTGGACATGCGATAAGGAGGATGGGTAATAGGTTGAGCTCCAGGTATAAGATTAATTTTGAACTCAATTGCTCGTTTAGGTGGTAATCCTAAAACGGGCTTAAAGATGTCGGAAAATTCGCGAACGACGCGAATAAGAGAAATGACATCCTCCTCGTCATCATTATCATCATCACGAGGATTTAAAGAATATAAAGATGCAACCAAAGCGGAATCCGAATCTTTAAGAATAATAGAAATCTGATTAACAGATTGCGGATGTCGGAGATAAATAGTCCGCTCAGGACATAGGATATGAGCTTCATAACGATTAAGCCAATCCATACCCAAGATCATACCAAAGCCTAAGTAACGCATGACATGCAAATCGGCCAGGAAGGAAAAATCACACAAAATAATCTCGACATCTTTACAAAGCAGACTAAGAGTTGCGGATCCACCAACTGGATTCGCAATTCTTAAAGAAATCATTAAAGCAACAACACTTAAAGAAAAAGTATCGACAAGTTCCTTTGATATAAAAGAATGGGATGCACCCGTATCAAAGAGAACTCTAATAGGTTGATCATGAAATAATATAATGCCATCAAGGACAGAATGAGACATACCTTGACCGCGAGATGTGTTACTAGGGGCTTGAGCCACATTAAGCTTTCCCTCCTTATTGCCTTGACGTTTGGGGCATAAATGTATATAATGATCCGGGCTCTTACAATAGCGACAAGAACAGGGCTTTGAACACTTGTTCGCGAAATGACCCCTAGCACCACAGTTGAAGCATTTCCCATCACTAGAGGAAAAAGTCTTTGCAGCAGGAGCTGCTTGCTTATCCTTTTTGTTGGGATAAGGACCTTTGAACTTGTTAGGCCTCTTCTTGTTGTTGAAGTTTGGTTTGGAAGCCACCACTTCAACATCACTGTCCTTATCAGCCTCTTCAAGACGAAGGGCAATATCAATCAGTTGATCGAAAGAAACTTCTAATTTTAGAAGTAATGGCTTCTTGAGGTTCTTGTTTAAGCCATAAATGAATCTTTGGTTCTTCTTCAACGGGGTGTTGATGTATTCAACCCCATACTTAGACAGTGACTCGAAAGATGTGACATAGTCTGTCACAGAGGATGTACCTTAAACAAGGTCTATGAAACGACGAGCCAATGTCACTTTCTCTACTTCTGGTACGAACTTTAATTCGAAGCGTTCCCGGAATTTCTCCCAAGTGAGATCCGCTTCATTAATCTCTGAAATAAGGAGTTCTTACCAATCCAATGCTCTCTCCTGGAGCATACTGGAGGCCACCTGAACACGGTGAAGATCGACAAGATTCATGCGAGAAAAGATTCTATCGTATGTTCTTAACCAAGCCTGGACCCCGATAATAGTTTCAGAACCTTTGAATGGTTTCCCACCCAAGTTGGTATAATCGTTGCACAAACGTGCAAATCTAGACTTAGGGTGAGTAGGTTCCTGATTAGGACCAGATGCTTGAGCATTCTTTACTAAATCAAGAAGCTGTTGAGCAGTCATGAAAACTCCATCCTGGGGAGTAACAGTAGACGGTCCAGCTCTGGGACGACCTGGTCTAGACATTCTTCTCTTTAAGAAAGAGAGAAGAAGAAAAAGGTTATTCACCAAATGAATATCAAGCAAATCTTGATAGATGAAACAAGGAATCATAAAGAAAACAGGATGAATCGGTTCGAAGATTCGAACTAAATCCTGAATCACAACTCCTAAGGTGGACTTAGGACGATGATCCTTGTTAAGTTATTCTACATTGTTCCGAAGTTTGGCTCTGATACCAAGCTGTGACGCCCCACCTCTATACCCACGCTAGCCAAGAACACTACGGAGTAGTGTTGTCAACTAGGGCGGAGAATAAGGCTGTTGAGGAGCGACCATCCATGTAATTGCTTATCACACGGTGGCTATAAATAATCTTCGGAAACAAACATAGAAATAAGCATAACACAAATCAGTCACAGACATCCATATCACAAAGGCGGAAAAAGATATGAATATATAACTAACACATGAAAGTGTACATCAGAGTAGTGGTCAAAAAGATCCACAATAATACAAAAGAATAGCAACATGTGCTATACCAAAAGAATACATCTATGAGTCTATATCTCAGGTGTATACAACAAAACTGCTAATCTAAATAGTTAGCCAAAAGTCAGAGTAGCAAATCCTGGGAAGAAGTCAAGCAGAAGCACCTATAACATCTCGGTCTGACCCGAGTATTATTTATAAGAAAATAATAAACGGATCAGTCTAGCTATAAATATCAGATGATATGGTATAAAGTAAACGACATGACATGAACATGTAATAACCATAACGTCGTACTACTATAAGTACGTAAATGATAATCAACAAGAGGTTAATCAATTTCACAAGGATCTTCTCAAAGATCCAAACCCATAAGTAGGTAATGACACACAAATTCACCAATACACAAAAACTGATATCATATCAATGAAAACCACAAAAGTCGGTGAAGCTCTAAATCCAGAAATCAACACACGAAATCTAGAAATTACTAAAAGGGGGAAGTCCGAGCACACGGACGAGAAGCTATCTCATGGAAGCTATCCATTTAATTTTCCGAACACACGGATGGCCCGAAGGCCTTTGACACACGAACGGCCCAAAGACCATGGGGTGCAGCCCCATATATGTGAGTAGAAACATCACCCAAGTGGGGTCTAGTCTCCCTCGCAGACAAAGAGACATCGCTCAATCGCTAGTCTAAATCACAAGAATGATCGTCATGATCATAAGGAAGTGTCAATCACACCAAGCTAGTAAATATATGAGGTTAGCTTCATGTCCCATAACCACTTGCTTAACTTAAATATTTACGAACAAACTGTAGATCTTCACTAGAAAATTGTCACAAAAGGGTTCAATCGAACAAGTCCAAGAGCTAACCGACAAAGTGAACGCAAGCGTTTCATACCACTCGTTTTACTAAGTCGTTTAAGTCGATTTCTCATCCGAGTGAAGTAAAGGCTTGTATATACTAGTAGATTGGAAATAGGTTTGAGAAAACGAACTTTTGATATTAAAAATAGTGTTGAAATCGCTTTGATGAAAGAGTTTTGATATTTACTACTAGTATTGAAACCTTCATATATCTTTAAAGTGACAAGTCATAAAGCGATTGTTGAAACAATCTATCACAAAAATTCACATTCGAAGACGTGAACAAAATCCAAGGAAATCAGCTCAAAATGCATCAAAGTGGAAATTCTGTTGAATGCTTTTCAGATAAGATCGCCTTCGCAGAGGTGTACAGGGTTCGACCTACCCGGTCAGGTCGTGGGGTCCAGGGGGCAGCGCCCCCAACGAGGTGCGGGGCAGCGCCCCGTCAAAACGGTACGACTTAGTGAAGCCAAGCTGGTCAAGCGACCTAAGGAAAAGTAGGTCATAAGACCTAAGGGAAGACTACCGTGCGACCTAGCAGAAGAACAAGTCGAACGACTTAGGGGAAACAGGTCAAACGACCTAAGTGCTAACTCATGAGCGACCTAACGAAGTGCGCGACCTAATAATGAGGCGCGACCTAAGGCCTTACGACCTAAGGGAAACAAGGTCTTGCGACCTAACACCAAAGTTCCGAGCGACCTAACGATCTGAAGTGTCGAGCGACCTAAGGGTTAACTCGTGAGCGACCTAACTCATAGCCGAGCTAAACAGTGAAACGGCAAAACAGGGGCGAGCGACCTAACAGAGGTACGCGACTTAAGGTGGTTCGCGACCTAAGGGTACACGACCTAACGTGGTTCGCGACCTAAGGGGTAAGCGACCTAAAACTCGCGACCTAAGGGCACGCGACCTAAAACTCACGACCTAAGGGCACGCGACCTAAAACTTACGACCTAAGGAAACGCGACCTAAAACTCGCGACCTAAGACTCGCGACTTAAAACTCACAACCAAAAGGCTCACGACCTAAAGACTCACGACCTAAGGCGAACGACCTAAGCAAGCAAGCCGAGCGACCTAAGGAAGTGTTCGACCTAAGGAAGTGTGCGACCTAAAAGTGGCGACCTATGGCCAGAACGAATTAAGGTCAAAAACGACCTAAGCTCTGTGTGACTTTTCAACAGCAAACGACCTAGCCCAGGCAGAACGACCTAAGTGCAGTTTTTCACCAAAAACACTAAAAATTGGAGTTTTTCGCCAATCCAATCCAAACCAAATGCGAATGTGCATGCTAAAGTGATAGGGAACCATTCCCAACAGTCCAATGACAATTATAGGCAAGATGTGAGATCAAAAATCTCACCTTTTCTATGAAATTGATGAAGATGAGACTTAAGAGCAAAGCAAGAACACCAACAAGCTTGAATCAATGTTCTTCACGTGAATTTGATGTTGAATCTCGGATTTGCAATAGAATTTAAGTTTGGAGTTTTAATTTCCACTTCCCACCACCATTTTTGATGAAGCTTGAATGTTATTTGATGAAGTGATGAAGAGAAGAGGGGGTTGGGCTGAGTTAGTGTGTGTTCAGCCCCAAACCAAAGTCCTAAGCCAAAAAGTGACGAAAATTTCACTATCTCCAAACATATCGAAGTTTACACTCAAAAAGATCGCAAACGTCATTTTGAACTCAATGGAAGTAGTCTCGAGTCCTAATTTGACCGTATGCAAAAAGTAGCTTTTCGGACTAACATCCGACTAACGATAAAATATTTAAATAAAATATTTAAATATAAAATCGATAGATAAGCGGGTTGTTACATTGCACTTCACTGCTCCATCTTCGACTCCAAACACGTTTTCCCATGAAAACGTACAAACCGGATCGAAGTGGTTTTCGAGAGATAAATCCCAATCCCGGTCTCTTCGAAACGATCAGCGCATTGGCCACTATTGATAGTCGGCTATTTAAGTATCAAATAACATTCACAATCAACCATCAGACCTTTAAATAATTTCCCAAATTATTTATTTATCTCAAAATATCTTCGCAAGATATATTTCCACTTTCCAACCTTTTGAAAACAGTTTCAAAACATTTTCACTCACGGAATAAATTCCCCGAATATTTTCTATTTCCACTGATATACCACTTCACTTTTATAAACCCAGTTTATAAATTCCATAGTCTCACTTCTCTTTTAAAATCACACTTTTATACACTTAAATCAATTTCAAATTGATTTCCAAATTTCTCCACTTTGAAATAAATCCCTTTACTTACTCAATTTATTTCAAAACCCATTAACTTCCGATTTTATTTCTTTATTATGATTTAAATCCTTTTTATTTGAAAATACCAATTTCATATATTTTTTCCAAATTCCTTCTTTATCATTTTTAAATAAATTGAAACCTTGAACTAAAAATAAATTCTTTATCTCTTGATATAATATCACTTAAGTTTAAAATTTAATATTTCTTTGTTTATTTAAAATTCCCTTTCCCATACTCGGAATTTATTTATTAAAAATTTAGAATCACTTTTATTCTTTTCCAATTCATTCTTTAATTTATTCAAATTCTCTAAAATTATTTACTTAAAATTCTCTCTTTTATTTTCTCATCAAAATCCAATTCTATATATTTTAATAACTCATTATACCGAAATATATTCAAACATACCATAGCATCCAAAATTTCCAATTACCAATATAATTCATCACAGAATATCAAATAATCATAACATAGAATTATTAGAACAGTCTAAATAAATTTGAGGAATCCAGTTGGATCCCTCCAACCTGTTTCCCTGCATCCACAGACGTTAGCACAATACCAATTCCACTTCGAGGTGGAATATCGCGGTATATGAGTTTATATAATATCATCCGCTATTATGCGGGGCATAGGGTCTCATCCACTATATAATGCGGGAAATCAATCACTCCAATATATATTACTATATATAATATACCACAATCAATCAATTCAATCATTCAACCAAAATTTATATTTAACTCTTTAATTTAAATAATAATCCAGATGAGTGAGATTAACTCACCTTTGATTTTTTTTTGTTTTGCAACCACTTCAATCTCGCCTTGAATTCCCGATTTTGACCTTGCATAAACATTTTACGGTTCATTTACATTCGAAATAGTCGAACAATTTATTTTCTTTTTAATAAATTTAATCAACTAATGATTTAGTTTTGACTAAAAATTTCCTTTAAAAAAAACTTTTTAGTAGCTATAATGATTAAAATAAGTTAATAAAACAAATTAGTCACCCTAATACATTATCTTAAAATAAACTAGTAGATTTAAAACGTGTATATATTTTTATTTAAGAATTGGTTTTCTTTTTCCGACTTTACTGCATATACATTAAAAATGAATAAACTGTATATATATATATATGCCCTACTTTAATATATAATTTCTGCTTAAACTTTGTATACATACATACATATATATATATTAAAGCTTAATAAAAACACAATTTCTTTTTAAAACCAAACTCTAACTTACTGCAATATCTTTTCCCATATATATATTTTCTCCTACTGTATATATGTACATATATATACATATTTAAATTAATTTTAAATGAAAAAGAAGGAAGCTGAATACCTTCTGCCTTGTCTAAGCAGCAGCTTCGAGCACGAAGCCAGTCAATGACGCTTACGAGATGACGAACCCAAACACCAGTATACTTCCCTCCACTGCCCAGACACCACGCGACTCACCAAGTCCCACATAAGCCTCGAATAATCGCAGAAACCCGCCTTCGAGTCGCCTACCTCTACGCCTTCCGACCGGCCGCGCGACCCACCCCCTACTTCGATCATCTGCTCGGATCGAAGGCAGAGCAAAACATCACGGTTCGATTTCGCTTCCTCCTTCCCTTACTTGAATTCGAAAGGAAGACGTCCGCTTTACTTTTGAAGAGGCTCGGCATTTCTTTTGAGAAGAAACGAATTCGAATTGGCTGTGTTCGATTGGAAGGGGGAAAAAGGGGATTCGAGATTTATAGAAGGTGGCTCGCGTTTGTATTTTATTTTTCGAGCAAATTGATTTTACCGAGCAGTCGCCATTTTTCTCAATTTGATTCGTCTTGAGGATCGAGGTTTAACAGAGGAAGGAGAATGGGTCTCGTGTTTAAAAAAAGAAGAAGGAAAAGGGAATGCGTGCTTGAGAAAACAAAGGAAGCATGATTTGTTTTTTGCATGTCTGCCATTGCTTGCTACAGAGAAGGCAAAAAGGGGTGATGGGGAAAGCAAAAAGCACTGATGTGGATAGGATTTCAGCTAGAGTTGACTAGGCAATATAAATTTATATATATTAATTTAAATTCAAATTCAAATTGTCCCGATAAATGCAACTTAAAATCTTAACCCCCCTATCGAGGCGTGCCGCTAGGCGTTTATAATGTTATACCCCTATTTCGAATGCAATGGAAAAGGTTTCGAGTCCTAATTCGATCGTATGGAGAAGATAGCTTTTTGAATCCAGTTATTATATTGAATTCGATATAAATTTCAGCGCGTTTATATGTTGTACGCTCACACAACAACTCCAATCACTACGAAACTTGAAATCCAATAATAATACAATATTACGGATCCAACGGAACTAGTTTCGTCGAATTCCAAGACTGTGCCTCGGAAGGCTATTTTTAATATCGATTTAAACGATAAAATTTCAAAACTTAACAAAACACTTCCAAATTCAAGTTTAACACTTTTACTATCTTCTGTACTATCAGTATAAATTTTACAAGCCCTTAAAATATTTTTTTACCGGCTTAAAACTACAGATTCAATAATTTACCCAATTTCAGTGTATTAAATCTAATACCTTAATTGCTAAATAAATAATAATATTTGAAATTCAAGTTAAACTACCTATCAAGTATTTAAAATCAATTAAATATTTCAATTTCAAATGCTCAAAAATTCTGGGTCGTCACATTCCTCCCCCCTAAAAAGAATTTCGTCCTCGAAATTACTAGTTAGGAAGAATGATTCAATCCCCGTTAACTATTTTCTCAAATCCAAATAGTTTCAAACAACTTTCCAAAATAATCTTTTATTAAGACACACTAACCCTCTTCTAAATGTCCAAACTTATTCATAAGTTCAAACAATGTTACTTACTCAACAATTCAAATTTAAATTGGAAACCAAAATTTTTGAATTATTAAAATTTTCTTAAAATTTTTCTAACTCTCTAATTTTCCGAAAATTTTCGCCAGCGTCTCCTTTGCGCGGCTAGCTCGGTACAACTACAAAATGCCTCAACGGGGCCCCAAATTTCAAAAGAAAACAAAACATCAAGTGGCTAGATCAGAAAATCACCAAATTTCATACAGAAATTTAAACACATACCTTTTGTCGAGCCATTTAATTTATCTTCTGAAATCAAAAATCCCAATTTTCCTTTTACCTTTCAATACCTGTATATCCTACTAAGCAATACTATCCAATTAAAGAATTCAAAATCATTTTATACACTTCCTTTACAAATTTTCAATATTTGCTTTACTTAAGCCCGTACGATGTACATATATCATCCGTAAGCAATATCAAGTTCGATCGCTCGCTCGATCATACAATTTCACTTCCGAATTAGTATCATCCACCCGACTCTCTAGTGCGGACTCAGATCTGGTTTCTTGATCAGAAACCGTCATTCTCCTTTCATAGCCACAAACTATGATAGAGAATATCCAGAATCAATCAAAATCCATATTCCGGGTTCGTCGTCGAAAATCGAGTGAAAATTCCCAACTCGGATTGGTATAATTATCTCGAAATTCTGTGCTCGAATCCGGATCAAATCGTTATGCGAATAAATAATATATGTACATCCTACATATGAATTTCAATTGATTATCAACTATATTAATTCTCTTTTTATTTACATTCATTATGATTTCTATTTACTTATTCACAATTTCCATTTTCACAACTTTTAGTTTTAATCTTCATTCAATTATTCACTCAGTATATTCCCAATACCAATTTATTTGAGAACTTCATTCTTCATTTCTTAAGTTCAATATAAATATTTCTTATATTTATTTTTACTACTTCACTACTGAAATGTATACTCCAATTGGGTTCCAATTCCATATAAATCAATTTGATTCAATTTATTAGTTATTTTCAAATCTAAATACATTTTTCCCAATTTTCATTCAAATTTTCATTTTCAATTCTACTTGAATTCAATTTGTGTTCAAACTCTAAATATTGAATTTTATCCACCTTACTTTACATACACAATTTTAAATCAGATTTCAATATTCAGTTCAAATTCTATTTGCTTACCAATTTTAAATCATTTGTCGTTAGTGAAAATTTTAAAAGTTTTCGAACTCCCAAAATTTCCGAAATTTTTTTGGCAGAGTCCCCTTTGTACGAAGGAGCTTTTGCAATTTGATAAGAGATATAAATATATATACATCGACCCACATGGTCGAAAAATCAAAAACAAACAACAATTCATATTTCCTTTTTTTATTGCATAGGCGTACCTTATTTAGCATTTTTAAGTAAGCGGCTTATTTATTTAACATTTTGCGTGATCAAAACCAACCAAACGGCTTCCATGTACCTGTACTAACTCAATTCAAACATGTAAGTGCCAAATATATGCAATTTACAACATTTCACTTTCGTTTACAAAGCTAATACATGAATTCTATAAACAATGCATGTTATATAGTTTTCATAGGCACATATAAGGTTTTCGACACCTATTTCAATTGCATATTTGCATAATTTTCATTCAAAACCATTTTATTTAGGCTCGACAACATTCCTTGCTTGTATATTAATAACCATTTCCAAATTAATTCAACTCAGACTTTATTTAATGGACTTTTATTTTCACTGAAGTCAAGCTTCCATAAATTTAAACTTAAGTTAATTTACTCCAAATCATTCCAATTTCATAACTAAGTTCATTCTCATTATCCATTTTAAATTTTAATTCATATTCTCAATTTATTTCTAAACTTATTTTATTAATAACAAGACCAATTAAATTTTTATTTAAGTCACCATTTTACCCAATTTACTAACAATTTCCAAATTCACTTTCATTTAACTATTCTCCAAGTTAAATTTTATTCTAAACAAATTTCAAGTTTTTATAAGTTTTTCAAACCCATTTATTATTCCATAAACATTTTTAATTAACTTCCAGAGTTTTAAGCAATTTCTCAACACTTCAAAATCACCTTTGAAATCAATTATATCTAAAATCCTTTGGTATAACCAACTATTTCTTTGAATTTCAAAACCAAAACCCAGTTTTGCAAACAAACACCAATCCAAAACATCCAGGTAGCAATTCCTCTCTTGGAAACTCAGAATGAACACTGATGATGTCACGATCATCATCGGAATTATTTTCCAGCGACCGAAGAGAGTTTAGTGCTTTTACCTCTTAAAACATTTCCAAATATTCTTAATTTCAAATCCAATTCAAAATATTTCTCAACTACTATCACCATTATTACTCCAAATCTTTTGAAAACCATTTTCAAACCCAAAGGAAGTTAAAACTTTCCCAAAATGCCAAATTCCAAATCTATCCAATTCATATTCATACATTATCCTGGGATTTTCATCTCGATTTATTTTCAAATATTTCTCTGGAATTCTATTTCAAATGATAAATCACATTTATAGTTTACATTTACAAATCTCATTTGTATATGAATTTATTTCTTAGTTTTAGTTATTCAATTTCTCATTCAGATTTTACACAACTATGATAATAATTTGATATTATCATTCCTAACAATCAAGCAACCATATATAACTATAATAATTTATGGAAAATTATTTCTTTTATATACAAAAATAATTTGGGTAAAATTATTTCATTTACCCTGTTTAAAACAATACTGTGTCGGTTTATCTTGTTTAAGAGTTTAGAAACCCTTATCGATGACATGGCGTCCCACATATCGATCAGAATCCAAAAACACCCAACTGATAAGTCAACACAACATAAAACAATTTTTATATTCACTAACAATTACGCGCTCATATCTATTAATATACTCAAACTCATTCTAGAGTACTATGGACTCTATTTCAATGAGTAATCCCCACTAGAGCCAAGGTTATCACCAACCTGGCTCTGATACCAAGTGTGATGACCCAATTTTTCATTCCCGAAAAATCGAACCATCAGGATTAGAAAAAGAAGGAGGTAATAGAAAAGAAAACAACACAACAGAATCTCACATCGCAGCGGATTAAAATACAATAGATAATAACTGATCTTTACAGAAAGAAACTATATCTGTTTTTATATATACATCTTCATAATACAACATCAGAGTACAATACAATCAACATCACGATTCGGGACAGTTATAATAACTTGTCCTCACAAGAAGACTATACCACTTATGATACACAGCGGAATAGAACAAATACGGGTGATACGTCTTGCCATCCAGCTCGTCCCCTGAGCTCCACAACATCATATCCTGTATCTGTAATACTCGGTCAGACCCGAGCATTATAATAAAATAACACCCGAGTCAGTCTTGAAAACCAACGTGAGAAAACACACTCAATTGGATTATTAAAATTTCAAAACCCTTTGAAATCAAAAGCATCTCGTAAGACCACGCCACAAATAGACATGTCGGGTTTTTACCTTACGATAGCCAAAACACTTTCTTATCAAATCCGTCTGATATTATAATAGTGTCTATATACAAATACTTATTCAAATAGCTGAAATTGTTACATGATTAAATTCAAGCATACTAGCCACAAAGTGGGTTCTACAAACAAAAACCGTATAAGGCGCATAGGGAGAATGGATTTCCAACTAATGACTAGGCACTGGGGTACCGTCACAGTACCTGGTCCAGGTCAGCGTACCGAGGATCCATCCTAAATCCCCTACAACACAAGACCGGACTACCCCTTACTGGATAATCCGAGTAAGATCACCCCGCGGTTGGGATCAGCAACTGCCCACACAGCCGAAATAAAAAGGAACATCTAGACAGGGATGACCTCACCCTAATGGGCGCGACCCACTTAGCCTTGCTGCATAACCCCTGATTTTCAGTCATTCCCGGTTGATGAGGTATGAGGCTAAGCGTTACCTTTTTAGAACATTTCACTTAGAATTCTTATCGTCCCCCTGACGATGTTCTGAAAGCATTCATCCATACAAGTCTGTTCCGGGTTCGAACGGAACCGAAGGCACTACTCCTACTACATCCATTTTGGAATCACCCTCAGGATTAGTAGCGATTAGCCTGCTCCATCTTCGACTCCAACCCACGAAAACGTAGAAACCGGATCGAAGTGGTTTTCGAGAGATAAATCCTGATCCCGGTCTCTTCTAAACGATCAGCGCATTGGCCAATATTGATAGTCGGTTATTTAACTATCAAATAACATTCACAATCAACCATCAGACCTTTAAATAATTTCCCAAATTATTTATTTATCTCAAAATATCTTCGCAAGATATATTTCCACTTTCCAACCTTTTGAAAACAGTTTCAAAACATTTTCACTCACGGAATAAATTTCTCGAATATTTTCTATATCCACTAATATACCACTTCACTTTTATAAACCCAGGTTATAAATTCCATAGTCTCACTTCTCTTTTAAAATCCCACTTTTATACACTTAAATCAATTTCAAGTTGATTTCCAAATTTCTCCATTTTGAAATAAATCACTTTACTTACTCAATTTATTACAAAATCCATTAACTTCCGATTTTATTTCTTTATTATGATTTAAAACCTTTTTATTTGAAAATACCAATTTCATATTTTTTCCCAAATTCCTTCTTTATCCTTTTTAAATAAATTCAAACCTTGAATTAAAAATAAATTCTTTATCTCTTGATATAATATCACTTAAGTTTAAAATTTAATATTTCTTTGTTTATTTAAAATTCCTTTTCCCATACTCGGAATTTATTTATTAAAAATTTAGAATCACTTTTATTCTTTTCCAATTCATTCTTTAATTTATTAAAATTCTCTAAAATTATTTACTTAAAATTCTCTCTTTTATTTTCTCATCAAAATCCAATTCTATATATTTTAATAACTCATTGTACCAAAATATATTCAAACATACCATAGCATCCAACATTTCCAATTACTAATATAATTCATCACAGAATATCAAATAATCATAACATAGAATTATTAGAACAGTCTAAATAAATTTGAGGAATCCAGTTGGATCCCTCCAACCTGTGATATCCCGGGAATTTCAAAGAAATTAAATATGATAATCTCCTTTAATAAATTAATTAAATTTGGCAAAATTGTTATATTCAAATAATAAAAATGTATTGTATATTGTATATATATATATGTGAGTGAATATAGATTTTTAAATAGAGTACTTATTTCAAATTAAAGTGATGGATGTTTAAATATATATATCAAATTGATTTTAAGATTGATTTTAAAAATTTATTTAAAAATTGGTTTGAACTTATATTTGGATTTCAAAAAGATGATATATATATCTTAATATATATTTTGAATTTAAAGGCATGTGTAAATGATTTTTGTATAAATATAGTTTGTTTTATTCCATTTCTTTTAAAAGATTTCCATTTATATAATTAATATATGTATTTAGTTATTAGGAAAATAAATTAAAAAGCTTTATTAAATAAATAAAATATATATAATTATGCATGAGAGATATATGTGTTAACATATAAACACTCTAAATAACATGTGTTAAGTTATCAAAAGAGTTTAGTGACAAGTGTCACATTTTTATTTTTAAATTTTAATAAATCAAAAACTAAATCTATATAACAATACTTCTTATTCTTCTTTCATTTTTTTCTATCTCATTTTTCTAAGAAAGCAAACTGCAGCCACGTTTTAAATCAGAAAAAAAAAAAATACCAAACCTGTAAACATCTTCAAGCAAAATCATTTCAAGAAATCAATTATAATCATCAGCAAGCAAGATTAAATCAGTTTAAAGGCAAATCCAGATCAGTAAGCAAATCAAAAATCAAGGGAAATTCAAATTTTCTGTTCAAGGGCAGAAGTATTTCAGGCTTCTCTGTTCTGCCAAGATTTGTGAGTTAACTTTACTTTTTAAAGCTAGTTATCACTGTGCATGTAAGTGTTGATTGTAGAAATTGTTTGAATGAGATTTGCATGGATGTAGAAATGTATTTTTATATGCATGCCTGTGTGAATACATGTATGCCTCTGTTTTGTTTAAACAGGCTTGAAAATCTCTCAAAATAAATTCATATCTCTCCATATAATAAATTATAGCATGTGATGTTTAAAAGAAAATTGTTTGTAATAATGTAATACAAACAATAGAAATATTTGTAAGTAGAATTATTAGGTAATTATCTGGTAAAGAGGAAATTTCAGTAAAAAGGAAATGTATCAGAAAAATCGATTATTTTAAATTCAAGTTTCACCATTGTAATCTGATTTGTTATTAAAAGTTATGATTTTTAATAAAAATACCAAGATTTTTAAGTTAGAAATTGTGGAGATATTGAG
Organism: Allium fistulosum; assembly: GCA_030737815.1. NCBI lineage: Eukaryota > Viridiplantae > Streptophyta > Magnoliopsida > Asparagales > Amaryllidaceae > Allium > Allium fistulosum. The sequence goes on along the minus strand of CM060903.1, from coordinate 629,226,887 downwards.
AGTTGAATGGGAAATGGAATTTCGTCGATTTCTAGTAATCGAAGATTCTGGGAAGATCGAGATCGTGGCTGGAGCAAGCTCGTTGGTCAAGAAGCTTGAGAAAAATGGTGGCATGATTTGTAGATCATCGTGGTGGCGTATCGACATGGAAATAGGGTTTTGTTGAGATTTTGATCGTCAGAGTTGACGAGTTTTGTACGACGTGGGCAGTCCACCGGGATGGATCGCATAGGGGGGGATCGGAGCTCGATGTCGAGGCGTGGCTTTGGGCTGAACGGCGTGAGGCCTGGGGGTCGGAGTTAACGGCCTGAGGTAGTTTTCCGATCAAGTTCGTATTCCAGTTTCGTTCGAGCAGCTCGATTTTAATTTCTTGGCGATTCCGTTGATCTGAGAGGTCGAGGTGGTTCGTAAGGTTGTCGATGACTTGTTGGAGGTCGTAACGATGGTCGGAGATGACCAGATCAGTGTGCACCGTGCACACGTGCACGTCGTTTCAGTTCTGGTTGAGGCTTCCGGGAGAGTTTAATTTCTCTCGAGTCTTTTGCTCGATTGACTCGAAGTAGGAAGGAAGCTGAGTGTTTTGTGACTTTGCTCGGGATTCTTCATATATTTCTCGAGTGGGAGCTTATTCGAGCATGTAGGAAGACTGTTAAAGTTTTTTAACAGTAAGTTAAAAAAAAAACTAAAAATAGATTATTATTTTTTTTGTCAAATTGTTTTAAAGAGGAAAAGATGATGTACTTAGTTCAAGTACACATGGGTTAAACCCAAAGTAAAATGTTTAACCAGTCTTTAAATTTAAAATAAAGTAAGTTTTAAATTTTTAAGTTAAATAAATTTCTTGAATTTCATTTCTTTGAAATGAATTGTTTGTATAAATAAATTGTATGATTTGTTTTAAATGTTTTAAGTTAGATCCTTAAAGTTATTTTCAAACTTAGTTTGAAATATAAAAGAAATTTATAAGGAAATGTTTTATCTTAAAACTTAATATAAGTTGATAACAAATGTAATAATTAAAGAATGATTTATTAATTGAATTAGTTAATGAATAACGATTTATAAATTAACAATTAAAGTTTTCAAAATAAATTATTAACTTGAAACTAAGGATTGTTAATTTTATAAGTAAAGGAAAGTGAATTATATTTAAAACTTAATTAATGTTTTAATTTAGTGAAGTTAGTTGTTAAGATGCTAGATGATTTGATAATAATTACTTAATGAAATTAATGGATTATAATTACGTAGGGAGGTAATTAATGGATAATTATCGAATATAATAAATTGAATAGGTGATTTATTAATGAGAGTAATTTAGATTAAATTACCTTATATAATTAATCAAGGGATTAATTAGAAATAATTAATTAAGGAGTAATTAAATTATTTGATAAAGTAATTAAGAGTAGTTAATTTCTGGATGTTATTAATCAAGGGTGATAAATAATTAGGGTAAATAATTAATTAATGAAGTAATTAAAGATTAATTACTGTATTTGGTTAAGGTTAATTACTGTATTTGGTTAAGGATAATTAATCGTGGAATTAATTAAGGGTTAATTACTTAAATGTAATTAAAGGATAAATTGAATGATATTGGAAGCCTTTGATAAATTGTTATCCCTAATATGTGGTTCGTATTGCTATGTGATATGATACGTTTGATTTAAAACTGCGATGATGTGGCTATCTATTGATGATGAATTACTGTGACATACTGTATTTAAAGTAGAATTGTATTTCACTTGAATAATTTAAGTTAAGTTGACATTGGTTTCGAAGAGACCGGAGTTGGGTATTAGTAAATACCCGAAACCACTTCGATTCTTTATTGATCGATATGTGAAGTAAGTATTGAGCATATCAAGTAATGAACTCGTAGTGAAGTACGAGTTACCCGGGATTTAAATAAGTAAATTTGCATTGGTATTTTCATATTAGATGGTTTACTCACGCTGGTTTCCAGCCTGACCCGGGTGTTACTTTGATGTAATGCTCGGGTCAGACCGAGTATTACAGATTTTCAGGTTAGGACGTTCTGGAGCTCAGGAGGCGAGCTGGAGAGCAGGAACGTATGGAGAGTTTCTACTGTGATATATGATAGTATCTGAAACAGATTGTTTATCTGTCTTGTGTTTGTAAATATGTTGTAACTCTGATATATTAAAATGTAATTTGACAAGTACAGTGTTCCTTTATATAATTATTATTTATTTGATATTATATTTTGATCCACTGCGAATGTGAGGTTTCTGTGTTTTGATGCTTCTGCTTCTTCTTTTTCTTCTATCTCTTCTTCTTTTCTCTAACTATCTGGAAATTTCGGGTTCGAAATTTCCGGGTCGTTACATTTGGTATCAGAGCTGAAGGTTAAGCAAGAACCTTGGCTCTGTTGAGATTACTCGTTAAGGATAGGGTCAATGGTACCCTAGAACGAGTTGAGTGTATATATATATGAGAGCGTATTTGTTATTTTCATATATAAAGATTTTAAATGATTTTTATATAAGATTATATTTGATATATAAAGCAATATTTCTTTTAATATATTAAAGAAATTGGTGTTGAATCATTGGAATTAAATAAAATAATAAGAATTAAGTGGTAATAGAAATACAACGAAATTGAAATTAAATGAAGATAAGTTTGAAATAGAATTCAAACTGAAATTAAAATCTTAAATTTATAGAAGTGTTATCAAGAATAAAGATAATAATGAATTGGTTTCCAGATATGATAATCTTGGTTATTATCATAAATGGTTGTTGTATTTAATAATGAAATGTCAAAATTAATTAAGTAAAATTAAATGTTTTAGGGAAATAAAACATTTAGGAAAATATGACTTGTAAATTGTAGTGGGTTTTAAATTGTGAAGTTTTAAATTCTAAATCCAGAAAACTTGAAATTATTTAAAGAAATTGTTTTAAATTAAAACCAAATGTGGTTTAAAAATTTAAGGTATAACTTGGTGTGTAAAGAAAATGTATATATGAGGATATACATAATATCAAAGATGCTTTGAAATAACTCTAAGCGTTGAGTTTAAATTTTTCCTGGGAATGTGATGTGAAAACCCTAAGTGAATTAAGTTTTTAAACTTAAAAGGGGAAAGATTATTAATCTGAAGTTTAAAATTTGAATGGGAATTCAAATTGTGTAAAAGTTGACCGGATTAAGTAAATTTAATTTAACTTGGAGGAAGTTAAATAAGTTTGAATGAATAACTTGAATTGGAAATTTCAAGATGAAATTTAAATTTAACTTGGGTAGTTAAATGGTTAATTTAAATGAGAGTTATGAGTGATCTCAAAATGGGTTTGAGATCTGGAAATTGAAAATGGATAATAAATTAGAATCCGAAGATTAAATTGTTTTTGAATTCTTATTTGAACTTTGTAATAAGTTAAGTAAAGATAATTTAAAAAAAAAGAATTTTGAAATTTGGATTCAGAATTTAATGGTTTAAAGATATAAGTTAATTTGATTTAAGAAATTAAATCAACATTTAAAAAAAAAAAATTAACTCGAATTTATATAATTCGAGATAGCTTAAAATTGAGTTTTAAATTGAAATTTGTTCAAATTGGATTTGGTTTGAATTAATTAGAATTATGATTGAAGATGGATAAGCATAAGTTTAAATGGTAAATTAGAATTGAAATGATGTGAAATTGAAGCTGGTTCAATTTGAAATTAATCCAAATTGATTTGAATTAATTAAAATTGTGATTAAAGTTGAATAAGTTAAAAAAAAAATCAAATGGAATTTGATTTGAATTTGGGAAGGAATTAAGGTTAATTCAACTTGAATTGGGATTAAATCAATTTCAATGGAAATTGAAGAATTGAGTTAATTTAAATGGAGGTGGAAATTTAAATTAAATTGATGAGAATTTAACAGTTTGACTCTGGTTTATTTTCAAAATAAATTGTTTTAATACAAATATATTTTTCCAAACTATTTACTATACAATCTATCTTTTTAAACCCCAAACTATCTTACACTTGTTTTACAATTATTTTTGGAATTATTTCACAATTTTTCAACTGTTTTATAAACTAATTACTGTTTTAACTACTTTATAACTAATTACTATTTTACAACTATTTTCCAATTATTTAACTATTCTATAGACATTTTACAAACTAATAACTATTTTTCAACTACTTATCTATTTTAAAAAAAAAATTCAAGCTATTTTTAAATTTAAATTGGTCAGAGTTCAAACTGTTTGTAATTGAAGTAATAACTCAATTGGAAATGGAAGCAATTGAGAATAAGTAATGGAATTAAAGGAAATGTGAATAGAAAAGAGAATTGATTTGGCTAATAACCAATAAAGATAAATACGTAGGATATACGTATATTATTCTATTCGCATAGTGATTTGATCCAGATTCGAGCACAGAATTTCGAGATAGTATTATCGATCAGAGTTGGGATTTTTCGCTCGATTTTCGACGGCGAACCTGGATATGGATTTTTGATTGGTTCTGGATATTCTCTATCATAGTTATGACTATGCAAGGAGAATGACGGTTTCTGATCAAGAAACCAGATCTGAGTCCGCACTAGGAAGTCGGGTGGACGATACTAGTTCGGAAGTGAAATTGTGTGATCGATTGAGTGATCAGATTGATATTGTGTACGGATGATATGTGTGCATCATACAGATTTGAATGAAATTGATATTAAAGATTGGGGATAAGAACTGTAACATGGTTTTTGAAAAGAAATATGGTTAATAACTTTATAAAAGATTTATCAAATGTGAATATTTGATTTAGAATAAAATAAAGTTATATATCCTTGTTATATAAGGTAAATCTTCCCTTGTTGAATCTATTGCTAAAAGAAAAGGGTTTTGAAATATTTGAAGTATAAAAGAGGTTTTATACAAAGTTTGAATTGATCCAAAGATTTTCAAAGTATATATATATCTATATCTATATATATATTAAGGATCTTATGAGAATGATTTTGGAAAAGGTTTTGGGAACCTATGAATTTGGAAAAAGGCTTTTGATTTTTGGAAAAATCAATTTTTTGATTTTGAAAAGCCTAGTTTGAGAATTATCGATTTTGGTAATCGATTTTGTGTAAAGGAGATTTTGATAAATCATAAAGGGTATGATTTGAAGATACTATAAGTATATAGTATAAAATGTTTTGAGTATAGCTCTGGGGAAAAAGGCGCTCCCTTGAAATGAACTTCTCAGGAGTGCCACTGGGTGGTACTGCCTTGAACCCCAAGGGGGGATTCTAAAGTTGATCCTGTGAGGAGTCCGGACAAAACTAGTTCCTGAGGATTATTTGTGTAGCGAAAGTCGAGGGGATGGTGCCCACAGAGGCATTTGGGTTATGCTGTGACGACAGTGTAACTCAATGTCACTGCGATCTACTGCAGACCATAGCGGAAGTCATGTGTGCCGCTGAGAGCCAACTGTCTACGTTTGATTCTATATCGGTAGACTGTGACACTATGGTAACATAGCGAAAGTCGTGTGTGCCGCTGAGAGCCAACAGTCTGCGTTTGATTTTATATCGGTAGACTGCGACCTATGTGGGAGAAGTTTCATTATTTGGCAGCGAAATTCGGTGGCGCTGATGCCTACAGTTATATGGGTTTGTGCTGTGATAGCAACGTAAGGCCCGGGTATAACTGCGATCTGTAGCGGGTTCCATGGCGTAATCGAGGAGCGCGGAGACCTACAGTTATCTGTGGATTTTGCTGGGACGGCAACGTAACCATCGGGTTAACTGCGACCATGGATGGGGGTGATGATTTCCAGAGCATTCTCACCAAAGATATTTCCTCTATTTCAAAAATGTTTTCTATATTTTCAAAAAAAAAAAAAAGTTTTCAAAAATATTTTCTTATATTTTCAATAGAACTATTTTCTAAATATTTTCGCTGGGTATTGAAAACGGGTTTGCTAAGTCCTTATAGATTTTCAGTCCTACGTCTGATCAACGTATGACCGAATTTCTGTGAGAACAAGGATGGACTTGTTGAAACATCGAGTTATAAAAGTATTTTTATAAAAACTATTTTTTGTAATATTATATAGATTTTAAAGTATTTTTATAATATTATGTAAAAAAAAATTTTAAAAATGTTTTGAAAAATTTAAATAAAAAGAGTTAAGAGTTAAGATGTCTAAGGAATAATTTAACTAATAATCAACATTGTAATAAAATTCTTGCTTCGTTCCTTTTCGAGGACGAAAAGATTCAAAGGGGGGAGGAATGTGATATCCCGGGAATTTCAAAGAAATTAAATATGATAATCTCCTTTAATAAATTAATTAAATTTGGCAAAATTGTTATATTCAAATAATAAAAATGTATTGTATATTGTATATATATATGTGAGTGAATATAGATTTTTAAATAGAGTACTTATTTCAAATTAAAGTGATGGATGTTTAAATATATATATCAAATTGATTTTAAGATTGATTTTAAAATTTTATTTAAAAATTGGTTTGAACTTATATTTGGATTTCAAAAAGATGATATATATATCTTAATATATATTTTGAATTTAAAGGCATGTGTAAATGATTTTTGTATAAATATAGTTTGTTTTATTCCATTTCTTTTAAAAGATTTCCATTTATATAATTAATATATGTATTTAGTTATTAGGAAAATAAATTAAAAAGCTTTATTAAATAAATAAAATATATATAATTATGCATGAGAGATATATGTGTTAACATATAAACACTCTAAATAACATGTGTTAAGTTATCAAAAGAGTTTAGTGACAAGTGTCACATTTTTATTTTTAAATTTTAATAAATCAAAAACTAAATCTATATAACAATACTTCTTATTCTTCTTTCATTTTTTTCTATCTCATTTTTCTGAGAAAGCAAACTGCAGCCACGTTTTAAATCAGAAAAAAAATAAAAAAAATACCAAACCTGTAAACATCTTCAAGCAAAATCATTTCAAGAAATCAATTATAATCATCAGCAAGCAAGATCAAATCAGTTTAAAGGCAAATCCAGATCAGTAAGCAAATCAAAAATCAAGGGAAATTCAAATTTTCTGTTCAAGGGCAGAAGTATTTCAGGCTTCTCTGTTCTGCCAAGATTTGTGAGTAAACTTTACTTTTTAAAGCTAGTTATCACTGTGCATGTAAGTGTTGATTGTAGAAATTGTTTGAATGAGATTTGCATGGATGTAGAAATGTATTTTTATATGCATGCCTGTGTGAATACATGTATGCCTCTGTTTTGTTTAAACAGGCTTGAAAATCTCTCAAAATAAATTCATATCTCTCCATATAATAAATTATAGCATGTGATGTTTAAAAGAAAATTGTTTGTAATAATGTAATACAAACAATAGAAATATTTGTAAGTAGAATTATTAGGTAATTATCTGGTAAAGAGGAAATTTCAGTAAAAAGGAAATGTATCAGAAAAATCGATTATTTTAAATTCAAGTTTCACCATTGTAATCTGATTTGTTATTAAAAGTTATGATTTTTAATAAAAATACCAAGATTTTTAAGTTAGAAATTGTGGAGATATTGAGAGTTGAATGGGAAATGGAATTTCGTCGATTTCTAGTAATCGAAGATTCTGGGAAGATCGAGATCGTGGCTGGAGCAAGCTCGTCGGTCAAGAAGCTTGAGAAAAATGGTGGCATGATTTGTAGATCATCGTGGTGGCGTATCGACATGGAAATAGGGTTTTGTTGAGATTTTGATCGTCAGAGTTGACGAGTTTTGTACGACGTGGGCAGTCCACCGGGATGGATCGCATAGGGGGGGATCAGAGCTCGATGTCGAGGCGTGGCTTTGGGCTGAACGGCGTGAGGCCTGGGGGTCGGAGTTAACGGCCTGAGGTAGTTTTCCGATCAAGTTCGTATTCCAGTTTCGTTCGAGCAGCTCGATTTTAATTTCTTGGCGATTCCGTTGATCTGAGAGGTCGAGGTGGTTCGTAAGGTTGTCGATGACTTGTTGGAGGTCGTAACGATGGTCGGAGATGACCAGATCAGTGTGCACCGTGCACACGTGCACGTCGTTTCAGTTCTGGTTGAGGCTTCCGGGAGAGTTTAATTTCTCTCGAGTCTTTTGCTCGATTGACTCGAAGTAGGAAGGAAGCTGAGTGTTTTGTGACTTTGCTCGGGATTCTTCATATGTTTCTCGAGTGGGAGCTTATTCGAGCATGTAGGAAGACTGTTAAAGTTTTTTAACAGTAAGTTTATTTTTTTAAAAAAAAAAAACTAAAAATAGATTATTATTTTTTTGTCAAATTGTTTTAAAGAGGAAAAGATGATGTACTTAGTTCAAGTACACATGGGTTAAACCCAAAGTAAAATGTTTAACCAGTCTTTAAATTTAAAATAAAGTAAGTTTTAAATTTTTAAGTTAAATAAATTTCTTGAATTTCATTTCTTTGAAATGAATTGTTTGTATAAATAAATTGTATGATTTGTTTTAAATGTTTTAAGTTAGATCCTTAAAGTTATTTTCAAACTTAGTTTGAAATATAAAAGAAATTTATAAGGAAATGTTTTATCTTAAAACTTAATATAAGTTGATAACAAATGTAATAATTAAAGAATGATTTATTAATTGAATTAGTTAATGAATAACGATTTATAAATTAACAATTAAAGTTTTCAAAATAAATTATTAACTTGAAACTAAGGATTGTTAATTTTATAAGTAAAGGAAAGTGAATTATATTTAAAACTTAATTAATGTTTTAATTTAGTGAAGTTAGTTGTTAAGATGCTAGATGATTTGATAATAATTACTTAATGAAATTAATGGATTATAATTACGTAGGGAGGTAATTAATGGATAATTATCGAATATAATAAATTGAATAGGTGATTTATTAATGAGAGTAATTTAGATTAAATTACCTTATATAATTAATCAAGGGATTAATTAGAAATAATTAATTAAGGAGTAATTAAATTATTTGATAAAGTAATTAAGAGTAGTTAATTTCTGGATGTTATTAATCAAGGGTGATAAATAATTAGGGTAAATAATTAATTAATGAAGTAATTAAAGATTAATTACTGTATTTGGTTAAGGTTAATTACTGTATTTGGTTAAGGATAATTAATCGTGGAATTAATTAAGGGTTAATTACTTAAATGTAATTAAAGGATAAATTGAATGATATTGGAAGCCTTTGATAAATTGTTATCCCTAATATGTGGTTCGTATTGCTATGTGATATGATACGTTTGATTTAAAACTGCGATGATGTGGCTATCTATTGATGATGAATTACTGTGACATACTGTATTTAAAGTAGAATTGTATTTCACTTGAATAATTTAAGTTAAGTTGACACTGGTTTCGAAGAGACCGGAGTCGGGTATTAGTAAATACCCGAAACCACTTCGATTCTTTATTGATCGATATGTGAAGTAAGTATTGAGCATATCAAGTAATGAACTCGTAGTGAAGTACGAGTTACCCGAGATTTAAATAAGTAAATTTGCATTGGTATTTTCATATTAGATGGTTTACTCACGCTGGTTTCCAGCCTGACCCGGGTGTTACTTTGATGTAATGCTCGGGTCAGACCGAGTATTACAGATTTTCAGGTTAGGACGTTCTGGAGCTCAGGAGGCGAGATGGAGAGCAGGAACGTATGGAGAGTTTCTACTGTGATATATGATAGTATCTGAAACAGATTGTTTATCTGTCTTGTGTTTGTAAATATGTTGTAACTCTGATATATTAAAATGTAATTTGACAAGTACAGTGTTCCTTTATATAATTATTATTTATTTGATATTATATTTTGATCTGCTGCGAATGTGAGGTTTCTGTGTTTTGATGCTTCTGCTTCTTCTTTTTCTTCTATCTCTTCTTCTTTTCTCTAACTATCTGGAAATTTCGGGTTTGAAATTTCCGGGTCGTTACATTACCTGTTTCCCAGCATCCACAGACGTTAGCACAATACCAATTCCACTTCTAGGTGGAATATCACAGTATATGGGTTTATATAATATCATTCGCTATTATGCGGCGCATAGGGTCTCATCCGCTATATAATGCGGGAAATCAATCACTCTAATATATATATTACTATATATAATATACCACAATCAATCAATTCAATCATTCAACCAAAATTTAAATTTAACTCTTTAAATTTAAATAACAATCCAGATGAGTGAGATTAACTCACCTTTGATTTTTTTTTTGTTTCGCAACCACTTTAATCTCTCCTTGAATTCCTGATTTTGACCTTGCATAAACATTTTACGGTTCATTTATAATCGAAATAGTCGAACAATTTATTTTCTTTTTAATAAATTTAATCAACTAATGATTTAGTTTTGAATAAAAATTTCCTTTAACAAAAATCATTTTAGTAGCTAAAATGATTAAAATAAGTTAATAAAACAAATTAGTCACCCTAATACATTATCTTAAAATAAACTAGTAGATTTAAAACGTGTATATATTTTTATTTAAGAATTGGTTTTCTTTTTCTGACTTTACTGCATATACATTAAAAATGAATAAACTGTATATATATGCCCTACTTTAATATATAATTTCTGCTTAAACCTTGTATACATACATACATATATATATTAAAGCTTAATAAAACACAATTTCTTTTTAAAACCAAACTCTAGCTTACTGCAATATCTTTTCCCATATATATATTTTCTCTTACTCTATATATACATATATATACATATTTAAATTAATTTTAATTGAAAAAGAAGGAAGCCGAATACCTTCTGCCTTGTCTAAGCAGCAGCTTCGAGCACGAAGCCAATCAATGACGCTTACGAGATGACGAACCCAAACACCAGCATACTTCCCTCCACTGCCCAGACACCACGTGACTCACCAAGTCCCACGTAAGCCTCGAATAATCACTGAAACCTGCCTTTGAGTCGCCTACCCCTACGCCTTCCGACCGGCCGCATGACCCACCCCTTACTTCGATCATCTGCTCGAATCGAAGGCAGAGCAAAACGTCACGGTTCAATTTCGCTTCCTCCTTCCCTTACTTGAATTCGAAAGGAAGACGACATCTTTACTTTTAAAGAGGCTCGGCATTTCTTTTGAGAAGAGAACGAATTCGAATTGGCTGTGTTCGATTGGAAGGTGGAAAAAGGGGATTCGAGATTTATAGAAGGTGGCTCGCATTTGTATTTTATTTTTCGAGCAAATTGATTTTACTGAGCAGTCGCCATTTTTCTCAATTTGATTCGTCTTGAGGATCGAGGTTTAATAGAGGAAGGAGAATGGGTCTCGTGTTTAAAAAAAGAAGAAGGAAAAGGGAACGCGTGCTTGAGAAAACAAAGGAAGCATGATTTGATTTTTGCGTGTCTGCCATTGCCTGCTACAGAGAAGGCAAAAAGGGGTGATGGGGAAAGCAAAAAGCACTGATGTGGATAGGATTTCAGCTAGAGTTGACTAGGCAATATAAATTTATATATTAATTTAAATTCAAATTCAAATTGTGTAACGACCCCGAAATTCAAATTTATTTAAATTAATAATTAAATGAATTTTTGAATTAAATTGAGTAATTAAATAAATTGTTGGATAAAAATTTGTAAATTTAATTAGAAAATTTGAGCGAGTTTCCCCGGATCCAAATTAAAATTTGTTAAATCATTTAAATGTAAATATTGTATATATAAGAATGTATATATCTGTATTTGAACATATCTGACTAAATTTGAAATAATATAATATATATTTGATTTGTGTTTAAATCTTAAATAAATGGTTTAATAATGGTAATTTATGATAACGAATATTAAAATTTATGGTTAATAATAATTTGAAATTATAAATTTAATATAAAATAATATATAGTTAAATTCAAACAACATAATTTAAAATAGAAACTTATTTACAATACAAAGTTAAAAACAAATTAGCTAAATTTTAATATGATAAGAATAGAACTTCATTCATATTGCTAAGCAACCAGACTAAAGCAAAGAAAAAGAAACATCTAAGTACAAAGCAAATAGATTGCTGTAAACAAAATGAGAAACAACAATTATTATAAGCCACCACCATTTCAAATATCTGCACAGCCGAAGGAAAATAAAATGTATATTGTACAAAACTCATAAATGCAAGCACCTTCAGCCACCATAATATTATCATCAGCCGAAAGCAAAAGAAGAAATACATTTATATGTATAAACAAGTACAAGCAAGATCACCTTTAGCCCATACCCTATTGTATAAATAAAATAAAAATAGCCTGTAACTTCTTTTTTTTATAAGCATCACCTCCTATCTCATTTCGTCCAGCTACAAAACTGAAGCATATTTTAAAAACTAAAACAAAACTGAAATGATAAGAAAGAAGCAACATCTATTTGCAACCAGAGACGCTCTTCATCAAAACATTGAAATACCAGAAAATAAGCATCACTGTTTTCAAACTCAAGTTCATTCAATAAGGAAGAAAGAAAAAAAAGAAAAGCAATTGCAAATTTTCACAAGCCAGTGATATATCAAACTCTGTTGTTCTTCTCTGCTTCAACAAAACCAAGTGAGTAAACTACAACCCTGAATATCTTAGTCTGATTTATAACCTGATATTTATGATTGATACTTGATGTGGAGTGATTGCATGGATGTGATTATGTTTGTGTGTATGTATGAATATGCAATTGATTGGGTATGAATGTCTGTGTACATATATATATACTTATAAGGCTCTGTTCAAACTTACAGGCTATCAAACCTGTTCAAAATTTAAGATCTCATCCTATAATTCTTTTTAAGCTTGGTTGTTTAAACAAAATGTGTTCAAGTCAATAAGATCTTAATTGTAAAAATGGTTTCAGGTATTTATATTTACTAAATATCCAGAAAATAAGAGATTACAGCAAAATCTTTTCAAATCTGGAAATTTGATGTTTTTAATTTCAAGTTTTATTTATATCAATAGATCCGTATCTAAAATCTATGAATTTTAAAATAGAAATCACGATTTTTAGTATCGATTTGAGGTAGAACCCTCGAGTTGAACGGTAAAGGCAAATTCGTCGATTTCCGGTGATCGGCGGCAAATAATGGGTCATGATCATGGCTGGGGGAAGCCTAGGTGATGGGGATTCGTAGAAAAATGTTGAAGAATTTATTTATTGTAAGAATTTTGGGGACAAGATAAAGATAGGGTTTTAGAACCTTGTTTGAATGATGTTGCATTCGAGACCACTGCGCTGTCAAAAGGAGATCGGACTTCACCGCAGGGATTGGGATTGAAGCTCGAATAGTTGACGATGATTTGGGTAGGTTCGCGAGGATTCAGGCGAACTCTGGCGGCGGCACGTGAAGTTTGTTCTCGACCAGGTTGCGATGAGGGTGTTGATCGAATTACCAAATTTGATTTTTCAGGCGAGGTTCGTCGAACTGGGTGGTGGATGGGGAAGAGTCGATCATCGTCGACATGGGGAGGAAGGCGGCATCGATCGCCGAGGCTCCGGCGCCTCGTGCAAGTGCACGCGTGCACGTTAATGTCAGTGGGATTTGAGGCTTTGGGGAAGAAGAGTTGGCATCGGGGAGAACTCGAGAAAACGAACGAATAACTCGGAGCAGTTGATGGTTTGGGGTAGCCCGAAGTTTTGCTCGGGGAAACTAATGTTTGGCCCGGGTTTTTCTCTGACTAACTCGGGTATAAGAAGTTGCAATTTTAAAACCTTAAAATAAATCAAAGTTTAAAATGTAACTTAAAGTCAGTACAAACTTAGTTTGAGAATAAACAAAGTTTGCATTTAAGTTGTTTTAAACATGGGATTAGTTTGAAGTTTTAAGAATAAATTATTTTTAAAAGTTAATTAAGTTAAATTAAATTGTTTTAAATTTATATTTGAAAATAAAAAGGGTTATTTTAAATAAAACTTAATTAAGCAATTAGATTTAAATGTTTTAATTTGTTAACTTAAAAGTTAAGTTGATTTATATTGGATTTAAAATTAACTAAGATCAATAAATTATTTATTTAAATCTAATTAATTTAAAAATTAAGGATAATTAATTAAAAGGTAATTAATTAAGGGTAAATTTATTAATTGAAGATAATTAATAGAATGGTGAATTAAATAATTAAAAGTTAATTATTTAATAATTAAAGATTGATCAATTAATAATTAAGGGGTTAGTAAATTATTATTGATGATTATTAATAAATGATTAAAGAATAATTAATCAAAATAATTTGTAATTGATTAATATTAATTAACCAGGATTAGTAATTTATTCATAGAAATAAATCTGATTCAAATCAATCAGATAATTAAATTGTTCCTACCTACGGATGTTGAATTCTATTGAATGTTGAATTGTTTGATATCACTGATGTACGATGCTTAGTGATATACCCTGATTTATGTTGTGATCTGTAATTTCTTTATCTGTGATATTTTTACATCTGTGATCTGTATGTGAAAGATAAGCGTTATATTTTATATCGCTTATCAACCATATCTTGTATTCTGATATGTGATGATTGATGTTGCACTATTGTGTGTAAAACCCCTAGACCACACTGTTACACACACAATTATGTATTTCACGAGGAAACCGGTTAAATCACAGATAATCTAAATTTGATGTTTTGAAATTGAAATTTTAATTTCAATTGATTTTGAAATTTGGAATCTGGGTTTAAAGTAAAACTTTTGAAATGGAATTTCAAAGATAAAAGTTATTTTAAATAACTTGATCGAGTTTTGAAATTTAAATAATTTGATTTAAATTTGAATTCAATATTTGAATTCAATATTTGAAATTGAATTCTATGATTTGAAACTAGAAATTTAAGATGTTATAACCGTTATTTAAGGGTTAAACTATTTTAAAAGTATTGATTTTGGAATGTGAATTTAATTCAAGGCTTTAACTCGTACAAATATAATTGGATTTTTTCTGAAACGAAAACTATTTGTTTTCAAATAATAACAGCTTTCATATAAGAAGTGAACTTCCAATTTGTGTTGAAAGGTTTCAAATTTAAAAGGAAATTGAAATGTTTTGAAAGGCAATGAATGAATTCTTTTGAAAGCTATGAATTAAATATGTTTATTTTTAACAGATTTAGAATGATGATTTGTTTAAACCCTTTGAAATGAAATTGTTTTGAAAACTATAAGTTGAATCTTTGTTTTAAAGATTTAACGAGTTAATCCAATTGAAACGGAAATTGTTTTGAAACCTGTGAATGAATCTTTGTGAAAACTAAGTGAACTTTGTGAAATAAATCTTTTTGTTTAAAGATTTGAAAATGGTAATTTGTTTTAACCATTCGAATGAAAAGTTTTGGACTTTGAGCTGTGATTTAACTGAGACCCCAATATCCATATGATTTCTAATATTGCGCTCATTATTCGGGTTAGCCGGGAAAAGACATTTGTGTCATATAACCCATTCCGAATAGTGATATGTCGTATATGGATTAGCATTTGAAGACCGGTGTTGAAGACCGGATATTTTCGAAAACGAAAGGACAAATCGTCGAATGTCTCTGCATCGACTGGCCCCGATATAGAGATTTCATCACCCTTTGTGATGGGAAGTCCGGACGGGATTGGGAATACCCGGAATTGCAAGGGCTTCGTAAGAAGTGCCTTCAGTTCTGTTCGAACCCGGAACAGACTTGTATGGTTACATCTCTGACATTACACTTTGAGATATAAAGCCGATTTCTTTCAAATACATATCTGTTGGTGGCGGAGAATTTATTCTCTTAGCTTAACACCCTTCTCTGAGACGTACGAGCTCAGAGGTTATGTAGTTGAAATTTATCAGCGATATATCCTAAATTGGTAATGTGGCATGCTGAGTGTTGCTGTGTGATGATCAGTGTTTGATCATTTGCGATATGATCATTTGTTTGATCTTATATCTTTGTGATCATAGGTTGATCATTTGTTTGACCCGAAGCATGGCTTTGTGACAAAGCGTAGCTTTGTGGATGAGACTTCGTCGAGCCTCACACCCCGGAAATGGTCAAAACAGGAAGGATGCAGCAAGGTTCTAGGGAGTAGCGCCCCTTAGTGTATGTCATTTCTTTCTGGATAGAGGTGGTATCATGGTATGGAGCCTAGATACTTAACCTATGTGGTTACTGCATTATTATTATTATGTGGTTGTTGCGAATCGAGGATCCTCGGGAAGATCGGTTACGATCGGGGGATGGCATACGCGTGTCAGTAGTTACCTATTTTTGCAGAGGTAACCCAGCCTTGTGTTGGCAGAGATCCGGTTAGGTTCTCGGGACATCATTCCAGAGGCGTTTCCATGTGGCAATGGGAAGTTCCTTGACCTGACCATTTGTTGGAAATCGAAAGAAACAGTACGAGACTTGTACGGTTTTAGTTGTATTACCTGCCATGGAATGTGGTGGTAACCTGCTATTGAACATGGTAGCTATAGTTGGCATACGATAATGGTCGTATGTTGGCTAAGATTGATATTATACTTTCGAAATGTTTTCTACACTATGCACTAATAATAAAATCAAAAAGGATTTGATTTTTTTTCGTAGTAAGCATCTTTGACTAACATAAGAAGAAATCTCCTCCAAGTCTGCGTTTGCATTGTGTGTGTGGTGGGAGGTCTTATGGTAGTTTCATTTTCCAAAAGCATTGCGAATTGACTTTAAAATTCTCTGCTATTTGATTGTTTTTAAAGATAAACTGTTTTTGTTGCTCACACCAGTCCCATGACTGATCCGGAGTTTATTGTTTCTTTCCTAAACTCTGGATGCTCAAAATTTTTCTACATGAGCAGTCTAGAGTTTGGTTTTTCAGATAGTCAGATTAGTAGATTTTCTGGAGCTAGTTCAGTCTTTGGATATGGACTGCACTTGATTATCTTTGTGCATCGTTATTGAGAGTTCATGCTATTTCTGGATTAGTGCTTTGGAGATGGAGATTATCCGCTGCTGCTGTTATCTATTTTCTTTCCGCTGCTATTTGTTGTATCATATCTCTGATGTATATAGATATTCATTGTATCATCATTGTATCTGAATATTGTATCAGATGTTGTATATCTATATTCTTTTTCTTTTCCGCTGTGTTATTTACTTAACTGTGTTATAAGCTCCGGCGACTCGGATTTGAACGGTCGAATCTACGGCATTCGAGTACGATGTAAAGTATGGATGTCGATTTTCGAGCGGGCAAAATCCGGGACGTTACATTTGGTATCAGAGCTAAGGTTGAACTTTAGCTCAGGAGTATAACACGTTAAGTAACTCATTAGAGATAGAGTGAAGTAAACTCTAGAATGAGTGTATCCTTAAGATATCCGTCTGAATGTCTTAGTAAATTCTCTTACTATCCACTGATAGTGAGTATGATTGTAAGAAGAGGACGAGATAGGGGACAGGGAAGTACGACTATAAATGGTCAATACCTGCAACAGTGGAAACAACTTTCTTATCAATTTTCTTTGATTCGTTTCCAAATTCTTTTCATTTCTTTGTACCAGCTCCAGAAGAAGTTTCGGTGTGATGGTGGCTCTACGAATCGTTGTAGAAGATCCTTACTTCGTATTTTCATCGGTTTCTTATCAGCTTTTTGATTTAAACCTTAATGAATTTGAGATTGGTATGTATTTTGAGATATTCCGACTTGAGTTCGGAATCCGTATCTTGTGTTTGAGGAATTATAGGAGATCGAATCTATCTATCTCTGTCTTTGTTTTCGTGCCTGCGAATTTCGAGGACGAAATTCTTTTAAGGGGGGAAGTTTGTAACGACCCCGAAATTCAAATTTATTTAAATTAATAATTAAATGAATTTTTGAATTAAATTGAGTAATTAAATAAATTTTTGGATAAACATTTGTAAATTTAATTAGAAAATTGGAGTGAGTTTCCCCGGATCCAAATTAAAATTTGTTAAATCATTTAAATGTAAATATTGTATATATGAGAATGTATATATCTGTATTTGAACATATCTGACTAAATTTGAAATAATATAATATATATTTGATTTGTGTTTAAATCTTAAATAAATGGTTTAATAATGGTAATTTATGATAACGAATATTAAAATTTATGGTTAATAATAATTTGAAATTATAAATTTAATATAAAATAATATATAGTTAACTTCAAACAACATAATTTAAAATAGAAACTTATTTACAATACAAAGTTAAAAACAAATTAGCTAAATTTTAATATGATAAGAATAGAACTTCATTCATATTGCTAAGCAACCAGACTAAAGCAAAGAAAAAGAAACATCTAAGTACAAAGCAAATAGATTGCTGTAAACAAAATGAGAAACAACAATTATTATAAGCCACCACCATTTCAAATATCTGCACAGCCGAAGGAAAATAAAATGTATATTGTACAAAACTCATAAATGCAAGCACCTTCAGCCACCATAATATTATCATCAGCCGAAAGCAAAAGAAGAAATACATTTATATGTATAAACAAGTACAAGCAAGATCACCTTTAGCACATACCCTATTGTATAAATAAAATAAAAATAGCCTGTAACTTCTTTTTTTTATAAGCATCACCTCCTATCTCATTTCGTCCAGCTACAAAACTGAAGCATATTTTAAAAACTAAAACAAAACTAAAATGATAAGAAAGAAGCAACATCTATTTGCAACCAGAGATGCTCTTCATCAAAACATTGAAAAACCAAAAAATAAGCATCACTGTTTTCAAACTCAAGTTCATTCAATAAGGAAGAAAGAAAAAAAAGAAAAGCAATTGCAAATTTTCACAAGCCAGTGATATATCAAACTCTGTTGTTCTTCTTCGAATGCAATGGAAAAGGTTTTGAGTCCTAAATCGATTGTATGGAGACGATAGCTTTTTGAATCCAGTTATTATATTGAATTCGATATAAATTTCAGCGCGTTTATATGTTGTACGCTCACACAAAAACTCCAATCACTATGAAACTTGAAATCCTATAATAATACAATATTACGGATCCAACGGAACTGGTTTCGTCGAATTCCGAGACTGTGCCTCGGAAGGCTATTTTTAATATCGATTTAAACGATAAAATTTCAAAACTTAACAAAACACTTCCAAATTCAAGTTTAACACTTTTACTATCTTCAGTACTATCACTATAAATTTTACAAGCCTTTAAAATATTTTTTTTTACAGGCTTAAAACTGCAGATTCAATAATTTACCCAATTTTAGTTTATTAAATATAATAACTTAATTGCTAAATAAATAATAATATTTGAAATTCAAGTTAAACTACCTATCAAGTATTTAAAATCAATTCAATATTTCAATTTCAAATGCTCAAAAATTCCGGGTCGTCACAAATATAGTATTGTTTTCCCGACAAATAGGTACGTTTTTGGAATACGGTTTACGTTGTGATATGTTATTGTTCCCCATGTTTTGGGATGCCTCATTATTGAAATGAGATGTATACTAATTACTGATATTGTGAAATATTTCCGACCTAGCCGCGCAAAGGAGCTGGTGGTGAAATTTTTCGAAATTTTAAGAGTTAGAATTTTTTTGGTTAAATAGTGAAACTAAGAAATTTTGAATATTATATAAATTGATAATTGTAACATAATTAAGTGTTGATTACTTACTCCTTTCCTTTTCGAGGATGAAAAGTTCTTAGTGGGGGAGATTGTAAAGGCCCAAAATTTTGACCATTTAAAAATATTTAATTTAATATAAATTATTGAATGAAAATGGTTCGAAACAAGATTTTATGATTTTTATTATATATATTGAATGTAAGTTATAATATCAAATGAATATTAAATGACAACCAATTTCAATAAGATAAAAGATGTAACTCACATTAGAATTTAAATTTATAATATTAGTTTGTATTAAATTAATAACAGAAAATGGAATAACAAATGTTGAATTTAAATAAAGAATTGAGTGAATGTTTTAATGAAAGAATAACAAAAGTTGTTATTTGAAATGTATCTTGGAGAAGTTTATTTTCAATAAGATAAAACATTTACTTCGTAAATAGTGTATAAATTTTGTTGTATATGAAATTTTATAAAACATGTTTGAATTAGTATAAATGAAAAGAAAACAGTGTTTTATAATTAGAATTCGATTGAAATTAGTAATGAAATTAATTGGAATTTGATTAATTAAAATGTCTCAATTAAAAGGAAACATGAATGAAATTGTGATGAATGTGTCAATATAGGAACTTGCATTTTTGTGTCAAAATGGAATGAACATTTTAATTAAAATAAATGCATGTTTTGAGATGCATAAAATAAAATTTTCATTTTGAATAAGTATGATTTTATAAAAAGAAAAAAATTGAATTTTAGAATAATATATATAAACACACTTATTAGTATTCATATTTTAAAATATATCAGAGGGTTCATGGTTGTGTGAATGTTGTGGAATCAATTAGAAATTACCTTGTATTAACAATTGTACATTAATTACACATGTTCACATATATTTATTTTTCCATTTTATATATGGTTAAAACTTGTAAATTGGTTACATTAATATGATCATTACAGTAATTAAAAAAGTAAAGTAAATCATTTTTATAATGCATAGATATACATATATTCATGAAATAATAAAACTGGTTTGAGTAACATAAATAAATATATATTGCTTGGTTAATTCATTGATTGATTGATTGTTAATTGATTCATTGAGTTAATGGAATATGCACATATATTAACATAAAACGAATGTTTTAATAAAGAATTAAATGATATAAATATGTGTATATTTAGATTTATTGAAATTAATTAACCTGAGTAAGTTTTGGTATTTGGACCCCAAAAGTTTATTTATAGTATATACGTGGTCCCTTTACTTGCTTTATATTTATTATCACATCTGAATTCTCTTTCTTTTCATTTTCAAGTTCTCCATGTAGGTTCCACTTGAGCATCCATTTAATTGTTAAACTACTCATTCATTTCTTATTAATTAATAGTAGCTTCATTTCATTTATTTCTAATTAATAATTACGACATTCTTTTCATTTGTTTCATTTGCTCTTTTTCAAGTACTTTACCTGAAGTTTTTTCTTCTTCTTTTTAATGTGAACATCAAAATTAATATTCATGCCGCCTCTTTAGCATTTACTATTCTCCATTTTTGAAGTTCACTTTGTTTATGCATTATTAGTTCTTGTAGCTTCCTTTCACTGGCAATTTTTTCTCCTGTTTCATATTTAAAACGGAAGATTTATTTTTATCTTCATTCATATTTTTATTCCTTTACTTCACCTCTTTTAATACCTATCGTTTTTTTAGGTTGTTCATATTTTTACTTTATTTCAATTCCTAGTTTGTTTATATTTACTTTATTAGCTTTTCATTTGTTTCCATCTTCATTCATGTAACCTCATTTCATTTTTCAAATCTCATCTTTTGTAGCTTCATTTTTCCAAACAAAACTTTCATCGCATTTTTTTCTCTCCTCACCTTCCTCCTTCCTTCTTTTTTATATTTCTTATTCAAATCTCTTTTTTCTCCTTTTTTTTTCAAAACTTCCTTTTTTTAATTCTTATTCTTCAAATCTTTTTCTTATTTTGCAAAGCTTCATTTTCTTTTTCAATTCTTCTTCTTCTTTAAATTTTATTTTTCTTTTCTAAGCTTATACTTCTTTCCAACTCCTTTTCTTCAAATCCAGATCTATACAAACTTCTATGTCTCTTCCAAAACTTAAAAAAAAGATTAAGATAGAAAAATATCAAAACAAAAGGAGAAAATAGTAGCAGATCCGAATCTGACTAGAAAAGGGAAAGCCAAAAGGTGAGTGTTTAAACTCACTCATGAAATACTAAAATTATATTGCAAGTTAAACCAAGTCATATAGTGGTAAAATTATTGATTGTTGGTTGGGAATTTTAATTGACATTTAATTTGAATACCCTTAATAGTTAAACACCAATATGTGATAACTAATAATTATTGTGACATGCTATTGAATTGGTTGATTAGTTGAATTGGTTGATTTGAATGTTGATCGTATATTGTGATGGATGCTATTGTGATTGAATGTGTGTTTGTTCGTTTATTTTGATATATCCCTGTTATTACCCTATAGTTTATTATAATCATATAAATTTTCATATTGATTATTCCAACACTGAATAAGGATACAAAACCTTGGATTTCTTATATTGACATTTGAAAAAAATTAGTATATTTAGATTTACTTTTTGAACCATAAAAATGATTTTTGAGGAATAAACTACCATTACCTTATTTGAAAGTTTTCAAATTTAAATTTTGAAACCTTGGGAAGTTTTCATAAATTGAATTTTGAAAGTTTGGAAAATTTTCATAAATCAAATCTCTTGAACTCTGAAATTTAATTTGGAAATTTTCTATAAATTTGTAAGTTATTAGAATGGATATATTGTGAAATCTGTTGTATTTTGAATATGAAAATAATAACTTTTCTAGAAAATTTGAAACTTTAAAAGTGTAGTTATCTGCATTCCATATTTCATCTGATTTTGATTTAATTTGCATGAGAATTTTAGTTTTGACTCGAGTGTATTATTTTCCTTTATGCTCGGGTCAGCCTGAGTATTTCAGTGTTTCGAAGATATTATTTCTTGAAGATGAAGATGGAGTTTGAAGATCTTATTTATTAATATTATTCTGCTTTATTACTTTGTTATATCTGTTAAATGTATAAATCTGATGATATTGTAAAGTGAAATTATTGTATATTGTTAAATAGCTTCATGAACTATTTATGTAATTATTATATTTTGTCATTCCATTACGAGATTCTGTATTTTTATTCTTTTGTATCTTATTTCTTTAGAATAAAACCCCATTGATAATCTGTTCTTTTGGGCTGTTTAAATCAAACATGTGTGGTTTATTGTCGACTTGAATCATCCAAAATGGCGGGTTGTCATAATTGTCTAGGCCGATGATTTGTTTATTGTACTCTGGTTGATGTATGTATATTATAGTTTTTCTTTGTATAAAGATCTGTCGTATATTATATATTACTCGTCATGATGTGAGATTCTATTTTATCATTTCTTTCTTTTCCCCAATAATCTGTCTTTCTGACACTTGGATAGTCTGCACGTGAATACCATGGTTATATTAGTGTCGACTTCTGAATGTCAAAAAGGCGGGTCATTACATTCATCGTCTTGAAGTCTAGATTCATCAAAAAGTTGCCAAGTTCAAATGCTGGATAACCCTAGCCCCATAAAGTATGCTTTTTTGGAAATAAAGCATTCTCAGGATCAAGCTAAGTAATCTGATGTCATCTGCATGGGACTTAATAGTCGATTAACCATTATTCTGAAGGATCACGTTGTAAGAACACGCATCCTAGTGGGCCCGAATTTCCGCTAATTCGAAAACTCTAGTCCACCAAAATATGAATATTTTGTTTAGTATCCTTTAAATAAAGCAATGAATGTATATCAGAGCGCTAAATATATAAGTCGCAATAGAATAAATAACATATAGTAAGTCACATAACTACCGGTTTTCCAATTTCATTTTCATATTTATAGATTTAGCTTGCAACTCAAATTTAACATTTCAGGCATATAGGAATATATTTGCAACGATATAATCCATTATTATATAAAAACGTATAATATTCCCACTCGCCTCATTTTAGCTTCAATTCTCCAGATCTAGATTCATTCCCTTTTGATTTGACTCCCTCATACTTTAAATACAAAATATAAAAAAGGTATACAACTTTTTAGAATTGCTATTCTAAAGAAAGGATTGGATTACATTTAGATTTTTGTTTAAGGTTTATGATTTACCTTAGTTTCTACGTTCTGAATCAATCATATTCTTCTCTTCTCTTATTCTTCGCTTTTCTCTACTTATATACATATACTATAATAGTTTTACTACTTTTAGAATTTGGAGGAGAAGAGGAAATGGTAGAGTTTCAGTACGCAGTATGTTTATTAAATAA
The DNA here is from genome assembly GCA_030737815.1 of Allium fistulosum. Lineage (NCBI taxonomy): Eukaryota > Viridiplantae > Streptophyta > Magnoliopsida > Asparagales > Amaryllidaceae > Allium > Allium fistulosum. Next base: position 629,202,949 of record CM060903.1, on the reverse strand, counting down.
ATTAGGGTTAGGTTAGCTGTTATTTATAGAGGTTAGGGTTTGATTGGAGCGTTAGATTTAGCCTATGAAATCTTTTAATTTCATCATGGAATCCCTTAATTTCTTTATGCGGAAGTAAAATATTATGGTACATCACGGCCGTCCATCCCTTTCTTCAAAATCATGATTTAACCAAAGTAACGGTCGACCACTTATGGCCTACGGTCGACCGCTACCAGTTGACCTAGGAGCATTAGTGGTCAACCTATTATTTGTTTTAAATATTGATTCGTTATCCTACGTGACTTTGTGAATTTCATCTTTCCTTGTTTAAATGATCCCATCCATTTCTTTCCAAGTTTACATATTTTCTGAGATTTGTTTTAACGTTAACATTTCTTAACCTAAGATTCCATTAATGTGGATTAAATTTTTATTACCATAGTTATGTATATAATTATTTCCAATTCAAAATCATCAAACGCCAATAACTTTTTCGTTTCAACTTCGCTCGAAAAACTTTATGTATGAAAATCAATCAGAGAATCGCTTCGAACCCAATGGTGCAAGTTTCATAGTCAAATTTTGATGTTTGTAAAAATTCTATTTTTGGTATTATAACTTAGCTATTAAATTCTTTTAAATTAATTTGCATTAAAATTATGTGTAACAACCCTATATTTTTGTAAATATTTTTAAATTACTTTAAATTAAATTTTATTTCAATATTTTATTTTTAAAACATTTTAGAAGTATAGTTATAATTTTTCCAAAGTTAATTTTATTTTTCTTTGCAATTTTTAATCTAGTTTCAATATACTAAGCTATTTTCTTTATTTAATTTTATTTTCTTTTTATTTTTCCTATGAATAATTAATTATTATCATTTTCAAATTATTTTTATTTGTATTTTATTTTTATTTACTAATTTTTATTTTGTTTATATTGAATTAAAAAGAATTGGAAATTCAAAGAGGCAAAGTCCTTTCATTTGCTTGACTTTTCACTTTCTAGTCTTTTCATTTTCTTTGTAGCCATGTATTCCTTATTGTTTTTCACGTGAAAAACTTTTCACTTCATCACAAATTTTCGGCCAAAAACATTTCTGAAATTTTGGTAATGGCTTCTCCTTCTTTTCTACTTTTTCTTCATTTTTTCCATTGTTTTGCTTGATTTTTGCCTTGACTTCCTCCACAAGTTGCTCGGCCATAACTCCATCATCTCCATCGGCCAACACCTCCTCCTCTTCCCCATGATCCACAGCAACAAACCCTACTCCTCCTTTGACCAGTTGATGGCCGTGACCATCCCTTGAACCATCACCACAAAAACAATGTCAAAACTCCAAAAAAATGCACATAGCCGAGCTTGTCTTCATCACCACCTTCTTTGTAGCCACGACCACCACCACCTTTGACTTGACCTCTAAGCAACTTGTCCAAACCTGTAGCAGCCCATGGCCGAGCCATATTGCCTTTTGCCGACCCAATTGTTGAACCAAACCACTTTGTTAGCCTTGCCTTTTGACCATCCTTGTGTTGAAACTCCTACCTCTTCATATCCTCTTACTTAACCGTGCATTTGTGAACCCAAACCAGACCCTTACCACCTGAAATCATGTTGTGGCCGAGCCATGTGTGGTCGAGCAAAGTTGAGTGGAGATCAAGCAAAAATTGTTTAAAAGCTTTGTGAAGTCATTTGTCTAATTCTATTTTCTTTGTTTCAATATAAACTTTTGTATTGTATTTATATTTATATTTTGCTTTGTTTATTTTGTGAATACAAAATTTACATCTTGGCTCTCTCTCCATTCAAATCTAGTCGTGCTATCGTGCTTTCGGGATTTTAATTTGTGTGTTTTATTTGCAAACTCCGGCGTAAAAATGTGAGTATTCACACACGACATCTATACTTATATAAATTGTGAAGTGACAACAAGTGAATATGTATAAATATTATATCATGTTATACCTGCCTGTGATGTTAATTATATGATGTTAAACCGTGTTATTAACTTGTCACATCATCTGTTATATTTTATTTTATTTTACTGTTTATTCTATTCTGTTTATCACACTACAAGTTCCTTGTAGAATAGAATCACTATGGGTTGAAATGATACATACCCGAACGGACTTTGGAATAGAGAAAGATCGTTATGGTCTGAAATGATAAACCTGAGCGATTTTTAATTAATTTTATTTACTTGGGATTGCGGGTTTGAAATGATAAAACCCGGATTTTCTTTGTAAATTACGGATTGAAATGATATATTATCCGTATCACTTGACTTAGGCTAGAAAATATTATACAGACCCGTGGTTATTTTATATAGTTTTCTGGAATTTTTTTAAGTATTTTTAAAATGTAAATTATGATAAGTTGATTTAAATTGAATTTAAAATGATTTAATAAATAAATAATGATTTTCTATGTATTAAAAATCTTAAATGAATAGAAAATTGTGATTTAAAACATAACTTAAATTGGAAATTTTGATTTGATTTTTTAATGGAAGTTTAAGTTAATTAAATAAAAATGAAAATTAAGTTTATTTGTGAAATTGGAAATTTAAATTTAAGTGTTAAAGTAAATTGTTAAAAATGAAAAAAATGGAAAAATGGCACACTTGAATTTAATAAGTGGAACTTTGGAAATTTTGATTTTATTGTAAAATCTTTCTTTATAAAAACCATAAGTAAAAGGTAATTAAATGAAAATTTTTGATGTGGAAAAATGTGATTTTTATTTGTTAAAATGATTTAAATTGAAGTTTTTTTGATGCTGGAATTCTATTTAAAACCTGGAAATTCATTTAGTAGCACTTCAGAAATGCTATCGTTTCTGGAAATGAACTAAAATCTGAACTAAATAGAATCTGTAGCACTTTGTAAGTGATGTAGTTGTAGAAGTGAAGTAAAAGGCTAAAATTAACTAAGGCTATGACAGCACTTTGTAAGTGCTGTAGTTGCAGAAACTAAACTTGAAACTGAAACTAAGTAAGAGCTATTGTAGCACTTGTTAAGTGTTGTAGTTGGTTGAAATGTGATTTTTGAATATAATTGACCTACTGCACCAGTTTTAAACGCTGTCTTTGCTGAATTGAATTAAATCTTTTAATTTGAACCCTGAACTATCACAGTAGTTTTGTAAATGCTGTCTTTTCTGAATTGAACTATTTTTCCACTAAAACTGAACTATTACAGCAGTTTTTAAATGCTGTCTTTGCTGAAATGAATTGTTTTCAAATATAACTTACCGCAGCACTTTCTAAATTCTGTGAAAGCTAGAATTTTAAATGTTTAAAGTATTTAAGTGAATAATTGAACTCAGAAAAGGCTAAAATTTTGGGAATTGAATATTTGATTTAAAGGTATAATGACTTTACTTTTAAATGGTTTAAATGGTGTATTTTGATTTGAAATATAAACTATTTTTGAAATTTATAACCACGGGTTATAATAACGATTGGTTGTTAAAGAGACAGGGATCGGATATGGACATACTCTCTGTCGATACCGAAAACCACTTTAACAACTATGTACGTGGTGGAGTTTCCAGAATGAAGTAGGATGGTGGCGACGATCCTAAAGGTATATTTACGTGGACCCAACTCCCGTGAGTTGGCATAAAGTGGCTAAAACAGGAGCGATCGACGGGCCAATGTGGTAGCACCTCTGGTCGGACACACTTCTTCGATACCATTCTATTACTTTGTGATTGATTGGGTGCACCCCTTGATTTGGGAGTGTTGTTCGAGGTGGGCGGTAGTGGCTGCTAGGCGTTACCACCAGTCCGGATACGTAATTGGTATATCTACCCTGGCATTGCCTAGTTGTGTCGTGTCACTTATCATAGCGAGCTTTACTACGAGTTGTGATTTCTTCCGTAGCCTGTGGAGTATAGAGGGTAGCCCCCATTCTGGGAGTATGCTAATACTGGATAGACTACCGGTACTATTACGTGTTAAGGGGAATATTGGGTCACTCCTTAATGCTATTTAAAAGTATGTTTATTTTATACTAGACATTATTATAATAACGAATATTACTACATAGTAGATAGTTTGACGGATCCTTAAAGGATGGGAGATCCGAAGCATTCTTTAAGTTACTTGTGTATTTTATTACAGTTTACTTGAGTTGGTTTACATTGTATAAGTATGTATGTCCTAACTCGAGTGTTTGTGTTTTATTTACACTCGGGTCAACCTGAGTATTCACAGCTTTGGACTTCACTTTCTGGAGCTAGGAATCGCTGGAGATTCTACTTATCTAGTTTTTTATCTATTTCAGTTTCTGTTGTTCTACTTTAGCTTTTGTATTAGAGACATAAGTATTTAGGATTTCTACTGTACTTGTTTCAGAACTGTATTTGTTTTCAGACTATGTATTTTGTATTTGTTTTTGAGACTTTGTATTGTAGTGGCTTCATGAACCACTATTTATTTTATTTTCCGCTGCGAGTTATTCTGGTAATTCCGTGTCTATGATTCTGTAAATGATTTTATTTGCTCCAAATTTTATTACAATCTGTTATTTTGCATTATTCAAGTCTAACATGTGTGGATTATTGTCGATTTGAATGATCCAAAATAGTGGGTCGTTACATTTGGTATCAGAGCTTTGGTTTTTAGGAAAACCTTAGCCTTGGAGCAAAAAACTCATTAGAGATAGGGTATAAATACCCTAGAATGAGTGAAATCAACTTCATAATCATTTCTTTGTGAGAGAACGTATTTTCAAAGTATAAAATGATTTTAAATGATTTTTCAAAAGGATTTTCAAAGATTATTTTGATATAAAATTTTCTTGTTTGAAAAGCAAATTTTTTCTAAACTTCCTTATTTTTCGTATCTACGTTGTTAGAAATTTCTTTAATTAGGATATTCGTCCAAGTGAATTTATCTTGTCTTATCTTATCTTACTTTGTCTTCTCTATACCTTTGTCCTAAAATTCATTCTTGATATTTTCAGGATGAATCGTGGAAATGCCAGAGGTAGGGGTCATGGTACTGCCCTAGCTCCTCAACCTACTGCACCTGTTAGGTTCACTGTTCCCTGTAAGGAATTCTCTCAACTTGGTGGTACTAAGTTCACCGGTTCAGAGAGCATTATCGAAGCCCCGCAATGGTTACGGAGTTTAGAGAGGATCTTTACCGGTCTCGATATTACTGATGCCCAGAAGCATCAATTAGCAGCTTGGCAGCTGCAAGAGTCAGCCTTGGATTGGTGGGAGTCTGTTACAGCTCACACTAACGATATTTCCTGGGAGCAGTTTAGGTATCCTTTGTGTTATCTTAAATTTTGTCCCATTTCCTTTCTTTTGAATCTATCTTAAGTTTTGTTTTTGTATCTTCTTTCCAGGGAGTTTTTTGTGGCAAAATGGATGCTAGAAGCCGGGAAATCTCAGATTTATCGTGAATTCATGGATCTTAAGCAGGGTACCATGTCCTTTTCTGAGTATGAGCGGAAGTTCAACGAACTCTCCAAGTTTGGTCCTGGTCTTATTGACACCCAGCTTAAGTAAATGAGAAGTTCATAGCTAGAGCTCGCCCAGAGTTCTACGATCGTCTCATTTCTCATGTTCATTGCACTTTCACCGAGCTTATGGATATGGCTATTCGTTATGAGAACCCTACTTCCAAGGGTCCTGCTGTTGCTAGTGCTCCTTCATCTCAGACTTCCTCTGCTAACTCTAAGAAGAGAAAGCCCAATTTCCATCAGCAGAAGAAGAATTGGCTCAATCATCCAGGATTGGGATCTTCATCTTCTCCTTCTCAGAGGCAACCGATCGACCTATCTACCATTACCTGCTTCAAGTGTGATCAGAAGGGACACTATGCTAATAGTTGCCCTACTTCAGTTGGTGATGCTGTTCCTCCACCTCAGGGTACCAGGAACAATCACTGTCATGTCTGTCTTCAGCTTGGTCATTTCAAGAATGATTGTCCATTGTATCAGAAGGGCACGCCATCTGTTATTTTTGCTATTACCTCTGCTTCTTCACCTGCTCCACCTGAACCTGCTCCTGCTCCTATTGATGATCAAGGTACTCTTCAGGGCACCTTTTCTTTATTTCATCATCCTGTTCGTGTTTTATTTGATACTGGAGCTTCACATAGTTTTATTTCTGTTGATTTATGTGATATGTTTGAGCATCTCCTTTCCCCTGAATATGCTTCTATTCCTTTATGTGTTTCAAATCCTATTGGTGGTCCCGCAAATCTTAATAAGATTTGTAAGCATGTGAAACTCTTTCATTCTGGTTATCGGTTTTCTAGTGATTTCTATGTTCTTGGTTTCGATGCTTTTGATTTGTTGCTTGGAGATGATTGGCTTAATAGGCAGGATGCTCGTATCTCTTGCAAATTCTGAATTGTATCTCTTATGGGAGATAAGGGTGATCCCTTGACTATTCAGTGCCGCATGCTTCAGGATTTTGCTGGAAATTTTATCTATTCTCTGGATTCTTCTCCTGTTGATCTTCAGTCGACTCGTGTGGTCAAATTTATCCCGATGTATTTGGTGAAGTCACTGATTTACCTCCTAAGCGGGAAATTGATTTTCGTATTGATCTTATTCCTGGAGCTCGACCTGTAGTTCTTCCTCCGAGAAGAATGGCACCCCGCGAGAAGGTTGAGTTAAGGAAGCAAATTGAGGACTTGTCTTCCAAAGGTCTGATCAGACCTAGCTATTCATAATGGGGAGCAGCGGTGGTTTTCGTCACTAAGTATGATGGTTCTCTCTGGATGTGTGTTGATTATAGGTAGCTGAACAAGCTCACTATGAAAAACATATATCCAATGCCTCGCATCAATGATATGTTTGATCAGCTTTATGGTGCCACTGTTTTCTCTCAGCTTAATCTTGCCTCAGGTTTTCACCAGCTCAGAGTTGCTGAGGAAAGTATTCCTAAGACTACTTTTCATACTGATAATGGATTCTTTGAATGGTTAGTCATGCCTTTCGGTTTGACTAATGCTCCTGCTTTCTTTGTTGATTTGATGAATCGTGTTTTTCATGATGTACTTAATTAATTTGTTCTAGTCTTTATTGATAATATTCTCATTTTCTCTAAATCTGAGGAAGAGCATGAGTCACATTTGAAATCTGTTCTTGAAACTCTTAGAAATCATCAGTTGAAGGCTAAATTTTCTAAATGCCATTTCTGGAAGGATGAAGTCCGATTTCTCGGGCATATTGTTTCTGGTAATGGAGTATCTGTTGATCCAGTCAAGATCTCTACGATTAATGTAAGTCTTTCTTTCCTTCTCTTTCCTTGTTCCATTCAATTTATTCTATCTTTCTTGTTGTCCTTATTTATCCCTATTCTGTGCAGGATTGGGAAACTCCTAAGATTCCTACTGATATCCATAGTTTTTTGGGCCTTGCCGGTTATTACCGAAGATTCATTGAGAATTTTGCTTGGATTGCTGCACCTCTCACCGCTTTGACTCGGAAGAATGCTAAGTTTATTTGGAGTGATGAGTGTAAGGCCGCATTCAGTGAGTTAAAGCACAAGCTTACTTCTCCACCAGTTCTTACCATTCCAAATGGAAATGAGGGAGTAACGGTATACACTGATACTTGTCGTGAAGGTTTGGGGGCTGTTCTGATGTAAGATGGTAAGGTGATTGCTTATGCTAGTCGTCAGTTGAAGACCCATGAAGCCAATTATGCTGCTCATGATCTTGAGTTGCTTGCTGTTGTTTTTTCTTTGAAACTTTGGAGGCATCATCTTTTAGGTACTAAGTTTGAGCTTTCCACAAATCATCAGTCTTTGAGATATATTTTCAGAAGGATTTGATTCAGAGACAAGTTAGGTGGTTAGAGTTCCTTGCTTCTTATGACCTCGACATCAACTATACCCCTGGGAAAGCTAATGTTGTGGCAGATGCTTTGAGTCAGAAGAAGGCTATGTTGTGTCAGCTTGTTGTTTCTTCTTCTCTTTTGGATTGTATCAATGGCTAAGCAGGATGAGGATGAGATGCTTAGATTGATGAAGGAGAATGTTCGTAGAAGAGTTGGTAGCAGTCTTGATGGCGGTGGTGCTCAGATCGATGATAGAGGTGTTTTGAGGATTAATAATAGGATTTGTGTCCCGAATGTTGATGGATTGAGACAGGAGTTACTTCGGGAGAATCATCAGTCCAGACTTTCTATTCATCCAGGAGTGACCAAGATGTATCAGGATATGAAGAAGTTGTATTGGTGGAGAGGTATGAGGCGTGATATCTCCATTTTTGTTAGTAGGTGTGCGACTTGTCAGCAAGTCAAGGCAGATCATCAGAAGACCCCTGGTTTGTCGCAGCCTCTTGAGATTCCCAATTGGAATTGGGAACAGGTTTCTATGGATTTCATTGATGGACTACCGAGGACTAGGAAGGGTAATGAGAGTATCTGGGTTATTGTGGATAGATTGACCAAATCAGCTCATTTCATTCCGGTCAAGTCTACCCGTTCTACTTCTAGTTTTTCTGAGATCTACATGAGGGGGATTGTTCAACTCCATGGTGTCCCTCTCAGTATTGTTTGTGATCGTGATCCTATCTTTACTAGTCAGTTTTGGAAAGCTTTTCAGGGTTCTTTGGGCACTCGCCTGAATCTGAGCACTGCTTACCATCCACAGACCGACGGTCAAACAAAAAGGCTGAATCAGATTCTAGAAGATCTTCTTCGTGCTTGTGTGCTTGATTATGGAGGATCTTGGGAAGATCATCTCCATCTTGTCGAATTCACCTATAATAATAGTTATCAGGTATAATTTCTATCTTCTGTTTTAATCTTATCCTAACTTTTATCTATCTCATTTCTATCTTTGAATTCAGGTCAGTATTAAAACGACTCTGTTTGCTGCTCTTTACGGACGACCTTGTAGATCTCCATCTTGCTGGATTGAATCCGGTAATCGTTTGGTTCTTGGTCCTGAGATGATTTTGGAAGCTTCTAAGAGAGTTGAGGAGATTAGGAGGAAGATGAGGATTGCTCAGGATAGGCAGAAGAAGTATGCTGATCGGCGTAGGCGGAGTTTAGAGTTTTGCTGTTGGTGATTTGGTTTTCCTTAAGGTCTCTGCCTTAAGGAATGTCATTCGTTTTGGTCGTAGAGGGAAGCTTTCACCTAGGTTTGTTGGTCCTTTCCGCGTTGTGGAAAGAATTGGTTCTTTGGCTTATCGTCTGGATTTTCTCGAGAAGTTCTCTGGAGTGCATAATGTATTCCATGTTTCTCACCTTCATCACTATCCGCATGATCCATCTCTTATTGTCCAGCCTTCTGCTCTTGATAGTTTGGATATTGAGCCTAATCTGACTGTCGAGAGGAAGCCACTTCGTATTGTCGATAGAGGTACGAAGCAGCTAAGAAGGAAATCTGCTAGTCTGGTCAAAGTACAGTGGAGTACTGATGATCGAGACTGTACCTGGGAGATGGAGGAGAGCATTCGTGCTTCGAATCCGGAATTGTTTGTTTAAGGTACTATTTGCTTTTCTATCTTGTTTTTCTTTGTTTTCCTTGTTTCGTTCTTTTCGAGGACGAAAAGATTTGAGTGGGGGAGAGTGTAACAACCCTATATTTTTGTAAATATTTTTAAATTACTTTAAATTAAATTTTATTTCAATATTTTATTTTTAAAACATTTTAGAAGTATAGTTATAATTTTTCCAAAGTTAATTTTATTTTTGTTTGCAATTATTAATCTAGTTTCAATATAATAAGCTATTTTATTTATTTACTTTTATTTTCTTTTTATTTTTCCTATGAATAATTAATTATTATCATTTTCACTTTATTTTTGTTTGTCTTTTATTTTTATTTACTGATTTTTATTTTCTTTATAGTCAATTAAAAAGAATTGGAAATTCAAAGAGGCAAAGTCCTTTCGTTTGCTTGACTTTTCACTTTCTAGTCTTTTCATTTTCTTTGACCTTTCATTTTCTTTTGTAGCCGTGTATTCCTTATTGTTTTTCACGTGAAAAACTTTTCACTTCATCACAAATTTTCGGCCAAAAACATTTCTGAAATTTTGGTAATGGCTTCTCCTTCTTTTCTACTTTTTCTTCATTTTTTCCATTGTTTTGCTTGATTTTTGCCTTGACTTCCTCCACAAGTTGCTCGGCCATAACTCCATCATCTCCATCGACCAACACCTCCTCCTCTTCCCCATGATCCACAGCAACAAACCCTACTCCTCCTTTGACCAGTTGATGGCCGTGACCATCCCTTGAACCATCACCACAAAAACAATGTCAAAACTCCAAAAAATGCACATAGCCGAGCTTGTCCAGACCTGTTGACTTGACCTCTAACCAACTTGTCCAGACCTGTAGCAGCCCATGGCCGAGCCATATTGCCTTTGGCCGAGCCCAATTGTTGAACCAAACCACTTTGTTAGTCTTGCCTTTTGACCTTCCTTGTGTTGAAACTCCTACCTCTTCATATCCTCTTGCTTAGCCGTGCATTTGTGAACCCAAACCAAACCCTTACCACTTGAAATCATGTTGTGGCCGAGCCAAATAACATGTGTGGTCGAGCAAAGTTGATTGGAGATCAAGCAAAATTTTTTTAAAAGCTTTGTGAAGTCATTTGTCTAATTCTATTTTCTTTGTTTCAATATAAACTTTTGTATTGTATTTATATTTATATTTTGCTTTGTTTATTTTGTGAATACAAGATTTACATCTTGGCTCTCTCTCCATTCAAATCTAGTCGTGCTATCGTGCTTTCGGGATTTTCATTTGTGTGTTTTATTTGCAAACTCTAGCATAAAAAGGTGAGTATTCACACATGACATCTATACTTATATAAATTGTGAAGTGACAATAAGTGAATATGTATAAATATTATATCATGTTATACCTGCTTGTGATGTTAATTATATGATGTTAAACCCAGTTATTAACTTGTCACATCATCTGTTATATTTTATTTTATTTTACTGTTTATTCTATTCTATTTATCACACTACAAGTTCCCTATAGAATAGAATCACTATGGGTTGAAATGATACATACCCGAACGGACTTTGGAATAGGGAAAGATCGTTATGGGCTGAAATGATAAGCCTGAGCGATTTTTATTTAATTTTATTTACTTTGGATTGCGGGTTTGAAATGATAAAACCCAGATATTCTTTGTAAATTACGGATTGAAATGATATATTATCCGTATCACTTGACTTAGGCTAGAAAATATTATACAGACCTGCGGTTATTTTATATAGCTTTTTGGAATTTTTTTAAGTATTTTTAAAATGTAAATTATGATAATTTGATTTAAATTGAATTTAAAATGATTTATTAAAGAAATAATGATTTTCTATGTATTAAAAATGTTAAATAAATGAATAGAAAATTGTGATTTAAAACATAACTTAAATTGGAAATTTTGATTCGATTTTTTATGGAAGTTTAAGTTAATTAAATAAAAATGGAAATTAAGTTTGTTTATGAAATTGGAAATTTAAATTTAAGTGTTAAAGTAAATTGTTAAAAATGAAAAAAATGGAAAAATGGTACACTTGAATTTAATAAGTGGAACTTTGGAAAATTTGATTTTATTGTAAAATCTTTCTTTATAAAAGCCATAAGTAAAAGGTAATTAAATGAACATTTTTGATGTGGAAAAATGTGATTTTTATTTGTTAAAATGATTTAAATTGAAGTTTATTTGTGGCTGGAATTCTATTTAAAACCTGGAAATTCATTTAGTAGCACTTCAAAAATGCTGTTTCTGGAAATGAACTAAAATCTGAACTAAATAGAATCTGCGGCACTTTGTAAGTGTTGTAGTTGTAGAAGTGAACTAAAAGGCTAAAATTAACTAAGGCTATGACAGCACTTTGTAAGTGCTGTAGTTGCAGAAACTAAACTTGAAACTAAAACTAACTAAGAGCTATTGTAGCACTTGTTAAGTGCTGCAGTTGGCTGAAATGTGATTTTTGAATATAATTGAACTACTGCAGTAGTTTTAAACGCTGTCTTTGCTGAATAGAATTAAATCTTTTAATTTGAACCCTAAACTATTACAGCAGTTTTGTAAATGCTGTCTTTTCTGAATTGAACTATTTTTCCACTAAAACTGAACTATTACAGCAATTTTTAAATGTTGTCTTTGCTGAAATGAATTGTTTTCTAATATAACTTACCGCAGCACTTTCTAAATGCTGTGAAAGCTAGAATTTTAAATGTTTAAAGTATTTAAGTGAATAAATGAACTCGGAAAAGGATAAATTTTGGGAATTGAATATTTGATTTAAAGGTATACTGACTTTACTTTTAAATGGTTTAAATGGTGTATTTTGATTTGAAATATAAACTATGTTTGAAATTTATAACCATGGGTTATAATAACGATTGGTTGTTAAAGAGACTGGGATCAGATATGGACATACTCTCTATCGATACCGAAAACCACTTTAACAAATGTGTACGCGGTGGAGTTTCCAGAATGAAGTAGGATGGTGGCGAAGATCCTAAAGGTATATTTGCGTGGACCCAACTCCCATGAGTTGGCATAAAGTGGCTAAAAAATAAGCGATTGATGGGCCAATGAGGTAGCACCTCTGATCGGACACACTTCTTCGATACCATTCTATTACTATGTGATTGATTGGGTGCACCCCTTGATTTTGGAGTGTTGTTCGAGGTGGGCGGTAGTGGCTGTTATGCGTTACCACCAGTCCGGATGCGTAATTGGTATATCTACCCTGGCATTGCTTAGTTGTGCCGTGTCACTTACCATAGCGAGCTTTACTACGAGTTGTGATTTCTCCCGTAGCCTGTGGAGTATCGAGGGTAGCCCCCATTCTGGGAGTATGGTAATACTAGATAGACAACTGGGACTATTACGTGTTAAGGGGAATATTGGGTCACTCCTTAATGCTATTTAAAAGTATGTTTATTTTATATTAGACATTTTTATAATAGCGAATATTACTACATAGTAGATAGTTTGACGGATCCTTAAAGGATGGGCGATCCGAAGCATTCTTTAAGTTACTTGTGTACTTTATTATAGTTCACTTGAGTTGGTTTACATTGTATAAGTATGTATGTCCTGACTCGAGTGTTTGTGTTTTATTTATGCTCGGGTCAGCCTGAGTATTCATAGCTTTGGACTTCACTTTCTGGAGCTAGGAATTGCTGGAGATTCTACTTATCTAGTTATTTATCTATTTCAGTTTCTGTTGTTCTACTTCAGCTTATGTATTAGAGACATATGTATTTGGGATTTCTACTGTACTTGTTTTGGAACTGTATTTGTTTTCAGACTATGTATTTTGTATCTGTTTTTGAGACTTTGTATTGTAGTGGCTTCATGAACCACTATTTATTTTATTTTCCGCTGCGAGTTATTCTGATAATTCAGTGTCCGTGATTCTGTGAATGATTTTATTTGCTCCAAATTTTATTACAATCTGTTATTTTGCATTATTCAAGTCTGACATGTGTGGATTATTGTTGATTTGAATGGTCCAAAATAGTGGGTCGTTACATTATGAGATATTACATTCTTCCCCATTAAAAGAATTTCGTCCGCGAAATTCCTAATGGATTGAACAATGCAACATAACGTAAAACCATTCTAAACTAACAAATCAATTAGAATACAAAAAATTTTGCAACCAACCGTGTACAAGTGTAGGTGTATCACAATACATATGATATGTATGCAGAATAATTCTAATCGCACCTCTTATATATGCAACTTTTAAAAATCAAGAACTTGTTTTTACATTCAATGTAACGACCTAGAATTTTGGTTATTTGAATTTGGAACATTTAATTGTTTTTAAATATTTAAAAGTTAATTTTATAAGTTAAGTAGCTTGAATTCAAATATAGCGATTTATTTGATAAATAAATTATTAAATTTAATAATTGAAATTGTTTAAATAATTGAATCTTGGGTTTTAAGTTGGATAAAGATAATTTCAAAGCTAATTTAAATTCTATTTAATATAATGAAGATAGTAAAACTTTTAATGAAAATTTAAAAGTGGCTAATTTGGTTTTTATAATAAAACGTTTTAATTAACGTATAAAAATAGCCTTTCAGGGCACTGTCTCGAATTTCAACAAAACTAGTTTCATTGGATCTGTAATAATGAGTTCTTGTATGCCGACAATTTCGTGGCAATCAGACATGTCGTTTGGTCGTGCGAGATCGAAACGCGTTGAAATTAATTTCAGAAATGTATATAAATAATTGGTTTGAAAAGCTTTCTTCTACATACGATCGAATTAGGCCTCGAGACTAGTTTTATTTTGTTCGGAACCTCGAGACTAGTTCCATTGTGTTCGGAATAGGGAATAACATATAGAACGCCAGGCGGCACGTCTCGGTAGGAGTTCGGAATTTTTGGACTTTTTGTAATTCGATATTTTAAATTGAAAATATATATATATATATATATATTTACTGTTCCCAAAATTAACCCATACGTTTCCACTATTCACACCATACCATCCCTATACCCAAGCCATAACCATCTCTAGTATATATATTTTCAATTTACCCTTTTTAAAATTTTAAAACCAGAAAAACTAAGAAACAAGAAAAGAAAAAAGAAAAAAAATTCGAACTACCTCATCTTACGGCCGTGGTTGATCTGGACCACCAGAGGCCATATTAGTTCTCGAGTTCAACTAAGAAGATGGTCGGCGTGAGGTGAGGAAGGATGTGGACGGTTGGATTTGGTTAATTCGACCGGAGTTGGCCAGAAAGTCATGATGAACGTCGGTAGCTAAATGGAGTTCGTGGCGATGCTATAGGCGAAGTTGGAGGCTGAGGCTGTTGGCATTGGGAAGGTAGTGCCATGGGCATGTTGTGGCGTAGGTGCGATGGAAGTCGATGGCCTGTGGCGGCGACAAGGGGTGAATGAACGGAAAATGGGATTTCGGCTCGTTCTTGAGCTATAGGGCGATTTGGAGGGTGAGGCCAGGTTCGTTGGGGTCGTGGTGGTCGAAGCGATCTTCTAGCGAAGTTCGGCGATGCTCGGTGGCATGTGGAGGCGGCGACAACGCAAATAAGATCGCGACCTCGGTGGCTTCGTTTGGGTGAACGAGATGAAAGGAGGATTAGGCGGCTAATAATTTAAAAGAAGGATTAAGGTTATAATGATGTAATTAGTTATAAACTATATTATATACTTATAAAATCTTGTATAATCGATATCTAACCCGTATTAGGTCTAAATCGAACGCGGTCAGTCACGTTCGGCTCGTAGGGACGAGATCTACGATATGGAATTGGTTTGGCAAGCTAGTTGAGTTTTTTTCTAAATCGAACATCGTTCGATTTAGACAATCCAGAACGCGGAAGCGACAACTGGAACAATTGTGAGTTAAACTCGCCTTTTTGGTTAACTAGTATCATATATAGTTGATAAAAATTGTTGAATGATTGTTTGGATGAATTACTATATTTATTATTTAGTTTGTATATATTCCCACCTATTGGAATAGATGAGACCCTATTACGTTCCCTTGTAAGAGCGATGACCCTTTGTATACGAATCCCACCTCGAAGCGGTTGATTTATATTATATAATTATATAACGTTCGTGATGTAGGGAAACGGGTTAGGGGGATCCAATAGGATTCCTAACTACTGTTGATTTTAATTACATATATATGTGCTAATATATATGAGCGGTGATGTAGGGGGACGGGTTGGAGGGATCCAACGAGATTCCTTGTTATTGTTGAATTGATTTCAATAATATTCCAGTCATATGAATTATTGGGTAATAAACCTGATTTTTGGAAATGTGGGTTATGACATTGTTATATGTTTGAGAAACTAAAACTCAGTAGTGATAGAAAATCAATATCGATATTGGTTGAGAGTTTGGCAGCTATCTGCCTATAATTAGTATTTTAATATGACTATAAATTACCATTTGAGTTGGAATTGGTTTTGAGACAGGAAAGGTTTTTAAATTTGAAATTGGGTTTCAGAATTATATTGTTTAAAAGATTATCTAATTATATTAATATTATATTAAAGTTGTTTAATTATATTAATATGGCTTTAAGTTATTTAATTATATTAATATTATTTTAAGGTTATAAAATTATATTAATATTGTTTTAAAGTTATTAAATTATAGTAATATTATTTTAAGGTTATTTAATTATATTAGTATTGTTTTAAAGTTATTTGTTTATAGTTAATATGGTTTTAAAGAATTTATCAAAAGGTTAATAATTTGAAAGGTTAATTATTTCAAGGATAATTATGGTTTGAAATTAATAATAAGGATTATTAATAAGGTTTTGAAAATAAAATATTATTATTTATAATAATGGTAAAGATTAATTATTATTGTTTTTGAAATGATTAATTATTGTTTTAAGATGTTTAAGATTAATAATAATTATTTATTTATTCAAAATGTTTAATTTAATAATTATTTATATATATAATACTGTTTTAGAAGTAAATGACCTTTATTTGTTTAAAAATATATTCGAGACCCATGAATAGAGTTGAAATACTTGGATTTTATAAAGGAGCTTATAAAATGGTTTGGACACCCACTGTCGTGCCCCTTCAGACTCCACGCCATCCACTCAACAGCATCTTTGCTCCACGCCATTCCCACCATACGCAATAGCCGAGCATAGCCCCATCTTCCCTCCGAGCAGCCAGCCACTTGCCGCCTTTTCTCCCTGACCGAACTCCACCCAGCAGCAACTAGTGCCATAGCCTCAGCAAACTCGAGCAGTAACCCACTAGCCTCTTCTCTTTCCTTGAAAAAAAAGAAAATGTATATAATATATATATATATATTGATTGTCGAGTTCTAGTTCGTTTGCTTTGCTTGTCGCTGTCCTGCCTACAGTCGCAGCAGTTTTGAGTGTTTGTTTTGGAGCATGCGTGTCTGAATAGCCGCTTGCTTAATAGTGTACGTAACCGTGTCTGTTACTTCTCATTCTCGTTGTTTCTCTAGCCTCGAAAGGTGAGCGATCACTCACGATTAACATTCTTATATTTAGTAAATTTAATTCGCATGAAATGACGATTGAAATATGTTGTTAAATTTTGAATTGGTTAGAAATTTAAATGTTAAGTATGATCTGTTATTATCTGCATTTGTCAACCTATGTTAATTAACATATGACACCATAACACGTTGTATATATTATATTTTAAATTGTTAGTTATGATCCATGCTTGTAATTTATATGTTATGCTATTTTAAATTATTATGCTATTGTTCTCACAGTGCAAGTTCCCTGTTAGTTTAGGAAATCCCTATGGGTTGAAATGATACATACCCGAACGATATTATAGATTAAGGAAAATCGTTATGTGTTGAAATGATAAACCCAAGTGATTTTATTTATTTTGAAATTTTGGGATTGCGGGTTGAAATGATATATACCCGTAAATATTAAATTATTGCGGATTGAAATGATAAATATCTGTATCACTTGACCATAGGATAAAAAATTATATAAGGACATCATTGGCCTATTTTTAAATGATTTCCAAATTTTGAGGAAAGAAATATATGTGTTTTGGTTTTAAAATATAATATAAAGATTTTATTTTAATTTTAAAGATTTTATTTTAATTTTAATATGTATAAAAATTTTGATTTTTAAATTATATGTTAAGAAATTTTAAATTATAAGCTAAGTTTTGAAAATGTAAAATTTAAGATTTTACTTATAATTTTATTATTCTTAAATATATAAAATCAGATTTAATATAAAATAAATTTGACAATAAGATTTAAAATAATAAAATTTAATTCAATTAGTATATATATAATATGTTTAAGTACTTATTTAAAATTATATTAATATTTTAAAAATAGATTCTATAATAACTTTAATACATTAAGGTTGGAATGATAAATTGAAATTGATTTGAAATTTTATTTCTTTAAGAATTGTATTTAGATAAAAATTGATTTGAAACTTATTAATTTAGAGATTTTAAAGGTATGATTTTTATAACTTGATAATTGAATTTTGATTAAAGATGATTAAATGAATATTTTCAAATTTAAATAAAATTGAAATTGAATATTTAATATTGATTTAAATTTGTAATTTGAGATTTTATTTAAATGTTATAGAAAAATGATTAAGTGAATAATTTCAAAATTAAAAAAAAATAAAATTGAATTTTGAAATATAAATGAAATTTATCAAATTGAGTTATTGTAAATATTTGAATATTTAAACTTTGAAACCTATTGAATTTGAAGTGGTTCAAATTTGTAGTTCAAACTTGGTTTTGAAATCGATATAAATTAAAAATGTTTTTAATGAGAATTTGTATTGAACCTTTAACCCTTTTTATTGAAATTTTTGAATTGAGACTGATTTAAATTGAATTTTGAAACTAAAGTTGATTTGGACTGATTTGTTAAATTGGAAGAAACAATTTTTAATTTGAAACTATTTTCGATATAAACTCTTTTAACATACAAACTATTTTAATATATATTATTTTAAATTTATAAACAATTATATTTTTTTTTAATATATAAACTATTTTAGTCTATAACCTATTTTTAAATATAAACTATTTTCAATGTATAACTATTCCAATATATATACTACTTTCAATATTCAAACTGTTTAAGTTGGGACTGTTATGCTTTAGATTTAATGGATTTAAATGCGAATACTTTGATATGATGGTTTAATCTATTTTGTGGTTATGATTTTGGAAATGAATATGATTTAAAGTGAATAATGATTTCCAAAGTGAATATGATTTCGAAAGTGATATGATTTTGAAGTGGATATGATATTTTGATATCAATTATGAATCGGTTTTGAAAATGTAAAAGGACCAACCGGCATGAAATAAGTGTTTGGTTGTTAAAGAGACCGGTATTGGATATTGTCATACTCTATGCCAATACCGAAAACCACTTTAACAACTGTGCACGTGGTGGAGAATCGAGAACGAAGTAGGATGGTTTGGCGAACGATTCTGTTTGAGGTATGAACGTCGCCCCGACCCCTACAGGTCAGCTTGATATGACTAAAACAGGAGCCATGCCGGGCCAAGTGAGGTTGCTCCTACGATCGGACATGCTTCTTCGATACCATATCTATTACTTTGCGATTTATTTAGTGGCCACCTTCGATTTGATTATGGGAGTGTGTTCCGAGGTGGGCGGTAGTAGCTGCTATGCGTTACCACCAGTCTAGATACGCAAAACGGTAGTATCCTACCCTGGGCATTGTCTCGCGTGCCTTGTCATATGCCTTATCGCGCCCACTACGAGTTTGGTTTGTGTCGTACCTATGGAGTGCTCCCTGATAGCCCACCGGTTTAGTGGAGTTTACAGTACTGTATAGACTACGGCATTTATATAAAATGTGTTAAGGGGGATATGGGTAAGGCCTTAATGCTATTTTGATATTTTACTTTAGTGTAGACATTATCTATTAGCGTATTGTACTATGTATGTAGATAGTTTCACGGATCCTTAAAGGATGGGAATCCCAAACATCCTTTAAGTTATATTGCATTTCACTTGAGTTGATTTACTTGTATAAGAATGTTAATCCAGACTCGAGTGTTTTTTGTTTTGCTTTATGCTCGGGTCAAACTGAGTGTCACATCATTTGAGACTCGCCTTTGGAGCTTGGAGCTTTGCTTGGAGATCTATCTTTTATCTATTCACCTTTTCTTTTATTTCAGTTATTTCCCGTTGTTTATGTTCAGACTTTGTCATTTGATTTTGTATTAGAGACTTCTTTGTATTTGGAATTTCTGTTGTATTTGCTTTAGACTCTGATGTTCTGTAGTAGCTTCATGAACTACTATTTTTCTATTCTGCTGCTGTAACAACCCTGGTTTTAGCGATTACCTGAGAGTATTAAATTATAATGGTAGTTATAATTTAATAGTGTAAATTAATAATAAATGAAGAATTTTAATTGTTTATTGGGAATAAACAATGTATTTGAGAATAAAATGAGAAAAATAAAGTTTTGGAAAGTTTATTAAGATGATTTGAGTTAATAGATTGAGGAATTGTGTTTTACTTAGAGTTAATGCAATAGTTTTGTAAATTATTGCTATTTACTTCTTTTAATGATTTTTAAAAGAAGTAATTAATTTTTAAAATGGGATATATATACTAAAATGATGGAATTGAGTTTAAAAATATAATTTGAGCATAAAATTCTATTTGAAATGAGTTATAGAATTTTATTATACAAAAATTTGATTTTTGTGTAATTTATAATGTTAATTACAATGGGATTTGTAATTAAAAATGTAAATTTGTTATTTATTTATTTTAAATATAAAGATATGTTAATGAAATGTTTTAATAATATAAATAATAATTTTTTATTTTGAGTGTAAAACATTTTATTAGCATGAATATAATTTTTTTTTTATTTTTATGTATGGAATGAAGTTTAAATTTATGAAATTGTAAGTATGCTTTGTTAGTGTAATTAGTGGCTAAATTATAAAGAAAAGCTAATTTATTTTATTAGCTTGGGCTAAAGCCCATATCCACTATCATTAACCTATACTTAAGCAAATAAATAAGAAAAGAGAAGGAGTAAATTCACCTGTACGTACCTTTCTTTCTTTTCTTCCTCAAAGGCTCCAGAAACTTGTAAATGACAGCCTACTTCATCCCTCTTCAATTTTATGCTAAATCAATCAAATTAAAATGAAAATTTGTGCTTTAAAAATGAAAATTCAAGATTTAGATTCAGGTAATCGATTTCTAAAACCCTTCTCTTCATCAAAATCTGATTTTTATAGTGATAATTGTTAATTTGCTTCTCTCCTTGTTTGCATGTACCTGTTCTTAGTTTTACAGGTTTGGATGCCTGTTCTTGGCTAAAAGCTTTAAATTTTGGCATCTAAGTCAAGTTCAATCTTCATGAAGGCAATGTGACTTAATAAATTCACAATCTCTAGCTGAAGAAAAGCTTCAAATGCAAAAATATATGCAAATAGCTTGAGAATATTGATTTTTGATTGATGTTTTTATTTCTGTAAAAATTGAATTCTGTCCATCTTTGAAGCTAAAACAAAATTAGACATAACTTTCTCGTTTTTGATCGGATTTTGATAATTTTGAATCTTCCAGAAAGCTTAAATCCTATACTACAACTTTTATGTTTTATGTTTTCTGTAACTTTTAGGTTAGCTATATCAAAATTTGATTTTTCTACTGCTAACCCGAGAGCAAAATCTATATTTGCTCTGTGCTTGAAGCTGAAACAAAATTAGACATAACTTTCTCGTTTTTGATCGGATTTTGATAATTTTGGATGTTCTGGAAAGCACAAATCATATACTACAACTTTCATGGGTTGAGTTTTCTATAACTTTGAGTGTTTCTATGTCAAAATTGAACTTTGCTACTGCTAACCTGAGAGCAAAAGTAATATTTGCTCTGTGGTTGAAACTGAACTAAAATTTGCCATAACTTCTTTGTCTCTTAACCAAATTTGATAATCTTAGATGTTTCAGAAAGCTTAAACTTTGTAGTAAATGTTTTATGTTTTATGTTTTCTAAAATTTTGATGTTTGCTTGGTTAAAACTGTATTTGTTTGTTGCCGGTACAAGAGCAAAACGACAACAATAACAATTATTGACTTGAGGAGTGTATTAGCTTATTTTTGCTCTCATTCTTATTTGATTTTTGATGATTGTTTTTGAGATGTTTTGAAAGCTATAATGTCTATCAATAGACTAGCTATATTTGGAGAATCTGAAATTCAAATTTAAATAGAATTTGAATTGATTTTGGGTAAAATTTGAATTGAATTCGTATTGAACTCAAGTTATTGGTCTTGAGTTATCTTTCTTGTTTTTCATTGTTTTCGAGCACGTTTTCACTAAACCATTTTGAAGTGATTTTGAAAATAAATGTAAATTTCAAATTATTATTATATAGTATTTTAAAATTATTTTTCTAATATAAAATCTATTTATTTCCTATAATAAAGAAATTTCAAATACTGGTTTTACTAATCATTTCGGAAAAAATAATAATTTAAAAGCTTGTTTTCTCTAGTAAACTATTTTAAATGTAAAATACACACTTTTGCACTATTCGAACATATGAGAAAGAGTATTAAACGATTTAGTAAAACATGTTGTTGCAGCCTACAGGATCAAACAACTCACGAATTGATGAATTCATGGAAAATGAATCGATGAAACAAAATGAATCGATGAATTGAAGATACCCAAGTGCCCAAATCCGTTGATCTCTCGAGATACCGGATTCTAGCTATCTTTAACACGTTGATCGCGCACGATACCGCGTTAGAAGATCTCCGATTCTTCGACGTTGATCTCGCGCACGAGATTCCGTGAATCGGCTTCAAGTTCGTTGATTCGAGCACACTCGAATATCCGAAGATGGAGAAAGGAGATAACACTCAACTTCCAATTTTAATGGTGGCACAAAGCACAAACCAAATTTTATTCAAAAATCAACTCCTTTTACAAATGACAACACACCCCTATTTATAGAAAATTACAACACACAGTCACGACATAACAATACAAATGACCCACGACTTAACAAATATAGGTTACAACTGCATATGACATAATAACAGACGACCTACGCCTCAACGACCTACGACTTACACCACACGCGACTTAACATCAGCGATATAAGAAAGTTACACATAACAACAAACGACATAAGAGAACTACAACGACATAAGGAAACTATAACATCACGCGACATAACAAGGTAGCACATCTTCAGGTTGAACTTTGGCTTCATGAGCGACTTAAAAAAAAACAAGGCAGCGACATAAGAATAGCGACCTACTGGAAGTCCACGACTTAGAATAGTCGTTCGCGACCTACTGGAGATGTTCGCGACTTAAGGAATGGCGCGACCTAACTTCGTTTGCGACCTTCGCTGGAGCGACCTACTGGTAACTTCGTTTGCGCCCTTTGCTGGAGCGACCTACTGGAGCGACATAAGGCGGAGCGACCTACTGGATTCGCGACTAAGGAAGCTTCGCGATTTGCTGTTTCACGGCTTAGGGCTTCGCGACCTTCCGTAGCTTCGCGACCTATACTGGAGCGATCTAGGATTTTGCTCGTGATGCTCGTACGCGACTTAGGCTGGAGGCGACATAAGGTATGTGCTGCATCATCCTCCCCTTGTTGGAAAGAATTCGACCTCGAATTCACGCTCTCCTCTTCTTCGACAAGCTTCTATCCATAATATGGAATTAAGTGTTTGACATTGAAAACATCAGAAGTATGAACATTTTTCGACAACCTTAACTGATACGCATTATCATTGATCTTCTTCAAGATTTCTACTGGACCAATCTTTCGAGCTTTCAACTTGTTGTAAGTTCCAACTGGAAAACGATCTTTCGTCAATACTGCGTAAACAAAATCACCCTCTTTGAAGTCCACACTCCTTCGCTTCTTATCTGCCAATTGCTTATACTTCTCATTTGACTTAAACAATCGTTCATGAACAATCCTGTGACACTCCTGCAACTCATTCACGAAATCACAAGCTCGTTTAACAACCCCTTTCTGAAGTGGAACTGTCGACAAATCCAACGGTCCCTTCGGAATTGCTGAATATACCACTTGAAATGGACTGAATCCAGTAGTTCGATTAACGGCATGATTATGTGCGAATTCTGCCTGACACAATTTCACATCCCAGCTCTTCAAATTATCCTTCACGAGACATCTCAACAAGTTTCCCAAAGATCTGTTCACCACTTCTGTTTGCCCATCCGTTTGTGGATGATAGGCGCTACTAAAATTCAGCTTAGTCCCAACCACCTTCCACAGACTCAACCAAAAATGACTTAGAAATCGAGTATCCCGATCAGAAACAGTAGACTCAGGTAGTCCATGTAGTCGATAAACCTCTTTAAAGAACAATTGAGCAACATGGACTGCATCGGCGGTCTTCTTACAAGCTATGAAATGTGCCATCTTCAAAAATCTATCCACCACAACATATATAGAATCATTCCCTCGTTGAGTTCTTGGCAAACCCAAAAAAAATCCATGCTAACATCAACCCATGGTCTAGTAGGCACGGGCAATGGCATATACAATCCTGCATTCGTAGTTGTCCCTTTGGAAACTTGACATATGTGACATCTCTGCACAAATCTTTCAACTTCTTTCCTCATGGAAGGCCAAAAATATGATTGAGAAATCAACTGCAAGGTACGATCTCTTCCCACATGACCTTCTTCATGCAATTCCTTCACAATCTTCATTCGCAAACTGCACTCTGGTATACACAACCGATTTCCCTTAAATAGAAAACCTTCTACCAACACATACTCATCCGTCCTCCCTTTCTCGACTTCATCTACAATCTTGATAAAGTAAGGATCCTCAACAAACAAATCTGGAAATACATCAAACCCCGTCACTTCAACTCTCATCGTAGTCAACAAATGATTTGTTCTACTCAATGCGTCTGCCACACGATTTGTAACTCCCGACTTATGCTTTACAACAAATGTAAACTGTTGCAAGTATGCGATCCATGAAGCATGCCTGGCAGCAATCTTATCCTGTCCCTGCAAATGTTTCAATGCTTCATGATCTGTATACAAAACAAATTCTTTGTGGAACAAGTAATGTCTCCAATGCTTCACGGCCTGTACAATAGCATAAAACTCCATATCATAAGTACTGTATCTCATCTTTGCTCTAGAAAGCTTTTCACTGAAATAGGCAATTGGACGACCCTTCTGACTCA
Source organism: Allium fistulosum (assembly GCA_030737815.1). NCBI lineage: Eukaryota > Viridiplantae > Streptophyta > Magnoliopsida > Asparagales > Amaryllidaceae > Allium > Allium fistulosum. The sequence goes on along the minus strand of CM060903.1, from coordinate 629,178,239 downwards.
ACACTCCTCCAATTCCAACTTTGGACGCATCTGTATGTAACTCAAATAGTAACTGAAAATCTGGCAACACTAGAATTGGTGCTGATGTTAAAAGTTCCTTGATCTGTTCAAAAGCAGATCCTGCCTCTTTCGTCCACGAAAACTGCTTTCCTTTCATACAATCAGTAACAGGAGCCATCACACTACTAAAGTGCGGTATAAATCTATGATAAAATGAAACTAACCCATGAAAACTTCTGACTTCTGTTATAGTTTTGGGCTGTGGCCAATTTCTGATTGTGGCTACTTTACTCTGGTCCACTTGTATCCCTTCCTTGGACACGACATAACCCAGAAATAAAACACTCGGCATCATGAACATGCATTTCTTCGTCGCTGCATAGAACTGTTCTTGACGAAGAATAGTTAACACCTTTCGCAAGTGTTGAACGTGCTCCTCTGTACTAGCACTATATATCAAAATATCATCAAAGTATACCACCACGAACTTTCCAATAAACGGTCGAATGATCTGATTCATCACTCGCATAAAAGTACTAGGTGCATTCGAAAGACCAAATGGCATGACCAGCCATTCATACAACCCCTCCCGTGTCTTGAAGGCTGTCTTCCATTCATCCCCTGGTCGAATTCGAATTTGATGATACCCAATCTTCAGATCAATCTTTGAAAAGATAGCAGCTCCACTCAACTGATCTAACAAGTCGTCCAATCTTGGCATCCGGAATTTGTACCTCACCGTAATCTTATTTAGTGCTCGACTATCTTTACACATTCTCCAAGTTCCATCCTTCTTTGGCACTAACAAGGCTGGTACTACACAAGGACTTAAACTTTTTTGTACGCGCCCTTGTTCAAGTAACTCTTCCACCTGCCTTCTCAACTCTTCATGCTCCTTTGGACTCATTCTATAATGTGGTCTATGTGGTAACACATCTCCCGGAACAAGATCAATCTGGTGTTGTATGTCTCTCAACGGTGGTAACTCTTTTGGTAATTCTTCAGGAAACACATCTTCAAATTCCTTCAACACTGGCTTAACTTCCTCAGGAATTTCAACCGCTTCACTACTTTCACGTCCAATCAACAGAAATACTTCAGGGCTATCCTCTACTTCTTTGAAAAATTCCTTCAAAGATAACAGAGTCTTTAGTTCTTTGAGTTCCTCCAACTTTCTTTCACTTTGTTGTCGCCTTTTAGGAACTAAAGTGATTCTAGTGCCATCGAACATGAAACTATAGCAGTTAGTCCTACCATCATGTTGCACGGCTCTATCGAACTGCCACGGTCTTCCCAACAACAAATGACATACATCCATATCCACCACGTCACACCAAATTTCATCCTTATACTTCTTTCCGATGGAAAAAGTTACACAAGCTCTTCGACCAACCTTCACTTCCCCACCTTTCCTCAGCCAAGCCAATTTGTAGGGTTTGGGATGCTTCTCTGTCTTTAACGCCAACTTCTTTACGGCTTCTGTAGAGATGATGTTATCACAACTCCCTGCATCGATAACAAACTTACAAACTTTTCCAAAAATAGTGCATGTCGACTGGAAAATATTACTCCTCAACCAACTAGTCTCCTCTTCCTGCTTTGGCGTCAAGCAAGATCTCCTCATCATTAAAGAATATCCCTCGTCTCCCGTCAATAATTCTTCTTCCTCCTCAACCTGTGGTGAATTGGAACACTCTACTTTTGCATCCTCATCCTCAACCTCAGCAACCAACGCTCGCTTCTTAGGCTTCGGGCATTCATTGCTCTTATGACCAAACTCCTGACAGTTATAACACTTGAAATTGTTGTTGACCTTGGTCTTAGCAGCTTCATTGACAACCAGTTTACTAACAGCCTTGGAAACATTAGTATTGCTAATAACCCCCTTCACCTGATTGCTCGCACTTGTAAACGCACCACCTCCTCTTCTACCTTTCTTCTCCCAAGCTAGAGCCTCCTGGTGTGCTTCAGCAACGGATCTCGGATCAAACATATTTACCATATCCTAAATTTGCATTCTCAATCCTCCAACAAATCTGGATGTCAACTGTTCCTCCGTTTCCATGATATCGTTTCTAGCAATCAGTTGATAAAACTCATCTGCATAATCATTTACCGATTTTGTCCCTTGTCTCAAATTCTGTAAGCGTTGATACATAAGAGACTGATAATTATAAGGCAAGAAAGTAGCCTTCATCAACTTCTTCATCTTTTCCCATGAAACAATCTTTGACTTTCCCATTCTTTCCCGTGTAAGTTTAGTTTGTTGCCACCATGCCATAGCTCTTCCCCTCAATCGTGTAGCAACCAACTTAACTCTACGATGCTTGGGTACTTCCTTGAAGTCAAAAATTTCTTCAACATTTGATAACCAATCCAGAAACTCTTCCGCTAGCATTCCCTCTTTGAATTCTAGAATCTCTGTTTTCATCCCTGACTCCCATCGACGATCATCTTCAGAATCTCTATTTCGATTTCACCTTTGGCCACAGTTTCGACAAGAGCTACTACCACTATCACTAGAATCATCCAAATCTGACGTATGTCGATGTCGATTCTAACCATCAACATTTCTGCTACCACGCACGTCTCTTTCTCCCGAAATTGACGGTTCTCTTCTTTACCGATCCGATGTCGGTGACATTCTTCTCCTCTCGGAATTTGACGGCAAAATTCTATGTCCACTTTGATTTGAACCTGGCGATGCTCTTTGTCGAGTTTGATTCATATTTATCATGAGCCTTTCCAATCTACCAATTCCCTCATCAAACTTCTCATTGAATTTATCACTAATTCGTTGCTCCATTTGTTCAGCATCTTCTCTTCGATACGCATCTGCAACATTCTGATGACGATTAACTCTTCTTGGAGGCATTGTCAAATCTTCAACAAATCCAAACACAAACTTCAAATCTCGAAACTTCACACCCAACGAACTTGGAAAAGTTCATCTCCTAGCTCTGATACCAAATGACGCAGCCTACAGGATCAAACAACTCACGAATTGATGAATTCGCGGAAAATGAATCGATGAAACAAAATGAATCAATGAATTGAAGATACCCAAGTGCCCAAATCCGTTGATCTCTCGAGATACCAGATTCTAGCTATCTTCAACACGTTGATCGCGCACGATACCGCGTTAGAAGATCTACGATTCTTCAACATTAATCTCGCGCACGAGATTCCGTGAATCGGCTTCAAGTTCGTTGATTTGAGCGCACTCGAATATCCGAAGATGGAGAAAGGAGATAACACTCAACTTCCAATTTTAATGGTGGCACAAAGCACAAACCAAATTTTATTCAAAAATCAACTCCTTTTACAAATGACAACACACCCTTATTTATTGGAAATTACAACACACAGTCACGACATAACAATACAAACAAATCACGACTTAACAGATACAGGTTACAACTGCATATGACATAATAACAGACGACCTATGCCTCAACGACCTACGACTTACATCACACGTGACTTAACATCAGCGATATAAGAAAGTTACACATAACAACAAACGACATAAGAGAACTACAACGACATAAGGAAACTATAACATCACGCGACATAACAAGGTAGCACATCTTCAGGTTGAACTTCGGCTTCATGAGCGACTTAAAAAAAACAAGGCAGCGACATAAGAACAGCGACCTACTGGAAGTCCACGACTTAGGAAAGTTGTTCGCGACCTACTGGAGATGTTTGCGACTTAAGGAATGGCGCGACCTAAAGCTTCACGACCTAACTTCATTTGCGACCTTCGCTGGAGCGACCTACTGGTAACTTCGTTTGCGCCCTTCGCTGGAGCGACCTACTGGAACGACATAAGGCCATGCGACATAAGGCGGAGCGACCTACTAGATTCGTGACTAAGGAAGCTTCGCGATTTGCTGTTTCACGACTTATAGCTTCGCGACCTTCCATAGCTTCGCGACCTAGACTAGAGCGATCTATGGTTTCGCTCGTGATGCTCGTACGTGACTTAGGCTGGAGGTGACATAAGGTATGCGCTGCATCACATGTGGTATGGGACATGTGCGTTTACTATTTTGGTTAATTTCGGACTTGTACGATCGAAGCTATTTGAGATTAGTGTTTCTAAGATGTTTTGCCAATTTATGGAAGGTTTTTGAGATTATAATTCCTATCTTTAGGAATTATCTTGGAAGGCCAATATTTGGCGAGTTTTATAGTTTGAGATTTCTACTTTGAAATTTATGGTTTATAAGGAACCATCATGATGTTTTCACTTGTCGATGAGATGAGACAAGTTACGATGCCATTTCATTCTTATTGATGAGATGAGACAAGTATGGTGTCTCTTTATCACTCGTCGATGAGATGAGGCGAGATATGATTTTCTGAGTTCTATGAGGTTTCTAGTGTGGCATCGACTAGCGGCTAGTAAACCGTTAAGTGCGAACGTGTGGTATGGGACACACATTAACACTTTTCGAGTTCCTATCCATGAGTTTGTGACACATTCACGATGTTTACATAACAAAACTTCTTTGAGAGGTGTTAGCGACCTAGTCATGAGGACGAACTGCTTGGAAGGTGTTAGCGACCTTGTTAGGGCTGACAAAACGGCTTAGTGAGGTGTCAGCGACCTTGTCATGAGGACAAACTGCTTTGGTAGGTGTTAGCGACCTTGTCTGAGGCTTCGGCCATCTGAGTTTAGCACGTGCAGCATTGCTTCGGCATTGCAATCGGGGATTTGGCCAATCCGGGTTATCTGAATTTTCTGTTTTATTGTGATATCACCATTTTAAGATGTTTGATTACATCGATAGTCTAGTGCTATATGAGATGTTATATGTATGGTGATTTCATTTATGATGTTTTGAACTCTTATCGAGTTCCTTGAGTTATGAGTTTGGATGATTTCATGATTTTATAGGATATTCTAGGCCTTGCCATTTTGGCGAGTTGAGATTGAGATTTATATACATTTATACCGATGAGATGAGGTATAATTGAGTTTGGAGATTCTTTTATATTTGATTTTTGGATCATCCTACTTTAGAATGCTTATGTTTGCCTTTTTGGTGAGATTTTGTATTGATGTTTCACCTTTTGAGAAGATATGGCTCATGGAAACCATGTAGACATTTTGGGATGTCGCCGATGATATGTGGCGAATGTTTATATTATTTGAGTATTATTGTTGAACTTACCTCTTTTGAGGTCTTTGTATACTTAAGTGACATTATTTCACTTAAGTCATGGGTTGTATTCTTTCTGTTACCACTTCTCATTCGAAAAGAATTATCACCTTGTATCTTATGCTTCATATTATCGTCTATCCTCATTAACTGATTATTTTAGCTAGACTGACCCATGTACTTTGTACTCGGGTCAGACCGAGTTGTTTCAGGTTAGCTATCAGTTACGGGACTTTGCTTCGATGCATCTGCTTGGATATCACCTTAGCACTTTTGTGTGGTTTATATTTCTTTCCGCTTGACTCTGATGTATTCACAATTAATTCGATGTATATGGCGTGGTCGTGTACCACCATTAACGTATTCATATTGTATTGTACTGAACATGTATCAGTGTATATGTATATATATGATGTTGGTCACTGTTCTATGATGTGATTTACATTCAGTTATTGTATTTTGTTCTGATAGATCCATTAGCTACCTATAGTTTTGGATTATGCATTTACTGGGTATGTCGATCCACTTGAGTAGAAAGGAAAAATTATATTACATTTATCGACGTATTCAGTAGATGTTTAAGACAAAATTATAGATAGTCTCCCTTAACCAGCCCTATTCTCCGCTTTAGTAGAAGAAATTACTTGTTAATTCTCTTTACTAAGGTGGGTCTCGGGGTAGGGCATTACAGTTTGGTATCAGAGCTTTGGTCAGAACAAAGTAGAATAAACACAAAACAATACGTATATAATGATACGTCGAAGTACAATACGAGTGAATCATTGTCCTTTATTCAAGCTTGTTTTCGAATCGTGCTTTGATTCTTTTTCGAGTTTTGGGATATGTTGAGATGGAATAGGAATATATATTGTATTCCATAGTATTCCATAATTGAGTTTGATGTTATCTTATCTTACGAATAATCTTATTTGGGATTATTCTATTTTTATTTTTGTCGATGCGAGTGAGTTCGTATCGATGAAGCTTATTGATTCCTTAGAGTATTCTTGTAGTGTTCCTTTGAGAGTTGTGAATCGTATTAAGGGGATCCACAACGATTGGCTTGTTGTGAGCATTCTGAGATTTCTATTTGATGTTGCTTTTGTGAGTATCTATTTGTTACTCACAATCTTAAGATGCATTTGGTTTGAGATGGATTGACTTATTTGGTATTAAGTCCAATCCTTTGTTTTATAGGATCCTATTGTATATTTCGTTTTCCTATTTTTGATTGGTTTATTATTTCTATCACTTCGGAATGTTAATGATGATTTCGAAGTTTCTGAATTCCCTCCTGAGCATCGACATGTTGATGATATTTCTCGAATTCCACTCAAGGTGACTTTGTTGAGTTTTGATGAGTCCGTTTGGGTTTGATATCCAATCGAGCCGTCGAGTGTTGAATTAACCTTATTCTTGGTTTTTATCCTTTGGCTATCCTTCCACGAGGACATCCATTAAGGAATGAGGTGAGTTTCTACACTGTTCGAGTTTAATTGAGTTTATCATTCAGTTTCTTTGAGTTATCCTTTTTGGATACTCAATCGGTGTTATCCTTTGTAGCATTACTTTGTTTGAAGTAATGATTTGTTGTTTGTGAGCTGCTTCTCCTTCGAGAATAATATCTGGCTTATCTTGTGTCTTGATGATTTCCGAGAGTGGCTCGTCATCTTGTAGGAGTTGACGAACACTCCATCTCCTTCTGTTGATTTTGTGAATCGAGTATTCTAGGAATATCTCGATGCATTCTCTTAATGTTCTTTGGTTTGAGTTTTTGAAGCTATATATATATGAGTTTAAAAAAAAAGAGAAAAAATTGGAGTTTTGAGATGTTTTAAAAATCAAAGAATGTTTTGAGAATATATTTATATGAGTAGTATTCTTTTATAGAAATAATTTGAGAGTGTTGGGTTATCCATCGAGTAGTTAAGAGTTCTGGTCGATACGCCTGATCAACGTTATCGACAGGAATCTCCTAAATGCTTTGATAAGACAATTAGACACGATGATTTGTGTTTTAAAGATTGAGATTTTGAAAATAATATTTTGAGATATATATTAAATTTATTTTTGAATGGTAATTGCAGCCCTTGATTTTAGAGACGAGTAATAGAGTGGCGAGGCAGTTTTGATCGTTCGATCGACTCTGCAGCCAATGGATATATCTATTTATTAGAGATTCAATGGAAAGGCAATGCCATTTATTTATTTATTTATTTTGAAATTATAAAGATGAGAATATAAATGAGATTATTTTTGAGCTGTGCTTTATTGAAAGTATATTTTGAGATTTTAGAATTTATATTATATACATTGGATGTTTCAAGGGAAGAGTATAGTAAGAGAATGTGAAGACTATTTTAAAAACTATTTATGTGGTTTAGTAGAAGAGTAAAGAGAATTTAAACCCTTAATTTATTTTGAGGAATATTATTATGGATTTACAAAATTCTTTAGAAATTAATTTTGAAGTAAGAAAAGTTTGAATTTTAACTTTGAATTTTAAATTACTTATTAAGTAATATAGTAAAGAGTTTGAGAAATTTTCAAAATTTGAAAATTGAGATTTAAAAATTTAAAAGATGTTGAGATTTAAAATTCTAAATATCTTGAATTAAAATATAATTCGAGCTTATATCCTTTTTCTTAAGTATATTCTATCCTTGAGCTATTGTCAACGACGTGCATTTTTGCGGTCGTTCGAGTTTAGTGGCTTATTAAGAAGCCATCTCGTGATTTATCTATCTTGCTCATTGTGTATACCTTGTTTTGAGGTTGTATTTTCTGTACTATCAAGCGGAAAATCATGTTGTTGATCGTTTTTGTTGCTTAGAGTTCGGGTTTGAGTGAGTTTGATACCGACTCAATTCGTAGCCTTGAGAAATCTATCTCATTTGATGGATTATTTGTTGGGTATCTTGTTGAGTTTGATTCGAAGGCGGGATATCTTCGAAATTCTTTCGAGTTACTTGGAAAATTCGATGGTTTGCTATTCACTATATTAGCATTTGATGGGCTATTGGATTAACCAAGTGAGATTTTCCTTATTTCTCTCTACCATTTTATGTTGAGAGTATGAATGGCTTGAGTTTCGTGCTTGTCTATCTTATTCGATGATTGAATCTTTTTGTGTTGTTTACGGCTCTTTTTCTAGAAAATTGCGGGGACGCAAATTTTGTAGGGGAGGAGTCTGTAACAACCCTGGTTTTAGCGATTACCTGAGAGTATTAAATTAATAATAAATGAAGAATTTTAATTGTTTATTGGGAATAAATAATGTATTTGAGAATAAAATGAGAAAAATAAAGTTTTGGAAAGTTTATTAAGATGATTTGAGTTAATAGATTGAGGAATTATGTTTTACTTAGAGTTAATGCAATAATTTTGTAAATTATTGCTATTTACTTCTTTTAATGATTTTTAAAAGAAGTAATTAATTTTTAAAATGGGATATATATACTAAAATGATGGAATTGAGTTTAAAGATATAATTTGAGCATAAAATTCTATTTGAAATGAGTTATAAAATTTTATTATACAACAATTTGATTTCTGTGTAATTTATAATGTTAATTACAATGGGATTTGTAATTAAAAATGTAAATTTGTTATTTATTTATTTTAAATATAGAGATATGTTAATGAAATGTTTTAATAATATAAATAATTTTTTTTATTTTGAGTGTAAAACATTTTATTAGCATGAATATAATTTTTTTTATTTTTATGTATGGAATGAAGTTTAAATTTATGAAATTGTAAGTATGCTTTGTTAGTGTAATTAGTGGCTAAATTATAAAGAAAAGCTAATTTATTTTATTAGCTTGGGCTAAAGCCCATATCCACTATCATTAACCTATACTTAAGAAAATAAATAAGAAAAGAGAAAGAGTAAATTCACCTGTACGTACCTTTCTTTCCTTTCTTCCTCAAAAGCTCCAGAAACCTGTAAATGACAACCTACTTCATCCCTCTTCAATTTCATGCTAAATCAATCAAATGAAAATGAAAATTTGTGCTTTAAAAATGAAAATTCAAGAGCTAGATTCAGGTAATCGATTTCTAAAACCCTTCTCTTCATCAAAATCCGATTTTTATAGTGATAATTGTTGATTTGCTTCTCTCCTTGTTTGCATGTACCTGTTCTTAGTTTTACAGGTTTGGATGCTCTGTTCTTGGCTAAAAGCTTTAAATTTTGGCATCTAAGTCAAGTTCAATCTTCATGAAGGCAATGTGAGTTAATAAATTCACAATCTCTAGCTGAAGCAAAGCTTCAAATGCAAAAATATATGCAAATAGCTTGAGAATATTGATTTTTGATTGATGTTTTTATTTCTATAAAAATTGAATTCTGTCCATCTTTGAAGCTGAAACAAAATTAGACATGACTTTCTCGTTTTTGATCGGATTTTGATAATTTTGAATGTTCTGGAAACCATAAATCATATACTACAACTTTTATGTTTTATGTTTTCTGTAACTTTTAGGTTAGCTATATCAAAATTTGATTTTTCTGCTGCTAACCCGAGAGCAAAATCTATATTTGCTCTGTGCTTGAAGCTGAAACAAATTAGACATAACTTTCTCGTTTTTCATCGGATTTTCATAATTTTAAATGTTCTGGAAAGCAAAAATCATATACTACAACTTTCATGGGTTGAGTTTTCTATAATTTTGAGTGTTTCTATGTCAAAATTGAACTTTGCTACTGCTAACCTGAGAGCAAATGTAATATTTGCTCTGTGGTTGAAACTGAACTAAAATTTGCCATAACTTCTTTGTCTCTTAACCGAATTTGATAATCTTATATGTTTCGGAAAGCTTAAACTTTGTAGTAAAAGTTTCATGTTTTATGTTTTCTAACATTTTTATGTTTGCTTGGTTAAAACTGTGTTTGTTTGTTGCAGGTACAAGAGCAAAACGACAACAATAACAATTATTGACTTGAGGAGTGTATTAGCTTATATTTGCTCTCATTCTTATTTGATTTTTGATGATTGTTTTTGAGATGTTTTGAAAGCTATAATGCCTATCAATAGACTAGCTATATTTGGAGAATCTGAAATTCAAATTTAAATAGAATTTGAATTGATTTTGGGTTAAATTTGAATTGAATTCGTATTGAACTCAAGTTATTGGTCTTGAGTTATCTTTCTTGTTTTTCGTTGTTTTCGAGCACGGTTTTCACTAAACCATTTTGAAGTGATTTTTAAAATAAATGAAAATTTCAAATTATTATTATATAGTATTTTAAAATTATTTTTCTAATATAAAATCTATTTATTTCCTATAATAAAGGAATTTCAAATACTGGTTTTACTAATCAGTTCGGAAAAAATAATAATTTAAAAGCTTGTTTTCTCTAGTAAACTATTTTAAATGTAAAATACACACTTTTGCACTATTTGAACGTATGAGAAAGGGTATTAAATGATTTAGTAAAACATGTGGTATGGGACATGTGCGTTTACTATTTCGGTTAATTCCGGACTTGTACGATCGAAGCTATTTGAGATTAGTGTTTCTAAGATGTTTTGCCAATTTATGGAAGGTATTTGAGATTATAATTCCTATCTTTAGGAATTATCTTGGAAGGCCAATATTTGGCGAGTTTTATAGTTTGAGATTTCTACTTTGAAATTTATGGTTTATGGGGAACCATCATGATGTTTTCACTTGTCGATGAGATGAGACAAGTTACGATGTCATTTCATTCCTATTGATGAGATGAGACAAGTATGGGGTCTCTTTATCACTCGTCGATGAGATGAGGCGACATATGATTTTCTGAGTTTTATGAGGTTTCTAGTGTGGCATCGACCAGCGGCTAGTAAACCGTTAAGTGCGAACGTGTGGTATGGGACACACGTTAACACTTTTCGAGTTCCTATCCGTGAGTTTGTGACACATTCACGATGTTTACATAACAAAACTACTTTGAGAGGTGTTAGCGACCTAGTCATGAGGACGAACTGCTTGGAAGGTGTTAGTGACCTTGTTAGGGCTAACAAAACGGCTTGGTGAGGTGTCAGCGACCTTGTCATGAGGACAAACTGCTTTGGTAGGTGTTAGCGACCTTGTCTGAGACTTCGGCCATCTGAGTTTAGCACGTGCATCATTGCTTCGGCATTGCAATCAGGGATTTGGCCAATCCGGGTTATCTGAATTTTCCGTTTTATTGTGATATCACCATTTTAAGATGTTTGATTACATCGATAGTCTAGTGCTATATGAGATGTTATATGTATGGTGATTTCATTTATGATGTTTTGAACTCTTATCGAGTTCCTTGAGTTATGAGTTTGGATGATTTCATGATTTTATAGGATATTCTAGGCCTTGCCATTCTGGCGAGTTGAGATTTATATACATTTATACCGATGAGATGAGGTATAATTGAGTTTGGAGATTCTTTTATATTTGAGTTTTGGATCATCCTACTTGAGAATGTCTTATGTTTGCCTTTTTGGTGAGATTTTGTATTGATGTTTCACCTTTTGAGAAGATATGGCTCATGGAAACCATGTAGACATTTTGGGATGTCGCCTATGATATGTGGCGAATGTTTATATTATTTGAGTATTATTGTTGAACTTACCTCTTTTGAGGTCTTTGTATACTTAAGTGACATTATTTCACTTAAGTCATGGGTTGTATTCTTTCTGTTGCCACTACTCATTCGAAAAGAATTATCACCTTGTATCTTATGCTTCATATTATCGTCTATCCTCATTAACTGATTATTTTAGCTAGACTGACCCGTGTACTTTGTACTCGGGTCAGACCGAGTTGTTTCAGGTTAGCTATCAGTTACGGGACTTTGCTTCGATGCATCTGCTTGGATATCACCTTAGCACTTTCGTGTAGTTTATATTTCTTTCCGCTTGACTGATGTATTCACAAATAATTCGATGTTTATGGCGTGTTCGTGTACCACCATTAATGTATTCATATTGTATTGTACTGAACATGTATCAGTGTATATGTATATATATGATGATGGTTACTGTTCTATGATGTGATTTACATTCGGTTATTTTATTTTTTTCTGATAGATCCATTAGCTACCTATAGTTTTGGATTATGCATTTACTGGATATGTCAATCCACTTGAGTAGAAAAGAAAAATTATATTACATTTATCGACGTATTCAGTAGATGTTTAAGACAAAATTATAGATAGTCGCCCTTAACCAGCCCTATTCTCCACTTTAGTAGACGGAATTACTTGTTAATTCTCTTTACTAAGGTGGGTCTCGGGGTGGGGCGTTACAGCTACTTATTGTTGCCTTACTCCGTGTCTGTGATTCTGCAATTGATTTATTTACTGTATATGCTAAGTTTTGCCAATTATAAATTAACAATCTGTTCTTTTGAGCAATTCAAGTCTGACATGTGTGGATATTGTCGATTTGAATGGTTCGAAATAGCGGGTCGTTACAGGCGGCGACAAGGGTGGAAGAATGGAAAATGGGAGTTTGGCTCCTTTTCGAGCTATAGGGCGAGTTGGAGGTGAGGTCAGGTTCGTTAGGGCCGTGGTGGTCGAGGCGATCATCTGACAAAGTTCGACGGCGCCATATGGCATGTGGAGGCGGCGGCAATGCAAAGAAGATCGCGACCTGGGTAGGTTCGTTTGGGTGAACGAGATGAAAGGAGGATTAGGCGGCTAATAATTTAAAAGAAGGATTAAGGTTATAATGATGTAGTTAGTTATAAACTATATTATATACTTATAAAATCTTGTATAATCGATATCTAATCTATATTAGGTCCAAATCGAACGCAGTTAGTCTCGTTCGACTCGTAGGGTCAAGATCTACAATATGGAATTGGTTTGGCGACGATTGGAGCTAGTTGAATTTTGTGCTAAATCGAACGTCGTTCGATTTAGACGAAATCCAGAACGCGGAAGTGACAGCTAGAACAATTGTGAGTTAAACTCACCTTTTTGGTTAACTAATATGATATATAGTTGATAAAAATTGTTGAATGATTGTTTCGATGAATTACTATATTTATTAGTTGGTTTGGATATATTCTCACCTATTGGAGCGGATGAGACCCTATTACATTCTCGTGAAGCGGATGACCCTTTGTATATGAATCCCGCCTAGAAGCGGTTGATTTATATTATATAATTATATAACGTTCGTGATGCAGGGAAACAGGTTGGAGGGATCCAACAGGATTCCTCACCACTATTGATTTTAATTACATATATATATGTGCTAATATATATGAGCTATGATGTAGGGTGACAGGTTGGGGGATCCAACGGGATTCCTCGTTATTGTTGAATTGATTTCAATAATATTACAGTCATATGAATTATTGGATAATAAACCAGATTTTTGGAAATGTGGGTTATGACACTGTTATATGTTTGAAAATCTAAAACCCAGTAGTGATAGAAAATCAATATCGATATTGGTTGAGCGTTTGGCAGCTATTGGCCTCAAATTAGTATTTTGAAAATACTGTAAATTACCTTGAGACGGGAAATGAGTTTTAAATCCGAAATTGGGTTTCAGAATTATATTGTTTCAAAAGTTTATCTAATTATATAATATTATTTTAAAGTTATTTAATTATATTAATATTGTTTTAAGTTATCTATATTAATATTATTTTAAGGTTACTAAATTATATTAATATTGTTTTAAAGTTATTTTATTATAGTAATATTATTTTAAGGTTATTTAATTATATTAGTATATATTTTTTGGCAAAGTTAGCCGACTTTATAGTGTGTCGTGCCACTGTATATATATGAAGAAAAGGTGTTCTACACATGCACAGAAATAATTATATTGTTTTATAGTGGCCATTATACTTAGAGTACAGAAACAGGTGAGAAGTAAGGTGCTTCTGCAGCTATAAAAATGAACTTAAGGAAACATCGGTTCCTCCTCTCAAGAGGAGGAAGAATCACTTCCAGCAAGACCTAACAGATGCAAAAAATCTGCAAAAAGAGACAAAATATACAAAATAAAACCCGGGTGTTTGTTACTGTATATATATATCTTCTATCCCAGCCATCATCAAGGAGAAGAGATCTATTCCACTTACCATGAGCGCCATCCACCGTTAGAATAAGACCACCATTATCTATAGAGTAATGCAAACGCTTATATTCACCATCATCATTACTAACATAAGAATGGAATAATTATATTAGTATTGTTTTAAAGTTATTTGTTTATAGTTAATATGGTTTTAAGGAATTTATCAAAAGGTTTATAATTTGAAAGGTTAATTTTTTCAAGGATAATTATGGTTTGAAATTAATAATAAGGATTATTAATAAGGTTTTGAAATAAAATGTTATTATTTATAAAAGGGTAAAGATTAATTATTATTGTTTTTGAAATGATTAAATATTGTTTTAAGATGTTTAAGATTAATAATAATTATTTATTTATTCATAATGTTTAATTTAATAATTATTTTTATATGTAATACTATTTTTGAAGTAAATGATCTTTATTTGTTTATAAATATGTTCGAGACCCATGAATAGAGTTGAAAGACTTGGATTTTGTAAAAGAGCTTACAAAATTGTTTGGGGATGTAAGGAAGATTATTTACAAGGTGAAGAGTATATAAATGGTTAGATATTTATAAACGGACTTAAGAAACGGGTTTATAGATTTATAAAAGAAGTTTTATAAAGGTTTTAGAGATTTATAAAGGATTTATAAATGAGTTTTAGAAATGTACAAAAAGAATTTATAAATGATTGAAATGTATAAAAGAAGTTTTATAAATGTTCCATGAGTTTTATAAAATGGTTTATAAATGGATTTAGAGAATTATAAGGAGTTCATGGATGATCTTTGAATCGAATAAAAAGAACAACTTTCTCGGTTTTGTAAATATACTTATACCATTGAGATAAGTATATGGATATTCTCTAAGTATTGAAAATATAGGGATTGGTGGATATATCTTTGTAGAAGTATTCTCATACAAGTAATTTACAAAATGTTTTTATTTACGAAAGATTTATGGCGGCTAGTGATTGCTTATATGCTTAACCAATGTTGGTTTTTCCCTATGGAATAAATCCCTGATTGAATGTTTGTTATTCGATAGTTAAATAACCGACTATCGGATTTGGATCCAAAGTAACTTTGGAAATATCTAGGAGAAACACATGAGTTATGTGGCACAGTCATCTCCGATGATGCTGTATTAAGCATATAAATCTCGTTCCGTTCTCCTAGGACAATGATAAAGAAATCCGTCCATTAACGGTTAGGAGGTGATCTCGGATCTTATCTTTGACTGTTTATTTCCTGAAGAACCAGAGTTAAGTTTACCAAAAATTATCGAATGTTGTGTCGAAGAGACAGGGATCAGATATGTTTTCCGAAAACCACTTCGATCCAACGAATGCGTTTCGAAGTGAAGACATCTTGAAGATGATGGGTTTTGGAGACGGAGTTCTCAAGCGTTTCGTTCAGTCCTAAAACGAACTTGTATGGATAAATGCTAATATTGCATTGGTTGCCTAGAGGGAAATATTTGCATTCCAAGATGGTTTGCTAGAAGGAAATGGGAACAACGTAGCCTCTTTGAGCCTCACACCCGGGAAATGAATAAAGCAGGGACATGCGGTAGGGCTAAGTGGGATGCACCCAAGTAGGGTATGATCATCCCAAATCTAGAGCGATATTCATGTATACTTCGGGTTCCCATTGAGTGGTTGTTGATTGCAACCATGGGGTGATCATATTTGGTGCTACTCGAGAAAGGGGTAGTGCCGGTCCTGAGTAGCAGAGGTGCAATGTGTTGTAGCCTCCCCTACATTTTATCTAGAGGTGTAAGGTTTCGGTGGGTAGACCTTTACCCTTTCATAGCTGGAATCCATTATCCACTACGAGCCTTCGGTTTTGATTATAGAACCTAATATGCTGGAATTTAATTAATGTAACAATTTCGGATATGATTAATAAGTACTTGTATATTAGACACTATTATAATTTCAATGGGTTTTCTATAGAAAAGGTTTTGATTATCGTAATGTAAAAACTCGTCCGTGTTTATGTGTGGCGTCTTAAGAGATATTCTTATTTTTCAAAGGTTTTCTATAACTTTAAAATCCGGTTGGGTGTGTTTCTCACACTGGTTTTCCAGACTGACTCAGTTGTTATTTTATTATAATGCTCGGGTCACACCGAGAATATTACATATTAGTTTGGATGCTTTGGAGCTTTAGGAGACGAGTTAGAGGCCCAGAGACGTATTCACGTAGATGGTTATTTTTCCATTGTATTCATTGTTATACCTATCAGCAATTGTAAGGACATGCTATTATAATTGTCCAGGCTGAAATATGTTAGTATACTCTGATTGATTTCTGTATATATATACATATTGCAGTTTTGCTTTTGTGTAAAGATTTGTTGTATTTATAGATTATTCGTTCCATTGTGAGATTCTGTGTTGTTTAGTTTCTTTCCTCTTCTTCTTCTTCTTCTTCTCTTCTTCTTCCTTCTTCGTTTCCCTATAACTATCCGTCTTTCCGTTCGATTTGGGTTGGACATATGTGGTTTATTGTCAGCTTGAATTGTACGGAAAAGTGGGTTGTTACATTCAATTTTTCCTACACTTCAACGAATAGAAGTATAGTTCAACCAATTTCACATCCAATACCTACCATCCAAAATCCTAGCACACCGTTGCTAACATCTAAATTTAGAAAAATCCAGTTTCCTAAACCTATTTTCTTTATATTGGGAAAAGGATTTAGATGGAAAATTCCATATTTCCATTCTTTTTCTCATGGATACCCAACTTCCCACTGTACTTTAGAACTTTATCTTTTGCACCTAAATTTTTCTCCAACTTTTCCAACTATAGTTTGCATAAGTCGATTTCTTTTTATGTTTTTAAACATGATTTGTTTTAACAATCATCCTTTTGTTCACCTAACGGGAAGTTATATAGCAAAAGATTCCCTAGCTAAAACAGCTTTCTTATCCCTAACCATATTTATCTTACTATCACTTTTGTGGCATGGTAAAATCTATACCCACCAACCTATCGACTATTCCCCCAAACTGTTAAGTATGTGGCATTTCTAGAATTTGGAAATTCATCCTTTTTAATCCACATATATTTATATTACCATTCAAAATATCGGTAAAAAATTTAGGCTTTAAAAATTTTCATCATAAAATTTTCAAAATCTTTTCATAAAGGTATTTTATTTTTAAAAACCAAGAATTGTAAAAAAAAACTCTCAAAAGTGTACAAATTATATGTTTCCTTCAAAATTATTTATGCCACATCTCATAAAATCGAGATTAAGTCAACAAACTAACATTCATAGTGGACTTAACCTATTTACGCGGTAAAGTTTTAGTTTCAAAAAATTTATTTTTTTATAATAGCAAACATCACACAAGTTCAATTATAAATTTCAACATTTAAGGTATAGGGACATTAACCTATGGCTACACAACATCCTTTACCTATCCTCCGCTTACTGAAATTTATTTCTCAAATTTTTTTGGGCTTACGATCTTGTTTCATTTCTATTTTAGCATCGATTAAATAATTTTTCTTAATTTATTTCTCAACATTCAGTCTCTACTATTCTCATTTTCTTTTGCATTAGTTGACTATCTTTCCTGAAATTTCCTTGTCTTATTGTTTTCCCATAACATTGCACTCCACACCGAAAACACATAAAAAGGAACATTTCCTATAATATCTTATGTGCTTTTACACCCCAATATAGACAACTAATGTTTACATTTCAACCTAAAAAGAACAACTACTTGAAGCTGCCATTCACCATCAACTAACACTAACGATGTGGTGGCTCTATCACTTCTGACTTGAATGAACCTTTCCAATATGTCATCCTTCTACAATCATCATGTCTTAACTTTTTTCTTTATGGCTTCTGGTGAATATGGTTTATTCATTACTTTCTTCATTACACCTAATCTTTGGAATAAACTATGCATCCCCACATTGTAATGGGTAGAAAATACAAATTTGCACATTTTGAATAACTCATTGGCAACTGGCTCAGTGGAATAACTTTTCCAATCCTTATCTTGCCTTCCATAACTTTGTGTCCACCAATATCCTCTGTGTGTGTCTACCACCCCATAATCCTTTGTTACCATCTTCTTTTAGTCCAAATCCCTTGATAGTATTTTCAAATATTGGTATTTATTTCTTTTATCTTTGACTTCGTACGAGCATATCCTAGAACTCGTAGAAGCATACTTTAATACCATTTACCATTTATCATCCCTTAACAGGTTCTTCTTATTGCTTGCACACATGTCTAACAAAATATTCCTAGGTTCTCATCATTATTCTTTACACTTTGGGGATTCCTTTTTACTACCCCATGAGTAATCATTGCTATCTTCTTCATAGCCTTACCTTCACTCCGTCTTACCTAGGCACTTATTCATATTTACTCCATATTTAAAATTTTGGTGTGGCTTTTGCCATTTTCAAAAATTAAACACTTCAAAAATTTTGAAATTCTCAATCCCAAAACCTTTGTCTTTAAAAGTGCAACTTAGAAACGTTTTATTAAATTCAAAAATACTTGGTGTCTTAACTTTTAAAACCTATAATTTAGCTTATTCATTAAATCTAAAGGAAATTGTTAGCAAATCTAATTTTAAAAAGTTTCTTTCCTTTTTCTTCAAATAAAATTTTTCTTTTAAGATTGTTTTAACTTTTACTTCTTAAAAATTGGGATTTTTAGTTCAAAATATTTGTTAAGTTTTCCTTTCAAAAAACTTATTTGTTACACCAAACTATTTTTTCAAAAATATGTTTTACAATGTTTTAAAACATCATTTTGTAATATTTAACAACAAAACTGGAGTAGACAAGGAGAACTATTATTCCATTATTTTCTTATCACTCTCACTATATCTACTTTCAACCCTAGCGGAGGTTCTACTAGCATATTATGGGGAATTCTAAAAGATATGTGCCATTATTGCACTTTCTATGAAAACTATCCAATTTTTTTCTTTTTAGTTCCCTATATTAGATTACTAGCATTATTTTTAATATAACCTTCTAATGTTATTTCTAATTACTAACATTATTTTATATAAATTCCTAATATTGCTTTTATATTTGCAACACTATTACTATTCAACTTTCCTCTCCCTAAACCGCTCTTTATTCCAATTACTTTTCTCTCAATTTACTGTCTTCTTAATTAAACCATTTTAATGCATTCGCCTATAGCTTTGTTTTAGAGCTTTAAATCTTCTTTCCCGTACTAGTTACCCTATTTCAAACTTATAGCACTTCCTACCATCCATCCCCAAAAATGTTTCTACAGCTTAAATTTTTGTACATAGAAACCCACGAGCTATATTACTCTACCACTTTTTTTCTTTCAAAAGAAATATCTTTTTACAAAATTTCCTTTACTGAAATTTTGGATTTTAACAAATTTTAATTTGTACTAAAACTTTATATTTACACTTTCCTTCCTTTACAAAGAAACCAGCAAGCTATATACGCTCTATAATTTTTCAACAATTGGCTTTTGTAAAACCCATTTATGAAATAATTTCAATTTAACAAAAATTTATATTCATATACATATTTCAAAATCCAATATTTGCTTAGTTATTCAAATATATTAAATGCATATTTTTCTCAACTTTTAAAACTACTTTCTATTAGGTTAGACTCAATGTGGATTTCTATTTGTTCATTCTCTAGAACTTCTGCACTACAACTTACTGACTTATCTTCTTTTCAATATTAAAAAGCTAGCTATTAACTTGGAGTGACTACTTCACACCATCCTTCGGGAAACCAACTACTTCCAAATACCTACAACATACGGATTCTTACTTTCCCCTTATTGGACAACTATACATCATCAATCGGCTATCATATGGGGATCTACAATCACTTGGCTATCTGGCCCCGACTATGGAGTCCTGTACTATCCAGCTTCATAGAGCTTTCAGATGCAACTACTCTATAGTTGGAATTCTTGGGATATATTTATGTTTAGGATAAATAACAAATATGTTCACTCAACATTTCCAAATTTGTAAAGATCCACTAACCTAAGCTTTGATACCAAATGTAACAACCTACACCCCAATAGGCCTAAATTTCCGCTAAATTGAAAACCCAAGTTCACCAAAATATGGATCGTTTGTTTGGTATCTTGCAAATAAAGCAATGAATGTATACCAAAGCACTAAAGATATAAGTCACAATGGAATAAATAAAATATCATAAGTAGCATAACTACTGACTAAGATTTGACATTTTCAAGGTCTAGTGTCTTTATTAGCATCGAATACGCCTAGTACCAGTACTTGTCCTTCAAGACATCCTATGGGTTTTAATGAGGAGGGAGTCAGAATAACGTTCTGATGAATGGAAAATTATATACCTTATACATAACACTAGTTTATGCCGATTGTTCTCTATATCATGTTATGTCTTTTAATATTTAAACGTCTTAACTTCACGCCCACGTACGATACATCCCATCTACCTGTTGTAGGTTATAGCTATGTACATATAAATATAAGTACCATGGCCCCCTGTTGGACCCAGATGCTATCCCCAATAGTATCTCTCTATCAACACCCCATTAGGATCCATCACTCTCGCCATATCACAATCTTATTGCTGCGCATATCGAGGGACTCCCGTAGTACCTAATGACATCTTTTCAAATGTTTTGTTGTACTCTATCTCGCTTTAAGGATTTACTACTTTGTATATTTCCTATGGTGGACTCGGCTCCATGGACCACCCCATTCATTTTGAAAGATCTCTTTATGGATTAACTAGGCCTTTCCTAATAAACAAACTAACAAATAACTCTGGCGGAGCATTACCCAACTTGGCCTACCCTGGCAGGAGGTAATGACCAATTAGGTGTAACCTCGTTTTTCCCATTGACCGCTAAGGACTGATGATGTTCTCGTCCTATGGTAGCCCTACTTTTTATTTGGTACCAACACATGCTACATAGTGCCCGATCCCGCTCACCGTCCCACTTAGATTGCCTATTGCAATTATGGTAATACCTCCCACTTCTCTATTTTTGAAGCAGACTCCTCTATCTATTAGGGTTATTCCTTCATCTATACGAAAGCGTATACTCTCTACGAGTCCTATGGTTGGATATGTCCCAGATCATTAAAATATTACACAATTGATGGTAGCCCCTTGCTGTGGGCAGACTTCTATTATGTAACACTATTGACCTCGCATTTCAACCTACTCTAATGACTAATGTCTTTCTATTCATATAATTATCAATTAACGTTAATAGTTCACACCCATCATAAATGCATACTTGAGGCTACTTATATATATCTTATATATATATATATATTCATTTACTCCTGCTTAATTATCTTGCCTCTACAGTTAACTATAGACCCTAAGCCTTTTACTTTATTATGCGTTTATATCTTTCATCCTTTATGATTATTTGTCACTTTCCATTTTAACAAGCTCATAATATCATTTCTCATTCTTTTTACCCTTTTTCCCATTTTCTATCTCTATTCCCCTTTTACCCTTTTATTTACTCTTACCTATTCTTCAATTTCTTTTTATTTAATTCCCATTTTTATTGGTCTCAAGTTTCTTTTCATTTTTGAAACTTTTATCGTTTTTATACCTATCTATTAAATCCTTTTGGATTCTCTGCGTTTTAATACATTGGAACTACGTTTCTATTCTAAGAATGTTAACATTGTAAATTTTTATATCTTATCCAAAAGAAAGATTTGTGGGTTGGTGGGAACTACAAAGAAATATCTCTTCATCTTTTTGAAATATACAGTACAAAGTACGGTAAGCATCCCTATTTTATACATCTCTTTCTTTTTAGGTGTATTCCTTGTTATTTCAAGCAATGCATTTTTTATTTGTTTGAAATTTGATAATGTATAGAAATTCATTGTGCAACATTCTAAATTCCAACGAATTAAAATACCACTTAAACCCCTAAAATCTTAATACAATTTCTTTATTTTACATTCTTATTATTCATTCAAATACCAATCTATTACTATCATGTCTCATACAAATTCATGGTTTCATATTTCTCAATAATGAACTTAGGAATTTTTAATATCCTAAACAATTTTTAAGCTTACATTCATATAACATGTAAATATAACAAGTTAACAGTTACAAAATACGTAGGCAGGGTTTTCCAATTTCATTTTCATATTTATCGATTTAGCCTATAACTAAAATTTATCATTTTAGGCATATAGGAATAGATTAGCAATAATATAATCTAATAGTATATAACAGTATATAATATTCTCACTCACCTCTTTTTAGCTCCAATTCTCCGAATTATATCCATTCCCTTTTTATTTGACTCCCTCATACTTTAAATACAAAATATAAAAATGGTATACACCTATTTAGAATTATTGATCTGGGGAAAGGATTGAATTTCATTTAGATTTGAGTTTAAGATTCATGATTTACCGTTGTTTCTGCATTCTGAATCGATCTTAATCTTCTCTTCTCTTATTCTCCGCTTTTCTCTCCTTATATACATATATATTATGATAGTCTTACTACTTTCAGAATTTGGAGGAGAAGAGGAAATGGTAGAGTTTTAGTATGTAGTAAGTTTTCTAAAAAATTATGGTTAGGTTAGCTGTTAATTTATAGGGGTTAGGGATTGATTTGGAGCATTAGATTTAGCCTATGAAATCTACTAATTTCAACCTGCATGTCCCTAAATTTCTTTATGCAGAAGTAAAATATTAGGGTACATCACGATCGTCCATCCCTTACTTCAAAATCATGATTTAACAGAAGTAACATTCGACCACTTATAGCCTACAATCGACCGCTACAAGTCGACCTAGGAGCAATAATGGTTGACCTATTATTTGGTTCAAACGTTGATTAGTTATCCTACATGATTTTGTTAATTTCACTCATTGTTTTACTGATCTCGTTCGTTTCTTTCCCAGTTTACACATTTTCTGTGATTTGTTTTGATGTTAACATTTCTTAACCTGTAAGTTTTCATTGACATTAGTGATTATTGTTAATTAAATTTTTATTACCATAATTACATATATAATTATTTCCAATTCAAAAACTTCAAATGCTAATAACTTTTTCGTTTGAACTCCGATCAAAAAACTTTATATATGAAAATTGATTAGAAAATCAGCATGAATCCAATAATGCAAGTTTTATTGATAAATTCTAAAGTTTGTAAAAATTATATTTTTAGTATTATTACTTATTTATTAAATTCTTTTTAATTAATTAGCATTAAAATTATGGGGTGTTACACATGCCTATTACAAGAGTGTCCATTCATTGCGCCTAATAGTTGTCGTACCATTCCTTTTCTATAGCATAGTTAGAGACTTTGGTTTTTTGGATGCTATATTATGTCTCGACCGTTTATACTTCCTTTTCTTTCTTTTCTTTTCCCTTTTTTCAAATTTAGTAAAACATGTTGGCAACGGCACGATCAAGTTAGTACCGACATGATTTCTAAGTGTCATATAAGTACTTGCACTTAGAAAATTTTACCACTTAATTTCATTTTCGACATCCTTTAACCTTTGTTATTTCTACTTTTAGTCACCATCACCGTGATAACCCCCACATTCGGGCACACCAATTCAATGCCTAAAATGACTTTCAAAATCGTGTCATGCCAAGAAGTACGAGTCATTGGGGTTTTAGAACATTAAATGATACGGAGAAACTCATAGTGGAAAGAAATAAATATAAATACTGAAAATAACAAAAGCACATAATAGTCTCAATAATAGGTAGTCCATACGAAAATTGACATAATAAATTTCTCAAATAACAGCATGGTGTCTAGCTGATAATATAATAAAATAAATATTACATGAAAAGTAACTATAAATAATACAACTTCGAGTACCTAGTCTCCTCCTTCACACATTGTGTCTGGGCCAACTTGCTGGCTTGTCCTCCTGTAGTGGGTATAAAAGAGTAAGAAAAGGAGCGGATCAGACAAATTCTGGTGAATTAGTTATATTACAGGTGTATGGTGTTCGCAAGCAATTAACTTCATCTATAATCTACATAAACTAGGGTATCTACTTATGTTCATTTATTACATATAAAGAATTGGTTACTTTACAAATCAAGCGTATAATCCTAATTACACCTACACCCATAAGAAATTAACAAGAATTTTCAATCAAAAGGTTGAACAACCAACATCTAACAACTCTGGGTCAATTCCTAGTGTATGGTTTCGATAAATAATTTCTTACCCAACATTTAGTTAGCATTCTCAATGAAGAACTACGTAAATCACTCTTACTTATTGAGTGAACATCATAGTGCCCAGGCTTACGTCGAGTATACTTCCTCAATGAATTATTGCCTACCCAAGCACTCATGACACATTCTCAATGGTAAACTTGTCATATGCACTTATTATTCAACCTGAAGCTAAAGAAATCACTATAGCGATTTACCCGTAGGTTTAGCCATTGCCTAACCATGTCGCCCGACTATTGCTAATGCCTATATCTCCCTTCTCCTATTCCAACATTTTTAACTTGTGACCAAGCATGCCCTTGTAACAATAAGAGCTTCTATTTCAACTGCTATCACATGTCTTGTCGAGTTCCACATTACGCCTACTATGAAGTGATCCTACTCATTGCACCTACTCCATGTTGCCAAGTGAACACCTAAATGTCGAGAAAGTGGGGACAAGTTCCCCTATTTAACCTAATGGCCTACACTTGGTCTAGGTTTAACCTGGGCTTGCCGAAACTATTCAGTCGTCTAACTATATATATATATATATATATAACTTCCAAGTATTCAGACGTCTTAATCCATTTTCAAATGTCTGGAATCAAAGTAGGACATTTGAGAAAGGAAGTTAGACCACTGAATACTTGGAAGTTGTTATTATAATATATATATATAGTAAGACATCTGAATTATATTTCCAAACGTCTGAATTGTCTCAGCAGGCCTAGTAGGACCTAGACCTGATGCAGGCCAAGTAGGGAGAATAGGTAAATTTTCCCCACTTTCTCAAGGAGTTCACATAGCTACAAGGAGTATGTGCAATAGGTAGGACTGTAATCGCTGGTGTAACGTGAAATTCGACATGGTGTACGATAGCAGTTCAACTAAAAGCTCTTATTGTTACAGGGGCACACCCGGTCACAAGTTAAACATGTAAGAACTGGGGAAGGGAGACAGAAGCATCTGCAATTGTAGGGCCATATAGTCGGGCAACGGTTGGACCTACAAGGAAATCGCTATAGTGATTTATTTAGCTTTTGGTTGAATTTAAAGAGTGTAGGACTCATTTACCATTGAGAAGGTGACATGAATGCTTAGGTAGACCATAAACCGGCAAGGTAGTATACTTGGCATGAACCTATTGCGATGTTTGCTTAATGTGTGAGTGCGATATACATATTTCGTCATTGAGAATGTTAACTCATTATTGGTTAGGAAATTATTTATCGGGACGATATACTAGGAATTGACCTAGAGTTGTTAGATGTTGGTTTTTCAACCATTAGATTGGAAACCCTTGTAAGTTACTTATGGGAGTAGATGTAATTAGAATTATACCCTTTATTTGTAAAGTAACTAAACCTTTATATCTAATACGCGAACACAAGTAGACACTCTAGGTTGTATAGATTATAAATGAAATTTTCTTGTGAATACCATACACTAGTAATATAATTCATTCACCAGAATTTGTTTGATTCACTCATTTTTTGCCCCGTTTATATCTACTATAGAAGGACATGCTAGTAAGTGATTATACCCAAACATAGTGCATGGAGGAGTAGACTAGGTGCCTGAAACCATATTATTTACCATTACTCTCCATGTACTATATATTTTATTATATTATAATTCAGACACCATGTTGTTATTCGGGAATTTTATTATGTTAGTTATTGTACGGACTACTTATTGATGAGATTATTATTTGATTTGGTTATTTTTAGTATTTATATTATACTTTCGTCTGAATTATGAAAGTGTAGAATGCTTTAAATTATATTTGGTCTCTATATCATGTTCATCCTTCACTTATGGACCATATTGGTTCAATTCAAGAACAAAACATGGAGTTGATGGATATTTTTGAGAAGCTAAACAGAGGAGAGCATTCAAGACATTTGGATCGCTTTTCCATTAATTCAAAAGGATAATTGTGAAAAGATGGTGGTTTGAGTATTCTTCTTGTTAATGAGTCGGTAGACATGGCACTAGTAGAATCCAATCATTCTAGGATGACTATTTATCCCGGCGGTGAGAAAATGTATCATGGTATGAAGAGAATCTTTTATTGGCCTACTATGAAAAGGCATGCAGCAAAATATGTTTCCCAGTGTGTGGACTAGATAAAGGGTATAGGCGAAACAAAAGAATCCTAGTGAGCCATTGGATATTGCCCAGTGGAAATAGGAAAGTGTCTCTATGAATTTGTTGTTGGGCTACCTAGGAGTAGAAGGTAGAATGAGAGTATTTAGGTCACAGTCAATCGACCGACCAAATCTGCTCATTTTGTTCCAGTTAGAAGCATGAGGACGGTTGCTTTTTTGGCAACCTTAAATGTGAGGGAGATAGTTTGTTTGCATGGAGTTGTTTTAGCATTATCAGTGATCATGATCCGCTTTTCACCGGTGAGTTTTGGTGGAGTCTTAAGGAGGCCTTAGACACTGAATTGAATTTGAGTACCGCTTATTACCCATAGATAGATGGACAGAATGAGAGGGTGAATAAGGTACTGGAGAATTTTCTTTGGATGTGTTTCTTGGACTTTGTAGGTACTTGGAAGGATCACTTGCCATTAGTAGAATTTGCACATAATAATAGCAATAAGGCAAGTATTTGGATGGCACCATTCGATGCATTATATAGGAAGCCTTGTAGATCACCATCGTGTTGGTGGGACATTACAGATAAATGATTTTTGGACCATATATCATATGGGAGCCTTTAGAGAAAGTAGACTTGGTATGTAGGAGAGTGAAGTCTGCACAAGATAGATAGAAATCATATGCTTATAAGAGATTCATGGAGGTGGATTTCGTGGTAGGCGACACGATGTTTGTGAAGATCTCACCACTTTGACATGTTATGGGGTTTGGTAATTCGCGAAAGTTAGAAACAAGGTTTGTAGGTCATTTTTTGATCATGGAGAGAGTAGGGAAGTTAGCTTATAGAGTGGAGCTTCCTAAAAAGTTGGAGGGGTTCACAATGTCTTCCATGTGTCACACTTGCGAACGCATCTACATAATTCAACAACTATGGTCGAGCCAAGTCAGTTGGAAGAAGTTGAGGTGGAGATAGGGAGAGTCACTTGTTCATCGTGCACCTATCGTATTATTAAGCATGAAATAGGATGACTCTGCAACAAAGTAATTAAACCGGTTAGAATCCCATGGGGAGAAAACTCAGCTGAGAGTATATGGGAGCCCAAGAAGAAAATCAGAGTACCCATCTAGATCACTTTTCTGGTACATTT
Source organism: Allium fistulosum (assembly GCA_030737815.1). Taxonomy (NCBI): domain Eukaryota; kingdom Viridiplantae; phylum Streptophyta; class Magnoliopsida; order Asparagales; family Amaryllidaceae; genus Allium; species Allium fistulosum. The sequence goes on along the minus strand of CM060903.1, from coordinate 629,150,531 downwards.
AGTACAATTACTAGTGCACATAGTATTTAGCTTAGAATATTCCATAAGTAGGAATGTTAGGATGCTAGGCATGGTTGTGAACATGTTACTAGGACATGTTTTGGATAATGGTTGCTAATGGATGAACTTTATTAGATAGTATTGCATACATGTTTGCTCATCCATATAGAATTGCAAGCAGAGGATATTGTATACATTTTGAATACATGACTAAGGAATATCATTTTAGGAGGTCGACTAGTTCAGGAGTCCGTCAAATTTTTACCTTACAATATATTCATATACATTTCATACTTATATGTACATACGGCATTATAAATTTTGAAGACAACGTTTGTGAATGGTTGATGTTGAGTAGATGGTTGTAAATATTGGTTGTATGACCAAATTGCATTTTTCCATACTTAGAGATTTCGAGGACGAAATCATTTTAAGGTGAATGTTACACCCCAAAATTTTTAGTAATATATTAAAATATTAATAACGATAAAAATGTAATATTATATAGAAGGAAAAAATAATAAATTTTTGCAAATGCTGGAATAAGGCCACAAGACCTGTTCCATTATGTCCAAAATGTCATTTACAGTCCGAAACATATATTACTTGTTAAATTGGATAAAACGGGCCAAAATTAGTGAAAACTATAACCAATGACGACATTTTTGTAATTATTAATTTTGGATTTATGTCAGCTATCCCTAGATTTTAGCTATAATTAGCCCCAAGCCCTTACTATTTCTTATTCCAAACCCTAGCTGTCACATGTATGTACATTTCTTCCTTTTCTCTCTCGGAAATTCCTCAATCTAAACAAACACTTGTATCATTTCAAAAATTTCTACATCAACAAGAAAAGGAAAATTTGAATTAAAAGGAGGGAAAAGAGAGAGATAAGTGAATCGATCGAGTTTGGAGATCTAAGAGAGGAGATTCAAATCAAGGCTAGAGGGACGAAAGCTCTAAAAGGTGAGTGAGTTGATTTATAAGTAACTAATTTCTCGTGTAATTCTACCGAATCTGAAAATATCATCTTTGAATTTATAATGGAAGTTTCAATCTGAAGTTTATGTAAATTTATCAATTTCAGTTATGAATCTTAAGGGTAGATATGACGGAATAGCCCTAAATTAGTAAGTTGTAATTATGGAAAAGGAGGAAAGCTAGAGTTGATTGATCTACCCTAGATTCTATGGATCTAAACTCTTACCTAATATGGTTGGTGTGATTTGATAAATGAAGAAATCAAATACCCTTTTATTTCACTTTGAATTGGTTATAACTTGAAATATACGTAGACTTTTAATTTGAAAGCACATAGGTAGCTTTGACGCCAAAAATGGGCATCAACACCTAATAGAATCTCGTAGAGATTAAATGATAAATGAAATTAAAACATAGCAGAGAAAGTAAATGAACATACAGGTTTTTATAGTGGTTCGGCAATCTTGGCTTACATCCACTTTGTATTTTTATTAACCATGCACTTAATTATGATTACAAGAATATTTGGATCAGCAGGGATCCATTAGTACAAGAATGAAGAATAAAAATGGCGGAGCCTGGGCAACGGGCAGGATCACCTTTGTGGAGAGTGGTTGTTGTATTTATATGAGAAGCCATGTATGGATCTGGTTGAAAATTCAACAAAAGAACCTCCAGAGTCAAACGAACCGACCCACAAAATTTGGGGTCGATCGCACACCAAAGAACGATCGTTGCCGATCATTTTTATTTGCATGTGGGGCCCAACGATCGATATGGTGGGTACACTATGTCCTCTACTTCCAGTTTTTGAAGTTTCATGCCTTTTCAACTTCGTGTTTATGAGATATTGATCGATCATCGTTGATTTGTACTGTCAATCAAAGCGATCCATATCTATATCGATTAACACTGATCCATTATGAAGATGTTCCATATTCGATCCATATTGGAGAGGGATCATAGCCGATCCATAAAGGAGATGGATCATGGTCGATCCATTTTAGAGATGGATCATAGCCGATCCATAATGGAGATGGATCATAGCCTATCTATAATAAAGATGTTCCATATTCGACCATATTAGAGATGGATCATAGCCGATCCATTTTGGAGATGGATCATAGCCGATCTATTTTGAAGATGGATCATAGCTGATCCATAATGGAGATGGATTATAGCCGATCCATTGTGAAAAACGATCATACCCGATCATTTTTTCAGTTAAAGTGTGAAATTCATACTTAACCTATTCCAGAATATTATTCGCATGAATCCGTATGGCTATCATCCATAACCTTGTCCATAATCGATCTACAATCCTGGTAACCGTCACTCCGGGTTTCTACTTTGATGATCATGAAGTCTAACTTGTCCAAGCATTTTAGATATAGCCGGGTCAAAACGCCGGATAACACTTGCCCTCTAAAGTACATCTTGTGTCGAACATGACGTGCTTTGAATCAAAGCAAGTTAGAGTCATCGGAAAGAAATCCATCTAGTTCTCTAAGTAGTCGCTGTCCTTCCGTTGAATTATTTTTCCAAAGTGTCGTATCTCTCTTTGATCGTCATGGCGCTTGGTCAATTTCCAATAGTATAAATTGAGGATTGTATTCCATCAGTCGCTATCTGTGTCCGGTTCTACGGGGCTATTAAGCTTTGGCTATCTGATCCAGTCTTTTCTCTAATAACTCTAGTTGAGAATTCAATTTCTGTCGGTTTCAAGAAATCGAATTTTTGGGATGCACACATGCACGTTCATGTACACGTTCCTGTCGTTGATTCCCAGACGTGATCGTATACTCATGGGTCGTCGCCCATCATTGTAGTTTAATTGCAATTGGATTGCAATTCCTTGTTTTATTATTTTTCTATAATGAAATACAGGTTGTAATAAGTCACTCAATGAGAAGGGACTTCAAGTTCTACAAGGATGACTGCCTCGGAGCCGTAAGCAAGGGCGAATGGGGTATGGCCAGTCGTGGACTTGTGGGTGGTTCTGTATGCCCATAATGTTGATGGGAGTTTGTCAACCCACTTGCCTTTAGCCTTTTCCAAACGCTTCCTCAGAATGGACTTTATGATTTTGTTAACAGCTTCGACTTGTCCATTAGCTTGTGGATGAGCAACTGCCACGAATCTTTTCTTAATATTATGCCGATGGCAGAAGTCTTTGAATTCAACCATGTTGAATTGGGTCCCGCTATCAGTTACAACTATTCGGGGAAGGCCATAACGATAGAGGATGTTATGGACAACAAAGTTGATTACTTTTTTCATTACGATTATGGCTAAATGTTCAACTTCAACCCATTTGGTGAAGTAATCCACTACTATGATGGCGTATTTCGCACCACTTTTAGAAATCGGCAAGAAGCCGATAATGTCAATACCCCAAGTTGCAAATGGCTATGGACTGACGATTTGAGAAATTTCCATCAATGGGGCTCTCGGAATTTTTGCAAGCATCTGGCACTTGTCGCATCGTCTAGCATAATCAGCTGCACCTCAATTGACAGTTGGCCGGTAATAGCTGTAGCAGAGTATTTTCATTCCTAGGTGTTTTCCCCCTAGTGTGATCGTCGAATTCTCTTTCATGCGCTTCTCTCAAGAGTTATTTGATTTCATCATGGGCGATACACCGAAGTAGCGGAATGGAGAAACCCTTTCTATACATGACTCCTTCTTGGATGGTACAACATGAAGCTTGGAGGAGGATCTATCATTCTTTATTCCTCTTATTGGGAAGGATCCCTCATTGCAAATAATCTTTGATAGGAGTCATCCAGGACTCCTTTTTCGGCTCTGGTTCTATAACCCAATCAATCTCCACCTGGTCGATGCTAGGAGCACTTAGTACTTCAAATGAGACCAAGCCCATCTGCTGCGCATCCTCGGAACTAGCCAGCTTGGGCAGTGAGTTGACTTTCTCATTTTTTTTCTCTGGGGGTATGGGTGATGGTGTAATACTCGAAGTCTACTAGTAGCTCTTGGACCCGGCCGAGTTAAGGAGCGAGTTGTTGGCCGTAGTCTGATAATCTCCCCTGACACGGTATACTACTAACCGGGAATTGCAAAAATTTTGTAAAGTTTTCACTCCTAGTTCCTCGAAAAGTTTGAGCCCAGTGATCAAGGCTTCATATTCAGCTTCGTTATTTGTTGCAGGGAAGTCAAGCTTTAAAGCATAGCAAATTGATCGATCCTTCAGAGTTACCAGTACGACTCCGGCTCTAGAACAATGATCGTTGGATGCTCCATCTGTTTACATTTTCCATCGATTGGTTGGTTCTCCACTGCTCCTCGGAGAGTCATTTGGTGCGATGAATTCAGCTATGAAGTCCGCTAATATCTATCCTGGATAGCTCTCCAAGGGAGATAAGTGACATTAAATTGGCTCGATTCAATGTTCTACTTAAGCAACCTTCTAGACGTCTAAGGTAAGTATAGGACCCGCCGTAACGGCTGTTCGGTATAGACGTTGTTGGGTGAGCTTGGAAATAAAGGTGAAGCTTTCGTGATACAATCAACTAGTAGTACACGATCTTTTCCAACTTCGGGTAGTTTCTTTCTGCCCTTGTCAATCGCTTGCTAACATAATATACTGGCCACTGAATCTGATTCTCTTTGCGTAATACTGGGGAATTATGGCGTGTACCAACACTGCTACACAGATGTTTAAGTCTTCACGATCTAGTGGCTTGGATAAGATGGGAGGTCTCTCTAAGTGATCTAGAAAGCTTGAAATGCATCGACGCGGTCCTGCATCCATTCAAAGTTTCTCTTCCCTCTCTTCATTAGGTAGAAGAATTAAAATCACTTGTCGATGCCCTGGAGATGAATCGACTTAGGGCGGTGATCTTCCCATTTAGGCTCTGTTCCTACTTGATTGTCTTCGGTACCTAGATGTCTCTAATTTCCTGAATCTTCTTAGGTTGGCTTTAATTCCGAGAGAGTTGAGCATGAAACCCAAGAACTTCCATGATGCAATGTCGAAAGAGCATTTCAAGGAATTGAGTTTCATTCCACATCTTCAGAGAATACTGAATATCTCTACAAAGTCATCGATGTAGTTGTTTGATTTCCACGACTTCACAAGCATATCATCTACATATACTTCCATTGATCGCCCATTCTGGTCTTTCAACATTCGGTTGACCGGCCTTCGGTGAGTAGTACTTGCATTCTTAAGTTCAAATGACATCATAACATAGCAATATAATCCCAGATGGATAATGAAGCTGATGAGCTCCTAGTCGGGGACATGCATCAAGATTTGGTTATACTCGGAGTACGCATCCATAAATAAAAGCAGTTCATATCCAGTGGTTGAGTCTGCCGACTGGTCGATCCTTGGAAGTGGAAAGCTGTCTTTCAAGCATGCCTTATTCAGGTCATAGTAATCAATGTATGTCTGCCACTTTCCATTAGATTTTCTCACAAGAACTGGATTGGATAACCATTTCGAGTAGAGGACGTCACGGAAAAACCCATTGTTTTTTGAGTTTATCCACCTCCTCTTTGAGCGTATCAATATTCAATGCATGGCTTGAAATAGTCTGTGGGATCACACACATGTCAGACTGGGTCCAAGCGAACACATCAAGATTCGCTCGGAGAAAACTAGTAAGTTCTTTCATCATCGGGGCCTAAGCTGTGACCCGTTCTTTAGGACCCGTGATGGGTCATCGTGGCTGACCATGATGTCCATCGTTAGCTCAACCGTTGCAGCCTTAGTCTCTTTGGGCTCCTCCTCATTATCTCTTGGATATATATCTTTATAGAACCGACTGTGGTGTTCTTGCTTGATATTGGCCTTATGTTATGAGTTGAAAAATGCTTAAGTGGATTGTAACGATCGGGATTTTTCGACGCTCGAAAGTCGACATTAATACGTCCACTGTATCAATTGCCGCGCAATCGAATGCCGGAAAACTGAACCATTAGGGTTAAAAAGAAGAGGTAGAAGTAGACAGAAGAAAAGAAAGAACAGAAAAACAGAAACAGAAACAATATCAGAATCTCACATTTGCAGTGGAACAATATATAATAGATAATCACTAGTCTTTAAAACAAAAGACTATATCAGTTTATACATACATCAATCAGAGTCAATATACAACTCAATACAACAATGGACAGTTATATAAACTTGTCCTCATACAGAATACACAGCGGAATAAATAAAACAAGTACGGAAGTACGTCTCGCCATCCAGCTCATCTCCAAAGCTCCAGAATATCGAGAATATCCTGATAACATAACTCTAGGCTGCCCGTGTGGAAAATTATGGGCACCCAGAGTTTGGAAAGGGAACAATAAACTCCGAGTCAGTCATGGTGACTGGTGTGAGATCGTAAAACAGTTATTTTCACAAAGAAAATAAAAAAAAATTCACAATGCTTTTGGAAAATGAAACTACCATAAGGCCTCCCGCCACACACACAATGAAAACGCAGAATTGGAGGAGATTTCTCCTTATGATAGTCAATAATGCTTACTAGGCAAAATCAGTTGATATTATTTTTAATGTCTAGTGTGGAAAACATTTCGAAAGTATAATATCTATCTTAGCCAACATACAACCATTATTGTATGCCTACTATAGCTACCATCAAAACAGTGGTGACCACCATAAGTAAATGGCAGGTTCTACAACTAAAACCATACAGGGTTCGTATTGTTTCTTTGGATTTTCCAACAAATGGTCAGGCAAAGGAACTTCCTTACACCGAAATAGAAACGCCTCTAGAAAGACGCCCCGAGAACCTAACCGGATCTCTGCAAACACAAGGCCGACGTTACTTCACGCTTTAACCAAGCTGTAACTAGGTAACTAACACACGAGCTATGTCATCCCCCGGTCATCACCAACCTTTATCCGAGGATCCTCAACCACAAAGCAACAACCACAAAGTATAATAACTGTGCAGCATCAACATAGGTAAAATATCTGGGCTCCATACCATGATATCACCTTTTATCCAGAAAGAAATAACATACCCTAGGGGCGCTACCCCTAAAAACCTTTGTCGCAACATTCCTGTTTCGACCATTACCGGGTTGTGAGGCTCGACGAAGTCTCGTCCACAAAGTTACGCTTTTTCACAAAGCCACGCTTTTCACAAAGCAACGCTTTTTCACAAAGCAACGCTTTGATCAACAAATGATCAATAACACTTCGTATGCCACATTACCAAATTGGGAATGTATCACTAGTAACCATCAACTACATAACCTCTGAGCTTGTACGTCTCAGAGAAGGGTGTTAAGCTAAGAGAATAAATTCTCCGCCACCAACAGAAATGTATTTGATAGAAACCAGCTTTACATCTCAAAGTGTAACGTCAGACACACATCCATACAAGTCCGTTCCGGGATCGAACAGAACCGAAGGCACTTCCAAAGAAGCCCTTGCAATCCGGGTATTCACTAATCACGTCCGGACTTCCCATCACAAGAAGAGTGATATAAATCTCTATACCGGAGCAACTCGGTGCAGAGACATTCGACAGGTTGTCCTTTCATTTTCGAAAATACCCGGTCTTCACACCGGTCTTCAAATAATGTCCATTCACGACGTATCACTATTCGGAATGGGTTATATGACATAAAGTCCTCTCCCGGCTTAACCGGATAATGAGCGTTTGTTTTTAAAAACAAATCAAGTGCCATTTCAAAGGCAAATATTGATAGTCGGTTATTTAACTATCAACCACATATCACAACAATCAGCCAATTTAAATAATTTTTCCCAAATTATTAAATTTTGAATATCTTCCCGATATATGGTTTACACTTAAACCATATAAAAACAAATTTCAAATCACATTCATTTAAACCCATTTAAATAAATCCTTATCGATTTATTTCAAATTTACATCCCAAATCTGTAAATTTATTTCCACACTTCATCACTTTGAAAAAAAAAATTCAAATCACATTTTTCCACACTTCAACATTTGAAAACCAATTTCAAATCATATTTCACACTTCATCACAAAATGGTCCATTTAAACCAATTAAATAAATTCTTATCGATTTATTTCAAATTTACATCCCAAATTTGTAAATTTATTTCCACACTTTAAAATTAAATCAATGTTTATTTTTAAAACAAATTTCCCTTTTCTTTATAAATTCCATTGTGAATTTAAATTCCCAAATATTCACTTATACACAATTTTCAAATCGTTTCCCAAATATTCACTTTCAAACACCAAACCAATTACAAATTGATTTCTAAATTTACTTCAACATCGAATCAAATTTCAAATTGATTCAAATTTTAATCCCGAATACCAAATCATTTTACAAATCGATTTCCAAATTTATTCTCAACACAAAAATCAATTTTCTTTCAAACCCCAAATAAATTTTCATATCGATTACCCAAAGATTTATTTTCCAATACCAAATCAATTATCAATTGGATTTCAAACAAATTTACCACTTTTTAAATAAATTCCTTTATCTCTTCCAAACCATCTAAAATTCCATTTTAAATAAATCCTTCAACTTTTACATAATATTTTCAAAACCCACTTGTTAATATCTTTTCCAATATTTTGAAAATAATTCGAAAAGATTTCAAAATCAACTTTATACTTTTAAAATTCCTTCTTTTAAATTCACTCAATTCTTTCAAAAAGAATTTACTAAAAATTTCCAACTTTAATTTCAAAAATCCAATTTTATTTATTTCTGGTATCCAACGATACCAAAAATACATTCGGCTAAATTATAGCCTTCAACAAATTCAATCACAAATATAATCATTCACAGATTATAAATAAATCATCACACAACATATGAAACAAATTCATACAATAATATGAAACAAATTCATAAAATTTGAGGAATCCAGTTGGATCCCTCCAACCTGTTTCCTTGCATCCACAGATGTTAGCACAATACCCATTCCACTTCGAGGTGGAATATCGCGGTATATGGGATTTATAAATATCATCCGCTATTATGCGGCGCAATAGGGTCATCCGCTATATATTGCGGGAAATCAACAACTCCAATATATATATATTCCAATATATATATATATATATATATATATTGCTATATATTACTATATAGATATTCTACCATATCTAATATCACATCCAAACAGCAATCAATAACTGAAAATTCAACTTTCATTTGAGTGAGAAGATCTCACCTTTTCTTTAATTTGCAATCCATTTTCCATTTCGACTTGTTTTCTTGATTTATAGACCTTGTAAAAACATTATATAAATTTATTAATATTCAGAATAAATCGAATGATAAATTTCCTTTTAAAATTTTTTTTATTAACTAACAATTTGATTTTTAATAAATTCTCCCTTTAATAAAATATTTTCTAATTACCAAAATAACTACATTAGTTAAAATGTATGTATATTTATTATTTTCTTACATATACTAATATAGATTAAAAATCTATTTCCTATATATATATTTTGCTTTCTTTTGTTTTTCAAAATATTATATATATATTGGTATTAAATTAAAAACAGAGATGTTTTACACTTTACTGTTAATTTAAAACAATATTAAGTTGCCAGTTTAAATTTAAGAACATTTAAATTAAAATGTTGTACCTCACTGCTCGACTCGAGATCCCACGCCTCTTCCACGAGCCACTCACCAATCCCTCTTCGAACGCTTTCGACAATTCCTACCTTCCAGCAACGTTGTCGTGCTCGAGGAAGACCCCGCGTCCTTGCCGCGATGCCTTGCTCCGCTCCACCTGCCTTCGCCCCTTCCATCGCTCGATAGTTGATCGGAAACCCTTATCCTCCCAAAATCGAACAGCAACCCCAACTCGCGCTGCCGCCTTCCTACCACCGCGGCCTCGTCGCAACTTGATAGCCTCGCGAAACCCTAGGTTGCTTTGGCGATCGCCAGACTTCCATGCGAACTGGCTTCGAATGAAATGGAGGCAACTCGAATGAATAGTGCTCATGATATTTTCGTGAATAAGGCTCGGCCATGATTTCGTTTCTCTGAGATGAAGAGGGAAAATGAAATTTGATCGGCCATTAAATTTTGATTTCGAACGAGATCATTTATTTCTTTGTTTCTGCTTGCGTTTTACAATGAAATGAAGGGGACAAGATACGATGTTTTCGTGCTTCACTCAGCTTGCTACAGTGCTTCTGAGGTGAAAGGAAAAGGTAACGACGTGACAGAAAAACGACTGAGAAATGACTAGTATAAATTTCCCATTCAAATTTAAATTCAAATCGTCACGAATTTGCAACTCAAAATTTCGATATCCTATCGAGGCGTGCCGCTAGGCGTTCGTAATGTTATATGCCTATTCCGAACGCAATGTAAAAGGTTTCGAGTCCAAATTCGATCGTATGGAGAAGATAGCTTTTTGGACCAGTTATAATATTGAATTTTCGATTTAATTTCAGCGCGTTTGCTTATCGTACGGCCAAATGATCACTCCAAACATTACGAAAAATGAAATCCGATAATAATACAATATTATGAATCCAATGGAACAAGTTTCGTCTGTTGGGCTATTTTCTCACCACCGAGCCAAGCCCACACCAAACTGGCCTCATCGCCGGACGAAGACCACCGGACCAAGTCTCCCACCGGACCAAGCCTCCCACCGGACCAAGCCTCCCACCGAACCAACCGTCTCCAGGCTTCGTCGAACCGACTATAACCAAGACGTACCAGGCCAGATCACGTCAGCCCAGGCCCATCAGCAACTACACACATCCTAGACCCCTACCCCCAGCCTCACTCTATAAATAGAGGGGCAGGGGTACAACAATGGGGACAAGTTTGAGAGCTCAAGCACGGAAGGGACTTTCAAATAACTTTCTTTTACTGATATCAAAGCTTTGTACTTGTAATCAGAATAACTGAAGAGAAATAACATATAAAGTGGACGTAGGCACATTCTGGCTGAACCACTATAAATCTGCGTGTCTTTTTACAGTTTAGCCCCTGTTTTTTACATATTTGCATAAATCGCTCAAATCACTAAGAATCACATAAGATCTACTAAATCATACAACTTCGAGGTGTTTGTCCATTTTTTGTGCAAACATTTTTGGTGCTTTCATTGAGAGCTAGAAGCTCGAAGCTTCAGCTTCATCCACTTAACAAGTTTTCCTAACAGCATTGTCCACCACTTGGAAAACATGCCTCCCAAACAGAGAAAAGATGTTAACAAAGGAAAAAACATCGCATCCAGCAGTCTTCCAGATCCAGCTGTCACGAATCAAGTAGATCGTCCTCCTCCAGCAACAGTAACCAATGAAGAACAGGCTAACCCAACTACTCCTGCCACAGAACAGCCTGCAGCAATTACTAGAGCAGATCTGGACAGAGTTGTGGTTGAAGTAACTAACCGCTTCACGTCCCAGCAGGAAGCCTTGGTGGACCATCTCATGTCACGCTTAAGGGACGCTGAAGAATTCAACCGCAACACTGAATCATGGGGCGAGTCCCAGTCTGGAGGATCTCAGAGACAACAAAGATCTCCCTTCTTCGAAGGAGCTAACGGCAGAAGTAGCCGTGGTAGGAGCCGAGACCGAGCACAGCCCGAAGTTAGGCCTGAGGAAACGTTTGGTACCGAACCCAACAGGGAAGGTACCGGGCGAAGGTCAACTGTAGCTGAGCCTGTCATGCTGCCTAACCACAGAAATGCCAGTGAACGGGGCCCAGCTAGAGTCCAGCCCGAAGTTGGACCCGAGGAAGTGCTTAGATCAGAACCCAACAGGGGGAGATCAAGGCAAGGGCCAACTGTAGCTGACCCAAGCATGCTCCAAGAAGATCAAAGGCAGCCACTGGAAAATATGAGGAATGATAGACGATACCATCCCTACAGGTCATCTGGACGGAATCAATCCACAGAACAGAACCAAACTCATTTATGTCTACTCCAAGTTCTGATGAAAGGATGGCACGCTTATTCAGAGAGTGTGTCCAACGGGAGCAAAGAGATCGAGGGATAGGCGCTAGGGTAACCAGTCCTTTCGCCCGCAATATCGAAATTGCTATCACCCCCCGAGAATGGAAGATGCCAACAATGGAACCCTACAAAGGAACCTCCGATCCCGTTGTACACTTACAAAGGTACACGCAGCATATGCTCATGAGTGGAGCAACAGAGGGAGTACTGTGCAAATGCTTTCCGCTCTTCTTAGCAGATCTTGCTACCTCCTGGTTCTGTCATCTACCCCAAGGATCCATCAGCTCGTGGGAAATGTTGAAAGAAAAATTTATCAGTCAGTTCCGCATTCATGTGGAGCAACCTAAGGACGCTTATTCCTTATCCAGCGTCAAACAGAAACCTGGAGAAAAGCTGCAGCAATACCTAACCAGATTCAACTCCGCAGCAGACGCAGTCCAAGATGCCGATGAGAAGCTTATCCTAATGGCCCTCTGCAGTGGTGTGCATCCGGACACTAAATTTGCTAGAAGGTTGACAAAAGAAAAGCCAGCTACTTTACCCGATTTCTTCCATGAAGCCGGGAAATACATGAGGCTTGAGGATGCTGCCGTTGAGGGGCAGTCAGGACAGCAAAATAAGACAACCCATAGCAACGCCCCTGCTGTGGCAAGGGACGTTCGAAGAACTAATTCCAGAGACAATGCTGGGGGCAAGAAGGGAGAAAAGCGCCTATATCGGCCAGGGCCAAGATTCGACACTTACACTCCTTTGAACGAGACCGTCGAAAATATCTTCCTTGCCACCCAAAGCGAAGTTAGGTACCAACGCCCACCGTACAAGAAGGAATCAGATAACGCACAGAAGTCTGGAAAATTCTGCCGCTTCCACGAATCTCACGGATATGATACCAACGAATGCCATCATCTCCGAGATCTGATTGAGGAACACATCAGAAGAAAGAAACTGGAACGTTATGTAAAAGGTCAGGATAGGACCCCAGCTCCTACCAACGAAAACCCAAGGCTACCCTCCCCGGGGGCCGACAGGGGGAACCGCAACGCTAGCAGCTCTAGTCAGGAAAAGATAGTGGTCCATACCATCTCAGGAGGGCCACACATCGCAGACAGAAGCTGGAAAGAGATGGAAAGATACGGAAAGTCGCTTAGAGACAATAAAGACTATGTCAATTCGGTTATAGAAGAGCGCCACCCGAAGCGGAAAGAAAGTAATGACATCACGTTCGGTAAGCGTGACCTAGAAGGAAGGCAGTACCCTCACATGGATCCCATGGTCATCTCTGCCCGACTTGGTCCCGCCGAAGTCTACCGAATCCTGGTAGACACTGGAAGCTCGGTAAACATCCTGTTCAAACACGCATTCGACAAAATGAAGCTATCAATGAAGGATGTATCCCCCTACGATAAACCACTACACGGCTTCACTAGAGACGCGAAGATGCCCATCGGGCAACTGGACCTTTTTGTTGAGATTGGAAGCCATCCCCGCTCTGCTGTACGGAAACAAACATTTGTGCTAATAGAAAACCAGACAGCCTACAACGCCTTCTTGGGAAGGCCATCCTTGTCTGACTTCCAAGTTGTCTTAGCCCCATGGTGCCTAAAGATGAAATTCCCAATGGACAATGGGGTAGGGGAAGTGGAAGGAGATCAGGACGTTGCTCGAGACTGCTATGTGACTGAACTTCGCAACAACCACAGGAAGGATAAAGGGAAGGGTGTAGAGATTGCCCTTTGCACAAAAAGTCTAGAAGCGTAGCAATTAAAGAAAGCCCCTCCTCTTCGATATACCAGCGACCCTTTCAATGAATTAGATCCTAGGGACAAAGAGGAGGAGGCCACCGCCGAGCCTGCAGAGGCTATGGAATTTATATCTGTAGACAAACACGACTCAAGTAGACTGTTGAAAATTGGGTCCCAACTAAAAACCGAGTTGAAGGAACAACTCATCGATTTTCTCCGCCACAACTTGGATGTATTTGCTTGGTCACACGCTGACATGACCGGAATCTCCCCCGACATAGCATGCCACGTATTAAACATTGATCCTACCAAGGCGCCTGTAAAGCAAAGAAAGAGAAGTATGGGGGCAGAGCGATCAGCAGCCCTCGATGAAGAAGTAAAGAATCTACTCGCCAATGACTTCATACGAGTAGCTATCTACCCGGAATGGATCACAAACCCGGTGCTGGTAAAAAAGGCTAATGGGAAGTGGCGAACCTGCATTGACTTTTCCAACCTAAACGATGCCTGCCCAAAGGATTGCTTCCCACTTCCCAGAATCGACCAACTTGTAGACAGCACAGCCGGGCACGAACTCCTATCCTTTATGGATGCATACTCAGGATATAACCAAATTCCTATGCATGCTCCCGACCAAGACCACACTAGTTTTATCACCGACCGGGGCTTGTACTGCTATAAGGTAATGCCTTTCGGACTTAAAAATGCAGGAGCCACCTACCAACGCCTCGTCAACAAGATGTTTGCAGGGCTGATAGGACAAACTATGGAAGTATATGTGGATGACATGCTAGTAAAGTCAAGGAAAGACAAAGATCACGTGAGCCACCTAGGCAAGATGTTTCAAGTACTTCGACAATATGGAATGAAGTTGAATCCGCTAAAATGCTCCTTCGGAGTGTCATCTGGAAAGTTCTTAGGATTCATCGTTCATGCCAGAGGGATAGAAGCAAACCCTGAACAAGTCCGAGCGCTAAGGGATATCAAGATACCTTCCACTCGGAAGGAAATGCAAAGTTTGAACGGAAAAGTGGCCGCTCTAAGCCGATTCATCTCCAAGGCGACGGATAAGTGCGTCCCCTTTTTTGAAGCTCTAAAGAAAGACAAGGGAAAGTTCGAATGGACTAACGAATGCCTGACTGCTTTCCTTCACTTAATCGAACACCTCTAGAAACCACCGGTGCTCTCAACTCCAAGCGAAGGAGAAGAATTATACCTATACCTCGCTGTGTCATCCCACGCCCTAAGCGCCGCCTTGGTAAGGGAAGACAACCGCACGCAGCGGCCAGTTTACTTCGTCAGCAAAAGGTTTACTGGGGAAGAAGTCAGATATCCTAAGCTTGAAAAGCTAGCATATTGTTTACTTATCACATCACGGAAGCTGCGTCACTACTTCCAGTCCCATTCCATCAAAGTTCTGACCGATCAACCACTGAGGCAGGTACTCCATCGCCCCGACACTTCTGGGCGACTACTTAAATGGTGCATTGAACTGAGTCAGTATGATATCACCTATCACCCTCGCATCACCATCAAGGGACAGGCCATGGCTGACTTCATTGCAGAATTCACTACCAACGAAGATAAGGAGCAATTGGAAATAACAGGAGACATCAAATGGAATCTCTTTGTGGATGGCGCGTCGAACGAACAGGGCTCAGGGGCAGGTGTTGTAATAATCACTCCCAGGGGAAATAAACTGCACTATGCTATAAGGTTGGAGTTCGCTGCCACCAACAACGATGCAGAATATGAAGCAGTGATAGCCGGACTAGAAATTGCCATCGAGATCGGAGCCAATTCTTTGTGTCTTCACAGCGATTCTCAGCTTATTGTTAATCAAATACTAGGGGAATTCCAAGCTCAAGAAGAACGACTCATAGCATATCTAAAGAAGACCAAATTACTCCTCAGCCGATTGGACCACTACTTAGTCAAACACATCCCTCGGGAGGAGAACCGAGAGGCCGACGAATTAGCAAAGCAAGCAAGTGTGAGAGACATCACCATCTTCGGGGCAGTGACCATCTCAAAGCAAATGGCGCCAAGTTTTGAACAAGTGAATCTGATAACTGCAACCGAGGAAGCAACCTGGATGACTCCCATCCGAAACTACCTACAAAGTGGCACACTACCCGACGGGCGTAATGAAGTCAAGAAAATCTTGAGGAAAGCGTCCCGCTATACAATACAAGAAGACATCCTCTATCGGCGCGGTTTCTCTAACCCATTATTAAGGTGTGTCGCCGGAAGGGAAGCCAAGGAAATCTTATCCAACATCCATCAGGGGAGCTGTGGAGATCACACCGGAGGGCAAACATTAGCAAAAAAGATACTCCGATACGGATATTTCTGGCCCACCTTAAGCAAGGACGCCTTAGATTTCGTCAAGAGGTGTGACAGATGCCAAAAATTTGCTAAGATTCCACGGCTACCAACAACTGAGATTACTCAAATGACCAGCCCTTGGCCCTTCGCAATATGGGGAATTGACTTAATCGGCGAGCTACCGATGGGCCGAGGCGGGGCCAAATATGCTATAGTGGCAGTTGATTATTTCACCAAATGGGTGGAAGCAGAACCTCTGAATAAAGTATCTTCAGCAAAAGTTATTAACTTCTTGATCAAAAATGTTCTGTGCAGGTACGGAGTCCCACTCAAAATCATATCAGACAATGGACTTCATTTTGACAGCAAGGAATTCGCTAAC
The DNA here is from genome assembly GCA_030737815.1 of Allium fistulosum. Taxonomy (NCBI): domain Eukaryota; kingdom Viridiplantae; phylum Streptophyta; class Magnoliopsida; order Asparagales; family Amaryllidaceae; genus Allium; species Allium fistulosum. The sequence continues at coordinate 629,134,162 of CM060903.1, read as the reverse complement.
TGGTGCCGAGAGCACGGAATTCATAAAAGCTTCTCATCCATAGCATATACCCAGGCAAACGGACAAGTCGAAGCAGTCAACAAAATTCTGAAGACTCTGATCAGAAAGAAGCTCGAAAAGTCAAAGGGTGCTTGGGTGGACGAACTCCCTACGACACTGTGGGCTTACCGCACATCTTTCAGAACATCAACGGGGCACACTCCTTTCTCTTTGGCTTACGGATCGGAGGCTATGCTCCCAGTTGAAACCGTTGTGCCTTCCCATCGTAGGATCCACTATAACCCAGAAGAGAATGAAGAGCTCCTCAACATGTCTTTGGATCTAGTCGAGGAGAGAAGAAATGATGCAGTCCTTAAAGCAGCAGCCCACAAACAAAAAGTGGTGGCACGCTACAACTCCAAAGTCAAGCATCGTACCTTACAGGAAGGGGATCTTGTCCTCAAGCGAATCTTCCCTCGCCCCGGAGCACTAGACCCAATCTGGGATGGACCATATGTAATTCATAAAGATCTCCACAACGGAGCCTATATTTTGTCAACAGTGGACGGAGAGGTGTTCCAGAGGGCATGGAACATCCAACACCTCCGTCGATACTTTTCTTAACTTGTATTGCCCATATGAAGTGAATTAACAAAGAGAATCAGTGGACGTAGGCATTTTCGTGCCGAACCACTTTAAAAAACCTTGTCTCTTTTTTAACTTGTTCCTTTGTATCTTGGCTGCTTGTTAACTTTATCCTTTTCTGTTGAACAAAATCCTGAGTATATAGCATTTCTATTCAAAGCACTCCACAACGCAACTTCACCTGGACAAGACCCAACAGGTACTATGCGAATCTATGCCCTCGCCAATGAGACACTTTTGCTCCAGCATCCCTCTGCTGCGGGTTAACTCATTGCTCGCGACGGCCCTTAAAGCCAACTGTAATGAGCCGATTATAAGCCACCGAGAAGGCCGACTATAGCCGAGGCAGCTCATTACGGCGTTAGGCTCACCGGCAACTGTGAACCGACTATAAGCCCCAACATAAGGTATGGCCAGCCAGGGGCAGTTCACAGTTGACGATCGGCACCCACGCTAGCCGGCCACAGTAAATCGAATAATACCCACGATAACGGGCCATAATGGCCCGGGTAGTTACTGTGCGCGATCTCGGCTCCGATGTGTCTTAAGTGCGGCTGTGGTAAAAAAGAATTAACTCCCCGCGGAGGCGTAAGATGGGTGACGAATGTCTCCAAGACCCACGGCTAGGGAAAGTGACTACAAAACCCGTTTGCCACGAACTTAAGCACATCGAAGGCCTTCCGTGATTGGAAGTTTTACCTTTTCACGTATTTCAATTTTACTTAAAAAGCTTTTTCCCTATCCTCTATAACAATCCCTAAAGTACATGATACAGAGTAGGGGATACTCGCCAATGGGTGTAGGGACTCACCGTGGCAGGACATTCGACTACATTCCATGCTCGGTCATACAAGATATTCAAGACTGCCATCTACGATTAAAACATGAAAGGCGGTATTTTCTTCTTTTATGTACAAATACATGACTATAGATTGTTCACACCACACGCTAATATTGCAAGTCATGAAATTATGATTTAGAACCAGAATCTGACATCAAACACAATTTAATTACAAGAATATACATAGCTATATTTCTCATACGATATGCCAAAATAACAGCAAACATTCAAAAGATGACAAAATCAGCTTAAGTTAAAGAATTACACGTTAAAAATAAGACTATTTATTACAAGTGGCAAAATATTACAACCTAAAGGCTACGTTACTGTTTTTCGACTAACATATACAACACTGTCGAATCCACAAAAGGAGTTTTTCCAGGTATAATCAAGGGGCCGGCTGCAGTGGAGCTTTATCCTTGCCCTGTTGACCCCCTGTCCAGCCAAAAAAAAGGGACTCATTAGCAATAAGCAACCAAGTTGGTGGAGAAACTAAAAAGGGTGACTTACCAGCGCCTGCTTCCTGACTATCCTGATCGTCATCCTCTACCTGCACGCCTACCTCCGCAGCGGCAAGCAACCGCATACCTTCCTTCACCGCCACCTTCTCCTCCTTGGCAAACTGGGCAGTGACCGCATCCATGCTGAAGGCCACGCCACCATCTTTATCCGCATCGGCCTTAGCCTCCTCCAGAGCCCGAAGATAGATCTTAGCCATGATCCTGGGATAATCATCCATCCAGGATAGGTTGCCCTGCTTCCAGGTTCGGAAGTACATGTCCTGAAGCATTTCGTCCATCATCCCCTCATTCTCCTCAAACTCCCTCATCCGGGCCTCGGAAGCCAACAACCTCCCAACGGCAGCATCTCTCTCCGATCGGTATCTCGAGCAGTCGGCTAGAAGGGATCCCCGCATTGCCTCCATCTCCTCCCTCAACTTGGCTTGAGCAAGCTCTGCAGCCTCAAGTTTCCCGGACAATTCCTCCACCTGCTCAAGATCCGCTTCCCGAACCTCGTCCACCGTGGCAATAGCCATGTCAATCCGTTCTTTGCAAGTAGCTTCCATTTTCCGCAATTCGGCCCGACTGGCCTCTTCCATGGTTTTCCTTAATCGTCCAGTAGCAGCCTCATGCTGAGAAATCTGAATAGCCTGATCCGCAAGCTGTTTGGCCTGATCCGAAACCACCAATCGAAGTCGGATATTGGCGCTCCCAATCTCCTCTCCGGCCTTAACCAACCGGGCATGATGCCCCATCAGCTTCTTAGTCTCCTCCGCCACCCGATCAATATTAGCCTTGGCCTCGTCTCCCATAGTGATTATACGAGTAGTGAGTAAATCGAGATCTAAGGACTTAGCTTCATCAAGTACTCGTACCATGGGGTTGCAGGGGAGAAGGTGTTCACCGGTGACTTCGTCAAAGGTAATATCATGAGAGCTTGGATCCAGATCAGGATGACCCGCAAATGGATTACGAGCCAAGTCAGGACGGTCGATATGAGTAACAGAAGGGTTTCCGGACGGGTGCGGAGAAGGTGCAAACTCGCTATCCTCCTCCGTGATATCATGAGAGGCTGAGCCGGGAACTGAGGACCAGGCGAAGGTTCGGATAAAGGACGACTCCTCTTTCTCTGCTGAATACCCTCTTCGACAACCCCGAGAAGAGGACGGTAGCCGACTACATCCCCGGAGCGGTGGGTCGAAGGCTTCGGCTTGATAGAAGTTTTGGAAAGCTTGTACTGTTCAAGCTTGTGCCGAAAATTTGAGGCTTTGACCGTTTTACCTGCTCCTGATATGAAGAAAAAGTGTCACAAGCATATATTGTTCTATACTTCGAGAAAACACGGCAAATTAAAAGGAGAGAAACACATCTGTGGTTGTACAAACCCTGGGGAGGAGTAGGATACTGCAATAGGTCTTGGATTTCATTCCAGGACGGGAGCGGGTCATAAAATATTCCTAAGTCTCTATCATTAGTGAAGCATGCAGGAGTCAAGAGTTCACCTTGAGTCGTCGGAGCCACCCTGGCTGGAATGGTCTGGGAAGACTCGCTTGCACCAGTCCCGGCCTTGTCCGCTTTCCCGGTTTTCTCTACCAAAGCCGGATCTTCGTCCAGCCCCTCGAAAGCCTGGTGGAACGCATCGTCCGTCCACTCCTGAATCTCGCCCGCTTGCCCAGGAAGCAAGGCCCCGATGCCATCGCCACCTTTATCACCTTCCCGACCATCTCCACCCTCGCCTCTTTCCTCCTCTATGTCTTCCTCCTCCCGGGTAAGTGGACAATTGCTGGGGGAGGGACCGTCCGACTTCTTGAGTTTCTTACCTCCGACAGCTGGAGGTTTTGTGAAAGGTTTCCTCTTGCTACTCTCTACCGTATCATCTTCCTTGGTCTGAGCAGCCGCCCTCTCCTCCGCCGTTTCCCTCAGCTTAACTACTGACTGCTGTGGAAGGATTAAGTTATACTCCAGAAGAATCGCATTTCTGATCAAGAAGGCAGATGATCTATATTTCCCAAGAATAGCTTCTATCTCAGCCGCCGTCTGAACCAGGCGGTCAGTCTCCACAACCGCAAAGCCACCTGTCGCTAGCAAAAATGAGGAAGTATGAGAAAAAGCATCGCAATCGTAATGGAAATTATAAGTAAAAGCATTCAACTTACATCCCGAAGTAAAGCGCCGAATTGAAACAGAGTCGTCCCTAACAAAGAACCATTCCCTCTTGAACATGCTGAATTTGGAATACAGATCCAAGACCGGCTTGAAGGTCACAGCTGACTCCAAGCTAATGTATGGGGATCCCTTCTTATAGCCCCTCAGGTTATATAGATACCGGATCTCTCGGTTGGAAGGAGCACGACCATACTTCCTCCGGAAAATGACGAAGAGGCTCACCAGTATAGCATAGGAGTTGGGTTGAAGCTGGAACGGGGCCACCTTAAGGTATGTGAGGAAGCTGGCTATCCAAGCGTTCAGAGGAGGGATGGCACCAGACATGCAGTGGTATCTGCTGTAGGCGAAGTACCCTTCAGGAGGATCATACGGCATAACATCTCTCCCAGGCAATAGCAAGCGCGCCCTATCGATTCCAAAAGACCGGGAAATGACGTCAAGTTGCTCCTCCTTGAGGGAGCTAGGAAAGCAATCAGGCGGGGAGTTCAGAAGTTCCTGAGGGCCGTACCCGTCCACTAGTGATCTCGGGATTGGTCCGTGACGTTCTGGATTCGGCTGAGCTGGGGGCATGGCAGAGGAACTTCCTTCGCCCCCGGATTTCTTTTTGTCTGATCGAGTTTCCGCCTTACGAGACATTATCTGCAAACACAAAGAAGAATGTCGTTAGACTAAAGGAAGTAAAGGAGCGAGTGTGTGCAGCCTAGAGTTTCACTCATAAATACTCAAATTCCCATTGTCATTCGGCAAGGTAAAGGTTAAAACTTCATTCGGCATTCACATATGAGAGTTCATTCGATAAAAGTCCCATTCGGTATTCGTTTCATTCGGATATAGACAAGTATATGACTTCATTCGGTAGAAGTCCCATTCGGTATCAGTTTCATTCGAATATAAACAAGTATGTGACTTCATTCGGCACTCGGAGTCCCCGTGTCCATTCGGTAAAAAACACATTCGGCGGGAAAGGAGAAGAACGATACCTGCTTCGGTGAAAAGAAGTTCTTTGGTTCGGCTAAACACTTTGATTCGGCAATACTCCTGATTCGGCAAGAAGAATTGGCTCGGCTGTCGTGTTTGGTAGGAAGTAACGAAAGCATGATGCCCCTACTTATAAGCAAACAAAGGCGACCGGACCAACAGACTCGGCATACGGACCGGATAAGAATGACCGAGCTAAAACAAAGCGAGGCATACGCTGGCATATGCCCCGCTTTGGGGGGCAAATGTTGGGCTATTTTCTCACCACCGAGCCAAGCCCACACCAAACTGGCCTCATCGCCGGACGAAGACCACCGGACCAAGTCTCCCACCGGATCAAGCCTCCCACCGGACCAAGTCTCCCACCGGACCAAGCCTCCCACTGAACCAACCGTCTCCAGGCTTCGCCGAACCGACTATAACCAAGACGTACCAGGCCAGATCACGTCAGCCCAGGCCCATCAGCAACTACACACATCCTAGACCCCTACCCCCAGCCTCACTCTATAAATAGAGGGGCAGGGGTACAACAATGGGGACAAGTTTGAGAGCTCAAGCACGGAAGGGACTTTCAAACAACTTTCTTTTACTGATATCAAAGCTTTGTACTTGTAATCATAATAACTGAAGAGAAATAACATATAAAGTGGACGTAGGCACATTCTGGCTGAACCACTATAAATCTGCGTGTCTTTTTACAGTTTAGCCCCTGTTTTTTACATATTTGCATAAATCGCTCGAATCATTAAGAATCACATAAGATCTACTAAATCATACAACTTCGAGGTGTTTGTCCATTTTTTGTGCAAACATCGTCGAATTCCGAGACTGTGCCTCGGACGGCTATTTTTCAAATTCAATTTAAACGACATAATTTCAAAACTGAACAAAACTGTTTCAAATTCAATTCTGAGAGTTCCATTACCTTCAGAATTATCAATATGAATTTTCTAAGCCTTGAAAATATTTTAAATCAGCTTAAAACTGAAGATTCAAATTTTTACCCAACTTCGGTAAATTAAATTCAATAATTTAATTGCCAAATCCATTCTGATATTTGAATTTCAAATTAAACTATCATTCGAATATTTAAACTCAATTAAATATTCACATTTCAAATGTCAAAAATTCAGGGTCGTTACAATCTTCCCCCTTAAAAGAATTTCGTCCCGAAATTACAAGTCAAGAAGAATGATTCAATACCCGTTTGTCATTTTCCCAAAACCAAACAGTTTTTTTTTATCAACTTTCCAAAACAATCTTTTATTAAGCTTATTCATAAGTTCAAACAACTTTATTTTACTTCACAATTCAAATTCAAATTTAAATTCAAATTGTAAATTATCCAAATTTCTCAAAAAATTTCTAACTCTCTAAATTTCCGAGAAATTCCGCCAGCGTCTCCTTTGCGCGGCTAACACGGTACGACTACAAAATGTCCCTACGGACTCTCAAATCCCAATAGAAAACAAAATGCCAAGTGGAAAAATCAGAAACTCATCAAATTTCATACTGAAATTCAAATACATACCTTTTGTTGAGAAATTCAAATTCATCTTCGAAATCAAAATCTCAACTTTCTTTTACCTTTATAACACCTGTATACTACTAGCAATGATTTCCAATCATAGCTTTCAAATCATTTTATATTTTGATTTCTATCCGCTTATTAACAATCACCATTTTTTCTACTTCCAGTTAAATTTTCATTCACTTATTAACTTAGAATACTTACTCAATTCTAAATTTTACTTAAGAATTCCATTATCCATTTCTTAAGTTCAACATAAGTATTTTCATACTTCTTATATTTATTTTCACTTCACTGACAAAGTTATATATTCATTTCCACTCAACTTTTCATTTTCAATTCCATTTGAATTCAATTGACAATTTCAATTCTATTTGGAATTCATTTCAAATCTCAATACTTATATTTCCAAATTTTTCATTCAGATTTTCACTTCGAATTTTAATTGAATTCGATTCATCTTCTATTTCTGAATATTGAGTTTCATTTACCTTTATCTCAAATTTGATTTGAAATCACTTGTCGTTAAGTGAAAATTTTCAAAAATTCCAAATTTTTTCTCACTCCCAAAATTTTCGGAAAATTTTGGCGGAGTCTTTGTACGGAGGAGCTTTTGCAATTTGACAAAAGATATAAATATATATACATCGACCCACTCGGTCGGAAAAGCAAAAACCGTTCATATTTCCTATTTGGTATTGCGTAGGCGTACCTTTTTTTAGCGTTTTAAGCAAAGCAGTTATTTTATTTAGCATTTGCGCAACCAAATGCAGCCAAATGGCTTCCCAAAAACCTGCACTTACTCAGTTTAAACACGTAAGTGACAAATATAGGAAATCTATTAAAATTTCATTTATTCTCAACAGTAAACATATAGTTTCATAAGCAAAACATTCAATATTCTTTCCATAAGCAATTTATAAAGTTTCAAAACAAATTTAATTGCTTTCATCTAATTTACATACCATTTACATTCAATTCAAGTGATTTACAACTCACCTTCTTACATTCTATTTATTTTTAAACAGAACAAACTCATATCTATTTCAATTGATTCAAAAATCAATTTATTTGCTTTCATTAACTCATAGATTTTATACAATCTCATTTGCGTCAAACGACAATCGTTTCTATGTAAATTTCAACGATATTCACTTAATAGAATATCCATTCTAGTTTATAACTTATTTAAATTGATACCAACTCAATTTATTTTATTTCCATTTCATTTCCAATTGATTCCATTCAATTTAATTTACATTCCATATTCACATTCATTCGATTTGTTTAAAACCATTGTACAAAACTCGACAACAACAATGCAAATATTTATATACACTTCTGGTATTTATTTTCACTTCATTACTGAAGTTATATATTTATCACTATTCAATTTCACATTTTCAATTCCAAATTCACTTATTTACAAATGTAGCTCCATTTGTTTATTCACGAATTCATTCATTTTCAATTTGAATCTCATTCCAATCAAATTCAAATATTTTAATAAGTTATCAACTTATTTACATTCCATTAATGAATTTTATTTCAAGTATCTTCTCCGGAATTCTATTTCAATTATGAATCACATTTACAAATTCCATTCGTATATGAATTCATTTCCTTATACTTTCAATTCATATTTATAAATTTCGTTTTTAAAATGAATTTATCTCCAAATCTTTGGTTATACCTTTATTTTCGTATTCAATTTCCATATAACAATGATAATATTTAATGTTATCTCTTCCTAACAACCATACATCCATATACTATGATAATTCATAAAAAAAAATCATTTCTTTTCTATACAAAAATAGTTTTGGGAAAAATTATTTCATTCACCCTATTTAAAACAATACCGTGTCAGTTTATCTTGTTTAAGAGTTTAGAAACCCCGATCGATTACAGTTGGCCAGACTGCACCGACCAGAATCTATAAACAATCAACCGATAAGTCAACACAATACAAAACAAATTTTTTGTATTCACTAACAAATACGTGCTCATATCTATTATTACACTCACACTCATTCTAGAGTACTACTGACTCCATCTCTAATGAGTAATTCCCAACAGTGCCAGGGTTATCGCTTAACCGGCTGCTCTGATACCACATGTAACGATCGGGATTTTTCGACGCTCGAAAGTCGACATTAATACGTCCACTGTATCAATTGCCGCGCAATCGAATGCCGGAAAACCGAACCATTAGGGTTAAAAAGAAGAGGTAGAAGTAGACAGAAGAAAAGAAAGAACAGAAAAACAGAAACAAAAACAATATTAGAATCTCACATTCGCAGCGGAACAATATATAATAGATAATCACTAGTCTTTTAAACAAAAGACTATATCAGTTTATAGATACATCAATCAAAGTCAATATACAACTCAATACAACAATGGATAGTTATATAAACTTGTCCTCATACAGAATACACAGCGGAATAAATAAAACAAGTACGGAAGTACGTCTCGCCATCCAGCTCATCTCCAAAGCTCCAGAATATCTAGAATATTCTGATAACATAACTCTAGGCTTCCCGTGTGGAAAATTATGGGCACCCAGAGTTTAGAAAGGGAACAATAAACTCCGAGTCAGTCATGGTGACTGGTGTGAGATCGTAAAACAGTTATTTTCACAAAGAAAATAAAACAATTTCGCAATGCTTTTGGAAAATTAAACTACCATAAGGCCTCCCGCCACACACACAATGCAAACGCAAAATTGGAGGAGATTTCTCCTTATGATAGTCAAAAATGCTTACTACTCAAAATCAGTTGATATTATTATTAATGTCTAGTGTGGAAAACATTTCGAAAGTATAATATAAATCTTAGCCAGCATACAACCATTATTGTATGCTTACTATATCTACCATCTAAACAGTGGTGACTACCATAAGTAAATGGCAGGTTCTACAACTAAAACCGTACAGGGTTCGTATTGTTTCTTTGGATTTTCCAACAAATGGTCAGGCAAAGGAACTTCCTTACACTGAAATAGAAACGCCTCTGGAAAGACGCCCCGAGAACCAAACTGGATCTCTGCAAACACAAGGCCGACGTTACCTCACGCTTTAACCAAGTTGTAACTAGGTAACTAACACACGAGCTATGTCATCCCCCGGTCATCACCGACCTTTATCCGAGGATCCTCAACCACAAAGCAACAACCACAAAGTATAATAACTGTGCAGCATCAACATAGGTAAAATATCTTGGCTCCATACCATGATATCACCTTTTATCCAGAAGGAAATGACATACCCTAGGGGCGCTACCCCTAAAAACCTTTGTCGCAACATTCCTGTTTCGACCATTACCGGGTTGTGAGGAGCGACGAAGTCTGGTCCACAAAGCTACGCTTTTTCACAAAGCCACGCATTTTCACAAAGCCACGCCTTTTCACAAAGCAACGCTTTTTCCACAAAGCAACGCTTTTTCACAAAGCAACGCTTTGACCAACAAATGATCAACAGCACTTCGTATGCCACATTACCAAATTGGGAATGTATCACTAGTAACCATCAACTACATAACCTCTAAGCTCGTACGTCTCAGAGAAGGGTGTTAAGCTAAGAGAATAAATTCTCCGCCACCAACAGAAATGTATTTGATAGAAACCAGATTTACATCTCAAAGTGTAACGTCAGACACACATCCATACAAGTCCGTTCCGGGATCGAACGGAACCGAAGGCACTTCCAAAGAAGCCCTTGCAATCCGGGTATTCACTAATCATGTTCGGACTTCCCATCACAAGAAGAGTGATATAAATCTCTATACCGGAGCAACTCAGCAGAGACATTCGACAGGTTGTCCTTTCATTTTCGAAAATACCCGATCTTCACACCGGTCTTCAAATAATGTCCATCAACGACGTATCACTATTCGGAATGGGTTATATGACATAAAGTCCTCTCCCGGCTTAACCGAATAATGAGCATTTGTTTTTAAAAACAAATCAAGTGCCATTTCAAAGGCAAATATTGATAGTCGGTTATTTAACTATCAACCACATATCACAACAATCAGCCAATTTAAATATTTTTTCCCAAATTATTAAATTTCGAATATCTTCCCGATATATGGTTTACACTTCAACCATTTGAAAACAAATTTCAAATCACATTCATTTAAACCCATTTAAATAAATCCTTATCGATTTATTTCAAATTTACATCCCAAATCTGTAAATTTATTTCCAAACTTCATCACTTTGAAAAAAAAATTACAAATCACATTTTTCCACACTTCAACATTTGAAAACCAATTTCAAATCATATTTCACACTTCATCACAAAATGGTCCATTTAAACCAATTAAATAAATCCTTATCGATTTATTTCAAATTTACATCCCAAATATGTAAGTTTATTTCCACACTTTAAAAATAAATCAATGTTTATTTTTAAAACAAATTTCCCTTTACTTTATAAATTCCATTATGAATTTAAATTCCCAAATATTCATTTTCAAACACCAAATCAATTACAAATTGATTTCTAAATTTACTTCAACATCGAATCAAATTTCAAATTGATTCAAATTTTAATCCCAAATACCAAATCATTTTACAAATCGATTTCCAAATTTATTCTCAACACAAAAATCAATTTTCATTCAAACCCTAAATAAATTTTCATATCGATTTCCCAAAGATTTATTTTCCAATACCAAATCAATTATCAATTGGATTTCAAACAAATTTATCACTTTTTAAATAAATTCCTTTATCTCTTCCAAACCATCTAAAATTCCATTTTAAATAAATCCTTCAACATTTACACAATATTTTCAAATCCCACTTGTTAATATCTTTTCCAATATTTTGAAAATAATTCGCTAAGATTTCAAAATCAACTTTATACTTTTAAAATTCCTTCTTTTAAATTCACTCGATTCTTTCAAAAAGAATTTACTAAAAATTTCCAACTTTAATTTCAAAAATCCAATTTTATTTATTTCTGGTATCCAACGATACCAAAAATACATTCGGCTAAATTATAGCCTTCAACAAATTCAATCACAGATATAATCATTCACAGATTATAAATAAATCATCACACAACATATAAAACAAAATCATACAATAATATGAAACAAATTCATAAAATTTGAGGAATCCAGTTGGATTCCTCCAACCTGTTTCCCTGCATCCACAAATGTTAGCACAATACCCATTCCACTTCGAGGTGGAATATCGCGGTATATGTGATTTATAAATATCATCCGCTATTATGCGGCGCAATAGGGTCTCATCCGCTATATATTGCGGGAAATCAGCAACTCCAATATATATATATATATATATATATTCCAATATATATATTGCTATATATTACTATATAGATATTCTACCATATCTAATATCACATCCAAACAGCAATCAATAACTGAAAATTCAACTTTCATTTGAGTGAGAAGATCTCACCTTTGCTTTAATTTGTAACCCATTTTCCATTTCGACTTGTTTTCTTGATTTATAGACCTTGTAAAAACATTATATAAATTTATTAATATTCGGAATAAATCGAATGATAAATTTCCTTTTAAATAATTTTTTTTTATTAACTAACAATTTGATTTTTAATTAATTCTTCCTTTAATAAAATATTTTCTAGTTACCAAAATAACTACATTAGTTAAAATGTATGTATATTTATTATTTTCTTACATATACTAATATAGATTAAAAATCTATTTCCGATATATATATATATATTTTTCTTTCTTTTATTTTTCAAAATATTATATATATATATAGGTATTAAATTAAAAACAGAGATGTTTTACACTTTACTGTTAATTTAAAACAATATTAAGTTGCCAGTTTAAATTTAAGAACATTTAAATTAAAATGTTGTACCTCACTGCTCGACTCGAGATCCCACGCCTCTTCCACGAGCCACTCACCGATCCCTCTTCGAACGCTTTCGACAATTCCTACCTTCCAGCAACGTTGTCATGCTCGAGAAAGACCCCGCGTCCTTGCCGCGGTGCCTTGCTCCGCTCCACCTGTCGTCGCCCCTTCCATCGCTCGACAGTTGATCGGAAACCCTTATCCTCCCAAAATCGAACAGCAACCCCAACTCGCACCGCTGCCTTCCTACCACTGCGGCCTCGTCGCAACTTGATAGCCTCGCAAAACCCTAGGTTGCTCTGGCGATCGCCAGACTTCCATGCGAACTGGCTTCGAATGAAATGGAGGCAACTCGAATGAATAGTGCTCGCGATATTTTTGTGAATAAGGCTCGGCCATGATTTCGTTTCTCTGAGATGAAGAGGGAAAATGAAATTTGATCGGCCATTAAATTTTGATTTCGAATGAGATCATTTATTTCTTTGTTTCTGCTTGCGTTTTACAATGAAATGAAGGGGCAAGATACGATGTTTTCGTGCTTCACTCAGCTTGCTACAGTGCTTCTAAGGTGAAAGGAAAAAGTAACGACGTGACAGAAATACGGCTGAGAGTTGACTAGTATAAATATCCCATTCAAATTTAAATTCAAATCGTCACGAATTTGCAACTCAAAATTTTGATATCCTATCGGGGCGTGCCGCTAAGCGTTCATAATGTTATACGCCTATTCTGATCACAATGGAAAAGGTTTCGAGTCCAAATTCGATCGTATGTAGAAGATAGCTTTTTGGACCAGTTATAATATTGAATTTTCGATTTAATTTCAGCGCGTTTGCTTATCGTACGGCCAAACGATCGCTCCAAACATTACGAAAATTGAAATCCGATAATAATACAATATAACGGATCCATTGGAATAGGTTTCGTCGAATTCCAAGACTGTGCCTCGGACGACTATTTTTCAAATTCAATTTAAATGATAAAATTTCAAAAATGAACAAAACAGTTTCAAATTCAATTCTGAGAGTTCCATTACCTTCAGAATTATCAATATGAATTTTCTAAGCCTTGAAAATATTTTAAATCAGCTTAAAACTGAATATTCAAATTTTTACCCAACTTCAGTAAATTAAATTCAATAATTTAATTGCCAAATCCATTCTGATATTTGAATTTCAAATTAAACTATCATTCGAATATTTAAACTCAATTAAATATTCACATTTCAAATGTCAAAAATTCAGGGTCGTTACATGGATTTTCCCAAGCAATGTTTTTTGGTTTGACATGAACATATTAGACCATGTGAACCTGAAATTAAACAATGGGACATGCTATATATGACTTGCATACTTTAACAAGCATATAGCTTCGAATCGGATGTCTACCACTTAAGACTTGAATAGATTATCATATTTGTATTTGTACGGAACTGCACAACATTGTACTAAATTGTACTTAGCATGTGGGACGTCTGAATTGGGTTTGCAAAGTCGCATAGGCGATGGGGTCGGTGCCGGCCCCTTGCCTAGGTGAGTCTTGTAACTTCAACACTTTGGTGGTGTATGTAGGCATGGAGAACGGTAGTTGGATTTGATATCGATCCCTTAGTTCGAGAATTTCTCTAATGCATAGTCAATGACATAAGAGCCGGTCAAGATGACATGTGATGACGATCTCCCCGGTTGAACTTCTAGATCTCGTCATGAGCTAATGGGTTTGATAGTGATTGGTTCTAGGTGCTTTGAGCAATTATCTACAATGGCTAAAGATCAGGCTTATAAGCATGTCGAATCAAATGTCAAGTAGGGTTCAACCTTATGTTGCACACAGTTGCATAATTGCCTCTTGCTTTGAGTTTGATTCTGCTTGCGTATTCAAGTAACGCGCTTTCTATTCAATGTACTTGCGATCTGTTGCTCGTTGTTTAGGTTGGAACAGTCGCCTATGAGCCTTGGCATAGATCCGATGATTCTATCTCTAAGCATCCTTTCGGCCGTAGCCTCAAGTTAATGTAACACTAGGTATGAGTCACAGTATTGAGTTATCGCAGTCAGTTTTTGGATGATCACACTTCTACCCTGGGTCTTGGGTTGATAAATGTACTACATGGATGGTCGAGTCTCGTCCTAGTTGTGTTTACATTTCCACCTAAGCTCTGAATACTTAGAGTTGATCGATGAATAGTCAGCTCACATTCATCTTGATTCTCGCTTGTGTCTCTAACTTAGGGGTAAATGTCAATAAGTGGACGGGCATGTCACATCTGTTTTGGTTTTACAATCTTTCTCATTGAATCATGGGATCGAGTTAGTTGATGAAAGAATGAGTCGTGCCTATTATGGATTGTACTCTGGCTTTTCCTTCTTGGGGGAAGACTTCAATGCCCCCATTGGATTTTGGGCATGAGCTAAGTACTGGATGGTCAGTCATGTCTATTTTGATTTATGTTCTCCTACCGGACCAAGGGATAGAATTAGCTCAAGAGCAGTCGAGTCATGCTCATTTGGTTTCTTACTCCTCTTGACGGATCAAAGGAAGGTGATGGAGAATGAATGGTCAAGTCACACTCATTCATGGTTTATTATCCTATCCATGCTCTGGTGACTGGAGCAATTCGATGGACGTTCGGGTCACATTTATTTGTAGTTGGTATGGATCGATACCGACCTTCGATCCAATGGCATGACATAGAAAGTTTGGATCGATATTTCCTGTCGATCCGATGGCACGATAAAGTCGGTCACCTATAACTTTGAATGTCATTCCAATTGGTTTTGTATTAAGGCCTCCTTGTAGTCGTTGTCTTAAGTCATATAGAACGCCAAGTCGGAGCTATAGTGAGCTATCGTATTTAGCTTTCAGTAATTTGTACTCCTGCCCCCAGTCTTGGTGGATGGTTGAATTCCATCCATAGTGAGTTTATACTCCTCCTTTTGAGTTCAGGTCCGAGTTTATGGAATAGTGGGTGGTTAAACCACACTCATCTATTTATTTACACTCATATCCGCACTCTGGGGATAAGAGTTTGTTGGCGAGTGGTCGAATCGCACTCAATTTGTATTTATACTCCAATCCACACTCTGGGGACTTAGAGTTATTCCAAAAAATGGTCGAACCACATTTTCCTTAGTCATTTCTTCTACCCCCAAGTCAGGGGTGAAAGTCGAAGAGTGGTCGGTCGTATCATGTTCACTCTTACTTGGAGCTCTTTACGTCGAATCGTGGGAAGGAGCTGATTAGCGGATGGTCAAGTCACATATGTTCTATGATTTATACTCAGACTATCGGTTTATAGAGGAGAATTAATGGATGAACGGTTGAACCATGTCCATTTTCTACATATACTCTTACCCACGCTCCGAGGACCTGAGTTTGTTGAGGGGCAGTCAGTCACGCCTATTTGGTGTTTATAATCCAACTGGCACTGGGGGACCAAGAGTTATTTGTAGGAGGTCGAACCATGTCCAAGTCTTGGTTTGAATTTTGCGATTGTCAATGATCGGGCTAGGCTTGGATAGTTCACCATACTTCAGGCGTGAGGAAGGTCGTGGATGATGTATCACATCCTCCTTGGATTGGACGGTCGAACCACGTCCAATTTAGGCTTGGGCTTTCAAACTGCCCCCTGCATCGGGGTAGGAGATGACGCGTGAACAGTCGTATCACGTCCACTTTCATTCGAATCCTGTTTCTGCCGAGCCTTGGGAGTAAGACGAGTGTTCTAGTGAACTTCGAGCTTGAGCAGAGGAGCAGATGGTCAGACTGCAACCACTATAAGTCGTTTCTTTGCCCCCAAGTCAAGGGCAAAAGTTGGAGAGCGGATGGTTGAATTGCGTCCACTTTTTTGTGGTATTTATACTCTAGACCGCGTTGGGGGACCAAAGTTGATCGATGGACGGTTGGACCACGTCCATCTTTCTATGTTTATTCATGGAAAGGAATTCTACCCCCAGCGTTGAGGATAAAGGTTGGTGAGTGGACAGTCAATTCACGTCCACTTGGTGATTAAACAATGGATGGTCGAATCACATCCATGCTTAGGCTGGACGGTCAGGTCTCATCCAATTTTCTTCATACTCTTCCCGACAAGTCGAGGTAGAGAGTTGTTGGGTGGATGGTCAAGTCGCTTCCACCTCAAGCTGCGGTCGTGTCCTCATGAGGAGGGGGGTGGTTGACGAGTAGACAGTCTATCACGCTCACTTTAAGTCGAGCTCCCAGACTGCCTCTTGTGTCCAGGGCAGGAGTTAATGTGTTGATTGTAAAATCACGTCCACTTTAGTTGGACCTCAGTCTTGCTGAGCTGTGGGAGAGGCATAAGAATTTTGGTGAACTTCAAGTATGAGCTAGGGAGTGGATGCTCGGGTTGCATCTACTCCAAGTGTTTCTCCGGTCTTTAAGTCAAGCATGTAGGTTGATGAGTGAACGATTAGTCATGTCCACTTTGTATTGGGTTCTGACCTTGTTGGGATTTTCCATTTCGATTCCTTGCTCCCAAGTCAGGGGCATATGGTAGGTGATGGGTGATTGAATCACACTCGTCTTGATGATCCTCCAAAGGTCTGATCATGGTCAATAGAGGTTGGTTGGTGCCTGTAACATCCCTAATTTTTGATAACATTATTCAGGAAATTTAATTAGATAAATTAAATAGAATAATGTAAGAATTAGAGTAATAAGGAGATTGAGATTTGAATAAACCAAAAGAAGGCCATGCTTAGAGTTAATTAAATGGGCTTAAAAGAGTTTATAAGCTAATTAATTTACGTAAGGCCTTATTAGTGAATAACCGCACCTATTATTCACGTACCTTTTCATTTCTCACATCCATTCTTCATTTTCACAAACGCAAATCAAACCCCTAAAATAGAAGCCGACCATTACAAAGAAGAAAAGGGGGAAAACTTTATTCAAGGCTAAGGATTAAAGCTAGGGGATTTATTCAACAACAAATCTCAAAGTCCTTATCATATACAAGGTGAATAATAATTTTATACCATCTCTATGTTATTCTATGATTATATGTTTTCGGATTTAAGATTAAATTCATTTTTATGATGTTTTGAATGATGATATGCTTGAACTATTACATGTTTGATTTAAATCAATTTATTTACATATTAATTTACACGGTTTTAAGGCAAAACCGATTGTTAATGGTTTTAGAATGCCATGGAAAAATTATATGTTATGTAAAATACGATTTTGGAGATGCGTTTCAATTTTTGTAATTTTCCAAGCCATGGAAAATTTATTATGAATTTTCAAAGGAAAATATGATAAAATTGGATTTAAAATTAATATCGATTATTTCTAGAAGAATTTGGGTCTGAAATTTTAATATGTTTGATAACATGATGAAAGTGAATTTCTGTGATTATTGGGGATTTTTCCTAATTGATTTGCTATGGAAAATAAAATATGTTAAAAGAAGGACTTACTTACAATATTGGTTTTGCTTAATAGAAGGGCTTAAACGTTAATTATTCCTTGATTTAGATCTGACAAATGCAGCAGTTATTTTTTTAAAGGATTTGAAAAGTTTTTAGGCAACTAATTAAATGATTACAAATAGGTAGGTTAGTTATAAAGAAATTACTAAAATTAGCATGATTTTTGCCTTTATTCAGAAAAGCAGGTTCCGCCTACATTAGTAGTGCCTTTCGACTCTAATGCTTCCACTTCGACTCCGTCGAAACCGACCCAACCAAAACCCACCTTGTTGAAACCAATACACAAGGTATCACTTAGATAGTATGTAGTGGATTGAAGGAAAGGCGGGAACCATGGTGTCGAAAGCAATGCTTTCGATAGGGTCGAAACCTTAGTTTTGTCTTCAATAGTTTAGTGCCTGCTTTGTTTTACTTAAAGCTTTTGACATAGTCAAAACATATGTTTTCGAAAGGGGTTTTTCTAAATAGCTTTCGAAGGAGGTTGCCATACTATGTTTTAAAGTAGGAGCTTTCAGATGAGTTCCTTTATTCTTAAATAAGACTTTCGAAGATGATGGTTCCGACCTAGTCAAAACATCGATGTCGTTCATGTACCTTTTGAGTGTATTAAAGTCATCAATGCTTTCGAAGGGTGCCTTTGTTTTAAACTTCTACTAAGTCACTTCTGAAATGCTTTCGAAAGGGTTTAGGGGTTTCAAAGGCAATGGTGTCGAAAGGGAGTTTTGATGCTATCCTTAAAAGTTTTACTCAAAGATTTTGAGCTTTCGAATAGATGGTTTCAACAGCATCAAAATTTTACCCAAATAATTTTATTAAAGGTTTCGAAAGAGATACTTTCATTTGTAATCAATTTGAGTCAAAAGATGTTTTTAAAAGTAAAACCTAATACTTTCGAAAGGGGTACTTTCATTGGTTTCGAAGCTATGTTTTAATGTAATGTTTTGCTACATTTGAAAGGTATATTTTGGTTTCGAAAGGAATAAGTTAAAGAGCTTCAAAAGGTATATGCTTAGTGTTCCAAAAATGATGTTTTATGGTTTCAAAACAAATAACCCAATCTCATTTTAAATGAAAAACCATGGCATAAATAAAGAGTTTTGAAATGAAGTTTTTGAAGAAGTTTTCCTTGATTAACAGGTTAAAGGGATTAACCTAGTTTTATATAAAATGATTTCAAGGATATTTAACCACAGGTGTGGGTATTATTATGTTTTTATGACTGCTTCTTCATATATTTATTCACATTGTTATGAACCCATAACGGTACTTTGGGGAAGGGCAGAATAACCGGCTAGGTTGACCAAGTAGAGAATATAAGTTAAGGATGCTAAAATATTAACTAAAAATATTAACAGTGGCCAATAGGTTCACAGTACGCCCATGAAAACTGTGTAAAGGAAACGATATTGGCAGGGGCCAATAGGTTCATAGTTAGCCCATGAAAACTATGATTTGACATTAGCAGGGGCCAATAGGTTTGTAGTTAGCCCATGATAACTATATCCGGATTAAGATATTGACAGAAGTCAATAGGTTCCTAGTCATGCAATGAAAACTAGGATAAGGTGAAGGATATTGGAGTTACCAATAGGTTTGAGGAGAACCCATAAAAATAGTAAAGATATTGGCAAGGGCCAATAGGTTCTTAGTGATCCTATGAAAACTATGAAATCGGGCAGGGAGTCCATATATATTAAAAAGGTTATTAGTAAGCCCATGAAAACTAATAGGTTAATTATGACCCTAGAAACTATTAATGAGACAGATAGTCAGAATGAATGGGGATGGGTAATCAAGAATTAATTTACTTGTTTGCATATCATCATATTGTTTTGAATTGTTTTTAACAATTGTGGATGCAGGGGCATAGTATATGGTTTTATTAAGGTCGTAAGATACTAGTGAGGGGAAAAGCCATTCCACTAAGCGGCATGGTCTCACTAGATATCTAAATGATTGAGATGGTAGATTATTATTCGTTTCAGGCTCTATGTCTAACTCAAAGTTTTTGATTTCCCCTTAGACTCTCGGGTGCTCAATTTAATTTGAGTAGTTTGAGGGTTAAGGTTTCCAAGTTTTCTTTTAGACGAATAAAGCTTCCGGAGATGTGAAGGAGGCATGCTAGCTATTTAGAGTTCTTTTTATTCTGATGTGTTTTGGTTGTAAAGGAAAATTTGTTTTATTTCTTTATTATTTACTTTGATCATCGAAGGGGGCATCTTCATATGTCGCTCTTGGCGTATTTTGCATTAATTATATGTTATCTGAACGTGGTCTGCGTATTTGGATTATGTAATGAATTTGAAATATTTTGAAATGGAATGTGGAATTTTTTGCTGTTTAATTTTTTTCCATATTCATGTGTTTTTGTATATCAATGTATCTAACTTTGCCGTATTTGGTCGTCGAGGATTAATAACTATAGATGACTGCATCATCTGTAGCCGTTAGTTTTGGGCCTCCAAGTATGGGGATGTTACAAGTTGGTATCAGAGCATAGGTTTATGAAACTTAAAAGAAATTTAAACCTAAAAGCTTTTTCTCAAACATAATCTAATTAATCAGATAATAAGATTGGGGTTTGGGTTAACGTTATAGTAACATACTTGTAATTGATATATATAGTTATACATAAGTACGTATTCCCCGCTCTCTTAGACCGTTCTTCTATATCTTACTAAGGCCCGTATGTATATTTATGAGAAAGGAGATATGGAAGTAGGAAATGGAAGAGGACATCTCGATGGAGGCAGCACCACAACTAATGGAAATGCTCGACCCACCACTAGGAGGAACTTGATTCCAGCTAATGCTAATAACCAAAATGCTGATGCCAATATGGGTGCTGGAAACCCAACAGTAGATATGGGGCGATGTATCAGTTCTTTATCAATATGATGTAATCAGAAGTTACTGCTGGAGTTGCTGGAAAGGTTAGAGGAGCTAATCATGTAGCTTCAGTTGAGAATAATTATGCTAAGCTGAGTAGAGACTAAACTAGTCTTGGTGGGAAGCCATTCATGGGGACGGAGAATGCTATGGAAGTTGAGAATTGGTTGTTGCACTGTGAAAGGATATTTTGTAATTTGGGTTTAGATGACGAGCAAAAGAGAAAGTTGGCCTCTAGACAGTTGCAAGGGTCAACGCTTCACTGGTGGAATAGTATTACCGTTGGAGTTCCGGAGGAGCAGTTGACTTGGGCTGATTTTCGAAGGAGATTTGAGAAAAAGTTTGTGTCTGAGTTTGCTAAGTCATAGCTGATGAGGAAGTTCATGGATCTAGAGCAGGGAGAGATGTCGGTTGTTGAGTATGCCACTAAGTTTGATGAGTTGTCCCATTATGGACATAATACTATAGACACCGTCATCAGAAGGAATGAGAAGTTCATTAGGGGACCAAGGCCCGAGATTGCTAGGGCGACCCTACCATATCTTCGCGATCCTAGTAATTTAGTTATGGAGATGGCCATTCGCCATGAGGAGATGCTTGCTAATTTTGTTAGAGAGAAGCCAGTGGAAATCCAAGGTTCTCAGGGGAAGAAAAGAAAGTTCTTTAAGAAGAAGGGAGCCCAGAAGGGAGATGCTGCCAAGAAGGCAAAGACCGAGTTAGTTTGCTTTAAGTGTGACAAGAAGGGTCATTATGCGAATTAGTGCCGGTCAAGTAATGGGAAGAAGGCTGCAAATAAGAAGAATGT
Organism: Allium fistulosum; assembly: GCA_030737815.1. Taxonomy (NCBI): domain Eukaryota; kingdom Viridiplantae; phylum Streptophyta; class Magnoliopsida; order Asparagales; family Amaryllidaceae; genus Allium; species Allium fistulosum. The sequence continues at coordinate 629,112,509 of CM060903.1, read as the reverse complement.
AAAGTGCTTCAACTGTGATCAAGTTGTGCATTACAAGAATCAATGTCCAGAGCTAGTCAGGGCGGACAAAGGGAAAGTTTTTGCTATTGGACCAGCATCAGCTAGGCCTACTGCAGTCGATAAAGGGAAGACTATGATGGAAGGTACGCCTTTGATTCAGAGTATACCAGTTAGGGTATTTTTGATACTAGTGCATCACAATTATTTATATCTCAGTGTATGGCTGATAGATTATGCTTAACCCACCCACCTTGTTACTTCCTTAAGGGTTGCGAATCCAATAGGAGGGTATGGAACTCTAGGGTTGAGATGTGGTCAGCTAGAACTTGATCTGTTAGGTCATAAGTTTGCATGTAGCTTGTATGTTATTGATTTCATAGATTTTGGAATCATTTTGGGTATGGATTGGTTGGGTAGGTATGAGGTCGGAATATTTTGCCAGGATAGGGAGATATCACTGAGACACCCTGATAGTCATAACCGAGTAATATTCTCAGTGGAGAATTCTAACCGGAGTGTTAGTGTTTTGCTTAGTGCTATAGAGGTAGGAGATGAGTTAAGTCAGGTTCGAGTAGCCAGAGAATTTGTAGACGTCTTTGAGCTGGTTACGGGATTACGATCGAAACGAGCAGTTGAGTTTCAGATAGATCTTGTGCCCAGAGCTGAACCTGTGAGTAGACCACAAAGCAGGATGACGTCGACTAAGATGAAGGAATTGAAGGTGCAGCTAGTGGATCTTAAAGGAAGGAATTTTATTAAGCCAAGCAGTTCGCCTTGGGGAGTGGCCGCGGTGTTCGTAAAGAAACCAGATGGGTCGTTGAGGATGTGTATCGACTATCATAAGTTGAATGAGAGGACGATCAAGAATAAGTATCCATTGCTAAAATTGATGATCTGTTCGACCGGTTGAGTGGAGCCAGAGTGTTTTCCCAGTTGAATTTGGCGACATGTTTCCATCAGTTAAGAGTGGCAGAGGACAGTATTCCTTGGACAGCTTTTCGGACTAGGTATGGTTCGTATGAGTGGCGAGTCATGCCATTTGGATTAACGAATGCACCTGCCTTCTTCGTGGATTTGATGAACCAATTTTTCTGAGAGTACTTGGATAGATTTGTGCTGGTATTTATAGATGACAGTTTAGTATACTCTAAGGATGAAAGAGAGCATGAGGATCATCTTAGAGTGGTGCAAGAGACGCTGAGGAAGAATCAGCTGAAGGCGAAGTTTACCAAGTATCATTTTTGGAAGTCAGAGGTTAAGTTTCTTGGTCACGTGGTTTCAGAAAAGTGCTTGTTAGTTGATCCAGATAAGATCGAAGCTGTGAATAATTGGAAGAGATCAGAGACGGTGACTGAGATTAGGAGTTTTCTTGGACTCGCTGGCTACTACCGGAGATTCATTAAGGATTTCTCGCGGATAGCAGCACCTTTGACTACATTAACCAGAAAGGAGGTGAAGTTTGTCTGGTCCGACAAATGTGAGGAAGCATTCCTTAAGTTAAAGCATTTGTTGAAAAATGCACTAGTGCTAGTAGTTCCAGACGGAAACCAAGGGTCGGTGATGCATGCGGATGCATGCGGATGCATGCAGAACTGGATTAGGAGTGGTGTTGATGCAGAAGGGTAAAATTATTGCCTACACTTCACGACAGCTTAGACGGCATGAAGTGAGATATCCTACTCATGATTTGGAGTTGGCTGCGGTGATCTTCGCATTGAAGATTTGGAGACATTATCACTTAGGGGAGAGATTTGAGCTTTACATGGATCATAAGGCTTTAAAATATTTATTCTCTCAGAAGGAGTTGAATATGAGACTGCAGAGGTGGTTGGAGTTTTTGGTTGCTTATGATTTTGGAATAGAGTATATACCATGGAAAGGAAACAAGGTAGCAGATGCTCTTAGCAGAGGACATCAGAATTAGTATTAGCTATGTTGGCAGAGTGGAAGGATTTAGAAGCTTTGGTCAGTTGTGGTGTGCAGTTAAGTCCGACTGCTAGTTCTAGTCAGAGTACCACTATGTTGTCTTGTTTAGAAGTTCGACCAATGTTGATCGAAAGGATTGCTTCTATGCAGAAGGAGGATCCAGTATTGGCCGAGAAGATTAGAAGGCTTGAGGTTGGGACAGAAATCGATGATCTTAAGGATTTTAGTCTTGACCAAAGAGGATCGTTGAGAAAGAAGGGACGGTTGCGTGTTTCGAATATTGAGGACTTGAGGAAAGAAGTTCTGGGGGAATCTCATCGATCTAAGTTTACGATTCATCCTAGAGTGACCAAGATGTATCAAGATATGAAGAGGAGCTTCTATTGGGAAGGTATGAAGAGGGATGTTGGCTTGTGGTTTAGGCAGTGTGCAAACTGTCATCAAGTGAAAGCCGAACATCAGAAGCCGAGTGGGTTGCTTCAGCCTTTAGAGATTCCAGTTTGGAAATGGGATTCAATATCCATGGATTTCATAAATGGGTTGCCAAGGTCAAATAGAGGAAATGAAGGTATATAGGTCATAGTGGACAGATTGACCAAGAGTGTCCATTTCATTCCAGTTAAGTCAACCAGGATGGCACATATATTAGCTAAGTTGTTCATGACGAATATTGTTAGACTACATGGAGTTCCTAGTAGTATAATCAGTGATAGAGATGCCTTATTCACTAGTGAATTCTGGAAGAGTCTACAGGAAGTGTTGGGTACCAAGCTTAATATGAGTACTGCATATCACCATTAGACAGACGGGCAAACAGAGAGAGTCAACCAGATACTCGAGGATTTTTTAAGAGCTTTTGTATTAGACTTTGTTGGATCTTGGGAAGATCACCTACATTTGGTTGAGTTTTCCTATAATAATAGCTATCAGACTAGTATAGGAATGACGCCTTTTGAAGCTTTGTATGGAAGGCTATGCAAATCACCAGGATGTTGGTTGGAGACTGGAGACAGATTAGTCTTAGGTCCGGATTTGGTTAGGGAGGCGTCAAAAAAGATTGAGTTGATCCAAGAAAGGATGAAGGAATCTCAGTCTAGACAAAAGAGTTATGTAGACAAGAGGCGTAAAGACCTAGAATTCTCAATTGGGGAAGGTTTTCATCAAGGTATCACCGATGAAGGGTGTGGTGCGATTTGGAAAGTCAGGGAAGTTAGCCCTGGGATATGTTGGTCCATTCCAGATTATAGAGAGGATTGGAAAGCTCGCATACAGAGTTGAGTTGCCAAGCAGTATGGCAGGTGTCCATAATGTATTTCATGTGTCCCATCTTCGAAAGTATGTGCATGATCCAGAGACTATTATTCCTCCGACAGGTTTGGAAGACTTGGTAGTAGAGCCTAATTTGACTTTTGTTGGACAACCAATTCCGGTTGTAGCGAGAGATGAGAAAAGATTGAGGAACAAGACAGTCAGGTTGGTGAAAGTTCAGTGGAGCGACAACGAGAAGGATTGTACTTGGGAGACAGAAGACATGATTCGAGATACTTATCCTGATATGCTTTAAGGGTATGTCTATATTAGATTTAAATAGATAATTGCTAGTCAGATAGGCTAGTATGGTTGTTAGGAGTTTTTATAGATGATTGCTATGTTTAGTATTTAGTCCTTACTAAATTTCGAGGACGAAATTCTTTAAAGGAGGAGCCAGTAACATCCCTAATTTTTGATAACATTATTCAAGAAATTTAATTAGATAAATTAAATAGAATAATGTAAGAATTAGATTGATAAGGAGATTGAGATTTGAATAAACCGTAAGAAGGTCGTGCTTAGAGTTAATTAAATGGGCTAAAAAGAGTTTATAAGCTAATTAATTTACATAAGGCCTTATAAGTGAATAGCCGCACCTATTATTCACGTACATTTTCATTTCTCACATCCATTCTTCATTTTCACAAACGCAAATCAAAAACCTAAAATAGAAGCCGACAATTGCAAAGAAGAAAAGGGGGAAAAATTTATTCAAGGCTAAGGATTAAAGCTCGGGGATTTATTCAACAACAAATCTCAAAGTCCTTATCATATATAAGGTGAATAATAATTTTATACCATCTCTATTTTATTCTATAATTATATGTTTTTGGATTTAAGATTAAATACGTTTTTATGATGTTTTGAATGATATGCTTGAACTATTACATGTTTGATTTAAATCAATTCATTTACATATGAATTCACACGGTTTTAAAGCAAAACCGATTGTTAATGATTTGAGAATGCCATGGAAAAATTATATATTATGTAAAACACGATTTTGGAGATGGGTTTCAATTTTCATAATTTTCCAAGCCATGGAAAATTTATTATGAATTTTCAAATGCAAATATGATAAAAATGGGTTTAAAATTAATATCAATTATTCAGGAAGAATTTGGGTCTGAAATTTTAATATGTTAGATAACATGATGGAAGTGAATTTCTATGATTTTTAGGGATTTTTCCTAATTGATTTGCTATGGAAAATAAAATATGTTCAAATGACTTATTTGCAATATTGGTTTTGCTTAATGGAAGGGCTTAAATGTTAATTTTTCCTTGATTTAGATCTGATAAATGAGGCAGTTATTTTCGTAAAGGATTTGAAAAGTTTTAAGGCAACCAATTAAAAGATTATAAATAGGCAGGTTAGTTATAAAGCAATTACTAAAATTAGAATGATTTCAGCCTTTATTCAGAAAAGTAGGTTCCACCTCCTTTAGTAGTGCCTTTCGACTCCAATGCTTCCACTTCGACTCCGCCAAAACCAACCCAGCCGATACCCACCTAGTCAAAACCAATACACAAGATATCACTTAGATGGTATGTAGTGGATTGGAGGAAAGATGGGAACCATGGTGTCGAAAGCAATGCTTCCGATGAGGTCGAAACCTTAGTTTTGTCTTAAAATGTTAAGTGCTTGCTTTGTTTTACTTAAAGCATTTGACGTAGTCAAAACATATGTTTTCAAAAGAGGTTTTTCTAAATAGATTTCGAAGGAGGTTTCCATACTATGTTTTAAAGTATTAGCTTTCGGATGAGTTCCTTTATTCTTAAATAAGACTTTCGAAGGTGATGGTTCCGACCTAGTCGAAACCTCGCTGTCGTTCATGTGCCTTTCGAGTGTATTGAAGTCATCAATGCTTTTGAAGGGTGCCTTTGTTTTAAACTTATACTAAGTCACTTCTTAAATACTTTCGAAAGGGTTCAGGGGTTTCGAAGCTAATATTGTCGAAAAAGGATTTCGATGCTATCTTTCAAATTTTTACTCAAAGGTTTTGCGCTTTCAAATAAATGGTTCCGACACCATCAAATTTTCCCCAAATAATTTTATTAAAGGTTTCGAAAGAGATACTTTCGTATGTAACCACTGTGACGTAAAAGATTTTTTTAAAAGTAAAACCCAATACTTTCGAAAGGGGTACTTTCATTGGTTTCAAAGCTATGTTTTAAGGTAATGTTTTGATACATTCAAAAGGTATATTTTGGTTTCGAAAGGAATAAGTTAAAGAGCTTCGAAAGGTATAAACTTAGGGTTTCGAAAATGATGTTTTAATGTTTCAAAACAAATAACCCAATCCCATTTTAAAGGAAAAACCATAGCATAAATATATAGTTTTGAAACGAAGTTTTTGAAGAAGTTTTCCTTGATTAATAGGTTAAAGGGATTAACCAAGTTTTATATAAAATGATTTCAAGGATATTTAACCACAGGTGCTGGTATTATTATGTTGTTATGATTGCTTCTTCATATATTTATTCACATTGTTATGAACCTGTAACGGTACTTTGGGGAAGGGCAGAATAACCAGCTAGGTTGATCCGATAGTGAATATAAGTTAAGGATGCTAAAATATTAACTAAAGATATTGGCATGGGCCAACAGTTTCACAGTAAGCCCATGAAAACTGTGTAAAGGAAAAGATATTCGCAGGGGCCAATAAGTTCATAACCAGCCCATGAAAACTATGATTTGATATTGGCAGGGGCCAATAGGTTTGTTGTTAGCCCATGAAAACTATATCTGGATTAAGATATTGAAAGAAGTTAATAGGTTCCTAGTCAACCTATGAAAACTAGGATAAGGTGAAGGATATTGGAGTTACCAATAGGTTCGGGAAGAACCCATGAAATAGTAACGATATTGGCAGGGGCTAATAGTTTCTCAGCGATCACATGAAAACTATGAAATCTGGCAGGGAGTCCATATACATTAAACAGGTTATTAGTAAGCCCATGAAAACTAGTAGGTTAATTGTGACCCTAGAAACTATAAATGAGATAGATAGTCAGAATGAATGAGGATGGATAATCCAGAATTAATTTACTTATTTGCATATAATCATATTGTTTTGTATTGTTTTTAACTATTGTGGATGCAGGAGCACAATATATGGTTTTATAAAGGTTTTAACATACTAGCGAGGGGAAAACTCGTTCAGCTAAGCGGCGTGGTCTCACTAGATATCTAAATGATTGAGATGATAGATTATTATTCAAACCAGGCTTTATGTCTGACTCGAAGTTTTTGTTTTCCCCTTAAACACTCGGGTGCTCAATTTAATTTGAGTAGTTTGAGGGTTAATGTTTCCAGGTTTTCTTTTAGACGAATAAAGCTTCCGGAGACGTGAAGGAGGCACGCTAGCTATTTAGGGTTCTTTTTATTCCGTTGTGTTTTGGTTGTAAAGGAAAATTTGTTTTATTGCATTATTTTATACTCTTATCAACCAAGGGGGCATCTTCATATGTCGCTCTTGGCGTATTTTGTATTAATTATATGTTATCTGAACGTGGTCTGTGTACTGAGATTATGTAATGAATTTGAAATATTTTGAAATGGAATGTGGAATTTGTTTGCTGTTTAAATTTTTTCCATATTCATGTGTTTTTGTATATCAATGTATCTAACCTTGCCATATTTGGTCGCCACGGATTAATAACTATGGATGACTACAACATCCTTGGTCGTCAGTTTTATGCCTCCAAGTAAGGGGATATTATAGTGCCCAAGTAATTGGTCACTAGCATTGTTTGGAAGTAGTTTAGTTCAAGTTGATCGTAGTTCATAGCATAATTGAAATTGAAATAAATCTTATTGATAAGTGAAGTAGTGTCGTATGCTCGCTATTCCACTTCGCCCTATCCTTACTCATCTGGAAGTCGAACGTAAGTGGTCCAAATTATAATCAAAGTTCTTTATTGATAGGGGTCGGATGTTCCCTACTCGACATTCTACGGGGCTTATACATATTGTTGAAACTTTCCTTTCAGGATCAGCTTTCCGATCAAATCTCAGAGGTGTTTGTAATCGTTGGTGTTATGACCATGTGTATCTTGAAATATATAGCATTTGCCAGATTTCTTCTGGGTTTTGGTGGACTCTCTCGAGGCTGGTTTCCGGTACTGCTCTGAGTCGTTAGTCTCCAAGTAGATATTTTTGATTGAATCATTCAAAGGAGTACATGAGTTAAATTTTTGGGATTTTGGGTCGTCTTCTAGAATCTGAGTCCTCATCTGAGGCCTCAATGATGCCTTCGCTTCGAATTCCTTCAGCCAACGGGCCTGCATCATTCTTTCTCCTAGTCCGCTCTACCTCCTCCTTACTTAGGTTCTGGTTCAATCTGTAACAAAAACAATCGAAGGTCATAGGAGGCTCTCCAACTTACCAGTCGCCAAAGTCTGTATTGGGGTCGATGCCGCTTATCAATGCTATCAGTATGATATTCTCCCTAGGATTGCTCACTTGAGTGACGACGATGTTGAATCTCTACAGGATGTCTTTGAGCGGCTCACCTTGGCGTGTGGCATAAATTGGATAATGACATCACATCCTTGGCGTGATTCGCATGCATCTTGAATTGCTCGACAAACTTTTGATCTGGTTGATTGGATGAGGAGATGGACCTGGGTGGTAGCTACATAAACTGCATGGTCGTTATTCTTTCGAGGAATATGGGAAAATATCTGTGTTTGATTGCATCCGTTGCTCTAGCGGGATCCATGTCCACTCGTACTCCATGAGATGTTGTCGGAGGTCTATATTCACAGAATACGCTGTCATGGTCGACACATTGAATCTCCTCAGATATTCTGCATGCTGAACGGCTTCGATGAATAGGTTTCGACTGGGAGATATGGTCCAATTGTCATTAGTCTAGTCTATTTTCAAGTTACGGCTGCTTGTAATGCTTGTGAATGTTGTATGCATGATTTTCCAACGTTTGAATGGTTGAGAATGTTGATTGAATGGCGAATTGGTTAGGATGGGGTCGCTGATCGGTGATGATCCCTAAACTTTCACCCAAACGAGGTGCGATCCATATAAGGCAGTCAGAAGGGCCTCTTGAGGTTGCACACTAAGTTTCAAGTCATTTGGAGTCTGTATTCCAAAGTTATGAGCAAAGCAAGATGGACCAGTTGTAACAACCTAGTTTTTAAGTGGTAATTAATTTAAGATAATAATAGTAATTAAATTAATTAAAGTGGAATTGGGAGATATTTAGAAACGGGCTTGAAATTATTAAATAAAGTATTTAAATTGTGAAATTTTAATATCTAAAAGTTTAAATAAGTTAAAATGTGGAAAATAGTAATTTATAAAATTGATAGAAATGAATGAATAAAATTATAGGAAATGATTTTTACTAAATAGTTAATAATATAATTGGTATGAAATAATTAGTGCAATGTAATTAGTTTGCTTTGGGCTAGAAATGGTAATTGTCTCATGAATTAAAGTTTGAATATATATATATATATATATATAAGTTGAATTACTTAACAAACAAAGCCCAAGCCCATGAAAAACAAACCCATAAATCTACTCTAGAATTTTCCAATTCCAGACTTTTCTCTCCTCTCCATTTTAAATTCACGTATATACACACTTTGCATCATCATCATTCACCTTATTCCTGAAGCCAAAAATGCACCACTGTATCACAACTTTAAAATTGAGAATTAAATCTAATAAATTAGTATAAATCACCAAATTAAAGAATATTTACCTCAACATCCATAGATGCATATGACGATAGCAGAGCAAGTTTATCGATGGAAGACTGGGAGCTTTAATGTGCGATAGTAAAGTTGAGTTCGAGCGTGCGTGTTAACAGAAAGAGGAAGAAGGAACGCTGGTGTCACGTAAGTTAAATTCAACTCACACACCTATGTCGATTAAGTCTCACATCTATTTCATATATATACAGTGCCATGTCATGTCATGGGTATTAGGTTCAGTTTACAATCATTCAAACTGAGATTCGACTTCCGTCTACAAGCGATCACCATCACACCGAACAAGCCTCCACCGTTCGACTTATGATGGCCATTGGTCAACCGGCCGGCTTTTGTTCATTGAACTTTCTCGTGGTGCAGCTGTTCGCCTAGGTGGGTAATCTCTATCGTGAACTTGCGAACTCCTGTACATATGGGTTCTGGATCTTCATACATGGGTACATCTACTATTTGCCTTTCATGTACTAGTAGTTATTTTGATCTTGTTTGTTGAGTGGTATCCTATGCTTTGATATTACCTACTTACTTATCTTGCTTTCATAAGCCTGTTGATATTTTATAATTGATATATTTACTGGGGTTTTAACTTTAAGAAGTCAAACTCAGTAGTGCTAGCACGAAAAGAAAAAAAACTTTTTGAAATCTAGGGTTTCCTTCAGCCATGGGGGAAAATCATTTCCCTCACCAAATTTCCTCAAATTTCTCCTATTCTTCTTCTCAAATCAGACCACCTGAGGCTTCTCACATCAGTAAGCCATTAGGGGTTGTCAACATTGATGATGATGGTTTTAAAATAGTCCAATCCAAACAGCAAAAAAGAAGAGAGGCCAAGAAATCTCAGGAGTTGCTACCGGTTCCAAATAAAGACAACAGAAAAGGCAGAGATGGTCAGAATCCAACCATCCAAAATGCAAAGAAAGGTGAAATGTTGCCGACGCAAAGGAAACCGATAGCCATCTCACTGAATAGAGAGCAAGGCCGGAAATCTTGGGTTGATATTGTTGCTGATCAGCCTTAAGAACCCAATGATGAAGATTGCAATCTAGAGCATTTTGCACCAATCAAGATCAACAATAAGAAGTATGGTTTGGTAAGGGAAGAAGTATGTAAAAGGGCAACTGAATCACGGAATAATTCTGTTCTTGTGTATGTAGTGGGTACCAAACCATACTACTTATTTTTTAAATCATATATACAAAGATTCTGGAATCCGATCAGGGATTTTGAAATCTTTACCAGAGAGAATGGATTCTTTCTAGTAAAATTCAAAGAATCTCAAGATTGCTCTTCAGTTTTAAAAAATGGACTATATTTCTACAATGGCAAACTCATCATAGTGAGAAAGTGGTCTGATTTCTTGAAAATGGACAGAGACATGTTAACGTCTATGCCAATTTGGGTAAGATTACCCTGTGTTAATCTAAAGCTATTGGACAAAGAGGCTTTCAATGTCATGGCAAGTATTATAGGAAAACCCATTAAAATGGATGCAGCCACAACTTCGAAGACGAGATTGAATTACGCTCGCCTTCTCGTAGAAGTATCTGTAAATGCTGAACTTCCCAATGGAATCTACCTTTCTTGGTATAATGGAGAAAAAATTACCCAAAAATTTGAATATGAATGGGTCCCGCCTAAGTGCAATGTCTGCAAATGTTTTGGTCACACTAGAGATCAATGTAACTCAAAACAGGCATGGGTCCCAAAGAGCAATATTCAAGAAACTCAAGATGAAGAAATTTCAAATTCAGAGCCAAGAATTCATTCAATAGTACAAAAGCATATTGCATCAGCAGAAGATAATGATCGTATCAACCAAACAGGTATCATTTCTGACCAAAGAAGTAATAACAGTGTGCTCTCTAATCAGGATGATCAGGTCATTGCTGGGGAAGTTCATCTTATAAGAAATGAAATCATATCAAAGGGAAAAAATGCGGAGCAATAAAGAAGTGGGCGAAAAGCATACAATGGTCTTAGAATCTATAACCCCACCAGTTACAGATTCTTGTTTAATTACAAAAAATGATGATTCACACAATAATGATAAAGGAAATGAAGATCATCAGCATTCTGCAATTCTTGATATAGAAAAGCCTACTGAAACAGCCCCTCCACCTAAGCAGGCTACACTGGTTGAGGAGCATGACTCAACTATGCCTCACACTGCTGATCCATTTGATATATCTCTTATTAAAATTCCTGAAGGTACCAATAACTCTGGAGAAGAAATGGAAATGGTGGATGATGTTGATCAGTTTGATATATCTGAACTGCATATACCAAAAACAAAGGCTATTAGTAAGAGCAAGGGTAATAAAGAGAAGAAAGCTTTTAAACAAAAATACATATCTATAAATCCAGATTGGGATGAAATGTCAACCAGTTTAAAAGCTAAGAGTGTGGATAATAAGAGGAGAGGTAAGGGTACTACAGTGTCAGGTACCATTTAAATTTCCTTTTATTAATTTATATATATGTCTATATTTGCTTGGAATGTCAGGGGGATGAATTCCCCTGCTAAACAGTCTGATATCTTATATATGATTAACATTTATAAACCTACCATCATAGCTCTCTTAGAAAATAAAATGAATGATGATAATTATGACAAATTTTGTCTTAAGCTGTCTAGTAACTGGAAATCCACAAATAATAATGATTGTGACTGTAAAGGAAGAATCATTGTTATATGGGACTCTAATATCTGGACAAACTTAAAAATTAATAAAAACAAACAATTTATAGATTGTCAGTTTAAAAATATTGGTGGTTTCCTTATTCAAGTTACTAGTGTATATGGTAGTAATTTTGAAAATGAAAGAAATGAACTATGGTATAATCTGACAAACTTGAATTCTAAGTATAATTTTCCGTGGATTATATTGGGTGATTTTAATACTGTTTTTCATGTTTCAGAAAAATTTGGAGGAAGTAAAATTCCTAAAAGTAAATTTGATAGGGTAAATAATTTTTTTATTAAACACTGGTCTTATGGAACCAACTATTAGTGGGAATAAATATACTTGGAAGTATGGTGTGGCTAAGAATATCCATTGTAAGTTAGATAGAATTTTAATCAACAAAGAATTCTCAAGTTTTTCCAAGACTTTATTTGTTCAACCCTAGAACAAAATTCTAGTGATCATACTCCTCTAATTATAAATCTTTTTACCACTGAGAATTTAAATAAAAAAGTATCTCCTTTTAGATTTAAAAACAGTTGGGTTTTAGAAGAGGATTTTAAAACTTTGATGGATAATAGTTTAAATTTTTCTTGCGTTGGCACTAAACAATTTCAATTTAGTACGCTTTTGAACAATATTAAATTCAATATTAAGAAATGGAATAAGAATAATTATTTAAATAATAATAGACTGGATTATTTAAGAAAGGAAGGAAAATTTTTACAAAATCTGGCAGACGTTAATCCAGAAGATAAGGATATTGCCATCAATTTTTTTAATAATCAGAAAAAATTATCTACTGAAATTTATAAAAATGCAGTTAATGCTAAGCAAAAAGCAAAGGTAGATTGGTTAACTCTTGGTGATGATTGCACAAAATTTTTTATGCTAAAATGAGCAATAGAAAGCATATTAATAATATTGGTAACATCATAGATAATTCAGGTAATCTTTCTAATGCTTATGTCAAAATTGTTAATGAAGCTGTTGAGTATTATGAGAAGTTATTCTTTAATGAGAATGTTGAAACAAATTTTCCTCATATTATAATTGCAAAAACATTTTGAAAGAGAATGCTTCAGATATTTTACTTGCTCCTATTTCATTAGAGGAAATAAAACATATTATTTTTAATGCTGGTGATAATAAAAGTCCAGGCCCAGATGGATTTAATGCAAAGTTTTACAAGAATCAATGGGATAATATTAAGAATCAAATTTATGAAGTCAGAAATGAATTTATGGATAAAGGTAAAATTCTTAAAAGCATCAATCACACATTTATTACTTTAATCCCTAAAAAGAAAAATCCTTCTAATATTGGAGACTATAGACCTATTTTGTAACGACCCATAAATTTTGATTGGTTTTAATAACGTATTTAACTGAATTTTTTTGAAATTTTAAATAATTGAATTTTGAAATAAAATTTATTAATTGGAATACGTCTATTTTAATATAGCAACTGGTAAATTTTCATCTGATAATACTGAAGTTGATTTTTGTGAAATTTTATTTCAATTTAAATCAGTTAATAATAGTTGAATTTAAAAATATTCCAAAACCTTAATCTGTCAACATGATAAAAATTATTTGGAACACTCTGAGTCGGACTGCGAAGTTCGTTTCACGAAATTCGGACGTTTCTAGCTCCGTTTGGATTTTTCCGTATGGAATAGTAGCATTTTCGGTATCGATTATCGACTTTTGATTGGATGATCATACCACTAATATTTGTATAACGTTTTGATTGTCCCGTCGTGCTGATCTCTACATTATATTAAATTATGTGCTTTGAAGTCCGGTACGCGACGAAACCGTGCAACGGGTCACCGTATCGGTACGTTTTGATCCTTTGAATTCCTCTATGCATTCACTTGCCAACGGTCGAAATTCGAACGGTCATTATCGTTTATTATTCCCAGTAGCCTTGTGCATGACTTTTTCCATTCAAACTAATCTGGTTCGAGCTCTGCCTTTACATTCTTTCGGTTGAAAATATAAATTATTTGGGTGGTACGTTTTCTTTTCCTTATTTGCTAAACTGCTCACTTGCTCTCTCCATTTATTTTTGTCGGTTAATAAACGTTTACATTCATTTCTTCTCCTCCCTTCTTTTTTCCATTTCTTTCTCATTCTTCCATGTTCCTCTGCATTTTCCTCTTCCTGGCCGATCAACTCAACAAACCCGATCCGCTCCTCCACCTTTCTATTCTCTGATCTGCTACTTTGTTTTTCCCTTTGTTATTCCCTATAGCCGAACCCCCTCGACCTCAACAATCTTCTCCTCCACTCGCCCAAGCCGAGAAGCCTGACTCCACCAGAATCTGATCCACCCTGCTCCTCACCGCATCACACCTCCAGAAATCGCCCACTGCTCCGCCTTCCTCACTACCACACAACCACCTTCTTCCCAGTCTCGCCGAAGCCATCACCTCCCTCACCGCCTAGAACTCATCTTTGTAACCAATCTCTGATAGTACTTGAGGTTCATGTATGTATTCTTAAATTTATATTTGAACATAAAACATATATGAAATTGTTCCTACTTGTATTTTTCGTGAATAGATATATGTATCTAAAACTGTTTTCAAAGTATATAATTATACTATATTTGTGTTTCAAATGTTTAAATTATATGATATGTTATATTATAACGGATTTTGGTATTGATATATTTGTAAAATATAAGGCTTATATATATTAGTTATACATACTGTCAGGTTTAGTCTATATTATATATATATATAGTTTGCATATACTACATAAGTTTATATTATCCGTGAGTTATTTATATATGTAATATAAATTTTACTTAGAGTATTATTATATTAAAGGGTTATAATACATGTCTGTTAGGGTATAAGAGCTTTATATCAGCAACTTATATATGTTTATAAGGTTTCATTTTGTTTTTTTTAAAAGTGTTTTAATATATGTTATGTATATTGATATTAGTATAGTGGACTGTGTATATATTTTAAAGTTCGGTTGTGGTTATACATATAGGATCTAGTACAAAAACTTTATAACCTATTATTTATATTATAATATAAGCTGAGTAGTTATATGTATGATGCGTATATTTTAAAATGTGTGTGGAGGTGTATAAATTTTACTGTTCGTATGTGTGTGGGTTTCATATGTTAATATATGTGTTAGTGTCTATGTATTGTTTATGTAAAGTATAAATTTTAAATTTTAAATCACAGGGTTGCATATAATAGTATCTTCGAGCAGTTGTTTATATGTATATAATGTTTATAAAGTTATTAGTTCTTGTACATGTTTTGCCTACATACCAGTTTCAAAGCCGATATATATAACTTTATATTTATTTACAGTGTTTTGATTTTTATTGTTATAGATTGCGTGAGATATACTGTTTGTTAGTGTACAGATTTTATAATATTTTGGTTTTTACTATTTAAAAATTTATATGTATATATATTTGGTTTTTGAAATGTATGGGTAGGGCAGTGTTTTTTATACGAGGTATGGATATATATATTAAGCGGGTATATTTGTAAATATAATTATATATATTGTATAGTTATGTGTTGTTTATATGTTAATTTATAATCTTTTAATCTGCTAGGTATATATATGTTTATGTGAATTATTTTATCTGCTATAAGTCTATATATGTATGTAAGTATTTTTCAATTTTTTTATAAGTATATATATATATATATATTTGGATTTATTTCAAAAATATAATGTACATATATATATGTTTGATTTTATATGTGTTTTAATTTGAAATCATGGATTTGAAAATATATATATATATATATTTCATTGAATATATGTTGAATTTAGCATATGATTTTACATATATAGTTTCATATACAAGTTCACTTTTATCAAATTTTCTTCATCGATCCAGTTTTGATTTGATTTCGGCAATTTCTATTGATCAGCATTGTTCGTCGATTCGAGCTCAATCTTGCCTTAGTTTGAGATTCGTGCCTTGATTTCGTAACTCAACTTCATTGTGTATCTATCTAGCCTCGAAAGGTGAGCAATCACTCACGATTAACGTTCTTATATTTATTAAATTTGATTTCAATTGAAACGACAATTGAAATATGCTGCTGTAGTTATTTAAATTGTTATATATGCTATTATCTGTAACTGTTCACATGTGGGATATGACACCATATCCTGTTTATATTATGTTGTTATTGATGATATATGCCTGTTGTTGTATTTTATATTATCTGTTATCACTCTGCAAGTTCCTTGTTAGTATAGAATTCACTATGGGTTGAAATGATACATACACGAACGGACTTTAGAATAGGAGAAAATCGTTATGGGTTGAAATGATAAACCCAAGCGATTTTCGTTTGAATTGAATTGGGATTATGGGTTGAAAGGATATCTACCCGTATATATTTAAATTACGGATTGAAATGATAAATATCTGTATCACTTAACCATATGATAGATATATATATACAGACACCGTTGGTCCATATATATAAATATTTTGAAAATAAATTCTATGGATTTGGGAAGAAATATATGGTTTTAATAAATGTTCATTCTTAAATTATTATATATAAATGGTAATGATATATATATATATATAGATTTAATTTAATTAAGATTGATATAATACATATAACATGGTCAAGCATTTAAATTTGTGTTTCAAAATAGATTTTGGTAATAATTTGAATAAGTTTAGGTTGGGAAGATAATTTTATTTAATTAAACCGATTTGAAACTTATTGAAATTGAGATTTAAGATATGATTTATAACTTGGGTTTGATTTAAGCAATTTAATGAGTATTTCTTGTTTAAATATATTTAAGGAAATATTTAGTAAAAATGTAATTTAAGGCTAGTTAAATGATATTGAATTTATTAAGTGAATATTCCCTGATTAAATAATAATGAAGTTAAATCAAGAGGTATATGAAACTGTTAAATTTAACTTTGAAATGTTGAATATTAAAGCTTTGAAATATATTGGAAATTTAAATGGTCTATTGAGAACTGAATTGAATTGATGAACTGAGCTTTGAACAAATTTGAATTTGGAATTTGAGTTGATTTGAAGCAATTTGTGAGACTTAAGGAAATTATAAATACTTTACTTTATAAATTATTTAACCTATATATACTATTTTGGAAAATAGATATATTTGAAATGAAATGATATTTGGGTTTGAAGAATAAATTAATTTGAAATGACCATGGTGTTATAGTGTATATTTCTACCTTGTAGATAGTTCCGCAGATCCTTAGAGGATGGTTATCCCAAACATCCTCTGAGTTACTTGTATTTCAGTTGATATTTCACTTGAGTTGGATTTATTTATATAAGAATGTTAATCCTGACTCGAGTGTTTTGTGTTTGCTTTACGCTCGGGTCAGACCGAGTGATACAGCATTCGAGACTCACCTTTGGAGTTTGGAGCTTCCTTTGGAGATCCAACTATCACCTCAGCTTTCAGCTTTTCTAGTTGATTTGTTTAGAGAAGTCATCTGTTGTACTGGAGACTTCACTGCATTTGAGATATTCTGTTGTATTTTATTTCTAACTCTGATGTTTATATAGTAGCTTCATGAACTACTATTTTATCTATTCCGCTGCGTATTATTGTATTACTCTGTGTCTATGATTCTGTGATTGATTTATTTACTGTATATGCTGAGTTTTGCCAAATTTTAAATTAACACTCCACTGTTTTGAAGTATTCGAGTCCGACATGTGTGGATTATTGTTGATTTGAATGGTCCAAAATAGTGGGTCGTTACAGTTGGTATCAGAGCTTTGGCTCTAGGCGAAACTTAGCATATATTGTAAATTTATTTACAGAATCACTTTCGTTCGAGTTTAATCTCTTCCATTTGACTCGATTTCCTTTGAACTTTGGAACGTTTTTTGCGGTTCCAAAATTCATTCTTGTCTCTCCCTATTTGTATTCTTTTGATTCTGGAGTATCCCATAACTCCACTTCGAATGTTCTCTATAAGAATAGGATCCCACCAATCTTTGAATGATTTGTGAAGGGGTGAAACTCCTTCACAATTGGCATTGATTCACCGGAGATTTCTATATCTTTGGTTTAGATGCTGCAATCTCTTGCGATCGAATGTTGGTTTTTCTTGGAATTCTGCATCGATCTTGTTCTTGAAGTCACGGTTGACCCGGTTAAGGTCGCCCGCGATTTATATAAGTATATTCATCTTCTATTTTGAAATTTAATTATCTCATCTTCGTTCGAGCTTATCTTCGAATCATAATTCTATTTGATTAAGAGTTCCTCTAATTTGAATCTCTATCTTTGTTTGAAATCCATTCTTAAATCATCATTTGAAAAATCGAGTTTGTTTGTATTTGGAATTTGTTTTATATATCGAAATTATTATTTTGATAAGTATGATTATATTATATATATAAAAGTGAAATGTTTTTGATAATGATTATATACCCTTTTTAAAATGAGAATTTGAGGTTTAGAAAGGATTTGTAATTTTGAAAAAAATTATATAAGAAATTTGATTTATCTAAAATGATTTATAACTAAAGGATATTTAAATTTGAAATTCGAGAATTGAACTCCGGTATTTTGAAATTGGTTTTAAGATTTTGAATTATATAATAATAATATGATTTAAAAGTATTTTCCGAATAAGAAATGTTCAAATGATTTTAATGAGTTTGAATGATTTCGAAGAAATTTCAAAAGAAGTTTGAGAAAATAGAAGTCCAGAACTCACTTATGTCGCTGGAAAATAATTTCGGTGATGAGTGCACGCATCATCGACATTGATTTTCGAGTTTCATAGTGGAGGAGAGGCCACTTTAGTAGCATTGCTACGCGAGTGATTTTGCGAAACCAATTTTGATTTCAAAATTTTGAAGTATGATTTGATATTCGAAAGATATATGTATATGTATTTGAAACGATTTGAAATGAGCCGGTGTTCAGTCCTCGAGTTTTGGATTTGATATAACCCTATCTAATAAAATTGATTTACTGATTTGTTGCTGATTTCCAACTCTTGAATTTGGAAATGATTTCTTCAATTATTTTGAAGGTTCGAGCACTTCCAAATCAAGGTTAACTTTTCAAAGCTAAGAAATTTTGAAAAGTATAAAGTATATAAGGTTGGTATATTTGTTTAAAGT
Source organism: Allium fistulosum (assembly GCA_030737815.1). NCBI lineage: Eukaryota > Viridiplantae > Streptophyta > Magnoliopsida > Asparagales > Amaryllidaceae > Allium > Allium fistulosum. The sequence continues at coordinate 629,093,693 of CM060903.1, read as the reverse complement.
ATGTAGTAATATGATTTAAATAAGTGGAAACTGTTTTGTTAAGTAAATGAATAAGGCTATTTTGAATTTTTATAATATGAAATTTAGATTTGAAATGTCTTGAAAAGAATTTGGTCTTCAATATATTTTGAATAAAAATTTAGTTAAATGTTTTAATTGGGTAACATCTTTATAAAACTATATATTTAACAAGTTGGAATAGAAACATAAGTTGTATGTATGCTGTTTTATTCGCATAATTGATTTGATCCAAGTTTGAGTACACAAGTTCGAGGTGAATTACACCATTTCGTGTTAGGATTTTTCATTCGATTCTTGATGGCGAATATTTGATATGGATTTTGGGCTTGATTCTAGAATTCTCTATCATATTATATGGCTATACAAGGAGACTGATGGCTTCTAGTCGAGAAACCATATTGAAATCCGCATTAGGGAAGTCGAATGGACAATACTAGTTCGAAAGCGAACTTGTGTGATCGAGCGAGCGATCAAATGTGATTTTGCGAAATAATGACGTATGCACATCTTACATTCTAATATCATTGATATATTGTGACGCTGAAATTGAAAGCCGTCGGGTTAGAATATCTTTGCTTACTAAAAGAAAATTTCCAATTTAAATTACAAAGATATATAACCCATAAAAGCAAAGATATTCAATTCCTTATGGCTCTTCATACAGCGAAATTTATTTTGTAAAATTTGATCCTTATATAAGATGGACCTTATGTAGGTATAAGATTGATTTTGAAAACCATTGATTTTGGAAATGAATTAGTTGACTTAAATGATATTGATTTAGAAACTTGGATTATTTTCTAAATTTATTATGTTGGAAACTTTGAAACTAAAGATATTTGAATTGAGAAGAAATAATTTAGTGGGATTGTATATGATTTTGAAACTGAACTGATATTGAAACAAATTGAAATTTGAGAACCTTATTTTTTTACTAAATACCTGATTTGGGAGTTATCGAACTTATATAAAAATTTGGTTTGTATAAGTATGATGTTGATTCGAAAACTATGGATTTGAAAAGGTACTCAATTTGAAAAGTGAAATCTTATATAATTGAAGTCTATATAAGTGTGATTTGATATACTTTTGATTTTGGAAAGGTATTTGATTTGAAAATTTAATCTTATATATAATGGACTTTATATAAGTATGATATTTGAACGTGATTTGAAAAGGTACTATATGATACATATTTTCGAAGTGAAGATATGAAAAGTGCCTTCTGCTTGATATCCGCTTTGTGGCCACATTGTGGATTCATTCTATCGATATTCTCTGATTTTTGGTTTTCCGGATATGATACTCGAGTTTCCATCGAATTCCATGGCGTTACCCATGGTCTTACGAACACGGATGCATAGCGCAACTGCCTGGCTGAGATGGCCTAGGGGTACGGATTGTTTCCTGGGGGATCCAGGCGTAACCATTGTGTATCCTGCATCTATATAGGTGGCATTAGTAGCGAAACCGCCTGGCTGAGATGGCCTAGGGGTACGGATTGTTTCCTGGGGGACCCACGCGTAACCATTGTGTATCCTGCATTCTACTAGTCATCATGGCGTAACTCGCAGGGCTGAGAAAGCTTACAGATATGGATTGTTTCCTGGGGGATCCAGGCGTAATCATTATGTATCTGCGAACCATGGTTAGACAAAGGTTTTGTTTGTTTTGTTCGGATTGTACTTTCCATATCTGTTTTTAAAGGTTTTTCCAGTATTTTCACTGGGTGTTGAAACAGGTCTACTAAGTACCTGGAGAATTCTAGCTTTGCGCCTGATCAACGCACTGCCAGAGTCTACAGGAACGAGGATAAACTTGTTGAAACATCGAGTTATAAAGTATTTTGAAAGGAAAATTGGTTTCGATATAAAGTATGTTATTATAAAAGTATTTTCAACAAAGAAATTTTGTATTAACCTTTGAAATTGAAATATTGTGGTTTTAAATTAATTATTCCTGCCTGATACTATTCTTTTGAATCTACCTTATCTACTCAGCTTTATTCATTCACCTATATTCTGTTTTTCCAAATCCTCCTTCTTTTCCTTGTTGACTATATCCTTTTAAATATTGTTTATTTATATACTATATGGTTTGATAAAAAAAAATTGTGTTATAAATATTTTAGAAGTTATTAATTAAATAAAACATATTTAAAGTAAATGATTATTGATTTATTAATAATATTTGAAAAGTATTTTAGATAGAATTAATAAATTTATGAATTATGGATTTAATGTTTTCAATAGCTTCTTTGTAAATATAAGTAATAATGTAAATAATTGCTTTCAAATAGTTTTCATATATTTATAAAGGTGTTATTTAAACATATAAATAGTATTTATAAAGGAAGCAAGAAATTTTACAGATGGGTTTTGGAAGGTATTAAAGTATTAAAGATAATTGAATTGAAAATGAAGTTTTCAAATGAATATTTCAAGTAAAATTTATATAGTTTAAATTAATTGTTTATCCTTATCTCTTAATCTATTTTTCTATCTGGTTGTTTCTATTCTCTTACCTCCTCCCTTTTGGGGGACGAAAAGTTTTGAGTGGGGGAGAGTGTAACGACCCATAAATTTTGATTGGTTTTAATAACGTATTTAACTGAATTTTTTTGAAATTTTAAATAATTGAATTTTGAAATAAAATTTATTAATTGGAATACATCTATTTTAATATAGCAACTGGTAAATTTTCATCTGATAATATTGAAGTTGATTTTTGTGAAATTTTATTTCAATTTAAATCAGTTAATAACAGTTGCATTTAAAAGTATTCCAAAACCTTAATCTGTCAACATGATAAAATTTATTTGGAACACTCTGAGTCAGACTGCGAAGTTTGTTTCATGAAATTCGGACGTTTCTAGCTCCATTTGGATTATTCCGTACGGAATAGTAGCATTTTCGGTACCGATTATCGACTTTTGATTGGATGATCGTACCACTAATATCTGTATACCATTTTGATTGTCCCGTCGTGCTGATCTCTGCGTTATATTAAATTATGTGCTTTGAAGTCCGGTACGCGAAGAAACCGTGCAACGGGTCACCGTATCGGTACGTTTTGATCCTTTGAATTCCTCTGTGCATTCACTTGCCAACGGTCGAAATTCGAACGGTCATTATCGTTTATTATTCCCAGTAGCCTTGTGCATGACTTTTTCATTCAAAATAATCTGGTTCGAGCTCTGCCTTTACTTTCTTTCGGTTGAAAATATAAATTATTTGGGTGGTACGTTTGCTTTTCCTTATTTGCTAAACTGCTCACTTGCTCTCTCCATTTATTTTTGTCGGTTAATAAACGTTTACATTCATTTCTTCTCCTCCCTTCTTTTTTCCATTTCCTTATCATTCTTCCATGTTCCTCTGCATTTTCCTCTTCCTGGCCGATCAACTCAACAAACCCGATCCGCTCCTCCACCTTTCTCTTCTCTGATCTGCTACTTTGTTTTTCCTTTTGTTATTCCCTGTAGCCGAACCCCCTCGGCCTCAACAATCTTCTCCTCCACTCGCCCAAGCCGAGAAGCCTATCTCCACCAGAATCCGATCCACCCTGCTCCTCACCGCATCACACCTCCAGAAATCGCCCACTGCTCTGCCCTCCTCACTACCACACAACCGCCTTCTTCCCAGTCTCGCCCAAGCCATCACCTCCCTCACCGCCTAGAACTCATCTTTGTAACCGATCTCTGATAGTACTTGAGGTCCATATATGTATTCTTAAATTTATATTTGAACATAAAACATATATGAAATTGTTCCTGCTTGTATTTTTCATGAATAGATATATGTATCTAAAACTGTTTTCAAAGTATATAATTATACTATATTTGTGTTTCAAATGTTTAAATTATATGATATGTTATATTATAACGGATTTTGGTATTGATATATTTGTAAAATATAAGGCTTATATATATTAGTTATACATACTGTCAGGTTTAGTCTATATATTATATATATAGTTTGCATATACTACATAAGTTTATATTATCCGTGAGTTATTTATATGTGTAATATAAATTTTACTTAGAGTATTATTATATTAAAGGGTTATAATACATGTCTGTTAGGGTATAAGAGCTTTATATCACCAACTTATATATGTTTATAAGGTTTCATTTTGTTTTTTTAAAAGTGTTTTAATATATGTTATGTATATTGATATTAGTATAGTGGACTGTGTATATATTTTAAAGTTTGGTTGTGGTTATACATATAGGATCTAGTACAAAAACTTTATAACCTATTATTTATATTATAATATAAGCTGAGTAGTTATATGTATGATGCGTATATTTTAAAATGTGTATGGAGGTGTACAAATTTTACTGTTCGTATGTGTGTGGGTTTCATATGTTAATATATGTGTTAGTGTCTATGTATTGTTTATGTAAAGTATAAATTTTAAATTTTAAATCACAGGGTTGCATATAATAGTATCTTCGAGCAGTTGTTTATATGTATATAATGTTTATAAAGTTATTAGTTCTTGTACATGTTTTGCCTACATACCCGTTTCAAAGCCGATATATATATAACTTTATATTTATTTACAGTGTTTTGATTTTTATTGTTATAGGTTGCGTGAGATATACTGTTTGTTAGTGTACAGATTTTATAATATTTTGGTTTTTACTGTTTAAAAATTTATATGTATATATATTTGGTTTTTGAAATGTATGGGTAGGGCAGTGTTGTTTATATGAGGTATGGATATATATATATATTAAGCGGGTATATTTGTAAATATAATTATATATATTGTATAGTTATGTGTTGTTTATATGTTAATTTATAATCTTGTAATCTGCTAGGTATATATATGTTTATGTGAATTATTTTATCTGCTATAAGTCTATACATGTATGTAAGTATTTTTCATTTTTTTTATAAGTATATATATATATATATGGATTTATTTCAAAAATATAATGTATATATATATATATGTTTGATTTTATATGTGTTTTAATTTGAAATCATGGATTTGAAAATATATATATATATATATATATATATATATATATTTCATTGAATATATGTTGAATTTAGCATATGATTTTACATATATAGTTTCATATACAAGTTCACTTTTATCAAATTTTCTTCATCGATCCAGTTCTGATTTGATTTCGGCAATTTCTATTTATCAGCCTTGTTCGTCGATTCGAGCTCAATCTTGCCTTAGTTTGAGATTCGTGCCTGGATTTCATAACTCAACTTCATTGTGTATCTATCTAGCCTCGAAAGGTGAGCAATCACTCACGATTAACGTTCTTATATTTATTAAATTTGATTTCAATTGAAACGACAATTGAAATATGCTGCTGTAGTTATTTAAATTGTTATATATGCTATTATCTGTAACTGTTCACATGTTGGATATGACACCATATCCTGTTGTTTATATTATGTTGTTATTGATGATATATGCCTGTTGTTGTATTTTATATTATCTGTTATCACTCTGCAAGTTCCTTGTTAGTATAGAATTCACTATGGGTTGAAATGATACATACCCGAACGGACTTTAGAATAGGAGAAAATCGTTATGGGTTGAAATGATAAACCCAAGCGATTTTCATTTGAATTGAATTGGGATTACGGGTTGAAATGATATCTACCCGTATATATTTAAATTACGGATTGAAATGATAAATATCCGTATCACTTAACCATATGATAGATATATATACAGACACCGTTGGTCCATATATAAAAATATTTTGAAAATAAATTCTATGGATTTGGGAAGAAATATATGGTTTTAATAAATGTTGATTCTTAAATTATTATATATAAATGGTAATGATATATATATATATATTTAATTTAATTAAGATTGATATAATACATATAATATGGTTAAGCAATTAAATTTTTGTTTCAAAATAGATTTTGGTAATAATTTGAATAAGTTAAGGTTGGGAAGATAATTTTATTTAATTAAACCGATTTGAAACTTATTGAAATTGAGATTTAAGATATGATTTATAACTTGGGTTTGATTTAAGCAATTTAATGAATATTTCTTGTTTAAATAAATTTAAGGAAATATTTAGTAAAAATGTAATTTAAGGCTAGTTAAATGATATTGAATTTATTAAGTGAATATTCCCTGATTAAATAATAATGAAGTTAAATCAAGAGGTATATGAAACTGTTAAATTTAACTTTGAAATGTTGAATATTAAAGCTTTGAAATATATTGGAAATTTAAATGGTCTATTGAGAACTGAATTGAATTGATGAACTGAGCTTTGAACAAATTTGAATTTGGAATTTGAGTTGATTTGAAGCAATTTGTGAGACTTAAGGAAATTATAAATACTTTACTTTATAAATTATTTAACCTATATATACTATTTTGGAAAATAGATATATTTGAAATGAAATGATATTTGGGTTTGAAGAATAAATTAATTTGAAATGACCACGGTGTTATAGTGTATATTTCTACCTTGTAGATAGTTCCGCAGATCCTTAGAGGATGGTTATCCCAAACATCCTCTGAGTTACTTGTATTTCAGTTGATATTTCACTTGAGTTGGATTTATTTATATAAGAATGTTAATCCTGACTCGAGTGTTTTGTGTTTGCTTTATGCTCGGGTCAGACCGAGTGATACAGCATTCGAGACTCACCTTTGGAGTTTGGAGCTTCCTTTGGAGATCCAACTATCACCTCGGCTTTCAGCTCTTCTAGTTGATTTATTCAGAGAAGTCATCTGTTGTACTGGAGACTTCACTGCATTTGAGATATTCTGTTGTATTTTATTTCTAATTCTGATGTTTATATAGTAGCTTCATGAACTACTATTTTATCTATTCCGCTGCGTATTATTGTATTACTCTGTGTCTGTGATTCTGTGATTGATTTATTTACTATATATGCTGAGTTTTGCAAAATTTTAAATTAACACTCCACTGTTTTGAAGTATTCGAGTCCGACATGTGTGGATTATTGTCGATTTAAATGGTCCAAAATAGTTGGTCGTTACATATTTCTTGCTGTAATTTTATTTACAAAATCATATTTACTATTTTAAGCAATAGAATTAAAAAAATTCTGCCTTTCATCATTTCTGAAAACCAGAGTGCTTTTGTGCCTGGTAGATTAATATCAGAAAACTCTATGCTTGCACATGAAATGGTGAGAAAATTCAATACTAAAAAGGTGATAATGTGTGCCTAAAAATTGATTTACAGAAAGCGTATGATAAAGTAAATAGGCACTTTATTAATCACATTATAAAATGTATGGGCTTCCCCATTAAATTCTGCGACTTAATCATGGAATGTATTAACACTCCTACCTTCTCTGTACTTATTCAGGGAAAATCTGAAGGTTTCATCAAAAGTAATAGGGGTATTAGACAAGGTGACCCTTTGTCACCTTATCTATTTACATGGTTATGGAATATTTTTCTGTTCTGATGGAAATAGAAGCTTTGAAAGGGAATATTAATCCTATAAATAGAGTCCAACCTTGTATTAACCACCTTATTTATGCTGATGATCTTATGGTCTTTATTAAGGCAAATAAAAAAAATGTTGTTTCTATTAAAAATGTTTTTGACACTTTGAACAATTATGCAGGGTTGAAAATAAATCTAGACAAAAGTAAAGCATACTTTAGTAAATATAGTAGTTATAAAAGTGATGTTCTAAATGTTTTAAAAATTACCGAAGGTAATCTTCCTATAAAGTATTTGGGATTGCCTCTATCAGTTAATCAAATAAAAGATTCAGAATGTTCCATATTATTGGATAAAATACAAGAAAGAATGGAAACATGGTCTAGTAAACTTTTATCTATTGCTGGAAGAATAGAATTAATTAAAACTGTGGTATATGCAGTAATCTTATACTAGCTTCAAACTTTTCATATTCCTGCAGCTTCTATTAAAAAATTAGAAAGCAAATGTGCTAATTTTTTTATGGAAAGGTAAATATCATAAAGTTAGTTGGGATACTGTGTGTAAACCTAAGAATGAAGGTGGGTTTGACATTAGAAATATGAAGGACCTTAGTCTAACTTGTCATTTAAAATTACTCTGGAGATTTCTTAGTGTAGACTCGTTTTGGGCAAGGTGGATGAAGGCTAAGTATCTCATGAGAGGTAATTTTTGGAATATTACTCCAAACAGCAATCAGTCTAACACGTGGAAACAAATTTTAAATTGCAGAAATACTGGTAGTTTCTTTTGGAAAGAAATTTTAAATCAGGTGAGGAAACTAGCTTATGGTTTAATCTGTGGTTCAATAATGACTCATTTGTCAATAAAATTGGTTGGAGTAATCTGGTTATATTTGGTGATGCTAATGCAACAGTGTCATCTATTATCATTAACAATCAATGGCAACCTCAAATTCACCCAATAACCAATCCACACAAAGATGAAATGTGTAAAATTCACATAGATTGTAGTGCAGACAGTGACCACTGGTTATGGAAAGCAAACAATAAAGGGAAGTTTTCATTTAAAAACACTTGGAATGCTATTAGAAATAAAGTCACCAAGGTTGATTGGTATGATTGCATTTGGAATAAGGTGAACAACCCCAAGATGTAATACTGTACTTTCTTTGCATTTCATAATAAATTGCCAACTTGGGACAGAATAAATAAGTGGTGTAATAGCTCCAGTTCACTTTGTTCCTTATGCAATATAGAAAATGAAAGCTCTAATCATTTATTTTTTGAATGCAGATATTCACAGTTTATCTGGAAGCATATTAAAGCTAAACTGGATATTCACAACAATGATCTATTGGTTCTCAAGCAAATTATTCAGCTAATAAATATCAAGTTCAAAGGAAAATCAGTGGATCGAGACCTAGCTCACATATATATAACTACCGCGGTCTATCATATCTGGAAAGAGAGAAATGCTCGTACTCATAATAAAGTTAGTAGCTGTAAAGAGCAGAAATGACTTATTGTTGAAACAGATAGTAAGATCCTGCTTCACAAATCAAAGAAAAAAAAGGAAGGATCAAACCAAGTTTCCAAATTTAGCTGAAGACTGGAGTATTGAAGCAGGAAGTAAACATCTGGAACAATTATTAGCCCATCCAGAGAGTATTAGGGCAAGGAATCATCCAATTGATGATTTTACTTTCGATAGTGCGTCTAACAGAGTTCGCTTTGCTTCGAGTAGAGATCGCGCTGCTTTCCCAAGGGTAGATTCAACAGATCAGAGTCGTATTGACTACAGATCTGATAATCTTAGCAACAATATGTCAAACAGAGCTCTAGTTGCAACAAATCAAGTTCGTGCTGTGTCCCAAAGGGAGAATCAATAGATCTGAGTCGTATTGACAACAGATACGTTAATTTTCCATGGGATTATCAACATCGGAATAGTCTTTTTACAATCGAAGAAATGGAAGGTATGCGAGGAAAATTTAACAAAGGCCTTTCGTACTGGGAAAGAGGCGAAACTAGTGGAGTGAAAAAGTGAAGAAGGAAGGCGACGAAGCATAAATGTTTTAGTGTCGTTGCCATTAATTTTCTTCTGGTTTTTATGGAGTTTGCGATGTGTTATGTCGGCGCATGTTGTGAATTAGGGTTTGTAGAGGTGGGTGTGGAGAGGTCGGGTTGTATTTGTGTGATGTTGGGCTGGGCCTGTTTACTTTTATTCAAAAAAAAAATTAAGAAGAATATGGGTATGAATATATATGTATTGTGTGTATATGCATGTATCCCTATGTGTGAGTGTTCGTTCCAATTTGTCTGTGTGTTTTAGTGATGTGTAGTGTGAGTTTCAGGTTATGCATATTTCCATTTGTGGGTTTTTGTGCCTGGACTGCTGTTTTGCATATTGATAAGCTATGCTTGTGAGTAGGCTATGATACAAGGATATGGCTGTGTTTATGTTGGGTGATGTGTGTGTTGACAGTGTGTACATGTGTTTGTAAGTATGTGCGTGCGCATCTATATATGTATGTGTGTATGTGCTGAGAGTGGGTGTGTTTGTAACTGTGCAGCGTGTACATGTGTGTTTGTGTGAGTTTATGCGAGGGTTGTGTTTGTGTGTCTACTGTGTGTATCATTGGGTGCTACGTGTGTGTATATATGAGCGGTTGCTGTAGAGTTACATTATGTTTGTAAGCATAGGTGTGTTATAATAATAATAATAATAATTATTATTATTATTATTATTATATATATATATATATATATATATATATATATGTATATATATATATATATGTATGTATGTATGCATGTATATATGTATATAACTATCAGTTATTCTACCTATGTGTAAGAGTATACCTGGTTAATAACAAACCAAGTGAGTTTAATGATGTAAGAATGTGTGTTGAAGCATTTTAATATAATTTGTTTAACTTTGTCAGTATACAAATCTGCTCATAAACTATAACTTTGTTATATATATAAATGCGACACATATACATATATATACATATATATATATATATATACATATATATATACATATATATATATATATACACACACACACATTAGTACTTGTTCATATACCATATTTATATAAATACAATTTTAATAAATTTTATGTTATTTTAATAATATTATTCGAATGGTCCTAATTGCCATTAATAGCATGTTTATTTGATGGTTCATTACTCATTTTGTCTTCTTGTTACTAGTATAAACATATATATGTTTCGCCTGTGCATGCATAAGCCATCTGGAAAACACATACTTTCACTAACTATATCTATTGGTTCGAGTTTTATATATACACTCATTTCATATGTATATGTAAGAGTGCATTGGTATTTATTAATATTGTGTTGGGTCTGCATGTGCAGAAAGTGTGCGTTCTGTATGTATGAGCATATGTGTGCGTCTGTTTATATGGGGTGTAAGTATATCAAGTGTTGCATTTATTAATTAGATGTTCCTTGTCCACATATTGGATAGATATTATAATATTAAGATTGGATATGTATTATAATATTAAGAGTGTTTGGCTTTCATTTGTATATTACACATTTTAGTGTACAGGAATTTGCACAAATATATTTGTGTTCCTAAAGCTTATAGGTAGTAGTCATGTGACTTGTACATGCATGTATAAAATGAAATGCTTGGTGATATTTTGTTAAAACGGAAGAATATGCTATCTCATTATTAATAACAATGGATGTATAATTAAATAAATGTATATATAAACTAATTCAAATATATCTAAACTTTAACCTATGAAGATTAGATATTAAATGCATGTATAAATATAAACATAAATTTAATAAAATAATGAAATGAAAATCAATTAGATTGATTAGATGGTCTTTGATTACTGTTTTATAATAGTATGAAATCATAATATAATTATAATATTTAAGTATTAAAAATATATTTATTTGACTATAAATATATTGAATTAAATTAAACTAGATGTTTCATATTTATTTAAAATAGTGTTTATTCATATTAAATTATGAAATAATTTCAATAGATAATAATCGGTTTATTTAAATATTTTGTGAATGTTTTACTATCATGTATTGATTTGTTCATCTTTATCTATTTATATGAACTATCTTATATTTTTCTGATGTTTGATTTATCATCCTTTAAATATATTTTTTCTGATAAATGAATGATTCACCGTTGATGCAGATTTATTTAGTATTTATTATGATATGGTGATGACATCCTTTTGTTTTATTATTCATTATTTATTCTGTATGACGATAAATCCAAATAAACGGTTTAGTGATACCGGTTAATATGAGACTTTCGGTAACGCTTTTCCAGCTATTCTTTGGACTCGTTATACAGAATATGAAAGGAGCGAGTGTGATATATGAGCACTGAATAAATGAACTAATAACACACGGTGGTATGGGACGCCGTTGTGTTATTTATTCAGTTAATCATTGCTCGTGGATGATACTCATACGGGGTATTTTGATGTGTTGGTGACTCGCTGCAGTGAGTACGTATGGAGACTACTAGTTAGCCATATAGATTGTGTACATTATATGTCTGTCTGCCTTAGACCGACTCCCTTTATGTTTCGGGAGTGAACCATATTGGCCAGTATCCACCATGGCGGCCAAATCGTGGGGTCGCCTCCCAGGTCCATGACACCATTATTATTCATGTTATTTGATGCGCATGCATCACGATATTGAAAGTTGATTGCCCCTTGTATCGCGTAAGCTAGCAGTCAGTTACCATATAGGGGCACATGTCGGTAGTCATGACCGAAGAGGCTACGCGTTGTCAAGCTTATGGTGGATCACTGTTACGATACCAAGAGGAGAGAGGTAATGGTAACCGATGACTATAGGAGCCATGTCATATGGACCACGTGTGGCTCCTAGAGCAAGAAGATATGTTGTCAGTCTCCCGTCTAGTTTCGGTATATGTGGATGTATGTGTATATATGTGGGTAGCAGATGGACATATATTATGTATAGATGAGATTATACCTGAGACTGTGTCCAGAGTACAGTTAACCCCGTCTCCTTCTTGGGCAGACGGTCTATCTTTTACAGGCAGGCGCCCTACTTACTTTTGATTGTATTTGGATATTGTTATGAGCTGTGTTTGTACCAAAATTGGTCACAAACACCCGATAGTCGTTGAAAGCACCATTTCGCAATCACAATTCACAAATAACAAATATGTAGAGAATTAAAAATGAAGAACACTCAGAAAATTGAAAAGAACAGTAGTAAACAACACAGATTTTATAGTGGTTCGGCGATCTTGCCTACGTCCACTCTGAAGCTTATGATTTTATTGATTCACTTGATAACTTCAATCTGTTACAGCGGATTACAATTGATGATCGCTCTGAAATTCGAATACAACAGTGATCATAAGACGTAGAATTGAATCCAGCAGAGTTTGGGCGCTTCAGAATCAAGATCCCCTTTTCTGAATCACCTAGGGCTCTATTTATAGGCGTAGGAGGCCGATAGTTCGCCTAAATTTGGGAGACCACTTCTGGCACGTGAGCGGGCCCACACGCCCGCGTCCAGGAAATATGGGGCCGCTTCGGGATCGATTCGAAATCCATTCAAATCGATCAAAAAATCATCCAATGGAGCTGAAATTTGGTGAGGACATTCTTCAACATGTACGTAAGCTTCTGTGAAAATTTCATAGCATTTGGACTTCTAGATCGTGAGATATCATCGATTCAAAATATTGTTTTTTGAACTGCTCGCCCCGTTCGAATCGATCGGTTCGTATCCATCTCTTCGAATCCATGTTAGCATGTGACTTTGTGATGACGTGGAGCGCGAACTTCGCATCGATCCGCTTTTTTTTCGCCAGTTTGATCGGGTCGTTCCAAATATCTCGCCGCTTTGACTTGATGGATTCGAAGGCTTCAACCACACCATGGATTCGAACAATATCTCATTCGTATCGATCGTGTCTTGCTTGGGTTGATCGATACGAAATGACCGCACAGGATGGATTCGAAGTGAGGTGCTACTGATGGATGCGAACATAACCCGGCCGATGGATACGAAGGAAGCAACGCCGATGGATACGAAGTTGTGGTTTTTCCCTTCATCTTGCATCGATCATATCTTGAGCATACGAACTCGGATTGACTTGAAATTTGAAATGCTGTCTTTTATGGCTTTGCTTTTCATGTCTTGTTAATTGTAGCCTGATCCGGAGTCGGACAAAATTCGTCGATATCCATAGCGAAACAGTGTCTAACCTATCTCTAGGACGAACTGTTCTTGATTTCAAGTCAACTTTTTGGTGTCGCGGCCTTGCCAAAAGGCGGGATAAGATTTGCCCCCCAAACATGCCTTGCGATAGGAAGGTGTGTTTTGTAGTTCCATAAGCTGGATGTTCATATCCTATCATCGACCTGTAAAGAACTTGATAGTCTTTCCTGACCACGAATGACGATTGTTCGCGACCGTATGTCATTTGAGGTAATATGGGACCGTTCGAGGTCGGATGCCGTTCGCGGCAAATAACGAAATGGGACCGTTCGCGGTCGGAACCCGTTCGCGGCAAATAAAGAAATGGGACCGTTTGCGGTCGGATGCCGTTCGCGGCAAATAACGAAATGGGACCGTTCGCGGTCGGATACTGTTCTCGGTAAATAAAGAAATGGGACCGTTCGCGGTCGGATGTCGTTCTAGACGAGTTGTGACCGTTCGCGATCGGGTGTCGTTCTAGACGAATTATGATGGATTGTGACCGTTCGTGGTCGTATGGTGCACGAGATAAAATGTGATCGTTTGCGATCGGATGCCGCATGAGGCAGAATGTGATCGTTTGCGATCGAATGTCATACTGGGTGAATTGTGACCGTTCGTGGTCGGGTGCCGCATGAGGCAGAGTGTGATCGTTCGCGATCGAATGTTATATTAGATGAAGTGTGACCGTTCGCAGTCGGGTGCCATACGAGGCAAACGGTGACCGTTCGTGGTTGGGTGTCGTTCGAGGCTGATTGTGACCGTTCGAGGTCAGGTGCCGTTCGAGGCAAATGAGTGTGACCGGGGGGGACTTAGTATTGTCGATGTCAGGTTCACGTTCGGGGGAATTTCTGAATCAGCGATCGTGGCGGTTCGTCGCCATACAAGGTGTGCTTGTGGACCGTTTGCGATCCAAAGCATACGCAAGTAACTTCTTCTACAGAATTGCAAATATCAAATTAACTTTCACATGAATTCCATAACAGAAATGTCCAAACAAGCAAAGTCTAAATGTCCAAATCAACATGAAACAAAAGCAAAGCAAGGATGTCAAAGTGTAAATTCTCACTACGAGACGGTCAATAATCATTCAGAGCATGCCTGTGGATCGTTCGCGATCTCATACATGTGTAAATGGTTTGATGGTGTTAGTGAGAAGTTTACGACTCGTTCATCGTTATTTAAATCAATTGATAACCATACGGTGCCCCGGCTCGGGGTCTCCCCTAGCTGATGTAACGGTGGTCGCTCTGGTTCCACTGTTGGAGCTCGCCTCCTCACATACTGAAGTAGCCTACCATTCCTGATATGCCCTTCTACCTCATCCTTCAGATGTCTACAGTCATTTGTGCTATGTCCATTCAGCTCGTGGAATAAGCAATATTTGTCTGATTTTCTCTCGTCGGTAGTCGGATCCCGTCGCATTGGTCTACGATAGGCAACTTGCTCTCGGGTGTCTTGGTAGATTCGCTCCAAACCCTCGTTCAGTTCTGAATAGGTGGTAAATCACGGCTCCCTCCGTTGCCGCTTTGACCTATCATCATTTTCTTCAACCTTTCGCTTCCCTTTACCAGTCTTTGCACCTTTTCCAAGTGAATTACCGCCTCTAATTGTATAAACATCGATTTCTTCTTCTCTCTCCGTACGAGCATCCTCTAATCGCAAAAACTTTTCGGCTTCATGATAAAATTCTCCTAGGTCAGTAGGTGGATCCTTAGTTAGTGAATTCTTGAACTCTGTGCCATCAGATATTCCAGATACAGCTGCCATCATGACCATAGACGGATCTGGTCGTTCCACTGATGCTGCTGCCGCATTAAATCGTGTCAGAAAACTCCTCAAAGATTCTCCGACCTTTTGTTTTAGAGTCGCCAAACTCATCACGTTCTTGGGTCTCGAAATATGAACCCTGAATTGTCTCATAAACCTTTCTATCAAATCTATCCAAATCCCAATGGAGCCACTCTCCAGTTGTCTAAACCATAGTGCTGCAATGTCCGTCAAATACAATGGAAAGCACCGGGCCATGACTTCCTGTGATGCTCCCAGCACTTCCATGTGCCTCATATACTTCGTTAGATAGACCGCTGGATCCGTCCGCCCATCATACATTTTCACCGATGGTAGCTTGAAGTCTGGTGGATTCCTGGCCTGCTTGATCGTAGGAGTAAAGGGACTCCTATGTACATCCACCAGATCTCTATTGACTAGTCCGCCTCTCATGGCCCGTCTGACCATCTCTGCCAACCTATCGTTGTCGTCAGGCTATGGTCTTTGAGTGTTACCTTCGTTCTGCCCCCCGGCTGAGCGTTCATCCCTCTATTGCCACCAGGTTGCTCGGATGTCCCTGAATCTCTTCCCGGGATTGGATCAACATGCTCTAAGTGTGTGCCCCCTAGCTCTGGCGCTGCGCCAGATGGTCCTTCTCCATTCTGGACTCTGGTTGCTCCTTGATTTTGCGCTCCAAGTTGTCCAATCTGTTGAAGAAAATTCTGGATCATTTCCTCCTGTCTCTTCATTATTGTCTCCATCTCATCCCTGGTGATGAAGATCGATGCTTGGATTGCACCCGAGGAAGCCTCTTGACTCCCTTCATGCTGACTTTGCTCTGGCCTTTGTCTTTTACTAGTTTGCCTTGTCATATCTTCTTAAATCTAAGCTCTTAAGTCTTCAAATTCAACTTCTAAATGATAGAACTCCCGAGTTCAATTCTCAGTGAAAGCACCAAATGTTTTTACCAAAATTGGTCACAAACACCCGATAGTCGTTGAAAGCACCATTTCGCAATCACAATTCACAGATAATAAATATGTAGAGAAATAAAAATGAAGAACACTCAGAAAATTGAAAAGAACAACAGTAAACAACACAGATTTTATAGTGGTTCGGCGATCTTGCCTACGTCCACTCTGAAGATTATGATTTTATTGATTCACTTGATAACTTCAATCTGTTGCAGCGGATTACAATTGATGATTGCTCTGAAATTCGAATACAACAGTGATCATAAGACGTAGAATTGAATCCGGCAGAGTTTGGGCACTTCAGAATCCAGATACCCTTTTCTGAATGACTTGGGGCTCTATTTATAGGCGTAGGAGGCTGATAGTTCGCCTAAATTTTGGGAGACCACTTCTGGCACGTGAGCGGGCCCACACGCCCGCGTCCAGGAAATCTGGGCCCGCTTCGGGATCGATTCGAAATCCATTCGAATCGATCAAAAAATCATCCAATGGAGCTGAAATTTGGTGAGAACATTCTTCAACATGTACGTAAGCTTCTGCGAAAATTTCATAGCATTTGGACTTCTAGATTGTGAGATACCATCGATTCGAAATAGTGTTTTTTGAACTGCTCGCCTCGTTCGAATCGATCGGTTCGTATCCATCTCTTCGAATCCATGTTAGCATGTGACTTTGTGATGACGTGGAGTGCGAACTTCGCATCGATCCGCTTTTTTTTCACCAGTTTGATCGGGTCGTTCCAAATATCTCGCTGCTTTGACTTGATGGATTCGAAGGCTTCAACCACACCATGGATTCGAACAATATCTCATTCGTATCGATCGTGTCTTGCTTGGGTTGATCGATACGAAATGACCGCACAGGATGGATTCGAAGTGAGGTGCTACTGATGGATGCGGACATAACCCGGCCGATGGATACGAAGGAAGAAACGTCGATGGATACGAAGTTGTGGTTTTCCCCTTCATCTTGCATCGATCATATCTTGAGCATACAAACTCGGATTGACTTGAAATTTGAAATGCTGTCTTTTATGGCTTTGCTTGTCATGTCTTGTCAATTGTAGCCTGATCCGGACTCGGACAAAATTCGTCGATATCCATAGCGAAACAGTGTCTAACCTATCTCTAGGACGAACTGTTCTTGATTTCAAGTCAACTTTTTGGTGTCGCGGCCTTGCCAAAAGGAGGGATAACAAGCTGGCTCAAATCTTTCTTATTGATATTATTGATTTGATATTGATATTTTATAATATGTGATTGAGAGAGATAGTAGGCAGTGTTTCATTACTGTCTGACTTCACTTCAGGATGTCTTATTACTAATTATTTTGGATTTGATGACGATTTCTAGATATGTATGATTGACCCAATTATATTGATTCTGTGATTTATGATTAGATGTATATCTTTACGGGTAATGGTATCTTTGAAATCGGTACTGAATATTTCTTCTGGATTTGGGTTATTTGGTTAATGTGATACCATGTCGACTATTTTTGGTTATATTTATAAGTATATCTTATTATTTAGTGATTATATTGTGCTTTCTTATTATTATGTACCCTTAATTAGACATAGTCTGACCCGTGTGTTATTTATAATACTTAGGTCATCCAAGACATTTCGGGTACAGGGACAATTTGACCAGCGTATATTTCTTTGGGCTTAGAGGAGTATATTACTAGAATAGTTACCCAACATTTGTATGATATTGATTTACTTTATGTATGTATATATAACTGATATTTGAGTTGTGTTGTGTTGTATTCTTATAACATTATTATACTATATATTACATGTTATCGCTACGATTGACTCTATTTTTTGTGATTTTCTATATATTGTGTATCGTTCTATCCTGGAGGTACACGTGTTTATTGTTTTGTACCCACACTATGTATGCACTGATGAGTTTTATATTTGATGTTTTAATACGTACCAGTATTAGTTCAAGGTAATATTCACCTGTGTAACCCATATAGCCTCATTCTCCATATTATCTGATAGTATTACTCTGTAATACTCTTGGATAATATGTGCATAGAGGTGGGGTGTTACATCAGTATTGACAGTTTGGCGATAATTTACTTGGAGTCCGACCTGAGAAAATTTACTATTTGCTTGGAGTCAGCCCCTGGTTCATTTGGAGTCTTTGAATTTGAAATGCTGGGTTGGTGACGAATGGTGCTTGGAATCATATTGGTGTTTGCTTGGAGAAAATCTTGGTTTTACCCAAGTCTGACCTTGGGGCAGAATTTCCTGGGTTAGCTTTAGGCCAAATGGATGATTACCCGAGTTCGACTTTGAGTCAGAACATATAGAGTCTGCTTCGAGTCAATATCACCTTGGTTCGTGTCATATCACGTTGGTTCTCCAGCCTTTGGGAGTATCATTTGAGTAGCAGTTTCTTGTCCATTCCTTGGCTGCAATTCAGCAGCTGCTGCTTGATCCTCTATGCCCCGATCATTCATAGAACGTAAGGGAAGTAGATAGAATGCATCGTCTTTAAGTTGAGGGATCGATCGGTTGGAAAAACGATCGTTTGGAAAATCAATCGGTTGAAAAAATGATCAACTGGAACGATTGGCTACAATACATGCTATGGAGGGATCGATCGGTTGTAGTTGAAACGATCGGTTGTAGTTGTTGAAATTGTCAATCGTTGAAGATGTTGGAGTAGCAATCAATATGGAACCACTAAGAATGGATCGTACCCGATCCATATTCACGTGGATACTTAACCGAATTTTAGGCTTAAATGGATTGGTAGTGGATAGAATAATCGGTAATGTGGAGTATGGTTGAAAAATTGACCGGTTGTAGTTGAAACGATCGGTTGCAGTTGTTGAAACGATCGATCGTTGAAGATGTTGGAGTAGTGATCAATCGTATGCTTCTATTTGGATAGTTCCCGATCCACTGAAAGTGCCATGTGGCATGTGCGATCCATAAGGTGGGTCCTTCTATGCCTCTACGTTGTGTTTTCGAAGTCGTTTCATTGATTGCCCTTGTATTTGTCGAGTTATAGGGTGATCGTTGTGGACTTGTATTGCCAATCCGAGCGATCCATAGATATATTTACCCGATCCAATCCATTTTTTATAATCGATCTCAGTGTTCTATACTTTTTCATCTGTAGGTCGTGAGGAGGTAGCTATGACCTTTTCCTTCCTAGGAGACATTGTAGATAGCTTCCTTGTAGGCTTTTACCAAGTCTGAATAGTATAAGAAACTTTGTGAAGATGAATCTGGATGTCTTTCTCAGATGTTTGCAACCCAACAGTAGAATAAGGATCCAATGATGCTGAGAATCAGTTTCTCAGTGAAAACACCAAAATATTGATGCCAAAAATAGGCAACAGAACCCAATAGAATCTCGTAGAGATTAAATGATGAATGAAATTAAAACATAGCAGAGAAAGTAAATGAACATATAGATTTTTATAGTGGTTCGGAAATCTTGGCCTAGACCCACTTTGTATTTTTATTAATATTGCACTTGATTATCATTACAAGAAAATTTGGATCAGCAAGGATCCATTAGTATAAGAATGAAGAACAAAAATGGCGGAGCCTAGGCAACGGAAAGCAAGATCACCTTTGTGGAGAGTGGCCGTTGTATTTATAGGTGAAGCCATGTATGGATCAGGCTGAATATTCGCCTGAAGAACCTCCAGAGACAAACGACTCGACCCACAAAATTTAGGGTCGATCGCACACAAAGAACGATCGGTGCCGATCATTTTTATTTTCACGTGGAGCCCAAGGATCGATATGGTGGGTCCCCCATGTCCTCTGCTTCCTATTTCTGAAGTTTCATGCCTTTTCGACTTCGCGTTTGTGAGATATTGATTGATCATCGTTGATTAGTACAATCAATTCAAGCGATCCACATCCATATCAATTCACGCGGATCCATAATAAAGATGTTCCATATCCAATCCATATTGAAGATGGATCATAGTGATCCATAATGGAGATGGATTATAGTCGATCCATTTTGGAGATGGATCATAGCCGATCCATAATGGAGATGGATCATAACTGATCAATAATGAAGATGTTCTATATCCAATCCATATTGGAGATGGATCATAGCCGATCCATTTTGGATATGGATCATAGCCGATCCATTGTGAAAAACGATCGTACCCAATCATTTCTCAGTTGAAGTGTGAAATTCATACTTAGCCAATTTTAGAATGCTATTCGTATAAATACGTATGGGTATTGTCCAGTCTTGTCCATAATTGATCTCCAATCCTGATAACCATCTCTCCAGGCTTTCTGCCTTGATGATCATGGAGTCTAACTTGTCCAGTTAATTCGGGTATAGCCGGGTCAAAATGTTGGATAGCAAGTAGTTTAAATAAAATGAGATACGTATATGTGTGTGTGTGTGTTTGTGTGTAATCATTGAAACTAACAAGCTGAATTTGTGTAAATGGAGGTAAAGACTATACACAAAATTGGTTAAATTTGAACCATAAATTCATAATCGAATCTGTAAAGATGACAAATGAAACAAACGAAATAAACAAAAATCATATAAATATGTATAACCCATATCTTATTTATGAAAATTTAACAATAGTCTGCATTAGGGGTTAGACGTCTGGATTTTAGAAAATCACAACCTTAGAGGAACTAGTTCAAATTCGACTCGATTCAGATGTTCAAATCCTTTTTCAGAAGTTCAAAATCGAAGTTAGACGTCTGAAAAAGGATCCATATATATGAATACTTGGAATTTATATATATATATACATATTCAGATGTCTAAATTATATTTCTAGACGTTTGAATTTTTTCAGGTAGCCCAGGTTGAACCTAGACTTGGTCTAGGCCAAGTAGGGAGAGTATGGGAACTTGTCCCCACTTTCTCGACTTTTAGGAGTTCATGTAGCTGCATGGAGTATGTGAAATGAGTAGGATCACTTTATGGTGGGTATAATGTCGACAAGGTGTGCGACAACAGCTCAATGAGAAGCTCTATTGGTATTGGGGCATGCCCGAACACATGTTAAACATGTAGGAAATAGGAAAGGGAGACAGAGGTATCCGCAATAGTAGGGCTACATGGTTGGGTTATGGCTGGACCTACAAGGAAATCACCATAGAGATTTCTTTAGTTTCAAGTTGAATGATAAACAGTGTAGGACACATTTACCATTGAGAATATGACACGAATGCTTAGGTAAGCCATAAATCGTCGAGATAGTGTATTCGGTGCAAGCCTAGACATTGCGATGTCCACTCAGTTTGTAAGTATGATTTACATAGTTTGTCATTGAGAATGTTAACTCGATGTTTTCTTAGTAAATTATTTATCAGGACCATTTACTATGAATTAACCTAGAGTTGTTAGACATTGGTTGTTCAACCATTGGATTGAAAACCCATGTGAGTTGCTTGTAGCTATAGGGGTAGTTAGAATTATACCCTTGAATTGTAAAGTAACTAATCCTTTATATGTAATACATGAACACAGTTAGACACCCTAGGTTGTGTAGATTATAAATGAAATCAATTGCTTATGAACATCATACACTAGTAATACAATTCGTTCACCAGACTTTGTCTGATCCACTTGTTTTCTTCCTCATTTATATCCACTACAAAAGGACATGATAGTAGGTGATTTCTCCTAGACACGGTGCATTGAGGAGGAGACTAGGCATTTTGAGTTATATTATTTACAGTTACTCTCTATGTACTATTTATTTTATTATATTATCAATCAGACATCATGTTGTTATTTAAAAATTTGATTATGTCTATTTTATTTCCTTCCGCTATGAGTTCTAAAAGTATAGAATGCTTTAAATTCTATGTTAGTCATTGTATCGGGTAATGTTCTAAAACCTCGATAGCTCGTACTTCTTGGCACAAAGCGAGTTTGAAAGCCATTTTAGGCTTTAAATCGGTGTGTCTGAAGAGGCGGTTTGTTGTAACAACCCGGGATTTGCATTACCAATTAATAAATAAAAGTTAGGATTTTATTTATTTTAATGAAGCATAAAAGGATTTGGAATAACAAAATTTATTTGAAAAAGGCTATTTTAATTAAATGGGAAATATGAGATTTTAAAATGAGGATAAAATGTTATTTTTGAGAAGTTAAATATTTTAGGAGAGGATTTAAAATGGGTTTGAATAAGAAAAGTGAGTTTTATAAACATATATGAACACTTAGAAAATTTTTGAAAACATGGAAATAACTCTCTTCATATTGGGTTATTAAACCTTACCCAATAACTCACCCTAAACTTCCTCTATAAATTATCTCAAACTCTCCTAACCTCATTCATCAAAACCCTAACCATTTCCTAAAGCTTTCATAACAAAAATGGCCTCCATCTTCATCTCCTTCTAGTTTTAGCTTATGCAAGTCATTCTATGCAAAGGTAATACAAATACCCACCTCAAATCCATTTTTATATCTTTCTTATTTCTGAAATTGATTTGGTAACACATGTTTTATGTGTTTTTTTGATCTTAAAGCCTCCTAATCATCTTTTGCTAACTTGGGTTGATGCTATAGTAGTCTTTGTTGCTTTCTAGAGAGGTATATTGCTAAAAACCTCTTCTAATATGTGTTTAATCATCTTTTGATTTTGGTAATCAGTTAGTAACACATGTTTTATTATGTAACATGTGAATCATAGCTCTTTGATCATCTTTGCTTTCATTTTGGGGTGTGCACATAAGGTACTTGTAATATATGCTAGCTGAAATTATAATTAGTTTATTGCTGTTAGTAAATTAGGCATATCTTATTCATCTTAAATCGGAATTTAGATTTTCTTAAAGTTCTGGAAAGCTTATTCTGTACCCTATAACTTTTATGTTTTGTGCTTTGCCTAATTTTGAGGTTTGAATGGTCGAAATCATGCTTGTTTGTCGCTGACCTGACAACAAACTACAGGGTTGATAAAATAAAAACTTGAAATTGATTTGGCCATAAGTTACTCGTTTCTTATCCAAATCTAATAATTTTGGATGTTCTGGAAAGTATAGATTTAGAGCTAAAACTTCATGTTTTGAGTTTCATGAAATTTCGAAGTTAATTTGGTCAAAATTGTACATTCTTACCACTGTCCCGAGAGCACAACGACAGTGATATAAAATTTAGATCTGAGAATTGTTTTAGTCATATAATTTTCATCTCTAGTCGGAATTTGATGATCTTGGTCATTCCGGAAAGCTAAGAAACTAAGCTACAACTTTCATTTTATTCATTTTGCCAAAATTTGAAGTTTACTATGCCAAAATTGTGGTTTTTCATCTCTGGCCAGTTAGTGCATAGCTATAGGCCTTAGTCTCTTTTCTCCCGTTGTTCTCAGCGTAGAACCCCGACTTTGCGACGCCATCCCGGGCTCGTCCTTTGTCGGATTTCATCGTTTTTGATCTCGTTAAAAAGATGAGATCGAGATCTTTAACCATGCAAAGTTTGGTTTAGATCTGGGTGCATTAGGTACTTCGTTTCTATTGCCGAAGTAGCACCCAGAAACTGTTTTACAATAGTGATCATTTTCAGTTATCGTCGGACCAACTTTGAAACATTGTCGTTTCTTCGTTTCAAGTTAAAAATGAACGATTCTTATTTCATATCAAAGTAGGAGTACTTTACTATGCTCCTGCAAATTTTCATCAGGATCTGAGTTCATGTGACCCTTCGACCATGTCGTCGAAGTGGGACCTTTACACTGTTTTGACACAGTAAAGTTTTATGATTTTTGTCCGACTTTGAGACGACGCCGTCTTCGTTTCAAGTCGGAATTTCCCGATTATTTTTGCAGTTTGGAGCAGGGATGTTGGACTATATGTCTACCAATTTTCATTCCATTCGGATTTAGTTTGCTAGTCCGAATAATTTTCCGAACTTGGGTTCGCGTCATTTTTGGACTATTTTCCAACACTTAGAATATTTTCAGTGATTTTCTGGTTTTATTGATTTCGTTGAGATTTGTCTCTAGATTTCGTACACGGGTTTTATGAATTATTTTCAAAGGATTTTTCACTCCAAAATGACTTTAGAAATTATTATAAAATATTATTTTTAATTATTAAATTAATTACTCCATAATAGGAGAGTTTTCAAAAGCCGTTTTAAAGTGATTTCAAAATCAATTATAAATCTGTTTTGCTCCATTATTTTCTATAATAAAAATCTCACACTCACTTTTTAGCACGTCGAGCGAAGTGGAAAGGTGCTTAAACGGTTAGGAAATCTTCGGCCTATGGAACCGTGTGTATTTCCTTTCCGGTTAATCCCCGACCTATTCGATTGATCGTTTTGACCTTTGGGTCTAGTTTACCGATGATACGAGGTGGACTTTTTATTGTTTAGAGTGTGAGCTTGCTATTGGTTAGTAAACCGTTTAGTGCGAACGTGGGGTATGGGACTCATTGTTAAAACTTTACGGGTTCCTCTCCAAGAAGTTAGTGACACATTAGCCTCTGGGCGGCCAGTATTGGACCTCTGGGTCACCACGCCTCTGGGCAACCGTCTCTGGACACCTGCTCTATGGAGCAGTTTATTTTTCGGCATGCGCCTCTGGACCTTTATCCTTCTGGGAAGGATCTTGCCGTCTCACGCGTTCCGCATCTGTGCGAGTGATCGATCACAACTCTACAGTACTTGGCAACAACGACTCTGGTCGGTGCACGTGCAATATTGGTATTATTTGATGATTTTTATATCCATTCGAGTACCGCCATTCGGTGTTGGTTCTATGGAACCATACGATGTAAGTGCGATTACCTTGTGGATTCACAGTGTCTCTAGACACTGCTTTTCAGCGTTGGATTTCATTGACTTTTTAGTATATCCCCATTGCTCTTTGGAGCATCGATCTTTGCTTGGGCATTGATTACAGACTCTGGTCACTCTTGGGATTATTGCCTATGGGCATCTTTTTATAGCTTTGGCTACGCCGATGATATGAGGCGATTTTATTTATTCTACACTTTGGTGTTGATTTCTATTTGGAGATTTTTATTGTTTATTGATGATTAGGGATCGTCATTATATTCATGTGGTTCATAATATACTTCTCTTTGGATAAGTACTGTTTTATTTATGTACCGCATTATCATATATCTCAGTTATTACTGATTGTTTAGCTAGCTTGACCCGAGTGTTTTCGCTTGGGTCAGACCGAGTTGTTTCAGGTTAGGTCTCTGGACTTAGCTGCTCTGTGCTTCCGCTTTGGACTTATCTGCTATGCTTTTGAGATAGCTTATCTTAGTGTCCGCCTTATGTTATTATTCAGACTTTGATATGTACATATTTTTGACTCACATGTGTGAGCAGTGGCTTTGTACCTACTTATAGTATTTGGATCTGTATTGACGATGTTTTGTTCTGGGATTTTATATCTGTTATGTGATTCTGTTCTGTGATGTTTTATCATTTATTATTATGCTTTGTCCTGATAGATCTTTAGCCATTTGTAATTTCGTTATAAGTATTTACCGAATATGTCGAACCACTTAAAAAAATATATAGATACCATCATTTCGACGTATTCAGTAGATAGTTATAGCTTGATTACAAATGGTCGCTTCCACTATACTCTATTCTCCGCTTTAACAGACAGTATTACTCCCGTAATACTCTTTGTTACAATGGGTCTCAGAGTGGGGCGTTACAGCTTGGTATCAGAGCCTGGTTTCAGGAATAAGCATAAAAACACAGAACAGATACACTTAGTACAATACATTTTAAATTAGATCCGAATTAAATCAAATCCCTTCCTTATGTTTATTGATAGATAAGTTAGGAATATGTATAGGAATCCGTTATATTCCGTAGTATTCCTTAATTAATTATCTATCATTGAATCATGTCTAACTCTAATTCCCGTTACGACATGTTTGACCAATTGAGCGGTGCGAAGGTCTTCTCTCAGCTTGACCTTGCCACCGGATTCTATCAGCTATGAGTCGTGGAAAACAGCATTCCTCTTACAGCATTTCGCACTCGTTATGGTTCTTTTGAGTGGTTGGTCATGCCGTTCGGCTTGACGAACGCTCCGGCTTTCTTCGTCGATCTTATGAATCGAGTATTCCGGGAATACATCGATAGATTCGTTCTGGTTTTCATCAACGATATTCTTATTTATTCTAGATCCGAGGCAGAGCATGCTCATCATTTGCGGATCGTCTTGGATACTCTTCGTCAGCATCAGCTTAAGGCCAAGCTCTCCAAGTGCCATTTTTGGGAGAGCAAGGTCAAGTTCTTGGGTCATATTGTATCATCTGAGGGTATTTCTGTCGATCCGGCCAAGATCGAAGCTATTCAGAATTGGAAGCAGCCCGAGAATGTTCATGATATTCGCAGCTTCCTTGGGCTGGCGGGTTATTACCGTCGATTTATCAAGGATTTCTCTCGTGTTGCACTTCCCCTCACGACTCTAACTCGTAAGGGAGTTCGCTTTATTTGGTCTGATAAGTGTGAAGTTTCTTTCCAGCGATTGAAGGAACTCCTCACTCATGCTCCTATCCTTGTAGTTCCTGAGAGTAACTAGGATCTTGTTGTTTACACCGACACTTGTGGTAGCGGCCTCGGTGCTGTGCTTATGCAGAAGGATCGGGTAGTTGCTTACGCTTCTAGGCAGCTACGTCCGATTGAGGTTCGCTATCCTACTCATGATCTTGAGTTGGCTGCTATCGTCTTTGCCTTGAAGGCGTGGCGTCGTTATCTATTGGGCGAACGTTTCATTCTCTACACCGATAACAAGTCGCTGAAGTATTTATTCAGTCAGAAGGATCTCAATATGAGGCAGCAGAGATGGCTTGAGTTTCTCGCCTCATATGACTTAGACATTCAGTATACCCCTGGCAAGGGTAATCGTGTGGCTGATGCACTCAGTCGCAAACACTCAGCAGTAGTTTCTATGATGATAGCCGAGTGGGATATTCTTGAGACTCTTTCTATGTGTGATATTCGAGATCGAGCTCCGTCTTCTGATCCTCAGATCTTGTTATTCAGCATGGAAGCTCGACCTATTCTATTGGATCGCATTGCCCATGCTCAGCGGCAGGATCCAGACTTGTTGCGATATATTCATCTCCTTGAGTCGGAATCCAGCGATGAGACATTGTTGGATTATTCTATTGATTCTCATCGGTGTCTTCGCAGGAAGAACCGTATTTTGGTACCATCTGATTTATCACTTAGGCATGACATTCTGGACGAGTGTCATCGCACTAAGTACACCATCCATCCCAGTTTCGAGAATGATGTATGCCGACATGTGTCGTCTATATTATTGGGAAGGCATGAAGAGTGATGTTGCAAGTTATGTAAGCCGTTGCATGACTTGTCAACAGATCAAAGCTGAGCACCAGCGTCCATCCGGTCTTCTTCAGCCGCTAGAGATTCCATTGTGGAAATGGGGTCAAATATCCATGGATTTTATTGACGGTCTGCCTCGATCGAGGTCAGGCCATACTTCTATTTGGGTCATCGTCGATCGCTTGACCAAATCAGCTCATTTCATTCCTATTAAGTCCACTCGGACTGCTCCTCAGCTTGCCAAGTTATGTGAAGGAAGTCGTTCGACTCCATGGCATTCCTAGCTCTATCGTCTGTGATCGAGATACTATCTTTACTAGTCACTTCTGGAAGTGCCTACAGTCAGCTTTGGGCTCAAACCTGAATCTCTCGACTGCTTATCATCCTCAGACCGACGGTCAGACGGAGAGGGTGAATCGTGTTTTAGAGGATCTTTTGCGCTGTTGTATTCTGGATTTCGGAGGTAGTTGGGAGGATCACTTACCGCTTGTAGAGTTCTCCTACAACAACAGCTTTCAGTCTAGTATCGGCATGGCACCTTTCGAGGCTCTCTACGGAAGGCCATGCCGCTCTCCTGCTTGTTGGTTAGAACCTGGCGAGAAGCTCCTTCTTGGTCCAGATTCAGTTCGGGAATCTTCTGAGAAGATTATTCTTATCCGTCAGAGAATGAAAGAGGCACAGGACCGCCAGAAATCCTACGCAGACAACCGTAGGAAGCCTCTTGAGTTCTCCATTGGTGATCATGTCTTTATTCGGATATCTCCTATGAAAGGGGTTGTGCGTTTCAGCTCTACAGGGACGTTGGCTCCTCGCTATGTTGGACCATTTCCTATTACGGAACGCATTGGCCCCGTGGCTTATCGTGTGGCTCTACCTGCTCACTTCTCTGGAATGCACGACGTGTTCCATGTTTCCCAGTTTCGCATGTGTTTTCGCGACCCTGATTCTATCATTGAGCCGGATGCTGTGCCTGATTTAGAGATCTTACCCGATTTATCTTTGGAGCAGCAACCTCTTCGTATGCTTGATTCGGAGGTTAGACGCTTTCGCAACAAAGAGGTTCCACTCGTGAAGATTCAATGGTCACCGAATCCTAAGGACTACACTTGGGAGACCAGAGAATCTATCGAACGCACTTATCCTGGCTTTCTCCCATCTTCTTCTGCGGGTGAGAATTCTCTATTTTATCTCTATCACTTCTTTTGAGGATGTGACGTTGTAAATGACATCTATCTTAAGGAATTGCAGGGACGCAATTTTCTTAAGGGGGGAGTCTGTAACAACCCGGGATTTGCATTACCAATTAATAAATAAAAGTTAGGATTTTATTTATTTTAATGAAGCATAAAAGGATTTGGAATAACAAAATTTATTTGAAAAAGGCTATTTTATTTAAATGGGAAATATGGGATTTTAAAATGAGGATAAAATGTTATTTTTGAAAAGTTAAATATTTTAGGAGAGGATTTAAAATGGGTTTGACTAAGAAAAGTGAGTTTTATAAACATATATGAACACTTAGAAAATTTTTGAAAACATGGAAATAACTCTCTTCATATTGGGTTATTAAACCTTACCCAATAACCCACCCTAAACTTCCTCTATAAATTATCTCAAACTCTCCTAACCTCATTCATCAAAACCCTAACCATTTCCTAAAGCTTTCATAACAAAAATGGCCTCCATCTTCATCTCCTTCTAGTTTTAGCTTATGCAAGTCATTCTATGCAAAGGTAATGCAAATACCCACCTCAAATCAATTTTTATATCTTTATTATTTCTGAAATTGATTTGGTAACACATGTTTTATGTGTTTTTTTGATCTTATAGCCTCCTAATCATCTTTCGCTAACTTGGGTTGATGCTATAGTAGTCTTTGTTGCTTTCTAGAGAGGTATATTGCTAAAAACCTCTTCTAATATGTGTTTAATCATCTTTTAATTTTGGTAATCAGTTAGTAACACATGTTTTATTATGTAATATGTGAATCATAGCTCTTTGATCATCTTTGCTTTCATTTTGGGGTGTGCACATAAGGTACTTGTAATATATGCTAGCTGAAATTATAATTAGTTTATTGTTGTTAGTAAATTAGGCATATCCTATTCATCTTAAATCGGAATTAATATTTTCTTGAAGTTCTGGAAAGCTTATTCTGTACCCTATAACTTTTATGTTTTGTGCTTTGCCTAATTTTGAGGTTTGAATGGTCGAAATCATGCTTGTTTGTCGCTGACATGACAACAAACTACAGGGTTGATAAAATAAAAACCTGAAATTGATTTGGCCATAAGTTACTCGTTTCTTATCCAAATCTAACAATTTTGGATGTTCTGGAAAGCATAGATTTAGAGCTAAAACTTTTATGTTTTGAGTTTCATGAAATTTCGAAGTTAATTTGGTCAAAAATGTACATTCTTACCACTGTCCCGAGAGCACAACGACAGTGATATAAAATTTAGATCTGAGAATTGTTTTAGTCATAGAATTTTCATCTCTAGTCGGAATTTGACGATCTTTGTCATTCCGGAAAGCTAAGAAACTAAGCTACAACTTTCATTTTATTCATTTTGCCAGATTTTGAAGTTTACTATGCCAAAATTGTGGTTTTTCATCTCTGGCCAGTTAGTGCATAGCTATAGGCCTTAGTCTCTTTTCTCCCGTTGTTTTCAGCGTAGAACCCCGACTTTGCGACGCCATCCCGGGCTCGTCCTTTGTCGGATTTCATCATTTTTGGTCTCGTTAAAAAGATGAGATCGAGATCTTTAACCATGCAAAGTTTGGTTTAGATCTGGGTGCATTAGGTACTTCGTTTCTATTGCCAAAATAGCACCCAGAAACTGTTTTACAATAGTGATCATTTTCAGTTATCGTCGGACCAACTTTGAAACATTGTCGTTTCTTCGTTTCAAGTTAAAACCGAACGATTCTTGTTGCATATCAAAGTAGGAGTACTTTACTACGCTCCTGAAAATTTTCATCAAGATCTGAGTTCATGTGACCCTTCGACCATGTCGTCGAAGTGGGACCTTTACATTGTTTTGACACGGTAAAATTTTATGATTTTTGTCCGACTTTGAGACGACGCCGTCTTCGTTTCAAGTCGGAATTTCCCGATTCTTTTTGCAGTTTGGAGCAGGGATGTTGGACTATATGTCTACCAATTTTCATGCCATTCGGATTCAGTTTGCTAGTCCGAATAATTTTCCGAACTTGGGTTCGCATCATTTTTGGACTATTTTCCAACACTTAGAATATTTTCAGTGATTTTCTGGTTTTATTGATTTCTTTGAGATTTGTCTCTAGATTTCGTACACGGGTTTTATGAATTATTTTCAAAGGATTTTTCACTCCTAAATGGCTTTAGAAATTATTATATAATATTATTTTTAATTATTAAATTAATTACTCCATAATAGGAGAGTTTTCAAAAGCCGTTTTAAAGTGATTTCAAAATCAATTATAAATCCGTTTTGCTCCATTATTTTCTATAATAAAAATCTCACACTCACTTTTTAGCACGTCGAGCGAAGTGGAAAGGTGCTTAAACGGTTAGGAAATCTCCGGCCTATGGAACCGTGTGTATTTCCTTTCCAGTTAATCCCCGACCTATTCGATTGATCGTTTTGACCTTTGGGTCTAGTTTACCGATTACACGAGGTGGACTTTTTATTGTTTGGAGTGTGAGCTTGATATTGGTTAGTAAACCGTTTAGTGCGAACGTGGGGTATGGGACTCATTGGTAACACTTTACGGGTTCCTCTCCAAGACGTTAGTGACACATTAGCCTCTGGGCGACCAGTACTGGACCTCTGGGTCACCACGCCTCTGGGCAACCGTCTCTGGACACTTGCTCTATGGAGCAGCTTATTTTTCGGCATGCGCCTCTGGGCCTTTATCCTTCTGTGAAGGATCTTGCCGTCTCGCGCGTTCCGCATCTGTGCGAGTGATCGATCACAACTCTACAGTACTTGGCAACAACGACTCTGGTCGGTGCACGTGCAATATTGGTATTATTTGATGATTTTTATATCCATTCGAGTACCGCCATTCGGTGTTGGTTCTATGGAACCATACGATGTAAGTGCGATTACCTTGTGGATTCACAGTGTCTCTGGACACTGCTTTTCAGTGTTGGATTTCATTGACTTTTTAGTATATCCCCATTGCTCTTTGGAGCATCGATCTTTGCTTGGGCATTGATTACAGACTCTGGTCACTCTTGGGATTATTGCCTATGGGCATCTTTTTATAGCTTTGGCTACACCGATGATATGAGGCGATTTTATTTATTCTACACTTTGGTGTTGATTTCTCTTTGGAGATTTTTATTGTTTATTGATGATTATGGATCGTCATTATATTCATGTGGTTCATAATATACTTCTCTTTGGATAAGTACTGTTTTATTTATGTACCGCATTATCATACATCTCAGTTATTACTGATTGTTTAGCTAGCCTGACCCGAGTGTTTTCGCTCGGGTCAGACCGAGTTATTTCAGGTTAGGTCTCTGGACTTAGCTGCTATGTGCTTCCGCTTTGGACTTATCTGCTATGCTTTTGAGATAGCTTATCTTAGTGTCCGCCTTATGTTATTATTCAGGCTTTGATATGTACATATTTTTGACTCACATGTGTGAGCAGTGGCTTTGTACCCACTTATAGTATTTGGATCTGTATTGACGATGTATTGTTCTGGGATTTTATATCTGTTATGTGATTCTGTTCTGTGATGTTTTATCATTTATTATTATGCTTTGTCCTGATAGATCTTTAGCCATTTGTAATTTCGTTATAAGTATTTACCGAATATGGCGAACCACTTAAAAAATATATAGATACCATCATTTCGACGTATTCAGTAGATAGTTATAGCTTGATTACAAATGGTCGCTTCCACTATACTCTATTCTCCGCTTTAACAGACAGTATTACTCCCGTAATACTCTTTGTTACAGTGGGTCTCAGAGTGGGGCGTTACATTTGTCACAGCCACTGCTATCTTATGACCTCCGACATAACCACCAGTAATTCGACCATTGTAGCCTTAGCTTCTGTGCCACCACCGACATCAATTCATCATTGACCTTATTGTCCTTGCCATCGTCTCTAGTGACACTAGTTTGCCGTCATTGATGCATACTCAACCATAAATTCGTTCTCCTTTTCTTGGCCATGGCCAAATTAAGATGGTTATTTGGGAATAGTTCATTTTATTCAAAGCTATCTCCAAGCACATTCGGATTCGACTTCCAGTGGATCATTCTCTCCATTACTTAAGGTCCACTTCCAGTCCTCAAAATTCCCACTCTATTTTTTTCCAAAATCATCCTAGGTTCTTTAAATGTAATGAATTTCACATATGGAAGTAGGGCAATTTACTTTGATCGATTTTTGATCGAATATAGATTGATAACTAAATTTCAATGGGACAATTCCAAGAATCGATCGCATTTAATACACTCCAATGTCTGACTAATACTTGTGTTGACACTTTAAGCTAAACACCATAATCTTGCATACCTACAGAGAAAACTCCATGTCGCTCTGGACGACGGTTCCATTATTGTATATTCTACGATAACGGGTAAAATATGATACACGGTTCCATAGCATGACGGAGCTTGTTTGCCAGCATGAGTAGGCTATTAACATAGAGTGTACACATATACCATGCTCTGGATACCGGATACACACTACATAGATTGACATTTCTCACTACCTAGGTCAATTTGTAAAACCTGATTGGTGAACACGCGTCGACATCCGTTGGACTATGTACATCGGCTACATCGGTTTTAATAAAGTAGAAAATTAAAATAAAATAAACTTGGCCATGTTCGTGACCAAGTTTTTCAATTCAAAATGACCAACACTAGACGATCTCCTCATCTTAGAGCTGTCACTAGTCCTTTCACTCCTCTAGAAGCGGGCTCTTCTACTGCTCAAACATCTACTTCTACCCCATCGGGTGCATGATGTTTAATCACACAGAAGCTTCAACTCCATGTTGTTCCACTAACTCTGCTTCCTGGCCTTGCCTCTCCAACAGAAAATTGACCTATTTATATGATTCTAAAGAACCCTCTAGACTAAATACCTTCCATACTGACTATCAAGGAGCTCAAGACAATCTACATTAGGCATAAAATTCTCAAGGACGAGGTCTTCTACCTGCACCTCACCAAAGGGCTCATCTCATGCCAGTAGGCTATATTGCATATAACAAATATATGTGCCTCTCGTGAGTTGTGCCCCATTCATGATTCCTGAAATTCTTTCTTCTAGAGCTTAGACCGTCTCTTACCCAAGTGCATCCAAATGGCTATGCCTTTTTAAGTTCCTTTATGTCCTACTCATGATGCATCTAGCTCGTCCCATATCCTTCGAAGAACCGACTGATCTGCTAAGATTTAAAAAGAGGTCAGACTCTCCTTCTTAGCTAAGAATTGCAAGGTTGTCCAGAGGCTCCATAACAAGCATAGTTATTACAAGAGCGAATATTTTTTCGTTCGATGCCCCAAGGGCTTCAACTGCTTTTTACTCTATAGCTATATGTTTTCTCATCTGATACCTT
Organism: Allium fistulosum; assembly: GCA_030737815.1. Lineage (NCBI taxonomy): Eukaryota > Viridiplantae > Streptophyta > Magnoliopsida > Asparagales > Amaryllidaceae > Allium > Allium fistulosum. The sequence continues at coordinate 629,059,350 of CM060903.1, read as the reverse complement.
CCTTTCACTTGGTACTTCTTTATTCTAAGCATCTAATAGCCTTTCCATATATCTGTCAGATCTCCCAGAACGAATCCCAACCAAAAAAATTGCTAACATATTAGCGCCCCTACAAGGGATCAACCCAGACTTGAGAACAACATCATATATTCTCACAAATGCTCGACTATGATAGTTTAGTCTCCTCTATAATGAAAGGACTGCTATCCCTAAACCTGTTCCTATCAAAGTGAGTCGAGGCACCTTATGCTTAGGGTGGCGACTCTAACGATGATGAATAGAGGAATGAAGAAGGCTAGCGAGTTGAGGCAAACCTTATGGGTAAGTAAAAGAGGATAGAGAAGCCAAAAACCAAGGTGAGGAAGGAATAATAGAGGAGAGAATGTATGAGTAGGCATAGACGATGCAACATACAAAGTAGAGGAAGAGGTAGAGGATGAAGACGATGAAGATGAGGATTACAATGATGGTGGAGACGAATCATTTAGGGAGACATCCCCCAACGCCACAATGGTCACCTCACCTCTTAGACCAAAATGATTGGTGATCAACTCTTCCCAACTTACACTCAATCCATGCCACAGTCCCGATGAAGAGTCAAATCCTCCTACGGGTGCATCTTAAAACATTTTGTCTCTCTAAGTGATATGGCGACTCTCTTCGACTTTCCCTTCAGTAGGCTAAATTTTGAAGACATCCTTAACACCGCCCTACGACTTTAGCTTCCCATCGAGAGACATTCTTAAGGCCTCTAAGGGTGATGAAACTCCATCTTTGGATCTCCTTAAATATGATCTGTAGATTACTTCAGAAATGTCAACACTTGTAATGACCCGTATTTTACGTATCGACGGATCGTAAAATATTTTTATTTAATTCATATAAGGTCGTATGACTCGAAAACTTTGAAGAATGACTCTCAGGACATTTTACACGTCAAATGATTTTTTTCGAATTTCTATGTGACCATTTTGACCCTAAAAATCTTGTATGGCCTATAACTTATGATAGGAGTTGAGATTAGATCTAAAACCACTTCCATTACATTTGGATGATGGTTTCCATCCCATAGTGTGGTCATAATAGTAAAAAGGATCGACCGTTTGAAGGTTATGGTTGTTTTAAGTTTTGGCTATTTCTAGCCAGATTAAATGATTAATTAGGCTAACCCATAATTAGGCCCACTAACCCATTTCAAGAATGAAACCTAAGGGGGACTATTGAAACTATTCCAAATTATTTCCCACTTCCCCAAAATAGTTCGAAGCATCCATTAGCCCTAATTTCTTTAAAAACATTCCTTTTTCTTACTAGTCTTAGCTTAAATAATCATTAGAAGTGTAATTAGTGAAGGGAATAGTAGATCTACCATTTTGGCTATCTTGGAATCTATATTCTTGCTGTCCCATCTCAGATTTGAAGAACTAAAGTGGTAATTGGGTATTAAGTCAGTGATTATTGATCTCTCACTATTCTATGCTTGTCTATGTAGTTAAATTTGGTGTTTTTAATTTCATAAACATGATTAAACCATTTTAATTTTAAATACACATTTATATATGTTTGTGGAAGAATTAAAAAGATTAAAAATGGATTTTGGTGATTTAATAAACTCTTTTAGACCATATTGTTATTCTTGTGTAATTGCTAGATTTATGCTAATTTTATGTAGTAAACATGTTTGATTTACTTGATTATGATGTACGAACACTTGTGAATGCCTTGTTTATTTGGATGAGTGTTTTTTATGTAGTTTGTTAGTGTTTTAAGATAGCTAGGAAAGTGACCGTCGAATCAAGCAAAACGAAGGCAAAACTTCTTGGGATTGGATGAAACTTGGAGGAGGGTCTCTGGAAGAGGAGAGGAGTCCGCAACACAGGTCACATCTCTCTTGGACATATTTTAAAGGGTGAACTTAAGGTCGGCACCAACCTGAAGTGGGGAATGTCAAATCAGTTTGGTGAAGAAATGCTTTAGGACAAGCTTCGAGTCAAAGGTCAAGGTACTTTGGGTCATTAGTGGGAAAATCTTGGGGTAAGTCTCGAGTTGCGTTTTGGTGAAGGCCGAAGTTAAAAAGTCAGTGCAAGTGTTCACTTTGGATCAAGTTCCCAAGAGTTCGGAGTAGACTTCGGGAAAGCAAAGTGAGAAGACTTGGGAAGTTCAAAATTAAAAATTGCACTGAGTGGTCACGTGGGTACCGTCCTGACTTGGGGAAGGCTACACAGGGATTTTGGCAAGGAGACTTCAAAAGAATGAAGGGAAGTTCGAATGAAGACCGGGAACAAAATTGAGGACCAAACCTCAGCATGGTACCGATTTGTTCAGGTCTGTTCCGACCTGAAAATTATGCTTATATCGGGATGGAACTTTTAGAAGGTGAAGTGTGTTGTCTCTGGGTTATGCTGGAGGTTTTCATTTGTTTGTTCATCGTTTGATGAAAATGTGACAGCAAGATGAAGAATAATGGTTAAGAAACGAAGTGATGTTGGAGTGCTTCGATGTGATGGCTCCGTAACTTTAAGATATTGAATCTACGACTGTTGAGGAGGTCTAGTAGTGTTCCGATGATGATCGCTCTAGGGCAGGAGTCATGGTGATAACCTATAAGGACAAGTTCTAGGATATGAACTTATAAAGTAGAGTAGGACATGCTCTATTATGGGAAGATATAATGAAGAAAGTTCAAGGATGTGAGCCTATGAAGTGGAACTAGGAAGTGCTCTACTTTGGAAATAGAGATAGGTAAGACGAGATAGGGTTCTACAATAATGATGGAATGAATTGAACTAGGATGGGTTCGAAGACATGTGCGAACTGACCATTGTTACTCAGAGTGTTCTAGTGTGTTCGTAAAGAAGGGGCAGGTGAGGACGCTCGTTGGGTATTAGGATGTATACCCATGGATCTAGGCTGAGATCCATATACTCTGGACTGCTATGATGTGCATTTTAGTTTTCCTGGCCTCTTGTGTGGCACAAATTTCGAGCACCATAGAACTGAGAATTTTCCATTAGTCTTTGGCATAGGATAGTCATATGAGTTATCATATATCAAAAGTACTTGAGTGATAGTGAGGATTGTTTGATGGATGTTATGTCTACTATAGTTCCTATAGTAGTCAGTTATCACTCTAGGGTGGTCACTTAATGTAGGTATTTAGGATGTGGATACCTAAACAACAGATAATGTATTTAGGACATAGTATACTTTGATGAAGATGGTAGGGTATCATATTATAGATGTTATGTGCTGACTCTTCGGATGTGGTGAGAGGTTAGGTATGACTCTTAAATATTTGTGTTCCTTACTATATCAACTTGTATAGTATTTTGAGACATCTTATCGCTTACATTAGACTGTTATTTAACTCGAGGTTTTATGCTTTGCTTCTTATTATCTCGAGTACTCTTAAATGAGTAGATTAGATAGTAGGTCTAGGTGATACATAGTAGTTGTACAGAGGACAAGCTGGATGAGGCTTTCTCATATTATATATATGGACTACTATGCTTACTCCGATGTGCAACGTTGTGGAGCCTTGATAGTGTTTTCTTATTGTTATGAGACAATATTTGAGTTTATTCAGTTGTATAAATTCTATTATTATGTTGCATAACTTTATGGATCTTTACTCTAATATTTGATCACTTAGTTATTACTGTCTCTCCTATTTTATATCTATGTTGGGTATTATATTTTAATCGATGCGTTTGAGATATACGGTAGGTTCAATGATTGGTTTTATTTTCTGTTACCTTTGACCATTGTCCTACATCGACCAAGTACCGCAACACCGCACTTATATATGTATATTGGGTATCAGTGGTGTAGGATAGTCGTCATTAAGGCTGTCAACGACCCGAAACACGACCCAAAACCAGCACGGAAATTAGCGGGTTAACCCGACACGTTTAAAAGGGCAGGTCATTTTTAGGTCAACCCGTTAGAACCATTTTAATAAACGGGCGGGTTTAAGGTTGTTCCGTGAACCCGAATTTGACCCGACTAACCCATTTATGCGCTCGGTATTGTTGTACAGATCTCATTTAAGCTTGCACAAGAATGGTATTGTTGTTATTCACTTATTCATACACATTTGCACTTAACAACTTCCTACGTTTTCATGCCCATTCCCACGTAACAAATTCCCAAATTTTCATACCCATCTTAGCTTGCAATAAAAGAATGACAACAACACCCTTCTTTTGCTCTAAAATTCTCATCTTAGCTTGCAAAAGAAGTCATTCACTTATTCCTACACATTCGCATTTAACAACTTCCCACATTTTCATGCCTATTTCCATTTCTTTATACAAATATTTTCTTAACGGGTTACACGAATCAACCCGAAACCCACCCATATATAATTAGGTCAACCCGAAACCCACCCGTTTAATAAACGGGTTGACCCGACCCCTTTAAAAATCAACCCACACTCAAGTTGACCCGACCCATTACAGGCCTAATCGTCATATTTGGTATCAGAGCTTAGGTTACATGGTTAACCTGAGTTAATACATTGGTCCAATAGAGATATGAGAGGAGTCATCACCCTAGACAAGATCGGGAATACACACACACATAAGAGAGAGCGTGTTGTTATATATTTTTGTTTTCAAAAATTATATAGTAATATATATATATATAGTACATAAGTCGCATGCATACACAAGTATCATTAATAGAGTTTTCTTAATAAGAGATTGATCATTCTTGTTACAGATCAAGAATGAGCCAGAATACAAGAAACACTAGTGGGAACTACGCCTCTGGAGTCGAGGGAGGCAGGGGTCGAGGGGTTGTTAACCATGACATGCAGGCGATGTTCAATGCGAGGAAGGCGAACATTCTGCAAAATGCCCAAGCAGCCACTTTCACCGTTGTTGTTGGTAGGGGTAATCAAGTGCAAGCGCCCAGAGTCGATTTTGCTAAGTTGAACAGGGACTTTTCCAGTCTTGGTGGTAAGCCATTCCAAGGAAAAGTATTGGCTATAGAGGTGCAGGATTGGTTGGATATCTGCGAAAGCACTTTTAATAACCTTGAATTAGACGATGTGATGAAGAGGAGGCTGGTTCTCGATAGCTTTAGGGGAGAGCTATGAACTGGTGGAACACTATTAGAGTTGCTACACCCTAGAATCACTTTACTTGGGAGCAGTTCAAAACTCAATTCAAGGAGAATTTTATTTCGACTACTCAAAAGTTGGTAATATTCAAGAAATTTTCTGATTTGAAGCAAGGAGACTTGTCTATCTTTGGGTATGTAGTTGAGTTTGACACTCTGTTGAAATATGGGATGTCTTTCATTGACACACTATTAAAGAAGAATGAATAGCTGATTATTAGATTTGATGATTATTTGGGATAAAAGATGGTGGGGCATATTGATGAGCCTTCCGAGAAGATTGTGGAGAAAGCACTTCGGCTTGAGGGCTTGTATCCCAAAGCTAAGTCTATTACTATAGTTGTTAAGGAAGAGCCAAAACTGCAACAAGGCGGTGGAGGCAAGAAGAAATGGAACGTGAAGAGAAAGCAGTTCCAGAATAATGATGCTATAAAGAATGGCAAGGGGAAACTTCTTGTTTTAACTATGGAGATAGAGGCTACTTGAATAAGAATTGTAATGTTGAGGGCAAGAAGTGTTTCAACTGCAATAAGGTAAGGCATATACAGAGGAATCATTCAGAACTGATAAAGTAGAAACAGATAGTGAAGGCATATGCTTTTGACGTTGTTCCGACTATGTCAAGTGCTCCCTCGGCGAAATAGAAGGGGAAAGGCATTGTTATTCAAGGTATGCTTTCCATTTATGATGTCCTCGTACGTGTTTTGTTTAATACTGGGGCTTCACGTTCCTTTATATCTGGTGACCTGGTAGATAAATTGGGATTGAAACCCAAAATAGTTGACCGACCTTTGATTTTGATGAACCCAGTTAGAGACTTCATTAGCCTATGTATGGTTTGTCATGGTTTGGTCTTATCGAATCATGGATGCTCTTTTGTCTGTGATTTCTTTGTTGTGAATCTCGTTGTGTTCGGGATTAACTTGGGGATGGAATGTCTAAGGAAGTATGTGGTATGGTGGATTGCAAGGAGGTGTTGGTGATGATTAGAGCCGTGGAGGGGCGGACGGTAGTGATTGGCTTCTTGTTAGAGGATGGGTTATGGTTAGCTTTATATATTCTCTTGAGGTTCCATAGGATGAGTTGTCGTTTGTGCCTATTGTAACGACCCGTATTTTCAACCATTTAGAAATATTAAATTTAATATAATTGTTGAACAAAAAAGGTTACAAATAAAGATTTTATGATTTATTAGTGGAAATGCTATTAGATGTATGTTATAATCTAAGATGAAATCTTTATATAACAAATTTCAATAAGTTAAAAGATGATAACCTAAATCAATTGAATGTGAAACAATGTTGGGTTACGTATTTACAACAAGATTTGAATTAGCAAATGTTAGTGTTGTAAAGAATAAAATGAATGTTATCTCTAATTGGAATATAATTGTAAAGGTTAATAAGGAATAAAATAAATGATTCATTAATGGTGCAATCATATGTTATTTAATTGAAATTGGTTTTAATACAGAATATGAAATCAATTATTTGGTAAGTAAATTTATAACATATGTTATAAATAATAAATTTATAGATATTTGAATTACTAAGTTGTAACAATTGTTTTATTTCTTATCTTATTATTAAATCCATTTAAAATTTGTTTGGTAATCAATGGGAAATTTAATGTAATTAAATATTTCAATTAATAAGTGCAAAGACGTTAACTGCAGAGTAATGGGTCTAATAAATGGAAATTCATGATTGCTAAATACATAGGTATGTGTTGATTTAATATAAAAAATAAGTAAATCAAAATAAAAGAATTTGTTGGCAATTTAAAATGTAATGAACTAGGGTTTTATTATAGTTGTAATTTAATGTTGAAATTAATTTAATATTTAAATCTTGGATTTAACATGAAAAATTTAATTTTAAAAGATTATTAATTCTGTTTAATCAAGAATGACGATAGAAAACTTTTAATTTAGAATTTGAAAGTGATTAAATCAATTTAATAATAATTCGTTTAATTAACGCGTAAAAATAAATATAATTTGATTTTATAGCTAACTTCTATATACAATAGAATTAGGGTTTGAAATTAGTTTCACTAAGTTTAAAATATTAAAAACCTACATTTCGATATATAGGATGACCTATTTTCATTTCGGGAACGAAACGGGTTTTCGGGCCTTTGTTATCGCTTTGACCCAATCGATATCTGTTCCATTTATTCAAGTTCCATCTTTGTCTATATATTTGTTGTTACAAAACCCTAGCAGCCTTCTATTCAATTTTCTATACGTACTTCCAAATATAATCTGCTCCTTCCTAATGGTGAATATCCCAAAACCCTAAATTCCAATTTCAAATTCATTTCAAAAATTCAAACTGCTCAAATCCTATCATATTATATATCGTCGCAAAACTCTCGACGAATGGAGTCAGCATTTGGGATTCGTTTTTGCAATCGAAGCTCGGTTTGGCTAGAAATTGGCGATTTTTCTCAGCCGTCCGTTGTAGGGTATTGCAAATCGACGGTGGATCGTCATCCAATCGATGACGGAGGGGACCGCATCGTAGGGGACGTCAAGTGGTGTTGATCTATTGGATTCGATCGACCTGGTTGTGCACAAGTTCACCAGAAATTGGCGAATTATGGTGGCGGCGGTGGAGCTTATCGGGCGCGGCGTGGCGCCCCACGTGGGGCCCAGAGGGGCGGCCTGAGGCGTGGAGAATGGCAGTGGCTTCGGATCGGTCAACGACGACATGTAGCGGCGATGGTGGGTCGATGATGGTGGCGGCTTTTGTGTTGAACGCGATCGTGAGGGTTTGGAGAGGTGATGATAATTACAAATTTTCCCTTATGTCATTTTATTTAAATTTAAAAATCATATGTTCTAACTCGAATAACTTTTGCATACGAACTCCGATTGATGTGCGGTTTCTTTCGTTGGATTCGTATTGAAATTCCAAATAATATGAAACTGGTTTTGTTGAATTTGGAGACTGTTGAGATTTTGGGGTTTTGTTGGATTTTTAATGGGCTTAAAATCAAAGGTGAGTGATTAACCCACTCACCCAATACTAAATTTTCTTATGTTAGTCAAGTCATAATTCATATCAAAATATCAGATTTGCTTCAAAATAGTTTCGAATTCAAAATAGGTCATTTCTTCAAAACATCCATATTTGAATCAACGATTTAAATCTAAATAGTTCCCCTTTAAAACAGTTTGAATATTGAAAATGGTTTTGAATAATTAAAATAGTTTGAATATTTTAAATAGTTTGGATAATTAAAATAGTTTAATATTGAAAAATAGTTTGGAATAATTAAAATAGTTTTAAAGATTAGAAATAGTTTTTAATATAAAATAGTTTTAATATTGAAAATAGTATTGGTTGTTGTTTGGTAGTTTAAATTGACATTTGAATTAATTTTAATTTTATATTGAATCAAATTGACATTTAAATTAATATTGAAATTTAATTGCTAGTTAAACATCGACAATTGATGAGTAGTAAATGTTGTGCTATATTGGTTGATTTGGATGTTGATTGTTATTGGATGCCTTTTTGATTGATATGTTGGATGTATGGTTGTTATTTATTTTGTTATATCCCTATTATTACCCTATTTATTATTTGACATCCTATAAATTGTCATTTGGATTATTTGAATTGAACTGAGAAATAGTTTGAAATGATATATACCTATGTCATTTAAATATGGGTTGAAATGATATATATCAATCCATGTAATTAAAATTGAAATAAATAATCACTTGGCCATATGGTAGAAAATTATATACGGACACCGGATTTGGTTAAATTAAAATCCTAAATTTGAATTGGTTTAAATGAGATTGTTTAAAAGAAAATAAAATTTTGATTTATATGAATTAAATTATTTTCTAATTCGAGATTTGAAATTTTGAAATTGGAACTGTTTAGATGAAATTGTTTAAGGATTTAATTTGAAATCTTAAAGTGGATATTGGAATATGATATGAATTTATTGGAAGTTAATAATTGTGAAGATTTATATGTTAATTTAAAACTTTGAATTTAGTTTAATTAAAATGGTTTGAAATTGGTATTTCAAATTATGGGATGTGGAATGGTTTTAAACAAAATTGTTTAAAATGAGAATTTAAATTGAAACTTTCAGTCATTTGAATAGAACCATTTAAATTGAATTTGAAGTAAAGTTAGAAATTGTTTTGAATTGAGGCTAATTTAAATCGAAACTTGGATATGAAGTTGACTTGAAATTGGAAGTCGAAATTGGAATTCGTTATGATTTGGACTTTGAACCTTGTTGTGAAAGAAAGAAACAGTTTTAATATAAACCATTTTAATATATAAACTATTTTAATAACCAAATTATTTTTATATATAAACTATTTTAATTATGCAACTATTTTCAATATTAAAACTATTTTATATTCAAAACTATTTCCAATCTTTAAAACTATTTTATTTATTCCAAACTATTTTTCAATATTAAAACTATTTTAATTATCCAAACTATTTTCAATATTCAAACTATTTTAATTATTGAAAACCATTTTCAATATTCAAACTGTTTTAAAGTGGAACTATTTAGATTTAAATCGTTGATTTAAATATGGATGTTTTGAAGGTATGACCTATTTTGAATTCGAAACTATTTTGAAGCAAATCTCATATTTTGATATGAATTATGACTTGTTCTTGAAATTTTAAAAGAACCAACCGGTGTGAAAAATGTCGTTTGGTTGTTAAAGAGACTAGGGCCGAATATTGGCATACTTTCCGTCAATACCTGAACCACATTAACAACTGTGTACGCGGTGGATGTTATCCAGAATGTAGATGTTGAATTAGGGACATTTACTGGAATAAAGAAAGAGAATGATGATGGATGACCCCGACACTTGTGTCAATTTGAAATGACTAAAGCAAGAGCCTATGTCTGGCCAAGGGATTCGCTACCTTTAGGGGCCATCACCCCTTCGTATTACTATATTGATTTTGACTTGATCGTTAGTTCACATTGATTTGATTTTGGGGGTGGTGGACTCGGTCGGTAGTCGTTGCTACGATATGTTACGACCAACCAGAAAGGGTAAACTGGTACAATCCTACCTTGGGCATTGCCTCACGTACCTTGTCATACTTTTATACTTATATGCGACCACAACGACTTTGTTTCAGTGTTGTCTTATCACGGTGCCTCCCTGACTACCGACGTTACTGGTTGTGTCAAAGGCAAACTGTAGGACAATGCTTAAAAATGTGTTAAGGGAGATCAATGTAAAGCCTTAACGATATTTTAATACTTTACATTATTAGTAGACACTACATATATAGCGTAACTTACTACATATGGATAGTTTAACGGATCCTTAGAAGATGTAAAATCCCGTAACATCTCTTAAGTTATTGCACTCACGTTGTACACCTGATAGGAGATGGAAATTCCTGTAAACATCTCTGAAGCTATTACACTCATATTTACTTGTTGTTGATTTAGCTTACATAAGAACTTTTAGTTCTGACTCAAATGTTTTATCTTTTCATTATGCTCGGGTCAGCCTGAGTATTTCCGTGTTTAAAGACAATATTCCTTGAAGATGAAGATGGAGTTGCTAGACCGTTTTTACTATTATTATTCCGCTGCATTATTTTGGTATGATTGTTGATTGTACTCTGATTATGTTGTAAAATTGAAATCAAATGTATATTGTAAAATAGCTTCATGAACTGTTTATTTGATTATTATATTTTGTCATTCCGCTGCGAGATTTTGTGCCTTATTTTCTCTTATTTGCTTATTAAACCTCATTGATAATATGCCCTTTTGAATGATTTTTGTTAGACATGCATGGTTTATTGTCGACTTGAATTGTCCAAAAAGGTGGGTCGAAGTACCCGGACATGTGTGAGGAGGTGATCGGATTACCACCACACTTAAAGATTGAGTTCCACATAGACTTAATAATGAAAGCCAAACCGATATGTAACGACCTGCCATTTTGAACCATTCAAATCGACAATCATCCACTCATGTCAAACTTGAATTACTCAAAACAACAGATTGTTAATTTATATTTTGGCAAAACTTATCATATATAGTAAATAAATCAATCACAAAATCACAAACACGGAGTAATATAACAATAAGCAGCGGAAATAGATAAATAACATTTCATGAAGCTACTATAGAACATCAGAGTCCGAAATAAATACGATAGAAATCTCAAATATAGAGTAGTCTCAAATACAAAAGCAACTGACAAGACTGAACAGAAATAATTGGACATAACTGAAAGCTGAACAGATAAACAACAGATCTTCAAGAAAAGCTCTAAGCTCCAAGGCGAGTCTCAAATGCTGTGACACTCAGTCTGACCCGAGCATAAAGCAGAACACAAAACACTCGAGTCAGGATTAACATTCTTATACTAGTAAATCAACTCAAGTGAAATACAATATAACTTAAAGGAAGTTTGGGATTTCCATCCTCTAAGGATCCGTTAAACTATCTACATATATAATACAATACGCTACATAGATAATGTCTATAGTAAAGTAAACTATTAAAATAGCGTTAAGGCATTACCTATATCCCCCTTAATATATTTTTATATATTCCCGTAGTCTATATAGTACCCTAATTCCGCCGTGAACTGGAGGGCTATCAGAGGGCACTCCATATGTACAGTACAAACTAAACTCGTAGAGGGCACGTTAAGGCACGTGACAAGGCACGCGAGGCAATGCCAGGGTAGGATTCTACTGTTTTGCGGATCCGGACTGGTGGTAACGCATATCAGCTACTACCGCCCACCTCGAGACACACTCCCAAATCAAAGGTGCACCCAATCAAATCACAAAGTGTTAGAAAGGTATCGAAGAAATGTGCCCGATATGGGGAGCGACCCCACTTAGCCCGGCATGGCTCCTGTTTTAACCACATCAAGCTGACTTGCGGGAGTCAGGGCTACGTTAATACCTCATACAAAATTCATCGCCAAACAATCCTACTTCGTTCTGGAATCTCCACCACGTACACAGTTGTTAAAGTGGTTTTCGGTATTGGCAGAGAGTATGACAATATCCGATCCCGGTCTCTTTAACAACCAAACGCTTATTTCACACCGTGGTCATTTTATAAAATCACTTTTATAATCATTTAAAACATATCATACTTCATATCAAAATATCATATTCTTTTCAAAAATCATATCGCTTTCGAAATCATATTCAGTTCCAAAATCATATCACTTTCAAAATCATATTCAAAAAATAGTTTAAACCATCATATCAAAATATTAGTATTTAAATCCATTAAATCTAAATCATAACTGTTCCCACTTACATAGTTTAAACATTGAAAATAGTTTTTATATATATTTTGAAATAGTTATAAATTAAAAATAGTTTATATTTAAAAATAGGTTATAGATTAAAATAGTTTATATATTAAAAATTGTTTCTTCCAATTTCACAAATTGATTCAAATTACTTTAATTCCAAATTTCAATTTAAATCAATCCCAGTTCAACAAATTCAATTTAAAAGGTTAAAGGTTCAATTCAAATTCTCATTAAAACCATTTTAATTTATATCGATTTCAAATCTAGGTTTGAACTACAAATTGAAACTACTTCCAATTTCAATAGATTTCAAAGTTTACATATTGAAATAATTTATAATAACTCAATTTGATAAATTTCATTTATATTTCAAAATTCAACTTAATCAGTTTTAATAACATTTAAATAAAATCTCACATTACAAATTTAAATCAATATTAAATATTAAATATTCAATTTTATTTAAATTTGAAAATATTCATTTAATCACCCTAAATCAAAATCAAGTTATCAAGTTATAAAAATCATATCTTTAACATCTCAAAATTAATAAGTTTCAAATAAATTCTTAAACAAATTAAATTCCAAACCAACTTTAATTTATCTTCCAACTTTTATTTATTTAAATTAATCACAAAAATCTATTTTTAAAATATTAACATAAGTTCAAATAAATATTTTCAACATATTATATTTATATTAAAGTTATTACCAAAATCTATAAAATAATAACAAAAATTTAAATAAATAGTTTAAACATATTATATATACTAATTAAATTAAATTTTATTAAATTAAATCTTATTTTATATATATTTAAAAACAATAAAATTATAAGTAAAATCTTAAAATTTATATTTTCAAAACTAACTTATAAATTTAAAATTTCCAAAACATATAACTTTAAAAATCTAAATTTCACACATATATTAAAACAAAATCTTTATATTATATTTAAAATCAAAATTTGCTAAAACCTATATATTTCCTTTCAAAACTTTTGGAAAACATTTTTCAAAATAGACCAACAATGTCCGTATATAGTTTTCTATCTTATGGTCAACCAACGGTGTCCGTATATAGTTTTCTGTCCTATGGTCAACCAACGATGTCCGTATATAGTTTTATATCCTATGGTCAAGTGATATGGATATTTACCATTTCAATCTGCAATTTAAATTTAATAATTTACGGGTATATATAATTCCAACCCGCAATCCCAAGATTTCAAAATCAATGAAAATCGGTTGGGTTTATCATTTCAACCCATAACGATTTTCCCCTAATCTATAATATCGTTCGGGTATGTATCATTTCAACCCATAGGGAATTTCTAAACTAACTGGGAACTTGTAGAGTGAGAACGAATATGATAATAATATAACTTATCAACAACAAGCATATATCATCAGTAACAAGTTTTAATATAATATATACAACAGGTTATGGTGTCATATGTCATAGGTAATCAGTAACAGATAATGGCATATCATATCTAGCAATTAAATAACTTAACAATTCAAATTTAACAACATATTTCAATCGTCATTTCATGTGAATTAAATTTATATATATAAGAATGTTAATCGTGAGTGATTTCTCACCTTTTGAGGCTAGAGAAAAACAAGAATGAGATACAGATGGACACGGATAAGAACGGATCGACAGGCGGAACAACCACAAAGCTAGAAACTACTACTGCGACCAATTCTGGACAGCGGCGAGACAAAAGCAAAGCATGATAAACTAGATTCGATGAAAATCAATTATATAAGTGTACTTATATATACATAAGCTATATATTTATTATTTATTGAAACCCATATATTACCTCAAAATTTTCAAACGAATATTTAACAATATATCTATATTTAAGCTATTACAAAAAATCTATTTAAAAATATAAACATAAAATTTAGTAAATATTTTAAAACATAATATATATATATAAACTTACTTTATTATTGTTATTATTATTATCATTATTAATATAATATATATATATAAAACAAGACACAACCATTATTCAAAATACTTTGGAAACATATGTATGTAACTTGCTTTATTATAATATTATAAATTACTATCATAAACATATATATATAAGTTATTACACAACCTATATTACAAATATTAACATAAATTTAAAAATATTTAACCACATTGAATAAATACTTGAACACTTTGAATAAATACCTTAAACACAATGAGTATATATGTACTGAAGTTGCTTAGGTGATGATGGTCAGTGCGAGCTATCAGGTGGAGGCTTATACGAACTGTCAGGTATAAGTTATATGAACTATCAGGTGATGAAATCATGTGGAGGCGGCGACGGGCTGGAGGCTGTCTCGGTTCAGGGAAGAGGCGGGCGAAGGACACGCTGGGGTGTTTCGGTGTGCGTGTTGGCCAGGGGAGTGGGCAGGTTCGATGGGAGGATGGGTTGGAGATCCGAGGTTTGGCTCGGAGCGGCTTTCACTTGGTGGCATGGGTTTTGTGGTGCATGGTGGCATTGATGGGGGTCATGGCATGGTGGCTGTTATGAAGGTGGAAGGGTGAGCGTGGTGTGGGGTTGTGAGGTCGGGCTGGTCATGAGTAGAGGGAGACGGGTTGATGGAGTTGATGGTGCGCGTCATGGTTGCGCTGGAGGTATGTATGCTAGTTGGAGATGAGGCTTGCTTGCTCACGGTGGAGGCTATTATGGCGGACTGTGGTGGTTTTGGAGGAATAAAGGGGAGATAGGCTATGTTGTCGAGGAGGATGAGCGGCTGTGGTTCATGGAGGAGCAGAAGGCGGAGGGTAGGGTCGCGATCAGTGGAGATGGGCTGTAACAACCCTATTGTTAACTACTTAATTAATTAAATTTAGTTAGGGAAAATTAATGCTAAATTTTGGTTTGTGAAATTTAATTATGAAATTAAATCAATTTTTTGAGAATAGTTGAATTAATTAAATTAATAAATGAGTTTCATTTCTTAAAGAGAATTTAATATTTAAAATTCGAGATATTATTAAATCAACTAATGAATTTGATTTTTTTTATGCAGTGTTAATGTTGTGAATTATTGTTTAAAATGAGGTTTTATAAATTATAGTTTATGTTTATAAAAATACAATAAGGATAACTTTTGTTTTCAAAAGTATGTTTAAAGTGGTATAATAACTCAATATGATTAGAAATGAGATATAAAAAAAATTTGGTTTAGTTAGAGATATCGATAAATGGTGAATTAGTAATATGGAATTTATGTATTTATTTGGAGGTGAGATTTCAATTTGAGCTTTTTTTTGGTTTAGATAATAATTTGGGTTAGGATTTTGTTTAAATATTTTGTTAAGAATAATTAGGCTAAAGCAAATAATTTGATTATATTGCTTAGTGAACATTGGGCCTTGGTTCCAAGTCCATTAGCCATTACTTAACTTAATACCCTAAATCCTTTAGCCTAACCCAAATCAAAACCTCCTGGACGTCAACAAAAAAATTCACGTTCTTTCTTCATAGACTAAGCAAATGTGACAAAGGGAAATTAATTCAGCCCTAAATAAAATCATAGCAATTTGAAGAAAAATCAATAAATCATAAGGAAATAAGGTATGAGATCCTAGTCTTCTTCTCTATTTGATGATACCATCAATTTAAGGTTTTATTTGATGTTTGATTACTGAAATGGGTTAGGACTGTTTAGAGGTGAAATCAAATTGAAGAAGATTTTGTAGTGGTTAAGAAGAAAGTAGAGATCACCTTCAAACTTCTCTTCATCTTGTGCAATAAGAGGTGAGTTAATCACTCACACTACTACCTCTAATACATGAGAATAATTATTAGTTGCTATTTGAATTGAATTAGATTGTTTGTTGATTTAATTGCTTTCAAATTGATTGTGAATTGGTTGCTTGAATTTGATGATTTTAGATTGTTTTCTGAAAATAAATTGTGAAAATCTCTGCTATAAAACAGCGATATCTTAGTGTATAATGATCCGAATTGGTTCTATCTTTTTGTGGTGGAAAGATATTTAAATAATCTATAAGTTCTCTTTTGGTTATTTTTCGAAATACTGTGTTTAAAAGGGCCTAAATTAAGTTTGAAACTGATGTTATAGCACAGCCATTTCTAATTTTCTGAGTTGATAGCTGACAATAAAATGGCCATAACTTTTAAACCATAAATCCTAATTTAGTATACTTTTTTTGTTAGACAACTAAGACATTAAGGAACAACTTTCATGTTCTAAGTTTCTGCAAATTCTATGATTTAAAGGGTCGAAATTGGGTTTGAAACTGAGATACATGCTCCGCTCTATCGATTTTCAGAATTGAAACCTAAAACTAAAATCGCCATAACTTTGTAACCGTAAATCCAAATTGTATAAAACCTATTATGGTGGAAATCTGAGACTTTAAGAATAACTTTCATGTTGTGAGTTTTTGAAAATTCTTAGAAAAAATGGGTTGAAATGGTGCTTCAAAACTGAAAATCTATTGTGATCTATGATATGTTGCTATGTTTGTGATATTGTTAAATTTACTTTGAATGTTCAGTCGTGATCGTTTTGATATATATATATATATATATATATATATATATATATATATATTCCATTGGTTTGTTAAATTATAAATTGTGTTTAGAGATGATATGAAAATCAAACCTTATGGAACTGTGGTCGTTGCAATCTTGTGATATGTTATAGTGAATTTCTTGTGCTTTATGGACTTTGAATCATTTTTGATTCAAAGATTTAGAAATTTATAAATTTAAATCTACCTATTTTGCAAATGTATATAGGTGCTTTTTTTTGTATACAAATAATTTCGCAAAGAGAGTTTATTAAACTTCTAAATATCAAACATGTTTTCTTAAGTAGTCCAATTACTTTTATAAATGATTTGTGTGTTTGAAATTTAAAATTTTGAAAATATAACTGTATGAGGTTTTAACTAATTATTAGAATACTAAATTGGTTTTGAAAATGGATTAATGGATTAATGGATTTATAAATAAATGAATTCTTTTATAAGTGGCTTTTGAAATTGATGTGTAAACATTATACCCTTATGGAATTTAAAGAATTAATGTGATTTTGGAACATGGAAAAAAATCTTGTTTCATAAAACAAATAGTCTTGGAACAATTTGGATTAACGTAATATTTTGATAAGTGACAAATTAAATAAATGTTTTGAGAACCTTAATTCTATAATTTAGGGAGTACTAATAATTGACTTAGTGTCATCAATTGGTTTAAATGCTTTTGAATAATGCTTCGTCGAATATGGTATAACTCATTGAATAGAATGTTTGAGTGGAATTTACTAGCCTATTAATGAATACTTGAATCTCACCGGGTAGTATGGAATGTCTTGTTATATTCTTGTGATCGTATTTGGGAAAGTACTTAACACTTTAGAGTTGTATTCTCTTCTGGTGTGCAATAAGTGGTTGCTAGATCCTTAAGAGAATATGGTTCAGGTTTTCCAGTGGTATCCGTAATAAGTGATATTTACTAGCTTTTAGTAAATACTTGAATTTCACCATGTATGGGACGTATTGGTTAAATTCTAGTGATTACTGAAGGTGATAGTATCTGGCACTTTAGAGTTTACTCTCTTTTGGTGTGCGGCAAGTGGCTGCTAGATCCTTAAGAAGTTTATTCCTGGATTTCTTTTCAAAAATAATAATTTAATAATATTAAATAAATGTGGAATTATCGATTCATGGTTTCTACGGTCACCTTGATCGGTATGGACTATCCTTGAGATCATTTTGTGGTTCTGTGATTCTATGTTCTCGGTTTGAGTACGATCCTTGGTATCAGATCGGTTCGAGTGATACCAATTTGTTTGTTTGTTTGCCATGGGTTTTGAGTACAATCATTGCGATTGTTTTGGACGATCATTACAATCGGTTTGGATTAAGGTCTCTTGGATTCTGGATATTTAGATTTTGTGACTATTCTGTGTTCGTGAAATATGTATATATACTTGTGTCTTGTGTTTGTGAAATAAACATATATTCTTGTGTCATGTGTTCATGAAATAAATATATGTTCTTATGTCTTGTGATGGATGTTAAGTTAATTCTATTATTTTGTGTTTAGTGACTAGTTCGTGTTTGTGACGTAAACTTATAACCTTTAACTGAGTTAATAACTGATATTTGTGTGCTTGGAGATATTATGTTTTGTTCCGTGAATTCAATCCTAAACATCTGTATTTACTTATATGTTGTTTGTCCTTGTGCTATATCTTGTTCTCACCCTATTGGATATTTAGAGATACTCTGACCCGGGTGTTATTTTGCTCGGGTCAGGCCGAGACTTTTCAGGTTACAGGACAGGTTGACCTTTGAATGGTTGAGCTAGCAGAAGTTGGATCTTTATATTTAGTTATATCACTTAGGAATTTTTGTTTGAAACTGAGATGGATAATTAAGATTAGAAAACCATAACTTGTATATTAATTGAATTTAGTATTTGATTTTGTAAACTAAATAATTTGTATATGTATAAGTTGAGATTTATTCCGCTGTGATCTGTGACTGTTATTTATATGATATATTGTTCTGGTTATGAAAAATCGGTGTGTCTATTACTTTGTATTAATACTATACACGTCAAGTTCAGTTCAGATATTAAGTGAAAAAGGTAAATGACGTGTCAGTGTTAGTAGAAAGATATATTCACATTCAATCGCCCCTAACAAGCCGTATTCTCCAGATTAGCAGACGACATTACTTGTAATGTTCTTTGCTAAACTGGGCATCGCGGTGGGGTCATTACAGTTTGGTATCAGAGCTGTGTCAGAACATTATAACATATAATATCACGGATCCGAGACTTAGAGTCCTATCCCTTGGGGTGTGTGGTAGATAGTTATATTAATTATCTACGTAGGGATAGGAATATTAGATGATTATCGGGATAATCATTTGGGGCGCAAATTGGAAAAAAAATTAAAAATTAAAAATTAATTTGACAAATTGGAATTTGTGACATTTAAAACCTTTAGTGAATAATGAGTAAAATATTTTAGAGTTAAGAAAATTTTGAAATTTAATTGGTATGCATTAAATTAAAATGAACTATTTTCTTTAAATAGAAAATTTGGGAAATTTGAGTAAATAAGTTTGATATTTAAATGATCCAAGAATAATCATAGTTGCATAGCAGAATTTCAGGTATTGAATTGTTCCGCTGTAATTGATTATGTATGTTTTGGCTGATTGGTTGTTAGGAATTGATTACTTGGTTGTATTTATTTAAAATTGGATGCATGGTGTTAGTGATAATAAAATAAATGCATCTAAAATTGTGATTACTTATTGTGTTAACTTATCCGGACGTTGTTTAAGGATTCTGATCGATATGTGGGACGCCATGTTATCGATATGGGTTCCTAAACATCGAACGTGACATTTTGACATAAGTAATAATAAAAACTTGGAAATTTAAGTACGAATTTTTTTTGTGTGTTATGGAATATTATGATGTCAATCTAGCTAAAGTGTAATCATGAATTGTTAATATCTTCTATATGATATGAATTTGATATTAAATATTAATATGAATTTTAGAGATAGGTGCAGGTATCCGAAGTTAAATAGACATCTTTTAAAAGATTATAAATTGTCTGCTTAAGGAATATTAGCGAACTCGCTAATATTTCAAATATAAGGTACGCTTCTCGGATTACATATCACATTTTTTTGTTTTTTTCCTACGGGATGCCTCATCCTTGAGATGAGATATATATTGTGTAATTATATTCATATTGTAAAATTTTGAAATGCTAGCCGTGCAAAGGAGACGCTGGCGAAATTTTCCGTTAATTTAAAGCGTTAGAATATTTTTGAGAATTTTGAGAAATTTTGATAACTAAAAATTTGGGTTTAGTGTTATAATTGGAGTGTTATTAATTGAATGTTTGGAAATAAAATTAGAAACTAATTAACAAATAATTTTTTAAGAGAAAATCTATAATATGGATTTATTTCATTAAGGAAATTGCGGGGATGCAATTTTCTTAAGGGGGGAAGTCTGAATATTTTGTTAAGAATAATTAGGCTAAAGCAAATAATTTGATTATATTGCTTAGTGAATAAACCAAAAAAAGCTCATATTGAAATCTCACCTCTAGATAAATACATAAATTTCATATTACTAATTCACCATTTATTGATATCTCTAACTAAACCAATTTTTTTTATATCTCATTTCTAATAATATTGAGTTATTATACCACTTTAAACATAGTTTTGAAAACAAAAGTTATCCTCATTGTATTTTTATAAACATAAACTATAATTTATAAAACCTCATTTTAAACAATAATTCACAACATTAACACTGCATAAAATAAATCAAATTCATTAGTTGATGTAATAATATCTCGAATTTTAAATATTAAATTCTCTTTAAGAAATGAAACTCATTTATTAATTAAATTAATTCAACTATTCTCAAAAACTTGATTTAATTTCATAATTAAATTTCACAAATCAAAATTTAGCATTAATTTTTCCTAATTAAATTTAATTAATTAAGTAGTTAACAATAGGGTTGTTACATGGGCGGTGCGTGATCAGATGAAGAAGAGGAGTAAGGGAACGACAAGAAGCAGGTCGAGCAAATCAAAAGGAGGGTGGGGACGACATTAGGGAGGTGTGGGCAGGCTCTTCTTCAATTAAACAGCAACAACTTATATAACGTTTGTAAATTATATGAATATATTATATTACAAATTTTCTCAGAAAAAAAAATGCGAGGAAAGGAAGAGGCTGGAAGAAAATGGGAGAGACAATGGGTTGAGAAGAAGAAACGTGCAGATCTAATAGGCTTTAGGAACATATGCTATATAATATATAAACTTATATTATTCTATTTTTCAAATGAAACCAAATAGTAAGCAACGAACCAGATAAAAATATGAACCATCAAATACAATGGAAATTACAAAGGTCAATATTGATTTCTGAAAATAATAAAGGCAAGTGACTTTTTAATTTCAACAGGTAGACAAATGAAAGGTCACAGGGAAAATCAAAATGTCAAAATGGGTACCGATACGTCTAACCGTTTCACAGATTTCACCGCGTACCGGACGCCGAACACACAAATGAATATACTACGGAGATCAGCATGACGAGACGAATAAAATGATACACAGATATTAGTGGTACGATCATTCTATCAAAAGTCGAAATTCACTACCAAACTACTGTTAATTTGCCGAAAATAAGAAAAACGGGGCTATAGCAGTCCAAATTTGGCGAAACGAAATATGACGTCTCACTTAGAAAATAATAAACATTTTTATTCTGTAAAAATATTCAGGTTTTGAAAATATTTTATTTACATCAAATTGACTGATTTTAAATTGAAATTGAAAATTTCACAACATAACTAACTTTCATATTTTCAAATGAAAATATGCCATTTGCTATATTTAAATAGACGTATTTTAACTATCAAATTTTCATTGCCAAATTTTATTGTTTAATTTCAAGCAAAATTTAGTTAATTACGTTATAAAACCGTTAAAATTTACGGGTCGTTATACGATACTTATGCCTTCGAGGTGTATGGAACCCGAAGAGTAGAAGGAGTTGGAGGTGCAAGTGAATGACCTGTTAGGATGAAGGTTCATTGTAGGAGTATATTTGAGTAGAGGGCACCCGTAGTATTCACCACTAAGGCGGATGGCTCTCTGAGGTAATGTGTTGACTACCATAAGCTGAATAAAGTGACGAAGAAGAACAAGTATCCATTCCTGTGTATAGATGACTTGTTCAATCAGCTTTATGGTGCGAAGGTGTTCTCTTTGTTGGAATTTGGGATGAGATTTCACCAACTGGGTAGCAAAGGAGAGTGCGCCGATTACTGCGTTTCAGATGCCGTCTGGATTTTATGAGTGGTTGGTTATGTTGTTCGGGCTAAACAATGTGCTGACATACTTTGTTGATCTTATGAACCGTGTCTTCAGGCATCAGCTAAATAAATTTATGCTTATGTTCGTAGATGATATCCGTATCTACTCAAAGATGGAGGAGGAATGCAAGACAAGTTTGAGGATTGTGCTTGACATTTTGAGGTGGCACAAACTAAAGGCTAAGTATTCAAAATGTGACTTCTGGAGGAGGGTAGCGAGATTCTTCAGTCACGTTGTCTCATGGAAGAGTATTGCAGTGGATCCTCTGAAGGTGGCAACGGTTCAGGACTGGAACCAACCCAAGAACACTACTAATGTCAGGAGTTTCCTTGGGCTTGGGGGATATTATAAAAGTTTTACCAAGGACTTTCCCAAAGTAGCAACACCATTAACCAATTCGACAAAGAAGAACGGGACCTTTTTTACAACCCGAGATGAGGGCATGCGTTCATGAGTCTGAAAGAGAGGTTGACGAGTGTACCAGTATTGACTATTCTAAGTGGAAATGAAAAGCTAACAGTATACATGGATGCCTATAGTACTAGAATAGTTGCGGTATTAATGTAGAGGAAAAAAGTTGTCACCTACGCTAGTCGACATCTGAAATTGTGCGAGAGGAAGTATCTAACTAAGGATTTGGATTTGGCGGTGATAGTGTTTGCTTTGAAGGTTTGAAGGCATTATCTATTAGGAGAAAGGTTCTAGCTGTTCACGGACCACAAATCATTGAAGTACCTTTTCTTCCAAAAGGATCTCAAACTTTGCTAATAGCAATAGTTGGAATTCTTGGCCTCTTATGACTTTAGCATGAATACCCGACAAGGGGAATGCAATCGCTAATGCATTAAGTAGAAGACATGCCAATTTTGGAGCAATGTTCCTAGAGTAGAAGCAGTTGGAGTATGTTAATGGTTATGACTTTAGACCTTATTATGAGTTAGAGCCAGAGGTGTTGGCAAGTTTAACCATCAGACCTACTTTGATTGAGCAGACAAGTACTAGTCAAACGCGAGATGCTAGACTAGCAGAGATCATGGCGAAAATTGAAGGAGTAGAGTTTGAAGAAATGAAGCGATACAGGCTCATCCGAGATGGTTGGCTCCATAAGGATAGGGGATTGTTTATTCCTGATGTCAATGGGTTAAAGGATGAAGTACTACGAGAGTGCCATCATTCGGGGATTGACTATACATTCGAGCGGTAATAGGATGTACCATAATATGAAGTAGACCTATTATTCGAAAGGTATGAAGGATGTCGACGCGTTTATCGGGAAATTTATGAATATCAATCGGTGAAGGCGGAGCAGAATAAGCTAAGTGGGTTGATGCGACCACTTGAAGTTCCTGAGTCATAGTGGGATTAAGTTTCGATGGATTTCATATATGGATTGTAGAGGACTAGAGCAGGGTATGATAGTATTTGTGTTATAGTCGATGGATTGACAAAGAGTGCCCGATTCATACCTGTTAAGTCTAGCAGAACGGCATCTAAACTGGCCGAGTTGCATGTTTTAATATCTTAGATATTAATTTTGATAACAACCACCATATACAACCATATAAAATATAGGTACTAATATTTTGCGAAGTTATATAGTATATAGTACAGAATATTACACAGGTGCTGAATCGAAGACTATGCAATATAAAGACTCAAGATAAAGATATGAAGACTCATGAGTTCAAAGACAAAGAAATGAAGGTCTCAAGGTTATAATTTAGTGTATAGTGTCATTAGTAAATATTGTTAAAGTCCTTGATAGCAATTTCTGATCTCAATCTCCAATTTTTGGTCTTTGAAGTTTTTAAATTATTTTAAATTCAAAATTTTTTTTAAATACTTCATAAAATTTTTGAGTTCAAAAATGTTTAAAAATCTATGCTCAAAATATTTTAAAGTATAAGAAATTTCAAAACACTTTATAGAAAACCATTTTTATTTTTAACTAGCATATGTTGATATGCATATATGGTATAAGTCGACATACATGTTGCCAGATGGTTTTTCAAATTTTAAGTGAAGTGTTTATTTGACACAACTCTTCACAAATGGATACATTTGTTAATTTACCATATAAAAGGGAGTGCAAACAAATTTTTTGATAACTAATTACTTACATTTTCCCACTCCTTACTCTCTTGAAAATTCTCTTGAAAAATATACACCGTTCTCTTCAAAATTATTTAGAATCAATTCAAACTTTATTATATTGATTCAATACTACATTCTTACTGTACTGGAAACATCTCTCTCATTTCAAAGATCAAAGTGCTATCCAAGTGGCTATAGGATCCCCTATATCCAAAGTACACGAATTTATCTTTGGAAAAACTATCAACTCTATTTGTGTTTGCTTGGATGTGCTTGTAGTACGTTCAAATCAAGTAGGTGTGCTTAGTAGCCCTTTTAAATCTAGTGGATGTTCTTGTAGCCTATTCAAATCAAGTGAGTTTACCCTAGGCTTGGAATATAAGAGGTTATGTCTCGTAGCCTCGAAATCCAGATTGTATTTGGGTTTGCCTTCTACTCGGTTAAAGACTGGAATTTGAAAAGAAATTTGTACAAGCAATTATACGGGACTTAATGTAGGAGAAATATGAACCAATATAAAATCTCTGGTGCTATCTCTCTATGTAACAACCCGCGTATTTATCGATTTGATATTTAAATGTTTTATTTAAATATAACATCGTTCGTCGGATGTATGTCCAAAAAGCTACTTTTTGCAAACAGTCGAATTAGGACTCGAGACCACTTCCATTGAGTTCAAAACGTCGTTTGTAATCTTTTAAGTATAAACTTCGATATGTTTGGAGTTAGTGGAATTTTTGCTACTTTTCACTTTGGACTTGGGTTTGGGTTCAGCCCTTAACCCCACTTAACCCCCCTAGCTCTCTAACTCTTCATCCATTCACTCCTATTTCATTTCATTTCCTCAAGCAAACTGAAAATGGTGGAGAGGAAGAGGAATTAGAAATTACAAAACCCTAGTTCCATTTGCAAATTCTTGTTCTAGCTCCAAATTCAAAGAGAACCCATTGGTAAGCTTCATCTCCTTCTTCTCCAACACATTCTCTCTTTGATTTCAGAAATTCCTAAACCTAACTTTGGGAATGTTCTTCTTTTTTAGCTTTGAATTCAAGCTTGTTGAGTTGGAATTGAAGAGTAATTGTTCTTGCCATTGCTCCATAGCATCTTCTTCATTTGTTTGGGTTCAAAGGTGAGATTTTTATCTCACATCTTAATCTATATTTATCTTCGATTGTTAGGTATGAATTCCTAACACTTATTCTTGTGCAATTGCTTTTGGTTTGGATTGATTTGGTGAATATTCCAATTTTTAGTGTTTTGAGTTCAATTCTTTGAAAATCCTAGCTTTGATGTTTTGATCATGTTTTTGGTGACGAATCGAAGAGCTTATATGGCCGGGCAGTCGATGGGCGTAAACCCTTAGTGCCGATGCTCGACCGATTGCATTTCGGAAGGGATTGGCCTTCATTTGATTGGCATGGGAGTGCTGGAAACAGGCTCCGGTCGACCGACCTCAGGGTCCGGTCGACCGACCTACTACTCTAGCATTTCCCTGCCTCTGTTTGGAAGAGCAGGTTACAGGCTCCGATCGACCGACCTCAGGGTCCGGTCGACCGACCTGCTACCCGAACACTTCTATCTCTGGTCCGGTCAACCGACTCAGGGAGTCCGGTTGACCGACCTGCTCCTATTTGCCAATTATGCCTATATTGCCTATTTTGTTTGAATTTCCAACTTTAATCGATTCGTGTTGTCTCCTGTTTGTTGTTATCATTTCTTAAGACTTTGATGACTCCTCTTTCGGGATGGTACCTCGTTAGGTCGCTCGACCCTATCCCCCTTAGGTCGTTAGACCTCATTTTGTCTTCACTAGGTCGAACCCCGAACCTCCTTCGTAGGGGATCTTATCTGAAAAACATTCAACAGAACTTCTTACTTTGATGGTTTTGGGGATTGATTTCTTTGGACTTTACTCACGTCTTCGAACGTGAATTTTATGTAATTCGATTCGTTTCAACAATCGTTTTGTGGTTTGTCACTTTAAAAATATAAAGGTTTTCTATACTAGTAGTAAATATCAAAACTCTTTCATCAAAATGATTTTGACACTATTTTAATTACAAAGCTCGTTTCTTAAACTGTTTTCCAATCTACTAATATATACAAACCTTTACCTCATTCATATGAGAAAATCTAATTAAACGGCTTAGCAAAACAAGTGGTATGAAACGCTTGCGTTTACTTCGTCGGTTAATTTATGGACTTGTTCGATTGAAACTCTTGTGACAATTTTCTAGTGCAGATCTACAATCTGTTCGTAAATATTTGAGTTAAGCAAGTGGTTATGGGACATGAAGCTAAACTCTTATATTTACTAGCTTAGTGTAATCGACACTTCCTTATGATCATGATGATCATTCTTGTGATTTAGACTAGCGATTGAGCGATGTCTCTTTGTTTGCGAGGTTAGACTAGACACCATTTGTGTGATTTTGATTCACACATATCTCTTTATCTTCAAGGTTAGTCTATACCTCATCGGTGTGATTTCGATTCACACATATTGAAACTCTTGTGACAATTTTCTAGTGCAGATCTACAATCTGTTCGTAAATATTTGAGTTAAGAAAGTGGTTATGGGACATGAAGCTAAACTCTTATATTTACTAGCTTAGTGTAATCGACACTTCTTTATGATCGATGACGATCATTTTATGGTTTAGACTAGCAATGTGCGATGTCTCTTTGTCCACGTGGAGGACTGTTCCTCGTTTTATTGAGCTTCGTCTCACTTCTCGCATGGGTCGTATCTATTTAGGTGCGTCGATGTTCGTCTATGCATGGGTCGTATCTTTCTAGGTGCGTCGATGTTCGACTTTGCATGGGGTGTATCTTTCTAGGTGCATCGATGTTAGACATTACATGGGGCGTATCTTTCTAGTTGCGTCGATGTTTATTTATGCATGGGGCATATCTATTTAGGTGCGTCGATGCTAGAGCATGGGTCGTACCTTTCTAGGTGCGTCGATGTTCGACTTTGCATGGGGTACGTCTTTCTAGGTGTATCGATGCTAGACTTTACATGGGGCGAACCTTTCTAGGTGCGTCGATGTTCAGTTTATGGGATTGGCCATCCTCTTTCTTGTGATTTCTGGATTTCTAATTATTGATTTCTGGGATTTATGTTTCACCACCTTTTCAGTTGGCATTGATACGTATGTCATTTATTGTGGCTTGGTGAATTAAATTAAGAATATGACATTCTTTTAATCTTTGAGAAGATTCTTGTGATATTGATTAATCTTTGGGTTGATTTTCGATTAGATACTTATCACAGTATGACTTTATGGTTATCATACGTTTTGGTCATATCTCTTATTCTATATCATTTTATCTGATAATTATAGCTAGACTGATCCGTTTATTATTTTCTTCTTAAATAATACTCGGGTCAGACTGAGATTTTACAGGTGCTTCCTCATGACTTCTTATCTGGAGCCATCTTCCGACTTTTGGGCTAACTACTCTAGTTTAGTAGTTTTTGTTGTTTACATTTGAGATTTAGACTCCTTGATGTATACATATTATTTTACCTTGCACATGTATCTATTCTTTTGTGTTAATGTGGATCTTATTTGACCACTACTCTGATGTACACTTTCATGTGTTATATTCATATCTATTTCCGCCTTTGTGATATGAATTGTCTGTGACTGATTTGTGTTATGTTTATTTCTATATTTGTTTTCCGAAGATTATATATAGCCACTGTGTGATAGCTTTGAGTTTGTATCGGTATGTCGGATTTCCTCCTTAAATGATATGCATTCTATACTATCTGACATATCGGTGCTCGCACAAAGAAGTTACACGGATGGTCGCTCCTCAACAGCCTTATTCTCCATGCTAGTTGACAGCATTACACTGTAGTGTTCTTGGCTAGCGTGGGTATAGAGGTGGGGCATCACACTCTAGCTCTTACTTTATGTTATTGCTTTTATTTTTATCTGTGATTGCATCTGTGACTGATTATTAGTATAACTATGTGTTATTAATCTTGTTTAATATTAATCTTGAAAGAAAATTTAAAAGATTTACATAAGTTAGGAAACACTATTCACTTCCTTCCAGTTTTAAATTATCCTTAAGATCCATAATTTCGCAGCCCACATTTGGTATCAAAGCGCTGGGTTTTCCAAAACTCATAACTTGATTTTTTTTTTAAATTAAAATGGCTAGCAACACTTTTAGTACACTTGCTAACACTTTTGTCAAAGGACAATCTACTATTAGATCCCACTTTTTAATGGCTGTAATTACACTTATTGGTCATGTTGAATGAAGATTTATTTATAGTCTAATGGTTTAGATATTTGGAATATTACACAGAATGAGTACACTGAACCCTAGACTAACTTTTCAATTTGGACCGTTTACCAAAAGATACAAGCACTTAATAATTCTATGGCCATGAATATTTTATTTTGATCATTTGATAAAAATGAATTTAATAGAGTCTCTATTTGTAAGTCTGCATATGATATTTGGAGAACATTGCAAGTTACTCATGAGAGCACTAGTAAAGTTAAACGGACTAAAATTTCCATGCTAACTAATCAGTTTCAATTATTTAAAATGAATTAGAATAAGTCTATTTTTCATATGTATTGTAGATTTTAAGAAATAGTACATTCTTTAGTATCATTGGGTAAAAACTTTCCTAAAGAGGACGAAGTTAGAAAAATCCTCAATTCACTCTCTTTAGAGTGGGATCAAAAGACACTAGCAATTGAAGAGGCTAATAACATTAGCACTCTAAAAATTGAAGACTTAAAGGTAATTTAATGTCTTATGAAGCATAATTGCAGGGCAGAAGAGAAAGCAAGGCAACAAAAAAGAAACCCATTGCCTTCAAAGCAATAACCGACGAGCGGGATTCAGACGATAATAATGATGTGGAGATTGCTTTGAGGACCAGAAATTTCAAAAAGTTTCTAAAGTATAGAAAGATGAACAACTTTCGAAGACATGAAAACAAGACTCCTAGAACTGGAACTGCAATTAGATGTTTCAACTGCGATGGACCTAGTCATTTGGAAAGAGACTGTCCGCATTAGTAAAAATCAAGGATCTCGCCAGTTACTGGTTCATCCAGAAAAAGAAAGAGGTCTTATACAACTATACTAGATGATTCAGATACTACTTCAAGTGACAATGAGCTGGATACTGTGGATGCAAACATGTGTTTCATGGCAATAGTTGATTAATCTGAATAGATCAAACGAATGGAGCAAAATGTGATACATTTTACATTTAATTTTAATTTTATTTTAGGAATAAAATATAGATTAATAATAGTATTGGATGCATACAAGTATGTGTATATATAGAGAGAGGAATATTTTATCTTAGTTTTAATTTTACGACCCATATGTCGATATACTCATAGCTCATATGTCGACATACATGTCAGAATTTTGAAATTTCATTTCAAATTCAAATCTTGAATTTCCCTCTTTTTTATATTAATTCCAATAACTGAAAAGGCATCTTTTCAAAACTGAAATGTTAGTTCTCTCTCTATTAAATCGTTTTATCTCTATCCATTCATTCACGCACTTTATTTCAAAATTCAAATTATCTCTTTACTCTCTTATCTCTTTAATAACTCAACAATGGCCTTCTCAAGCAAAACACCAAAAACTATAAGACTCTCAAAAAGAATCAAAGGCTTTCTTTTCGATTACAAAGGAGCCATAGATACTTATATTGAATATGCTACTTTCGAAAAAGTTTTTCTCGAAAGATATGCAAATTTTGGTGATTTTTCTTCTTATGGTCTTGAAGATCTCTGTTTTCAAAATTGTATTCTTAGTTTATTCAACTTTTCTTAAAATGATTTTGTGTGTTATTTGGATTTAATTAAAAAAAAATTATGCAAATTTGAATAGAAATTTTTTACAAGGAGAAGCGGGACAAATTGGAATAGTGTGAAAGGCACTATACTTGTTTTAGATTGCAAACTCTTAGGTAAAATACTTGGTTGCAAATTTAGTGGAATTAACCTCTCCACCTTTAAAATTGACTAATAATACCGTGAAGTTTTTCATGATATTTTGAAAGTGACGAAGACTTTTATTTCAAACACAAAAATCTTAGACCAAAATCAAGATTTATGAGTCTCATTTTTTAACAATGATCACTCCAAGGATAGGGAAATTATAATAACCTGACTGAAAATGTTTTTAAACCTCCTTTTACCATCTATGGAAACTACAACATCAAATGGGCATAAGTCATTTTAGATTATTTTATTCAAAAGAATATTTCTAGACATGAGAGCACACTTTCCTATGGTGTGTATCTTACTAGAGCGTTCAAATATTTTCTTGTTGATTTATGAGGAGAACTCACTTTTCCTCGAAATGTTTTCAACAAGGCCAACATCTCTCTTATGCATATTCCTCCTTATTTCAAACCCTATGAAACTATTGCTAGAAAAGAAGAAAGATTGGCTAGGGAAGTGGGGTGATAAATTCAAAAACAAGAAGAAGAAGGCGACAAAATGCAAATTGAAGAAAAGGATAATCAAGAAGAGGAAGAGGAGGAAATGGACACTTCCTTAGAAAGCTTCGATAGACCTTCTCACCATTCCAATAAAGAGTTATAAAGAACCAAGAGAGCTTCTTAAAGTCCAAATGACGTTTAAATGTTCCTTTAGTAAAAAGTTCACTTCTCTCTCCAACGAAGTAGACAATTACTTTGAGAAAATCATTAGGAAGCTTGGTGGAAACTCTTCATCTTCATCACCATCCTTTTAGATCTAGTTATTCTATCTTCGTACCCTTGTTGTGTGTGTATCTAGTTTTATTTCATATTTTTTATATATTTCTTTTGTTTTTCTTTGAATCTATGTATTTCTCCATCATTTAGTAATGA
The DNA here is from genome assembly GCA_030737815.1 of Allium fistulosum. Classification (NCBI taxonomy): domain Eukaryota; kingdom Viridiplantae; phylum Streptophyta; class Magnoliopsida; order Asparagales; family Amaryllidaceae; genus Allium; species Allium fistulosum. The sequence goes on along the minus strand of CM060903.1, from coordinate 629,028,009 downwards.
AATATATTTCTTGATGTTTTATATAGTTCTATTAATCTTTGGAAATCATAAAAATATAATGGATTTGAGTAAAAACAAAAAATATATCAAAAATTTAAACATTGCAATTTTAGACATATACTTCAACATACATATATAAGATATGTCGACATATCCTAGCCGTTTAGCAAAATTTTAAATTTTTTATAACTACCATCTATTCAAACATTCCAAATGACTTTTCACTCATATTTAAGTCTATTTTCTCTTGAAAAGTTAACTCATCATTTCATTCTCTATTCCTTTTTCATTCTCAAACATTTTTAATAAAAATGTCTTCTCCATACTAAAAACTTTGTGAAAACCTTAAAGAAACTCACCAATCATTCTAATATATTATCTCTTTTATTCGAAGGAATCAAAGGCATTTGGAATTAAGCTAAATGCAAATGATAAAAGAGCAAGAGAAGCAATTTGATAGTTAATTTCTTCACTAATCAAAGAATATTAAAACAACAACCTAGAATGCTCAAACACCAAGGAAAACAAAGACTGGGATGCCATCAAAGCAAATCCAATTTTTGAATCTGAAGGTTGGGTTGAAGTTCCTAGGAATGTCTAGATTTCTTTTTTAAGTTTGTATATTAAACTTGTTTATTTTTAATGATAATATGTAAATAATTTGGTTTGGATTGATTACATCAAGTTTTAATTATATAGCGTGGATTGTAAATAAGTATGGCTTTTGATTTGGTTTGTTATGTTTAGATTGTATGCTTTGATTGTTCAATTTAAATAAATAAATATTATCTTATTTATTCAAAAGTCTCCATATATTAATCATCATATTCTATGCATCATAATCATATTATTATACTTTAGTCCAAAAGTATTGATTTAGCCATTATAGTTTATAAGTATTACATTTATGGGGAGTTCTAATTTTCACCCATTTTTGTTGATGACAAAGGGGGAGAAAAATATAAAATATAAACATGCATATATTTAGGGGGAGTTACTTAACTCAAGGGGATTTATATCATATTTTATATAAGGAATATTTAATGTTTGTCATCATCAAAAAGGGAGTGATTTTTAATACCTTAGTTATTAATTTTGATGACAACAACTATATAAAACCGTATAAAATTTAGATAATAATGTTTTCCCAAGTTATATAGTACAGAATATTATACATGTGCTGAATCGAGGACTGTATAGTATAAAGACTCAAGATAAAGATGTGAAGACTTATGTGTTCTAAGACAAAGAAATGAAGATCTCAAGGTTATAATTTAGTAACTAAAGTCATTAGTAAATACTGTTAAAGTCCTTGATAGCAATTTCCGATCCCTATCTTTAATTTTTGATCTTTGATATTTCTAAATTATTTTAAATTCAAAAATATATTTTAAATACTTTGTAAAAGTTTTTTAAGTTCAAAAATATTTAAAAATCTATGGTCAAAATATTTTAAAGTATAAGAAATTTCAAAAGATTTTAAGGAAAACAGTTTTCATTTTTAACTAGCATTTGTTGACATACATATATAGGATATGTCGACATACATGTCGCCAAATGGTATTTCAAAATTTGAATGGAAGTTTCTATTCAACACAGCTCTTCATAAATGGACACATCTGTTAATTTACTATATAAAAGGGAATGCAAATGAATCTTTTGATAACTAATTACTTACTTTTTTCCTACTCCTTACTCTCTTGAATATTCTCTTGAAAAATATACTCTATTCTCTTTAAAATCATATAGAATCAATTCATACTTCATTATATTGATTCAATACTACTTTCTTACTATTTTGGAAATATCTCTCTCATTTAAAAGATTAAAGTGCTATCCAAGAGGCTATTGGATCCATTATCTTCTAAGTACAAGAATTGTCTTTGGAAAAATTATCAACTCTATTTGTGTTTGCTTGAGTGTGCTTGTAACCCATTCAAATCAAGTGGGTGTGGTTAGTAGCTCGTTCAAATCTAGTGGGTATGCTTGTAGCCCGTTGAAATCAAGTAAATTTACCCCAGACTCGGAATACAGGAGGGCATGTCTCGTAGACTCAAAACCAAGATTGTATTTGGGTTTGCCTTCTACCCGATTAAAGATTTGCATTTGAAAAGAAATATGTACAAGCAATTGTACTGGACTAGACGTAGGAGAAATATGAACCAGTATAAATCCCTAGTGTCATTTCTTTAACTCTTACATTACTTTACTACTTTTATTTTATCTGTGATTGCATCTGTAACTGATTATTAGTATAATTCAATGTTGCTAATCTATGATTCAATATTTATATTGAAAGAAAATTTAAAAGATTTACATAGGTTAGAAAACACTATTCACCGTCCCCCTCTAGTTGTTAAATTAGCCTTAAGATCCATATTTCTGCAACCCATAATATGTGAAATGGGTTGTACGATTCCATGGTGTGCCAAAGAACATTATGAGTAATCGAGACCCTTTATTCAGCAGTGTGTTTTGGAAGAGGTTGCAAGAGTCATTGGGGACCGAGCTGCATCTTAGTACAGCTTATTACCCACAAACCAATGGACAGACCGAGAGGGTGAACCGTATATTTGAGGATCTCTTACTGCTCTACGTACTCGATTTTGGGGGTTCGAGGGATGATCACTTACATCCAGTAGAGTTCACACTATCAATTGTACCGTTATGGCATCGTATGAGGCATTGAATGGACGATCGTGTAATGCCCCTTTATGTTGGTGGGAAGCGGGCGAGGAACTGATATTGGGGCCAGAAATGATTAGAGTGACTTCGAAGAAAATTGAGTTCATTCGACAGAGGATGAAGGATGCCTAGGATAAGCAAAATAGCTATGCTGATAGGATACATAGAGATTTGGAGTTCTCCATCAGCGATATTGTATTTGTGAAGATTTTTCCATTGAATAATATTATTCAATTCGGTTAGGGGGAAGTTGGCGCCGAGATTCATAAGTCGTTTTGGATACTCCAAGTGATTGGGAACCTTGCATAGAGGGTCGACTTATCTTAGAAGATGGCGGGCATTAGCTTCCGTGTCTCTTATTTATGGCAATTTGTGTATGATTCAGGCGTGACAATTGCACTCAATCAACTTAATGATATCGAGATTGAACCATAAGCTTTGAGATCTTGAAGGCCTATTCGTATCGTCAGACATGATACATTCTTCCACATCCCTTAGAGTCATTTTCCATGTCTATGATTTTTTTAAAATATTTATGTGACCATTTTGACCCTAAAATTCTTGTATGTCCCATAACTTTTGATAGGAGCCAAGTTAGGGTCTGAAACCACATTCATTCCACCAGGATGATGGTTCCCGTTTATAAAGTTGTCATCGTAATTGTTTGAAAGTTATGGCTGTTTTAATACTTGGCTGCTACTAGCCAGTTTAAATGGATAATTAGGCTAACCCATATTTAGGTCCACTAACCCATTTCAGAATTGGAGCCTAAAGGGGATGATGGGATTGTTTCAAATCATTTCCCACTTCCATAGAATATTTCTAAGCCTCCACTAGCCCTAATTTCTTCCAAAAGAGTCCTTTTTTCTTAATAAACTTAGCTTAAATCACCATTAGAAGGATAATCGGTAAAGTGAATAGTAGATATGCCATTTTGGCTATCTTAGAATCCATGTTCTTACTATCTCCTCTCAGATTTGAAAATTTAATGTGGTAATTAAGTATTAGGTGAGTGATTGTCAATCTCTCACTATTATATGCTTGTCTAGTAGTTTAATTTGGTGTTTTGATGTAATAAACATGATCAAACGTTTTGAACTTTAGTTCCACCTTTATATATGTTTATGGACGAATTAAAAAGATTAAAAATAGATTTTGGTGATTTAATAACTACTTTTAGACTGTATTTTCATTCTTGTGTAAATGCTAGATCTTGGCTAAATTTTATGTATTAAACATGTTTGATTTGCTTGATTATGATGTATGAACGCTTGTGAATGCCTTGTATGTTTGGCTGAGTTGTTTTGATATGGTTTGTTAGTGTTTTAACATAGCTAGGAAAGAGGTCATTGAATTTTGCAAAACGAAGGCAAAACTCCTTGGGATTGGATGAAACTTGGAGGAGGGGCTCTAGAGGAGGAGAGGAGTCCACAACTCAGGTCATAACTCAAATGGACAAATTTTGAAGGGGGAACTTCAGGTCAGTACCGACTAGAAGTAGAGAAGGTCAAATCCATTCAATGAAGAAACGCTTTGGGACAAGCTTCGAGTCAAAGGCCAAGGTACTTCAGGTCGTTGGTGGGAAAATCTTAGGGCAAGCCTTGAGTTGGGTTTTGGTGAAGGCCGAAGTTAAACAAGTTAGTGCAAGTACCTAGGAGCTTTGGGGTGGACTTTGGGAAAGCAAGTTGAGAAGTCTTGGGAAGTTCAAAGTTAAAAATTGCACCAAGTGGTCAGATCAGTGCTGACCTAACCTGGGGAAGGTTGCATAAGGATTTTGGTAAGGAGACTTCTAAAGAATAAAGAGAAGTTCAAATGGAGGCCAAGGAACAAAAATGAAGACCAAAGCTCAGCTCGGTACCGATATGCTCATGTCGGTACTAACCTAATAATGCTCTCAGATCGTGGTGGAACTTCTGGAGGTGAAATGTTATGTACCAACCCATTCTTTGTAATATCCAAAAGTATGCACCTTACATCATCACATGACTTTTGAATACCACAAAAGACAGATCGTCAGGGTAAAATTAGAACAAAACATTAAACCAAGACATCGATAAGATCTCACAACGAAATGACGACATATTATATACTTAATATACATGAACAGAATAGAATAACAATATATAAGAGACTGCTCTAGTGGAAGCAACTGATAAATAAATATCAGTGTAGAATAGTCAGAATATATCAACTCCAAAATAAATGTGGAGTTTTGAACAAATATCTGATACAACGGTATCATATAAAAATAATAGGTGTGTCATGTACAAATGAAATAACAAGTATATATATATACCTCCAAATATCAATGTCATGCCACTAAAATGCTACAACCGCACACTCTGTTAGCATATCCTCAAAAGCACCAAACTCTCGATCTACTCAATCAAGTACTCAAGAGTTGTCATGACATAAGCAGACAAAGACAAAAACTCGGTTCAGACATAAAGTCTGGTGTGTGGTGTTCAACGACGATTTTTCTATCGGTTTAGAAAACCGTCGAACGAATTTAGAAATACAATTTACCGCAAGCACACGGTGTACTATTGAAGTATGTGGCGAGTACGGGTTGATCCGCAGGGAATTGTTGATTTAAATTTCCTATTCAATCAAATTATACTGAAGTCGAGAGTGAATTAAACTAGAAATGTATGAAAACTAGCTAACTAACTAATAGAAAAGAGATGCAAATATAAGAGTTAAATGACAATTTAGAGAATAAATCCACTCTCTAGATCATATAGTTCAACCAAATATGAAATTATGATATCTCTTTTATGGTCATTAGTGCTTTAATTGATGTGTTTATCATAAGTATGGCATATTTGTGCTATTGATTAGCCAACATAAGCCATCAAACTATAACACACCCCTTAAACCACTTACTAACTTTCATGAAATTTGACAATGAAAATGAAAATGAAATCTATTTTAAGTCTATTAACTATTGATTAGAAATATATACCATCAAATTTTAATTTCAAATCACTTTCTTATTCCAAAATCATATTTTGATGAAGAAGCATTTGTGTTAGTGATTGTTTAAGTATAGCCTATTTGGTATCAACAATATAGACTATCAAATTCAAGGGAAAAACAACAATTAAACCACTTCAATCATTCTTCATTAAGCACAAAAAGAGAGCATGAATTAACAAATAGTTGAAGCTACATAATTAGAGAGCTTCATTACCCCTAAATTGAAGGGGTTTAGCCTCTCATATTTGTCATTTGATTAACAAATGTAGCTAGCAACATGAAAACAAAAAGAAAGGAAAATGAAAGCAAATGGAAAAGAAAACTAATCTAATTGCATAAAAGAAAATTTACACTACTAGCATGAAAAGAAATGAACATGTAAGTAAAAGAAAACACTAATTAACATTGCATAAAAAGAAAAGAAAATTACATAAAATAAAAATGGCTAAGTAGCCATGAAAAGAGAAAGAGAGCTTTCTTTTATTTGATCTAAACTAAACTAAAGAGAAGGAGGCCTAAGAGAGACTAAAGAGAGAGGGGAGGTAACATGAAGATATGGGTTATTTATACAAGCATGAAACCCTAATCCATAATTTGGGGAATGCCCAAACTACCCCTTAGGAAGTGTGGTGGCCAAGTAACCATTAGCATCCATTAATCATCATTTAAGTGTACATGAATCCATTAATTCCATAAGCATGTGCGTTTGCCTCTAATGTGTACATTAAGGTAGGTGGGTAGGTGGGGTCCTCCATGATCTTCTCATTGAATTATTTCCATCTTCATTCCTTTGTGTTCTTTTTGTGCATGCATATCTTCTTCATGAAACCACTTGTAATGGAAATCAAATTCCTACAAAATAGTATGGAAATTTATAACTAAATTTTCTCAAGTTAATTTATGCACAAAGAATTGACTATTTTTCCCTTGGATGAAGATGAATATGTGACAATTTGGAATTAATATTGATTTTGGTTAAAACAAGTTAAAATACCCAATATGATCATTTATTTAAATTAATTAGATTAAATATGGTGGTAAAAATATGCACATTTACGTGCACATCAAATACCCCCACACTTATCTTTTTATTCGTCCTCGAATAAAGAAAAACTACGATAAATCCATTTTCGTAGGGAGCACGATTGCATTGAGCGTATGCAATAAGCCGTTAAACCTCTGGGTGTCCCCAATAGGACGAGTGTTGTCTCGTGAGGGTTTTCAGCGGATACTACCCACAAAATCCAAATGCAGGATGAAAGTATTTACATAATGCAAGATTTATTTATAAGGAGATGAATGCAAGTTTTTGAAAATATTTACAATGAAGGATTTATTTTTAAATTGACACAAATAAGTTAAATATAGGTTTTGGTTATTATCTTGAAAATTTAAGTCAATTTACTTGTCAAAATTTCCAACAAAAATCAAGTTATCATAACAAATAGACAATAGTTTAACTCGTTGTTTTGGTTGTTAACACAGTGTAATTTGACATGGATCCTTAGTTGATTATCAAAGTTTATCAAAGTGCTATTTTCATTTCTTTTCAATAACAAGTCAAATCAAATAAGTTAAAATAGTGCTTGGATTTCATTTGCTTACTCTCTCCATTTTTTTTTGGAAATTTTATTGATATTTACTGTTTCCTGGAGATTTGACCAGGCAACTAGTACTCGGCATCCAGCGGAACTGGCATCGGAGAGTGTTCGGCATCTAGGAGTACTCGGTGAAGTACTCGGCATCCATGGTACCTGTCATCTAGGAGTACTCGGCGAAGTACTCGGCATCCATTGTACTCGGCATCAGGTAGCACTCGGCATCTCATAGTACTCGGCGTAGTGCTCGGCATCCATGGTACTTGGCATCAGGTAGCACTCGTCATCTCATAGTACTCGGCGTAGTGCTCGGCATCCATGGTACTCGGCATCAGGTAGCACTCGGCATCTCATAGTACTCGGCGTAGTGCTCGGCATCCATGGTACCCGTCATCAAGGAGTACTCGGCGTAGTACTCGGCATCCAATGGTACTCGGCGTTAGAAGACGTTCAGCGTATATAACTACTCTACATGGTAGCATCGTTCGGCCAAAGGATAGTTCGGTTAAGAAGCATCGTTCAGCCAGAAGGCACGTTCGGCTTCGACTGACAACTATTCTGCGCTTCCCACCCATCAAACGTACCGTTCGGCATTGAGAAGGTGGTTCGGCGTCAATGTGTTCGGTCTACTTGGTTCGGCATACAGCGACCACTACACTTGGGCTAGAGTGTTCGGCCACCAAGCTCACCTGGGAAGTCCAGCCCATCTTTGTCTATAAATAGAGGGGCAGGGTCACAGTGAAGAGGATCCTTTTTTCGAGAGAGAAGACTGGGGAGACTCTGCCATTTTTGAGACTCATCTTCTCTACTTAACAACTTCATTCAAGCATTTGATTCACGAATTGTATTTGTAATCATCTATTAAGAAGATCAATAAAGTTTAACCTCAAAGTGGACGTAGGCAATTACGCTGAACCACTATAAATTTGGTGTTCTTACTTTCTGCATTTAAAGTAGCATTCTCTTCTCTGTTTAATTTGCTTTCATCACTTATATCTCTACACAATCTTTCTCTATTTCCCCCCGAACCCTAGCCGCAGTGCAGTGCCTCCGGATAGTGAATTTAAAACTCAACTTAATAAAGGAACATTCTATCCACTTCCTTGACATCCCATGATCGACCAGGGCATAGAGGATCTAGCAGCAGCTTATGAACGGCATCAAGGGAACGAACAAGCAACCGCTATTCAAGCGGTACTCCCAAAGGTTGGAGAACATAGATGATATGACTATAGCAAACGCCAAGATGACTCCAAGCAAACCAATGCTCTAAGCAATTTATTCCAAATACTAATAAGGGTATCATACTGATCGCGTTTGAGGAAAGTCGACCTCCAGATATATTTTGGCAGCTAGTTAGCTAAAGAGCCTCCTACGACCATGGATCGTTTCTTTTACAAAATGAATCAGAACTAAAGTGAGGAGGAGTGGAGAAGACTAAGAAAAATAACAATGAAGGCCCGTTGGCTAAGGATGTAGATCCTAGTAGCCGAAACAAGACTTCAGAATTCAGCTCATATGCTCTTTGAAAGATTCAATTGACAACCTCTACTTGAAGACTCATGACTCGGAGTGATACTAGAAACCAACCTCGAGAGAGTACACCAAAGTCTAAAGAAAATCAGGGGAATGTTGTATATTCCCAGATGCTCACTGATCCTAACACGGGCGATTACAAACACCTCCGAGGTGTGATCAAAAAGATGACCTGGAAAGGAAAGCTTTAATAGTATGTAAAAGTCCTGTAGAATTGCGGGCAGCGAATATCTGATGCCTATTAATAAAGGGCTATGATTATCAATTGGACGGTTGGCGGCCGACATCCCTTTGAAAGGAGCCAAGGGCAGAGTCGAATAGCGAGCACACGATGCTACTTCACATATCAATGAGATTTACCATAATCTTCTTTGAATTATTTCCATTTCCATCTCTATTTCAATTGTTCTATGAACTACGAATAGCTTGAACTAAACTACTTTCAAAACGATGCATGTGACCAGGTACTCAGATTTGGTTGCCAACCAATCTACGCAGACCGTGATCGGACGTATGGAGTTACATCTGGACGAGCATAATTCTATCGCTCATCATCAACCATATGCCTTTGATTTGGGGCTATGGATTAAATACAATGTACAACATCACAATGCACGGAGAGCTGAATTCCATCCTGCAAGTGGAATTTATTCAAGTAGAGAGCGGCTGCGATACGGCCGGCCACTTGCTAAGTGAAACTCGAGCTCGGGGGCAAGCCATCACATCATGGCTAAAAATGGGTTGTTACACGACGATCCTTCGCACAACTCCGTACTCCCAGAGTGCGAGACGGAGTATAAACATCTACTTAACACTGTACTCCCAGAGTGCGAGACGGAGTATAAACATCTACTTAACACCGTACTCCCAAAGTGCGAGACGAGGTATAAACATTAATCAACTCCGTACTCCTAGAGTGTGAAACGAAGTATAAACATCTACTTAACACCGTACTCCCAGAGTGCGAGACGGGGTATAAACATTAATCAACTCCGTACTCCCAGAGTGTGAGACGGAGTATAAACATCTACTTAACACCGTACTCCCAGAGTGCGAGACGGGGTATAAACATTAATCAACTCCGTACTCCCAGAGTGTAAGACGGAGTATAAACATCTACTGAACTCCGTACTCCCAGAGTGCGAGACGGAGTATAAACATCTACTCAACTATGTACTCCCAGAGTGCGAGACGGAGTATAAACATACATCAACTCCATACTCATCCCCAAAACTGGGGACAGAACCAAAGCAAAGCACGCTAGTTGAACATTTGTCTAAAAGAAGATTGCAACGAAACGATTAAAAGACGACTGTCAAGCAATCAACTGAACAGAAATATTCAGCATGAAAGACTGCGGTTTTTCAAAGCACGTCATGTTTACACAAGATGTCCTTTGGGGGCAAATGTTATCCCACCTTTTGGCAAGGCCGTGACACCAAGAACTTGATTAGAAACCAGTGACAGTTCGTCTTGGAGATCGGTTACACAAAGACTCACTATGGATATCAATGGATTTTGTCCGAGTCTGGATCGAGCCACGATTAACAAGACATAACAATCAAAGCCAGGGAAGCCAACGTTCCAAGTTTCAAGGCGATCCAAGTTCGTATGCTCAACTTATGATCGATTCGAACAACCGACCATCCATCCATCGACCTCCACATTTGACTTGGAGACCTAAACTGCTTGGAATGAATATGGCCCGATCATCCACTCCAATCGAGTCATAGAACAAAGTTCGACAAAATACAGATACCCCTCATGAAGCTCAGTGATGCCGGGATCCGTCTAAAGTGGACGTTATTTGATCATCTACACATCAAATCCTAACCTGAACACGAAAGGTTGTTCGAAAGCCCAACTTGAAGTAGCTATGGTAGACTGCGTACTCGCTAACCATCGCTGTCAATATATGGACACGACTGCACCTTGGAACATAGCAACTTACTTTGTCTACTCAACAATCTATTATCCTTATTTTCTAGAAGGAGATACGGAGCAAATTTTAAGAGATTTGGCTATCTAACCCAACATGGATGTGATCCAACCATCTGTCATATACCTCCTTCCTTGACTTGATTGGAAGAGCTATAATCACCAAGCGGACGAGAATCGATCGTCCATTTTTCAAATTCCATCCCTCATCCTGGGGGGCAGAATCCCATTCCGTGAGCAAACGTGGTTCGATTGTTCATTCGACGAAATTAGCCTCGATACAGTGGATGAATACAAATTAAAGAGTGGAAATACGACTGCTCTCAACTTAAACCCCCAAGTCCCCAGATTGCGGACTGGAGTACTCCAAGTCCCCAGATTGCGGACTAGAGTATAAACGACTTAAACCTCCAAGTCCCCAGAGTGCGGACTGGAGTACTCTAAGTCCCCAGAGCATGGACTAGAGTATAAATGACTTAAACCTCCAAGTCCCCAGATTGCGGACTGGACTACTCTAAGTCCCCAGAGCGTGGACTAGAGTATAAACGACTAAAACCTCCAAGTCTCCAGAGTTCGGACTGGAGTACTCTAAGTCCCCAGAGCGTGGACTAGAGTATAAACGACTTAAACCTCCAAGTCCCTAGAGTGCAGACTGGAGTACTCTAAGTCCCCAGAGCGCGGACTAGAGTATAAACGACTTAAACCTCCAAGTCCCCAGAGTGCGGACTGGAGTACTCTAAGTCCCCAGAGCGCGGACTAGAGTATAAACGACTTAAACCTCCAAGTCCCCAGAGTGCGGACTGGAGTACTCTAAGTCCCCAGAGCGTGGAGTAGAGTATAAATGACTTAAACCTCCAAGTCCCCAGATTGCGGACTGGAGTACTCCAAGTCCCCAGATTGCGGACTAGAGTATAAATGACTTAAACCTCCAAGTCCCCAGAGTGCGGACTGGAGTACTCTAAGTCCCCAGAGCGTGGACTAGAGTATAAACGACTTAAACCTCCAAGTCCCCAGAGTGCGGACTGGAGTACTCTAAGTCCCCAGAGCGCGGACTAGAGTATAAACGACTTAAACCTCCAAGTCCCCAGAGTGCGGACTGGAGTACTCTAAGTCCCCAGAGCGTGGACTAGAGTATAAATGAATTAAACCTCCAAGTCCCCAGAATGCGGACTGGAGTACTCCAAGTCCCCAGATTGCGGTCTAGAGTATAAACGACTTAAACCTCTAAGTCCCCAGAGTGCGGACTGGAGTACTCTAAGTCCCCAGAGCGTGGACTAGAGTATAAATGACTTAAACCTCCAAGTCCCCAAATTGCGGACTGGACTACTCTAAGTCCCCAGAGCGTGGACTAGAGTATAAACGACTAAAACCTCCAAGTCCCCAGAGTTCGGACTGGGGTAATCTAAGTCCCCAGAGCGCGAACTAGAGTATAAACGACTTAAACCTCCAAGTCCCCAGAGTGCGGACTGGAGTACTCTAAGTCCCCAGAGCGTGGACTAGAGTATAAACGAATCGGATCTCCAAGTTCCCTGAATATGAACTATGACACAAATGACTTGAATTTGTCAAATCCTTGGCATACGGGCTAGAAAGTATTCTAAGTGCACGAAGCACAGAATGGAAGTTCAACGACTCCCGAAGAGTTTCCGAGTTATATGAAGATGGACTGAGAAGTCTATGTTACTCACAACTGCTTGGATTAAAATCACAATCACAAAGAAAACTGAACAATAAGAGTCATTTGTAAGACAGAAAAAGGAACTAAACCTTATTCAGAAATGAGTTTCTATTACAACCCCTCCAACGTTCGGAGTCGACATTCTATTTACAAGGACTAAGGAAATAGATGAAAATAATTACATGACTTAAACTAACTCTCGTTGAACAAGGATAGTAATCACTTCTTGTGCTTCTTCAACTTCTCCTCTCCAAAGCATTTACCCTTGGTACTCTTCTTTGATAGAGGGGTAGCAACTGAAGGAGTACGGGGGCCTTCTATGGGCTTGGACCCGCCAGGAAGGATGACCTTCAACGGCTTGTTCAAAGGATCGTCCAAGTCCACAACTCGGGGCTCTACTATGACCTTGACCGTCTCCTCCTTCTCTTTCTCAAGTCGTTCCTCCATGCTCAATTCGGATGTGTGCTCAGAGGCGCTTATAACCCCCGTCGGTAGGAGAGGAGGTTTCAGACTTGTCTTCATCAAGCGCTCTGATCACCTGAGCGTCTGGACCAGGAGCCTCCCCTGCGTGAGTGGCTTCACTTGTTTTCTCCCACACTTCCTTGGCGTCATCGCTCCTCGGAGTGGGCTCGGGGTCAGAACGGCCTGCACAAAATCATGGAAAACAAGCATTAGAATGCAATAGTCCTGCATAAAGAATAACGACTTTCGAAATCTTAAAGAGAATCTTAAAGGGAAGGATTATCTACCAGGTTTAGGAAAACTCTCAGCCATTCGGGGGGTCTCACCCTCTGGAACGGGAGACAGAATGCGGACTAAAGTACTCTAAGTCCTTGAGTGCGGACTAGAGTATAAATGACTCAAAAACCTCTACGTCCCCAGAGTGCGGACTACAGTACTCTCAGTCGCCAGAGCATGGACTAGATTATAGACAACTTCAAAAAAATCCCTAAATCCCAAAAGCGGACCAGATTACTCTAAGTTCCCAGAGTGCGAACTAGAGTATAAACGAATTGACAAAAATCTCTGCGTCTCGAACTGTGGACTAAAGCATAAACCGTTCGACAAATCTCTAAGTCCCCGGAGCGTGGACCGAAGCATGAACACAAATTGGACGCGAGTCAACCAGAGGGAGAATAACACTAAGTCACCAGAATGCAGAGTGGTGTATAAACATCGATAAATAGGCGAGTGGATTCCGACCATTTTCTATTCCGTAAACTTCGGCCTGGGATCGACAGGAGGATTATTAACCCACTGAGGATGGAGTTCGACCGTCCAACTAGTGACCTGGCCAAATCAATGCTGGGGGCAGGGGTACAAAACACTAAAAAGCCGAATACGACAGCTTACTATAGCCCTAGCGTGGCGTTCTTTATAACTTGAGGCAGCGACTGTAGGGAGGCCTCAATACAGAACCAATCGAAACGGCATCCAAAGCTACGAGCAACCTACTATATCATACCTCAGACCAAGGGTCAATGCTAATCCGCACCAAGCACATACGAATGTGACTCGGATGTTTTTTGAAAAACTATGAGCCCTAGAGTATGGAAAGGAGGGTAAACCACGAATACTTGGTCAAAAATTCTCCAGCACCCTCGTTCGATTCATCGGGAGGAGTATGAAACTGGATGAGCATAGCCCGACTACATTTGTAGCCAACTTTACCCCGAGATCTGATTACAGAGCATGAACCAAAGTGGACGTGGATGACCATCCACTATCCAAATTACTCCCTGAAACTTATGTGGCATCGAAGTATTCCTCTTAGAATGAAAAACCATGATAAAATCCAAGATAGGCGAGACCTAGTCTCCCATCGACTGACATGATCCCACGATCCAACGGGAAGGAGAGTAAAGCTAAAGTGGGCGTGGCTGGCCTTCCTACTTATTGGTATATGCCCCAGACCTGGGGGCACGAGCGAGAAGCAAGATGAATGTGAACTGACTATTCACCAATCACCTCTATGTCTTTGGAGTTTAGGTGAAAACATAAACATAGCTAGGACGAGACTCAACCGTCCATGCAGTACATTTATCAACCCGGGACTGGGGGAAGACGCATGGTCATCCAAAAACTGGCTACGATAGCTCAGTATTAAAACTTATATATAGTGCTTACAGCTACTCAAGGCAACGACCGAAAGGATGCCTAGAGATAGAATCATAAAATCGATGCCAATGCTTGTGGGAAACTGACTGTCACTCCAAGCCAAAGGGCGAGTGAAGGATCATGAATGCATTGAATAGAAAATGTGTTACTCGAATATACAAGCAAATTCAAACTCATAGCAAGATCCAGCTATGCAGTTGCACGCAACTCGAGGCTGGCCCCTACTCGACGTTTCCTTCAACGTGCTTTTAAGCCTGATCTTTGGCCATTTGCAGATAATCAATTAGAGCATTCAGAGCCCTTCATTATTTGACTTAACAACTCATGACAAGACTCAAGGATTCGACCAGAGTAACCATCAACATTGACCGTCCCGATCATATTTCACATTGAATGTTATGCAAAATAGTTACATCTTTACTCAAAGAATCTGGGATGGCACCTGCTAAGCTGACGGTCGACATTACAGCCAGCCATGGCGACCCTTTCCGGGTGTTGAATATCGGATCACAGCTCAGTGAAGTGATGATAAAAGAATTAGTTGGATTTTTCTGAATAAATGATGATATGTTCCCTTGGACCCATTCTGACATGCATATGTGATTTCATTAACTATCGCGAGCCATGCATTGAATATCAACCCGAAGCTACAAAAGCTAGCACAATCTCTATTGATTTCATCATGAAGAACTCTTACCCACGACCAAGATGAAGAAAATAATCAACTTCTTTATCCGTAACGTCATCTGCCCTTATGACCTTCCATGATCCATTATAACTACAAATGGACAGGTTGAAGCTGTGAACAAAATCATAGAGTCTGTACTGAAGAGAGGTTTGGAAAACTCCTCAAGTGGCTGATTGCAACCCTTATTTCACAGAAAATACAAACAAGGAATCGCGATTGAATTTCTATTAAACTAGACGGAGTTGGTGACGACTTATGAGCATATAAAATGCATATGAGAGCCAATGGCAAGAACATGTACCCGAACGTGCATGTGTACATCCGAAAAAGTTCGACTTCTTGAAATCAACAGAAATTGAATTCTCACTAAGGTTATTAAGAAAAGAATAGATCAGATAGCCGAAGCTTATTAGCTCTGCAGAATCAGTCACGGATGGCCACTAATGAACTACAACCCTGGATTTATAATATTGGGAATCGACCAAGCATCACGATGACCAAAGAAGGATACAACACCTTGGGATGATAAATTGGAGGATAATGACTATTCAAGAAACATGGTGGATTTCTTTCTGAAGACAAGGAATACTCGCTGATTCAAAGCGTGTTGTGTTGATTCACACGACACACTTTGGGGGGCAAGTGTTTCCTGGAGATTTGACCAGGCAACTAGTACTCGGCATCCAGCGGAACTGGCATCGGAGAGTGTTCGGCATCTAGGAGTACTCGGCGAAGTACTCGGCATCCATGGTACCTGTCATATAGGAGTACTCGGCGAAGTACTCGGCATCCATTGTACTCGGCATCAGGTAGCACTCGGCATCTCATAGTACTCGGCGTAGTGCTCGGCATCCATGGTACTCGGCATCAGGTAGCACTCGGCATCTCATAGTACTCGGCGTAGTGCTCGGCATCCATGGTACTCGGCATCAGGTAGCACTCGGCATCTCATAGTACTCGGCGTAGTGCTCGGCATCCATGGTACTCGGCATCAGGTAGCACTCGGCATCTCATAGTACTCGGCGTAGTGCTCGGCATCCATGGTACTCGGCATCAGGTAGCACTCGGCATCTCATAGTACTCGGCGTAGTGCTCGGCATCCATGGTACCCGTCATCAAGGAGTACTCGGCGTAGTACTCGACATCCAGTGGTACTCGACGTTAGAAGACGTTCGGCATATATAACTACTCTACATGGCAGCATCGTTCGGCCAAAGGATCGTTTGGTTAAGAAGCATCGTTCAGCCAGAAGGCACGTTCGGCTTCGACTGACTACTATTCTGCGCTTCCCACCCATCAAACGTACCATTCGGCATTGAGAAGGTGGTTCGGCATACAGCGACCACTACACTTGGGCTAGAGTGTTCGGCCACCAAGCCCACCTGGGAAGTCCAGCCCATCTTTGTCTATAAATAGAGGGGCAGGGTCACAGTGAAGAGGATCCTTTTTTCGGGAGAGAAGACTGGGGAGACTCTGCCATTTTTGAGACTCATCTTCTCTACTTAACAACTTCATTCAAGCATTTGATTCACGAATTGTATTTGTAATCATCTATTAAGAAGATCAATAAAGTTTAACCTCAAAGTGGACGTAGGCAATTACGCTGAACCACTATAAATTTGGTGTTCTTACTTTCTGCATTTAAAGAAGCATTCTCTTCTCTGTTTAATTTGCTTTCATCACTTATATCTCTACACAATCTTTCTCTAAGAGTTTAGTGACCAATTTTGGTGCTAACATTTACAATATTTACATATGCCTAACTCAGATAAACCGAGGCCAGATATATTACCCATGCACTGCCTTGCGGACTGATGTGAGGGGAATACAGAGCGTGGCGAGTGAACACACGAGTGTGAACACCTATTGACTGTAGGCATTATTAAAAAGAATTTTTATATCTATACACCTAGCTCGGATAAACTGAGGCCAGATATACCGATCATGCACTGCCTTTCGGGCTTACGTGAGAAAGGTACAGAGCATGGCGAGTGTACACACAAGTGTGCACACCTGTCGACCGTAGGTGTTAATAGAAAATATTTACATATATACAAGTGTTTTTTTTTCTTTTTTTTCTTTTTCTAATTTTTATTTATAGAAAGAGAGAGTTTTTGCAAAATCATCTTAGCACCACTTAAATTAGAAGACAAAAAAATGTTATATCCTTTACTTTAAATCAACCACTTTTTTAAAACAAAGATTTTCAATTAGGATATATTTCATAATTATCACGTATGAATCTTCCTATATACTAGTTAAACCATTATTATTTGTAATCAAACTTCATTTTTATTTTTGTTAAGACGAATAAATTTTCAAAAATTTTAGTTTAATAAACCAAAACTATATATTTGTCTTATAGTGTTTCTTTAAAAATAAATTAAAATGCTTAGAAATTTTTTTTTGTTTTTGAGATTTTTTTATTTTGGAAAAATTGAAAATGATGGTGAGTCTCCCCCCACACTTGATTTTGACTGTGTCCCCATAGTAAACCCAAGTGGAAGGAGAAAAATAAAAATAAAAAAATGACCTTTATTTAAATGAAAATTAACGGTACTCACACGAGATCAGAAAGTATATCGTCAAAAAGTAAATGAAACGGTCTTCCAGCGACCGATTCATTTGTCTCATCAAATATGCGAGATACAGCTTAAGCTCGGAAAACCAAACCATACAAGATTTCGAAGTCGAATTTGGATTTGGAAAAAGGAATGTCGTTTTATTAAAAATCGTATGAGTTGATTCCTTTTCGATGATTTTTGGGGTTGATAAAATAATTGATTGAAGTTCAAGTTTATTTTCACCAAATTGAAATTTAAGCTGTTCATTGAAAAGTTCTTCAGAATTATTGATTTCAAAATCATAGTGATGATTTAAATCTTCCCCGTTAGAATTTAATGACTCATTTTCGAAAAGTCCATAAAACTCGTGTTCGTTAAATTCATCTTCCTTCGTTGGATTATCAACAACTTCATCGCATATATCCATTTCAAAATCCAAAGTTGTTGTATTCAAATTTTCAAAATCGAGAAAAGGAAGATCGGATTTTAAATTTGGTTCCACACCCTCAAATGAATTGAAATCCAAGTCAATCACCAAATTTGCAACAACTTCGTTAAAATCGTTATTTTCAATTTCAAAAGTTGTTATTTGAAAATCTTCGATTTGGGTAAAAGATGGATTATTGTTTGACTCGTCACACGTTGGAATTTGATTTTGTTTTTCACGTTGTTTCATATATGTTTCAAACAACGAATTCGTGTGATCATTGTAAATTTCATTCATTTGCTCAACAAAATCCAATTTATAATTATTAACATGAGGATTTTCACTTTGAAATTGTTGAGAACAATGATTTTTAATCGTAACGTGGTTAAGATTATTCCCATTGCCAAATTCGTTTGAAAAGTTGTTTCCATTTTCATTTTGAGTTTGAAATTCATTTTGGAGTTCGAAATTGAATTGGCATGGGTTATAATCAAAATCGTTTGAATTTTGAATTGAATTCAAATTTTGAAATCCTTGACTCGAGTTGTTACACAAATATGAATTACACAAATCATTTATCATTTGATTTTGTTGTGTAGAGATTTCAAGTAAAGATGAAATGCTATTTTCGAGATTCGAGGGTTGGTCATCGTTTTGAAAACTTTGTTGTTCGAAATTCGAATTGTTTAAAGAATAGTAGTCGTCAAAATATCCATACAAATTTGGAGTGAAATCATATGGATTATATTGATTTTCACAACTATTGTAAAATTCAAGTGAATATGGAAATTCAGACATTTTCAAGAATGTTTTTGGTTTTTTTTTATAAAGGAAAAATATTTACAAATAAAATTTATTTTTCAAAAGGAAAATTGAATTTTGTTTTGTTTTTTGGTTTTTCAATTTTTTTTTTGTTTTTGATAAGGTTTAAAAAAAATAATTTTTTTTATTTTTGATTTTCTAAATTTTTTTGGATTTTTGAAATTTCAAAGAAAAAGGATTTAAAAATTTCAAAGGAAAAAGGAAAAGGAATATTTACAATTTTTTTTAGTTTTGGATTTTGAATTTTTTTTAAATATGCATGAGCTAATGCAACTAAATGAATGCAAAGTTAATTACAAATGATTTATCCTAAATTAACCCAAAATTGTATAATCACACCTTGTCTTAAAACAACAAGATAGTTCTCAGCCAGGTAACGGGCAGGAGTTATCGGTGCATCACGAATCACCGTAGTAATGCAACCGAAGGTTTAAGTACCTTCAGAGGAACAACCACTATAATATTTACGAATCACCGTAATATTTATAAATGGTTATTACTCTACCGTAGCCTAAACACAAAGAAATTAAATTGTTCAAAGAAGACAAATTGTCGATATACAATTAAAAGTTATCGATGTCTAATCGTTATTATTAATCAAAATCTAGGATGAAATGCAAAGCAGAAAATAAACGTGTATTAACAATGCAACTACGAATGGATTTTTTTTTGTTTTTTTTAATTTTTGAATTTTTTTTAAATATATATATATGCAAATGCAAGCAATCAACAATGCAACTAAAATAAAAACAAGAGATATATACAATGCAAGGCAAATAAAAATAATAGATATATCAAGCAAGCAGTTTTTTTTATTTTTGGCAAGCAAACCGAAGCAATTATTTTTAGCAAGCTGCTTCTTTCCTTTTCTGCTTTTGCAACCTGAAAATAAAAACAAGATATATATACAGTTTTTTTTATATTGAAGAAGAAACTAAAATAAATGAAAAACAAAACAAATTCAAAACAACCCTCGTTTTTTTTAGAAGAGACTCATTTTTTTTTGAAAGGAAACTTAAAAGTACTGTTTTACTTTAAAAATAAATTTAATCGAAGAAGAGACTAAAACAAAACAAACTAAAACCAATTAAAAACAACCTTTTTTAATAACAAAGAAAATTACACTAACCATTAACAAAGAAAATTACATTAACCATTAACAAAGAAAAACATTTTCATCTTTTTTTTTACACACTCAAAACAATGACCCGGCCCGTTAAATGTTTCCAACCAAATTAAAACTTCACAGAAAATTAAACTTCACACAAAATTAAACTTCACAGCAAATTCAAACCAAATTAAAACTCCTCACAAAATTGAAACCCATTCGAAAATTCGATTCTGGCGATTGGGATTTAGGGATTTTTGGTGGTCGCCGTGGGAGATTTGGGGCTTCCGGAGGGGAACAGGTGGACGCGCAATTAAGGGTGTCGCACTTAAGGGTGTCACGATGGTTGGCGAGGACAGCAAGGGTTTGGAGTGGTTTCGGGCAACAGTGGCAGTGATTGTTGGCAGTTAGGCGTTGTGTTGTATTGAGAATTGGTCGCTGGGGTGTATATGCAATTCTGGTTGCGGTGATTTCGTGGTATGTTGGATGTTCGATTGTAGCGGTCGAGCGCAATTCGAGTCGGTCGGTAAGGGGTTGAAGCTGTAAGATGGTTTTTTTTTGTTTGGAGTAGTGTCGATGGAGATTGGTTGATCAGAGGTGGAGTTGCACTGGGAAGTTTGGTGATGAACTGTGTATGCAAGGTTGGAGGAGCTGTCAGTTTGGGATGGTGGTATCAGTTTTGTTTGTTTGGTATGAACAGGTTGAAGTTTGGTGGGGAAGTGATGAGGTTTTGACAGTGATGAATGATGTGGTTTGAGCACAGTTTGATTTGCAAGTTGAGTATTGATTTGACAGTGATGATTTCAGGGTAGAGACTAGCAGCGACAGGGTGAAGTAAATGGTTGTATATATGGTATGAAGAGTTTGGTCACTGCAGTTGTATATATGGTGGATGATAGCAGGCAGTATGGTTAAATGGGGTAGTTATGTGACTTGAACTGTATGTAAGTGGTGTGTCGAAGAGGGGAAGTGAAGTGGAGGATTGGTTGATTTGTTTGCTGGAGGTGTGAAAGTCAGGTAGAAAACAAAGCTCGGTCAGGTGAATGCAAGGCAGAGGGGGGTTGTTGTTTTACTGGGTTGATGTGGTTCGAGGAATCGTGGGTTGAGGAGTATGTAGGCAGTGGGGGGTCTATTGATCAGTGATTTGAAGAGATGGAGTTGGATGTATTTGCAGTAATGAGGTGATGAAAGGCAGTTTCGAATATTGTAGTTGTAGCAGCAGTTTGAAGGTGGAAGCTGTAGACAGAGGGAATTATGCAGTGTATAATATGACAGTGTGTTGGAGGTGGTTACTGGAATGTGGAGGAATTGGTCTGGTGATGGGGGTGTTCAATTAGGGGATGCAGTAAGTTTGGATGTGAAATGGAATGGTATGTGATGTATGTATGGTTGAATGTTGTAAGGGGATAGGGGCTGTTGTGGGGTTGGATTGTTGGACTTTGAACTGCAGTGAAGTGGTTTGTATCTGACAGTGTAGTTTGATGTGAATAGGTGGGAATGCACTTTGGTCAGGCAGAGTTGGTGTGTTTGTATGCAGTTTGGTTGGAGCTGTCAATGGAAAGTGGGTGTGAAGGTGTTGATGTAAATGGAGTTTGGTGGAAGGCACTGTGAAGTGGAAGGCTCTGTGTAATGATTATGATATGCATAGAGTATTGCAATGTAGGGGTGATGATGGTATAGTTGTGTGTAGTTTTGGTTTGAAAGGCGTTTTCTAGTAGTGGCCGATCAGAGTTATGGGTAGTGATTTGAAGAGGGAGGCAAGGCGGTTTCAGTTTGGATGCGGGTTCGTGGATGGAGGCACGATGGCAGTTTGGGTTGTTCGATTTTTTATATTCCCAGTGGTTTGATTTCGATGGCGAATTGTGGTGTTTCTAAGTTGCTGGAGTGATTGAAGTGCACAAGTGATTGTAGTAGCAAGTATGGATGTGGTGAAGATGTTGTAAGGAGACGGGGGACTGGTGGGCTATTTAACAGTATAACAGTGGAAGTTGTTTGTGAAATGAGGTATTGAAAAGGCAGAGAGGACTGAAGTGAACTGAAAGAACAGAGAAGTAGAAATGAACAGAGAGCAAAATTATGATCAATGAAGAGAGGATGAAAATGTATGTACAATTGAAAATGCAAATGACAATGTAAATTGTGAAAAAGCAATAGAATAAACTTTTTTTAAATGCAAATTCAAATGCAAAACAATTAGCAAACTACACACACAAAACCAAAATGCAATCAAAAATCACACAAACACACAGTTTTTTTTAACAATCAATACACACAAAATGAAAACACACAAAAATCAAGCAACAACTAATCTGAAGAATAGAAAACTAAAATCAAAGACAACTCCCCGGCAACGGCGCCAAAAACTTGTTCAACGACGGTTTTTCTATCGGTTTAGAAAACCGTCGAACGAATTTAGAAATAAAATTTACCGCAAGGGCACGGCGTACTATTGAAGTACGTGGCGAGTACGGGTCGATCCGCAGGGAATTGTTGATTTAAATTTCCTATTCAATCAAATTATACCGAAGTCGAGAGTGAATTAAACTAGAAATGTATGAAAACTAGCTAACTAACTAGAAGAAAAGAGATGCAAATATAAGAGTTAAATGACAATTTAGAGAATAAATCCACTCTCTAGATCATATAGTTCAACCAAATATGAAATTATGATATCTCTTTTATGGTCATTAGTGCTTTAATTGATGTGTTTATCATAAGTATGGCATATTTGTGCTATTGATTAGCCAACATAAGCCATCAAACTATAACACACCCCTTAAACCACTTACTAACTTTCATGAAATTTGACAATGAAAATGAAAATGAAATCTATTTTAAGTATGGCCTATTAACTATTGATTAGAAATATAGACCATCAAATTTTAATTTCAAATCACTTTCTTATGCCAAAATCATATTTTGATTAAGAAGCATTTGTGTTAGTGATTGTTTAAGTATAGCCTATTTGGTGTCAACAATATAGACTATCAAATTCAAGGCAAAAACAACAATTAAACCACTTCAATCATTCTTCATTAAGCACAAAAAGAGAGCATGAATTAACAAATAGTTGAAGCTACATAATTAGAGAGCTTCATTAGCCCTAAATTGAAGGGGTTTAGCCTCTCATATTTGTCATTTGATTAACAAATGTAGCTAGCAACATGAAAGCAAAAAGAAAGGAAAATGAAAGCAAATGGAAAAGAAAACTAATCTAATTGCATAAAAGAAAATTTACACTACTAGCATGAAAAGAAATGAACATGTAAGTAAAAGAAAACACTAATTAACATTGCATAAAAAGAAAAGAAAATTACATAAAATAAAAATGGCTAAGTAGCCATGAAAAGAGAAAGAGAGCTTTCTTTTATTTGATCTAAACTAAACTAAAGAGAAGGAGGCCTAAGAGAGACTAAAGAGAGAGGGGAGGTAACATGAAGATATGGGTTATTTATACAAGCATGAAACCATAATCCATAATTTGGGGAATGCCCAAACTACCTCTTAGGAAGTGTGGTGGCCAAGTAACCATTAGCATCCATTAATCATCATTTAAGTGTACATGAAGCCATTAATTCCATAAGCATGTGCATTTGCCTCTAATGTGTACATTAAGGTAGGTGGGTAGGTGGGGTCCTCCATGATCTTCTCATTGAATTATTTCCATCTTCATTCCTTTGTGTTCTTTTTGTGCATGCATATCTTCTTCATGAAACCACTTGTAATGGAAATCAAATTCCTACAAAATAGTATGGAAATTTATAATTAAATTTTCTCAAGTTAATTTATGCACAAAGAATGACTATTTTTCCCTTGGATGAAGATGAATATGTGACAATTTGGAATTAATATGGATTTTGGTTAAAACAAGTTAAAATACCCAATATAATCATTTATTTGAATTAATTAGATTAAATATGGTGGTAAAAATATGCACATTTACGTGCACATCATGTGGGGAACTATCTCAAAATACCGTATATCATACAAATAAACAGGAACTACTTAATCACAGCTGGCCCTCTCAATAAACGTGGCTTGGGAAAAATTTGGACTGCCTATAAACAAGTAAAGAAAATCCACTTCAAAAGTAGGGGATCATACCATAACCCGCTCTTCTACTGTAACAATAAGTTAGCACAATATCTTATATTGCACTACACTAGCCCCAAACTACTAATAATATAGTACAAATATACTATGTTCAAACCGTGATCCGAAAACAACGACCACTATAGAAGGATCGATACGATTCGCCTCAACGTGTACGGTCACTAGTGCTAAGACCGAATAGGTACGCCATAATGAATATGGTCACTACTGCTAAGACCAAACAGGTACGCCGCAATGTGTATGGTCACTACTGCTAAGACCAAATAGGTACACCACAACGCATATGGTTACTACTGCTAAGACCAAATGTTTATAACATTACGAACGTAGGACCCAAAAATGTCCAAGCGATCACAACAAGATAAAGCTATTCACGGTCCCTCTGAGAACGTGTCGAGTGTGTCATGGCCATCAACAATACTCTAGGTACACCACAACAAAGTCGATAGCTGGGTAGGTCACATAAGTCCATACCCTTGGTGTGTCACAACAAGTCAACACCAACAAATTGTATATTACTCTGAGGTCGAAACCTTAAAGTACGGACTCACTCCGTATATAATTTACGGAATCGCCATGCACGGCTCTAGTCACCACGGCCTAAAAACCCACTAGAAAACTCTAAAAAAATCCCCATACTAAACCAAATTACATTCCAAATTTAATGCATGACCTCAATATCATAATACTCTTCCAGTATGCCTTCCCGGCCTACAAAATCTAAAGTTTTAGAATACGTGTCAAGGTGGATCCCACGTGGGCCCTGAAATTAGAGTCTCCAAAACCCACAAAAATTTCACAATTTGTATCCTTCCAAAAATAATGAAAAATGGTCCAAACCTCACCTCAATCCGAATTAGTATGCAGAAGTTATCGCATTTTGAAGTTTGCACAATACACAAAAGGTTAACCGACTGAATGGCCATTCAGTCGACTGAACCAAGGCTGAGATGGACTTTTTTCCACTCAACCAATTGACTAGATGGACCAGGTCAGTCGACTAAATTGACAGTTTTTAGGTAGTGAGCCTGGCAGGGAGTAAATTTCCCGAACGGATGCCAATTCGCACACCATTTCCTCCGTTGCTTCGCTCGATGAGTCGCCTTGCTACTAGAGCCTACCTCCATCCCATCAGACATTTACCGGGGTTCATTTTTCAACATTTTGGAAGTGAATTCCATTATTAATTGAAAACCGGTTTCGATACCAAAATCCACTCTTTGCATGAGTAGAATTCTAGCGAGATTTTAGCGACCCGGCTACGCCTAACACGCCAAAACGACATACCTGGCCTCCTTGCCTTGTGCGTAATCTATTCGTGTGTCGATGCACTCATTTATGCACGCCTATGCACATACGTTCATGCAAAATACAACCATAACACAAATCATATTACGAACTTCACCGGGATGGTTGCTCGGCCCGGTATGCTCTCACGTAACTTAACACACGCGATAGTCACTGTGGCTCTAATCCAACCTAAGCTAAGAAAATTAATGAAGTAAAATAAACAAATTCAATAGGAGAATCATCCCACTCAACTTAATTAAACCCAAGCTAAGCTCTAATCACCAAGACCTTAAATTTAGCTTTCTTTAATTTCAAAATCTCCAACCATAATCTAATTCACGCCAATCCCTTAATGGGTTTTGTAGGGAATAGGAAGAGAAGATTTATGGTGATTTTTATTTGATTTTAGGAAATTTATCTATAAGGATTAGGGCTAGGGGATTCAAAGTTGATTAAGAGGTGATTAATGAAAAATTAGGAGAAGAGGAAGAAGAGTGAACGTGAAAGGAGGAGAATGAAATGAAATTATGAAGGGTAAGCTAACGTATAGCCAAGCCCATTTGCTTAAGCCCAATTCATCTCCTTTCATTTAATCAATATTTATCTTCGAAAATCACAAGCTCCAAACATATTGAACCTTATACTCTTACAAATTATGGACGTCATTCCAAACCCAATGGAAAACGTTACGGGACCTAATTCTATCGTATACAAAAGTTAACCTTTGGATCAATTTACGAATCGAAAGCAGGCTACTAGCTAAAAATCCATGATGAAATATATCGATGCTTATACTCATTTTGATTCACAACGGCGACCCGGACTCAATGGAAGTGGTCACAAGTCCTAATTCGACCGTATGCGAAAAATCACGTTTTAGACTTCCAATCTAATAACGACTTAATATTTAAATTAACTATTTAAATATATCATCGTTAAATATGCGGACTATTACATTCTCCCCTTCTTAAAAGGATTTCCTCCTCGAAATTCACATGACTACGAGAAAGTAATAGGAATGACCGAACTTCCCGAATCTCAGTTCCGGAAAGTTCCAACAGTACCTTCCCTTGTGCTTTCAGCACAACAGAACTCCCAAATTAGGATGCATCACACATTAGGAAATATGCGATGAGCAATGCTATCCCACATTCTAAAAAATGCATACCTCTCTTAAAAAAGCTTCTCCCTATTCGAATATCAATCAAAGCAAATAAGCCTTTAAATAGCTATACATCAGCTCTCAAGTACCTAATTTTACTATACCAAGAGGATTGCACTAACGCATAATTCAAACATGTATAACCATAATGTGGTAACCGATACTACCAAAGTCACACATGACAATAATTTGGAGAATAACTGAATAAGCTCCAGTGAGCCAATTTTAAAATATACCACTAACTCTGAGTCACATCAAATGGTAGTGGACTCGTACAGAACCTATCTCATCCCATAGCAGGCATGGATGATATGCTATCTTTCTAGACAGCTAAGGAATACAAATCGATACCCGTCATTGCTGACGGGTGGAGTCAACATGGACACTTATCGCGATCCAACAATAGGCATGGCTATCAATATAAATCCAAAAATCTAAAGGCCACCAATACAAGGCCAATACAATGTATGATCACTAATATAAGATCAATACTATACAGGTCACTAATATAAGACCGATATAATTTATATAACTATACGTACCCCGGATTAAGCACCCGAAGGTAGGAATCCATTATTACCAGTCAAATGACCTGCACTTAATTATTTCATATAATTAACCCTTAATTAATCAACGACTATAAGTAGCAAAAAACCATCAAACAATAGCTGATAATGGTAAGTAACAATAACTAGCATTCAAACTACCAAAAATGCAAGCAACAAAATCAGCCAGAATAAAACTGGCCAGCATTAAAGTCAAACAACAAAAACAAACAAGATCAAACAGTCACAACAAAAGAAAGCAACAAGCAATAAGAAACAACAAACAATAACAAGTAATAAATAAGAATACAAGCAATGAAATATTTAAAAGAGTCTACACAAACATGCTCGGTAACCATCAAGAGTCAAACGCGCATGTTGAACCATAAAATCCAATGAGTCCGTCCGATATTGAAAAGGAACAAACGCCTAAGTGGTGCAACTCCTTTCGTGAATATAACACACAAATGACTATTGCACCACTGGCTATAAAGAGAAAAACCTATACAATATGTAGGATCATCGAGTCTCTAAACACTCGAATAAATCCAGCAATCAATGTCTCAACTTTCCTTTTCTTCCGAACAAAACTCATTCTCCAAAGTAGAAAATTATACTAATTAAATCATCATAAAATTTGAAGATTTACAGTTACCTAGGTCTGCTCGGCTTCAAACTCACCTCGACCGCACAATGTTAATAAGCATAATATAGTAAGTTCTCTACGATGCTCTTCTAGGCAAGTATCATCTCGTCACTTAGGAGATGATCCAAATCGGCACAAAACTAGTTAAGAAATCCTTCCCAGAACTATCCCATGCAACTTATACTACATAACATTTTATAATTTCTAAAGATCATTTCGAATGACACAATACCCATTCCAACCCTTCATTTGCTTGTAAGATTTTTTGTTAAATTAGGGTCGGCCACCTGACTCCATTCGTGCGAACTCTGATATGGTTCCTTGATACGACTATAGAAATTTGGTTCATGACTAAGATCATGCTTCAGAAATCTCTCAATCATCCCAAGAATCTGTCTTAAGTGCTTATCTATAAGAATCAAGTGAAAAACCCTATCCTAACTGGTGCAAATCACCTAGAAAATCCACGCTTGAACTATAGGTTAAGAACTGGCATGTGAATGGGAAAATCACTAGAATATTTCCATTTTGGTACATGGGATTACTCGCATCACCGAGGTTTACTGACACAAAGGAAAATAATGATAACTCGAATGACTCTAGACAAAAGCTTATAAGTTATCCGCTCGGTCTCTGCTCATTGCTGGGCATCCACCTAACCTTACGTGGATATAAATCCAAGTCACACTTCATCGACCGAACACACTCAACTTAAAAGCTTGTGCATCAAATTTGAATGGTTATCCTTCGATCGCTTCACCTCAGCTTTGCAACTAAGGTGATACATACAAGGTTTATCTCTACCGAAGGATTTACCTATTATGAAATGTGTCAACTTTCGCCTACCTATCGAGTAACTAGCAACATATAAAACATACTATTCAAGTGTTGGATGGAATAGAATTGAGTTCCGAAAAACAGAGCATACCTCATTACATAAGCTCCGTCTGATTTTCTTGAGTCGTAAACTCGCTAGGACCCAGTAATGCCTGAGAGGCATAAGTCATCATGACTTACACATCCTTCGAAAATATAGGGTAGTCCTTCTTCAAGTGATCTAGCCGATTGCAAATGAAGCACTTACGCTTCACTCTATTTTAATGACATTTCATAGCAAAATGCCTCCTATATGCCACAAGAGTGACATACTAGGCCAGCTTTTCTTTTTCAAACAAGCTCAATCTTCCTTGTAACATGGTCTTTACGCTTCGGTTGGAGTTTTAGTTGCTTTCCACTTTATTACCTAAATGGTATCTTATGGGCATTCTTACAAAGAAGAACCAACCTAACGAGATATTCAAATGTGGAACCTAACAGGGATAAGGCTAAGCAATGAACCCCCAACCATCGCTTATGACCCAAGGCAAATCTTTTTGCCCACAACAACGGAGTACCAACCGGTTGAAACCCCAAAAACAAAAGGTTGAACCGGTCAACACTCCTTCATTGATAAGCTATCCTGCTCAGGATGGATGGAATACTCATACCACATGCTCTTTTCGATCTTAGAAATGAACGGAGAACTTAAAGTGATACCTGAATAAATTCTGAATCATAGATCTACTTATCAGCATATAAACACTGCATCCTACCCAGCTAAATTTTCCCTTTCCCAAACATCGAGAAACAATCTCACTTATGAGAACATTCCCTAGACTTATCTTAATGGAAGCCTCCTCATGCATGTGTCGAAGACCGTGTCTCAACAATAGTCTCAAGACCCAGATGTGGCTCCCCTCCAAGGCTAAGGACATTTTGGCACTAGTTTGAAGAGTCTAAAGATGGTGGAGCAAAAAAATACTTATGCCCAAAGGGCCACACCACTTCTTGCACAAACCGCAATTAGCTGGAAATGTTCATAGACTTCCTATCCGCCGTCGCTTTTGTATTTCGTCTACTCTTGCGGATAGCCTGACGAAAATAACTTAGCAACTAGCGGTAAACACAATTTAAGTTCGGAAGACAAGTAGTGTATATAGTATTATATAGTAGAAAAATACAAGTGCGCTTTCTCAATGTATCTCCTACTACCAGATTGATTGACTCAAACTGGTCTACTTGGTCCTAGTGTTGAGCCTAAGCTATGATACAAACTGTAGCAAACCGCCCTTCGTAATACCCAAAAGTATGTGCCTCACATTATCGCTTGACTTTTGAATACCACAAAAGACAGATCGTTTGGGTAAAAGTAGAATAAAACATTAAACCAAAGATATCGATAAGATCTCACAACGGAATGACAACAAATAATATACTGAATATACATGAAAAGAATATAATAACAATATATATTAGAGACTGTACTAGCGGAAGACCTTGACAAATAAATATAAGTATAGAATAGTCAGAATACATCAACTCCAAAATTAACATGGAGTTTTGAATAAATATCTGATACAAAAGTCTTGTATATAAATAATAGGTTTGTCATGTACAAATGACGTAACAAGTATATTTATATCTCTAAATATCGATGCCACACCTCCAAAATGCCCCAACCGTGTAGTTTGCAAGCGTATCCTGAAAAACTCCTGACTCCCGAACTAGTCAATCAAGCACTCGAGAGTTGTCATGACATAAGCCAACAAAGACAAATACCCGGGTCAGACATAAAGTCTAGTGTGAAGGGAAATATCTCAAAATACTGTATATTCAAACTATATATAAATAAATAGGAACTGCTAAATCACAGTCAGCCCTCTCTACAAACGTGGCTCAGCAATAATATGGACTGCTTATAAATAAGTACAGAAAATCCATCTCAAAAGTACAGGATCATTCCATAACTTGCTCTTCTTCTGTAACAACAAGTTACCACAATATCTTTTATTGCACTATACTAGCCCAAAACTACAAATAACATAGTACAAATATACTATGATCAAATCATGATCCGAAAACAACGATCACTACTGTTAAGATCGATACGATTTGCCTCAACGCGTAGGGTCACTACTGCTAAGACCGAATAGGTACACCATAATGCATATGGTCCTACTGCTAAGACCAAACAGGTACGCCGCAATGCATATTTTCACTACTACTAAGACCAAATAGGTACGCCGTAACACATATGGTCACTACTGCTAAGACCAAACTTTCGTAAGGCTACAAACTTAGGACCCAAAAAAATCCAAGCGGTCACAACAAGATAAAGCTATTCACAGTCCTTCTAAGAATGTGTCAAGTGTGCCATAGACATTAACAATACTCTAGGTACACCACAACAATGTCGATACCTGGGTAGGTCACATAAGTCCACACCTTTTTAGGTTGGTCACATAAGTCCATACCCTTGGTGTGTCACAACAAGTCAACACCAACAAATTGTATATTACTTTGAGGTCGAAACCTTAGAGTACGGACTCACTCCGTATATAACGTACAGAATTGCCACGCATGGCTCCAGTCTCCTTGCTACTAGAGCCTGCCTCCATCCCATCGAACATATACTAGGGTTCATTTGTCAACATTTTGGAAGTGAATTCCATAAGTAATCGAAAATCGATTTCGATACCAAAATCCACTCCTTACACGAGTAGAATTCTAGGGCGATTTTAGAAACTCGGCTTCCACTAACACGCCAAAACGACATACCCCCTTTTCTTGTATGTAACCTATATGTGTGTCGATGCACTTATTTGTGCACGCCTATGCACATACGTTCATGCAAGACACAACCATAACACAAATCACATTACGGACTTCACCGGGACGATTGCTTGACCCAGTATGCTCTCACTTAGCTTAGCGTACGCGATAGTCGTTATGGCTACGTGAAATGCCCACAACGTACTTGTAATCAATTATATTTCTATATAATCAGAAAATTACATATCTATATAAACAAACAATCACACAAGAATTCTAACTACAATACTATCTTTGTTTTTAATTATCGCTTAGCTCTGAATGCACGTACACACACACGTACATTCAAGTGAGCAATTCGACCTTTACTAAATCAAATATTACTTTTACTCACTAATCTTTTCAATGAGAGTAAATTACCTCTTTGTACTATTTTATAAAATCTCAAACCATTATAAAATACTATACTAGCTTGTAAATCAATTTAACTCTTTAAAACACTTAGTTCGCTTCATTGAAAATCAAGTATTCATCATTTTACTATTTTATAAAATGTCATCTATTTTATAAAATATAATCTTCATTTATTAAATCTTCAAACCATTTTATAAATACTAATTAAGGCTCAGTTCTCTAATCTTTTTAGTAAGGGGTGTAAAGCTCATAAACCTCTTTAATTAGTCTACTAAACTTTTGTTAATCAATTCAAATGGATTAATTAGTTACTACGAATGACGTGCACATCGTTGCACTACATAATTAATCTCAAAAAAAAATAACATAACACACTATCAATTAGCTAAGGGAAACAAGTTTGCAACATGAATACAAGTCTAAACCCTAGCGCAGAAATCTTCAAATCATTCCATAATACTTCATAGTTATAAATAAACAAATTAATGAAGTAAAATACACAAATTAATAGGAGAATCATCCCACTCACCTTAATTAAACCCAAGTTAAGCTCTAATCACCAAAACCCCAAATATAGATTTCTTTAATTTCGAAATATATCGATGCTTATATTCATTTTGATTCATAACGTCAATCCGGACTTAAAGGAAGTGGTCTCAAGTCCTAATTTGACTATAAGTGAAAAGTCACATTTTAATCTTCTAATCCAATAAAGACTTAATATTTAAATTAGCTACTAAAATATATTATCGTTAAATATGTGGATTGTTACATTCTCCCCTCCTTAAAATTTTATCCTCGAAATTCACATGAGTATGAGAAAGTAACAAGACCGACCTGGTCCGAGTGTTGAGCCTAAGCTCTGATACCAACTGTAACAACCCGCCCTTCATAATACCCAAAAGTATGTGCCTTACATTATCGCTTGACTTTCGAATACCACAAAAGACAAATCGTCGGGGTAATATTAGAACAAAACATTAAACCAAGATAAGATTTCATAATGAAATGACAACATATAATATACTGAATATACATGAATATAATAGAATAAAATATATAAGAGACTGCATTAGCGAAAGCAACTAATAAATAAATATCAGTATAGAATGGTCAGAATACATCAACTCCAAAATAAACATAGAGTTTTGAATAAATATCTGATATAACAGTCTCATATATAAATAATAGGTCTGCCATGTACAAATGAAATAACAAGTATACATATCTCCAAATATCGATGTCACGCCTCCAAATTGTTCCAGCCATGCACTCTGCTAGCGTATCCCCAAAAGCACCAAACTCCCGAACTACTCAGTAAAGTACCCAAGAGTTGTCATGACATAAGCAGACGAAGGAAAAAACTTGGGTCGGACATAAAGTCTGGTGTGAAGGAAACTATCTCAAAATACTATATACTAAAATTATATACAAATAAACGTGAACTACTAAATCACTTCCAGCCCTCTCCCGAAATGTGATTCGGAGAATATCTAGACTGCTTATAAACAATGCAGAAAATCCATCTCAAAAGTAGGGGATCATACGATAACCTGCTCTTCTCCTATAATGACAAGTTAGCACATTATCTTCTACTACACCACACTAGCCCAAAACTACTAATAATATAATACAAATATACTACGATCAAACCATGATTTGAAAACAACAATCTTTACTGCTAAGATCAATAAGATTCGCCTTAATGTGTGTGGCCACTACTGCTAAGACCGAATAGGTACGCCATAATGCATATGGTCACTACTGCTAAGACCGAAAAATTACGTTGCAATGCATATGGTCACTACTACTAAGACCAAATAGGTACGCCACACGCATATGGTCACTACCACTAAGACCAAACGTTCATAAGATTATGAACGTAGGACACAAAACATCCAAAAGAGAAGATTTGTGGTGATTTTTATTTGATATTAGGAAATTTATATAAGGGGGTTAGGGCTAGTGGATTAAAAGGGGATTAAGAGGTGATTAACGGAAGGTTAGGAGAAGAGGAAGAAGAGTGAATGTGAAAGGAGGATAATGAAATAAAATTACGAAGGGTAAGCTAACTTATAGCCAAGCCCATGGGCCTAAGCCCAATTCAGCTCCATTCATGTAATCACTATTCATCATTGAAAATCATCAGCTCCAAATATATTTGTTATCTGGGATTTTGACCCAGTAGATACCAACAGAAAGCAAGGCTACCTTAAGCGGCGGGATGATTCAAGAGCTAACCAGAAAAGTTACAACTAGAGTTCGAAAAGGACCAAGCTACACGATTAAGGTGACGGCAGGTGTCAAAGAAGCCAAGAGACCAGCATCCCTGCAGATCAACAAGTGTTGGAGTATAAGCAGCCAACGACTTGCCATCAGCATGTGTCTACAATGAGGAATACCTAAGAAGACATCTCCAATTTTGGAATCAAAGATAGACCTCTATAGCTGGATCGACAGCAACCCATGAACTCCTACAAAACCACGGACAAACAAGTTATGAAATACGACTAAAGGAGGAAGAATTCAATGGGAAAAAATAGACCAGGTCTATGGGTCGCCAACGACCCATAGAGTTTGCTAATTTTTCCAACCTGATCCTCCTAGGCCGCCTGGTCTTCATCTGAGAGCTGATTGTGATGGGCCAGGCCCAGAACCCTCCAACCTCTATAAATAGCATACTTCCTACAACATAACGAGGATCTTCGAAAAGCTGATTGCTGAAGCTCTCTTGGGTTATTCTTCACTTCTAACCTCTCTCATAATGATCTCAGAAGGAATACACCGTGATTCTCCCGTGGATTCAAACTTTAGAGATCCAATTCAGCTTGGAATTAGCCAAAACTTTGTAACCAAACAACCTTTGTAATAGAAGTCAGCTTATAATAAAACTATAAAGTGGACATAGGCTTCGTTAACAGTCGAACCACTATAAAAATCTTCTGTCTATTTTCCTTTATTTCTTCTTTTTTATTTCTGTGTTCTGTTATATTGCTCTGTGAAAACAGAGCTGGTGCTTTCAAATCCAAACTAGGGTGTTGGTCCATTTTTTGGGTCAACATTTTGGTGCTTTCAGTGAGAACTGCAACCCAAGATCCAGATCTAGCTATCTACTTTGGATTGCATAGATCCAGAAGTTAGATCTCCATTTTCAACCTAGAATCCAGATCTAGCTATCTACTTTGGATTGCACAGATCCAGAAGTTAGATCCCTAATCTCTGCTTAAGGACCCTACTATCTTCAAAAGTCAATGGCTCTTGGAAGGAAAAGGACTACCTCTGGAAGGTCCATAGGGGCAACAATAGCCACAGAAGGAGTTAGTATCCAACAGGCTGAAGTAAATGCTACTGGCTTAGGGAATCAAGCACCAGTGTCCTCTAGTCAACATGAAGTTGTTACCGAGATGAGTTTAATAAGATGGCTGAAGAAATCAACCAAAGAATGGAAGATAGTCAAAAGGCTCTAATTGAGAAGCTCAATGCCCTGATAACTCTTCAATCAAATCCCGTTCAAAGAACCATTCCTGAACCAGCGACTGCCATAGAACAGGAAAACTCCTCTGTATCTGGCTTACACAAGAGAAGCGGAAAATAGCCATTGAGAAGGGTGACAATATGGTATAACTTGGAAGAGAACGAGAACACCCCACTTGACCCAAGACAACCCAATCTGAATTCGAATCAAGGAGCCAAAACCCACTGGAGGATGTGGCTGTGAACCTCTTTGATTTGGAGGGCGGAGAGTTGGGTGATCAGGTAGAGGAAGATGCCAATGCATTTTATAACATTAAAAACATCCAGACTGTCCTAGTTAGGCCAAATGCAAGCCAACGGGGTCCCGTGAGAATGGCTCTCCCGAAGACAGGAGAGCCTAGGCATCAACCCACACGCCAAGATTGTTTACTGAACCAAACACTTGGCGCGATGACTGACTGCCGCCCCAAGGACCACCGGACATCAGAGCCATACATAGTAGACTTGGTCAAGCGGCTGATGGATGAGAGTAAGAGTCAGAAAGACGATGAATGGGGGTCTGCTCCAAGTCAGACCTCTTTTACTAACGAAATCCTGAATGACAGGTACCCAAAAAATTTTACCATGCAAACCATCCCCACTTATGATGGGACTAGGAATCTGAAACTCCATTTGTACAAATATAGTTGGTACATGGACGGAGCCAACGCTCCGGAGGTCATACGCTGTCGATGTTTTCACATCTTCCTAGTAGGTGTTGCATCCATGTGGTTTACCAGACTTCCCCCAAGATCTATCGCTACTTTTGATCAACTTGCAACAAAATTCATTGAACAGTTCATACTTCATACCGCCCAACCGAATGACGTCATGTCTCTATCAGGACTAGTTCAAGGGCGCAAGTAGCCATTGAGCTCATTTATGAACAGATTCAACACGGCGGTAATAGAGGTGAGTAATCCTAATGAAGACATGGTTTTTATTGCCCTAGTCTGCACTATTCATCCGGAGATGGAGTTCGGGAAACGGATCAAGATAAAGCAGTCCACCAACAGGAAAGGTTTCAACCGCAAAGCAAGCCAATACCTGAGGTTGGAAGAGGCGTAGGAGCTGGAAAGAAAGGTTGTTGGAACACAACAAACGAACACCGAACAGAATGGCATGGCTTCTAATCAGAATACACACAACCCCGGGAATAACCAAGGGGCTACAGGGAAGAATGGAAACCAGAAGAGAGGAAATCAGAACTCTGACAAGAAAAATGGCGGTGGCTGTAATAAAAGGTTTAGAGAGTTTGGACCAGGAGATTATACCCCCTGAATGACACCCCAGAAAATATTTATCTCGCAACGCAAAAAACTGAAGAGTATAGGAAACCCCTCAAAAAGGAGGCAACAGAACAGTAGAAGCGCTCATGGAAATTCTACAGCTGCCATGAGACACATGGGCACAACACAAATGAATGCCGCCATCTCAAGGACCTCATTGAAGGATTGATCCGCGACAACAAGCTTCAGCAATATGTAAAAGGACCACGAAAACCCAGCAAGGCTATAGTCCCTCAACCACCTAAGGAGCAAGGAAATCAGGCTGGAACTAGTGACCAAGGGTCAAAACGAATAGACCAAAGGCTCATTATCGAAACAATATTCGAGGGACTGCATCCTGCACAAAGAAGTTGGGGGGAGATGAAGAGATACGCAAGCTCGCTTAAACATGTCCCGCGGGAGTCGTGTTTGACAATAGATGGTGAAACTCCAGTTAGCAGCAGAAGGCGTTGAGCAATGATATAATATTTCACGATCGTGATACTGAAGGAATTGAGGCACCAACTCTTGACCTAATGGTGATAACAGTGGGAATCGGGCCTGCATTTGTCCGACGAGTATTGGTTGACAGTGGAAGCTCGGTTAATATACTTTTCAAGTGTACTTTTGATCAGATGAAGATAGGTATGAAAAGTGTATCTGCGTGCCAAACGAAGTTCCAGCGATTTACTGGAGAACCTAAGCAGCCGGTGGGAACCATTGACCTACGTGTAGAGCTCGGAGAGAGGGAACGATGAGTCACCCTCATTCAAACTTTCATGATTGTAGACGAGATTTCAGCATATAATGCATTTCTGGGAAGGCCTACGTTAGCCGACTTCAAGATAACACTGGTTCAATAATGTGTTATGATGAAATTCCCTACCGTGCATGGAGTCGGGATTGTAAAAGTAGACCAAAGCATGAATAGAGAGTGTTATATTGCAGAATTACGCAAATCTAAAAGAAGGGAGAAAGGAAAGGATGTGGGGGAAAACTCTCCACATCTGTGAACCCTCTGAATAGCAACTACAGATTTGCCTCTGGCTTGGGGACCATAGTCGATTCGACAAGGTTTTGGACCCTAGGAAGAAGAGCACGGGAGAGGATAGGGCGACACCAGCTGAACTCACGGTGTCTGTCCAAGTTAGTATGGATGACCCCACGCAGATCCTGAGAATCGGGTTGTAGCTTGGAAACAAGATGCGATCAGAGTTGACCAAATTCCTTCGCGCCAACTTAGATGTTTTTTCCTGAACGCATGCTGATATGTGTGGAGTATCACCCAAAATTGCCTGTCACGCCCTTAAAATTGATCCAAAATTCACTCCAGTGAAGCAAAAAAGGCGCAGCTTGGGCCCTGAACGGTCTAAGGCATTGAGAGAAGAGGTGGATAAGCTAATGGCCAATGGCTTCATCCGGGATGCAACCTACCCCGAATGGGTATCAAACCCAGTACGAGTCAAGCAGTCTAATGGAAAATGGAAAACCTGTATTTATTTTTACGATCTCAATAAAGCCTGTCCAAAGGATAGCTTCCCACTA
Source organism: Allium fistulosum (assembly GCA_030737815.1). NCBI lineage: Eukaryota > Viridiplantae > Streptophyta > Magnoliopsida > Asparagales > Amaryllidaceae > Allium > Allium fistulosum. The sequence continues at coordinate 628,989,781 of CM060903.1, read as the reverse complement.
CCCAGAATTGATCAACTAGTGGACGGAACAGCGGGACATGAATTGCTGTCATTATGAATGCGTACTCAGGCTATAACCAGATCCTAATGCACAAACCAGATCAAGAAAATACCAACTTCATCACTGACTTGGGGTTATATTGCTATAAAGTGATGTCGTTTGGTTTAAAGAATGTGGGAGGCACATATCAAAGACTAGTGAATACTATGTTTAAGCGTCAGATCCGAAAAACTATGGAAGTTTATGTCGACGATATGTTAGTTAAATCCCGAGTAGCCGCTAACCACCTAGATAATCTTGCTGAGATGTTCGAGATACTCCGTAAGTATGGAATGAAGCTTAACCCACTTAAATGTCATTTCGGGGTGGCTTTCGGAAAATTCTTGGGATTCATAGTGAGTGCCCGGGGCATTGATGCAAATCCGGAGCAAATAATGGCATTACGTGAAGTCCAAGCCCCTAAGAATAAGAGAGAACTTCAAAGTTTAAATGGAAAAGTCGCAGCACTAAGCCATTTTATCTCAAAAGCGACAAACAAGTGTATACCATTCTTTGACGCGCTAAAGAAGGGAAAGAAAAACTTTGAATGGAGTGAAGCTTGTTAAACAGCCTTCGAGGAACTTCTGCGACATATGGAAACTCCTCCGGTCTTATCAAAACCAGTCGATGGAGAAGATTTATTCATTTAGTTAGCAATTTCTTCGCATGCATCGAGCGCAACTCTCGTACGGGAAGAAGCGAGGATCCAATGACCCGTGTACTACTTTAGTAAGCGATTCACCAGAGCCGAGAAGAATTACCTGAAATTAGAGAAGCTAGCATATTGCCTTTTGATCGCATCCCGAAAATTTCGGCCGTACTTCCACGCTCATCTAATTAAAGTATTGACCGACCAGCTATTAAAACAAGTTTTATACCGACTAGAAACATCCGGATGATTACTTAAGCGGAACATAGAGTTGAGTCAATATGATATCACTTACCACCCAAGGAAGGCAAGTAATGGGCAAGCGTTGGCCGATTTCATTACTGAGTTCACAATAAGGGACGATGAAGAGGAAGTTCAGCCACAAGTAGACACACAATGGAAGCTTTTTGTCGATGGAGCATCGAACAACTCCTGTTCGGGCGCGGGATAATGCTTGAAACCCCCAAGGGGCGGGCCATTAGCTATGCTCTACGTCTAGAATTCCCTACCATGAACAACGAGGCAGAATACGAAGCACTGATCGTAGGGCTGAAGGCTGTGAAGGAACTCAAAATAAAGTCCGTTCATATATATAGTGACTCCTAGCTAGTTGTGTGTCAAGTGAAAGGAGAGTATCAGGCACGAGGTGAGAATCTGGCTCCATATCTCTCGAAAGTGCAAGAGCTACTGAGCGACATCGAACATTACACCATAACCCACATACCGCGGGAGCAAAACACCAAGGTAGACATTTTGGCCAAGTGGCAAGCTACAAAGAAGCCCAGTCATTGGGAGTTGTCCCAGTCGAAACCCTAACCAATCCAAGCATTAATGAAATGGATGTAAAATGGATTCTCGAGACCATTGTGGAACCAAACACATGGATAACACCAATAAAAGATCATCTTCTGGCAGGAACTCTTCCGGTAGACTGAAACCAGTGAAAGAAATTACTCAGGAAGGCGCCGCGGTTCATGATACATGATGGAATACTTTATCGAAGTAGATTCTCGACCCCTCTTCTCAGGTGTGTGACCGAAGATGAAGCGCACCGAATCCTGGAAGAATTGCACGAAGGCAAATGCGGAGACCACACTGGGGGGCAGACTCTAGCAAAGAAAGTTCTTCGATACGGGTATTTCTGGCCAACGATAAACCACGATGCTGTAGATCATGCTAAAAGATGTGATCGCTGTTAGAGATTCGACAAGATTAAGATAACTCCATCAATAGAACTAACACAAATGGTCATCCCATGGCCGTTTGCGATATGGGGGATCGATTTGATTGGCGTCCTTCCGATGGCAAAAGGAGGAACCAAATATGCAATAGTGGTCGTAGATTATTTCACCAAATGGGCCAAAGCAGAACCGCTGTCCACCATAACCACAAAGAAAGTGATTAACATCGTCACTAAAAATATCATTTACAGGTTTGGCAAGCCATAGAAAATCATCACTGATAATGGAATGCAGTTTGAGAGCGCTAAGTTCAAGGACTTCTTCAAGCGCTTCCGGATTGAGAAGAGCTTTTCCGCAGTGGCTCATCCGCAGGCAAACGGGCAAGTGGAGGCAATAAACAAGATCATCAAGTCCACCATCAAAAAGCGATTGACAAAAAGCAAATTGAAACTGGGTTGATGAGCTTCCACTCGCACTATGGGCTTACAGGACAACACAAAGCTGCTACCGGCCACACTCCGTTCGAATTGGCGTATGGTTCAGAGGTGATGATTTTTGTCGAACTAGAAGTCCCCTCTCACCGAAGGCTGAATTTCAACTAAAAACAAAACGAGCAACTCCTACTCGAATCACTTGACATGGTCGATGAAAAGAGAGAGGAAGCAGAATTGAGAATCACCGCCGACCAAAAAAGGGTCGCACGATACTTCAACTCCAAAGTTCACAGTCAAACCCTCGAAGTTGGCGATCTCATGCTCAGGCAAGGTTACCCGGTCCCGAGAGACTTTGGACCCAACTGGGAAGGACCATTCATCATTCATCAAAAGCTTGGTGATGGGACCTTCAAGCTGACGACTGTCGACGGGATCGCGATTCCTAGAGCCTGGAACAGCGAATCGCTCCGCCGATATTTCATTTAAAAGCAACTTTATGTATTTTCATATATTTCAGCAAATAAGACATTACGGGAATGCCGGTAGAAATGTAACTAGAAAAAGAATCTACCATACTTTTCTTAATAAAGTCTACTTTTTGAATCATTCAAATTATGTGCCTGATAATTACCCGACGAGCCGGCGGGAGTAAGCCGACTCAAACCGTTGGATTGGCAGAACCCGATCCTAGCCCTTTGAGAAATGATGCCACCCCGGTTGCATCATGAGGGCCACGAGCCCAAGTTTCTCACGTCGCCCATCAATAAGACGATGCCAAAAAACTTAAAAATCAAGCTTCTCGCGTTTCCCGGAGATAGGCAACGCCGAGGAACCCCATATTCAAGTTTCTAGCATCGCCCGGAGACATGTGATGCCGAGGAACTGAAGACGCAAGCTTCTCGCATTCTCCGGAGAAAGACAACGCTGAGAAGCCCCAGATTCAAGTTTCTCGCATCGCTCGTGGATAGGCGATGTCGAGGAACTCAAGATGCAAGCTTCTCACGTTGCCCGGAGATAGGCAAGGCCGAGGAGCCCCAGATTCAAGTTTCTCGCATTGCCCGGAGATAGGTGACGCCGAGGAACTCAAGACGCAAGCTTCTCGCATTACCCAGAGATTGGCAACGCCGAGGAGCCCTAGATTCAAGTTTCTCGCATCACCCGAAGATAGGCGACGCCGAGGAACTCAAGACGTAAGCTTCTTGCATTTCCCGGAGATAGGCAACATCGAGGAGCCCCAGATTCAAGTTTCTAGCATCGCCCGGAGATAGGCGACGCTGAGGAAGTCAAGACGCAGGTTTCTCGCTTTGCCCGGAGATAGGCAATATCGAGGAGCCCCAGATTCAAGTTTCTCGCATCGCCCAGAGATAGGCGACGCCGAGGAACTCAAGGCGCAAGTTTCTCGTGTTGCCCGGAAATAGGAAACATCGAGAAGTCCTACATTCAAGCTTCCCGCATCACCCGGAGATAGGCAACGACGAGGAACTCCATATTTCCAACTTCTCGCATCGCCCGTAGATAGGCAACGTCATGGAAACCCACCAACTCATGCTGCCTGGGAATAAGCGATGATAAGCAACCCCATAAGCCGTGCACTCGAGGGGAAACTTTTCGCACTGCTTGGAGGCTTTGGATACTTGGAGTATGTTTGGAGTGCACAGCCCTGTGAACTGGGGGAATATACCTGCATAAAGACAAAATCACCTGAATGCAAAGAGTCCACAAGTGCTGTCACTTCAAACGACAATAAACTCACAAGTTTCATCTCAAAAGTTGACAAGAATCCTAAGCAAGAGTTAACTTCCTAAGGAAAATTTGAAAATTTCCAAGAGACAACATCGTTGAAGAGTACGTATGAAATGAAATGAATTTTTTTTGAAAAATCCTCTAAGTGCTATTAGCAAAAGTATGAAATGAAACATACACGTGCACACAGGGTATGTATAGAAAGATAGACAAGGATAAAGTCAAAATGCCATTGTATTGTCGGCAATCTTATGAACACAAAATCAAAATGTGAGGACCGGACCCACACAGTATTGGCCAACAAAAAAAATATTATTTTTATTATAGATTCCACGATCAAGACCCAAAATACATACCCGACACTTTGGCATAAGAACACAAAAGGACACACAACAGGTCAAGTCTCTCACAAGTCACATAGCAAAACACAGTCCCCCCTCGAACAAACCATTCAACGCCTTTTGCCACAGCTTCCTTTCCCTCCTCTGGTGGGCAGCTTCTGCTTCTTTTCTGGAGAAGTGTCGCTGCCAGTAATGTCGACTTGTATTTCTTCAGCGATCTCCTCCTCCTCCGAGTGCTTTCCAGTAGAGCTTCCCGACCCCTTGCGCTTTCTCCGCTTCCGAGAACTCTTCGAGGCTTGACCGCCTCCACTTTCTCTTTCTTGAAGGCAACCAAGTCATGTGAAGTCTTCGGTGGCTGCTCTGTCGGTGTCTCTTGCTCTTTGGCCTTAACGATAGTCATATCACCTTCAAGGGACACCGAAGGATTGTCTAGGCCATGAAGCGCCTCAATCTTTTCAGCCTTCGGTCCCGGCTGCGAGCTAGGTGTTGATGTGGGGGTAGGAACAGAAATAATTTCAGAAGATGTATAGATAGCAGTATGCACGAGCGCCGAAGTAACGGGTGCGTCAATAGGAACAATAGAGGGACTTATAAGATCAAGAAGAAAAGCATTAAACTCCACTTTCTCTTGTAGCGTAGGATGGAGTCCCCCGAATTCGAGGGAGGATTGTTCATTACCTACATCGGAGGTAGGCTCGTGGATGGCAACTTCAAACTCATTTCCTTCACCTCCTTTGGAAATCTCCGCCACATGGGGAACGACATCGAGCCCCAAACTCGTCGGCTAATCATGAGGCTGCCCCGAAGGTTCACCCATATCAGAGATTAGAGACTTGGCAGGCGCATCGGTGGAAACCATCTGAGCCGCTTCGGCAGTTTCCATCTCTCGTTCAGCTCGGAGAATTTCTTGGCCTTCAAGCAACGCCTTCTTGGATTGCTCATTAAGATAGGCATTCCGCAACTCCTGATTTGTATATACATTGCCGTTCTTGGCAAAACGAAACAGGATTTCCTCCCAAACAAGGGAAAGAGTGCGTAGGAACTTCAGGCCAAGATAAGAGAGACTCCCCTGATGCAATATAGAGTTGACATAGAAATTCAAGATCGTCGAGTCTAATTTCTCCATCTTCCGGTCAAAAGTATGCTAGAGCTCTAGAAAATTTTCCGTCACCGCAGCCTTCTCCGTCTCAATTGCAGTTTTGTCAACATTAAGTTGTACCCTGAGCTTGTAATCCTGCAATTGTCCCCTGCAACTCCTCAATTGTCTTAGCCTGATCAGAGATTGTTTTGGTATGCCCCTCTATAACCAGATTATGGTCGGCAATTTTCTTCTTTTGGGCTTCGATAATAGCATTGTAGGCAACCACATCTTCCTTTAGCTTGGCTTCTTCCACATGCGTCTTCTTAATTTCGTCTCTCCAGACGATTTTGGCTCTCGCATGCGCATGTTTCATCTCCTGCATCAAGCTGGCAGTTCTCGTACTGTCCCAAAGCGCTGCCTCTTTTTCCTCCTCCAGTTGTTTAATTCAAGCATCTCTCTCGGTTAGCGCCTTTTCAAAATCATCTTTTTGATCTCCTGATAGTTATTCCTATTTGTATCAGCTAGTTTTTTTACAAATCCTCTCCCACTTCTCACCCTGCTCCAAATCAACCTGAATGCCTTGAAGGCATGACATATAAGAGTCCCTCCGAATGGGATGAATATCCATATCAAACTTAACACCTTTTAGAAACCAACCCAAAAGAGCTGCCTCAAGCTTAGGTGGGCCTGCGGGAAGAATATAGGCTGGTCTTCGGTAGGGATGAGAAGGAACAGGGGTAGTAGCAACAACAAAAGAAGATGAGACATGCGTTGAAGGTGGAATGGGTGCAGAAGAAGTGGCAATCTCTTGTCCCAACAAAGTATGTTTCGGAACAAACTCGGAAGGGTGGGAGCGATGATCGAGCTTAGACTTCTTCGATGACTCTTCCCTTTCATCGTGAGACCGTTTCCTCTCATAACCGCCTCTATGCGAGTGACACTTATCCTTTTCCTCCCGATGATGGGTTTCTGCCTCAAGTTCTTTCCTCCGCCTATATTCTTCCTCTGACTCCCGGACTTGGTGGCGACTGAAAGAACGCTTCGAGTACCATTGCGAATCGGTGTAATCTTCGAAGTCTTCGTAAAGACCACGCCCTCTTGTTATACTTGGAATAAAGCATACATGAGAAACTTCAAAAACACATAAAGAATTGAGCAAACATACGAGAGAATGGAAAGTGAATATAAGTGCAATCCTAACGTGCCATGTCGTTCATTCCTAAAATGGGCCTAAGACGTCGTCACAAACTACAGCGGACGATTGTAGGTGAGGGAATAGGGCTGACTTCGGCTGTCGCAAGTAGATTCGGACTGGAGGATGGCGCGATACCGCCAGGACAGGGTGGTGTCACATCAAAGTTGAAGTCGTCTTTCGTGAGGGCATTAAAACTGACGAATACATCGATGGTATCTCCAAAATCTACCCTGGCAGCCTTACAGGGGGCATCATGACGTTTGCCAACCTTCGGGGCCTTGTCTTTATCATCAGTATCGGAAGGGGGAGAATTCAGAAGAACGGGACTCATGCTCGGTGTCTTGTCACATGACTCTGAATCCTCACCTTCGGACTTTGGCAGATAATAGTTGCTGGCTGTGGATACATCACTGCTGCTCTCAAATTCCCCTTCCTCCTTCTTCGAGTCTACAACGGCTTTCCCTTCTCTCTGCGTGGGCTCAATTTCTGATTCCTCCTGGATCAGAGATATTCTAGTAGAACCACTTAGTCCAGATGCAATACCTTCCTCATGGGTCTCGTCGAGTGGACTTTCGGAGGGGCTGCCTATTTCACGACCCTCATCAGAATCATGTAAGGAAGAAGAAGGCCTTGCGCAAACTCTGGCTCGGCTGGGAGAGGGAGCTTCAATTTAAGCAACGGATCTGCCTGAAGCTAACAACCCGAAATAGCGCAAGTTCTCGTCAGTAAGCAAGACTCTGGTGCTCCGTTCGTCATCATCAATAGCTTTCAGAGTCTGACAAATTTCACTAAGAGCCGTATGTTTGTTTGGCCTTGGGATAACTGTAAAAAGCAAGCAATCAGTTAGAAACCCTATCATACCACTTCAAAGCTCGGCAAACGGAGAATAAGGAAACTTACCCCATGTCATCCATCGACGATTAAATCCCTCGGGGCACCTAACAAAGAAGTATTGTGTCTTGAATTGAGATAAGTTGCTTTGCAGACGCAAAATGATCTTCCGATTCTGTTGGGCCTCGATGATGATTAGGGAGGGACAATTGTCTCTCCTCTTGAAAGCTAAGAAGTATCGCAATTTGTCGAAACTCAAAGCGCGATGGAATGTCCGCATAAAGAGGATGTGCAAGCAAGTGAGGATGGCATAACCGTTCGGGTGAAGCTGGAATGGGGCAATCCCCAAGTTCGATAGCGTTTCATGAAGAAAGTTATTAAAGGGGAGCATAGCTCCATTCAAACACATGAACCGATGACAAGCAGTGAACCTCGGGGGAGGCATGTGAGCAAATTCATCCTTCTCTGGAAGGCGCACGTCCTCTTCGAGAATCTCGTGCTGTAAACATATGTTATGAAGAACCTTGTCGGAGATCACCGACGGGGCTTTTTCAGGCGGATTGAGTAAAACTTGGAAATTGGGAGTCATGCAATCCATGATCGGCCCAACCAGAACTAGTTGACCGAACTCGACTTGCGAAGTGGATGACGATTCAGTCTCGGAAAGCACCGGACTTCGTCCACTCAGCTTGTGACGTGTGGATGGCTGTTTCATTCTATATGACAGAACTCGCATCTGTAAAAGGTCAGGTAATTCTATTGACAAATCTATCCTACTCTTATGAGTTTCCCCTATCACACTTGAACTCCGACGCAATATTGACTTGAGATTAGCACGCCGGATTTCAAGTTTGAACCGGGGCAAGTGCAGTGTGCTATCTATATGAGGTAAGCTCGGTGTCTAAAGCACCACAAACAACCTATCCCGTGTAGATAGTTCGCTTGCAACGAAAGTAGAGAAAAACTTCCTGTAAAATTTTACTTCCAACTTTTGGTTATATTGCTTGCACGCTTACCCGTTATCGATCTATGATCGATAACAGATCCGTTGTCTGAAGCGAAATGGGAAACTCTTCTCATCGTAGGGACACCAAGCATGAAATAAGCAAAATGAGATAAGCCCAAGTTCTTCGGAGAATCAAGGTCAACTGATGAAGCATTATGAAAGTGACATCCGCAGATTGGTAACTGGCTGATCCTAGTTCGATATACGAAGATAGCAAAACGCGTCCATCCTCAGGTCCAAGCCCGAATTTCATTCCAAGAAATGATTCCAGACTCGATTTCCTATCTTTCTCCGAAGAACCACAATCAAAACGAAATTTTGCAATTACCGTCACAAGCTAAAAGCCGGGTGTTAAATCATCATACCCATATTGCAATCAACAATTCAACCAAGCGAACCCACCTCAAATAAGCCTAATGGAACAAGAGAAGTCACAAATTGAACTTGGTGAGCTATGAACTAGGTCACGGGCGAGCTAGTGGAGGATTGGCTCGGGTACAACAAGAGGAAAGGTCGGCTGCAGCTTAAGCACAAACGAAGTAAACAGGTCGATCAGGGTTTAAGCTCGAATAAGGCAATGGAACGATGATGGAAAAGGCGGCTGGATCAAGCAAAGTGTGATGAATTACTAGAGCAATTGGTTCAAGTCACTAGATTTCAAGATCGCCAAAAGGAATGAAGATGAATCAGATCAAGTAAATGGATAAGGTCGGCTAAGGGGATATAAGTAGGCAAGGTCAGAGGCAAAAATTTCACTAAGTGTTCAGGTCGCATGCGACCCGACCCTTCATGGTTCGTGAGCGACCCGACCCTGAAGCATTATTGAGTTAGGTCGCTAGTGACCTACCCCATTGGGTCGCTAGCGACCCATTAGCTTATGTATTTGAGTACTCGAAAAAGAAAGATCTGTCTAGCCACTTCAGAATCGGTCAATCGTGACTGCTTGTTACTTTAAGACATTTAGGGAGACTGCAAGCAAAAACATGATAGGTTAAGCCAAGCAACAATAGGTAGAACCAAAGAAAAATAACCGATGATGTTGGGCTATTCTATGCATAGAGCTCCGATGAAACCATGTGAAAGTTAACAAATGGATATGAAAAACGACAACTTCCAGAGCATGCCTTGTTTACAATGAAGGCATACTCTGGGAGGCAAATGTTATCTGGGTTTTTGACCCAACAAATACCAACAGAAAGTGAGGCAACCTTAAGCGGTGGGATGATTCAAGAGCTAACCGGAAAAGTTACAACTAGAGTTCCACAAGGACCAAGCTACATGGTTAAGGAGATGATAGGAGTCAACGAAGCCAAGAGACCAGCATCCCTGCGGATCAGCAAGTTTTAGAGTATAAGCAGCCAGGACTTGCCATCAACATGTGACTACAACAATGAATGCCTAAGAAGACATTTCCAATTTCGAAATCTAGGATAGATCTCTATGACCGGATCGACAGTAAACCATGAACTCCTTCAAAACCATGGACAAACAAGTTATGAAATACAACTAAAGGAGGAAGAATTCAGCGAGCGAAAATAGACCAAGTCAATGGGTCGCTAGCGATCCATGGAGTTTGCTAATTTTTCCAACCTGATCCTCCTAAGTCGCCTGATCTTCATCTGAGAGCTGATTGTGATGGGCCAGGCCTAGGAACCCTCTAACCTCTATAAATAGCATACCTCCTGCAACATAACGAGGATCTTCGAATTGCTGATTGTTGAAGCTCTGTTGGGATTATTCTACACTTCTACTCTCACAACGACCTTAGAAGGAATACACCATGATTCTTCGGTGGATTCTAACTTTAGAGATCTAATTCAACTTGGAATTAGCCAAAGCTTTGTAACCAAACAACTTTTGTAATGGCAGTCAGCTTATAATAAAACTAAAAAGTGGACGTAGGCTTCGTTAACATCCGAACCACTATAAAAATCTTTTGTCTATTTTCCTTTATTGCTTCTTTTTTATTTCTGTGATCTGTTATATTGCTCTGTGAAAACAGAGCTGGTGCTTTCAAATCCAAAGCAGGGTGTTGGTCCATTGTTTGGGTCAACAATATTGAACCTTATACAAAAATTCTATATGCCATTCCACGCCCAATGGAAACGGTTTCAGGATCTAATTCCATCATATACGAAAGTTAGCCTTTAGATCAATTTATGAATCGAACACAGGCTACTAGCTAAAAATCCATCGGTCGAAATATATCGATGCTTATACTTATTTTGATTCACAACATCGATCCGGACTCAGTGGAAGTGGTCTCAAAAATTTAATTCGACCATATGCAAAAAGTCACTTTTTAGACTTCCAATCGAATAACGACTTAGTATTTAAATTAACTATTTAAATATATTATCGTTAAATATGCAGGTTGTTACATGTGCGGTCTTTGGGTTGTATTGGAGGTATTCGTTCATTCATTCATTGTTTGATGAAAATGTGATAGTACGATGAAGACTGATGGTTAAGAATCAAAGTGATGTTGGAGTGCTTCAATGTGATGGCTTGGGGACTTTGAGATATTTATTCTATGAGAGATGAAGAGGTCTAAAAGTGTTCCTATGATGATGGCTCTAGGACGAGAGTCATGGTGATAGCCCATAAGGACAAGTTCTAGGATGCGAATTTGAAAAGTAAAGCTAGGACATACTCTGTTATGGGAAGATATGATTTGACAGTTTCTAGGACGCGAGCTTGTGAAGTGGAGCTAGGACATGCTTTATTATGGAAATGGACATAGGTAGGATGAGGAAGGGTTCTTCGATCATGATGGAATGAAGCAAATTAGGACGGCTTTGAAGACATGTGCAAAGTGATCGTTGATACTCGCAGTGTTCCAATGTGCTCTTAAAGTAGGGGTAGGTGAGGACGCTCATTGGGTATTAGGATATATACCAGTGGATCTAGAACATGATCCATATACCATGGACCACTAAGATGTGCAGTTTAGTTTTCCTAGCCTACTAAGTGGCATGGATTTTAAGCACCAAGGAACTGAGACTTTTCCATTGGTCTTTGACATAAGACGACCATACAAGTTATCATATATCCAAAACATTTAAGAGATAGCGAGGATTGTTTGATGAACACTATGTTTGTTATGGTTTCTATTATAGTCGATTATCACTCTAGGGTGGTCACTTGATGTAGGTATTTAGGACGTGGATACCTAGACACCCGATACTATACTTAAGACGTAATATACTTTGATGATGATAATAGAGTAGCATATTACAAATGTTATGTGCTAACTCTTTGGATGCAAGGACAGATCAGGTATGGATCTTATACCTTTTTTCCCTTACTATATCAACTTGTATAGCATTTTGAGATATCTAATCACTCACACCAGACTGTTGTCTGACTTGAGATTTTTTGATTTGTTTCTTATTATCTCGGGTACTCTTAAATGAGTAGACTAGATAGTAGGTCTAGGAGATACGCAGTAGCTGTATAAACGATAGGCTGAATGGAGCTTTCTCATTTTATGTATATGGACTACTATGCTTACTCCACTGTGCAACACTATAGGGCCTTTACAGTGTTTGCTTATTGTTATCAGAAAATATTAGGGTTTATTTAGTTGTATAAACTCTATTGTTACATTTTATAACTTTGCGAATATGTACTCTGATATTTGATTACTTAGTTATTACTGTCTCTCCTGATTTATATATGTGTTGGCTATTATATTTTATTAATGCATTGTGAGATATATGATAGGTTCTGTGATTGGTTTTTGTTTCTTCTACCTTTAATAATCATCCTTCATCCGCCACGTACCATAGCGCTGCACTTATATATGCATATTAGGTGTCGGTGGTGTAGGATGGTCGTCACAACACTTCACAAATTTCTAGGATAACAAGCACAAACACCTAGCACTCATTCTTAATCTAGTGCTTTGGTTCTGACATAAATCATCTTTTTTCAAGTACAATAAGGAGAGACAAAGAATGGGAAAACTTCGTGTGGACGTAGACTAACACTGATCCTAAATCTTTGAAGCTTACTACTAGTGCTACGACTCATATCTGGAGTCAAATACCAAGAGGCAATGAAGGAAAGAACAAGAAAGGTGTGATGCTGAAGAAAAGCAGTGTTGTTGTGAGAAGTGAAGAAAATCGCTCGAACGCTGTGGGCTTGACTTCGATTTCCACCGACAATAGCTCTCGCAAACATGATATTCACAACACTGACAATCTTCCTACCACGTCTCTCCTCCACCATCTCGACCTATTACTACCGTTGCCTCAGCTCCCTCTCAATCCAAAATCGTTGGCCTTACCCAATCTTAGTAATCTCATAGGGGCGGTAGATAACATTCTACACATCACACTACTACTACTGCACCCCTCAAAGGCAAACCTACCACTGTCTGCAAGCTACATTACCCAGCTACCACCTTGAGGGGGTTATGTATGATTGTAATGTCAAGTACTTCCCCAATAGTTATGCTAACCAAGGCCTTGTTGGACATGAGCAGATTGTGGAGCAACTATTCGAGTGGATGAAACTTGCCAATGGCTCTTCGATATCAACCATGCTAGTTAGCCAATCATCCACACCTTCAACATGGAGAGGGCTAATCATAATTGAATATGCAACATATACAAGCAAGAGTTGGCTATGATTATAAAATAAAATGATGAGAAAGCAAAGCTGGCCAAGGAAGTCCAATAAAGATTGACCGAGCTAGCCAGCGCCCATGCAAAAGAAACCCTATTAATAAAATCTTATCTTGGACTGCCCATGCTGCCAGTGTTGAGTTCGAAAAAAAGTCCAAAGAGAAAGAAACTGAAAATGAGGCACTTCAACCCAAAATTGAGGAGCCCATGGCCAACTTGAAAGCTAAGTGAGATTCAAGCGAGAAGGCTCATGGCGAATTTGCCAATTTAAAAGTCAAGCCGGCTGATGTCATAAAAGAAAACAAAGACCTCAAGGATAAGGCTATTAAAACCAAGGAAGAAATAGAAGTCACTCCTTTGTAATTTTTCACCAATGTTATAGAAACAAAGAACCTAAAGTGGTTAGGAAATGGCTATCCTAAAACACTTACTAATGCTTAAGAGGAATCTTACGAAGGGCTATAAGTATCGACCAAGACGTCGATAAAGAGTTCCCAAAGAAAATATTGTTGGATGAAGATGATTTTGTGCCCTAAGGAAAGGCAAAAAGATTTTGGATTCAGAGGTTGCAATCGAAATTCAGGCGCCTATTGCTAGTCCTAGCTCATTAGATCATGCAGACGACTCCACTTCAATCCCAAGGAGCCTTAGTGGACATTAGTACTTCTATGGAAACCACTTTGGAGGTTTTCATGACTCAAACGCCAGTATCTTCAACTCCTAACACAAGCACTTCCACTAGGTAAAACCTTGATGCCCTAGCTCTCATTCCTCCAACACAAGCACTTCTGCTAGGTACAATCTTGATGCCCTAGCTCTCATTCCTCCAACAGAACCTCCTGCAATGCCTTCACCTTATAAATCTCTAAAAGAAGAAGAAATTGTAAAATCCCCCCTAAAGGACACACCAACCGCTCAAGGTATACCTTTAGTTTTCCCAGTCTTTGATAAGCTTCGGTTCTAGCAGGAGGACATCTCAATTTTTACTTTTTTGTCTCCAAACTTATAGGTTAACTATCGTTGCCTCCTCCATCGCCAACTACTCATGCTTCAAGCCTAAATGCTATAACGACAACATCTACTACTATCAATAGCACATCCACTCTCCTAATGGTTATCCAGCTATTTGACCATACGGTGTTTAGACGAACTTGATGGGTCGGACTTTAAAGCTATCAAGGCAGGGAACCCAGAGATAGCTAACAAGTCCAGAAACCAAGTGAGATCAAGACCATAAGGCGAGTGCAAGGCCACCTTAGAGTTCAACAAGCTTCAATCCATCTAAATGATGGATCGGTACCAATCCATCCCTATGGATTGGTACAGATCCATAGAATCTCACCCAAAATACCTCAAATCCCCTTTACTTCCAAGTATTGCTGGTAGTAACCTATTCCAAACTTCATAGGATCGGTCGTACGTATTTTGATATTGAGTGTCTCGAGCACTTAAGGTCAGAAACTTCATTGCACCACCGATCCAAGTAATCGATCCAGAAACAAGCTTCTAGCAAGGCAACCAAGACAAAAAATGAAGCTAACACCAAGTTGCGTCTACACATGGTAATGGAAGGGATCCAAGGCGATCTTATGGGTCAGTACCGATCGATGCCTATGGATCTGTATCGATCTATGCCTATGGATCGGTACTGATCTATAGTATATGCTGACATGGCCATTATCTTTCATGCTCAACTGCTCCTAGATGTAGGGAACGTGGATGCAATCATGGTGGAGTGATTTTCGATGACCCTCGGATATAAATAGATAAGGGGAGGCATTGTTTCGGGGATCTTTTGGTTCTCCTAGAAATTCTCTCTATAATCCCTTATAATCTCGAGGATCCATACTGATCCATAAGAACATCACTTGTAAACAACAACCAAATCAGCAACAATGTTAAGTGGACGTAGTCAACGATTAGCCAAACTACTATAAAACTTTTGTGTCTTTTTATTTCTTGTTTTTGTTTACTTTCTTCACTCTTTTCTCTACTATACTCATTTGGATGTTTGTGCCACGTTTTGGTGCTTCCACTGAGAAACACTTGGATTCAATGACTTAAGACTTGAGTTAGAAAAGAATGACGAGACCATCAACCAGGAAGACTGTTGCTAGAGGAAGTCAACAAGGACATGGGGGTAGTCAGGAAATGTTCTCAAGATCTAACCCCACTTTCATCTACATAACCGAAGATTAGATGGAAATAATGATGATGATGGAATTGCAGAACAAAATGATAGCCTGTTAGGAAGAGACGATGGAAGGAGAAGAAACAACGAACGACAATTGGAACAGCTAAAACACAGAATTGAAGCATGAAAGGCAGGACAAACACAGGTGGGATCAAAGTGAAGCAGGTCGAAGCCACCCTTACAGATACACCTTGGATTGGTACCAATCAAAGGACATGGATCGGTGTCGATCTAGGAATCCATAAGGGCAGTATTGACTTAACTTCGGGACATAGGAACGCTCATTTGAGGGATGTTATTTGACAACAGAACTTAAGTCAGGGTGTAGAGGCACGACCAGAAGAATATGTGCTAGATTTTCCTCATAGGAATGGGGGCAGAACAAAAATGGCGAGCAGAGACTTCCATTTGACGACGATGATAGAATCACTGAGATAATTAGACTAGCAATGAGATGTGGACCGCCAGATCAGGGTCTGAAGGATGTAAATAGTTATCCATTCACTCCCAACATCTGGTATGCAAGGAATCCTCCTTATTTCAAGCCATCGACGCTGAAAATGTAAGATGGAAAAATGATCCAACGGTTCATTTAATGAGATGCATCCAACATATGAAGGTGTTGGGTGCATTTGAAGAAGTAATAGGATGGTGTTTCCCCTTATATTTAACAGATTTAGTGATGATGTATTTTAGACAGCTGAGAACGGTTCCATTAAAACATGGACGGAGTTAATGAAAAGATTCATGAGGTAGTTCAAAGTGCATATTTCATGACTAAACAACGCGATGGCGTTGTTGAGCATGAAGCAAAGGGTCGGAGAGACCCTGAGGAGTTGTTTGATTAGGTATAATGTGATAGCTGCTGCGGTTCATAAGCAGGACTATCAGTAGTTCTGATGGCAGCTGTTTCAGGAGTTGCTAGTAAGACAGATTTTAAGATTGCTTTGGAAAGGGATCCACCACTATATCTCATGGAATTCTACCATGAGTTTGAAAGATACTTGCGTTAAGAGGACGCCAAAGCTAAAAAGGAAGAGGTTAATTCCTTGGATGATGAACGACCATCCAGGGCAGGATTTGGCAAAGATAAAGGAAAATGAAAGACTTATGACGGCTTTGGAGGACCAAAGTGGTAGAGAAGGGAACAAAATTTCTCTTCTTACACAAAATTGAACGAAACCCCGGAGAGGATTTACCTAGACACCGGGGGTAGATTTCTTACCGAAACCAATGAAAAGAGAAACCGCTGATTGGGAGAGAAAATCAAGAAAATACCGCCTATTTCATGAGCTAGATGAGCATGAAACAAACGATTGCAGGCACCTTCATAACCTGATTTAGGAACAGGTTAGGAACAACCAGTTGTAGCAATATGTAAGAAGCCGAGCTACAGTGGTGGAACTGCAACAGCCATCATCTGTAGCAAATCGAAACAGCCTCAGAGCTGGGCCGAGGATAGCTATTGAATGATTAGGATGGCGGGCAGTCAGGTTTGATACCCACACTTTGCTTTCTGCTCTCAATAAATGATATGGCATTACAGTCAAACCAATTGCTCATGTATGGGACCTTGATCAATCTCTAGGCATGCTGTAAAGCTAGATGTTAGGCTGTAGTGTCTGAATAAATGTTATGATAGATGCTAAAACTTAAATTCTACAAATTCTTGATTTTGAAAACCACTTGAACGTGATGATTGATAATGATCGTGGTAGTCCTGTTCGTAGAGCGATGACCACAAGGTGCAAGCCCCCTTGTCGGAGAGCATGTAGATTGGGCTTTTATGAAGGTAAGTCCCCTTACCGGAGAGTGATCGAACGGAATTACTTGATCATTGGATCCCCTCATCGGAAAGCAAGCAGATTGGACTTAGCAAGGATCCAGAGTGATCGAACCCTAAATTGGATGTCAAACAATCTTAAGAGACCAAACCTTAGACTGGATGTCAAACGATCCGAAGTGATCGAAACATAAATTGCATGCTAAATGATTTGGAGAAATTGTGGATTGAAATAATGGTCTAGAGAGATCAGTAATCGTTCAGAGAATCGATGGTTGATTTAATGATTCAGACAGATTTTTGATTGGATTAACAATCCAGAGAGGTCGATGATAGAGTTGACAATTCGAAAAGATTGATGGTTGGATTAGCAATCCGAAGAGATCAAGGAACGTTCTAAAGAGACCGACAATGGACTTACGGTTAAGAAAGGTCAAAGATTTGATTAACAATTGGAGTGAGTAGGAATTGAATTGACCACTGAGTGCATGGCCCAGAGATCTTGAAAACTAAACTTTGGTTTCGAACACCAATTGACCTTGAAACAATTCAATAGCAATTACCGAATTGAGCCATTGATTTTAATACACGTTTACTAACTCCCTGATGAACATGGGATGATCCTAATTTACGATGTACCATATTATATGATAATTCTGGGAGAACACGGAACGATGGTCATTTATGACTAACACTGAAGCAAGGACTCAAGTCCTTGCTTTTATGGTCTGGAAAGGTATTTGACTTACAAATGGATCCAAAGGAATCGAATGATTCACTACAACTTGGTCGATTGATACCCAAGAAATTCAACCACTAACGTTTCATTGGCTTCAATATTTGTTCTTGAGAAAAGCACACCTTTCATTCACAAGGCGTGCTTTGAGGGGCAAGTGTTATCCAGTTTTTTGATAAGACAGTGGCTAGATGAACTTGATGAGTCTGACATGAAAGTTTTTGAGGTAGGGAGTCCGGAATGTAGCTGACAAGTCCAGAAACCAAGTGCGATCATGACCACAAGGCGAGTGCAAGGCCACCTTGGAGTTCAACAAACTTTAATACATCTAAGTGATGGATTGGTAACGAACCATCCTTATGGATTGGCATCGATCCATAGAATCTCACCCAAAATACCTCAAATCCCCTCTTCTTCCAGGTATTGTTGGTAGCAACCTATCCCAAGCATCTTAGGATTGATCGCACACATTTTTCTATCAAGTGTCTCAAGCAATTAAGGTCAGGAACTCCATTCTACTATCAATCCAAGTAATCGATCCAGAAACAAGCTTCTAGTAGGGCAACCGAGACAAAAACATGAAGCTAACAACAATTGCGTCTACATAAGGTAATGGAAGAGATCCATAAGTCAATCTTATGGATTGGTACCAATCCATGCCTATGGATCGGTACCGATCCATAGTAAATGCTGACATGGCCACGATCTTTCGTGTTCAATTGTTGCTGGACGTGGGGAACGTGGCTGCAATCATGGCTGAGTGATTTCCAGCGACCCTCAGCTATAAATAGACAAGGGAAGGCATCATTTCGGGAATCTTTTGCCTCTTTTAACAATTCTCTCTATAATCTCTTGTAATCCTGAGGAATAATACCGATCCATAAGAACATTACTTGTAAACATCAGTTGAATCATCAACAAAGCTAAGTGGACATAGGCAATGATTGACCAAACCACCATTAATTTTATGTCTTGTTTTTGTTTACTTTCTTCACTCTTCTCTATAATACTCAGTTGGGTGTTTCTGCCACATTTTTATGCAAACATAGTCCATCCTTCCTGCTTTGGCCCGATTCCGGCATAGAGAAAATACGAGCACTAGAGAGATTGGAGGAAGTTGATGTGTCCCTCAAAGAAGAAGTTACTAGCGCAAAGTTTCCTGACAATACGCCCGTCGCACAGATACTAAAAATTGACATCTCCAAGATCAGTATTAAGCAAGCTCTAGGCATAGAGAAGTCCTTTCTCATTGTTCTGACCTCCACACTTTAGGCGGCTGGCCTATATTTTTCTTGTCTATATAGGCCAATGTAGTATGGATGAGGCCCTCATAAATCTTATATTAAAAGTCTATGTAAATAAAAAGATTATTTTATATCCAACCTTCTTCTTATTTAAACTACTGAAATTTGATTCTTGCTGCCTATATACTTGCCTGCATGTATAACATAATCATCTATAATTCAATTCCTTATATCATATTCATGCATGTATCTGTGGCCTATGCAATATCATTATTTACTATAATCCACACGTATAAACAAATTTCTGCAATTGCTTTATATCATTTCATTATGTAGTGTTTTTTATTATAGCCAGTGTGTTTCTTATTTGATTAAAAAGAGTCTATATTTCTTTAGCCAATCCAATTGATCTTCGACTGAACGTATCTTGCTCAACCATGAATAGGGCTATGTTTCTTTAGACAACTTCGTAACCATCCTTATTTATCTTTTGTTAGATATATTTCATTCAACCGTAAAAGGGGTCTTATTCATAATAGTTTTAATTTTGTGTCGAATCGTATCTCCGGGAATCGCTGTCCCAGATGCCTATCTCTTGGCATTTGTCCTTGATTCAGCCAATCTCTAGGCTATAATCAAAGACACATCATTATCCAATCTTGTTTATCATCAGCCTAACATATCATGTTAGGTCATAACCAAGGTTGTACTTGTAAAGATTTAACTGTACACAGACTCCTACCTTTGGGAATCAGTGGCTTGGATGTTTTTCTGTGGACATCCATCTCTGACCCCACCTATCTTCGGGCATTGGTCAAAGATGCTTTGTTGACTATCTTCGCTTATCATTGTCATACATATCTCGCTGAGCCGTAAGCGAGGTCATGCCTGAAAAAAGATATAATTCAACGTTAGTTCCTATCTCTAGAATCTGTTGTCTTAAATGCCTATCTCCGGGCATCAATCCTTAACTTTCCTATCTCCGTGCACTGGTCAAAGATTAGATGTTTAAGGGCGGTCGTCCGATCGACCCCAATACGATTATACTCCAGCAATCCAATCATAGGTCAAAGGAGTTCATTGGTACATATCTCCGAGTACCTAGAAATTTGGTTTTCCAAAACATATAATGTCGTATTTTGGCATTGATCGGTGACACAAAGCCATATTTTTAATAATATAGTTCCATTGACTCTAAAAGCCAATTTTATTTAAAATGAAAGAATGGCATACTCCGCCTTATTACATCGCATCCACAAAACATGATGTCTTATTTGCAAAAAAAAGTAAATATAAGTGAAATAGCATCGTATGTGTTTGTTATTCCACGCCCATGAAATTCGGGTCCCATCAAAAGTTGTTATCTTCAAAGTTCAATCTTCAAGATGTAGTTCAATCATATAGGGACCTTCCCAATTCAAACCAAATGCTCCATATCAGGGAAGTCACATTGCAAAATTAGATCACATATCTTAAGGGTATGGTTTCTGATCTTGGCATTAACTAGTTTCGCTGCTCTTTTTTGGTGAGAAACTACCCTCAAATCAACCTCTTCTCATTTCTCTTTAACCAAGTCAAGGGACTAAAGCAAGAGTTCCTCATTAATCTTAGAATCATAGTGCAGTCTTTGATGAGAAGGGGCTTTGGGTTTGATCGGAATCATGGCCTTAATTAGTCCTATAGGCCAGGGCGAATGGAGTATGGCTGGCCGCAGACTTGTGAGTTGTATCATAAGCCTACAATGCAAGTGGTAGCTCATTAACCTTATTACCCTTTGCTCTCATCAATATTTTATTGATATTATATTTAATGATCTTGTCCAATGCCTCCACTAATCCATTCTCTTATGGGTGTGCTACTACCGAGAAGTTCTTCTCAGTTTGGTACCAAGCGCATAATTCTTTGAACTTGGCACTTTCGAACCGAGTTCCATTATGAGATATTATCTTCTATGAAACTCCATGTCTACATAAAATGTTCTTCATAATGAAGTTTACCGCATTCTTTGAAGTGATTGATGCGAGTGTTTCCACTTTGGTTCACTTTGTGAAGTAAACCAGATTCACTATAACATACTTCGCTTTGCCTTTTGACATCGGCATGACACCGATGATATCAATTCCCCACACTACAAACGGTCACCAGCTAACCATTTGCATAAGCTCATAGATGGGAATCTTGGTATCTCCACAAATCTCTGGCATCGGTCAAACCTTCTAGAATAGTTAAACGGCTGACCATTGGCCAGAATCATCCATGGCAATGAACCTTCTTTGCTAACGTGTGACCCCCGATGTAATCAATGTAGTTACCTTCGTGCATATCTACAAGAATTTTCTTATTTTCATCTTTAGTGACAACCTCCAAGAATCTTCTCCTATACAAAAATCCTTCTTGCGTAATGAATCAAGATACCTTACGCAAGAGTTTCCAACATTCATTTTATCCCCTAGGAGAGCCCCTTTTAGCAAATATTATTTAATTGGAGTCATCCACATCCTTTTCCGCATTGGCCTCCAAGATATAATCAACATCCATCTAGCTGATGCTTAAAGCCAACAAAACTTTTGGTAGAACGAGTCATAAAAGTTGCATATCCCTAGAGCTAGCCAATTCATTAGTGAACCAGCTTTCATATTTTCTTACCTAGTTATGTGCGTTATCGTGTATTGTTTAATATCATTCAGTAATTCCAAAATTTGGTCAAGTAAGGGGAAAGTCTTGCTCCCATAAGTTAAAACTCTTTTTTCACATGATAGACCACCAATTGAGAGTCGTTGAATATATGCAATGTCTTTATCCCCAATTATATTACTATCTTGAGTCCCGCAATCAATGCTTCATATTCGGCTTCGTTGTTTATCACTGAGAACTCTAGCCTTAAATCACAGCATATGCTCCGCCCTTCTTGGGTTACAAGAATCACTCCTGCCCCAAATCATGTTTATTAGAGGCTCCATCTACATATAATTTCCATTGAATTAGTTGGGCCAAATCATTTTCCACTTCTCCATCTCGAATGGTGAACTCGACAATGAAGTATGTCAATGCCTCTCCTCGGATTACCTCCCTTAGATGGCATGTTATATTGTATCAGCTCAACTCGATATTCCATTTTATTAATCTTCCTAAATTCTCAAGTTGATGTAATACTTGTCTCAATAGCTGATCAGTGAGTGCTTTTTATCAAGTGAGCATGGATGTATGGCCGCAACTTCCTCGAAGCAATTAATAAATAGTACACCAATTTTCTAGCTTAGAATAGTTTTTTTTTCTCTAGTGAACCATTTACTGATATAATATACTGGATTTTGGATTCTACTCTTCTCGATACCAAAGCTGCACTTAGTTCGTGAGCAGATACCTTTAGGTAAAAAGTTCTACTCCTTACAAAGGCTTTGACAAAATAGGCGGTCTTTCCATATGCTCAAGCAAATTTCAAAATGCATCCTTACACTCCTTCGTCCAGTCAAACTTTCCTTTCTCCTTCCTATGGGCATCAAAAAACGCAATTATCGATTGCCTTTGAGATGAATCTACTCAGTGTTGTGACCCTTCCCTTTCAAGCTTTGAATTCCTCTCCTTGTCTCTGGGGCACTAATCTATTTCAATGCTTTGATCTGTTCTGGGTTGGCCTCAATGCCCCTTGAGTTTATAATAAAACCCAAGAACTTGCCCAATGCAACTCCAAAAGAACACTTCAGTGGATTAAGCTTCATTCATACTTTCGAAGAACACAGAACATTTCTAAGAGATCAGCCCTGTGATTCATTGATCGCTGTGACTTCACAAGCATATCACCACATAGACCTACATTATTCGGCCGATCTAATCTTTGAACATATTACTCACCAGTCGTTCATAAGTAGATCCAGCATTCTTCAAACCAAATGGGATCACCTGTTAAATAGCACAGTCCCAAATCAGTGATGAAACTTGTATGCTCTTGATTTGAAACGTGCATTGCTATTTGATTGTAACCGTAGCATGCATCCATAGAGGTAGCGGTTCATGTTTGGCTATTTCATCTACAAGTTGGTCGATCCTTGGCAATAGGAAGCTATCTTATAGGCATGCCTTATTCAAGTTAAAATAGTCAATGCATGTCCGCCACTTTCATTTACATTTTTGACCAATATAGGATTTGACACTCATTTCGGGTATAGAGCATCATGGATGAAGCTGTTTGCCTTAAGCTTTTCCACTTATTCTTTTAAAGCAATGGATCGCTCTAGAACCTTGCTATGTCTTTTCTACTTCACAAAAGGGTATATTGGATCCAAATTCAATGCATGGCACTCTACCTCTGATGAAATTTCATATATATTGGCATGCGTCTAAGAAAATACATCTAGGTTTGCCTGGAGAAACCCTACCAACTCCTTTCTTATATTTATGCCGAGTTGAGATCCGACCTTTAGAACCCACGTGGAATCGCCGTCATCGGTTGGTATGTTGATTGTCAGCTTCGTCGGTCACACCCTTGCATCCTTTGGCTCTTTTCTGGGGTATATAGGTTTGTGGAACTTGGTATGGGACTTAAGCCAGGATTAGGCAGTGGTTGCTATGAAATAACAGTCTTGATGTAGAGACTTCTTTGCATTCTTTCCTTTTTCACATCGCTTTGCCTCTTCAAGCTCCACGACATAGAATTCTCGACCAGTAGTAAGCTCGCCTTGAATTGCTCCTACTTTTTTCTCATTGGAGAACTTTAGCATTAAACACCATAGAGCGAGTGCAATTCTGAAACAAGCAAGGGTCGATCGGCCCAAGGAAACATATAGGCTGAATATCAGTTGACGACAACGAATGGCTATACCCACAATATCTTGCGATCTCCTTCACCCGATTCCACAAATAAATCAATGTAACCAACATGCATCTTAGCCTCTTCGGTAAATTCCTAAATATGAGATTTACACGGATTCAGATTCTTTTCGCTGATATGTATTTGATCAAAGGTTCTTTTAAACAAAATATTAACCAAGCTCTCAAAATAAATCAGGACCCAATGCACATTTATTGGCCCCAACAATGGCTGTAATCACCATGGGGTCAGCACTTCCACACCATCTACATCTCTATTTCTAATTATATCATCGTTCATCGCCCTCTGCTGCTTCGTTGGAGTCTCATCATCTATAGAGAAGCACGTTTCCTAAGGCATATGCCTCAACAAACTTGTGAAACAAAAAATTGGTATAATACCCATGAAGCCAAGTATGATGAGCTAAAACTTGGATTTCGCCCTTTTGATCGCATGACTAAGCATAGCTTAGTTGATGAGATCAAATAGTGCCAAGAAATCAAGAACTAGCCCACCATTTAAGGCTTATTAGACTATAAGTCATTTAGACATGGCTCCATAATGCCCATGAACTTTGATAAAGTTACTTGAAAGCTCATGTCATATGTTCAATAAAAGAGAAAGAATAAGTTGTAAGTTCAGGAAATAGTCCGTTAAGCATTTATTAATGAACTAAGTAAGCAATCTTCATGGTTCATAATCCATTGTCCATATTTAGTAAGCATAATAGAGGTTATGCATATAAACACTACTTTAGACTGGAGTTCATGTGATTTTATACGAGATAAAATCAAGATGAGACTTAAGGCCCAAAGAGCTTTATTATATGCATATTCATTTCAAAGTTGCACAATCAAGGTAGACGGGCTATGCTAGATTTTTATTTAAGTCCTTGCTCATATAAAATTGCAAGGTTTATAATTATTCGGGATGTTTCCCCAATTTGATTTAGGGTTACAGTTGTTTAATTTTGAGAAGAGAGGAAAGAAATGATTGCCCTTCTTCCATGCCCCTATGTCTATATTTATAGGAGTTGGAAGAAGCAGCATGACGACCACGTATCACCTAAAGCATGTTTGGCTTTTGGCATCAACCATCTTGATGGAGCCTAGTGCTATGCTTTGTTTTTGATGATTTTCGGCATCACTTCAAGGAGCAAAGGCATATGACATCCTTTGCCGCATTGCGGAGCAGCAAGATCTATTGTTGTTCTCGGATAACTCCCGCCATGCTATTGATATGCAGAATCATGCTGGGTTAATGAATGACAACTCCCTCTTTCGCTTTGATGATGTGCGACATCAGTAACATACAACAATGCCTGTAGATACCGATGATCTTCTACGTCAATGCCGCCTTGCACACTCTTTGGAGGCTAATAACTTGCGATATCAAAGGGAGACAACATCACCTAGAATTCATCATCAACTCTTATCTTGATTAGCTGTAGCATTGCTTCCTACAACATCACTTACTGATGATATGTGATAAAGACGAGGTGTGGCATCAAGGACAAATGACATTAAAGGGAGGTGGCATTACTGTAATGCAGCAAGGTTTTGTACATTGTTAGTAGGCGACAACTTCATTTATGTGGCTTCTTTAGACTACAAAACTCTTCAACTGGTTACTGACGACAAGCATCATCAATTGGATGGGGCATTGGTAAAGCATAGCATGGATGATATGTGGTGTTGATAAGATGCAACATTGACTAAATGCGGTATAAATGACATGTGGTGTTGATAAAATGTGGCATTGATTAGTGCAGCATGGATGACATACGGTATCCTCGTTTTCTTTTATTGATGGAACACAGCATCACTATGGCTATAGGCTTACGATGTCTTTCCACTTGCAAGTCTTCAACATTGACTTTCACACTGATGAGGTGCGGTATTTCATGTCGCATTCATGATGCGTGGAATCCCTTAAGGCTTGGTGTTGCTTGCAATAGGTTCGACATCATATTCTCTTGCCTTTAATTTTAGCCCCTTTGGAATATATGGATAACATTTTCTTCCCTCCTTGTATAAAATAAGCTTTCTACTCTTTAGCTTAAAATCAAAAATTTCCTCATTTTTCAAGTTCTTTGCAAGGTTTCCTTTCCAATCTTATTTTCCAGCAAACTATAAAGCAAGCTATGATTTTCATCATTAACTTTTAAATTTGATTTTGGGTAAACCTTTTCTAATTTTGACAAGATCACAAAGGATTTTCATTAGACCAAAAATTTATTTGGCAGCAATTTTACTTGAATAAAATCCTATAGAATCAAGATTAGAAAACTATTTGAAAATAATGATTTTATGAATGAGAAACGAGAAAGCCATTTAAGAATTATAATTCTTGAATAGAAATCCAGAAAACCATCTGGAAATATCATAGGAGGAAGGACTAGAATCTCTTCTGGTAATATCACGAATAGAAGACTAGAAATCTGTCTGACATTGATTATTTCTTAATTAGAATACCAAAAATCTGTTTGGTAATAATAATCTCTTGATTAAATGCCTAGAAAATTTCTTGAATAAGAGGAGACTAGAAAATCATCCAGTAATAATAATAATTTCCTAAATAGGGGAAGACCATAAAGTCGTTTTGTCAATTATAATTTCTTGACTAGAACCAAAAAATCCATCTGAATAGAAGACCGGATAATCCATCTGAATAGAAGACCAATAAATCTATCCGACAATAATATAAACAGAAGACCGAAAAATTCATCTAGAAATAATACTTTCTTTTGTGTTACCAAAGGAATCCCGCTTTCTTTTCTTTGAAGCACAACAGCTCATATTTGGCAGATCTTCCGCTAGAAGATTGCTTGATATTTGCTTTAGAGCTCGACTGGCTCATTTTTTATTGATCTTTCTCTAGAAGATTGCTTTTGCTTTGGGAGCACTAATGGCTCATTTTCTATTAATCTTTCTCTAGAAGATTGCATCGATTATTCTTTCGGATCGAGTTTGATTTGCTTTCATTCTTGATCTTCCTCTAGAAGACTACCACTATCTCTCTTTTGGATCGAGTTAGATTTTCTTTCATCTTTGATCTTCCTATAGAAGACTGCCCGTTACTACTCTTTATGTAGTGATTTAGGCTTTGATTGATTTCTTTGTTACCATCTTTAGGTAATGATCTCAACTTGGATCGAACCCTTTATCACCATCTTAGGTGATGATTAAGGTCTCTCGTCCAGTGTGTTTGCTTCGCTATCTTAAGCAGAATCAAAGACTTATTCAACCTCCCTTTAGGAGGTGCTTCATTCAAGCCTTATAAGTGGTACCGAAGGCCGGTTCGATGCTTTGGCCATGCCATCTTAAGCGGGACAAAAGGCTTACTCGGTCCTCCCTCTAGGAGGCGCTCTGGCCATGCCTTATAGGCGGGACCGAAGGCTTGTAGATGCTTTGGCCAGGCCATATCTGGCGGGACCAAAGACTTACTCTGATCTCCCTCTAGGAGGTGCTTTGACCAGGCCCTCGTGGCGGAATCAAAGGCTTTATTCGCCCCTTGTTACCTTATAGGTAATGATTTAGGCTTTTTCCTTTAGGAGATTCATACTTCTTTCTATGATTGATCCAGTAGATATACTTGTTTCAACTTCTTTATTCATCCATTGTAAGAAAATATGGCCTTAGATGTTCGACATTCCAAAATGTTGCTATGAAATTACCATTTGGTCGACATAATCGATAGGTCCCTAGTGGGATTACTTCGTGGATAACAAGGGGTCCTTCCCAATTTAGCCCACGCAGTCCATCAGTTGGACTTTTAGTATTCGCCATGACTTTTTGGAGTACCAAATTTCCTTTTCAAAATGATCTTACCTTGACTTTGGAATTGTAGTCCTTGGTTATTATGCACTGATATTCATTTTTTCATATGGACTCTTCGTCTCTTAGCTCATTGTTTAGGTCTAAGGATTCTCTTTTCAATTCCTGATTTCGATTAAATGCATATGTAATCCTTTGATAAGAGGGTACTTCAACCTTGATTGGTAGCATGACTTCGCATCAACATGTTAAACAAAATAGGGTATGTCCCATTGTAGTTTTGAAAGAAGTTCCATATGCCCATAACACAAGAGGCAGTTCTTCTACCCAATTTCCTTTTGCTTTGTCCAAACATTTCTTTAGGATGGTTTTAATGGTTTTATTGGCAGCTTCAACTACTCCATCAGCCTTCAGGTGTGCTACTGATGAAAAGCTCTTGATAATCCCATTTCTATTGCAGAATCAGGTAAATTCCTCGCTTTTAAACTGAGTTCCATTGCTAGATATTATCTTATATGGAATAACAAACATAGTGACAATATTTTTGATTATGAATTTAAGCACTTCTCCCGATGTGATATTCGGTAGTGGTTCCGCTTCTACCCATTCGGTAAAATAATCAATCACTACCACTGCAAATTTAGCTCCTTCTTTGGATATAAGTGGTGGTCCTATCAAGTTGATTCCCCATACATCGAAAGGGCATGGACTTGAGAATGAAGTTAATTTACTTGGTGGCAAGTGTGGCATCTTAGAGAAATTTTAGCATTTTTCGCATCTCTTCACATAATCTATACCATGGTTAGTCATCTGAGGCTAATAAAAGCTTTGTCTTATAACCTTTTTGGCTAGCTTTATGCCATTAGAATGGTCTCCATAAAATCCTTCGTGGGCTTCCCTTAATAATTTTACTCCTTTTCCCAGACTAACATGTCTTAAGTAAGGAAGTGAATACCCTTTCTTATAAAGTATCTTGTTTATCATAATGAAGGTTAAGGCTTAATGTTTTATCCTTATTTCTTCCATTTTATCTGTTAACAATTTCTTTTTCATCAGATATTCAACGATAGGCGTCATCCAATTATCCTCGTATTGATCACTAATTTATATATAAGAGGGTTTTTCATGAAGGATTTCATTTCCATTTCCCTTTTCCTTATGCGTTAGGGCTTAAGATCTGGTCAGTACCAATGACTCTTTTTCTGCCTTGAGGTCTTTTTCCTCAATACTAGAATTTGATTGGTAACTCACTGGCATAATTCGGGTTTTTGGTGCTCCTCGTGAGTTGGCCAACTTAGCTAAAGAATTAGCCTAGAAGTTCTTCCCTCACGACACTTAGTGTATTGAGAAATCCCCAAATTGGATCAACATTTTTTAATACCTTGTTGACATATAACACCAACTTGGTATCCTTTATCTGATATGTTTGGTTCAATTGATTTATCATTAGCTGAGAATCGCTAAAAATCTTAATCCTAGGAATTTCCAATTATAGGGCCAAGGTGAGTCCTGCTCCCATCGATTCGTATTCGACCACATTATTAGTGGTTGTAAATTCCAATTACATTACATAATGCAAACAATGTCCATAAGGGGTAACAATCATATATCCTGCTCCAATCCCTTATTCGTTTGAAGCTCCATCTATGAACAATTACCATTTAGGCTTTAGATCTTTTTCCTTCTCTAACTGCTCCTTGATGAATCCCATACATTCATCACAAAATCGGCTAGAGCTCATCCTTTAATATATACTCTTGGTAGAAATTCAATATCATACTGGCTAAGTTCTATTCCCCATTTTATTAATCTTCTAAAAGCTTCGGGTTTACTAAATAATTGCTTGAGTGGAAAGTTGGTTATAATCTTAATTGGATGTGCTTGAAAGTAAGCTCTTAATTTGTGTGCTATGAGCATCAAACAGTATGCCAATTTTTCTATGACTGGATATCTGGTTTCTACATTTTTAAGTCTTTTGCTTGTATAGTACACTGGAAGCCAGTTTTCCTTCCCTTCTCCTATTAAAACAGAGCTAACTGCATGTTCTGAAATAGCCATAAAAAGATAAAGGTTTTCCCTTTTTATAGGGCTGGATAGAATTGGTGGTTTCTCGAGATGATCTTTTAGTTCCTTAAAGGCTCTCTGATAATCCTCTACCCATTCAAAGTTTTTATTCTTTTTAATCACATCTTTACTTACCTTAGGCTGCACCATGTCTTTAATAGCTTGGATCTAATCAAGGTTAACTTCAATTCCCTGGGCATTAATAATATATCCCTAGACTGGATTCTGGAAAAACATTTCTGTGGGTTGAGCTTCATCTAATATTTTCACAGTACCTCGAACATTTCTTTAAGATCACTTAAATTGTTGCTTTCCTCTTAAGACTTAACCAGCATATCATCCATGTATACTTCCATGTGGTGGCTGATTTGTTCTCTAAACATTCTATTTACCAATCCTTTATAGGTGGCTCCGGCATTCTTTAATCTGAATGGCATTACTTTGTAAAAAAATGTTCCCCAGTCTATTATGAAGCTTGTGTTCTCTTCATTCGGCTTGAACATCAAAATTAGATTGTATTCGAAGTATGCATCCATAAAATATAGGAGTTTGTGCCCACTTGTTCGGTCGAATAATTGGTCTATTCTTGGAAGGGGATAGTGATTTTTTGGGCATGCTTTGTTCAAATCGGTATAATCGACACATGATCTCCATTTTCCATTAGACTTTTTGACCAACAATGGATTAGCCAACCATTTCGGATAAGGCACTTCTGTGATGAACTCATTTTCGAACAATCCCTTGACCTCCTCTTTCAAAGTGTTAGCTCAAATTTTATCGAATTGTCTCTTCTTTTATCGGACGGCTGTAATACTCAGGTCTATGTTTAAGGCGTGACACATGATGGTTGGATCTATTCCAACCATATCTGAATGGTTCACGCAAACATGTCTTTGTTGGACTAAAGAAATCAGACTAACTCACATTTGAGCTTACTATCTAGCTTCTTCTTGATTTTCACTATCATTATTGGGTCAATTGGATCCAAGCATATCTCCTCAAGATCTTCGGTGGGCTTCATTATTTCCTGTTTGCCTCTACAGTCCAGTTCAGTGATGATTTCCTCACCATCTACTGCGTCCTCTATCAAATTTGCTTCTTTTCCTTTTCTTTCCTTCTCAGACAAGTTAAATCTTCTTAATGCATGCTTATCTTTCTCAATAGTCTCTGCTTTTTCCTTAGATGATCGGCTTAAAGGACCTTCACCTAAAGGCTTTTTTATTTCTATTATGAATAATTCATCTTTCTTCGAGTCATAACAAGAAAGATTATCTTGTTTATATTGATCAAGAGTGGCAAAGTACAATTCCTGAGAGCTAAATTGCTCTCCTCTCACTATTCCCCATCCTCTCTTAGTCATGAACTTCACCATCAGATATTTTGGTGCGATCAAAGCATCGATCTTATCCATAACTGGCCTCCTAAAGAAGGCATTTTAGTAAGAAGGTTGGTCCATAATAACAAATGGAGTTTCGAAAGTCCTGGAATGCAGTGGGATTCCCATTTGTACCAGAAGCCTTATTTGTCCCATGGGACTTGATCCTTTGTAATTGAACCCAAAGATGGGCTCAAAGCTTGGCTCTAGCTTTTCTTCCAAAATTCCCATATGATCAAAGGCATTTTTGAAAATAGCATTCACCATGCTTCCAGTATCAGCGAGGATTTTAGTTACCACAGAAAGCCAAATTTGTGTAATGATCATAAGTAGGTTGTTTTGTGGATGGCGAACCCTTTTAGCTATTGTGGGGTTATGGTCAGACTGTGCATCTGGATTTGAAATCTAGGGTTCTTAAGTGGCAGCCCTTCTTGAATAGAGAAAATCCCATCTCTTGCCTCTCTCTAATATATCAGTTTCTAACTCCATTGCTGTTTCATCCAAATGCGGTCCTCCATGAATTACATCAGTTTGGTTGAGGGGTGGAATGAAATCTGGTTGAGCATTACTTTCTTCAAAGTTTGTAGTGTTGTTCGGAAGCCTTCGCTTGCCTTCATCAGGATGTGCAGCTTTCTAATTTTCTTTGATAAATTCTTTCAAGTGTCCGGAATGGATCATGCTCTAAATTATCCCTGCTGATATACGACATTCGTTCGTCTTATGCCCATTATCCTTTTGATATGTGCAGTAATCTCCCCCTCTTCTCAGTTTAGGGTTGTTCTTAGCTTTGTAGGAAACTGAAAAGTCATCACTATCTTTTGTTGTAGCAAAGATATAGGATATCCGTATGTCCAGAGCAACATAATTGGTCTTAGAGACCTCCTCCCATTTTGGTTTCTTATTGTTGTGATTAAAGCTAGACTTTCATGTTTCTTTCTTCGTCTGGGACTTCTTCTTGGCATGAAACATTTCATCCAAATGGGTGAATTTACCAGCATCAAAATGGAAGTCCTGGAGATTTCTACATCTATAAAGATATTCTTGCCAAAAAGGTGTCTACTTAATTAGCCCTGAGCATACTGCCATTAATTTGTCTATGTCGGTCATACCCTCTGCCTTTAGTACTTCTACGTTGAATCTCTTAAGATAGTCACCCAACAGCTCTCCGGGTCTTTACTTGACATTAGCCAATTCAATGGAGTCAATCGTAGGATCCTTGCGAATACAGAATTGTGCTGAGAACTCATAAGAGAATTGCTCCCAAGAGTATATGTTCTTCTCCCGATAGTGTCTATGCCACTTAGCTGCTGCCCCTTGGAAGGTGGTAGGAAAAAGTCGGCAGTGTACATTTCCTATAGCATTATAGAGGGCCATTTGACTTTCAAATGCCATTAGGCGATCATCTGAATCCGTAGTTCCATTATATCTCAAGGATGGAACTTTAATGTGAGATGGAATCCTTATAGGCATGATCCTATCTGTGAATAGGGCTTCCCCAAAGTTATTTTTGACTTTAGCATCGAGGGCTCTCTTCCCTCTAAGATTAAGCATATCCTTTGCCATCTTTTTAGCCATGAGCCTCGGATAAGCTTCATCGTTGTGATAGTTGCTCCTATTAGGCTTATACTCTTTGGCGATTAAACTTTCAGGCTGATCATATGACCTCTCTACTAATCTTCCTTGATGATTTGCTTTGGCCTTATTGTCTGCCGGTGATTTAGGAGAAAATTCTGTTGCTCCAGCTTCTTGGTCTCCTCTCCTCTTTTGTAGAGTCATAGTGAGTTTTCCTTTACCTCTGCTCCTAAGCAAAGAAGCATCCAAATTTCTTCTTGGAGATTCAACTTCTTCTTCCCCAGTAATCTTAGAACGTTTTTGTGTAAGGATCTTTTCCAATAGCTCCTACATCATTGCTATCTGCCGGGTTATAACTTTGATCTTAGCTTAGCTACTGGTAGGCTTTGCTGGCTCTAATGGCTGTCCAGCTTCTACATTTTCCAAATTAAAGTTGGGGATGACATTTCCTTCCAATGTCGCCCTTTGCATGACTTCTTCATTTGAAACGTAAATTCTCCTTGGTTTCACCATTTTCCTGGAAAAAAAACTCATTTAATTAGTATGATGAGAGAGTAAAATGGAATCAGAAGTGCAAGCCCTTCTTCTAGTGCCAAAATGTTAAACGAAAATTTCGTATAACATCCATGAAGTCAAGTATGGTGAACATAAACTTGGTTTTCACCCTCTTGATCGCATGACAAGCATAGCTTAGTTGATGAGATCAAATAGTGCCAAGAAATCAAGAGCTAGCCCACCATTCAAGGCATAGCACATGATAGTGTCGTTCAAATTGCCTTCATAATGCCAATGAACTTTGATAAAGTTACTTGAAAGCTCATTTCATATGTTCGATAGAAGAGAAAGAATAAGTTGCAAGTATGTGAAATAGTCAATTAAGTATTTGTTAATGAACTAAGTAAGTAATCCTCATGGTTCATAATCCGTTGTCCATATGTAGTAAGCAAAATAGAGGTTATGCATATAAACACTAGTTTAGATCGAAGTTCATGTGATTTTATGCGAGATAAAATAAAGATGAGACTTAGGGCCCAAAGAGCTTTATTATATGTATATTCATTTCAAAGTTGCACAATTAAGGTAGATGGGTTATGCTAGATTTTTTTTCAAGTCCTTACTCATATAAAATTGCAAGATTTACAATTGATTCAAAAAATTTCACCAATTCGATTTAGGGTTACAATTGCTTAATTTTGAGAAGAGAGGAAAGAAATGATCGCCCCATCCTCCATGGCCCTAGGTCCTTATTTATAGAGTTGGAAGGAGCGACGTGGCTGCCACATGTCACCTACGGCATATTTGGCTTTCGGCATCAACCACCTTAATGGCGCCTACAGCTATGATTTGTTTTTGATGATTTTCGGCATCACTTCAAGGAGCAAAGGCATTCGACATCCTTTGCTGCATTGCTGAGCTGCAAGATCCATTATTGTTTTCTGATAACTCCCATTATGTTATCAATATGTAGTATCATGCTGGGTTAATGATTGATAACAACCTCTTTCGCTTTGATGATATGCGATATTTGTAACATATGACAATGCTTGTAGATACCGATGATCTTCGACGTCAATGCCGCCTTGTGACATTCTTTAGAGGCTAATAACTTTCGATATCAAAGGGAGATGGCATCACCTAGAATTTGACATCAATTCTTATCTTGATGTGGTGTAGCATTGGCTTCTTACGACATCACTTACTGATGATATGCGATAAAGACAAGATGCGACATCAGGGATAAATGACATTGAAGAGAGGCGGCATTACTGTAATGCGACATGGTTTTTTACAATTTTTGTAGGCGACAACTTCATATATATGGTTTCTTTAGACCCCAAAACCCTTCAAATGGTTACTAATGACAAGCGGCATCAATGGGATGCGGCATTGATAAAGCACGGCATGAATAATGTGCGGTGTTGAAAAAGTGTGGCATGGATGACATGTGGTTTTGATAAAATAAAGCATTAATTAGTGTGGCATGGATGACATACAGTATCCTCTTTTACTTTTATTGATGGAGCGCAACATCACTATGGCTATAGGCTTTCGACATCTTTCCACTTGCTAGTCTACAACATTGACGTTCATACCGATGAGGTGCAGCATTTCATGCCGCATTGATGATGCACGGCATCCATGAAGGTGCGACATTGCTTTCAATAGGTTTGACATCATATTGACGCAGCGGATTAATCAAAAACAATGTAGATCGATGAATGTAGTAATCGGTGGATTGGAAGATACTGAAATGCCCGAATTCGTTGATCCGAAGATGCTGAATTCTAGCTATCCCGAACTCGTTGATCGCGCACGATACCGGGTTCAAAGATCTGCGATTCTTCGCACGTTGATCTAGCGCACTAGATTCCGTGAATCGGCTTCTGCAGTCGTTGAATCGAGCGCACTCGATTAACCGAAAGAGGAGATAGGAGATTACACTCAACTACCGATTTGCTGAAAGCACAAAGCTAACAAACAAGAGTTTTATTTCAAATCAACTAAACTTTACAAAATGACACCACTTGCCTATTTTTAGGCTACAACTCAACATGCCCAAAACAGAACAAAATTTCAACAACACTTAGGTCGTGAACGACCTACGACCTAAAATGGTGCGACCTAAGAACAGACGCGACTTAGTATAGTTCGGCAATGACCTAACAGCAAAACAGTTACAACACAATAACTCGATACACGACTTACGACTTACGACTTAACAAAATGTACAAAGGAAACAATACAACATATAGATCGTCTACGACTCAACATACAACTCACGCGACCTAACTTCAATGCTCCAGCTTCCATCAGCGACCTAGTATAGGTCGTTAACGACCTACCACTTCTCGCGACTTAAGAACGGCAGCAGTAAGCGACTTAACAATAGAAGGCAGCGACCTAAAATAAAGCGGTATCCAACTCAGCGACTTAACAAGTCCGCGACCTAAGGATTTGGCCTCGGATCTCTTCTTGCGACCTAAGATGCAGCATAGTTAGGTCGTTCGCGACCTAAAAGAAGCGGCTTCGCAGGATCAATGGCCTGGATTAAAGCGGCATAGGAATTCACGGCTTCAGGCTTCAACGACTTATCTCTTGACTCGTTAGGTCGTTCACGACCTAAAAACATGTTAGGTCGTTCCAGCGACCTATCTCTTTGCTTTAGCTCGCCATTCTCAAACCCGTTAGGTCGTAGCTCTTTTCCTGGTGATTTGTTAGGTCGTTCCCACGACCTATGCCTTAGCTCGTTAGGTCGTATGCGACCTAAAAACAAGTTAGGTCGTTTGTGACTTAAACTGTCTCCATGTTGCACTGCCAAGTTAGGTCGTTCGCGACCTATCACTTTCTTAGGTCGCAAACTCGAGATAACTTCTTCCCCTGGTTTCCAGTTAAGTCGCAGTTCCCCCTCTCATGACTCCTTAGGTCGAGGATGACCTATAACTTCCTCGTTAAGTCGTATGCGACTTGAATCCTTAAGTCGTGTGCGACTTAGACCTTCACTTCTATCCTGAGCTGCATCATCCTCCCCAGGTTGAGAAAAATTCGACCTCGAATTTGTAAATTCTTCCACATTAGCTCGTTCATCCCCATGATATGGTACGAGATGCTTAACATTGAACACATCAGAAGTATACACATCCTCTGGCAGCTTCAACTTATAAGCATTTTCATTAATTCGTTTCACGACTTCTACAGGCCCAATTTTCCTGGCTTTCAACTTGTTATAAGCGCCCACTGGAAAACGATCTCTTGTCAACACAGCATATACCATATCTCCTTCATTAAATTCAACACTCCTTCGCCTCAGATCTGCAGATTGTTTATACTTTTCATTTGCCTTCTCCAATCGTTCCTGAATGATTTTATGACATTCCGTCAACCCTTCAACAAAATCAGCAGCTTTCTTAACTGTCCCCTTCGAGTGTGGTATTACGGTTAAATCCAACGGTCCCCTTGGCAAACTCGAATATACAATCTGAAATGGACTGAAACCTGTACTACGATTCACTGCATGATTATGAGCAAACTCTGCCTGACATAGCTTCATATCCCAACTCTTCAGATTGTCTTGCACAAGACATCGCAATAAATTTCCCAACGATCTGTTAACCACCTCTGTTTTCCCATCAGTCTGCGGATGGTAAGCGCTACTAAAATTCAACTTCGTACCGACCATCTTCCACAGACTTAGCCAAAAATGACTCAGAAACCTAGTATCCCTATCCGACACAATAGATTCTGGTAATCCATGAAGTCGATAGATTTCTTTGAAAAATAACTGACCAACATGCACAGCATCCGCCGTCTTTTTACAAACAATAAAATGTGCCATTTTCGAAAATCGGTCAACCACCACATAAATGGAATCGTTACCACGCTGTGTTCTCGGCAACCCCAACACAAAGTCCATACTCACATCAACCCATGGTTTAGTTGGTACAGGTAACGGCATATATAAACCAGCATTAGTCGCAGTTCCTTTCAAAACCTGACAGATATGACATCGTTCCACAAACCTTTCCACTTCTTTCCTCATTGATGGCCAAAAGTAAGACTGTGAAATCAACTGTAATGTACGGTCTCTACCCACGTGACCTTCTTCATGTAGCTCTTTTACAATCTTCATTCTCAAACTACAATCAGGTATGCGCAATCGATTTCCTTTGAACAGAAAACCGTCTACCATCAAAAACTCATCTGTCTCCCCATTCTTGACTTTATCAACAAACTTTGCAAAGTAAGGATCTTTGTCAAATAACTCTGGTAACACATCGAATCCCGTTACTTCAATCTTCATTGTTGTTAACAAATGATTCCTTCTACTCAAAGCATCCGCAACACGATTCGTCACTCCCGATTTGTGTTTCACAACAAATGTAAACTGTTGCAGATATGCAATCCATGATGCATGTCTCGCTGAAATCTTGTCTTGTCCTTGTAAATGCTTTAATGCCTCATGATCAGTGTAAAGAACAAACTCTTTCTGAAATAGATAGTGTCTCCAGTGTTTAATAGATTGCACAACAGCATAAAATTCCACATCATATGTACTGTATCTCATCTTTGCTCCTGATAACTTCTCGCTAAAGTATGCAATCGGACGTCCCCTCTGACTCAACACTCCTCCAATCCCAACCTTGGATGCATCAGTATGTAGTTCAAACACTAGCTGAAAATCTGGTAATATTAGAATTGGTGCAGACGTCAAGAGTCCTTTGATTCGATCAAAAGCAACCCCGGCTTCCTCCGTCCATGCAAACTGTTTACCCTTCATACAATCAGTCACAAGCGCCATCACACTACTAAAGTGTGGAATAAACCTTCGATAAAATGAAGCCAACCCGAGAAAACTACGAACTTCCGTTATCGTCTTGGGTTGTGGCCAATCTCTGATAGCTTCGACTTTACTTTGGTCAACCAATATTCCTTCTTCCGACACAACATACCCCAGAAATAAAACACTTCTCGCCATAAAAACACACTTCTTTGTAGCAGCATAGAATTTTTCTTCACGAAGAATAATTAACACTTTCTTCAAATGCTGAACATGCTCTTCTGTACTAGCACTGTAGATCAGAATATCATCAAAGTAGACCACCACAAATTTCCCAATGTATGGTCTGAAAATTTGGTTCATCACCCTCATTAATGTACTCGGTGCATTCGATAGACCAAACGGCATTACCAGCCATTCATACAATCCTTCCCTCGTCTTGAATGCTGTCTTCCATTCGTCCCCTGGTCTAATGCGAATCTGATGATAACCGCTCTTCAAGTCAATCTTAGAAAAGATTACGGACCCACTGATTTGATCTAATAAATCATCAAGTCTCGGCATCGGAAATCTGTATCTGACTGTGATCTTATTCAATGCTCTACTATCTGTGCACATCCTGCACGTCCCATCCTTCTTGGGTACCAATAAAGCTGGTACAGCACAAGGACTTAGACTCTCCTGCACACGCCCCTGTTCAAGCAATTCCTCTACCTGTCTCAGCAACTCTTCATGTTCCTTCGGACTCATTCGATAACGTGGTCTATGTGGCAACATTGCTCCCGGAACAAGATCGATTTGATGTTGAATGTCTCTCAGTGGCGGTAACTCCTTCGGTAACTCATTTGGAAATACATCCTCAAATTCTTTCAAAACTGGCTTCGCTTCTTCCGGAATTTCAACCTCTTCACTGCTTTCTCGTCCAATCAACAAAAACACTTCAGGCTCCTCCTCTACTTCCTTCACAAACTCCTTCAAAGATAACAAAGTTTTAAGCTCTTCAATCTCCTCCAACTTGTTTTCCTCCTGTTGTCGCTTCTTTGGAACTAGAGTAATCTTTGTGCCTTCAAACATGAAACTGTAACTGTTGGTACGCCCATCATGTTGCACCGCCCTATCATACTGCCATGGTCTCCCCAGCAACAAATGACAGACATCCATATCTACCACATCGCACCAGATTTCATCCTTGTATTTCTTTCCAATTGAAAAATTCACACAAGCCCTTCGTCCAACCTTCACTTCCCCACCTTTCCTCAACCAAGCTAACTTATACGGTTTCAGGTGCTTCTCTGTCTTCAATGATAACTTCTTTACAGCTTCTGTAGAGATAATGTTATCACAGCTTCCAGCATCAATAACAAATTTGCAAACCCTTCCCAAGATAGTGCACGTCGATTGAAAGATGTTACTCCTCAACCAGCTAGTCTCTTCCTCCTGCTTCGGTGTTAAGCAATTCCTCCTCATCATTAATGTATAACCATCATCTCCAGACAATAATTCTTCCTCCTCAACTGGTAATTGATTAGAATCTTCAGCCTCCTCATCCTCATCCTCAACCTCAGCAATCATTGCTCTCTTCTTTGGCTTTGGACACTCATTGCTTTTATGACCTAACTCCTGACAATTGTAACATTTGAAACCGTTGTTAACCTTTGCCTTCTCAACCTCCTTCACCACTGGTTTACTGATAGGTTTAGAAACATTAGAACTTCCACTAACACCCTTCACTTGATTGTTGGAATTAGTAAACACACCACCTCCTCGTCATCCCTGCTTCTCCCAAGCCAACGCTTTCTGATGTGCTTCCGCCACAGATCTTGGATCGAACATATTCACCATATCCTGGATCTGCATTCTCAATCCCCCAATGAATCTAGATGTCAGTTGTTCTTCCGTTTCCATAATATCATTCCTTGCAATAAGCTGATAAAACTCATCTGCGTAATCATTAACAGTCTTTGTCCCCTGCCTCAAGTTCTGCAAACGTTGATACATCAGCGATTGATAATTGTAAGGTAAGAACGTTGCTTTCATCAATTTCTTCATCTTCTCCCAAGATTCAATTTTTGACTTCCCCATTCGTTCACGTGTAAGTTTGGTTTGCTGCCACCATGCCAAAGCTCTACCCCTCAACCTTGTAGCAACCAACTTCACTCTACGATGTTCTGGAACTTCTTTGAAATCAAAAATTTCTTCAACATTAGCCACCCAATCCAAAAACTCTTCAGCTTGTATACCACCTTTGAATTCTGGAATTTCAGTCTTCATCCCAGATTCCCACTTGTGATCATACTCAGAGTAATTTCTTCCTTGTCCTCGTCCTTGGCCTCGAACACTACCACCATCATACTCCTCTTCAAAATCAGATGTATATCGTTGTCTATCTCGTCCACCCACATCTCTACTACTTTCACGTCTACCACCTCAGCCCTTCTATCTACATTCCTCCGTTCACAATCATCCACGTTCCTCCCACGCCTTTGATCATCATCAACACTTCTGTCTTGATTGGAATGTGGCGAGACTCTACTTCCCCCATGGTTAGATTCAGGTGAAACCCTTCTCCGATTTTGATTCATTTCTAACATCATCTTCTCTAATCGTCCAATCCCTTCGTTAAGCTTCTCACTAAAGTTCTCATTAATTCTTTGCTCCATCTCATCAGCTTCTTCTCTTCTATACAAAGCTTCTACGTTTTGGTGACGATTAGCTCTTCTTGGCGGCATACTTGAAATCTTCACAAACACTTCAAATTCAAACACAATTCGAACTTAGATCCAAAATGAAATGGATCGAAATCTTCACACGTGTTGCAAATTGCGATGAACACGACGAACAACCAAACTCCCAAACAAGATAGATCTGTCCTCCAAACTTTAATACAAAGTCGAACAACTTCCCTTCTTGCTCTCGGCCGTGATTAATAACCTCAATTCTTCACTTCGATTCAAACTTCTTCAAGATGATTGGCTCCAAGACTCGATTTAGCTATGATTGGCTAAACAAGCTCTGATACCAAAACTGACGCAGCGGATTAATCAAAAACAATGTAGATCGATGAATGTAGTAATCGGTGGATTGGAAGATACTGAAATGCCCGAATTTGTTGATCCGAAGATGCCGAATTCTAGCTATCCCGAACTCGTTGATCGCGCACGATACCGGGTTCAAAGATCTGCGATTCTTTGCACGTTGATCTAGCGCACTAGATTCCGTGAATCGGCTTCTGCAGTCGTTGAATCGA
The DNA here is from genome assembly GCA_030737815.1 of Allium fistulosum. Lineage (NCBI taxonomy): Eukaryota > Viridiplantae > Streptophyta > Magnoliopsida > Asparagales > Amaryllidaceae > Allium > Allium fistulosum. Next base: position 628,948,577 of record CM060903.1, on the reverse strand, counting down.
GCGCACTCGATTAACCGAAAGAGGAGATAGGAGATTACACTCAACTACCGATTTGGTGAAAGCACAAAGCTAACAAACAAGAGTTTTATTTCAAATCAACTAAACTTTACAAAATGACACCACTTGCCTATTTATAGGCTACAACTCAACACGCCCAAAACAGAACAAAATTTCAACAACACTTAGGTCGTGAACGACCTACGACCTAAAATGGAGCGACCTAAGAACAGACGCGACTTGGTATAGGTCGGCAGTGACCTAACAGCAAAACAGTTACAACACAATAACTCGATACACGACTTACGACTTAACAAAATGTACAAAGGAAACAATACAACATATAGATCGTCTACGACTCAACATACAACTCACACGACCTAACTTCAATGCTCTAGCTTCCATTAGCGACCTAGTATAGGTCGTTAACGACCTACCACTTCTCGCGACTTAAGAACGGTAGCAGTAAGCGACTTAACAATAGAAGGCAGCGACCTAAAATAAAGCGGTATCCAACTCAGCGGCTTAACAAGTCCGCGACCTAAGGATTTGGCCTCGGATCTCTTCTTGCGACCTAAGATGCAGCAGAGTTAGGTCGTTCGCGACCTAAAAGAAGCGGCTTCGCAGGATCAATGGCCTGGATTAAAGCGGCATAGGAATTCACGGCTTCAGGCTTCAACGACTTATCTCTTGACTCGTTAGGTCGTTCACGACCTAAAAACATGTTAGGTCGTTCCAGCGACCTATCTCTTTGCTTTAGCTCGCCATTCTCAAACCCGTTAGGTCGTAGCTCTTTTCCTGGTGATTTGTTAGGTCGTTCCCACGACCTATGCCTTAGCTCGTTAGGTCGTATGCGACCTAAAAACAAGTTAGGTCGTTTGTGACTTAAACTGTCTCCATGTTGCACTGCCAAGTTAGGTCGTTCGCGACCTATCACTTCCTTAGGTCGCAAACTCGAGATAACTTCTTCCCCTGGTTTCCAGTTAAGTCGCAGCTCCCCCTCTCATGACTCCTTAGGTCAAGGACGACCTATAACTTCCTCGTTAAGTCGTATGCGACTTGAATCCTTAAGTCGTGTGCGACTTAGACCTTCACTTCTGTCCTGAGCTGCATCACATATTCTCTTGCCTTCATTTTTATTCCCTTTGGAAAATATGTGGATAACAGAACTGCCATATCATTCCATCTCTTTCCAGCTTTTCTCTACAAGATGAGGTCCTTTAGAGATAGTATTTATTACGATCCTTCTCTTATGCTACCTTAGTCCTTCTCCAGTAGATCCAGCCTGATCCCTTTGGGAGATCTACCATTGGGGTTCATCATTCGTTTACACGCCAGCTTGCGGGTTCTTCACCTACTGTTGTAACCTTTTCATCCTAATCAAATCCTCAATCACATCTCTTAGTGTCGGCATTCATTAATTTTGAACCCATGTGTTTCATGGAAGTGACAATACTTCCTCGAATGCTTTTCCTGCTCAATAGCCTCCCTACGAGGAAGCTTCATATTTTTTTCATCACCTTGTGTGGAAAGGTATATATTCTCAACATAATCGTTCAGCGGAGTGTAATCTCATCGTCTAGCATACATCGTGCGCTTCTTGGTGTATTGCTTCTTCCCACCATCACCTTGGTTTTTTCTTTTAGTGTTATGATTTCCAACATTCACAGTAATGTTTCTAGCGTTATCACTGCTCTATTTATTATCAATGTTGCTTTGCGTAACAACACTTAGTCCACGCTGGCCGTCCCTAGACAAACCAACAGCCAAAGCTGCCTCCTCTAAGTATAGAGATTAGGATGCCTTTCTATGAAATTCATCCATGGTGGATGGTTGTTTTCTTTTCAACCATCTACCAAAATCGGTTCTCAAGTTAACTCCATTAACCAATGCTATTATGAAAATCTCTTCCCTTGGATTACTTCCATCACCGCAACATTAAACATCATTTAAAGAACTTCTTCAAAGTCTCTCTGGAATTCTAATGGACATTCAACAAAGAAATCACTTCCTTTGGTCAACGAATATTGAGCATGAACTACACCACAAACCGCTTCGATAACTGATCAAAATATGATATAGACATCGGCTCAAGCCGAGTGAACAACTTTGTTCCTACACCGTCTAAGAATATAAGAAAGCACCTACATCTTACTACATTGGCAGCATGGGCACAATCCATGCGCCATTCATACTTTTGTAGATGTTAGTCTTCGAATTGTAATTCCATCATAACACAACATCATCGGCTAGGCGATGAACCCCACTCATCATTGCTTTTATGCCGATTCCATTCAACAACCTCTTTACTATTTCTGCTATATACTCCTCGTTGGTTTGGGCAGCTAAACGACGATCATCAGGGACTGCCCTTAGTGCATAACTTGGTAAATGATCTTGGTTTGTCGTATAACATCTAGGCTCCCATGTCTCTAGGGGGTTATTCGTCAAGACCCACTTTGATGACTTACTGGTTTTGTGGCATGAATACCAGCAGTTTGCATATCAGTATCTTGTCCTACATTATTACTAGCATCTTGTAGATCCTCCTCACCGTCAGAAAACTTCAAAGCCTCCCTTGATTTTTCCTTCCTAGTATTAAGAATCAACTCGATTCCAAAATAATTATAGTCGATACCAATTGATCGGTATTTAACCGACCTGCACCATTTCTTGACATTGCTTCCTTAATGCTCTAGCATTCTTCCTCTTCATTTTCTGCTTGTTATACCTTTGATTTTGATAGAACGAAAATGAACATTCTTCCTCAGAATATGAAGATGATGAATTATGTGGCTTCTCCCATGACTTTGAGGTTGTTAAGACATCATGGAGGAAATTTTCCACTCTTTCAAAAATAGAGTTATGACACTCTCACATTCTCTTATTCATTTGAGCCATAATCTTGTCCAACTCTGCCTTTGTCACCATCTCCTGCAAGAATTAATGTCTTGGCAAAGCATTCAAAGGCTGAGTTATCTCTTCATTACGGTGAGAGCCTTCTTCACCTCCGGCAACAACTTCAGACTTAGAAGTAGCTTTCTTTAAGGCCATTTCTTTCAGATCTGTAGTAGATTCATCTTCTAAATCCATATAACTTCGAATTTACAACAAATACTCTTAGATCGACCTTTTGGACACTTCAAATCCAAATTTCAAAGCTAGATCTACACTTGAGAATCTTGTTTCTCAATGAAAGCACTGAAAATGTTGGGTCAAAAAAATGGCACAACACCCTAGATCAATCAAAAATGAGAATAAGTAAGATAAAGTTAAATTAAATAGCTTGAAACTACAAAATTTAACAGTGGTTTGGCCTCAAGTCACCGCATACGTCCACTTTAATTTTATTGATTAAGATTCTTCACAAGTACAACTGAATTACAATGTTTCATATCTAGAAAGTAGAGTAAAATGAGTTTGAAGGCACTTCATGGAAAAATATAGCTTGAAGAGAGAGAAATTAAGGCGAAAAGGTCTTTCTTTTGTTGCTTTATGGTGGCTATTTATAGGACAATTCACCCACCGAAGTCGCCGGCTCGTAGAAGATTGGTAAATGCTTAGATCCATGAAATCAAGATGGAAGAACGAGTAAATCTTGTAACAAAAATCATGTTAGTACCGACCATAACATGTCGGTGCAGACATGATTTTGATTTGTGCTATTTTACTTGTTTTTATACTTGTTAACATCTTTAAGTTTCCGAGCTTCGAAGTGAAAATTTCTCCTACAAATCATGTCGGTACCGACATGATTTTTTCTATGTGAAGCATGTCTTTTTCTACAAAGTATTGGAGTAATTCACCTACTTTTTCAAAATGGGTCCTCTATTAAGCCAAAATGATCAATCATGTCGCTACCAACATGATTGACTTGCACTAATTTTACACCAACTTATTATGCTCTATCATCCCTTCATCCAAACAACCCCATAGATTCTGGATCCATTTCTTCATTATCTTGAGGTCTAGATCCATTAAAAAGTCGCTTGATTCAAATGCCAGATAACGACCACTTAAAGCCTTCAAACGCCATGAATCCATCACCAGATCTCGATCAACCCTCTACCACCGACCTGTAAGAACCATCGATCCATTCGAACTCCAACTTCCATCTTGAGTTGCTATCCTACGTTTGAACCATTGTCTTCGTTTTTTAGATTTTGGCCATCAACTTGGGTCATCACCCTATTTTGACTATGAACGCAGTCGCTTTCACTTGACTTCTCTTGCCATGCCATTGCCAATCCATACTATCAATCTCATCATCCTTCATTATCGGTGCCCCATAACCCAATAACTTTTGGTATGCCACGAACTAGACCTAAGGTGGAGGTTGTGAACAAGGCCAATTACATTTATGTGGACTTTAAGTATGCATTGGTATCTTGGCCTTCGATTGAGACGGTTTAAAAACCGTCTAATTGAAGGCATCTCGACACTTAACAAATTTGGGAGCCGACACATTCTAGGACAACCATCCTATCGGCATTCAAAATCGAATATCACATACCTGCACTTTCGAAAAGAGAGGCTCTGTAACGCCGTAGATATCATCCATTTTCAATAACATAAATCTTATGTTAATAGGTAATATCCAACACACAGTTCCATCGCATATTGGAGCTCGTTTGCAAACACAGATGAGCTACCTACATAGAGAGCTTTCGTATACTATTTTAAGGACATAGGACATACACTACTTAAATTGGTACACAACAAAACCAAAGATGATGTACAAAACATGATTGGTCAACACATGTCGAGATCCGTTGGGTCTTGTACATAGGCTACACACAGGGTTTATTTGAAGTGAATATAGAAACTGGAATCATACCTAACGATGCTCGTTCTCAAGCTTTCAGTTTAGAACGGAACCCTTAAGATCTTTAGTGCATCTCTCCATCATTGTTGTGGGTCCCTATACATCTAACGTCACTCCTTCGATGGTAGGTTGCTCTTCTACCCCAACTTCTACTTCAACTCCTCCTAGAGCTAGGCGATCTCAAAGCTATTCCAAATAATCATTACAACTACCTCTTTATGTGCCCATGAGGGACAACATTACTCCAGATGTTAATTTAGTGGGTGTTATGATCCTCGACATACCTCATGATTCCCGAGCATCGAGGTTAATGGATGGGAATTAATAAGCATCGCAGTATTCCCAAGTGGTGATCCTAGTTCCAATGTGATGTCAGATAGCTGATGTGCACGTAAATGTGCATATTTTTTCCACCATATTTAATCTATTTAAATTAAATAAATGATCATATTGGGTATTTTAACATTTTTAAACCAAAATTCAAATTATTTCAAATCGTCTTATATTCATCTTCATCCACGGGCAAAATGGTCATTTTTGTGCATATATTAATTTTATAAAATTTAATTGAAAATTTCTGTGTTATTTTATAGGAATTTAAATTCAAATACAAGTGGCTTCATGAAGATATATGATTGCACAAGAGTGAATACAAAGGAATGAAGATGGAAATAATTCATTTCATGGATCATGGAGAACCACACTTACCCACCTACCTTAATGTACACTTAGGAGCTAATGCATATGCTAAAAGGCCATTAAATCTTCATGCACACTTAATGGATGATTATTGGATGCTAATGATTACTTAGCCACCACACTTCCTAAGGGGTATTTTGGGCATTCCCCAAAATTATGGATTAGGGTTTCATACATGTATAAATACCCCTTATCTTCATGTAATTAGTCTCTCTTCCCTTAGTCTCTTCTCTTAGGCTCTCTTCCTCTTAGTTAGTTTTTAGCTTAGAAATAAAAGAAAGCTTCTCTTTTCTTTTCATGACTACTTAGCCATTTCTTTCATGTAATTTATTTTTTATGCAACTTTAATACATTGCTCTTTTCTTTTCTTGTTTACTTCCTTTCATGCAAGTAGTGTAGTTTGATTTTAATGCAAGTAGATTAGTTTTATTTTTTGTTCATTTAGCTCCTTTTCCTATTCTTTTTGTTTCATGTTGCGTGCTACTTGTGTTGATATGATAACACAAATGAGAGGCTAATCCCTTTAATTTAGGGGTAATGAAGCCTCTAATCATGTAGCTTCAACATTTTGATAATTATTGCTATCTTTGTGCTTAAATAAACGTTGATGTGGTTTATTGTTTCATGTTGAATTTGATAGTCTATGTTGTTCATAACAAATAGGCTATGCTTAAACAATCACAAAAAATAAATACATCTTCATATACATATGATGATGGTAATGAAGTGAATGTTGAAATTAAAATTTGATGGTCTATATTTCTAATTAATAGTTAATAGGCCATACTTAAAATAGATTTTGCTTTCAACTTTGTTGTCATATTTCATGAGAATTAAAAGTGGTTTAAAGGTTGTGTTATAGTTTGATGGCTTATGTTGAGCTAACTAATAGCACAAATATGCCATAATTATAATAAACACATCATTTAAATTCAGTTATGACCAAAAAAGAGAGATCATAATCTTATGTTTTGTTGAACTATCTGATCTAGAGAGTGGAATTATCTCTAAATTGTCTTTCTTCTCTCATATTTTCATCACTTTCTATTTTGTTAGTTTGTTAGTTTTTTCATTTTTTAGCTAATCACTCTCAACTTTGGTTTAATTTGATTGAATAGAAATTTAAATCAACAATTCCCTGCGGATCGACCCGTACTCACTACGTACTATGATAATACGCCGTACACTTGCGGTTATTTTAATTTGAAATTTATCAGCAATTTTCTAATTCGATAGAAAATTCTGTCGTTAAACAAGTTTTTGGCGCCGTTGCCGAGGAATTAGTTTTGATATTATTTTCTATTCTTCGAATTATTTTCATTAGATTTTTGTGTGTGTTTTCATTTAAAAAAAATTGTGTGTTTGTTTAATTTGCATTTACATTTTTATAAAAAAAATAGCATACACAATTTAACAACAAAATAAAAAATATTTTATTTCCTTTTTTATTTACAATATTGCATTTCATTTTTTTTATTTTTTCTTTACAATTTTTGCTTTCTCTTTGACAATCTACAGTTCATTATACTATGCATTTCACTGTGCACTTCTGTTACATACCACCTCTGTTACATCCCCTTCAACTCTAGTCTACAACATTCACTTCCCTCAACTCATCTATCCATTGACCACTTGCATCCCCTTCAATCACTGACAATAACCAAACATACGCCTGCCTTGCTGCCTCATATTCACCCATGGTCATCACTGAACAACCCACACCATCTCTACTGTCATTCATTTCAGCCTCGACAACCAACAACTGCAGCGAGTTCACCAATGCAAACTCATTTTCTCACTAACTCAACATTTCATTTCATTCCTTTGCCACATTCTCCTACTACTACACAACTGCCACCAATAAACAATGATTTCACCTGACCACATCATCCACCTCCTTGCCAACCCGCTCTGCTTCAAATTGCCATCAGTGATCTACTACCCCTATCCACTTTTCCTGCTCACCACTTCCTTGCCAAAACCGACCACCATACAAACACTGCAGTGCCTATACAAACAAGTGTATTAGATAACCAACATTCCAACTTCTGCCTCCAAGCACATTTGCCAGTGTGCACACTAGACCTGAAACAAACACCCGATCACCATCATAGTGTTCTTCCATCACCAAGCCGCATATTTCCACCCATCCCCCACCATCTTCAACATCAACTCCATACCAATCGTCTTACAATCGACCAAACTCCTGCTACCTAAGTCCCTTACGAAACCCCTTAACCCGACTGTCTGAACACTACTTCATATATCACCGCACCACTTCATCCATTGCCTTACTTCTGCCATATACACTACTGTTCACAACAACCACTGACATTTCTGTCACTTGCCTACTAAACATCTAATATCACCATACCCCTACAACATTGCAGCAGCCCCCTTTTACGAACTACAGAACAAAAAAAACTGCCTAAAAAAAATATCATCATGAAACCAAACTACAAGCCTACAACTACTCCACCACATCGCCTCCACTTCGAAACCCACCAACCTCGACTGCAACGCGTACAAACTCACGACCCAATTGCTACACCTCGAACTCGAACCCAAAATCGCAATCTCAAGCGAGCCACAAATTCATGAATCTAAGCATCGCCTCAAAATTTTGATTCGCGACATTAATTTGAAAATTTTGATTCGAGGAATTCGAATTTTGCGTATGAATTGGATTTTTTTAGTTGTAAAAGATGCATGTTTGTCAGTGAGAAATTTTCTTTTTTTTTAGTGAAATCTAAATGTCGTTTGGGCCGGGTGTATATCATATTGGGGTGGGTTTGGTTTAGTCTGCAGATTTTTGGTTTGTTCCAATTACACTTTTATTTTTTTATTTAAAAAAACTTTCTTTTTCCTTTTGTATTTACAAAAAAAATGCAAGTTTGTATCTTAAAAAAAAAGAAGAATTTTTTTTGTATATATACATATATATATCTTTTTTTTATTTTCAGGTTGTCAAAGCAGATAAAGGAAGGAGCCGCTTACTAAAAGAAAACTGCTTGCTCGCTAAAAAAATTGCTGCTTTCATTTCTAGTTTTATTTGAATTGCATTGTTGGTTGCTTGCATATAAAAAAAATTTCAAAAAATAAAAAATAAAAAAAAATCCATTTGTATTTGCATTGTTAATACACTCATCTTAGATTTTGATTAATAATAATGGTTAGACATCGATAACGCTTAATTATATATTGACAATTTGTCTTCTTTGAACAATTTAATTTCTTGGTGTCTAGGCTACGGCAAAGCAATAACCATTTATAAATATTACGGTGATTCGTAAATATTATAGTGGTTGTTTCTCTGAAGGTACCTAAACCTTCGGCTGCATTGCTATGGTGATCTGTGGTGCACCGATAACCCCTGTCCGTTACCTGACCGAGAATTATCTTGTTGATTTAAGACAATGTGTGATTATACAATTTTGGGTTAGGATAAATAATTCGTAATTAACCTTGAATTCATTTAGTTGCATTAGTTCATGCATATATAAAAAAAATTCAAAATCCAAAACTAAAAAAATTGTAAATATTCCTTAACTTAGTTTTTTAAAAAAACCTTTCTTTTGAAATTTATTTTTCAATCAAAAAAAAATTGAGTTAGTTTTTTTTTTATAAAAAAAAATCAATATATATATATATAAAACCTTTTCAAAAAAGCTAAAAAAAAATTGAAAATCCAAAAACAAAACAAAAATCAATTTTCCATTTTGAAAAATAAATACTATTTGTAAATATTTTTTCTTTGTAAAAAAAAATCCAAAATCATTCTTGAAAATGTCTGAATTTCCATATTCACATGGATTCTACGATAGTTGTGAAAATCAATATAATCTATATAATTTCACACCAAATTCTTATGGATATTTCAACAACAACTATTGTTTAAACGATTCAAGTTTTGAACCATAAAATTTTCAAAATGATGACCAACCTTCAAATCATGAAAATGACATTTCGTCTTTACTTGAAATCTCTACACAACAAAATCAAATGATAAATGATTTGTGTAATTCTTATTTGTGTGATAACTCAAGTCAAAATTTTCAAAGTAATCAAGATTTGAATTCACTTCAAAATGCAAACGATTTCGAGTATAACCCATGCCAATTCAATTTTGAACTCCAAAATGAATTTCAAAATCAAAACGAAAATGTGATCCACTTTTCAAATAAATTTGGCAATGGTAATAATCTCGACTACGATACGAGTGAAATTTTTGTCCTCAACAAGTCCAAATCGAAAATTCTCAAGTTAATAATTATAAATTGGATTTTGTTGAACAAATGGACGAGATTCACAATAATCACATGGATTTGTTGTTTGAAACATATATGAAACAACGTGTAAAACAAAATCAAATCCCAACGTGTGATGAGTCAAAAAATAATCCACATTTTACCCAAATCGACAGGTTTCAAATAACAACTTTTGAAATCGAAAATGATAATATTAATGAAATTGTTGAAAAGACGGTAATTGAGTTGGACTTCAATTCTTTTGAGGGTATGAAACTCGATTTAAAATTCGATCTTCCTTTCTTCGATTTCTAAAATTTGAATATAACAACTTTGGATACATGTAATGAAGTTGTCGATAATCCAACAAAGGAAGACGAATTTAAAAAACACGAATTTTATGGACTTTTCAAAGACGGGTTATTGAAATCCAAAGGGAAGATTTAAATCACCATTTTGATTTTGAAATCGATAATTCTGAAGAAGTTTTCAATGATAAGCTTGAATTCCAATTTGGTGAAAATAAACTTGAACTTCAAACAATCGTTTTATCTACCCCAAAAATTATCGAAAACAAAACAACTTACATAATTTTTAATAAAACGACATTCGATTTCCAAATCATCATTCAACTCTGAAATCTTTTATGATTTGGTTTTCTGTGCTTAAGCTATGTCTCGCATACTTGACGAGACAAATGAATCGGTCTTTGGAAGACCGTTTCATTTACTTTTTGAAGATAAACTTTCTGATCTCGTATAAATACCGTTCATTTTCATGTAAATATAGGTCATCGTTTTATTTTTCTTTTATTTTTCTCCTTCCACTTGGGTTGACTGTGGGGACACAGTCAAAATCAAGTCTGGGGGGAGACACATCTTCTTTTTGATTTTTCATGATTAATTTTTCATTCTTCTTCCAAAACTCAATATATATATATATATAAAATTTCAAAAACAATTTTTTTTAGGCATTTTGATTTATTTTTAAAGAAACACTATAGGATAAATATATGGTTTTGGTTTATTAAATTGAAATTTTTGAAAATTTGTCTTAACAAAAATAAAATTGAAGTTTGATCACAAATAACAATGGTTTAACTAGTATATAGGAAGATTCATACATGTTAATTATGAAATACATCCTAATTGAAAATCTTTTCTTTAAATAGTGGTTGATTTAAAGTAAAGATATAACATTTTTTGTCTTTTAAGTTAAATGGTGCTAAGATGATAGTGTGAAACTCTCTCTTCTAAAAAACAAAACGAAAAAATTCTTATATATATGTATGTATTTTTCTTAATAAACACCTAGAGTCATGTGTTCATACTTGTGTGTTCACTTGCCATGCTCTGTACCCTTCTCACGTAAGCCCAAAAGGCAGTGCAAGATCGGTATATCTGGCCTCAGTTTATCTGAGTTAGGTGTATGTATATAAAAATTCTTTTATTAATAACTCCTACAGTCGATAAGTGTTCACTCGCCATGCTTTGTATTTCCCTCACATCAGTCCGCAAGGCAGTGCATGGGTAATATATCTGGCCTCAGTTTATCTGAGTTAGGCATATGTAAATATTGTTAATATCAATAAAATTTTCAAAAGAAAAAAAATATAGAGAGTAAGCAATTGAAATCCAAGCACTATTTTTACTTATTTGATTTGATTTATTATTAAAAAGAATTGATAAACTTTGATAATCAACTAAGGATCTATTTTATAGTTACACTTTGTTATCAACCGAAAAAACGAGTTAAACTATAGTCTATTTGTTATTATAACTTGATTTTTGTTGGAAATTTTGACGAGTAAATGATTTAAATTTTCAAGATAATGACCAAAACCTATATTTAACTTATTCGTGTCAATTTGAAAGTAAATCCTTCATTTTTAAATATTTTCAAAAACTTGCATTCATCCCATTGTAAATAAATCTTGCATTTTGTAAATATTTTCACTTCGTGTGTGGATTTTGTGGGTATTATCCGCTGAAAACCCTCACGAGACCACACTCGTCCTACTGGGGACACCCAGAGGTTTAACGACTTGTTGCAGACGCTCAATGCAATCATTCTCCCTACGAAAACGGATTTATCTTAGTTTTTTTTATTCGAGGACGAATAAAAAGATAAGCGTGGGGGTATTTGATTTGCACGTAAATGTGCATATTTTTACCACCATATTTAATCTATTTAAATTAAATAAATGATCATATTGGGTATTTTAACTTGTTTAAACCAAAATTCAAATTATTTCAAATCGTCACATATTCATCTTCATCCAGGGGAAAAATGGTCATTTTTGTGCATATATTAATTTTATAAAATTTGATTGAAAATTTCTATGTTATTTTGTATGAATTTAAATTCAAATACATGTGGCTTTATGAAGATATATGCATGCACAAGAGTGAATACAAAAGAATGAAGATGGAAATAATTCATTTCATGGATCATGGAGGACCACACTTACCCACCTACCTTAATGTACACTTAGGAGCTAATGCACATGCTAAAAGGCCATTAAATCTTCATGCACACTTAATGGATGATTATTGGATGCTAATGATTACTTGGCCACCACACTTCCTAAGGGGGTATTTTGGGCATTCTCTAAAATTATGGATTAGGGTTTCATACATGTATGAATACCCCTTATCTTCATGTAAATAGTCTCTCTTCCCTTAGTCTCTTCTCTTAGGCTCTCTTCCTCTTAGTTAGTTTTTAGCTTAGTAATAAAAGAAAGCTTCTCTTTTCTTTTCATGACTACTTAGCCATTTCTTTCATGTAATTTATTTTTTATGCAACTTTAGTACATTGCTCTTTTCTTTTCTTGTTTACTTCCTTTCATGCAAGTAGTGTAGTTTGATTTTAATGCAAGTAGATTAGTTTTATTTCTTGTTTATTTAGCTCCTTTTCCTCTTCTTTTTGTTTCATGTTGCATGCTACTTGTGTTGATATGATAACACAAATGAGAGGCTAATCCCTTCAATTCAGGGGTAATGAAGCCTCTAATCATGTAGCTTCAACATTTTGATAATTATTGCTCTCTTTTGTGCTTAAATGAATGTTGATGTGATTTATTGTTTCATGTTGAATTTGATAGTCTATGTTGGTCATAACAAATAGGCTATGCTTAAACAATCACAAATAATAATTACCTCTTCATTTACATATGATGGTGGTAATGAAGTGAATGTTGAAATTAAAATTTGATGGTCTATTTCTAATTAATAGTTAATAGACCATACTTAAAATAGGTTTTTCTTTCAACTTTGTTGTCATATTTCATGAGAATTAAAAGTGGTTTAAAGGTTGCGTTATAGTTTGATGACTTACGTTGAGCTAACTAATAGCACAAATATGCCATACTTATAATAAACACATCATTTAAATTCACTTATGACAAAAAAAAGAGATCATAATCTCTTGTTTTGTTGAACTATCTGATCTAGAGAGTGGAATTATCTCTAAATTGTCTTTCTTCTCTCATATTTTCATCACTTTATATTTTGTTAGTTTGTTAGTTTTTTCATTTTTTAGCTAATCACTCTCAACTTTGGTTTAATTTGATTGAATAGAAATTTAAATCAACAATTCCCTGCGGATCGACCTGTACTCACTACGTATTACGATAGTACGCCGTGCACTTGCGGTTTTTTTAATTTGAAATTTATCGGAAATTTTCTAATTCGATAGAAAATTTTGTCGTTAAAAAATAGCACACAATCACCTAAAGGGTTACACATCTTGTAATCGATATATGTGCATGTCTGGAGCCATTCCTCCATTCAATCACTTTCTCAGAAGGATAGTTCAACTCATGAAGCTAGCTCTAGCTTAACCTTCATCTGAATGGATATGCTATTTTCTCCTACACCTACATTATCTTTGTCTGACACTTAGGCATGGAGCCTACTTTTGAAAATATTTGGTATCTATACAACTTTAAAAAGAGGTTTGACTCTCCATCTCTAACCTTCTTAGAGTTGTTTCATGGTTACCAAGTCATCATTAGCATCCCCAACTCTAACAAGCTGCCACAAAATGAGCCTATTTTTCGACCCAGCAAAGTCTCATCGAACCTTATACTCATTTCAAAGTTGGCTATTGGTTGGTTAATTAATACAATGAATAATGCACATAGCTATCTACCTACATATCAGAATCTCATAGTGGAAAAGATAAAATATAATATCAGAAACAATACCTATTTTATAAAAAATTCAAATGTCATAACAAAATATAACATCGTAATGTCTGAAGTACAATATCTCAAAATACAGTAACATCATGTCTGAAATGGGTATATCAAAATATATAAAATCATAAGTAGATAGATAACTACCATAAGATGCCTCTGTCTTCATCTCCTAAATCTGCATCGTCTTGTCTAACCTGTGTTGTAATGAGGGGGGAGTTAGAAAAATAATGTCTGGTGAATAAAAATTTCAAGTCTTTCCATAATAATATTTGGGCAGTATAATTTAGATAAGAATATGTCATACACACCCTAACTATGTTCTACATGAAATAACTTCAATTGTAAGCCCTAAGGCCCTTTGGTTCTAATTTTATAACTTACACTTTTCCAATCCAACTCTACAACACACTTTCAACTATAGGCCAAAGGCCCTTCCCAGCCCCACACAATTACCGTCAATCATATTCTAACAATGTGAGAGAAAGTACATAAGCCACTTAATACCTTTTAAATGAAAATTAGGCAGACTTTAACCATTTAATACCTATATCCTAGATATTTCCCTATCATTTAATACGAAACCCAAAGCGGACCTCTCTCTGGTACCCTCTAGCTGACATCGCACAAAACCTTATCATGCCCCTTTATACTTCTTTATAGTAAGAGGCAGACTCTATAATAGCCACTTAATACCTCGAACCCGAAGAATACCCTTCTTGAGATTTCCAACTACCATGCCTAAGCGATAACCCCGACCATTTAATATTCCTTAAGTAAGGAGAAGGCAGACCCTACAACAGCCACTTAATACCGCCAACCTCGAAGTAGGTCCTATGCATTATGATCCGTAATCCAAACTATGACATCTCACATTAATCTATCTATTCATAGACGCTGGTAGGCAGATTAATTGGGTACACTTTTCCTGCATAATTAGGACTAACCTCACGCTCTCTATGGGTACTTATTATAGGCAATGTCTATCATCATTCCAAAGTTAAACTGTTTGTAGCTAGATTAGCTAGGCAGACTTTGGTGTGCTTTTGACTGACCTTGCATCCCTATAACTTGGTCATAATTTCTACTCTCCTAACATACTACCATTTATACCTCACCACATTTCACATTAAGGCTTTATAAGGAAAACTTCTTATTCCGCGTTTGATTATAAATCAATTTCCACAATTATCTCAACTTCTTCCCTAAGGGGGTTTAATGCTAATTACTAACCTAATTATACTACGTGATTAATATGCTATTTATATGCTAATATATATGTATGTATGTAACAAAATACTCCTAAGCGTGCGAAGATTTTGAGTCATATACTAATCGTTTAAATTTCAAAGCTTCCAATTTATACAAGTCTAACTACATGCGATAACATAAAATTTCTAACATCCTTATCCCGACAATAGACTTGTATAAGAAAATAGAATATACCACCAACTAATTTTATATAAAAATAATTGAACCAGTACTAATAGAACGTGCAATTCAAACCCTTCTACACTCTATTCAACTTTTACCTAAAAACGAAAAATGGATTCACATTTAATTTACGGAAATAGGCAGTACAAACTATGAATAGGGTAATCCATGCTTTATACACCATTTCCTAATTTATTTCCTTTTTAGAACCCCTAATTGCATCAAAATAGAAAAATTGGAAGTGGAATAGAGTGTAAATTATCCAAATTACAATAACTTCACAAAATTCTACTATTTTAATATATAACAACCGAGGTTCCAATAACATAAGAATTGACATTTTGCTTTGGGGGAATTTTGGAGTTTTAGTTTGGTTGTTTTCCTAAACAAAATTCCCCAAGGCATACATAAAATCCAACTTATACTATACAATTACTAAAATTAGGAAAACTAAGATTTCCACTCAAGGAGGATTCCCAGCTTTCTTTTGGCTTTGATTATGTCCGCTCCTAATCTCTTTTTAGATTTCTTCCTTCTGAAATATACAACAATTGGATTGTATATGGATTAGATTAAGAACTTTAGGGATTGGAGAAGAATAAAATTATAAACTGAATATTGAATGTCTAAAATCCCTTAACTGAAAGTTCTGAATCGCATAGAAGAAACTGACAGAGCTTCGCTTGCGTTCCCAAATAATTGGTGAATAAAAGTTAGGGGCTGGCCTATTATTTATAGTGGTTAGACGGCACAAAAACTGTCAGATTTAAGTCAGTTTAAAATAATAAATTCTAGGCCATTCACGCCTCACAAAACCATATTCGCCTTAACATTCATCGGTCAACTGGCCCTTGTTTATTTGGAACGTTAAACTAGTTATCGTTTTTGTTTTATTTAATACCTTATTTATATTTCACGGTATTGTTCCTTTTAAGGCTTCCTTAAACCCCAAGTTTACCAATCAATGTTAACTTTTAAATTTCAGATTTTAACATTAATTATATTTTCAAATTTAAATTCACTTTGAATTATTTTAAATTCAAAAACTTCAAATGTCAACAACTTTTCCGTTTGAGCTTCGATTTTAGAACTTTATGTATGAAAAGTTGATTAGAAAATTACCGCAAATGGAATTGTGTAACTTCAATGGCCAAATTCCAAAATTTACATTTTTAGCCTTGCTATTAATTAATTAATTTCTTATCAATTTTTGTGGGGTGTTATACTTTCCTTCCTTAAAAAGGATTTCGTCCTTGAAATACCTAAGGGATGGATAGTGTAATGCATACTTAAAATCCATGTTATACAACCAAGTTATCTAAAAACCATATACTCAACCAAGAGTGCAATGTGATTATATTCACAAACATACTATAGGTGAACTTTGTCCTAGCGTGAATGCAAGGTCGTGACATATAGCCATGTATGCAAGATTCCTAAATATGCAATAAATTCTACATGATTGCAAAAATGACAGTAAAAAGTGTGGCAACCATTCTTTACCATCTAATCTGGCAACCACAATGCAATCAAAAACCTAAATTTTTGGAGAGAAAAAGTTTACCAGAGAAAAGCTCAGGATGAGAAGTCATCATCTTCTCTTCAGTTTCTTATGTGCTTTCCACTGGGTTATCTCCCCATTGTATTTGGATTAGTCTAATTTCTTTATTGCAGAGCTTCCTAGTTATGTGTACCACTATGCGTGTGGTGGCATGGGTTGTTATTGGCTCCATCTTAATGTAACTGATCAGGCTCTACTAAAGTGGTGGTGTCGTAATGGTATCTCCTCAAGTGCAAAACATGAAAAATGTTATGGACTTCCGCTAACTTATTTGGCAGTTCTACTCGATATGCGAGTTTCTCTATTCTCTCCAGGATCGGAAAAGGCCCAACAAATCTTGGCGCCAACTACTCTGACTTACCAAATCTCATAACCTTACTAAGAAAGGAAACCTTAATGAACACCATATCTCCTACTTAAAACTCCAATTCTTCCTTAGCTTGTCTGTAAAGAACTTTTGACGATCCTGCGCGGCCTTCTCTCACTGCCTAATCATCTCTATCTTTTTCAATTTCTCGTGAATTAAACTCGGTCCAGGAAAATTTTGTCGGCGCTTTCCAACCAATAATTAGGTGATTTTCATAGCCTCCCATATAATGCTTCAAAGGGTGTCATGCCAATCATCGCTTGGTGACTATTATTGTACGCGAACTTTACTAAGGGTAAGTGCTACTCCTAATGTGCTCCGAAATCCATGATGCAAGCCCTCAATAAGTCCTTCAAATTCCTATTCAACCTTTAAATCTGGCCATCAGTCTATGGGTGGTAAGCAATGCTAAGATTAAATGTGGTCCTTAAAGCTGGCTGTAAACTCCTCCAAAATACGCTAGTGAATAAGGTGTCCCTATCACTAATAATACTAACTAGGATTCCATGTAGTTATACCACTTTCTTAGTATAAATATTTTCTAGAGATATCGCAATCCTATTTCTCCTAACGGGAATAAAATGGACGCTTTTAGTGAGCCTATCTACGACAACCCAAATAGCCTCATTGCCTTTTTGACTCCTAGGCAACCCATCTATGAAGTCCATTGATATATGCTTCCACTTTTAAGTTAGCACTTGCAATGGAAATAACAACCCTTCAGGCATTTCCTTTTTATGCCTATATCTTTTGGCACGTCAAACACCTAGAGACTAATTCCGCTACCCTCTTTTTCATCCTCGACCAATAAAAAATTTGCTTTGTACCCTTATACATCTTATCTCCTCTAGGGTGAATGGTCATCCTAGAATAGTGATACTCCGCTAGCACTTCTTTGAAAACATCCTCAAACATAGGAACACAAAGGTGTCCATCTCTCCTCAAGCATCCTCTTTCATTAATTGCTTACCTATCATCATGTGGAAAGTGTTCCCCTCTCCTTAACTTTCCCTAAATGCCTATTATCGCCGCATCCAACTTTTGCTCTTGTCCAACGAGGTCCACCAATGCTAGCCGAACCTCCACTGCTGCTAAATAGCCAAGAGTAGGTTCTATTGGCAGTTGGAAACTGAAATTCGAGAGGAACTCCAATCACCTCTACTCATATATAGCACCTAAAGTAGCATGTCTCCGGCTAAGTGCGTCAGCGATGTTCCTTTTTCCAAGGATATACTTTACCTCAAAGTCATATGATGATATAAACTCCATCCAGTTCTACTATCTAAGACTCGAATCTTTTTGGAAAAATAGGTATTTAAGTTATTTGTGGTCGGTGAACAACTCAAACCTTTCTCCCAAACGATAGTGTCTCCACATCTTTAAGGCAAAAACGATGGTCAGTAACTCCAAGTCATGAGTTGGGTATCTCTTTTCATGGTCCTTCAACTGTATACTAGCATAAGCTATCTCCCTTCCTTTTAGCATAAGAAAAACTCCTAATCTTGTACCACATGCATCGTTGTAAATGGTTAAAGGTTTCATCATATCTGAAATAGTCAGTACTGGCGCTAGTCAATTGATCCTTCAGCTTCTCGAATGCTTCCGTGCAACTTTCATCACATGAAAAAACTAGATTCTTCTTGGTTAAGTGAGCTAGTGGGACTGTTATCTTCGCAAAGTCCTTGATGAATTTTATATAGTAACTCACCAACAAAAGAGAACCCCTAACCTCTATGGCATTCTTTAGAATCTTCCAATCTTGAATAGCTTTCACCTTTGTGGGGTCTACAAACAATCCCTTCTCGAAAATAATATGTCCAAGAAATCTCACCTCTTTCTTTCAAAAATGACATTTTGAGAATTTGGCTTTAAGTTAGTGATTTTCATGCTCTACTTCACTTTTAGAGAATACTAAGATATCATCCACAAACACTACGATGATTTTATTCAACTGCTCCCTAAAATTCTACTCATCAGATCTACAAAGTACGCAAGGGCATTCATTAATCCAAAAGTGCATCGCTTATAATTAATATTGTCCATATGGAGTGCGAAATGCGGTCTTCTGCTTGCTATCCTCAGCTATCCTCAATTGATAAAATTCAGTGGCTAAGTCCAACTGATGAAAGATTTTTTCTCTAACAAGCTAATCAATCAAGTCATCTATTCTAGGTAAAAGGAACTTATTTTTCTTAGTCAAAATGATGAGTTACTTATAGTCAACGCATAATCTTGCAGAGCCATCTGGCTTATTGGTGAAGACAGTAGGCACTCCCCATTCATAAGTACTTCGACGAATAAATCTTTTCTACAATAGCTCTGAAATCTGCTTATCGAACTCTTGCCTTTCTTTAGGAGCCATGCGCCTTAAGGACAGAGTGATGACTCTAGCGCCCTTCTCTAAATCAAACCTAAACTCGATCTCTCTTTGGGGTGGAAGCCCTAAGACTTCTTCAAAGACGTCAGGAAATTATTGAACTACATGTACAAATGAGAGATCATCTTGTGATAGGCTAAGAGAATATATATATATATAGCTTAGCTCGACTGAACTTTGGGTGTACAACCAACATCTTTATCCTACTCCTTACAACTCCTTAAACGTACAATCGTCCTATCGCAATCTAAGACAACCACGTAGTAAGATAACCAATCCATCCTAAGTATAAGTCCAAACCCCTCAAAGCTAAGAACATACGCATTAAATGTAAAATCAACGTTACATATATCTACAACTAGGTCTTTACAAATTAAAGAGAGATGTGTCGACCCCCAATAGGATTTGATACCACTATTGGATTGGTGACAACTAGGGTTTTAAGACATAAAGAGTTAACTACATTTCAAGCTTTAAATGAATGTGATGCTCCTGAGTCAAATAGGGTACGAACAGTATGCAAGAAATAATAGTTGTACCTTCATTTGCAGCTTTTCCTTAATCTCTAGGGGAAGGTCTACTAGAGATAGAACAACTTCAATGGCACAAGTGTAACAACCCTTCTTTATACGCTGTAATTATACGTAAATTTAATAAAAATAAAATTGTTTAAATTCGATATTTGATAATTATTATTTTTAAAAAGTGAATATTTATTTAATTTAAAGCTATTAATAAAGCATTTTTTAAATAATTGAATTAAATTAATAAATTCTTTTACTAATATACTAAAATTGAATAAATTGTTAAAATATTTTTTTAAAAGTATAAATCGATTAAAATTAAATTGAAATAAATTTGAAAAATAAATTCAAAGTATTGTTAAAAGAAAATTAGAATGAATTAGAATTTAAGTTAAATTAAAAACAAGGCCAAAGTTCAAGCACAAGTCCATCTCGACTTACTCTATCTTATTTTAGACATTTCCTTCCTATTCATGCTCATTCCCAAATTTCAAAGACCCGAACCCAATACAAAATTTAGCTCTATTTCTAAAGTACCAAAAATCTCAACACATAAAAAAATTTGAAATCGCATTCGCCCGCAATACTAGGCCGTGACAGTACAAACAATGGGCACAGAGGGAGGCGGTCGTAATGAGCATAGGATGAATCGCGATGAGTGCTGATGCAATGGAGCAACCATGACGTGTTGGACCGACGACCAAGTCATGATCGACTTGGAGATGTTGCATGCTTTGGTGGTGATGCTGATGATGTTGCTCAGATCGTAGGTGTGAACCAGGCAAGGGAAGGAGGCATGCATCCTCATATTATGGTCGACGTCGATGAAGTCCAGTCGATGCAGCTGAAGTCTGGGCAGAGATGGTATGTCAATGATTTTGAAGATGCAAGCAATTGGAAGCTTTGTTGTGTGCAGGCATGGATATTAGGTAGCTATTGTTGGAGGTTAGGCACGTCTTTGGTGATGACCTAGGATGGTACAGCGGCAATAACGAAGTGCATAGCCGTTGATTTGATTGTGTGAGCATCATTTTGGTGAGTTTACTCACTCACATCTATATCTTTTTTCCTTTGCGTGTTAGATACATATATTTATCCTGACTAAATTGCATTATTTGGTTGAATTACTTGTGAATGTTGATTAGATTACTTGGATGAATTATTTGATCAGGATAATTGATTTACTATGTAATACTAGAATTTTGTATGTTGGATTATTAAAAATGCAAAGGAGATGCCATCTGATTGAATTTTGATATTTATGTTCATTTTAGGGATGACCAGAATTTGATGTAATTTGATTCTGGTTGAACGATAAAATTTATATGGATGATTATATATTGATTTTGGGACATTCCATGAATTCTATTTTAGACGATTTATTGGTTTTTCCCAGTTCTAAAATATTTTTGAAAGCTTCAAGAAATTATTTATGGGATTTTAAAATTTGATTGTAGTATATTTATAAATAAATAAAAGTGGTTGAGAAATAAAATGAGTTGGAAATTGTTTTAGAAATAAAAAGAGTTTTAAAATTGAAAATAGATATTTTCAAAAGTAATTATGTATGTGGAATTAGTTTATTTTACAATTTTGTATAATTGAAAGGTTTTAATAATACTTTCAAAAATGAATTTATTTTGTATAGTGTATGTTTAAATAAGTAGGATGTAAGAGATATTTTCAAAAAGGGATTTCTATGTATATGACATATTTTGAAGATAAATCAATTTTGAAATATTATTGAATGGTTTTAAGAGTATTATAATATAATATTTTCGTATATATATTTTGATGGTTTGAAATTGTTTATTGATATTATGAGAAATTCTTTACCATAAGAAAATTTCAAATTATATTTCATGGTTCGAAATAAATATAATATATTTTGTAAAAGATAAATTTATTTTGAAGTAGTATTTTATTTTAGAAAATTACAAAATGAATTTAAAGTAATGTTGGGTGATTTTCAATATGAACTATTAGGATTTGAAATACATATATAGTGATGGTTTGAATTATAAATTATAATTTGAAATGAAAAGAATTAATTTTGTGGTTTATAAATTTATTTTAAAGTATTATTTAGTTATAGAAGATTATGAAATAGTTATATAATTATTTTTATTTGTAAAGTGATTTTGGAGGTTTTGGAAAATATGTATAAAAGGATTCGGTAATGAATTTTAGTAATTGAATCCTATTTTGGTTATTAGTTGATTATCTAGTTAATTTTGGAATATTTATTTATTATCTATTTTAAAGTATTGAATATAAGATTATATGTTGTGATTGATTTAGTATTGAATATTTGATTTGTTCGATTTATATATGTGTGTGTGTAATTTGTTTAATATATTTTATCTTATTTTCATATTCCTATATATATTAAATGATATTATATGAGTGATTCACCATACCTATTTTGGTTAGTTGATATTAATGTGATTTTATACGGTGATGACATCCTTCTATTTGATTTCATGATATTTTGTTCCATGTGACGAGTAATCAGAATAAATGGAGTTATAATACTGTTTGGGATGGAGCATTCGGTAATATTTCTCCAATTATTCTTTGAACCGTTATATAGAATATTGAAGGAGCGAGTGTGATGTAGGAGCACCGAATAAACAGACTAGTAACACATGGTGATATGGACACAGTTGTGTTATTTATTCGATTATTCTGTGCTTATAGATGAGACTTATGCGGATATTTATCATAAATGATGTGGCTTGCTGTAGAGAGTCACGTATTTAGTCGTGTATTAGCATATGTATCATGATGTGTGTTAGAACAAATATGTAGCTATGTCAGCTATTATGTATATTTAGTATTTGTCTAATCGTTGTTCGACTTCCTTTCTATTACAGAAGTTGAACCATATTGGCTAGTATCCATAATAGCTGACTACATGATGGGTTTAGATATAGTCAAAATGGTACTTTCTGGTTTACAAATTTCAGTAAATGGTAATAATGATTAATTTAGTGTATGCGATAAAATATCAAAGCATAATTTTATTATTTTAGAAAAGATGAAATCGATCAAAATTGAAAATGAGAAATTGAAAAATGAGAAATTAGAATTAGAAAATCAACGTGCTGTTTTAAAAAATAATTTTGAGGCTCTTAAAGATTTTCTAAATGAACAAAATACTATGTTTGAAAAAGAAAAATAAATTTTTTCAAAAGAAATTATGGATTTGAAAAGACAAAATGATTTATTACAATCATCTTTAGATAATTCAGAATCTCGAATTTTTCTTCTCGAAAATGAGAACTATGCGTTAAAAAAGGAGAATTCTGAATTAAACAAGAAAATTGATATTTTGAAAAACAGTAATATTCCTTTTGAAAATAACAATTGTGACATTAAAGCTAAATTTGATAAACTTAACACTGAAGTCACAAAATTTAATAAAGGTCAAAACGATTTAAACATGATTTTAACTAGTTCTAGACCTTTACATGATAAAAGTGGTTTAGGATATAATAAAACTAATCGTAGAAATAGCACTAGATACGCTTTCATGTATAGTAAAAATGTTAGTGCTAGTACTAAAATTCGAGTAAAGTCTAAATCCAATATTTATAGAAATTCAAATACTGTTATGACCAAAAATGTTTATAATTTCTTTAGAAGTACAAAATCATTGATGGGAAATATGAATAAAAATTATCTAATTATTTGGGTTCCTGTTAATTGAAAAAATAGAGAAAAATACATTGATGATTATTTTGATATAGTAGTTAATAATGAAAATTATATTTTTAAAGGTTCAACCACACCAAAATGGGTATGGTTTTCTAAAAATTAGGAAATTATAAGAACCTTGGGTATCGCATGCTTTAAATGTTAAATGTTTTTTGATACCTTATATTATAAGTAGTAGTTATTTTGTTTTATATTGTTCTATGTTAACACTTATGTGGAATATAATTTATGTCATCATATAAACTCTCATTTTTGTCGATGACAAAGGGGGAGAAAGATATTGCTCTAACGCTATTTGCAGGAATAAAATGATGCAAGCACAGATTAAGGGGGAGCAAAGATTAATTATATACAGGAATATATAGCATAGATTCAAGGGGAGAAATCTATAGCACAATTACAGAAATATATTCAGGGGGAGAGATAAGTCAACAAAGCTTGTCGAAGATTCGTCCGTAGCAAATGGAGTTGTCATCATCAAAAAGGGGAAGAATGTTGGATTATAGGTTTTGATTGCTGACAAGGCACAAAAATTCACGAATCTACGACTACGACAACATCCGGACTCAATGACTCAAAGTATGGTTCATATAGTTATATATTTTAACAAGAGTCATCAAATATGTATATAGAGTCTAGTTTAGTGCTTTGTTAAAATCTTTCCTCAAGAATCATCATTCACATTCAAATAAACTTGCATGCATATTTTAATCAAAATCAAGTTTTCAAAAAATGCATGGAGCGGGGCTCGAACCTGGGTCACTAGTTTAGAAGGCAAGTGCTCTAACCAAATGAGCTATATTGATTTTTGATTATCAAAAAAATTCAGTCGACTGAACAAAATCTATCGGTCGACTGAATATCTATAAACAGCCTATTGTACTTGTGCGCATATGTATACACGTTTATATTTTCAAAGTCAGTCGACTGACCAAAAACGACCAGTCGACTGAACCTGTTCAGTTGCACAGCCATACTCTGTTTTACACAGTCTTTGAATATTCAGTTGACTGGTCCATTTTGCTCAGTCAACTGAACGATTCTAACAGCTATTTTTTCTGAAGAGACACTTCCATTGGTGAAGAGTTACGATCCAAATTGAAGAGATATGGCTGCATCTTTTGATCAAAACTCTTCGTGAATAGTTGTAGCTGTTTGTCTACTATATAAACACATCAAAATCATTTTCCATATCACCGAATTTCAATTTGCTTTCTGATCATACTCTCTACTATCTCTGCATACTACAAAGCAATCACAATTTACATATATTGCTGGAATTTCTGAATCAATTAACTTATTCTTCGATTCAAAGCAATATTTTCCTTTTCTAAATCTTTACACACACAATATATGCTTGAGGAAAAGATTATAGGAAGGGTGTAATATCGAAGAAAAATCAGTGTTATCAAGAACACAAAGTGTCAAACAACTTTACTGAAACTGTAGAAGTCCTGTTAGTTTGTATCAGGTGGAAAAGTCCTCTTCGGTTGTTGAGGCGGAAAAATCCTGTTCGGCTGCTCAGGTGTTGTATACCTATTCCTCCGGGTTAAGTGAGGGGTTATTGGGTTGAAATTCCAGAGGGAAGTCTGGGACTGGATGTAGAACGGGAAGTTCAAACCAGTATAAAAACTCCTGGTGTGCTTATTCTTATTTGCTTTATTATGATTATCTGCTTCCGCATTTAGATTATAATATTTTCCTTGTTACACGATCCTATGTGATAACTAGACACACATTAGTCACTTTCATTTGGTATCAGAGCATAGTAACCTTCACTCAAGCCCTTGTTCCTAGCCATTAATCAAAACCTATCTCAAAAGTCGCATATTCTTCTACTTTTGAAACTATCATCCAAAGGCATGGAAGAGACATGTATCCAAGACCCTTCTTGCTCATTTCACATCTGTCGCTTCTACCCTATTTAGTCCAACTACTAGCACCTTATCAAAGGTGCAGTTCTTACATCCTAATTTTTGCTTGACTGGGGTTAAGTTAAGATGTAACCCAAAGCATCTTCCTCAAGAAATGTTGATAGAAGGTTCCTCCATCTATAATGAATTGGCCAAACAATAAACTCAACGAAGGAGATTGGCTTAGGCACTTTTTTAAACCAATAAAGCCAATCAGCTCATCCTCCAGCAAAAAAGAGTGAGAAAAGGACCGTGAAAGAAGATGCCAATCCTATAGCAAAGAGCGAAATGAACTGAAGGTGGAGATAGTCAAAAGAGATAAGGCAATCGAGGATGATGACAAGAAGTGTCAAGAGAATTAAGGCCATGCATGCCAAGATAAGGTTGATAGAAGAGCTAGTCCAAAATGCTTATGTCAAGACAATGAGATGGTAAACGAAAAACCTATGTTACAACCGACCATCGACACTCAAGCTCTTTTACAGTCACAAACCTCCAAGTTAAAGTGAGGAATGAGGAAAAAAAAAAAAGATGAAGCGCACACTTTGGTTGAGACACATATGTGGGAAGTAATCTATATCAAGAAGGCCAAGAAGACCATTGAGCGGAAGGTCATGGAAGCTAAAACTTATTTCCTCAAGGGTAAAAAAGATAAATAAGAGAATAAAGATAAGATTGAAACCAACCTAGTATGATTCTACGCCAATGTCATTAAAATGGGGAATGTTAAAGGGTTAAAAGAAAGCAATATCCTAAGGCATTGGCTCCTACATTCGATGAGACACTGAGATAGGAGAGAGAGAAATGTGGTGAAGTCAACAAAAAAACTAAAAGCCACTTCCTAGAAGAATTTAATTTTGAGGCCTTAGCCAAGGGCCTGGCACAATGGACTGCCAAAGCTTCTACATCTAACCAGGTGCATACTGATATTCAGGTTGAGTCTGACTCTAAGGACCTAGCAAAAAGTTCCATTCGTACTCAAAAGGAACTTTAAGTAGAGATTGTCATTCCAACGACAATCAATTCTGAGGCCATCATAACTCCTACAACTGGATCCACTATGCCGGTGTCTGTCACAATTGCCATAAGAACAACAACAACCATAACATCTTCAGCTTCTAAGGGGTACAACCCCAAAAATCCAGCTTTGTTCCACCATTACAACCTCTAGTCTCACTATTTTAACTCTAATTCCTAAAGAAGGGCAAATTGTGGAATCTGTTAAAGAGTTCTCTCCGACTTTAGGAGGTATATCCTCAACTTCTTCGATCTTTGAAAAGCTACGAATGTCCTCCAAAAGATAATAATCTTTACTTTTCTTTTTTCCATCTCATACATAATCCTATAATAGTGGAATTTCCAGCAATTACTTAAGCTTCTATTCCTCCAGTTATCGCCACCATTACCACTCCTGCCATTGTCTCATCTGATTTCCCAATTCCAACTATCTCCATTGGGTCCGGCCCTGGTCTTGAAGCTAAAATAATGAATGCATTAGCAGAGGAGAATTTGGATGAGCTCGATGCTACTATCAATGATGATGACGATCTTGTTATAACCCAAGTCATAGGGTCTAATGCCGGCATGGCAGTTAAGAAGGCCATTGAAGTTACGAAGCTCAAAAGTGTGAAGATTGAACCTAGCTTGGAAAATCCTCCTAAGCTGGTGTATACATCCCTTTTGATTCCTCCAATTACTATCAGGCCACTCTCTATTCTAGCTACCGAAACTTCTTAGACACTTCAAGAAGCTTATATTGACCTTGATGATCCTCTTTATTAGATAATAGAGGATGAAGCCTCACCATCCGACAAAACCACTTGAAGAAGGATCAAAAAAAGAAGCTTCGTGCCAAGCAGCCCACCAAAGATGGAAGGAGGTGATTGCTTTCGGTTGATAAATCCTATTTGTCTTTCTGCATTCTGTTGCACATAGCCCATTTATGTATGGGTACAAACCTGCCGTTTTTATACTCAAAAGATGTTGTAAATAAAAGTTGTTTTCTGTTCAACTCCATCTCAATTAATTTATCGCATTTTTATTTCTTTTCCTATGTACTTGCCTGCTTGTATAAATATATAATTGTCTGGAATGAAATTACTTATATATTATACATGCCTATGTCTATGATATATGCACTACCTTTATTTACTGTAATGCTATACATATAAATAAATTCGACAATTGCCCAGTGTTGTTCTATTACTTAGTTTATTTTTGTTATTAGCCAAATATTTCAAGTTCAAATATAAATAAAACTTTATTATGTTGCTGCAACTAAAATTATATGGCTATCCTCTCATGTTTACATGAGCACCAATATAATCAGTATTGTACCTGCAAAAATTCAATTATACGCATGCCTATCTCTAGAAGTTGGTGTTCGTGATGCCTATCTATAGGCATCTACCTATGACTCCGCCTATTGTCAGGCATCAGTTAAAGATAAGTCGTCTAAGGATGAATTATCTGATCGACCTCTAGGCTGATTATACTCTAATGATCTAATAATGGATCAAAGAAGTTCATTAATACCTATCTTTAGATTCCTAGAAATCTAGTTTTCAAAACATATAATGTTAGTTCATGTCAATGATCTGATGATACAAAGTTAGACTTTAAGAATACGATTTCATTAGTTCAAAAAGCTAACTTTACTTATGAAATCTACGGCTATTATCGAATTATTACATCGAATCTTAATGAATATGATGCCTAAATACAAAAGAAATAAAGTAAAGTAGCAACGTAGATGATTATCATTGCATCCCTTAGATTTGGTACCCATCAATTGTTGATAATCTGAAAGTGCCATCTCCATGCTTCCATCCTACCATATAGGGTCCTTCCTAATTCAGACCAAGTGCTCCATGCTTGGAAAGCCATGTTTCAAAAGGAGGTCACATGTCTCGAAAGTACGGTTTTGGACCTTGGCATTGAACTATCTTGCCACTCTTTGCAAGTATGCAGCTACCCTTAGATTAGCCTCTTCTTACTTTCCCTCAATCGAGTTGAGGGATGATAGCAACAACTCCTCATTCATCTTAGGGTCAAAATGCATCCATCTATAAGAACGGATTTCTACTTCTATTAGAATCATGGCCTCGATTATGTAGGCCAATGCAAATTCAATATGTCCAGTTATAGACTTTTAGGCTATTCGATAAACCTATAACGCTAATGGTAATTCATCCTCCCAGTTTCCTTAGCTTGTTTTAATCACTTCTGGATGATCATTAAAGAGTTAGTAGTATGCCTTAGGGGTAATTATGTAATTTTTTATGTATATCTAACTCTGTAGTCAATCATGTTCGTAGTAACGACGTTTTCATTCTTCCATATACTTTGTTATTGTAATATATTTAACTTAGTAATTAATTTAAAGTATATAATAAGAAAATCTTTAAATAAAATATTATGTGATTGTAGTTGCAAATAGTTACAATCGTGAGTAATTAATCAAAATAAAGTGACATTATGTTTTAAATATTCTTGGTCAACATGTTTCGAGAAAAGGATATTGATTTATCCATTGAGATGAGTGTGTGTAATGCTCTACAAACATTCGTAAGTGTATTACTCATGGCTATTAGGGGCACCAATGGGTTACGTACTTGTAGTTATTAGATAACTATGTAATGACACATCCGAGAGTTTCCTATTGGTTGATAATAATTAGGTCAAATAGGAAATCCTAGTGTGATAATGTTACATAGTTCCCTCTACTTAAGAAGAATTTAAATGTGAATAGTCCGCTTTGAATATAGTTAAATCATGGCATGACGATCCATCGGGCAACTATAGTTTGGTCTGGGTTAAAGCATCGAAAGTGAAACATTACTTAATAGAGAATTAGTAATGAAATTGCTATCACGATCAATTATTGTCAACTCAAAATCAAAATCTCTAGCTAAAGTAGAACGGTTAATAACTAATGTTACAACTGAACCAAGGACTTTTTTTTGGACTAACCAAGTTGAATATGAATAATATTGGAATTTTTGACCAATACCAAATTCCATATATCCTAAAATAATGTAGTTTCGACGAGGAGAACATGTGTAAATTATTGTTACTAAATGTATGCTTAGGGAAATGCGAAATTGGATTTTACCGAAAAGATATAAGCGCTGAATTCGACAAACTATCACACCACTAGCTAAAGTGACGTGTGAATATTAATATTTGAATTGTTCAAAACTAATCCTGACTTAATTCACACCTCTAAGTCTCACAATCGTATTTGTGAATTCACTATAAAACTACATGATTTAATTAATTTGTAAAATGTTATAAATTGAAAACTAATCAATATTTGACAAATATTAATTACTATTAGTTTATTTGATGTTTTGGGTATTATTAGTAATTATTTGAATACATATACAATAGATATATTTGCATATATCGATGTATGATAAATGTATAATTTTAGACTAGGCTTAAATGAGAATAATTAATTGAAAAGTTTTGGAAATTTTACACCATATAAATGACTACATAGGTTGACCATATAAGGGAAGAAAATTGGTTTAAGTAATTGAAAATTAAGGGGGAATTAATTAAGGAAGTTCTAAATTAAATGAATTGTAAAAGTTACATTTTCCCAATTAAAAAAATCTCCTAATTTAATTTTCTTCTATGTTTTCTTTCTTCTCTTCTCTTCAACCTATGGCCACATTTATCTCATCTCTTCATCTTCGGTTCATCGAACTCTTACAAAGTTGGGTGTTGATTTAAGAATCTAAGGAGGAATTTCCAAATCAAAGTGTCACTATTTTGCTAGATCTATAAGGTATGATTTAATTTTGATTTATATTTTTGGAGCCAATACACTTATCACAATTTTATATATACAATTATTGCCTCATCATAATTTATATTTAGTAATACAATTTAAACAACATGTTAAATGATATGATCTATTTTAATTTGATAAATTCAAAACAAAATTTATATACACATAAAGCTATGTTTTTCGTTACGAACTTATGTTTAAAATTACCAGAATAAAATTCTACAAATATTATATAATTAAATGTTTTCACCTGAAGTTTTAATCAATCCCAAAATATGAAGATTGTTGATAGCTGATCTAATTTTTGAGTATATATGTATGTATGTGTGTTTGTGTATGTATATTTGTATAAATTTGTAAATACATCAAAAAAGTTTAATGTAATATAGATGTATGTTTTTTAGTCTATTGGAAAATGTTTTGGCTTAATTGTAATGTGTATACATGTAACGATCCACCATTTTGACCATCGAAAGATGGCACAGAACACTACCACTGTGTTCCAATATCACGCATCAAATCGACAAAAGGGCAGATTGTTAGGGTAAATAAATAGAAAAGAACATAGAATAGAGAAAACAGAGTCTCACGGCGGAATCGACAACATATAATATAAGAAGGACAGTAGAAATTGTCACTCCAAACATAGCGAGTATATCAGAGTTAAAACAAACCTTATCAGCTGGACAGATATAAAATCCTGACCTTACAAATGCCGATAGGTATACTATATAATACAGCGGAAAATAAATTATAATGATAGGCGACTCTTCAGCTCCCCTCTATGATCTCCATAACACTAAAGCCAACCTGGGAAAAATACTCTGTCTGACCCGAGCATTATAATAAAATAACACCCGGTTCAGTCTAGAAATACCAACATGAATAACTCAAATAATAGGGAACTTATAAGGTTCTGTGAGACCACGCCGCTAACGCGGAACTGGTTTTCACCTCACAAGAATAACATCCATAAATACAAGAGCATAAATAAATATTAGAAAACATATCCAAATATGAATGAGCATAGATAATATTAAACCAGACTTGAAAGAATGGAAATAAACCAAGTAAAATCCAAACTGGTCAGAATGGATAGAACAAGGGAAATAGTCCAACTTGATTGAATGGACTAAATAAGGAAACAGTTCAACTTGATAGAATGGACTAAATAAGGTAACAGTCCAACTTGATAGAATGGACTAAATCAATACTTAAATGCTGTGATGAGGAGTTAGCTCTACTCGTGGTAATTTAAAGCTAAAACAGATTCAAGATTTTCGAATCAAACAAAGAAAAGAAAATTTCCAACAAATGACTAGGAAGGTGCACCCCCCTTGAAGTTTACCACTAGTAATATACTCCTGAGAAGCTCATATACTTCGTGACACTTCTCGGACAATACCAAGCCGGACCCCTCCAGACCTTACCGAGTATTCGAATATTTCCACATCTAAGTGCACAACCGAATCCAAACTAGATGAGATGTGAAAATACCCTAACGTGGCAACCCCACATCGCTTGTTTTCCTCTCGCGCTTTTGGTTTAGTCATTCCAACAAAGGATAGCAACGCCCAACGAAGCAATAAATCATCTTAGAATGACGTTAATAAAGTAGCTGAAGTAACCGATAGTTGAGATACCAACTATCTCGGATATTAAATGATCGTATATGGAAATTAAGTCTTGTATACTTATCACCACTCATTGAATTCAAACATGTACTTTTTCTTGGTTAACAATAATACCAGACAAGTCAAGGTAGTGTTACCTCAAAGTCATGTCCAACGATTATTCTTAACTTTTGAAATAGCGACAAGTTTACTTCTCCGATGTTTGGTGCTAATTTTACAAATAAATCATTTCCATATAAGTGATTTGCTTTACGAAAATGATTCATTTCCATAAACGAATCAAACTTTTTTTTAGAAAATGAACTGAACTTGTGCTTGATTTCCATATTTCCATATTGGTAAAATATTTTTAGAATTGGTTCCTGATTGTTAAAACGTTAAGAGAATAAGTTTTCTAAGAGCGCGACCTCGAAGGCCTAAACCAACATTAGACCGAACACCTAGAAGATTATCCAACTTAACATCCCAATAATCGAGTTCCAATTCCTTTTTATAACTTTAAAATAATATTAATTATCTCGAAAGATAATTAATCACATTTAAAATCTCTTTAAAATAAACAAATCCATTATCTTTAATAAAATAGATAATTATTTCCAAATACATATATAACATTGGAAAATTAACTTTAAAATATTAAATCAGTTTATTAACTTAAATCGGTTGATTAAAGAAATTTTATTATATTAGAAAATTTACTAAATCACTTTTATTAAATCGATTAATTAATTTTAAATATCATAAATTACAAAGATTAATCAAATTCAAATAGTCATTAGTTAAAAATGAGTAAGTCATCTCAAACATCATTTGTTAAAATGATAAGTAATTTTAAATCCAATTAATTAAAACAATTAATTGAGTTCAAATGACCATAAATAAATAGGATTAATTAAATTCAAACTTCATTAGTCAAACCGATAAATTAAAAACATCATTTATTAAAATGATTTATTTAATTATAAAACATCATTGCTTATAATGATTTAACTAAATTCCAAATATCATTAGTTAAAACAATTAACTAAATTTAAAACAATCATTAATTAAAATTATTAATTAAATTAAAATATCATTATTTAAAATGAATAATTACCTTTAAATATCATTAGTTAAAATGATTATTAATTTCAATTATCATTAATTAAAATAATTAATTAAACTCCATCATTATTAATTGAAATAATTAATTAAACTCAAATAATCATTGGTTAAAACGATTAATTAAGTACAAAACATCATTAGCAAAAATGATTAATTAAATCTAAAGATAAAACAATTTTAAAATATTATCTATTAAAATTGGTTAATTATTTTATAAATCATTAGTTAAAATGATTAATTAATTTAAATTATCATTAATCAAAATGATTAATGAATTTTAATATTCCGTTTAGCGGAAACACAAGCTCAAGTTCATATGACAGGGTTTTGGGGATGAAAGTTAATAAATGACGATATAGCACAATTGACCCGTCCGCCATTGGAAACACCACTTCCCGTTCGACTTGCATGTGTTAAGCATGCCGCTAGCGTTCATCCTGATCCAGGATCGAACTCTCCATGAGATTCATAGTTGCATTACTTATAGCTTCCTTGTTCGTAGACAAAGCTAATTTCGAATTTCTTTCATTCCCAGCATAACTTGGATCCGTGCACTTCATATTAGCCTGGAGTTCGCTCCCAGCAATATAGCCATCCCTACCCTATCACGTCAATCCCACAAGCCTCTTATCCACTCACGTTCGATCGCTGTGGGGAGCAAGTCAAAATAGAAAAACTCCTATTGGGTTTAGGGATAATCAGGCTCGAACTGATGACTTCCACCACGTCAAGGTGACACTCTACCGCTGAGTTATATCCCTTCCCGGCCCCATCGAGAAATAGAACTAACAAACCCTAAGGCAAACGTCGAGAAACTCAACACCACTATTCCTAAAAAACTTGGAGCCGGGCCTTCTTTTCGCACTATTATGGACAAATTCCTTTTCTTAGGAATACATACAAGAAAAAGAATAATGGTAACCCCGCCACTAACTACTTCATTTTCATTTATGAATTTCATAGTAATAGAAAATACATGTCCTACAGAGACAGAATTTGTAACTTGTTGCCCTCTTTCCTAGCAGCCAAAGATTGACCTCTGTGGAAAGACTGATTCATTCGGATCGACATCAGGGTCCAACTCCATTGCATTGCCAGAATCCATAACAACACTTAATAAATTAAATGAGATATCAGGATTTATTTTAATTAACCATTAATATAACAGCACAATGATGTAATTAAATAATTTTGGGTGAGAAACCCTTTTTGGGTCTCTCTACAAATTTTACCTGCAAAACAATGGTTATAGATAATATATAGATAATCATATGGGTTTATAACGATCAAATTAATATGTCATCCATTTTCCAAACGGAAATTCAACCCAACAATCAATCAAACAATTTAATTAACATCCAAGTAATCAATAAACGTTTTTAACATTATAGATATGATATAATAAAATTAAATGTGAGTTAAACTCACATTGATTTTCGTTTTCGCCAAAGAGTTCCGGTTTGGGCTAAAATCAAACGGCCATTCGTTTTTGCCTAAATTCCAACAAGCTCCAATCTCATTCAATCCAATTCCACCACGAAGATAATGTCTATACGAGTACATTGCAACTCACCGTGCTCGAATCCGACGTCGTATAAAATAATTGTTGAGTTTACAAGATTCAAAATTTAAATAGTATAATTATTTCTTAATTACATTCATTAACCATAATTATCTTGGCTTTAGCCTAAACATCTACGATCGATCAAAACAGGCCGCCACTCTCTCAACTTGATGCCATCACCTCAGGCCATCTCTGGCTGCTGCCTGCTTACCTCTTCTCCCCGTGACCACGACGAACTCCTTGACCCAAGACTCGCCACCTATAGTGGCCTATAGCTCGAGAATGAGCCTGAGAGACGCTGCCCTTCAACATCACTCCAGCACGGCCATAAGCGATTTCCATCCGCCGCCTCAATGTTGGAGGTAGACCTCTCCATCGTCGACCTAACGCGACTACTCTTGCCACCTATCTCCACTTGTGGCTGGAGAACGAAGCCAAGAAACCGAAACCCTAGCAGCCTCGTTCATTATGAGATCTACGCCACTTTGCCACCATCCACGACGATCCAACCGTTCAACATACTCCACTCACCACCATGAACAACTTTCATGTTGGGACCTAAGCCTAGTTTGGCCTCTAGCGGCTCCGACCAATCAAGGCTGTTGGATTTGGCTAACCTACGGTTTTAGTTTTGGGCTATAGAGAGAAGTGAGGGTCCTTATATAGGAATCCTATCTGGTACTATTCATGCCTTAAAAATTGACGAACTCCAAACGAGACGTGCCGCTTGGCGTTCTATATGTTATACCCCTATTTCGAGCACAATGGAACTAGTCTCGAGCCCTAATTCGATCGTATGCAGAAGATAGCTTCCGAAATTAATTTCTACATGTTTCGAACTCATACGACCAAACGATATGTCTGATTGCCATGAAATTTGACAGCGTAATATAATTCACTATTACGGTTCCAATGAAACTGATTTCGTCGAAATCCAAAATAGTGCCTGGAATGACCCTCTCTTCTCTGCCTTCATTTTGTAAGGATTTTTTTTAGAGATGATATATGTATATATCATTTATTAACAAATATATTTTTCCAGGGTCATTATTTTTCAATAAACAAACTTTATCCAGGATCAAAAATTTTTACTAATATAGATATATCAGTACAACCACAAAATATGCACACACATATGAAGATGCATGTGCCCCTCTGGTTTAATCAGGTTATGGCAAACAAGAGGTTACAGTGATTGATTAAATTTAATCAATCCCCACATAGCTTAATTTCATTTTTATTATTTAAGTAATGAAAATCTTATTCATATAGGTAATAGTATGGTTTTTATTCTTTGATAGCTTGCTGGATTCTCCATGAAATATGATTCAGAGAACCTAGATAATTATATTATGATTATATGTAAAATCAAGTGTATAATGTCTGTGCTTTGAAAATGATATAAGCTTATATCATTTCCTATGTTTGCTTTCTTATAATATCTACCTTATATGCAAACTCATGTCTGGGATATTCTCAAGTGAATCATCATATTCCAAAAGCTTGATTCCTTGATACTAAGGTACTAGACTAAATGAAATGCAGTCCGGGGTGAGTTTCCTCTCACCTGGATACTTAGCAAATAAAATATGGATTAAACAAACTCTCTACTCAGACATATTTCAGAAGGTCTTAAAGTGCATTTTGCCCAAAGCTTTAGTAAAGAGGGATTCAGATTTTATGTTAAAATTACTAAGGTACTGGTGTGACAGAGTCTGAGCAAATCATATCTGAACATGTAAATAATTTACTAATATGGATCTAACATCACTATCTTATAAAATCCCTACTAGTGATCTAACTTACAAAATTATAGCTAAAACTTTTCAACATTCCAGATAATAAAACTCAGATATTTTAAATACCAATTCCAAGTCAAATTCTCAAAATACTTAACCAAATATCCAACATCACTCTGTACTTAGTACAATGGAAATTTCTTTTTAAAATATCATACATGCAAATTTCATCTTGTAAGCTCTTATCTATCTAATTCTAGCATGCTATAATCTTCTTCTCAATGCTTTGCTTCTACTCCTATCTAGAGGCTGCTGTCCCTGAAAAAGCATTTGAAGCTGCCTCATTTTAAATGAGACACCCCAGATGCCATTAGCACACTAGGGTCAGACACATGTCTGGTATGAGAAAATTCACAAAAGCAATTAATTAATTAGGTTAAAATCAAGTTAAGTACATATACATAAAGTTCTGCCCTTTGGAAACAGGTAATACTTGTGTGCATGCTCTGTATCATTGTGCATGTGCATATTTTAATCTTTCTTTCCAAAGACTACATATATAAATATGGTACATACATTCAAGCATACAATTCAGTCATAGTCAAACAATCATTCACACCAACAGGAAAATAACCAATATGAGTTAAATCATTTTTTTTCCATCCTCATATTTCAATTCTGGGAAAAACTCTAGTTTCCACATCATATCAAATATTTTTCCCTTGGTATATTTATCTATCCTGGTCTCATCTGCAATTTTATGAATCAATGGACACACTGTAATGAACTAATTCACTCCATTACACAAAGATCTCAGGACTTGAACAAGCCATGTGTCAACTTGCATTACTCAAGAACACAAGTCATTCCTGCAGTAATCTTGACCCCATTTCCTAATCAAATTCTTAGGTACTTTCTTTTTTTTAATTTTTCAGAGCAAACACAATCAGTGAGTTATTTTACAAAAACAAGCATTCACCTCATAGCATTCCTTATCATTCTCATAATCAAACAGAGACAACCAAGCAATTTTAATATTGGAACTTATTAAAACATGTTCTTGTAATTTTAAAGAGATATAGACAACTAACATTGGTTTATGGTTCTATGGGAAGATTTTATTGCAAACATCTGTGCTTTAGTTAACTCAGATTGACCAAGCTTCCTAAATCACAAAATATATTTGTTGGGTGGATATTGTATATTTTCTTTGAATCAGGAGTATCAGCACATAGGCAAGCCTATTGCACTCCTAATTCCTTTTCATTTTAAGCCTCAGCACATATACATATGTATATTGCAGCCCATAAGTTTATCAATTCTTCTGGGATGAGCCAAAACCAACACTACTTGCTTATATCCAACATTTTATTTTTTTTTGGGTATTTATTTGTTTCTAACCAGTATCATATTAAAAAGAGATCTGGGTTTCAAAGATACATATGTATGCATGCAGATCATATTTAGAATATTCACAAAATAAAACAACCAGAACAACCATTTAGCATTAAAGCATCCTTAACTTATGAAGAACAATCACATATACTTTTAAGAAAAATTCATTTATAACCGGCTACCTTCATTAGGACTTAGTGCCTTAAGTTGTTGAGTGAGTTTTCTCACCTAGCTCTCTTCTCTGCTTCCTTAATTAATTGATGAACTTCTGCCTTTAGCCTCAAGCTCTTTTCCTTCCCTTGCCTTATGATTTCTATGGTGTTGTTTTTTTTTTCAAAGTTCTTTTCTGAGACCGAGAGGAGGCTGCTGCATATACATGTATATATACAGGGTCCTCCTTAGGGTTTTGGGTATTGGCTAAAGCCATTTTTGCCCACCAGAAAAATTATGTTATCTGTATTTTATTTGAACCCAAAATTCTACCCTTCCCGGCTTAATTTAGGTGAAGAGAAAAGTGGTTATATTCTTTTTGGTTAATTTCAGAAATTTGCTTTTCAGAAAATACTTTTTCCTTTATCTACAATCATGCTAAAAATGTGACTTGATTTTGTTATTTATCAAACTCTCTTCCTAATTCTGCCTATACCAAGCATTTCCCTGTTTTGTCTTATTTTTCCTATTTTTAGCTTTCATGTAAATGGTATGTACCTCCTTTATTTATTTACAAGAGGACTACTCCTTTTTATATCCTCATTTTTCTTTCTTTCTGCCTATATACTAAAATATGTCTGTATATTTTATTTTTACTAATTTGAACTCTAGTATTTTATTAACATATATATATAAGTCTTACTAAAATAATTAGTACACCTATATATATATTTATACATCATTCTGTATTGACACACACATGCACATGTACACTCAAAAATATTCAGTAGCATCCATATATGTATAT
The DNA here is from genome assembly GCA_030737815.1 of Allium fistulosum. Taxonomy (NCBI): domain Eukaryota; kingdom Viridiplantae; phylum Streptophyta; class Magnoliopsida; order Asparagales; family Amaryllidaceae; genus Allium; species Allium fistulosum. The sequence continues at coordinate 628,909,523 of CM060903.1, read as the reverse complement.
TTACTTATGCATACAGCTTTTAAGGATTTAATCTATATATATATATATATATATATTCCCATACATATCAATATGTATTTATTCTTAGAGTTTAGGGATTTTAGCTTTAGTTCATGTGCATTTCCTATGCACACATGTACACACATACTGATACACTATCAAGCTATATCAATCCCCTTTCAAAATTTATTTAAAAATTATTTTGAATTAATTTATATTTTTCAGAATAAATTTCTAAAATCTTGGGTTATTACATACACCCCTCCTTTTAGAAATTGTGTCCCACAATTTTCCTAAGCTTAAAATGAATTTTAAACTTAATTCAGAGAACAAGTACATTCTCAACCAAATAGATTTTTAGTTCTATAATAACTAAAAATATATGCATCTAAAACAATCAAAAATCAGAATTACCTTTAATCTGAAAATAGCTTAGGATAATTCATCCTAACTTTGTCTTCTAATTCCCATGTGCAATCACTAGGATCAAGACTCCACTGTACCTTTACAAGTTTCAGAGATTTATTCCTCAACTTCTTCACATCTTTTGCCAAAATTCCCATTGGATCCTTTTCATAAATCAAATTAGGATTTATCTGCACTTGGGTTGGGGTCTCAAGAATTTCTGCCTTGTCATGGACCCATCTTCTCAATTGTGATACATGAAAAACATCATGTATACCTTGCATGTTTTCTGATAATTCCAACTTATATGCCAAGGGACCAATTCTTTCCAGAATTTTGTATGGTCCAATATATCTTGGGGTTAACTTGCCTTGTTTCCCAAACCTCAGCACATTTTTCATAGGTGAGATTTTGATGAAAACAAAATTTCCCACTTCATATTCTACCTGCATCCTTCTCATATCTGCAAATTTCTTTTGCCTATCTTGTGTTGCTGCCATTCTTCTTCTTATCAACTCAATTTTCTCCTTAGTTTCTTGTATGTACTCAGGTCCTAAAATAGATCTTTCTCCTGCTTCTACCCAACAAACAGGTGACAAACAAGGCTTACCATATAAGGCTTCAAATGGAGCCATTCCTATGGTGCTTTGATAGCTGTTGTTGTATGTAAATTCGACTAGATGAAGATAATCTTCCCAGTTGCCCCCAAAATCGAGTATACATGCTCTCAACATGTCCTCCAAAACTTTGTTTACTACCTCAGTCTGCCCATCTGATTGAGGATGGTAGGCAGTACTTAAACATAGTTCACTTCCCATTGCTTCTTGAAAGCTTCTCCAGAATTTTGAGGTGAAGATGGTATCCCTATCACTCACAATGGTTTTGGGAATGCCATGTAACTTTACCACTTCCTTTATAAAAATTTGAGCTAATTTTGGTGCTGTCCTTTCTGACTTGACTGGGATGAAGTGTGCTACCTTGGTTAGCCTATCAACTATCACCCATATGCTTGTATTGCCTCTCTTAGATCTAGGCAGTCCATCTATGAAGTCCATAGATATGTCTTCCCACTTCCACTGTGGTACACTAAGAGGCTGCATCAACCCTGATGGCCTTTGGGTTTCAGCCTTGACTTGTTGGCAAGTCATACATTTGGCAATGTATTTAGCTACATCAGATTTCATCCCCTTCCACCAGAAGTCTCTTTTCAAATTTTGGTACATTTTTGTGTTGCCTGGGTGTATGGAGTATTTACTTCTGTGATATTCATTCAATATCTCTTTCTTCAATTCTGTGTCCTCTGGTACACACATCCTATTTTGGTATCTCATATAACCATTTTTGTCAATATGGTGATTCATCACTTCTTCCCCTTTTAAGAGGAGCATTTTCCTCTCCAATAAATTTGTATCATGTTCTTGCATTTTTCCTACCTTCAGAATTAAATCTGATTGAAGTGTCATTAAGCTTAACTTCCCTTTATCTTCTTGTGCACCATGCATCTGCTCATCCATGTGCACACAACCATTCTCCCCAATTTCTAACTCAGTTAGCAAAGACAAGTCCTTAAATTCTTCTATCATCATCATAGCCAATTTAGCATGCTGTCTACTTAGAGCATCTACAACTTTGTTTGCTTTGCCTGGTGTATAGAGTATGTCAAAGTCATAGGCAGCTAAGAATTCCACCCATCTATGTTGCCTCATGTTCAAATCTTTTTGTGAAAATAAATATTTTAGATACTTGTGGTCAGTGTAAAGTTCAAACTTAGTGCCTAACAAATAATGTCTCTAAAGTTTCAAAGCATAGATCATAGCTGCTAATTCAAGGTCATGTGTGGCATACCTTACTTCATGGGGTTTAAGTTGTCTGGATGCATATGCAATGACTTGGCCTTTTTGCATCAACACTGCACCCAAGCCAAATCCACTAGCATCAGTGTATACAACTAATTCTTCATTTCCATGAGGTACCTTTAAAATTGGAGCATTCACCAATGCCTCCTTCAACTGTTCAAAAGACTTTTCACATTTTTCTGACCAAACAAAAGCTTGGTTCTTCCTGGTTAGGTTAGTGAGTGGTATAGAAATTTTTGAAAAATCTTTTATAAATCTCCTATAATACCCTGCCATCCCCATAAATGACCTTACTTCACTCACAGTGCTTGGCCTCTTCCATGCTTGAATAGCCACTACTTTATTGGGGTTTACAGAAATTCCTTGGGCAGATATAACATGGCCCAGAAAATGCACTTCCTCTTTCCAAAATTCACATTTTGAGTATTTTGCCTTTAAGTCTTTTTCCCTTAGTCTAGACAAAACCATGTGCAGATGATTTTCATGCTCTTCCATTGTTTTGGAATAAATTAAAATGTCATCTATAAAAATAAGCACAAACTTGTCTAAATAATCTCTAAAGGTTCTGTTCATTAAATCTACAAAGTATGATGGTGCATTGGTCAAGCCAAATGGCATAACCAAAAATTCATACAACCCATATCTAGTGTTAAAGGCAGTGTACTTGATGCTTGATTCTTCCACCTTCATTTGATGAAAACCAGATGCTAAATCTAGTCTAGAAAATACTTTTGCTCCAGCCAATTGATCAAAAAGATCATCTATTCTTGGCAGTGGGTATTTATTTTTAATGGTTACCTTGTTTAATTCCCTATAATCTATGCAGAGTCTCAAAGTACCATCTTGTTTCTTAACAAACACCACTGGTGCTCCCCAGCAAGAATTACTGGGTCTTATAAAACCCTTATTTTCTAACTCCTCTAATTGTTTCTTTAATTCTTTTAGTTCATTTGGCCCCATCCTTGTTGGCTTTTTAATCACTGGGCTTGCTCCTGGAACTAAATGAATTTGGAATTCCACTGGCCTATGGTTTGGAACACCATTAACCTCCTCAAAAACATCCAAGTATTCATTGACTATGGGAATTTCCTCAATAATATGTTTACTGGAATCTTTACCCAAATCAATCAAATGACACAATTTTCTTCCTTTGGACACTTCACACAAAATTGTGATCCTCTGGCTTCCATGGTTTTGCAATGATATGGTGGATGAGTCTAAGTTAATTATGGCCTTGAATTGCCTTAACCAGTCTACTCCCAAAATAACACCTATATTTGGGTAATTTAAAACATATAAATTGGAAATAAAAGTATCTCCTCCTATGTTTAATCCCACATCCACACAGATTGTTTAAAACACTAGAACTTCCCAGTGGACTTTGTATATGTAAAGGGGTTTCAACCAATATGCAACTTAATTTCAGCATTTTAACTAATTCATAGGAAATTAAAGAATGAGTTGCTCCTGTATCATATACTACTGCTATGGGTACATTACAAATAAATAGTGTACCTTCCACTTGACTGTGCTTCTCAGCATTGATCTCCACTGTTTTGCCTTTTTCTTCCAAGTTTGCTAATTTTCCTTGCTGCCAATTCTCAGGACAATTTCTTTTCATGTGCCCTTCTTTCCCACATAAATAACACTTGAAAGCTCCTCCTTTCAATTCTGGACATCTTGGTTTGATATGTCCTTCTTTTCCACACTGATGGCACACAATCTTCTTGGTTTCCTTAGCTTTGACATCTCCAGTGCCTTTGTTACTGGCCTCTTCCTTTTTCTTATCATAAGGGTGATACCTCCCCTTACCTTTCTTGGTGTTATTGTTCTTAAAATTTCTGAACTTCTCCCTTTCCTTGTCATGCTGCTCCAACCTCAAAGCTAAGTCTATCACATGGTCAAAAGTCCTGTCAGCATAGGGTAACATGGCTCTGCTAAGTCCTGGGTTCAAACCTTTTATGTACCTATCATTTTTGGATGCCTCATCTGCCACAAGCATTGCTTCATATGTGGAAAGCCCCTCAAACTTTTGAGTGTACTCTGTTATAGTCATGGTTCCTTGTCTAAGTCTAATAAATTCTTCTAGTAAGGTGGTCTTAGCTGATGCTGGTACAAACCTTGCTTCCAACATCTCCTTAAATTGATTCCAAGTTATTTCATTCTCATTTCTTCCTGCAATGATTACTTCCCACCAGCTTAAAGCTACTCCTTTTAGCTGTCTTGAAGCCACTTGCCTCTTTCTTTGATCATCAAGTTGCATGTCATTGAAAATTCTTTCCAATGTTCTCAACCATGTTTGAATTTCCATAATACCCTCTGTCCCTTCAAAGCTTTTGCCTCCTAAATGAGTATATGTCTTAAGTAATTTTGAGAGTTCTTCATAGGGATTTTCTTGCCTTTGTCCTGCCCCATCCCTAAATGCTCTCACTAAGTCTTGCAGATTGACCATTGGTGGTGCATGGGAAGATCCTGCTCCTTGATTTGGTGGTCTTCCTACCATAATTTGCTAACAATAATTTACATAGCTGGTTAGTTTGATTGGTAATTTTATTATTTCAGTGGTTTTTTTTTTCACACTGAAAACATTGATATATATATATTTAGTTCCTTTAAATTTTATTTCTATCTAAGAACTTGATCTTTACTTCTACTATGTTGAATAACATAGCTCTGATACCAAATGGAATGACCCTCTCTTCTCTGCCTTCATTTTGTAAGGATTTTTTTTTAGAGATGATATATGTATATATCATTTATTAATAAATATATTTTTCCAGGGTCATTTTTTTTCAATAAACAAACTTTATCCAGGATCAAATTTTTTTACTAATATAGATATATCAGTACAACCACAAAATATGCACACACATATGAAGATGCATGTGCCCCTCTGGTTTAATCAGGTTATGGCAAACAAGAGGTTACAGTGATTGATTAAATTTAATCAATCCCCACATAGCTTAATTTCATTTTTATTATTTAAGTAATGAAAATCTTATTCATATAGGTAATAGTATGGTTTTTATTCTTTGATAGCTTGATGGATTCTCCATGAAATATGATTCAGAGAACCAAGATAATTATATTATGATTATATGTAAAATCAAGTGTATAGTGTCTGTGCTTTGAAAATGATATAAGCTTATATCATTTCCTATGTTTGCTTTCTTATAATATCTACCTTATATGCAAACTCATGTCTGGGATATTCTCAAGTGAATCATCATATTCCAAAAGCTTGATTCCTTGATACTAAGGTACTAGACTAAATGAAATGCAGTCCGGGGTGAGTTTCCTCTCACCTGGATACTTAGCAAATAAAATATGGATTAAACAGACTCTCTACTCAGACATATTTCAGAAGGTCTTAAAGTGCATTTTGCCCAAAGCTTTAGTAAAGAGGGATTCAGATTTTATGTTAAAATTACTAAGGTACTGGTGTGACAGAGTCTGAGCAAATCATATCTGAACATGTAAATAATTTACTAATATGGATCTAACATCACTATCTTATAAAATCCCTACTAGTGATCTAACTTACAAAATTATAGCTAAAACTTTTCAACATTCCAGATAATAAAACTCAGATATTTTAAATACCAATTCCAAATCAAATTCTCAAAATACTTAACCAAATATCCAACATCACTCTGTACTTAGTACAATGGAAATTTCTTTTTAAAATATCATACATGCAAATTTCATCTTGTAAGCTCTTATCTATCTAATTCTAGCATGCTATAATCTTCTTCTCAATGCTTTGCTTCTACTCCTATCTAGAGGCTGCTGTCCCTGAAAAAGCATTTGAAGCTGCCTCATTTTAAATGAGACACCCCAGATGCCATTAGCACACTAGGGTCAGACACATGTCTGGTATGAGAAAATTCACAAAAGCAATTAATTAATTAGGTTAAAATCAAGTTAAGTACATATACATAAAGTTCTGCCCTTTGGAAACAGGTAATACTTGTGTGCATGCTCTGTATCATTGTGCATGTGCATATTTTAATCTTTCTTTCCAAAGACTACATATATAAATATGGTACATACATTCAAGCATACAATTTAGTCATAGTCAAACAATCATTCACACCAACAGGAAAATAACCAATATGAGTTAAATCATTTTTTTTCCATCCTCATATTTCAATTCTGGGAAAAACTCTAGTTTCCACATCATATCAAATATTTTTCCCTTGGTATATTTATCTATCCTGGTCTCATCTGCAATTTTATGAATCAATGGACACACTGTACTGAACTAATTCACTCCATTACACAAAGATCTCAGGACTTGAACAAGCCATGTGTCAACTTGCATTACTCAAGAACACAATTCATTCCTGCAGTAATCTTGACCCCATTTCCTAATCAAATTCTTAGGTACTTTCTTTTTTTAAATTTTTCAGAGCAAACCCAATCAGTGAGTTATTTTACAAAAACAAGCATTCACCTCATAGCATTCCTTATCATTCTCATAATCAAACAGAGAAAACCAAGCAATTTTAATATTGGAACTTATTAAAACATGTTCTTGCAATTTTAAAGAGATATAGACAACTAACATTGGTTTATGGTTCTATGGGAAGATTTTATTGCAAACATCTGTGCTTTAGTTAACTCAGATTGACCAAGCTTCCTAAATCACAAAATATATTTGCTGGGTGGATATTGTATATTTTCTTTGAATCAGGAGTATCAGCACATAGGCAAGCCTATTGCACTCCTAATTAATTTTCATTTTAAGCCTCAGCACATATACATATGTATATTGCAGCCCATAAGTTTATCAATTCTTCTGGGTTGAGCCAAAACCAACACTACTTGCTTATATCCAACATTTTATTTTTTTCTGGGTATTTATTTGTTTCTAACCAGTATCATATTAAAAAGAGATCTGGGTTTCAAAGATACATATGTATGCATGCAGATCATATTTAGAATATTCACAAAATATAACAACCAGAACAACCATTTAGCATTAAAGCATCCTTAACTTATGAAGAACAATCACATATACTTTTAAGAAAAATTCATTTATAACTGGCTGCCTTCATTAGGACTTAGTGCCTTAAGTTGTTGAGTGAGTTTTCTCACCTAGCTCTCTTCTCTGCTTCCTTAATTAATTGATGAACTTCTGTCTTTAGCCTCAAACTCTTTTCCTTCCCTTGCCTTATGATTTCTATGGTGTTGTTTTTTTTTCAAAGTTCTTTTCTGAGAAGGAGAGGAAGCTGCTGCATATACATGTATATATACAGGGTCCTCCTTAGGGTTTTGGGTATTGGCTAAAGCCATTTTTGCCCACCAGAAAAATTATGTTATCTGTATTTTATTTGAACCCAAAATTCTACCCTTCCCGGCTTAATTTAGGTGAAGAGAAAAGTGGTTATATTCTTTTTGGTTAATTTCAGAATTTTGCTTTTCAAAAAATACTTTTTCCTTTATCTACAATCATGCTAAAAATGTGACTTGATTTTGTTATTTATCAAATACTCTTCCTAATTCTGCCTATACCAAGCATTTCCCTGTTTTGTCTTATTTTTCCTATTTTTAACTTTCATGTAAATGGTATGTACCTCCTTTATTTATTTACAAGAGGACTACTCCTTTTTATATCCTCATTTTTCTTTCTTTCTGCCTATATACTAAAATATGTCTGTATATTTTATTTTTACTAATTTGAACTCTAGTATTTTATTAACATATATATATAAGTCTTACTGAAATAATTAGTACACCTATATATATATTAATACATCATTCTGTATTGACACACACATGCACATGTACACTCAAAAATATTCAGTAGCATCCATATATGTATATTTACTTATGCATACAGCTTTTAAGGATTTAATCTATATATATATATATATATATATTCCCATACATATCAATATGTATTTATTCTTAGAGTTTAGGGATTTTAGCTTTAGTTCATGTGCATTTCCTGTGCACACATGTACACACATACTGATACACTATCAAGCTATATCAATCCCCTTTCAAAATTTATTTAAAAATTATTTTGAATTAATTTATATTTTTCAGAATAAATTTCTAAAATCTTGGGTCATTACAGTGCCCCAAAAGGTAATTTCACATATTTAAATATCGTTTTATATTTAATTATCGATACATATTTGATCTATTTATATTTGTAAATAAATATTACAAATTGAATTCACCAATATTCTTTAATAATTAAAAGGAGTTAAATAAAATCATTATATCCATTTAATTAACATTTAATTCAAAATTCAAATATTTAATTATTCCCTATATTTGAATTATAAGTTATTAAATTCTAAAATTCACTTATTTAAATATTTAAAATTAATTAAATATTTAATAATCAAATGACCAGAATTCTAGATTTTTACAATACATGTGTGTGCATGTGCACATTATGTATATATATTTATATTTTATATTGCTAAGGTATGTATTTTAAAAATAATTTTATCCACAAATTTATTTCACATTGAACAATTTAAATTAAGGCGTATGTATATATGTATGTATGTATACAGGGAAGGGCTCGGTTACACCTCTCTTCGCTACACCTCGTGTACACCTCTATTCTTTTTCAATCCACATGGTTTGAAATCAAATAGAAATTTATTGACAAGTTCTTACATAACTCAAGTGCATCTCTACAAAATTTGGCTTAATTTGAATGACCCTAACTTGCTCAAAATCATCATTTAAATAATAGTTAAAATAAGCGTTTTAGCGGTTGATATTCAACTTAACGTATTGAACATGTTAGGAGTTTCAAAATGATCTCAATTTTTATGGACATCCTTAAAGTTTCATTTTGTTTAGAATAATGTAACACCGAATACCATAGAGGTGTAGCGAATCTTTACCCCCTTTATATATATATATATATCACTTACCATAACTAAATAACTAGATATTGAATATTATATATATACAATATATATGTATATATAATTTTTGAAATTTTATTTAATATTAAATAAATGTGCCTTTGCAAAATACTTCATAATATTTTAACTAAGTCTTAAATTTACAAATTTGAATTTTTAAACAAAATATCTAATTTGACTTTATAAGAAAATATTAAAATTTTAAATCATGATCTGAGATAGTCATTTAAAATTGAAAATACCTTATATTTGAATTAATAAAATTATTATAAAATAATTGTATTAAAAATAACTTAATATATGTGGTCGAAAATAATTTTAATATTAATTTAGTAAAATTTGTATATATACTCAATATTTCTGAATAAATAAATATATATATATATAATTCGTCCTTATAATTTTTGCAATTGTCTCAAGTTATTTAAACATATATATATAATTGTATTTAATTTAAATATATACATAGATATATTATAAAATATATGTGTTAATTAAAATATTATGGTAATAGTAAAGTTCTGGTAAAATCAGTAACCATTTCATTTAATTTCTCTTTATATTAATTAAGTCTCTAACAAAGGTAATTTTCTACCTTACCATTTAATTCATATCACTCATGAAAATCATGAGAAAATTCCCAAAAATTCATAAAAAATTGAAAACACCCAGTAAATACTCTGTGACGACCCGCCTTTCTCTCCACAGAAAGACGTATCATCATTAAGAAAGAAAGGGATAGAAAAGAGAAAAGATAGGAAAGAAAGAACTAAACAATATCAGAATCTCACAGCGGAACGAATAAATTATATTAATCACATATTCTATTACATAATATACAACATCCATCAGAGTTACACAGCTTATACATCACATACTAGACAGTTATAACACCTGTCTAGTCAATACAACTCAAATACAATACAGAGATACCAACACAGCGGAAAACTATATATCTACAAACGCTGAAGCCTCCTATTCCAATTCTCCTCCAGAATTCGTCAAATCTAACCTGAATCCCTTGGTTACTCGTAAAAATTTGAGTACCCAAGAGTTTAATAAAACAGAAAATAAACTCCGGGTCAGACATGGGTCTGGTGTGAGTAACAGGTTGAAGTTGCTTAACTTTGAAAACCTTTGAAAACAAAAGGTGTCTCGTAAGACTTCCCGCACATAAACACGGAAAAGTTTTTACCTTACGATAACCAAAACATTTGATAGGAAATCCAGTGATATTATAATAGGGTCTAGGGTTTTCAAGTAAAATACAGAAATAGCTGGAATGCTTACATCTCACGTTCCAACATAGTTAGGCACAATCAATACGTACATCACTTATTGGAGATTGGATTCCATACAGTGGCAGGGCTACTGGGGTACCGCCCATCATAGTGCGTGGCCTAGATCAACGTACCGAGGATCACTCCCAATCCCCTGCAACACAAAGCCGGAACCATCCCTTACTGGATAATCACGAACAAGACAACCCCGGCAGTTGTTGTAATCAACTGCCCACACAGCCGAAATAATAAGAAGGAACCTCTAGACAGGGGAAATCTTGTCCTACTTGGGTGCTACCCACTTAACTTTGCTGCACCTCCCCTGTTTTAGCCATTCCCGGTTGATGAGGCTTGAGGCTACGATTACCTTATCAGAACACATCACTTAGAATGCTCATTGTCCACCTGACGATGTTCTGAAAGCATTCAATCCATACAAGTTCATTCCGGGTTCGAACGAAACCGAAGGCATCATCTCGTTACACTCATTTTGGAATCACCCTCAGAGTTAACGACAACAACCCTTGCACTCTGAATCTTCATCTTCACTTGAGATTCACGACCTATCGTTTAATTTGGATCGATGTGGTTTTCGGACATCCAAATTTGGAAACCCGATCACGGTCTCATCGAAATCCAAAACGTCGTCTTTTAAGGTCAAGTTGTTTTAAAGTTAAAACAATTCAATTCTATTATCCATATTCACACAGATAGATAATTTACATATTCATAGATATATAATCCATATCATCACAATTCAACCAAAGCATCTCCTATCACAAATCAGCACAGATAGAGATATCAAACAATCCAAGGCATTTCAATATCATTTAACCATCCATAAGCAATCATACTATCACTAATTAATTTAATTATCTCTAATGAATTAAATTAATTACTTCAATTACTTTTAAATCCTGCTTACTTAATCATATTAAACCAATTAATTAATCATACTCTAAGTATTTAATCATCCTTGATTAATTATCCTTTAATTAATTTAAGTAACTAATTCTTAATTAATTTCATAAATTAATTATACTCAACCATTACAGTAATTAACCTTTAATTACTTCATTAATTAATTAATTACAATTAATTACATTAATCCTTAATTAATTACATTAATTAATTATTCTATAATCACTTTATTTATTAATTATCCTTTAATTAATTTATCCTTAATTACATCATTAATTATATTAATTAATGATCCCTAATTACTTCTTTAATTAATTATTAATCATATTTAATAATTAATCTTTAATTAATCTTTATTTATTAATCAACCTTGATAAATCACATTCTGTAATTAACTACTCTTAATTACTTCATTAAATAAATTAATTACTCCTTAGTTAATTATCTTTAATTAATGCCTTGATTAATTACAAAAAGTAATTAAACTTAAATTACTTCCATTAAATAATCACCCTTCAATTAATTACATCCAGTAATTACCCATTAATTACTTCACTAAGTAATTACACTTTATTAGTTACATTAAGTAATTACACTTATCAAATCATCAAGTGATTATCTTATATTAATTAAACTTAATTAATTAACTTAAACCAATCTCATTAAACTTAGTTAATTACAATGAGTAATTAATCCCTTAATTACTTTCATTAAGTAATTATACTTAAACAATTCCACAAATGATTATCCTTAATTAATTAATCTAATTAATTATCAAAATTTATTCACATTAGTTAATTAATTATTAATCCCAAGTTAATGATCTTCATTAACTATTAACAATTCTTTAATTACTTTTCTTAAGTAATTAAACTTTAATTAACCATTATTAATTACAAATTAATAAATTCTTAATTACCAAGTTAAACAACTTAACCGTTTTTCTTAGCCCATAACCCACAAAACCCCGAGCCAAAACTCACAAATCTTCGAGCATCTCACGCAAATGACTCGAGAAAAACTCGAGTACCCTTCTTCTCTGATCCCAAACTTCACCAGATACAAAAATGCACCGTGCATATGCACTAACCAACTACCTTCCTCCGATCATCCATGACTCCTCTCGCATGTCGACGATCCTCCCTACACCAGATCCCGATCATCAAAACTCCGATTCTAACTCAAATTCAGATTCGAGCCATCCTGAGCAAAACTGGAGCAAACCCAGCCTGGAAAAAAACCCTCGAACTTACTCCTCCGACCACCGGAGCACCTGAGCTTCCAGCCATGCCTTCGCCAGCCTCCCCGCTACCAATTCCTAGAGTTTGGTGGAACTCGATCCACCATAGATGCTGAGATGATCACAAACTCCTGACCTTGTCAAAACTAGGGTTACAGACTAACCCGATCACCCACCGCCACTACAACAACTTATACACCTATCTGACATTTTGCCACATTCTCCAATCATCCCTCTACCACCAGAGAAGACCACGACCTCCCCGAGCAACTAGATCGCCAGAAACACCCAATATTCAAAATCTAAACAAACTCGAACTGCTCGTTCGATCCACTACTAAAAATTGTGATTTCATTTTTAAAAATCAATATTTTGGTTAAGGATTCAGATCATATGCCTGAATCAATGAATTAGGATGTTTGAATTTTTAACATAACTTAAGTTTGCCTGTTCTTTTGGTTTTCTAGAGCAATTTCAAATATATTTTAACTTAAATAAATTTCTAAACCTTAATCTATGATGAAACAAACAAACTTTGTTTAGAACCTAAGTCCTAATAGAGATTAGATCAAGAGAAAATTAAATTTTGATCAAAAACTTAAGCTTGAAACTAAGGACAGAGATGTCACATGAATATCAGTCGGGCACACATCTATACATCCATATACATACAGAAAATTCACCAATATATATACACCCAAAACATACTTATTTCTAGCAACCCACATGCAAACGGATATTCAATTACTTCAGCTTTTAGAAAAGATGTTACTCACCAGAAATTAGTTGAACAGAGCTTTAAACTGAGTTGTTTTGAAAACTTGAATTGGTTCGGATTTTGAAACTTGAATGCTGATCTTTTGAAAATTAAAGCTTTGATGATATAAGTTGAAGATTTGATAAACTGTTGTTTACTTTGCTTCAGATCAGGTATGATTGCTTTTGAATTTCTGGTTGAAGAAAAGTTACAGGCTTTTGTTCTTGATTTTGAAAATCGTTTACAGGTTATTGATTTTGATTAACCTCTGGTTTGAGGAATGTTTGATTATCAGATTTGTTTTGAGAATTTGTTACAACTGAAGTTTCTCTTCGTTTGAAAAGAAAATAGAAAGAAATGAAGAGAAGAAATGCATATGTTTATATATAAGTAAATTTGTGATTTATAAAAATAAAAGAAAATGAAAATAAATAAGGACACTTGTACAATTTATTAACATTTGTCATCATAAGTTGATTATTAATTTACACTTATTATATGAAGCCTTAATATATTAACACTTGTCCATTTAAGTATTTTCTATTTATTTTAAATGTTAATAAAAGCTTTTAACTTAATTTATTAATTTACAAATACTTATTTATATACATAGATAACTTTTAAAGAAATAAAACCAATTATATTTATAAATAAAAGCTTATACAAATATCTATAAAATCCAAACATTTTTAAAATATCTATCTTTTGAATTTCGAAACTTTAAATTCAAATTCAAATTAAATTCAAAAATCCAATTTAAAATCAACTTATATATATATAACTACACATTCAATTTGAAATAACAATTCTATTTTATTAAAATCTATTTATATCTATATATAAAATAATTCATTAATAGTATTGTTTGAAAATAACAATTTGTCACATTTAAATAATTTATAAAGAAGATTATCACCTTTTAAATTGCTTGAAATTCCGGGATATCACATACTCAAGTCAAAATATTAATTTTAAATATTTAAAAACATTATTTAAAATTAGAAATTGCTTGCTTTCACCTTAGAAAATTCATAATACTTAATTTACTCCTGCGAAAAATTTGAAACTAAATCCATCTCTAAATTTACATTATAAACATTTAAATTTGTTTGAAGGTGATTAGCCTAAGTTTCACTTTTAACTTTTAAATAAATATACTAAACAATTACATATTTATTCATAAACAATATAATGTATGTATGTATGAATGAATGTACGGAAATTTATTTTTTAATGGCCGAACATATAATATTAAAGAGTTTAGATGACATGTTTAAATATATGATCAAGAAGTTACCTTACATATACTATATCTATGTATATTATCTCCATTTATTTCTCCATTTAGTCCAAACACATTTAATCACTCCTTTTCCTAGATAGGGTGACCCATAGATGTTAAATAATATCTATATATTATTTAATTTATGGCTTAAATATATCTACAATATATATAATAAATACTACCCTAATTAATTAATTAATTAATTACCCATTCAAATTAATTTGAATATTATATAACAATTATATACTTATTAGTCACTTAATTTTGGTAATTAAATTAAATAAATTATATATGACAATTATACATTTATATATAATTCATTATCATCATATACTATTATATTATAGCATTTAGGTCCAATGCTATAATTCACTGTTATGTGACTCATAGGTGTGACTTCGGTCTTTAGTTAATAGTTAAACTATTTAAATATAAAAGTTTGTGTGAACTCTACTTAAGCACAGTAAAGGTCATGAAGTCATACGTTTATTGATCACCTAGGTGAAGTCCTACTTTGTAATCATTTTAAAGTTGCACCCTTATGTAATGATATTTGTGCCTGTTTCATCTCCTCATCAAAACTATATCACTTCGATAACTATAGTTAGGTCATTGACCAAAATGCTAAAAATGTCCTTATTGTGGAGTTGATCTCCAAAGTTACTTAGTTCAATCAATAACAATTATCAACTAAGAAAATTTACTCTGGCCACGGATTTCTAACTTCGAGTTAAAATCCAATTACACTGACACTAACCTTCTATATCGAAGGAGATAAAGTCTCTCTTGAGTGTTATTTCACTTCAAATGTCTAAGTCCTTACCCAACAATGGTCTTTACCCAAGGTCTTATCATGTAATTCAACATCATCAAAGTAGGGCATCGATATAAAAGATCCATGTAATCTCAAGTCAAAAGATCGTTGAAAATCGTCATGGGAAATTCTCTATTTTGACTTAGATATAACTAACCCATAGAAGACTCTTGATGGGTCATTTGGTAGTTAATCCATAACAACTGAAAGTACATAAGCTCTTGGAGTCCCCAACGGTCTTGAGTAAATCACCATCCATCACTTAAAGAGCATTACATACACTGATCTCATGTGAATTGATATCCCTTTCTTAAATCACCTATAGGAATATTATAGGATAAGTATTTATTTATATACACACAATTTAATACTCATAATTACAAACACATTCATAAGTTAACCGGTTAAATGCTTATTCCTAGGAATTTCATATTGTATGTACTAATGTAATTTTCAACATTTAATACACACACATGTATGTATGTGTGTGTATGTATTCATGTATGTTTTCAAATACAATAGAAAGAGAAACCAGAAGAACATACTTTCATTTTGAACAATAGTACATAAGAGTTAAGTGTACGATTATATATTCATAATTACATAATTTCCCCTATGGCATTACCTCTACTCTATCAGCTACATCCTCCTTAAAGGAATTTTGCTTACAAAATTCCAATACAAAAAAGAATAATGTAACTAATAAAATAACATAACCAACAAGGCATACATGAGACAAAAGCATAGTGAACATAACCATAAACATATTAAATCCTAGACTAAATATATCATGCATACCACTAAGAAAATAATAATCAAATAATAAACTGTTAGAACCAGAGGATTGGCTTTGATGATAATAACCGAATAAATATTGGTACTAATGGTTTTCTGAGTTTATGTATGATATAATATAGGATATATAAGGCAATACTGTAATGACCCATATTTTTAAATGCTACGTTTTAATGGATTAGGACTCAGGATTAGGACTCAAGACCTTTTCCACTGAGTCCTGAATATTAATTTAGAAGAGTTTTGAGTATAACATTGATTTATTCGATGTCACATCCATTCGTGAATTTATTTGTAGTGATATGTATTGTACGCATATAAGTGCACAATTATGCACAGTACGATCTTGGCTTATAATTCATATTTCTAGAAAGTGTAAAATCATATGAGTTACACAATCAAAGAATTTCTAGAATTAAATGATCCAAAGGCCGGCACAACTTAAAAACATGTGAAAATGGATCTTGGGACCAATCACGAATGGTGTCAAACTATATATTGTCACAAAGAGAAAAATGAGGCAAAGCACGATGTTGAAGAATCATCGGAATATAATGCTTCTACATGTCATAGGAGCTTGAATGAATTTAAATTATTTAATTTAATAAATAATTAGTTGGCCTAGGATAAAATATCTCCCCCTTTAAAATAACTAATCTTCTTTATTATATCCTTATTGTATCCTCCTTCATTTTTTAGTCGCAATGAAAATATTCATTCTCCTAACAACTGTTAGCCATTCCTCCACCCAGAACCCTTGTCAGAGTAGCGTTCGCTGAGGGGCGGTCATAATGGCCTGATATTAGAGGCAAAGAAAGCTCTGGAAGTCCTGCATTTTTAAGGTTTTGGGTTGGTTGGGGTCGAGATAGGGGCGGATTTGGGTGGAGGTGAGGGTAGCGTTAGGTTTCTCTTGTGGAGCCGCATTGATTTGAGTTGGTCGAAGGAGGTGCGGTTGTCGAAGTTGGGTCATGACTTTTTTTGTCAATTGGAAAGGGGGCATAGTCGCTCTTTAAAGAGGGTGGCCAGGGTTGATGTTGAGGGGCTCTCTTGTTTAGCTCATTAAGTGGAGAGCGATGGTGGCAACGGTAGGTGCTTAGCTGGACAATGACTATGGCGATGGTGGAAGGACGGTGGAAATGGGTTCAGGTGGGAGTTTAAATGTTTGGGGAAGAAGGATTATGAGCTGATTAAGTTTAATTAATTAATTAAATTAGTTAGTTAATTAATTAATATACATAATTCATATTCTTACAAAATTCGTATCTTTTGCATAAAAGGTTTGATCGAGACGTGGTTTTTGCCCATGCGACCATATCGATATTTTCTATAACATGGCATAAATTCTCTTGAGGTTTGTACTATGTAGAAATGGTGAGTAGGTGAATGGGAACAATTCTTTGTATTTGACATATGTGTATAAATCCCCATATTCACCTATATTGTATTCTAATACCTAGGTAAAATAAAATGATGTATATAGTACATATACAGATGTTTGGGTTTGGTATGGATCAATTTGACATAGGCTAGTTGCTCCTAGATACATGTCAAATGCATGATTTATGCATATGTTTTATTACTATATCGATGACTGGTTGAATTGTTTATATGATTTATGTGTGAATTGATGTTGATATTAAGATGATAGATTTGTTATTTTAGTTGTCGATTACCTTCGTGTATCTAAATGTGTATGATATGTGTTTATTAGTTTCATATAGTTGGACTGATTGTTATATTATATATATATATATGCATACAGTTTATGTGATAGCTATAGTTCTAGTATGTCCGGCTTAGGGATACTTGGAGTTGCATGGAATATTACACACACATACAGATACACACACACACATATATTGATACGCAGTTTAAGCATTTATATATAGTCTTGGTATGTCTGACTTGGGGCTGCATATGTGTGCATAGATTATATAAATATCGATACGCAGTTTAAGCATTTATATATAGTTTTGGTATGACCGACTTTGGTCTACCGATTGATGCATGGGATATATTAGGCGGATTTCTTAATATGTGGTTTAAGCTTATGTAGTGTTCGCTATACCCAACTTGGAGTTAGTGGATGAAATATGTTATATCGATGTATAAATATGCAGTTTAAGTGATTTATATATATATATATATAATTATAGATGCATGGTTTAGTGATTTATATATATATATATATATATATATAGTTTTTGTATGCCTAACTTGGGGAAATTGGGTTGTGCGAGACACTTCAAGAATGAATCATGATCCAAACGGGGATGACAATACCTCGGTGTTGTGTATACGTGTGAAAAGTGTGTGTGGGGTTTATCGTTTACATATGGTTTGGGTATGCCGGTGTATGCAAGCGGAGGAAAAGGACACTGGCGAGGGAACACATTGCATCATAGAGAGGGCATGATATGCAAACGAGATCCCAAATCAAGGGCAGAAAGAGATTGGGATGCCTTTCTAGAGCGGGTCATATACTGTCCATAGCACCGGGTGTTGAGATGGGACCTACAAGTGTCAGTGATGACCCAAAGTCAACTGTACGAGTTGGTTCCAAAGTCTTCTCTATAGTGGCTAGTGGCAATTCACACACGTATATCGGTTTTTGATATTCAATTGCGTTGAGCTTGGATACTATTTGTATATGATTCTTATAAGATTTTTGGGTACGGAGATGTTTGGTTATGTAGCATTGTTATATCATTTTATTTGTTTTGCATTTTGGATGCTTCGATAGGGATAGGGAGATCCACGACATTGTTACTTATGAATTATAGTATTACTCTTCACTCGTCTATCATATTTAGTAGCATAACTTGTTATAATATGTAATACTTTAATAATAGGATCACTATTATGTATTATTCTGACTTGTTGGTGTATGAATAGAGCAAGGCAATGTATGATTAGTATTATTCATAAATCGTTGCTCACGTTTATTAGATGTATATAGGTTGCATGTATATACAATACTTAGAGATAGTCCCTTCACAAGACTTTTGTCTGACCCTCGTTTTCTCTATCTTTCCTTTTGGACAACTTTCGGTTACTCTCATAAGTAGGCCTAGAGTTAAGTATTGGGTGGGTATGTTAGCAGGAAACTGGACCTTTAGGAGCAAACATACTATGATCTTTAGGGCTATGATCTTCGGTTATTAGTATATTGTTTTCTACACTTTAGAGATTATTTGTATATGGGGCCATGTATAGTATTTAATGTATCATTTAGTACTTAGTTTGTATTGACACTTTGTATTTTGATTATCTTGTTATATCAGTTTTGTTCTCATACCTTGTCTTATATAGAATGTCTCTCTTCTTTTATGCATATGTATATGTTGATATAACATATATTATTATTCCGTCGTAAGATTATATCAATATTTCTGATCAGATGGTTTTATGCAATGAAGAAAATTCTAAACCTCTACAGTGTCCTTTAGAACACGTCAATCATCCACCGCTGATACCTTACTCGAATCAATAGACAATCCATGCTTAGAAACAATGGGCTAGAAAGCGAAACTCTCTTCTCCAGAAATGAAACTTGAAGAAATTTTCCTTTAACTGATGCCTTCTTAACACAAAAAGTGCAATCCTTAAATGTAGCTTATGTTCATATTCACTTCTCGAACAAAAAAGAATATCATCCATACAAAAAACTATGAACTTATTCAACTACTCCCTAAGGATTCCGCTTATCAAATCAACAAAATAGGGTTTAGTATTGGTTAGTCTAAAGGGCATGACTAACCTTTCAAATAGTCTTTCTAGTGTACGAAAAGAAGTTTTAACAATATTATCACTTGCCACTCTCAACTAGTGTAGGCCAGTGGCTAAGTCAAACTAAGAAAATATTTTGCACCCACTAACTAATCAAATTGATCATATGTGCGAGGCAATGGGTAGTGATTTTTTTATATCAGTTTATTCAATTCTCGACGATCAACGCATAGCCATAAGAAACAATCTACCTTAGTGACGAAGACTATTGGGCACCCACTCTAAAATACTTCTACAAATAAAGTCCATCTACAATAATTTAGAAACATACTTATCTAATTCCATTCTTTCGTTCGAAGCAATATGTCTAAGTGGCATAATAATTGGTCTAGCATCCTTCTCGAGATCAATTCTTTAACACCCCATAATTTGGCATTAGTTATTTAATTAGTTAGTTAATTAATTAGGCTCCGAAAATGGAATTTGTGCAAACGGTGGAGTTTGACAATGAAACTTGCACCATTGTGTTTGTGGTAAAATTCTAAGCAACTTGCATATTTGGAGTTTTTCGATCAGAGCCCAAACGAAGAAGTTACAGACGAAAAACAATTTTGAAACAAAAATAATTAAATAAAAAGAAATTAACGTTTTTACATTAATTACCTGGGCCCACAGATCGACCCGTCATTGGTGACGGTCTACCCCTAGTTGTCGATCAGTGACCCAGGGGTGGTCGACCGACGGCAACCTGACGGCTCCAATAAACCTAGGTCGCAATGGCCGGGATTTAATATCACTACAAAAAATTGGTTATTAACTGCAATGTGTAACAGCATGTAAGTGCCAGTTGCAATTATTACTTCCATCAAAAGCAAAAGAAAATATATATGGCATTGAACTATGCCGTAAAACAATAAGATATCAAAATTTATAAGAGAACATTCAGAATATTTTCTAGGCCGCTTCTTTTCCAATTATTTTGCTCCTGCGTATCTTTCCCATTCCCCGCCGAGAACCCTAAGAAATGAAATTCCCAATTTACTTGTCCTGTAATCACCAACGACACTAATAAAAAATCATATTGCTACTCTCGACAAGTGAATTCTGCCCCTTTGTCGCTGTGCTTCTCTCGCCTAGGTCACCTTCAACATTGATCGGTGAAGACTCCTTTTTAACCTATTGACAAAACAATTATTTTGATTTACCTAGGATTGGTTGCTTGTGTTTCTCAAAGCTAAGGTTCGTTTTTATTCGTTTATCATGAAATTAATCTGAGACAAAATTTTATTATTATTATTATTAATATTATTTAACTTTTTTGTTCTACGGGATCAACTAATTTTGAACTTGATTCGATTGTGAATCAAATATCGGAATGATTTTGTACTTTCTGAGGTAATGTTACGACTTTTATCTTATTTTGGTAAGATATATGAGTACTATAGCCATGGCAATAGGTGTGTCAAGCTTTTAATTTTATTCAATTTTTTTAGTGTTTGTTTTTCTTAAAATTTAGTTTCTTTGGATGGTCAAAAGGTACGTAGAAATTATGTTATTTTGGTATTATAATGATTAGCAAGTTGTTTAACATGCTCATATGGATCTTTTTATAGTATTCAATCACTTAGGCAATGCAGAAAGTAATTTAAAGAAAATCATCGGATTTTTAGTAATATCTCCAATTTTCAAAAAGAGGTGCATAAACAGAGATTTAAAACTGTAATTTGGTCAAGCTTGAATGCTTTACCAGCATGATAATGTTGTTCTAGTTAATTTGTAGTTATTATCACTTTATTTTAATCGACTAGTGGATGCTATAAAACAGAAGTACTTGTTCTAAAACTAAAATATTGAGTTCCATTCAATATAAAAATTATTTTGTGGATAATTTAAGAAGATATTTGTTAAAGTTTGTCGATCTATTTATAATGAAGAGTCTTTATTATGTTCCATTAAAAAAAATTATTTTGTGGAAGGCTAAGAAGATATTTGTTTAATTTTATGGATCTATTTGTAAAATCGAATAATTAGCACTTGTGTATTTGAAAGGATCTGTTTTTGGAGTTAGTAGAAGTAATCTATTAAAGTTAATAATCACCTTGGTAACTTTTTTCTTAATTAATGTCAAAATTAACTAAACTAGGTAATTTGGCCACCCCTATCATTTATCAGTAAAAGGTAAATAAGCGCTTCTTTCCATGGTTGTCTTATTCTTTCTAGAATATTTCAGTTTAATAAAGTATGTAACTATAATATATATATATATATATATATAAAATTCTGACCCTTTTGCCATAGATACGCCATAAGAATGATACAATTGGTGATGGAGATGAAATTGAAGGTACCCTTATTATTCATGTCTTAACAGTGATCTGTATATATTTATTTGACGTGCTGTAAAATATTCCTTTTTTAGATGTATTAACTCCTGAGGAACAAGAAGAAAAGTTGCAGTATGTTGGCTGTTACATTGCATCTCATTAAAGCTATTTGCTAATATTGTTACTTGTGCATTTCAAGGGTTTCTCAACATGGACTAGACGAGATTTCAATGCATTCATTCAGGCATGTGAAAAGTGTGGCCACAAGGACATAAAGAACATAGCCTTAGAAATGGAAGGTAGAACAGAAGAGGAAGTTGAAAGATATGCAAAAAAAATTCAGCAAAGATACAAGGAATTAAATGGTAAGTTTATGCTCTTCAAATTTGTCATCATAATTGATCATCTTTTTTTCATATTTTAACCACCATGGCATAATAGGTTAATCAATGTACCGACTCTTAAAATTCATTGCTTTGGATACTTAAATTATGATCGTCTTATCAAATTCTTTGCCTTGGCATAATAGGCATAATAGGAATTTTGGCCGATGTGGCCTTTTCTAGTATTTGATATTTTCTCAAAATTTTAGTCGCCCTAATTTAAAATGTGTTTGTCCATACAACAATGGACTAGCAGATGAGTGTTCCCTTAAAACTAATTATATCAGATGTTTAGTTTAGTAGTTCATCTTAGTTCAATTAACAAAATAATGATGAAACTGCTTAAATGAATGCATAACCGTTGATATTTTGAATTAGAATTGAAAGCAATTGGAAACTAAAAATTAGATATAAAGAGGAGAGAGATGCAAGGAAAACATAACTGATTTCAGTGTTTGAATCCTCAAACAAAAGACATAAATGCATGTAATTCTAATATATTTTTGAAAATGTCACTCTTCTATTCTCAATCAAAATTGAATAGAGATGCATTTACATGCCATAATATCTCAGTTCGAAAAAATAATCATGTCAATAGTAATTTACAATTAAGTGTAGATGAATAAGCTTTAAGCGCTCTAGATTCACCACTGTAAGACTGAATTGTTCTTATTTGAGCTAGTGCCTATAACACATGCAAAGAACTTAAGCACGTTCATCAACTGAAGTTAACAGAAGTAATGAGATTTTTCTAAAAGTTACTTACTTACCCTGCTATGTTCCAAGCTTGAGAAAGAGCATCTTAGCCCCGTTGGTTGTGAATTTTGACAAGGAAGTATGATGAATGCCGCCTATAACTGCTATATGTGGAACTACAACAAGTGTAATTAAGGATGGTTGCCAAACTACAGTAAATCCTACTATAAATTCAAATGCAAATGTACTCATGTAATGTATAAAATTCCCCAACTGCAAGCAATTGTAATTTGGAATGTCTTTATACATAAAATATGTAATATAATCAAGGTTGCGTATAAATGTACATATAATCAAATTTGAATAAACTCAATATTTTAGTTGTTTTTTCAGCTCCTTTTCCTTTCCTTGTTCATATTTTTTGATCAATAAAGCATTAAAATCATCAGCCTATTTTTAGATTGAGCAAAGTTTGCACAGATACAGAATAAACGCTTCTTGTTTCAGCTCTATGGTCCTACATCTCTGTAAATGCACATTAACATACTATCACATATACTTCCTGTTTATGAAGATGAGCATATAGATGGTTGTCACATGAGTACTGTACAGAAGAGAGAGTTTTTAATATGTATGTTTTTCTTTTTTCTATTATAATTAAAGACATCGCGTGGAGGAGAATGATGGCGGAGTTACCTATTAAGATTTAAGTAGCGAATCCAGCAGCACAAGCAACAGCCATGTTGACCAGGAAGGCCATATAGAGGATCTCGAGGGCATCACAAAAGCAAGTAGACCTATATTTGAGTACATGGCACGTGATTCTCCGTACGAAAGAGAGCCTTTGTCTGAAAAGGTGTGTTAACTCTTTTCTATTATTTCAAAGTAACTCTGAACGGGTCAAATTGGCAGTAAAACTCAACATTTGTAAGAGTTAAACTTGGACTTCAAAATTCTATACTATGCTTTTCTTCTAAATACATTCCTTACTATTTCTATGTAACTGCTGCTACGGCCTTCTGTTTAATTATTTAACCAAACACATTTATGTTAAATAGTTGTCTAAATGCAGTTTTTTTTGAGTCAGTGCAGAAATCCTGCTTTTAGCGCAAAAGAAAAGAAAAGAAGAAAAAAATTAACAGAAATAAAAAAATAAAACCTATATGTATATTTGTTGACTAATGTTACAAATGTGAATTTCTGGCATAGATAAAGGAACTGAACGTTAAGTTTCCACGCCTAAAGACCTACAGGAGCTGTGATCTTCTCCCTTCTAGTTGGTTGTCTGTAGCATGGTATGCCTTATTTCTCAAACATCCTCACCTCTGCATTATAAGTTGCTTTTTCAACCTCCTGCTCATGTTTAGAAAAATTTATGTCACCAATGTATGCTTGCATTCAACACACACTCAAGCTATGAACACGAGTTTCAATTTCCTTATAACATGTCTAAAACTTTAATGATTTATCCCACGATATGCACTAGCTTGTCTAATGGCTCAATTTATTGTAGGTACCCTATATACAGAGAAATTATACATAATATTTTGAAAGAGAGAGAGTGAGGTATGGATGTAGGATGGAATGAATGATAAATCGACAAAGGTCCTGGTAGTGAATGTGGTGCACCATTTTTCTCGTCTAGTTTCACAAAACTTTGGCAGTGATTGAGGTGATATTTTTTAACTCAATATGGATGGTTCTTGTGATATTAAACTATTTTCATGTTTAATATTCGTAAGTGAATTATCTGAATAACTAAGTTGTTTAAGTATTAATATATATCATACATTTTTAAAGATGAGGACTGTAGAATGCAAAATTTTCTGTTTTAACACTGTATGTGTACAATAGAAATGATTAATAATTTTCAGTTTTAAAGGTGGGGCCCAGTTGTTTGTGCTAGCTGGACATTGGTTGACTGGCAGTATAGTTCTGATCAGTCGTCTGACGCTGTCCTTGGATAAAGATGTTGTGATCATCTTTATCAAATGTAAGTTCACTCACATTTTTTGTTCTTCACACCTTGAGCCATTGAATGTATGATTGTATAAACTGATGTGGTATAAAGTGGATAATTGATATCAAGTGAAGAACCGTATTAACTTTAGTGTAATAATCTTAATCTTTAATCTACATGAAATGATAATGTAGATTCTAGAAATAATTATATTAATTTGCACAAACAACAATGTAAATTAATACGATTATTTCGGGAATATTTGAATTAATTATTTGATTGTTGTTATTGATTGTTGTTATTGCTTGTTTATTTACTTTGACACCATCCCAGTTATCACACTGCAAGTTC
Organism: Allium fistulosum; assembly: GCA_030737815.1. Lineage (NCBI taxonomy): Eukaryota > Viridiplantae > Streptophyta > Magnoliopsida > Asparagales > Amaryllidaceae > Allium > Allium fistulosum. Next base: position 628,883,828 of record CM060903.1, on the reverse strand, counting down.
CCTTTGTTATGTTTTGATTTTGAATTGAATTGGAATCGGGTTGAAATGATAAATACCCAAATGAACTTGACTTAGGATAGAGAAATTAAATAAAACCCGATTGGTCAATATTTGATTTAAAAATAAAATGAAGATTTTATTTGAATAAATAATATGGTTTTGAAACGAAGTTGGAATTTGAATTTTAATGAAAGGAAATGTTAATATTTAATAATCTGAATCAAAATATTAACATAATAGTTGATGGAATAACGTTGTTTTAAAATTTGGAATTATTAATAATTAAGTTTGAAATTAGTTAATAATTAAATAAGATTGAATTATTTAAAAATTAAATAAAATTCAATTCTTTATTAAGTGAAATTGAACTTCTTGAATAAGTGAAATTTAGTTTCTTTATTAATTGAGCTTTGAAATTGTAACTAAGTAAATAAATAAGTGAAATTGAATTTTCTTTAACAATAAATAAAAATGTGATTTATTGAAATTATTGTAAGATTCGTAATTTAAAGAGTTGATTTTACAAATCTAATTTAATTCAATTTGAAGTTTTGGTATAGTGGAGTTGAACTTAAATAATTGATTTAATAAATTGGAAGTTAAATAGAAATTGTTTTGAAGGATAAATTTACTTAATGAACATTGAATAAAATTGATCAATGGATTTAAATCGATTTGAATGTTAAATTAAATTAATTTAAATGATTTCGGAATGAAACTTATATACGAATTTAAATCAATATTTGAATTGTTTTAAATAAAGATTGAAATTGAATTATAAGATTTTGAAATGGTAATTTGGAAGTTTTGAAACGTAAATTATGGAAATTATTTTAGAAAGACAAATGAAATGTTGATTTACAAATTCTAATTGAAATTGTAATTGATTTGATTTTGAAATTTATTAAACGACCAATCGGTGTAATAATTACGAAAGTTTTTAAGGAGACCAGAATCGGTTAGGGACATACTCACTGTCTAAACTGAAAACCACTTTAATAACTACACTCGAAGTGTGATCCAGAATGAAGTGGTTGGAATGATGTACGTGATGACTGAAGAAAGAGAACGATAATGGATAGCCTTGACACTTGTGTCAAATTGGAAATGACTAAAACAGGAGCCGTGCTGGGCCAAATGGGTTCAGCTACCTCAAGCGAACACACTTCTTCGAAAACTACTCATTACTTGTTGTCGATTGGTGCACCCTTGATTTGGGAGTGTTGTTTCGTGGTGTTGCGATCGCTGAGGCGATGCGTTCTCACCAGTCCGGATCAGGCAAACGGTAGTTTCACTACCTTGGGTATTGCCTTATGTGCCTTGTCATACTTGTATCCCTATACGCGACCACTACGATTTGTTTTGTATTATACCTATGGAGTACTCCCTGATATCCCACTAGTTTACGGTGGAGTTTACAGTGCTGTATAGACTATAACGCTTATATAAAATGTGTTAAGGGGGATAATGGTAACGCCTTCACACTATTTTGATATTTTATATTACTGATAGGTATTATCTACTTATCGTACACTACTACATAGTAGATAGTTTAACGGATCCTTAAAGGATGGTTATTCCAAACATCCTTTGAGTTACTTGTATTTCAATTTCTATTTCACTTGAGTTGGATTTATTGATATAAGAATGTTAATCCTGACTTGAGTGTTTTGTGTTTTGCTTTACGCTCGGGTCAGACTGAGTGTACCAGTATTCGAGACTCACCTTTGGAGTTGGAGCTTCGCTTGGAGATCCAGCTATCTATCCAGCTTTCAGATATCCAGTTGATTCCAGTGATTGTATTCTGATTCTTGTATTTGATTATTTTATTCGAGACATCTGTTGTACCTTATTTAACTCTGATATGTATATAGTAGCTTCATGAACTACTATCTTTTATTACCGCTGCATTTATTACTCTGTGTCTGTGATCTGTGTTCTATTTATTTACCGTATATGCTCAGTTTTGCCGAATTTAAATTAACAATTCGGTATTTTGAATTATTCAAGTCCGGCATGTGCGGATGCGAATAGTCCAAAATAGCGGGTCGTTACAGTTGGTATCAGAGCTTTGGTAGCTCTAGGCAAAACTCAGCATATAGGGTAAATGTATTTACAGAATCACTTTCATCCAAGTTTGAACCTCGTCCTTTGTGATTCGATTCCTTTGAATTTTGGAACGTTCCCTGCGGTTCCAAAATTCATTTGTGTCCCTCACTATTCGTCTTCTTTTAATTCTGGAGTATCACATAACTCCACTTCGAATGATCTTTATAATGAGTTGGCGGTCCCGCCAATCTCAAATTGATTTGTAAAGGGGTAGAACTCTTTTACGATAGCATCGATTCACCGAAGATTTAAATAACCTTAGTTTAGATGCTGACATCTTTGGTTATGACGAATTCTATCTCTTGAGATCAATGTCGATTTGCCTCGGAATTCTACATTGACCTTATTTTTGAAGTCACGGTTGACCCGGTTAAGGTTGCCCGCGATTTATATAAATTTATAAATCTTCCTACTTTGTTATTAATCATCATATCTTTGTTTCGAACTTATCTTCAAATCAAATTTCTCTTTGATTTGGGTCCATCAAATTTGAAACCCTATCCTTATTTGAAAATTCATTCCTGTATCGTCGAGCAAAGAAATGTATTTATAAACTAATATGTATAAATGTTTTAATATATGCTGTGTTGTTTGAGTTATTGATGTTGATTTGGGTTTCCGATCGATTCGTCTGATCAACGCTATCGATAGGATTTCCAAAACACTTGAACAGTGCAAACTGACACAATATTGTTTTCAAAATTTGGTAAATAATAGAATCTTGTAAAATTATATTATATATAAGTATAAATTTTTCCGAAATTGAAATGCTAACTGAATTGGTTGTCAGAAAGGTAATATTGGATTTTCACTATTTGTTTTGTAAATTATTGATTATTCCAACATAAAAATAAATGGAATTATAAAAGTTGGTTTATAGATTTATTAGAAATTTAAATGAATTTAAAGTAAGAATTTGAGAATTTAATTTTCTAAAATTTCAAGCTTTGGTTATTAAAATTTTAGAATGTATATTATTGAACGTATTTTCAAATAGAAACTGTTTTCAAAGAATTTTAAAATTTTTGAAATCAGTGCTCTTCTCTTTGTCGCTGGAAAATAATTTCGGTGATGGCGGCCGCATCATCGACATTCATTTTCGAGTTTCGAAGTGGAGAAACCATTCGGTAGCTTTGCTACGGTTTTGTTTTGGAAAAATATATTTTGATTTGAATTTCTTAAATATGACTGGATTTACATATATATATATGGGTATATTATTCAAAATTTAATTTGATTTAATATATATAGTATATACATAATTATCTCTAAAGGGTTTGAAATTAAACATAAATTTAATTCTTAAAATTATGTTAAAGGATGTTTTCAATTATAAAAAAACTAAATTTTGGATAAATATGTAAACTTGAAATAATTGAATTTTGAAATCTTTATTTGTATAGTACTAAATTGCATTTCAATATAACTTACCTAAATTATTCAGAAGTTAAAATGTAATTGGATAATATACAATATAAATGTCTTTATAAATAAAATTTGAGTGTTTATAATAAATGTTATACACTAAATTTTGATTATAAAGATGTTAATAGAGTTAGATAGGATAATAAGTAAAACTCAGTTAATAATGAAATAAATTTGTTTTGAAAGAATTAATAAATTGAAATTTTATCAACTTATGAAAATACCTTGAATTTAAAAGCAATTAGTGAATATAAATTAATTTAAATCGAAACTTTTTATGGTTTAAAGTAATTTAGATGGGTTAAATATATGGGATAAGATATATTAAGTAGAATAAATTGAACAATAATTTGGAATAAAGAAGAATTTAAATTGTTGAAAAAAATATGATTATAATAAAAGACTATTCAAATTTATGGTTTTAGAAATTGTAAATTGAAGATAATTGGATAATAATATAATGAATTTAGAAATAGTTGAGATTGATTTTAGTGAAATCAAATGGATTAAATCAATTATTGAATATCAATTAATTTAAATTTGAATTTATATGGTTTAAATTAATTGTTATTTTGTATTTCAAATCTGTTTTTCTTTTTGATTGTTTCTATTTCCTACCTCCTTCCTTTTCGGGGACGAAAAGTTTTGAGTGGGGGAGAGTGTAACGACCCGTAAATTTTAACTGTTTTAATAACGTAATCAGTTGAAATTTTGTGAAATTTTAAAAGATAAAATTTTGAAATATAAATTTGATATTTGGAATGCGTCTAGTTAAACATAGCAACTGGTAAATTTTCGTCCGAAAATATGAAAGTTTATTTCGCGCGTAAATTTACTTCGATTTAATCAGTTAAAAAGCGATGAAAATAAAATGTTTTCGAAACCTAAAAATTTTTACATTGAAAAATTCTAAACCATCTTCTGAGCAAACGTCATTTTTCATTTTCCAAATTCGGACTTCTTTGGCCCTGTCGATCTTATTTTTCTACGTTTTTCTTGCATTTTTCGATAGTAGAAAATTCGAATTTTTATAATTCAATCGAACCACTGATATCCGTATGCCGTTTTGATCGTCTCGTCGTGCTGATCTCTGCAGTATATTCATTTGCCTATTTCGACGTCCGGGAGACGGCGGAAAACTACGAAACGATTTCTGTATCAGTTCCGCAATTTGGGTTGTGAATTTCAGGTGACCATTCAGTGCTCGACTATATTATTTCAAAGGCCATTTCATTTACTATTCTCAGAATCAACATATGACCTTTCCACTTTACATTGTTAATGTATATTCTGACAGTTCATTTTTTTTTTTGAAATAAAATAACGGTTCAATTTTCATTTTGCTTTAATTGGGTTAGCTGGAAAATTTATAGCTGACGTCCCAATCACTAACTCTTCGGTCCTTACCTGTTCTTTATTTTATAACGTTATATATTTTATTCTTTACTGTAACTTGCCAGCTCATTTTGCCTTCTCATTCTTTCTTTCCCTACCCTCTCTATCATCTTCTTTCTCTGGAAAAGAAAAGCACAAAATAAGTTTATTTTATTTTTATCTGTTGCATATAATTTCCAACTGCTCCTCTTATTTTCCCATCATGTGAAACCATCCTCGCCTATCCTTCCTCTCCGCCATGGGTCTATCCTCCGCCTTGCCCCATCCTCCGTGCGGCTTGTCCCCACTTCCACCCAAGGCCTGGCCGAACTTCACACCCCAACACCCGAGCAACCCACTCCAGTTCAGCATCGCCTTCAACCTCACCATGACTGGCCGAAACTGCTCCCCTCTGACCTCCGCTTATGGCCACCCCTCTGCCTTCCACCTCGACCCTTGGTCACCACGAGCACCGCCAGAAACCCATTCCCTCCCCCCTCTTCCTTTTTCGCCGAGCTCGCCACTGCCACCCCATCTCCAAAGCTTCCACCCGAAGCCAAGAACAGCCGAACCCCTCTCCTTCACCTCGGCAAATCCCTTAGCCTTGCCAATCTCACATCACCTCACAGCCTAGCAGCCCATCCACGTCCATGCTTCTCCCTAACCGACCCCATCACTACCCAGCCTGCACGAGATTGCCAGCCCTTCCTCCCCTCTTTTCTAGCATAGCAACCATCCCGATAGCCATCGTTCCCTCCACTTCTTCACATTTTTATTGGTATATTTTTGTTTATTTGTTATATATTGTATAGTTATATATATGTATATAGGATTTCGAAATATCACATATGTGTCATGTGTTTTGTATATATATAAACATTGTTTAAAATTTGTTATTTTGGTGCTGTTTCTTTTCACTTTTCGAACTGTTCAACATATATATTATAGGTTAGTTTAATGGAGTTTATATTAACAGTATGTACAAATTATAATTGGTCTGCATATTCCTATGTTCTATATATGGCTTCATATATATAAATTTGTATATGTTCGTATAATATGTTGTTTATACATAAGTTATATTTTGTACAGGGTTTTATTTGTTCGATAGTTTAATATGGGTTAGTTAAGGAATATATAGGCTGGTATCATGTTTTGTTATCGAGGAAGGTATGCGTTAAAGTGTCTGCATATATACGTATAACAATTGCAGTATGAGCTAACATATGTTATTATATATGTACGTTATTAATGGTTTTATTTATATATCTCAGATGGTTGGTCTATTTGTATTAGTAGTATATACAAGATATGACATCGTATTTAAAAGTTCATATAAAATTTAATAACCCGTTTATATATTTGTTTGAATTGTATAGGTTAGATAAAGGTTTGGTTCACATTATATATATATTTACAGTTGTTTCAGTATTTTAAAGTCTACCGTACTATATTATGTTTTATTTTAAAGTGAACTTGAGTCTGGGTTTCAAATCACACATATATAGTGATGTATTTATACGAGATTTGAAATATACTTTAGAGGATTTTGTATAAAATGTATATAAGTTATAATAATATTTATTTTAATGTACATGATCTGCATATTTGCTTGAGTATGTAGAGATACGTATATTTACTGTATATACTATGGGCTGTAAGCAATTTATCTTTAAAAAAAAATTAATATGTGTTGAATATAGGATATGTATATAGTTATATAAGTTCATTTATATCAATTTCCTTCATCGATCCAGTTCTGATTGGATTTTGTCTATTCTTATTTTCAGCTTTGATCGTTGAATTTGTGCCGATTTTGCTTTGCTTCGATTCGTCTTTCAAATTTCAGTATCTATATCAGTGTGCGTATTTGGGTCATCTTCTGTATTACCTAGCCTCGAAAGGTGAGCAATCACTCACGATTAATGTTCTTTTATTTATTAAATTTGATTTCAATTGAAACGACAATTGAAATATACTGTTATTAGCTATTTACACTGTTATATATGCTATTACCTATATCAGTTCACCTGTGACATCTGACACCATTATATGTTATATATGCAATGATAATCCAGTTTGGTTGATTAATGATTGATTGTTTGAGGTTGACATTGGACATTAAATTGTTAATGTAATAAATGATAAATAATTTGAAATTGAAATTGACGTAAGAGTTAACAATTTGAAATCGACATATGTGTTGAATTTGATTAGTTAAATATGACCCCTTTAAATGTAATTAAATTGACACGTAGAAATAGTGATAACTACACCTTGAGCCATTGAATGTATGATTGTATAAACTGATGTAGTATAACGTGGATAATTGATATCAAGTGAAGAACCGTATTAACTTTAGTGTAATAATCTTAATCTTTAATCTACATGAAATGATAATGTAGATTCTAGAAATAATTATATTAATTTACACAAACAACAATGTAAATTATTACAATTATTTCGGGATTATTTGAATTAATTATTTGAATTTTGTTATTGATTGTTGTTATTGCTTGTTTATTTACTTTGACACCATCCCAGTTATCACACTGCAAGTTCCCTTTGTTATGTTTTGATTTTGAATTGAATTGGAATCGGGTTGAAATGATAAATACCCAAATGAACTTGACTTAGGATAGAGAAATTAAATAAAACCCGATTGGTCAATATTTGATTTAAAAATAAAATGAAGATTTTATTTGAATAAATAATATGGTTTTGAAACGAAGTTGGAATTTGAATTTTAATGAAAGGAAATGTTAATATTTAATAATCTGAATCAAAATATTAACATAGTAGTTGATGGAATAACGTTGTTTTAAAATTTGGAATTATTAATAATTAAGTTTGAAATTAGTTAATAATTAAAGTTTTGAAATTATTTAATAATTAAATAAGATTGAATTATTTAAAAATTAAATAAAATTGAATTCTTTATTAAGTGAAATTGAACTTCTTGAATAAGTGAAATTTAGTTTCTTTATTAATTGAGCTTTGAAATTGTAACTAAGTAAATAAATAAGTGAAATTGAATTTTCTTTAACAAGAAATAAAAATGTGATTTACTGAAATTGTTGTAAGATTTGTAATTTAAAGAGTTGATTTGACGAATCTAATTTAATTCAATTTGAAGTTTTGGTATATTGGAGTTGAACTTAAATAATTGATTTAATAAATTGGAAGTTAAATAGAAATTGTTTTGAAGGATAAATTTACTTAATGAACATTGAATAAAATTGATCAATGGATTTAAATCGATTTGAATGTTAAATTAAATTAATTTAAATGATTTCGGAATGAAACTTATATACGAATTTAAATCAATATTTGAATTGTTTTAAATAAAGATTGAAATTGAATTATAAGATTTTGAAATGGTAATTTGGAAGTTTTGAAACGTAAATTATGGAAATTGTTTTAGAAAGACAAATGAAATGTTGATTTACAAATTCTAATTGAAATTGTAATTGATTTGATTTTGAAATTTATTAAACGACCAATCGGTGTAATAATTATGAAAGTTATTAAGGAGACCGGAATCGGTTAGGGACATACTCACTGTCTAAACCGAAAACCACTTTAATAACTACACACGGAGTGTGATCCAGAATGAAGTGGTTGGAATGATGTACGTGATGACTGAAGAAAGAGAACGATAATGGATAGCCTTAACACTTGTGTCAAATTGGAAATGACTAAAACAGGAGCCGTGCCGGGCCAAATGGGGTCAGCTACCTCGAGCTAACACACTTCTTCGAAAACTACTCATTACTTGTTGTCGATTGGTGCACCCTTGATTTGGGAGTGTTGTTTCGCGGTGTTGTGATCACTGTGGCGATGCATTCTCACCAGTCCGGATCAGGCAAACGGTAGTTTCACTACCTTGGGTATTGCCTCATGTGCCTTGTCATACTTGTATCCCTATACGCGACCACTACGATTTGTTTTGTGTTATACCTATGGAGTACTCCCTGATATCCCACTAGTTTACGGTGGAGTTTACAGTGCTGTATAGACTATAACGCTTATATAAAATGTGTTAAGGGGGATAATGGTAATGCCTTAACATTATTTTGATACTTTATTACTGATAGGCATTATCTACTTATCGTACACTACTACATAGTAGATAGTTTAACGGATCCTTAAAGGATGGTTATTCCAAACATCCTTTGAGTTACTTGTATTTCAATTTCTATTTCACTTGAGTTGGATTTATTGATATAAGAATGTTAATCCTGACTCGAGTGTTTTGTGTTTTGCTTTACGCTCGGGTCAGACTGAGTGTACCCGTATTCGAGACTCACCTTTGGAGTTGGAGCTTCGCTTGGAGATCCAGCTATCTATCCAGCTTTCAGATATCCAGTTGATTCCAGTGATTGTATTCTGATTCTTGTATTTGATTATTTTATTCGAGACATCTGTTGTACCTTATTTAACTCTGATATGTATATAGTAGCTTCATGAACTACTATCTTTTATTACCGCTGCATTTATTACTCTGTGTCTGTGATCTGTGTTCTATTTATTTACCGTATATGCTCAGTTTTGCCGAATTTAAATTAACAATTCGGTATTTTGAATTATTCAAGTCCGGCATGTGCGGATGCGAATAGTCCAAAATAGCATCATTCTACTATAGGAATGACATATAGGGTTTGCTAATGTTTTGATAAGATAAGCTAGTATAGGGCACTGGAATCATCATTCTACTATAGGAATGACATATAGGGTTTAGTTTCCTAGTGTTCACATTGAATTGAATGTGGAGATACATGAATTTGAGTACAGTGGTGTTTGCACCAAAAATGGGCACAACACTCTTCGGAAGTCGTTGAAGAGATAAACGCGCAGAATGAAAAATAATACTGTGGATTATCTAACAAAAACTCCAAATAACAGAAAGTAAATTGCAAAGACAAGCGATTTAGAGTGGTTCGGCGCTTTGCCTACGTCCACTATGAAGTTTGATGATTTTATTGCTCGATTACTTGAAGATTACAGTAGTTAACAATGTAATACAACTGAATTTCAATGCTAAGTGTCAATCTAAAGCAGCGGCGGTGTTCTGGAGTAGATCTGGCAGAATCTGGGCGCTCTTCAGTACTTAGGGTTGTCCGACCCCTTTTCTGAATGACCAGGGGGTCTATTTATAGGTGTAGGAGGCTGGTATTTCGCCCAAAATGTGGGGAGACCAGTTCTGGTACGTCAGGGGGCCCACATGGCCGAAATCTAGAGACCCGGGCCCACTTTGGGATCGATTCGACCCTTGGTTCGAATCGATCAAGAAATCATCCAATCGAGCTGAAATTTGGTGTGTACATTCTTCATCATGTATTTGAGCTTCTGTGAAAATTTCATGGGATTTGGACTTGTAGAACTCGAGTTATGATCGATTCAAGTTGGTGTTTTTCGTATTCTGGAGTCGTTCGAATCGATATGCTCGAATCGATTTGTTCGAATCGATCTTCCTGCTTGTGAGGATGGTGACGTGGTGCGCTTTCTTCGAATCGGTCCGCTTTGCACTCCGCTTTGACTGGGTCGAATCCACGACATGGATTCGAAGATGGTGGAGTCGAGGGCAAGCTGCGTCTCCCGGATTCGAAGTGAAGCTATCTCTTATCGATTCGAAGTGAAGCTTTGTCTTATCGATTCGAAGGTAAGCTTTGTCTTATCGATTCGAAGGTAAGCTTCCACGATGGATTCGAAGTGAAGCAATGTCTTCTGGATTCGAAGTTCCCTCTCTTGATGGATTCGAATTGTAGAAAGCTCCAATCGATTCGAACTCAAGGTATCGTTCGAATCGATTCGAAGTACAGCTAACTACTTGGTCCGGCTGGATTCGAACGAGAGCTTCTAGGCTGATGGAGTCGAAGCAAGGGAGAGCTGCTGGAGTCGAGGCAATGGAAGTTCGATGGATTCGAACTGTTTCCTGGCTAATGGATTCGAACATAGGCGAAACCTATGGATTCGAACTAAAGGTGCCCTACTCCATCTTTTGTCGACGATATCTCGAGCATACGAACTCGGATTGACTTAAAACTTGGATCGTTGGTTCCCAAGGCTCTGCTTGACGCGTCTTATCAATTGCAGCCCGAACTGGACTCGGACAAATTTCGTCGATATCCGTAGCGATCCTTACGTGTAACCGACTTCCAAGACGATCTGTTACTGTATCTAGTCAAGTCCTTGGTGTCACGGCCTTGCCAAAAGGCGGGATAACATTTTCCCCCCAAAGTACGTCTTGTGTAAACATGACGTGCTTTGAAAAGCTGCAGTCTCTCATTGGATAGCTACAACATGCTTTGTCGAGAATTGTCTTCTTTGTTGTTGTAATCAATCGTTGTACGATCATGATCGACTGTTAGGCTTTTGAGTCATGACGAGATGAACAGTTGGTTCCTGTTGATGATAAAGACCAAAACATTAGTCAAAAAATACGTGCATACGTGTACTATCTTGACCTGGGTTAACGTTGCGTGATTGCAAGTTGTTGTCCGTTTGGTTCGCTATCGAAATCTGCATCGGTCCTCTCCTGAACCGATTTGAGATCCGAGTTAAAACATTGCTTTTATCATTGTCTACGATCATCCTCTCGTATCGATCCTCTCCTGAATCGGTATAAAGAGTAGACAAGCAACTTTTCACATTGGAACGGTTCGTCCATTTGACCAGTGGTATTTGACGGATGCGAAGCTATGTTTTTTGATCCACTTCAAGTTGAGGGTTTCGAAGTGGGTACTTCGAATCGATGGTTCTCCGAATCGATATTGCGTGGATTTGAATTTTTCTGAGTTGGTGGATTTGCAATTGAGGGATTCGAACTTGACTGTTCGAATCGATGGAGTCGAACGTTCTCCCTGGCTCCTCTGACGTTGTGCCTCGAATCGATGAAGCTTCGCTTTGATATTGTATGGATGGATTCGGAGGAATGGATTCGAAGATGATTTGTAACCTACGTACCCCTGAGTTCGAATCGATGAAACCATTTTGTCAGTTTCGAATCGATGGAGGCTTCTTAGTGATCGACCCGAAGATACTCGTTCGAATCGATAGGCTGGAGCCATTTTCTCCGGTTGCATCTGACCGGGATGCGAAACGTCTCGCAATCCCCTATATATACCGAGATCTCTTTTCACTTTCATTTTTTACTTTCTTACTGTTGCGAGAGCCCTTTCTTCGAATCGATCTTTCAAAGTTCTGCGTTTCGCACGAGTTGATCAAATTCCTTCAAGTTTTCATCTGTAATCGAATTCAACCAGGTAACCAAGGGATCGATTCGAACAATGAAAGATAAAACTGGAACCTTTATCACTAATCTCGACTCCTCTCGAAAATTATGAGGAACTGTGCAGTCGGGAGTGGGTCGACTCGATGGATCTGAGGAACGAGTTCGTTCGCGTCGAATCGATCTTGAGTGCTAAAATGGAGGAGCGTCGTTACTTCGACTCGATCAATTCGATGCCCAGCTAATGTCATCCTGATCGATTCGAAGGAATCGACTGCTGATCGATTCGAAGCTACGCGGAGCTTATGGATTCGAAGCGCTCTTCCATCTTAAGGCTTTACCGAGTCGACCTTAATGGAGTCAAGGCGTATGGATTCGAACAGCATCGATTCGACTTATGTCGATTCGAATCGATCGATTCGAACGTCCTAACACTTGTTCTTCTGATCTGCTCCAACATCTGAGCTGCGACCAATCTCAAGTTGAACTTTGACGAACATAATGAACTCTTAGCATACTTGACTCCGACGAGCTTCGGCCTTGCATAGTCGAACTTGACCGAAAGATTTGACCTCCCTTTTGAAGCTCGTTGATGGAACTGTGACTTAACCAACAATATAACTGACTTGTACACGAGGTTGGTTCGTAGTGTTCGGATGTTGTGGAAGTGACGGTCGACCAAGGAAGGTATTTGAACGCTTCTCGTAGTTTAGTCGTGAAAAGCCTTAAGCAACACACTTGGCTAACAATCTTCGTTTTGTCGCATTTCAGTGACTGAAGCTATTGTGTCTGCGCCCCTTGCTCTATCAGTTCCTCATCAAACACAAGGGGTTGTTTTTTCTGAAGCCGTCACGACTTCCACTTTGATTGGCGAGGAGGGAGATGCGAATATGTTTTCTTTCAGCGCTCAAATGATTGAGGAGCTTCTCAATGAACCCATCGACCCCTCTGCCAACCCGTCCGATATCGTGAGTGAGGCTGCTCCGGCTGTTAGTTCATCTATGCCAGCTATTGGCACATCTGATGCGGCCCAAGTATCTCGTGAGGACGATGTTATTGCTGAGATTGCTGCCGAGATGGCAACAGGGAATGTTGGTGTGAATCCGCCTGGGCCTGCCCCGTTAATGGTGATTTCACCGGGCGGTACTGTAATGATTGAGACCGCTCCTGCCCCTCCTCCTGCTACTACTCCTATGCCTCCAGCTCGTCCTCCTAGAAGGACTTCCGTCGCCTCCAGCTCTGAGGAAGATGTCGACATTATATCGCTGCCGGAGGGCAAGCCTGAAAAGAGCAAGCGATTGAGGAAGAAATCGGGCAGTGGATCGGGTGGAGCTACCCCGAAGAAGAAGATAAGGAAGAAGAAAGATTGAACTCTTTCTTTAAATCTCTGTTGTGTAGGGTAGCATTTTGTTGATTCTTCTATAGCCGTGTATAGATGTGGATTCGGCTCCCACTAGTAGCAGTTTCTTGAACCATTTTGTAATCAGATTCTTTTTGTTGATAATGGAAATGAAAATGTATTCACTTTTGTCTTCAACTTGCTATGTGTTATGGTTCTTCCCCCAGTATCGGGGATTAGTGTGGAGTTGATGTATGTTTGTACTCTGCCTTGCGTACTGGAAGCATGGAGTTAATTAATGTTTATACTCCAGTTCGCGTTCTTGGAAGCTGGAGTTCGTTAATGTTTATACTCCAGTTCGCGCTCTCGGAAGCTGGAGTTTTTAGGAGAATATTTATACTCCGCCTCGCACTCTGGGAGTACGGAGTTAAGTAAAAAGCTTTGTACCCAGCTCGCGCTCTCGGAGTTCTCTGGGATTTTGTGAATGTTTATACTCCGCCTCGCACTCTGGGGGTACGGAGTTAAGTAAAAAGTTTGTACCCAGCTCGCGCTCTCGGAGTACTCTGGGATTTTAGGAAAAATGTTTATACTCCGCCTCGCACTCTGGGAGTACGGAGTTAGTTAATGTTTATACTCCAGTTCGCGCTCTCGGAAGCTGGAGTTTGTTGATATTTATACCCAGCTCGCGCTCTCGGAGTACTCTGGGATTTTGTAAAAATGTTTATACTCCGCCTCGCACTCTGGGAGTACGGAGTTAATTAATGTTTATACTCCAGTTCGCGCTCTCGGAAGCTGGAGTTATGGAAAAGGTTGCCGTGTATCAACCCATTTCTGGCCTGATGTGATGGCTTGCCCCCGAGCTTGGGTTTCATTTGGTGAGTGGTTGATTGCTTCATAGCCACTCCCTATTTGAATAAATTCCATTGCGTGATGGAATTTTGCTCTTCGCGCATCGTGATGTTGTACATTGTATTTAATGAATCACAGCTCTGGCTCAAAGAGATGGCATTTTATTGCTGAAATAAGAAAACACGGCAAAGTCAGTTGCCTTATTACAAGTTCTAATTTCGAAATGCAGAAACAAATTCTAAAACAGAATTGAAACTAAATAGATAATCATAGCCTGTTATGTGCGATAGCGACGAAGTCTTTCGCTATCCAAGGCCTTTGGTGAAGCTAGACCATCAGCGGTCGTCATCTCATATACATCATTCCCGAGCTCTTGCTTAATCTCATGTGATCCCTTCCGTGTTGGTTTCATGTGCAGTAGTGCTGGGTATTCTTTTTTAATGACAATCTCATTGCGTTCAAAAGTTTTAAGTCGGTCCTTGGCATCGCGTAATCGGGCGATTCGTTTTCGGTGTATGACTGTTCTCAAGTCAACCTGATCGCCCTGGACGACTCCAACTCCGTTGACAGTGGGAAACTTTAAGGTCAAGCACCATGGGGCAATTACAGCTCTGAATTCAGTAAGGGCAGGTCGTCCTAAGAAGGCGTTGTATGGCGAGACTATGTTCAACACAGTGAACTGTAATGTTTGAACTCTCCAATGTTCCTTAGATCCCAACCTAACTGGTAACTTCACCACCCCAATAGGTACGGTAGAGCTACCGTTGAATCCATGGAGGTGAGTTTGGCAAGGTTCCAAATCCCTGGGATTCATCCTCATTTGATTATAAGCATGTATAAAAAGGATATTCACGGAACTCCCGCAGTCAATTAGTATCCTCTTCATCCAAGCTGGACCTACTTGTGCCGATATCACGAGTGGGTCCGTAGTCGGGCTTCTGACATAACCAGTATCGTTGTCTCGGAAAGTGATGTCGTTAATTGTCGCTCTTTTTCGCTTGGTCGAAGGTTTATTGTCCAAGCTATCATCATACTCAAAATCTGTTCGTCTAGCCAAGTTGTTATATGATTTCACTTCTTCCCAACTTCGCTTCGCTGTTCGAGGACTATCACTCACAACATTAATTACCAGTCTTCCTCCGACACGACCTGGTTCTTCCTGCCTTTCTGAATTCTGTACATGATTTTGATTTGAGGGGCCCGCCCCTTCAGACTGCGGTGCCCGCACAAACTGATCTAACTTCCTCTCTCTGATCAACTTCTCAATGAGGTCCTGCAAGTGTCGACATTCATTGGTGTTGTGGCCATAACTTTCGTGGAATCTACAGAACTTCCCTGTTTGAATCTGCCTCTCCGACGATTGCTTCGGAGCCGGTCTCTTGTATTGCATAGCATTGCAAGTCTGTAGGTACACATTCTCCAACGATGTATTCAATGGTGTGTAATTATCGAACATTGGGACCTCACGTCGTGGACCCCGATTTGGATCTCTTTTCTTATTCTGATCATTGTTACCTCTTGGCTGAGTTTGCTTGTTCTGTATGTTCAACTGAACTTTTCCGGAATTGTCACCGGACTGTTTTACTGCTACATTGCTCTGTATCTCTTCACTCTTGGGTCCCGCATCGTCTTGCTTCCTAGACTGTTTCGCGTCCTCTTGTCGTAAGAATTGCGCGGCTTTGGAGTAGAAACGGTCCAACGATGCGGGCGGTTTTCCGGCTAACCAGTTTCCAAATTCAGAATCAGGGTCAATCCCCTTTGTCAATGCCATTAAGATTGAGTTATCGTTGGGGTTACTAATCTCCACACATGCCGCATGGAATCTTTCTAAATAACGCCTTAGCGTTTCCCCACGAGCTTGGGTAACACTGGATAAGGTGTTGACATCTTTGGGTCTAGCGACATGCATGCGAAATTGTTCAACAAATTTCTTAGCCAGTTGATCGAATGAAGAGATAGACCTAGGTGGCAATCTTGTGAACCACATCGTTGCAATTCCACCTAGAGAGATGGGGAAACTTCGACATTTTACTGCGTCATCGGCCCTTGCGGCGCTCATTGACCATTCATATTTTAAGATGTGTTGATTGGGATCAGAATTTCCTTCGTACATAGGAAGGGTTGGCATTCTGAATCGCCGGGGAGGTTCAGCATTCAGTATCTCGTCTGTGAAGGGAGTGTGACTACGGGAAAGTCCCCAGTCATCGTTGGTAAGGCCTTGGCTTTCGCGGATCATCTGACGTATCATAGTCGAGATGTCTGGCATCGCTACATTTTGAGCTTGCCGAGCTAAGGTGTGGTCGGGTTCCACAGCGCGAGTTCGGACCGGGCGCTGTCGACGGTCCAAATTATGCCTCCTTGGCTCAGCGTCATCCAAGACGTACGGTTCAGGAGTACGTTCACGTTGCCGATTATTTGGCTCTGAAAGATTTCGGGTATCAACCCTTGTTTCTATTGTGGCAGCTGCGGCATGATTGTCCGCGGTATGCTGGGTAGTAGGGCCTCCTTGCGTGGAGGGCCCGGCCTGAAAGCTGGTTGACGGTCCTGCCATCAACTGTCCAATAGTTAAAGCGGGTTGATATCCGATCGTTTGTGCATGACTCCCGTCTAATCGAGGACGGGTGGATCTGTGATAGTAGTCTGATGAAGCAGAACTTTCAGTGGATGAGCGGGAAACAACATCCCTTCTGGACCTCCTACGCCCCTGGCGGTTCAATTGGTTCGTCAATTCGATATTGGCACGCAACTGTTCGGCTAATTGCTGCCGACTCTGAGTCAGCTCTTGTAGCAATACTTGGAATTCTTGTCTAGTGACTGCCCCAGACGGATCTGAGTGGGCAGTGTTGTCTTGGTTGGATGGCTGCTGTTGAGTAGGATTCTGTCCATCCCTACCTTCTTGTCCAGCAGCTGTAGAAGTGGTTCTTGTGCTAACCATTTCGAATGATGAATCCTTTTCCTAGATTTTACGCAAATCTGAGTAGAATGGAAGGACTGTGAATCAAAGATCTGGATCTTCCTCTTGGATTTGTGCAATCCGGTATCGATGGTAGATCCAAGGAGCAGGAGAAAAAAGCTGGTTTTTTCTCAGTGAAAGCACCAAAGTGTTTGCACCAAAAATGGGCACAACACTCTTCGGAAGTCGTTGAAGAGATAAACGCGCAGAATGAAAAATAATACTGTGGATTATCTAACAAAAACTCCAAATAACAGAAAGTAAATTGCAAAGACAAGCGATTTAGAGTGGTTCGGCGCTTTGCCTACGTCCACTATGAAGTTTGATGATTTTATTGCTCGATTACTTGAAGATTACAGTAGTTAACAATGTAATACAACTGAATTTCAATGCTAAGTGTCAATCTAAAGCAGCGGCGGTGTTCTGGAGTAGATCTGGCAGAATCTGGGCGCTCTTCAGTACTTAGGGTTGTCCGACCCCTTTTCTGAATGACCAGGGGGTCTATTTATAGGTGTAGGAGGCTGGTATTTCGCCCAAAATGTGGGGAGACCAGTTCTGGTACGTCAGGGGGCCCACATGGCCGAAATCTAGAGACCCGGGCCCACTTTGGGATCGATTCGACCCTTGGTTCGAATCGATCAAGAAATCATCCAATCGAGCTGAAATTTGGTGTGTACATTCTTCATCATGTATTTGAGCTTCTGTGAAAATTTCATGGGATTTGGACTTGTAGAACTCGAGTTATGATCGATTCAAGTTGGTGTTTTTCGTATTCTGGAGTCGTTCGAATCGATATGCTCGAATCGATTTGTTCGAATCGATCTTCCTGCTTGTGAGGATGGTGACGTGGTGCGCTTTCTTCGAATCGGTCCGCTTTGCACTCCGCTTTGACTGGGTCGAATCCACGACATGGATTCGAAGATGGTGGAGTCGAGGGCAAGCTGCGTCTCCCGGATTCGAAGTGAAGCTATCTCTTATCGATTCGAAGTGAAGCTTTGTCTTATCGATTCGAAGGTAAGCTTTGTCTTATCGATTCGAAGGTAAGCTTCCACGATGGATTCGAAGTGAAGCAATGTCTTCTGGATTCGAAGTTCCCTCTCTTGATGGATTCGAATTGTAGAAAGCTCCAATCGATTCGAACTCAAGGTATCGTTCGAATCGATTCGAAGTACAGCTAACTACTTGGTCCGGCTGGATTCGAACGAGAGCTTCTAGGCTGATGGAGTCGAAGCAAGGGAGAGCTGCTGGAGTCGAGGCAATGGAAGTTCGATGGATTCGAACTGTTTCCTGGCTAATGGATTCAAACATAGGCGAAACCTATGGATTCGAACTAAAGGTGCCCTACTCCATCTTTTGTCGACGATATCTCGAGCATACGAACTCGGATTGACTTGAAACTTGGATCGTTGGTTCCCAAGGCTCTGCTTGACGCGTCTTATCAATTGCAGCCCGAACTGGACTCGGACAAATTTCGTCGATATCCGTAGCGATCCTTACGTGTAACCGACTTCCAAGACGATCTGTTACTGTATCTAGTCAAGTCCTTGGTGTCACGGCCTTGCCAAAAGGCGGGATAACAAGTGGTATGAATCTATGTGCCAATTAGAATGTGATAGTAAATTTTACGGAGTTGTAGCACATTTTTAATCTTCTGATTTATGTATATACACATAGTTCAATACCAAAATTTGATTTGTTGAATGATTGTGAGCTGGAAATTGTAATAAGATGTAGTACTTGAACGTATTATGGTCTATGGTATCAAGAGTTATGAATTTATGCATAATAATGTAATTTATGACAGCTGAAGTTATGAATATTGCTGATATTTATTAATTTTATCTCGGGATCCATCTCATTGGCCATTAATTGATCTGCTGCCTTCATATGGGCGAGGTAGAGAGCTACCTGGCCAAAGACATCAAAGCATGATTTATGGATATAACCTCACAGATGTTGTCATTACAAGTATGATTTTTCTTGGTAAATAATGACAGTATCAGTTTGAAATTGAGATTAGAGGAAGATGACAAGAAGAAAATTAAAAACAAAACAACAGAAGTAACAATTCTTGACAGACTACATATCCTGATATCCCTGTGTTTATCCGAAGTATGTACTTAAGGTTAAATGCGTACTTAGAGTTTTTAAAGAGAAGCTTAAAAGCTAACACTCTTAGTAGTATCTTCTTTTTTCACTCTTAACACAGTGGTAAGCAAAAAATTTCCCTCTCATCAATTTGATATGGTACTTCTCAATGCAGGCAATAATGTAACTATAGATGGACGAGGTAGATTTTGGTGGGATTTGTTCAAAAACAAAACTCTAAATCACATGAGACCTCGTCTAATCGAGTTCATCTACTCAACTGAAATAGTCATCTTCGACCTTACTTTCAAAAACTCACCCTTTTGGGCAATCCATCCTGTCTATTCCAGGTTGCTCTTTACAACATCAGTAACTTCACTACAAGAAAACCAGTTATAAATTGCAATGAGTAATAGCGTTTAATTGTTGGTTGCAATTATTACTTCCATCTAAACCACAGGAAAATATAGATGGCGTTGAACTATGCTGTAAAACAATTAGACGTCAAAATTTAGGAGCAGGCATGCAATATATTTTATAGGCCGCTTCTTTTCCAATTTTCTCCCGCGTTTGCTTTCCCATTCCTACCTCTCAATTAGAACCCTAAGCAAACAAATTCCCAATTTACTTGTCTCTAGACAAGTGAACTCTACCCCTTGTCACTGTGCTTTTCTCGAATAAGTCACCTTCATCGTTGATCAATGAGCACTCCTTCTAATGCTATCGACAAAATCAATTTCTTGATTTACTTGGGATTGGTCGCTTGCGCTTCTCAAAACTAGGGTTAGTTTTTATTTATTTGTCATAATTTCAATCTGTCGATATATTAAATGTAAACAATCTGTTGCTAATACAAATATTATCTGAAGGTGGTGGGTAAGTCAGTTTGGTATCTAAGGCTGAGGATGAGAGTTCATAAATTTTGAATATTCAATTAACTACACTAGGCTTTCAAAGCTTGTATGTTAGAATTGAAATTACTTGGCGTGGTGAATAAAAGTTTCTCTATAAAACAGTCATGGGTATTGAATTGAATTTTGAGGCATGCATTTAAAAATTACTTGGTTTGATTCATTTTATTGTCTCATTGACTTGAAGAGGGAAAAAATTAGAAGTTAAATTTGATGTCTGATTTTTTTTAGTTGTCTCATCTATTTATTCTTCCTCTGACTTTATGTTTGTATTTATTTTCCACTTTTCAGGACTGCTTTTTTGTTTCGGTGGTTGTTAGAAACCATTCCGAGCTTGTTAATAAGCCTATAGCAGTGCGCCAATCAGGTAATCCCAAAGGAACAGCAGAAATTTCCTGTGCGAATTATCCTGCACGAGATTATGGTGAAAATTTGTTTTGAGTATAATTTTTTATTTACCTTATGTCTATAGGCTATGACTTTGATTTATTTTTATTTGTTCATAGGAGTAAAAGCTGAGATGTTTGTAGGTTGCAGGTTGCTGATTTATCAGTTTTACCTTATGTCTATAGGCTATGACTTTGATTTATCAATTTTATTCTTAGATGTTTTTTTTAATTGCAGTTTGCTGATAAGTCCTATAGCATATTGCACAAATATTGCACCAAAGTTCAGGTTTGTAAATGAGAGAATTTGTATTTTTAACCACACACGATAATTGTTTGAATTTTTTCTAGTGATGTGAAATTAGGTAAAAGGGAAGGCCAATGATGATGAACAATGAAAATTAATGTCAATATTTTAGCTGGGGAGGTTCTGATGCTAGACTAGTTATTTAATATAACTAATTATGATCACGCTTCATTTCTATCTCACTAATAACAATTTGCCAAAATATACTGCAGGTAGTGAGCTGCGATGAAGCATTTCTTGATGTGAGCAACTCTTCCGAAGATCTTGAAAATTTAGCATTAAGAATAAGGAAAGAGCTTGCTGAGACTAAACAATGCACAGGTAGTGCAGGAATTGCTGAGAACAAGCTGCTTGCTCGGTTAGCAACTAGGTCAGCCAAACCAAACAGCCAATGTTGCATATCACTTGATAATGTAGGTTATGTACTTTTCCTCAACATCATTAAATTATAGAAAATATTAGCTTTTATAGTAGAATGTCAAGGTTTTATTACTGGATATCATTTAGGTGTCTAAGGTTTTATAGGCTAGCATCATTATTATTTCAAATGCAATTAATAGATATGCTAATAATGAGGCAAAAAAGCCTGTTCTTGTTCATTTGATAACTATCCACTTTTTTCTTAGTGTTTTTATAGGCTAACATGAATTTTATTAACTTAGTGTTTGTTCATTTGATAACTTTCCATTTTTTTCTTTTTATGAAATAAACGACAGTTTATTCAATAATAGCAAACTTTTCAAAGTGAAGGACAGTTTGTTTTGACAAAAGTTAATCATTTAATAACTTAATAAATATTGTAGAAGTTTTGAAAAGGTACATGATTCACTTCAAGAATTAAGGCATCAACAATTTAATTCAACAACAACAAACTAATTTTATTAAAAAAAAACTCACCCATTTCAGCTTCAACTATAGACTTGGATTGTGGGCGCTTTTCAAGGATGTCGGTTACCACCCACTAGTGACTTACAAGTGATTTTTGAATAAATTTGTAGAGCTTATGTTGAGATGTAAAGCTATGACAATAAGCATCAGTAAAAGCATTATTGATGTTGTAGGCTAGAAAAAATGTACTTGCAAACGCAAATGATCAACTCTAGTCATCTGACTCTATAATAAACATAAAAAGCGATAATGTTATAATATGTGGACAACGCTTCATGTAAATATGTATGATGGGACAATCAAACCCATAAAGGGGTAAATGTGCAGGGAGAGTTTTAATTAATGGTCAAAATCTTATTATTGAACATAAATAGTTAACCATCGCAAGCTGGCTAATTAGCAACAAAAAAATTCCAATGACTAGACAAATCAAAAGCTCCACCTAGGAAATGATATGCTTACGCTGACCTTATTTCAATTGTGTAAGGAACTGCAAAACCTTCTTAAAAATCAATGACAACTAACTGGGGGATCATTTAAAATAAGCAATCCCTATCGAGAACAAAATTTCAGATCCTAATAAGTGATTTTCATGGTTCAGTGCATGCTTGAAAGTTGCATAATCTATTATTGTCAGTTGTGTTTATGACTGAGCTTCAATTTTTAATGCCGAACTCAGTTTCAATGGAGACTCGGTTAACTGAGTATCAGTTAAACCGAGACTCAGTTTAACCGAGTCTCAGTTTCAACTGAGACTCAATTTAACCGAGTCTCAGTTTCAAGAACCAAATCCAACTTAAAACCGAGTCTAATTTTTGAAAACTAACTACACCTATATTGGTATACTGAGAGGACCACTTAGTTAACAACATCGACGACTAGTTTACGTGACTTGTAAATAGACCACTTCATACGCGATAATATGCAGCTTGATTTTACTCCAAGTAAATTACCGAGTTCGTTTATTATTTTTTACTCTACTTCACTTGTAAATGCTACTTGATTTTATGGCATGTTGTATACTTTGTATTAGTCAATCGCCTAATGAAATAGTGTGATGAATATTTAGTGTTTGCATTATGAATCCGATTTAACTTTGTGTACACTTTTTTGATGGATTGATTCTAAAGCATTACTTTTGTTTTACAGGTAGATAGATGACTGTGATGCAAAAAAAGTTGCAACGAGTTATGGATCGAAGTTATTTTTGCTGCTAGAACTACTTTTTGGTTATAACATATGTACTACTTGCTTTTGTTTTGCTATTGCTACTTGTTCTATATTTTGTTTATGAACTATTGATGACGAACTATTTATGTTTGATGTAAGAATATTTGTATTTTGATTATGAAATTTCATACGTTGGTTATCAAATATGTGTCCAAAATGTGGTATTAATACAATATGTTAATTTTGAAATGTGGTATTGATATAATACGCTAATTTTGAAATGTGGTATATATACACATTGTGACTAATGTTTACTGAAATGGAATTTACAGAAAAGTAGAAAAAGCCTAGTTGACTTAGCTTTGTATACAATTTAACGGCGTTTATAAAACGCTGTTAAAACATTCCACGATGTTTTTTAAACGCCGTTTAATGTTTTAACAGCGTTTTAAAAATGCCGGTGAATTTTTTTAACAGCGTTTTTTAAAAATGCCGTTAAATTAGACCAAACGCTGTTAAATGATTTCATGACAGCAGGGAAACGCTGTAAAAATGGACATTTAACAGCGTTTATTCCTTGTCATTGTATATCTCTGACATATAACTGCATGTCGATATACAGCGTATGTAACGCTGTTAATAACTTTTAAAGCATTTTTGAAACGTTGTTAAAGGTCCTGTTTGTTGTAGTGTACATTTCTATCTAACAGTTTTGGTTGATTCCAGCGCCTATAAATTCAGGCCTAGCCCCCCCTTTTCTTCTCATATTTTTATGGAGGCGGTAGCGAAGCTCTGCCATTTCTTCTTCTCCATTTTCTTTATAAATTATAAAGATAAGATATTTGTATCTATATTCATACAATCAGAGAAGAGTAGAAATCTAATAAAAAGGAGAAGAAAAGAGAATCAACCATATGCGTATTTGAGGTAATTTATATATATATTTGTATTTATTGTCTCTCCTAATCTCAAATCTCTTCTCAGATTTGTAATTCTAATGTATGTATATACACTTTTATACATATCTCTTGGATTAAAAAGGATTTGGAGATGAACCAAAGGTTCTACTTCAGATCTAGAGATTTGGATCGCTTTTAAAAGGTGAGTGGGAAATTTTATAAATTGTTATAATATGAAAAGTATCCCATTGGTTTTTATTTGATTTTTATGCCTAATTTGATAATTGTATATGAGTTGTAGGCAATGAATTGAATATGATCTGAATATAATAAATATCGCTTATATATTCTTGTTTATGAATTGATTTAGCATTGTATACAACCTGATATGGAAATCAGTCCTAAAAGTATGAATTTAGAATATTGATTTGAATGAAATTTATTCTAGATCTGAAATAGGTTGTATAATAATGTTATAAATTTGGATTATTACCCTAATCTTGTTAGACTATAAACTTTTCTATATTTAAATTGTTGCAATTTAGATCCTTTTAATATTTGTAAATTCGTTTGATTTCTTTCACTTTTAGAAAAATACAGCGTTCGATCTAACAAGAAATAGATGCAAATAGAAAGAGAAAGAGATATGTAAAGTGTGAATTCATTATAGTTTACACTGTCTATTTCAGTAATAAAAAAAATGGTTATTCCTTATAATTTCAAACAATGTAATCTTTTAAAGTTAAATATTTGGTTTTGGACTAATTTATGGAAATTATAGTGGATAATCTTTTTAGATATGATTCCAACAATTTAACATAGAAAAGTATATTCTAGTGGAGGTATATAACTAGAACATATTTGATAAAAGTAAATATTTACACGTAATTACTGCGCTTATAATAATTAAATAAAAAGCTAATAACGACGCTTGCACGTAACATTCGCGTTTAGGATAATTAACTAATGAGAAAAGGATTTAAAAGTTTGTAACTCCAATAAATGGTAATAAATATGGGAGTTGTAATAAATTGATAGGGTAAATGGATTAATGGGACTAATAAAAAGGGAATGGATATAAAAGGTTACTAATTTGAAATTAGTAATCATACATAAATGTCTTAGGAAATGTCCGTTAGGATTTTATGGACAAATCGACATTTAGGAGCATTAAATGGGGACTTATAGTAGATAAATATTTAAGGTAAATAAAAAGGGAATTAGTAAGCTAAGTATAATGTCTACCTATGATAATATAAATAAAGACTTAGGATGGTTAATTGGACTTAGTAGGTTAGTGATGCGAGGTCAGTAGTGTTACTCGACGGAAGACTGTCCTTCACTTTGAGGCTACCAGCGGGCGGGCGTACTTACTACTGATGTGAGATATCACTTATCCTAGGACCCATGACGACGTGAGAGATTGAGCGTGCTTTATTAAATGGAAAGTATTAAATGGTCCAGAATTTGGAATTAGGAGCGGTGAGGGATATCTTCATAGGAGTTCACTTCTGGTTTGAGGTCTTAAGTGGCTGAATGGTCCGCCTCTCTCCATAATGGAAGTATTAAGTAACCTAGTGAGATTCTAAATAAATAAATAAGGAAGTCTCTAAAAAGGGTTTACTTCAGTGTTGAGGTTTTAAGTGGCTGAAGGGTTAGCCTTCCCACCAAAAGAAGTAACCTAATGAGATGCCATATTTATAATTAAAGAGTGAGAGTGAATATCTCAGGAAGGGTTTGCTTCAGGTTTGGGGTCTTAAATGACTATAAAGTCCTCCTCTTTCCCATAAAAGAAGTATTAAGTAACCCAATGAGATTTCCAAACAATGACAGCTAGATAGTACCATTGAGGAGCACGCTTCTGGAAGTAGATCTTAGATGACGGGGTCTGCCTATTTTCCACTGGGAAATATTAAGTGGCTTGCGTATAGTCTCTTACATTGTTAAAGCCATAATAATAATAGTATCATTTAAGAGCAAGCCTTGGAGATAGGTCTTAAATGATGGGGTTTGCCTTAGCTAAGGTCTTAAATGGCCAAAGTTTGCCTATTTTCAAATAAAAGTTATTAAGTGGCTTGGGTATTGTTTATTACATGACTATGATTTTATCAGCGATAGACGCGGTAATAGTTGGACATTAAATGTCGGAATCCTTAAATAGTGGTTGGAGGTCTTGTAGCTAGGACCCTTCGATCATGGACAACATTGTTAGGAAACCACCTTGAGAATGGGTCTTCAATGACGAGGTTTACCTTGATTAAGGACTTAAATGGTAGTGTCTGCGTATTTCTCTTTAAAAAGCATTATTGAAGCCGCTTCATATTTAGAAGTACTAAGTGGCTAATGGGTTAGGAAGTATTGGATGGTTAATATGGCTTCACTAGTATTTCATACCTTGGGAAGAGGTAAGTAAGTAGTCATGTGTGCAATGCAATGTTACTTTAGAATTGCTAACCTTGATGGACATAACAATTAAATGGAAACCTTGGTATAAGTTTATGTTATGGATAGTTTATATTTTTCTGGTCACCAAAACGATGTATAGGCCCCCTTCTCATTACAACCATAGGATAGAATTTAGAGGAACGGGCACTGGAGCTGGATGTGCTTTGTTGCTAGAGAGTCTTCTTTCTCTCATGCTCGATGATGATGTGACAATCCACTATCCAAGGAACACCATTAATTCCAAGGTAGTAGTCATAGTCAGTATTCTTATCCTATTATTGTTTTTGCAATAAGTTTAGATTTCTATCAATCTCTGGTAATGGTCATGCTTATTTGCAGGTACCAAATCCAATGATCTGTGGTTTGATGGACTTAGATTTTGATTTTTGTTGAAATTTAGGCCCATGAAGGTGTAGGTTGTTACAAATTCGAAATTCAATTTCTCTTTGAGGTGGTTAACCTAGAACTTTGTCATAAGCATCTAGGAATTTTTGAACTATTGGGAAAAAAGCTAACTCATCATAGGATGGGTCTAGTGAATACAAGTAACTAAATAGCATAGGGCTATCAGGCTCACAAATATAGAACTAAATCATGCCCTCCACTTCTCCTTATCTTAATCACCCTACTATCACAATCTAACACCGACCTACAATGTGACATCTAGTTCATCCCTAGTATCAGTTCATACATCGAGAAACCAAGTATAAACACATCACAATGGAATTCTCCACCATAAATAACTAATTTCAAGTTTTGGAAAATCATAGATATATAGGTCCCTTCAACAGAATTCGACACAACTATCGAATCATGCACAATGTGAGTCTCTAATTGCAGTTCATCTACTAGTCTACTAGATGTGAAGGTATGAGATGCTCTAGTATCAAATAGGGTATGAATGGGAAAATCAAAAATAAGTATTATACCATTCATGACGATCTTCTTTCCTTTGTCCACTGCTGCTGGTGGTTTGCTTACTCTAGGAACCACATTAAATGCATAAGCATGCACAATTGGTCCACTTTTTACTTAAGATGGGGCATTGATGCTTCCCCAAGCTAGTTGTAATTGAAACACTTAATCTTCCTATATTGACTTTGCAGTCCTTAACAACATGTCCCTTCTTGTGGCATTTACTCCATTGCATGTTTTGGTTCTTAAATTTTCCTTGTCCTCCTTTAACTCCCAATTGTTTCCACTTTTACTGATAATGTTCACTGCACCCTCCTTCTTTAGTTCTCCTTTTCCTATTTCTTTGGAAACTATATTCAGTAGTGTCATCTCCACTAAACTCTCATATAGAACTTCCATAGGATTGTGAATAATAAACAAATCCTGAATTGATTGTCTTAGCCCCTTAGTGAGCTTCATAGCCTTCTGTACTGGAGTATTCACAAGGTCTAACTCAAACTTAGCCAACTCATTAAATTGATTCACATACTCCTTTATGGAAATGTCTCCTAACTGCAGATGAATAAACTTGTCCAACTGAACTCCTTGCTCGGCTGCAAACAAGGTCTATCCAAACTTAGCCAACTTATTGCATTGATTCAGTCAGTTGATCGTTTGCCTGTTGGTTGCAGTTTTTCGTGTTTTTGGTGTATTATCACTTACCAATCACCTTACTTCATATTAGTGATGATATTACTTCCAAATTTATAATAGTTGGGTTATATTACATTTAATGGTCATTTTACTTCTATTATCTCCTATGTATTACTAATTCCACTATTGATATAGTTTCCTCTTATATTCATCATCTTCCTAAATATACTATGTTAAAAAAATTCAAATTTCTTTATTAACAACTTATTATCTCGTATAATCTGTTTTTAATCATATTAATTGTATTTATTCTATCAATAATGGTTTCAACTTTATTTAATGGTTTTTGCAAGGCATGCCCGTTTTTATAGTGGACCATCAACTTTTATAAAATGTAGCCAATACAAGTGTTAGGCTAACCACCTAAGAAATTTTGGCAAATTTTCCAAAAGAGCACTAACACTTAATAAAGTTGCATGAAATAATCACACATATAATCACTCAAAACATTACTTAACACAAACATAATAAATAACATAATTTCACAATCATGAGATACATATGACTTGCACAGGATCATACACTTATTAAAGTCCAAAACATGGTATACGTACATTCCAAGAGGAAACAATCTTAATTTCGCGAGAAAACCACATTATAGAGAAAATCTAAAAACACATAACTGAAACCAACGTTTAGCTACAAACAAAACCCAAGCAAAATTGGCAAGCATGTAGACACAAAGATGTGTAGAACATTATATACCCAAAACCATAAAGCTCGACATGAACATCAACAAAAGCCAACATCAATTTCAAAATTAATCATTAAATAAGCACTTCGACATTAAGAGAAGATGTAGGAATTTCTGAGGTGCTCATCTTTGAAGGGAAACAGCCTACCCTAACTACAAGGAGCCATTATAACAAAAAAAACTATGAACCCCTCACCAAAGAAGACACCATCAGACAAACTACCAAAATGACCAGATAGATCACCATAAACTACTGCAAACCTTAGTCAACCATTGCATCATGGCTACAAATAAGGACTAAAAATCAGTAAGTAATGGAAAATGATCAGATAGCACACAACACAAAATGGTTCCTGGCCTTTTAGGGAATCTAGCATAAGGGGACTATAGACCAATGTCTAAATCGAGAAGATTAGGTAGCAAATGCCTCAATAATTTTCCGATCCTCTAAAAAGGTGAGATCGAGGGATTGCAATGCCGACTTGAAAGATCATTCAAGACACAAAGGGGATCAAGAGTTTCAAAATCGCTTGAGTAGGCAGGAGCCTGGCTAAAGGACGTAAGAAAGATTGGAAGATGATATGTGAAGAGAAGAGAGAAAAAGATGAGATGGGGGAGCGGACAAAAGGAATATAGATGAATAGGGTTGCAAAGAGAAGGCGTTAGGGTTCCCCATGACTACATTGTGAAGCTTCTTATTCATTTAATGGTTAATTTCTACCTCCAAACTCAATTAAAATGTTCATATCCTGATAAAATATACCCATGGGTTTCTTTCAAATCAAAATCCCAACTTTATTTAATTTAGACAAGCAATAATGAATTAACAGCATGAATAAGATCATATAACATAGAAAATCGAATCTCACTCACTGTTTAACCCAAATAGCTTAGAAATCCTCTTTCTCTCCTACTCTTCAGATTTGCCCTAGCTTCCAAACCTCGTGGAACACCTAGATGTTTATAGGTTTCAGAAGCTATCTTCTTTCTCTTTAATTTAGACTATTTGTTCATTAATTTTGGTTGAGACTTTTTGATTTTGTTTTAGATCTAAGATTTCAGATCTAAGGTTTGTTTAGTGGAGGCTGAGAAGATGAAGAAATGAAAATGAACATGCTCTTCTTCTTGGTTGGGGAGGCTTATATATACACTAACTAGTGTTAATTGGTCATTAACCTTAATTAAAACAATTTTATTTAATTTATTCTTTTTGCTACTCAATTCTTTTATGTAAGAAGGCAGACTAATTAGGGTATCTTAGCATAGCCCAGTCTGGTGCAAGCCATTTAGGTCTTGGTCAGCTTGCAAACCATTCATGACTAAGGGCAGGTTGACTGGGTTTCCTATGTATAATGATATCCCAAATCCATCCTAAGCATGCATGGGCTCCTTTGTTCAATTGCATGTCAAGCCTTACACTGGTTGAGCCCCCCACGTAGTAGCCCCAGCGAACAGCTTACCCTTGAAGACACATTGTAAGCCCAGCTTGACCCGTCTCTCATTGGTTGATCGTCTCTCTCTCTGAACTGCTTGTAACCTACCTCCAGGTTAGCCTGCTCGCTCAAGCATCTCTCTTTCAACTATCTCCTAACCGACATAGCTGAAGACTGTCTCAAGGGTGGTCCATCATTGATCCAGCTTTGGTAACGCCACCTACGACCTATGGTTTATGTCATCTCACCCAGCTCGGCATGCCCTCATCTCTCGCCAACTCCCTACCCTTCTTATTGTCTTAATAGACCTGCTCAACTATCCTATCACCAAGGCATATGGTGGCAAGGTGACAAGAGGTACAACTAGGTGTACCTACTTCTGACAAGAAGTATATTCCATTTTCTACAAGCACACTGCAAGTACAAGCACATTTAATGCAAAGCATGGTTGAGCATGCCCCTTGTACAGTTCTCTTGTTGACCATGTAAGTCATGCATTCCTTTCTTTCACCAACCTTCTTTCACCAAGTCCATTCAACCATACAATGGCCAAGCATGCTTCACGCCTATTATGCAATACGATCTCAGCCATCCAAGCATCAGTTTAACCATTATAAGAATCCCATGCATGGCCACTTCAAATGGGTTGGTGACTTGGTTGGTTAGAGGGGTTGGTCTTCTGGTTAGTGACCTAGTTCAATTCCCAAGTTGGGACCTGCCTATTTAGGACCTGGAATGTTGGAACCCATGATCCGCCTTTCAAAACTCTTGATACAATAGCTTCTTGGGCTTAGCAGCTTTGTTAGTCTTAAGATAATCGTCTTTTCTTATTAATCTCTGGTAATTCCTTATAATTATAAGAGATCCATACAGTAATAGAACTTCATAGTGGATGTAGGCATCCTCATTGAACCACTTCACCTTTTGTGTCATTTACCTTTAAATGCTTATTTCCCCTTATTTTTCTGTCATTAAGCCTAGTAATTAGCATGTAACTGTTGCTCTTCACAATACATTACAATAACTTTGAGGTTGATGAAAAATATCATTATGTTTGGATGCTAAAACGAGGGCCAAACTTTTGGTCTTATGTTAGCAGCCTCTTATGCAAGCTCTTTCCACCCTTGGTAACTCACATCTAGCATCAACAGTGGCAATGGTGGATAGTGTTACACCACCTCCTCCAGTCATCAAGAATATTCCTCAACTATCTCAATTTGGCTTCATGACAAAATCCAAGGGTAAGGTACTCCTAGCAATCTAGGCAACCTGTTGAGCACCCCTTCATAGATATAATAGGGATCCAGCACTCTTGTTGATGCCTTGAGTAACCCCCTGCGGGTCGCTAAATAGTTCTCTCATTCACCTTCACCCTTAACGACATCCAAAGGTGGTCATATGCCCACTTGCATGTCTCAAGATGCCCAGGCTCTACCGCCAGTGCCTTTCTCAAGCTCACTTCTGAGCCAGTAACCTCTTGTGAAGAATGGTTTGAAGATCGCAGAGCCTACATCGTTCAACATCTTCACCATGGCTATCCAACAAATATGAGTTATCATGTGCTCATTACCTTGTTTGGGGACTGCTGACCTTTGTCACCTAGAACAATGCAAGTCGTCGCTCCCTTCCAATCTGATCGGCTATCTACGAGGGTGGATTACCAAGAATCTATTTCCTTATTGGGGACTGCTAGGCTATCCAGCAAGACTGAATCATCATGCATTTAATTCTTTACTCGAGGATTACCTACTGCCCCATGAGTTAGGTGAGACACCTCTCCCCTTTGTGTCGGGCGCATCGACGATCGAATAGCGGTTGTAATGGTCCATATTCCTTGCTTGTGATGCTACTCATCCTTCATACACGATAGGAACTATTGTCAATACCGCCACTGTTACCCTGAGTGATGCCAAATTATGACATCCATAGTGTGCCTACATAGGAATAAGTTGGGCCCAACTCCTTATTGTAGCATGTCACCTTAGAGAACCTTTAAGCCCCTTATCAGGTTTGAGTTGGGACCGTCTATCAGCTCCTTATTGTAGCGTGTCACCCTAGAAAACATTCAATTATCTAAGAAATAAGGTTTGACTGGGACCTCCTATTAGCTCCTTATTGCAATGTGTCATCCGGGAGAACCTTCAAGCCTTTTAGCACTTAGGTTCGAGCAAGAACCGCATGTCAGCTCCTTATGCAGCATGTCACCCTAAAGAACATTCAAGCTACTCAATGTTTAGGTTCATGTCGGACCATCCAACAGTAGAGTAATGCATAGATAGGTTAATTTCTAACCACTAAATTCTTATGAATGATGGTGCTTTCCACTCGTCTCACCATTATATTATACCCTTATACATGAGTGTTCAAGCCAACCATGCACCCCAGTTTAATCCCGGATATATGGTCATCTAACAACAGACGACATGTCACCTTGGAGAACCCTCGAACCCTTATGCACTCCGGTTCGACCCGGGCCCATTCGCCACTCTACACATGATCGCTTGTCACCCAGGTGAACTCATGGGCTAACAGGCACTCCTACTCTATTCCAATGCCACTCGCCACTTGGTACATGGTCAGCACTTGGTTCTTATCAATACTCGGTGTTCAGCCCGTCGCATGACAATATTACTACTTAGCATCTCTTAAATATGGAACTTTTTTGAAAATAATGCAGTAACTCCTTATGACCTCATGTCTTCCAGGGAACCTCAAGCCACTCAATGCTCGAGTTTATACCGGAACCTCCCATCAACAAAGCAGCACAGTGAAGCACAACTGTCATTTGTCGACCTTGGAACTTGACGGACAACCGGGTTGCTCGGTTAATGCATGCTTCCAAGTCCATTAACCGATCCGGCCTATCAACTAAAATATATTGGTCAACCTAGTACAAGGGACTTTTCTAGCTATCCAAGATACACTACTCTACTAGTCGTAGGCAAACAAACAAAGACAACAACTAGTTTCGTAGACAACAAGTTTACAACAAAAGGACATGTTCTTATTCAGTTCAAAAGAATGCGGGATCACAATTTCCGCCCCGCTAGACTTCTAAAGATTTTTAATCACTAATTAGTTAAAAGAAGAAAACGAGAAAGAAATTGAGAAGCTCGCCAATAGCGATGTCGGCCTGCGCTCTTATCACCTCCCCAACCGAGCTCTACTGCATCGATGGCACCCCCAGCACTTCGAGTGATCAAGCACATGCTTAAGAAAACTACGTGTGCTACCATCTTCGAAGCCTTCCACATTGGACCTTACAAGAGACCCCAAAAAGCTTCCTAAAAACCTCGACAAGGACAAAACCAAGGCTTCATCCATGATAGAAGTGGTAGAGGTGATAGCCGTTACTCTTTCCAATATGGTATTGAAGCATCTAAATCAACCTAAGGTCAGGAATGTTAGAGCATAAAAGAAAGGAGGCCTCTTAGCTTCACCTAGATCATTAGTAGGAAACCTATATTCGATCACCATCAAAAAGAAGGACAGAAAGCTAAACACGGGCCCAAGCCAAAGGGAAGATCCATCTCAAGAAGCAAAAATCCAAGTAGCGATTCGAACTACAATCGAAAATCATAGTTCGACACCCAAAGATTTGCCACCTTCCTTTTAATCCTAACTAAATTTGATAAAATCCCAAGTGTTCAAGAGTGGTGGGAGAGGAAGAGGAAAACAAAGTTATCTATTTTTACCAATAGAAAACCGTGTAAATTTTAAGTTTGCTAAAAAATTGCATAGCAATAGCCCTATGGGTTCAAAGCGGGGAGAAGAGAGGAGTATTTATATACCTCTCCCTTCAACCACAGCCGTTATGATCAAAAATGTAAAAATGGTCTCAGTCGCTCAAGAGTAATAAGTGTCGTGTCACACCACGTGTCTGGGCAAAATGACACATCCCTGCCACGTCTTGAGAAGCACAACTGCCATGGCCAATGGTACAATGCCACGTGGGTGGTGCATTAATTGCATAGTAGAACTGTCAATCGATGGAGTTTTCATGATTCTACAAACTCACGCCCACTCATGGGCACGAACTTGGGGGGAAAATGTTACTCAATTTTTTCGTAAGTAAGATGGCAGACTAATCAAGCTATCTTAGCTTGGCCTAGTCTGTCCAGGCCAACTAGGTCCAGGTCAGCTCGCATGCTTGCCACGATCGAGGGCAAGTTAACTGGGTTTCCTATGTATGATGATCATCCAAATCCAACCTAGACCCATATCGGCTCCTCTGCTCAATTGCACATCAAGCCTTCTATTGGCCGATCCTCCCTTATAGAA
Source organism: Allium fistulosum (assembly GCA_030737815.1). Lineage (NCBI taxonomy): Eukaryota > Viridiplantae > Streptophyta > Magnoliopsida > Asparagales > Amaryllidaceae > Allium > Allium fistulosum. The sequence continues at coordinate 628,849,438 of CM060903.1, read as the reverse complement.
ACCTTAGCAACCAACCCGCTCATCAAGATAAGGCCCAAGCCTAGCTCGACCCATCTCATTGGCCAATCGACTCTATCATTGGCCTGCTTGCAACTCGGCACTAGGTCAGCCCGCTTGCTTAAGCATATCTCCCTCACCTACCTTCTGATCGGTATAGTTGGAGATTATCCCAAGGATGGTCTACCATTGATCCAGCTTCGATACCCCTACCTACGACCTACGGTCTATCTCGTCTCGCCTGGCTCGGCATGCCCTCGTCTCTCACCAACTCCACATCCTCCTTATGGTCCCAACAGACCAACTCGGCCCATCTTGCCACCTAGGCATACATGAGCAAGGCGATAAAAGATTCGACCAAGTGTACTTGCTTTTAACAAGTAGCATGTTCTATTTTCTACAAGCATACTGCAAGTACAAGCACATTTGTATACAAGCGCATTTAATACAAAGCATGGTAAAGCATGTCCTAGTATAGTTGTCTTGTTAACCTTCACCTCAGCTACACATTCCTTTCTTTCTCCAAGTGTCTCTAATCAAGTCCGTTCAACCAAATCAATGGCCGAGCGCACTTCAAGCTTGATTTGCAGCACGATCTTAACTGTCCAATAATTAATTCAACTACTATAAGAATACCATGCATGGCCACTTCAAAGGGGTTGGTGACCCGGTTGGTCACCTAGTTAGCCATAGGGGTTGGTCTCCTGGTTGGTGAGCTGGTTCAATCGCCAAGTTAGGACCCGCCTGTTTGGGACTCGAAATGTTGGAACCCATGCACCGCCACTCAAATCTCCTAATATAGCAGCTCCGTGAGATCAATAGTTTCACTAGTCTTAGACGAATCATCTTTCTTATTATTCACTTGAAATTTCTTGTAATTGTAAGAAAGTCATATAGTAAGAGAACTTCACGGTAGACATAGGAAAATTCATCGAACCACTTTACCTTTTGTGTCTTTTACCTTTAGATGCTCTTTTCCCCTTATTTTTTCATCATTAAGCCTAGTTATTGGTAAGTAAATTTTACAAATATCATTTCTAATATAAGTACTTATAATGAAACCTGCCAGAAAAATATGCTCTACGCAATGTGCAAGTTTCATTGTTTAATCAATTCATTTTCAAATATCCATATATATTATGTCACTTTTATTTTGTAAAATTACCATTTTATCTTTTAACTAATGTTTTAATTTTTTATTGAAATTTACGGGATGTTAAAAAAATCTTTTGGTCTTTTATCAATGGAGCTCTTTTGACGTTTTTGCAACACCTTCAATTGCTTTCTAATAAGCTCTTTCTTCTCAGAAGTTTCTCTAACCATATATGAACCAAGTATCAATCTCTTGCTTGCTTCACACCAACGAACCGAAGACTTGCGCAGTTTCTCATATATGACCTCTAATGATGTCATTCTTATAATCAATTTGATAACTATTGTTATTTGTCAATTCCACTAAGGTAGATGAACCTTCCATGAGCTTCCCAAGTCGAGAAAACATGCTTACAACAAATCTTCAAGTGCATGGCTTACCCTCTTCGGTTGATCTTCCATTTGTAAAAACCACTTGAACCACTTATAAAATGTGTATCTCGGTTGCTGACTATAATTTTTGAAATATCATGCAATCAATACAACTTCACCCATATAACTCTTACCATCTATCAGCCATTCTCATAGACTTTAAAGGTATGAAATGAGCATTTTTCGTCAAACAGTCCACGATAATCCAAACACTCTTATTTCCTCTTCTTTTTTTTCTTTTTTTTAAAAGGATGAATATATAGCAAAAAGGAGAAAAAATGCCTTTCTCCGGTGGCTCACAAAAGAAGGCAAGGCATACGAATGAAATATGCCTCCCATAACACAGACAACAAAAACCATCCATGAACGAACACAAGTAGAAGAAAAAATAAAAACCTCCACTGCCAGATAGAAGCCAGTTTAACCCAAAAAGAAACAAAAGAAGCAACAACCCACTCTACCAGCTACCCCGCTACACCCAAAGAGGTGTAGGCCAGACCACCAGAGCATATACCAACCGCAGCCATACTGAAGAAGACCGAAAAGAGGAACAAAACCCAGACCGATCAGCTGAGCAACCCACTCAAAGCCGCCGCATGCTCCCTGGCTCCCTAGTGACAACACCCGTCGAGCTCCGGCAAGGCCACCGCCCAAAGATGGTGTCACTTAGCACAACAATCGCCTAGCGGGCCTAAAGTGGAATACCAGATAGAGAAGCCCAAGGAACCAGCCACAGCTAAAACCACCGAAGCAGACACAGCCAACCAAAAAATAAATCTGGGAGACGGAATACTGCAAAGTCACCTAGACCTGAAAAACTAGCAAGCACATCAAAACCAAAAAACCGGGGGGGTGGGGGTATCGAGAGCGCTGGATGAAGGCCAACGCCCTACCAGGAGGATTCAACCAACTCCGATTCTAGTGGAACTAAAAACACACGAGATAGAAAGAAGACCCACTAGTCGCCGAATTCGGGAGCCCGTTAGTCCCCTGAAAGGTCTACCTCGGAAAGCTAGGAATACGTCATTCCTTACTTGCCGAATAATGGTCGGGGGGGTCCATAGGAGAGCTCTCAAAGATCGCTTTATTCCGCGCGCATCAAATGTGCCAGCAGATAAGACAGGGAATCAAGCGGTAAATGATCGAACTAAGAGATTTACCAGAGTTCCCAGCCCACCAGGTTGATTGAATATCATAAGCAGATCTGGCAATACCTCGAACACCAATAAGGTTTCCGAAGTAATTCCAGCAAGATCTGGCTGAGAAACTGTTGAAGAACAAATGGTTCAAGGATTCCGTTTCCCCGTTGCTACAGCATCTGCAACGGGAAACTAAGGGGATGCCTAACTTTTGGAGATTCTCGTCTAGTGGCAGCCCATCATGAAGGATATGCCACATCAGAAGAGAAACCTTGGGGGGAGAACGAGAATCCCAAATGAAGGAAAATAAGGGATGGATGGGGCATGGAATTCTAACCGATGTCAAAGCTCTCAGAATGGAAAACGAAGCGCCATCCCAGCCCGTAAGTCCGCCATGAAAATCAGAGAAAGACTTCACTGACTGCATGTGCTTCCAGGTCTCACTTGCATAGGATGGGGAACCCGAAAAATTAGAAACCGCCAGCCTTTGGTACTTTGCGTGAAGGAAGGATGCCCATAAAGAGTCATTAGCTCCAAACCTGTACCACAACTTACAGGCAAAAGCAGCACAAAGATCGTTAGGATTACGTAGCCCCAAGCCACCCTCACTTTTGGGACGACAAATCGTGTCCCACGAAACCCAGTGGTGGCGACGGGCGTCGTCCTTGTTGCCCCAGAAAAAGGACGAGACCAAAGACCTATACGACCGGAAGAAAGAGGAGGTAGGGGTCATAGCCGCAAAGACATGAGTTCCCATTGAATCTAAAATAGACTTAATGAGAACCAGCCTGCCGGCCTGGGAAAGGAGAGCCGCATTCCAACGAATGATCTTACCCCTCACCTTGTCAGTCAAGGGATCGAAAAAAGCGTTAAGCTTCCTACCTCGGTACAGAGCAATTCCCAGGTAAGGTAAAGGAAGGGAAGCTACCTTGAACCCCGATAATGTCTCAATCCAGGAAGATCGAGAGGAGGAACAGTCCTTCGCACGAACGAAGCAACTTTTGGAAGGGTTAACGAGCTGACCCGAGGACCTCTCGTATAGATGGATGAAACTAAGGAGCCGTCGGATAGAGGAACGACTGCCATTAGAGAAAATGACAATGTCATCAGCAAATGATAAGGAAGAGATAAGGGGACAACCCCTTGGGATCCCAAAGCGCTGGATTTGACCGTAAATCATTAAGGTCTGAAGACCGCGAATGAAAGCTTCCACCGCGATCACAAAAAGCGAGGGAGAAAGCGGGTCTCCTTGTCGCAGACCCCTCCCCGCCCTGAAATACCCATTAGCGGAACCATTAATGAGCACAGAGAACCAGCAGTTGGAGATGAGCCTCCATACCAAGTCAATGAGGGTTTCCGGAAATCCGAAAGTCCTCAAGACCTTGATGACGAAAAACCAGGACATACGATCGTAGGCCTTTGCCATGTCCAGTTTGAAGACAACATTAGAGCCCCTAACTTTCCTATTAAGCTGGGAGATCAGCTCCTGGGCCAAAAGGACATTATCAGAAATTAAGCGCCCTTTAAAAAATCCCGCTTGAGAAGGAGAGATAATGCGCTCAAGGAATGGGGCCAAGCGGCTGGCCAGAATCTTGGAAATAACTTTATTCGAAAAGTTGCAAAGGCTAATGGGCCTAAAATCCCCACAGGAACGCGGATAATCGCACTTAGGGATGAGAAACAGGTTGGTGGAGGTCCAGCTAGTGGGGAGAAACCTCCCGGAGAAGAAGGACTTAATAGCAAGACACAAATCAACCGGAATAATAGGCCACAAACACCGATAAAAGATACCGTTGAATCCGTCAATGCCACTGGCACTATCCTTACTCAGGGCGAAAACACAAGCACGGATTTCCTCAGTAGATGGGGGATCCGCTAGGAGGTCACTTTCCGGAGAAAGTACCAAACGGGGAATGAAGGCTAACAGAGCAGGATCGGCTACTGCAACCGACGGAGATCCTAGAAAGGATTGGAAGTGGGCCAAAATGGTATCTTTGACTTCCTCAGGCGAGGTGGCCATAGATTGATCAGGACGCAAAATCTCACATATAGTGAGAAGGTTATTCTTCTTGCGAATATAAGAGTGGAAGAATTTGGAGTTCGCATCACCGTCGACCACCCACTTGACCCTAGCCTTTTGACGAAGGTAGTCATTCTCGATACGAAGTTCCGAGGAGAAGGTGGATTGAGCTAAAGCCCACGCCTCCTTGTTAGTCGCGGTCGGAACCTCGTCTAACAAAGATTCGGCTACGATAAGAGATTCTTCGGCCAAACGAACACGATCGAAGATGTTCTTGAAAACATCAGCGTTCCATACCTTAAGACAGTTCTTGAGACGCTTAAGCTTTCGACTGAAAACCGCACAGGGAGAGGCAACAATAGGAACGCTCCAAGAGTTATCCACCACTTGATGAAAGGAGTGGTGAGATCTCCATATGCTCTGGAAGCGAAAGGAAGAGGGCCCCGAGAGGGAGAAAGGAGAGCAACGAACAATCAGAGGAGAATGGTCAGAGAAGGTCCGATGAAGATGAGCGATCGAGAAGGAAAAGGGTAAGCGAAACCACTCCTCCGAGCCGAAAACACGGTCAAGCCTAGATAGGATACGGTTCGGTCCCTCTTGGTTGTTCGACCAGGTGAAAGAAGAGCCCACAAAAGGAAGCTTAGAAAGACCAGAGCTGACAATGAACGAGTTGAAATCCGCCATCGCAAGACGGTTGATGGCGGCTCCTCCCCGTTTCTCTGCCTGGCAAGTGACGATATTAAAATCGCCGCCAACCACAGAGTGAGAAAGACCCAAGGAACCGAGTCCTAAAATGTCGGACCAAAGAGATAACCTCTCCGTACGATCGCATTTGGCGTAAACTACCGAGAAAAGAAAAGGAGAAGCGATAGAATGAGACGGGCAAGCAACCGAGAAGAGCTGATACGAGTCGAAAACGGGGCGGACCGCAAGGGATTTGGACCATAATATCCAAATCTTATCGGAGACATTGGCATAGCCGCCGCCAAATCCTAAGGATAAAACGGTTTTGGTTATGCCCTCCGGGTCTAAAAACGGTTCCAGGAGAGCAATGAAACCAACCGAGTGTTTCCTGACAATGCGTTTTAGCCTAGACAAAGACGCATCATTGCCAATACCGCGAACATTCCAGAAGAGAAAGTTCGACATGAAGAAAATAACAGGATAGATAAGAGAAAAAAAGACAAGAGAGAAGGAAACAAGAGCGAAAGCCAGACAAAGACCAGCGGGAAAAACAGAGCGCGCTCAGACAAGATACAGCGAATATCAAGTAGATCTATCAATCTGCTCGGACGCCGCTATAGAGCGTGTACGGATGTTGCGAGGAGTAGAAGAGACCAGGCTTTTAAATCTCCCCGAGATGGCCGAGATGAAAAATCCGAGATATCAGCCAAAATCCGAGATTTGGCAGCCTATTTAGTTATAAGTGTTTTAAATATCGCCCGAGATAGCCGAGATATTTTTCCGAGATATTGGCAAAAATCCGAGATTTAAAACACTGGAAGAGACTCTACGCGATCTGCGACGAGACGAACGGGAAGGAGGAACGGGGGGCTGTGGAGATGTCTCATACGACACCTCACTATCGGTCCCCCTCAAAGCAGACTGTGATGCCTCAAAAATCGCCGCAGAAGAGTTCCTGGGTATGCAATAAGGGCGCTCATTAAGAAGCGCAATTTCTGCCTTACTCATCAGAGGGATGGTAATGGACAGAGAGCAAGAAGAAGAGGGAAGGGAGCATGCCGGTGAGCAACTAGAGGAAGAAGTGCCCATGCGATCCGAAAGATCAGAAGAAAAGCGTAAACAGGAGGGTAGACGGACCAGGCGTAAACCATACTGCCACGAAAGCCAATCTAGAGCGGGACAAGGAAAATCTGATAAAGTGGATGAGAAGGAGGAGGAGGAGTAAACAGAAGCAGAGACCACCGACGCAGCCGACGGTGGAACAAAATAGGGAGAAGAATGGGAAGGAAAAGCGATGCGGGGCAGACAAAAAGAGGTTCTGCCAAGTGTAAGAGAGCAAACAAGCCGCATCCCATGTTGCTGTGGGAACCTTACCAAAGCCAGACTGTCACTAATAAGGCAGCCCCGCAATACCGGTAAGGTTCGCGTGGCGAACCAAGCAGAGGGGACAGCAGAGCGGAACAATGAAAGCTGGCAATAACCCAGGCTGTCTGTATAGTGATCAGAGACGGTCACTATACGACCAAAGGTGGGAGATCGCCCAAACCAATCGCTCCAGGCCCGATGTGCCTTCCTGATGCACCAATGGTAACCTGCCAAGACAGGAATACGATAAAGAGACCAAGTCACTAACGACACATAACTGGCCTCGAAGTGACTCAACACAAAAACCCAACAAGAGGAACCTATCAGATCGCTCCATACTAGCATCCTGGTATGGATGCAACCGATGCGGCAGCGGAAAGCCTGCAAAACAAACAAAGACCATAGACTCTTATGCATGCAGCAAGATAAAAGGACAGGCGTAAAGGGAATAACAAAACATAAGTGACCTGACACACCATCAGACAGAGACGAGACAGTAATGTCAGGGAGCACACACCTAAGTGTGTCAAAGCTCAAGCGCACACAACCGACGTCAACGGCCAACAACCAAAAAGAAACAGGCAAACCAGCAAAATCTACGAAAAAGGATAAAGAAGGATAGTAGCGCACCTGCCTGCAAATGGCATCACAAACCAGGAGGAAAGGAGAAGGAGCCAACCGAGTTGGATCACTGTTCGAAACCAAAACCACCTTTTCTTCTAAAACCTAGTCAGAAGACAAAACACCGCCAACAACCATCGACACAACAGGATCTACACCCGATGGCAAGGAAGAATTGTCAGTCATAACCGGACCAAGATCTGACAGATCAACTAGCAGGCGGTCTGGTCGAGGAGATAAAGTGGTCAAATCCTTATCTCCCTGACCGCAGACAAAACTAACGGCTCCAATCGACCCAAAGGAGAAAGCTTCCCCAGTCGGACAAGCAACATCAACTGCTCCCAAAACAGACAGGCGAGGCGAAAAAGGAGCGGTGAAATCTCCATTTTTCCTTGAATTGGAACCACAATCAGCAAAATAGCCGGAAGGGCCACACTCGGGACCAACAGCAATAGAACCAAAGCAAAACTCAGACGGATCCGAAGCCAAAACACCCACCGCATCCCCAATAATCAGCCTTGGTACAAATCGGGTGGTGAAATCCCGATTCCCCAAAGATGAAGAACTGAGCGAACAGCGAAGCGATTCCACAAAACACGGATTAAGCTCCATGAATAACCCATCCACAATTATGTACTTAAAACGAGCCAAAGCAGAGAATGCCTCAGACGAGAATACACAAATCTCGACCGAGCGTTTGCTCGTAAAATATACCGACAAGGGGGGAGCCACTACATCAAGCAAGGCAGCAGCTATGTCGGCGAACGAGGGACAGATCCTCACGAAATCTCCACTGAAGGAAAAAAGCCCCAAATCCATAGGAAAACCATAATGACAACAGAGAAAGCAGAGGAACAGAGGCAAAGCGAGCGCACCCAAAAGGAACGTGCAGAGAAATCAGAACGAGCAGGAGAAGAGCTAGGGAGAGAAAAAGCCAGAGAATCGCTGAAGAAACAAACAGTCAGGAAGCCATTTTTTATTTTTAACCGTTGAGAACTTGAATAGTATATCCAAGTGGTTGCAATAATCACTTGGCTTTTTGGTTCAACTTTGACAAGCTGATAGGTCATGTATTTTCTATATATGGTATGATGTTCCTCTTTATTTTTTCCAAGTGTAATGTATACTTCGTACCATTATACATTTTATTGCTTCTAGGATGGATGGATAGTCTCGATTTACATATGTGATTTTATCGAACTAAGAATAAAACATTATGGCAATAATGTTGGTAAAGAAGCTCTTATACATGTACGTATGGTTATAATGTTTAAACAGTTCTATATTTATTATTTGATATAGGCAGGTATCACTACAACAAAAAGGACTTTTTATAGCGTGTAAAAACCGTTATAAAAACTTTATATAGCGATTCTATAATCGTCATAGATCAACATGTTGTAAAAAGTCTGGTAGATACTATATCGTGTCATACTTGCAATGGAAAACGTATTTTTCTTGCCATCTAAAATAGGTCATATTGGTACAACTGTTTTTCTATAGCATTATGAAACGTGCTATAGAACTTTTTATGACGCATTTTAGTTGCTATAAATATGTCGACATGCTATATTATTATAGCATTTGAATGCGCTATGGAATCATCGTGTCAACCTTTTATACACATTGAAATGCTATAAAAAATTCATTACTATCTATTATAGCACCGTCTTATTGCTATGAAAACTATTTACTCTTTGCAAAATATTTTGTGTAGCACTAACATGATGCTATAGTATAACAAAACTGAACAATTTTTCTTTTTATTGCATAGTTAGAACGCTATAAAAAAATTCTATTGCACATTTTTTGCTGACATAACATTCAAAGCTTACAATTTTCAATTCTACTTATATATTATAACTCAAAAAACCACATTCATTACATTAACATAAGTACACAAATTGAGTCATAAGGCAAATCACAAAATATATATATATATATATATATATCCATAATATTTCATACATGAAGAATTAAACATAAATATTTGTGATAAAAATTAAACATAAGTACACAAATTGAGTGTAGCATACCAAAACGATACATACTAAAAATATTTTAATGACCGTCGATAAGCATGACCAATTTAAAGAAGAAAGAGTGCGACATTATGTATCAACCTCAAAAGCATCATACAACACCTGTGAAGAAGAAACACAAACATACATATGTTAGTCAATATATACAAGTATGTATAAGTACAAAAGATGCATCGCCAAAGACTAAGTTACTGAAACTAGCATAACCCCTAATGAACCTGTTATTGTGATCAATCATGCTTTAAAGAAGCACACTAAGGACAGTGGCACTGGCTTGCTAGGATTCTGGGTAAAGTTGTAATCAATACAATCTAAAATCTAAGTTTTATCCACTACTTCAGAACACAACAAGAACCAAATAATGTTTATATATATACATCTACATCTATACCCTAATATGGTACACAAAAATGAACTAAATCAGTCAATGATTTACACTCCACCTATCAATGTCTTGCACTATCTATATATTGTATTGGTGATCAGAATATTTTACAGCCCTACCATGATAGAAACAAAAGAAGTTGTATCATCTAAATCAAATTCTACTAACGATTTCTTCAAAGATATGCATTGTTATTTATGTATGTGTCAGTGAATTCTCAAGTTTACGCTCAACATATTGATTATCAGTTTATGTCGACAGCTTATGAACAAAATAGTTTCTATTATCATGTGGGATACGCACTGCATTTAACATAAGTAAATCACGCTAACATTATACATCACTTTACAGGCCAATTTGATATAAGTATCGTATGACTGTACCAAGAGTCCATTTAATTTGTTTTGTGCTCAGTAGTGCCAACTGTTGATGGAGATAACACTATGTGGCTAGCATCAGTTACTGCTTTTTAGTAATATATGCAAACATGCATCAATTAGTTTGACTAAATTTAGTGGCTTTTAGAATTTTTCAGTGCATCAACTTGTTGCCAGTTAACTAATATTTCATTTAAGTTTATGGCATGAATAAAATATTTTTGCCACTAAAAGCTGGCAAATACTTGCTAGACACTAAGATGCAACAATTAGTATAAACAAGTACAGACGCAATTATGGAAACAGACTGTGAAAACTAAAAACTAGTAATAGCATGAAGATAACTTACCATGAATTCACAATTGCCTGTTTTACTTTGTCCAAAAAGATTGAAAGACCTTCTTTCAGTCAATATAGCTTATGGTCAATTAGCCTGAAGACGATACAAGTAACAATTAAACACTATAACAGAAAAGGACAACATGAAACAAAGTAACACGTTAATACTTGAAAAAGTTGCAATATAAATGGCCTATGTCAAGACATTTTGCCTGTGATTAATAGAACAAAACAAAACCAAATAGCTAGGTGGGTTAGATAAGTTCAACCATCAAATCCATACACCGCCTTTAACACAATTAAAAATTTATAAATTTAGTTAATTTTATAAAACTTAATTAACTTAGTAAATTTTATATAATTTAGTTAATTTTCTTAAAACTTATTTGACTTAGTGAAATTTTATCTCAAACTTAACATCACAAATGTTCCAACTAACATAATACTTAGTAACATAAATGAGTTGAGAAATTTGGTAGCATTATTTTGTTAATTGTTATATCTACACATTGACAGGAAAAAAGTTCAATTGTGCTTACTAGCCTGTCTACATTATGTTCATTGGGGACCCCAATGTCAACGGGCATTTGAAATATACAAGAAACGATCATTCCTGTGTGATTCTTAAGAAGTTGTATTCGTCCAAATTTGTTTGAAACCTCTATAAAAGAGAAGACAGCCAAAAATCACCAACTAATTTTCAACTAGTTTACTCCAAGGTTCTATGTCAACATTGATAAGGATGGATTTTGAAATTTTCAGTGTTCAAGCTATCCTGTTTAGTTATTTTGTCGTAACTCCATAAAAACACTTGACAAGTCAACTATTTGTACCATAAAAAAATAAACTATAACTACTAGTGAATATAAAGACAAAAGGACTACTGGTACTTAAAGAAACAATCGTGTAAAATGTTTTAAGTAATTGAAAGGAGAGGAGGAATTTTTAAACAACTTCCTGCTCTAAAGTAAAAATGAGGGATAAGATGCCTAGCTAATTTGAAACACGAGTTTCTCGCACACATAAGGTACAAAGAAACAGACCTGTAACCTGGGATTTGCAAATACTGAAACAATTGCATAAGTAGCTCAGCTTGCTCCCCTTGGAGTTGAAATATATGTCTTCCTTCTTCAAAGCTGCTACCAAATGCTGTACGGGAGATTACATCTCCAGTAAAATTTTGGAGTTCTGGCCAAACATCTATTTCACACTCTCCCTTCGGACCAACCAGTATTTCCCATCTGCTTATAAGTTCACGGCAACAAGTTGAAAAGGCTGGAAACATGCGCTGCAAAAGTACGTTAATTCATTATATTACAAAACTATAATGCTAACATTACAATGTAGGTTGATTGCTCAAAGCTATAGTCTATGTATAAAAATCATCTTAATTTTCATTGTCGACAGTCGGAGTGATCTAGTTCAATATGATTGCGTATCATTTATTAAATACAGGGCAAATGTATTGATTGATAGCTTAACCTTCCTGCATCCTAAAAATCACACTAAATGGTGAATAATACCGCCATTTATTAGAAAAGTATTAACAAGGGAAAGTAGATTATGACTTTTACAAGTGAGCACAAAGAAATGGAGATTCCCGTTTCTTGCATTTGGTCATTGTACATTATAGGTAAGAGGCATTTAAGTTTGCAGGATAAATTTTAATTTAAGCATATTTAAATGGGGATCCCCATCTCTGAATTTGAATGGCGAATAGTGACATTTTCATACTTTTAACAAAATATAAACCAACAATAGTTGATTTACTAGAGAATAAATCGAATGATTACGATTTAAATTTATTCTTTGAAAGAGTGCTATCACATTGAGATGGCTTTACTACTGGAGATGGATAAGCATAGGCATTGGAAAGCCTAAGAAAGTATGCAACAATGAAGATGGATACTTAAATCCATTCGCAATTTTGATTTACATTTTGCCCCTAGTCGTTCTGATTCCCTAGACCGGCCAAAGAAAGTGAAGCTCGGTTATCTGGAGGTTGGATCGGTGATGAAAAGAGGTTGCAAAACTGAGTTGCATTTTCAGTTTGCAATTGCAAATTGAGCTGCATTTCAGTTTTACAAACTGAGTTGCAATTCGCAACTCAGTTTCGCAAACTGAGTTGCATTTCAGTTTGCAAAACAGAGTTGTAGTTTGCAACTCTGTTTGCAACTGAGTTGCAACAAACCGAGTCGCAAACTGCAACTCAGTTTAGCAAACCAAGTGCATTTCTGTTTGCTAAACTATGTTGTCAGTCTTGCAACTGAGTTAGTTTTGCAGCTAAGTTCTGTTTTACAACTCAGTTGAAAAACTGAGTTGCATTTTGCAGTTCAGTTGAAAGACTATTGGAAAATTAATTTGATAAACATATTCTATTTTTAACAATGGTAGAAGCAATAACTGCCTAGCAAATTAACATGTTTGAAGTAAGTCGATTAAAATTTACCCCACGTAAAGTCGGTCCTTTGCAACATCAAAATAGAAGTTTGACTAAGCCCCAGTGGTTAAACGTTGCATGGCCTGGAACAATAAACAATCAATATATATATTGGATAACATACAAAATTACAGTGATAAATATATTTGTATATATCCACTGATAATAATAAAAACAATAGAGATGGTACTAAAATACTTAGAAATTTTTATATGACTAATAGCTTATATAATTTTCTTTGATGGCATAATATATGTTGAATTAAGTTGGCGTATTAAGCAGAAATTTGGTTAAACATTTGTAAAACTTGGTTAACTTTTAGAAACTTAGTTAAACATTTGTAAAACTTGGTTAACTTTTAGAAACTTAGTTAATTCATTGAATTTTTATAAAACATAGTTAGTTTTCATGAACTTATTTAGTTATTATAGTACTTGGTTAACTTAGTTATTTTTAACATAATTATTTATTTTATAAACTTAACTATTTTTATAAATTTAGTTAATTTAAAAAAACTTAATTAATTTTCATAAACTCGGTTATTTTTATAAAACTTAGTTAACTTTTATAAAATGTAGTTAATATTTATAAAACATTGTTAACTTGGTTAATTTTTTATAAATCCAGTTAACCGTGTAAATGCGACATTTATATTAATGCAACTATTTATATTTCAACATTTTGTACATACGAGTTAACCTTTTAAGTTTATTCATCAAATAGGTAGTAAGTTAACAAATTGAGAGGGCTAAACAACCAAAAATAACTAATTTAAGAGTAATTAATGTAAATAATAAGTCTATTTCCATGTTAACTATGCATTCAAAGCATTCAATTAATGGTAAATTGAGAGACTGATATATTGAATAATACGTCATAGTGTGTGTCACCTTCATACGCTGTTATTATTGAACAATATGTTCTTTTTTCCTATAAACCTCATGCAAATCTGGAACCGCATGGCGGCATATTAAACCAAAAATGCATGAATGAAATTATAATATTCATTAAATTGAGGGATGAAACTAACAGATTCAACAAAACCATCAACAGTCTTTATAAAATTGTCTTCAATTTCAGGAAGCACAGTTTCAGATAGGTCAACCGTCAAATCAAAATCAAAAATAGAAGTAGAATGAATACATACTATAGCCTGGCAGTCATCTTGAATTAGTGAATAAACTGACAACAGATACCGCATAAACCTCTTAAAAGTGAAACAATTAAACAAAATGACATACAAACCTCGAATTACAAACTTTTGATAAATGATTATCAGTTTTGTATCTATTCCGGATATTTGTGTAAAATTTGAAATTATAACAAAATGATTTTTCTCAACCAGAACAGAAAACCAAATTTGTCGTTCAATTTTAATATAGCTTCCATTGGCAGATGTTGCTATTAACATAATTTTGATTAATGCGAAATTTGTGGATTTTGATATTAAACACATAAAGAGAGTATTTCAATCAAAAAAATCTTTAAATATTGAATAGAGTATGAAACGCAAATGCAGAGGGGTTTAATTAGGACTTGGCCAAAATAATATACAATTTAACAGAACATTAAATGAATTGTTATAAAAGCAGAAGAGTTATAAACAGTAACATGAAACATGAAAATGATTTGTCTTATTGATGCAAAAAGATGATTTGGTTGTATCTTTGTACATTTACCAACATCACTTTGATGTACAAAATTAAGTAATAATAAAATTATTAGATTACTCACCATGTCAATTTGAGCTAAACTGAATTCCTTGTATACTCTATTGCTGAAGAAATTGACACTAGATTTATCAATATTATTAAATCGCGAATAACTATTGTCAGCACATATCGAGAATCGTGTTTAATGTGGTAATAACCAAAAAACACCCTGATAAGTATTATGGTAGACTAGAACCACCCTTTAAATGGTTGTCATTATGAAAGATGAAAGACGCCTGTTAAAAGAATATTCCTCAAAGACACAACATTCAAATGTTTGTGCATGGAAGAGAAAAAGTCCAGCACTCACACGATCATTAGAATTGAAATATAACTGATCAACATTACTAAGGGGGCATCTGCTTTTTTCACCGAATAAATGCTGGCAATTAGGTACATGTTATGTCTTAATTCATTAAAGACACTAATTAATGACTTAGAAAACATTTAATTTATTTCCTTGATTAGGCGTCTTCCATTATTAATATATTTTTTCCTTCCTTGTACAAATAAGCATCCATACTCTTGATACGTATCCCATAAATTCCCTCTTTGATTTCTCAAATCCCCAAATTACAAATTCAATTCCAGTTTCTCAAATTTTGATTTAATTTTGATATTAAGGTTAAATAAAATGCAAAAATACAAAAATTTGCAAAATATTAGTTTAAGGTCTTAAGAGTGTATCAAAAATGAACAGTGATTTCATCATGAGGATTGTGTATCTAGATTATTTTCATAATAGGAAAAATTAATTGCAACTCTTCTTAACACTTTACTTTCCCCCATATATCAAAATTTTGTATCCCCTTAACAAAATCAACGGCCCATTTCATACTCACCTATAGTAAGATAAAAGAACAAAAAAAAATTTGTTTATATAGTACTAGCTATCAAGTCAACACCGGTGGTTCAAAGTTCAAACAATTGGAAATGTGAGACTAATAACTTGCAAAAACTGAATTATTATTGTCCTACCTGGTGAGACGTCCCTCATTGTAAAAACAATTAAAACTATTCGCATAATAAAGTCGGTTCAATTTCAAAAGTAGGTAATAAAGTAGGCACTGATATATGTATGTGTGTGTGTATGTGTGTGTGTGTGTATGTACGTATATATAGCAATAATTGAAATTCCATTTGAACAGTAATCAAGAGATTACTTTTGATTTTGCAAAATGAGATAAATTAGGCTTAATTGTTTATTTGCCAATCTGCATAGGTAAACTTTTCTCTGCCACTTTGCTTAGAAATAATTCTGATTTGTAAATAAGTACTCAATAATCTCATTTTTTTAGTGTGCCAAAATGCAGTATAATCTGTGTTGTTTTCTTAAGGCACAAGGGCCATAGTTGTGTTTTGACTTTTTTTAGTACTCGTGTTCATCTTTATAAACAATGCAAACACTTCACTTGGTGCCGACGTACTGGAACTAATAAAAAAAACTAGACCTTAAAAAATATTAAATTGAAAGCATTTGGACATGTAGTGTACTATACTGGTTAATACTTATCAAGGATCGAGTAAATTGTCCTGTGTATAACATACATGTTAATATTAGATTGAGAAAAATTAATACCTTAGTTATTGATCATTTTAGCAATAGCCTCATGGAAGTTACGTCAATGAAGTACGCAGCTTCAGACTGAATGCGCTACCTCCATTCCGTACTATCATTATGACTCAATGCATAGCAGAAGACCTGTTGACAAATTTAAATTATATCAATACAGATAATCAGTTAACAACAGATAACAGTAGTCAAGTAACATTATAAACCTCAATGGAATCTTTGTTGTGCAATCCAAGCACAAAGTCCATGTATGAAGATAGAGGATGGTCACCAAAGTCGCTACTTACATAACTATGAAAAGACAAATTATATTATTGTTAATAATAGCAAGTAGGAGGAATTAGCAATAAAATATATCAAATGGAGAAACAAGCTAACCCAACTGGAAGGAGATGACTGAAAGTTGGAAGTGCGTAACGAGAGGCTATCAAAGAGTAGTGTTCAGTATACTTACGGCTAAAAACATTATTAAAGGATATGTGAGTATTACAGCTACAACTGGAAGAATGAGAGAATCGTCTAATACAAGTATGAACCATCACATATGCAATAGAAATGAACATAAAATTGTGATTTGTTTAAGTCAAACTTGATTTTTAATGCAAGAATAGGATCAATAGGATAACAAAAAACGGTTACACACTTGGAAGCATCTGATATTAAATTGTCAATTAGTTCATAAAACCTTTAGATGAAAATAAGTAAAACAATACATACCTTTATCTGCTTCTTTATTATTCCCTTGAATTCAGCAAACATTTTCTCACCATTATTCCAATCACGAACAAACTGAATGAACAAAAAAACGATGCAACAATATCGAATAAATGGTGTGAATTTGGAGAGAATTGCTCATAACCAACGACTGATCCGAATAATTAATTAATTGAATTGCTTCAAAATATCAATTATGGTCCTGACTACCTGCAATGTGTGTAAGAGATTACATGTAGGTTTTGGAAAATTAGGATGAAGAAGCAATGCCTGCTGATAACTTACTAGCCTGATGCACATGTCTACTGCAAGTGCATTTAGTGAAAAATCAGCACATTCAAACAGATATAGGCATAAATTCTCACCATCAATATGGATATAAAATACCAAAATCAAAAAAAATAAACAGATACTTGTCTTTTCAAGCTATGGCTAAATTTGCATGAGCTTCGAGCATTATTAGTCTTATAGAAATAGCTCGAATATAGTCTTGGATTGCCTCGTTAACTCTTCCAATCTCCTTCGAAGTTTTTCCTCTATTAACAAGCCCATGCTGCTAAAGGACCTATTTTGAGAACCTCATTGTAGCATGATAAGGCTTCAACATGGTTCCCTATTTGAGATAATAAATTACAAGCAAAATTGCTTATACGGTAATAAATTCAGATATATTACAGAACATCATGAAGTAAGACGGAAAAAAACAAAATTATCAGGGGTAGAAAGGAGCTGTTATTTGTGCATAATAGCTAGATTACTGAAAGGAGCAGAAAGTCCAGTTGTTGCAGACATTGTTATCTTGTAAAAAGAAGCAGGTATATCTAGCATATTCCTGCATTATAATAGAGATTGCATGAGTGGACAATGCTATACACATCCATTTATGATTATGAACACTGTAAACTTTTGATAATTCTCCGTTCCATATATATATGTTCCCAAGATTTGTGAGTGATTGTGGATGGTTAGGTTAAATAGCTGGGCATGACTGATTTATAAGAAGAAAAAAACACAATATTAGATGTTATAGTTGAAGTAGACTTAATGAGGATATAATGAAGAGAGGAAGCAAAAATAATCACCTGGTAACAATTAATTGCATCTTCTACTCTACCAGCATCTTTTAGAGCATTGCCCTTTTGCAAACATTTACATCGGGCAAAGTTAAACAACCAAGGCTAATTTAGCTACAAGGAAGTCAATTGCCAAAAACAATATCGACAAGAAGAATTTGCAGTACAGTATTCAGGTTGAAGGTCAGATCAAAGAAGAAAGGGTTTTTCGAACTAGTTATTTAATGTTTTTTAAGCGAAGATGAAAAGGGGAGGTTTTGAAAAGAGGAATCCAAGGGTTTTGGAAATAAACGATGAAAAGAGGGGCTTCGTGGTATGTGATAATAAGAGAGGGAGAGTGAAAAATTGACCGCGAAAATTTTGCCCTTATGCTTAGATAAAGAAACCCTATTACGGCGTGAATATTGAGTTATATTTAACCTTAAATCACTAAAAACCAACCAATAATAGCAAGTTCAGTTCAATGCTATCCCGCATTGCTATTAATATACTATTTTCTTGTAGTGTATTAGAAAGCGTAGACGCTTTACGCTTTAGTAATAGAATTTACCAGTGCAGTTGATGATGATAGTAGCGTTGCCTTTGTTTGAATCAAGAGGAGATTCAAAAACTTCATGTTTCATCTGCAAAGTACGTGGCTACCATAGCTAAACCTAACCGAGTTCTGTATTTTGGAGAGAACAGTTCCAACTCGAAATAAGTATATGTGATTGCTATGTATGCATTAAAAATACAAAATATAGTTCAAGTACATGGAGATATAATTGGCCGACTCATATAATAGTGCTTACATCTTTTTGTTACCTTGCACTTTTTGTAGAAATTCCAAAAGGATTTGCAACCTCTTTGTTGTCCAAATTTTTTGTCCCTTGGGTGCTTAATCATAACATTCTAACATTCACGATCATTTTTTCAAAATCTATCTTGATGTGTGGATTTTTATTTATTTTAAAAAAATAAAAATAAAAATAAAAATTGATATGTATTAATTGATGGTCTGTAAAGTTTCTTTTTTCATTTGCGATTATATATTACTAGTGTGTAACCCGTGCGTTGCACACGGTAATGTTGTTAAAAAATAAATTTTAAATTTTAATTATTGTTAAAAATTGAATATTTTTAAGCAGTATATGATAAATTTATTGAAATAAAGAAATTTATAATTTAAAATGACATGCAACACTCGGATATAAGGTAGAGGGTTGCCAACTACATATTCTCGTCGGAATTATTGTCCTAACTTAGTAATAGCAATATATATGTGCGTGCGCGCGTGCATGTGTGTTTCTATTACTATATATATATGTAAATAGTTGATGCAATGTGATACATATATTTTTTATATAAATGGATGAAAAAATTGAATTTTCCATTTCTATTAATATGAATATTGTATATATATTTTTAAGGATTTATAATGAAATAACAAATATTAAGTAATTGAATGTATTAAATATTTTAAATTAATGATCAACTTAACTAATTAAATATATGTAGCTGAATGTTAGAAAGTAGGGTAAAAAATGAGAAGAGCCTTGTGTGTAGTTGTAGTTGAGAAAAACATATTACGATCAACTTATCTGCATATGAACTTTTATTCATTATTTGAGATTTCAATTAGTAAACCTTTTTTTAACTTAGAAGTTAATCATAAATTTCACGTTGTTGTATGAGTGTCATGTTTACAACTTCAATATTTGCTAAATAATAATAATAATAATAATAAATCTGTAGCGTTAATTTGGGTTATGAGTTGGGTAAGTTTTAATATCACGTTGAAAATGAAAATGTCTACATAACTTAATTTGTATTAGAGTAATCTATGCTTTTACATCCCAATATTGTAAAATATAAATTTATCCTTTTAAAGTTGTAATAATATATTGTTGAAAATGAGAATGTCTACGTAACTTAATTTGTATTAGAGTAATCCATGTTTTCACATCCCACTGTTGTAATATATAAGTTTATTATTTAAAAGTTGTAAAAAAACAAAATTTTGTACTACAATGCATGATTTTTTTAAAGATAAATGAATGATGAATTAAAAATATATTATTTTTTATGTTTACATTTTATGTTATGTGATCCATATACCTTTATATATGAATAAAAATAACAATCTTATCATCTTCGCTTGTATATATGAGTGTTGTATACCTACTTAAATCGGTATATTTTAAGATTTATTAAATGAATTAATAAATATTAGTTAATCAATTTATTTGAATGATTTAAAATAAAGGTTACATAATTGGTTAATACATGGATATGAGTAAAAATATATTAGGAGGGAATTGATAAGGGTTTGTAAGTAACTATAGAAATTTAAAATATAGGTGTGTAAAGCTAAAAATATAATTTTTCAGTGCAATGCAAATAACTTCATTGAGATAAACGAATTAGGAAATAAATTTGTTATTATTGTTGATGTATATAATTTATGTTATGTGATTTACATATCTTTGTATGCAAATAAAATTTTTGTTATACCAGTTTGTTGATGCTACTTTGATATTTTAGGATTTACACGACGTATCTAATATTAGTTACGTCAATTTATCAAATGATTTAAATTTTGAATTACGTAATTAATTTAAATATATAGACTTAAATGTAAAATATTATATAAGAACTAAAAATAAATTTGTAAATAATTATAGAAAATTTTAAAATTATGTATTTGATTATAAATTGACATTAGAAGTTTAGTAGAATAACTATAAATTGATAAATTATAAAAATTTGAAACTAAAATATATAGAGAGAGAATTAAGGAGAGTAGAGAAAGCTCCTACAATTAATAAGAGAGCTTGAATTTCTTCCGTTTTACTATTATTTAATAGATTAATGTAATAACTATTGATAAAGCGGTGAGACATTAGGATGTGTAACTAATTAGGATGCATCAAATTATGGATATAAAAAGCTTCCAGTGGTTATTTTTCCACGTTATCCATAATGCCAAATAACCTTAGTTACTACGCGCTACGTTTTATTTGGAAATAAATTCAGTGTATGTTAATTTAAGTATATTGGATTTACAATCATCAATAATTCATTTGCAGAGGAATTCATTATTTTAGAATAGTCGGTGGATTCAAATTTTCAATTCAATATTAACCTGTAATTTGAACAAATATGTGTGTAGCTAGAGTTTCTATCAGTAATTGATTCATTGTAAAAATAATAGAAGACTTTAATACCCCACCACCAACGGTGATAGTATCATAGTACCTTCAAGATGAGCGCAGGATGGATTGGATAAGGAACAATAAGTGCAGAATATGTAGTAGAGGTTAGGTTTAGCTTGACCATAATGCATATTGACACAAACAAACGCGCATATCATATCATCCATCTTACATCATTCATGATGCATAAATAGTACCACATAGTACAGTAAGGCTTTTTTTTTGAAACAGAGTACAGTAAGGCTTTAGTTTTACAGGCATTTACTCCGCATAACATACACACCAGTGTGTCGTAAACCCAACCGGACCTACGGTCCAACCGGAAAAACCATGAACCGTGAGCCAATCTGGAACGAAGTCTGTTTGAACCTTGATTTACACTGAACTGCAAGTAATAACGGTTATAATTGCCAGGAAGTGGGTCACAAGAGTAATGAATGCCCGAAATCGAAGAGGCGAGCTATGATTGCTGAAGTGGAAGGTGAGGATGTTGATGAAGGTTATTCTAGTCCAGTCGAGGAGGATGAACAGGATATCGCATCGGGAGATGAAGGATGTAATCTAATGTTGAGGAGATCATGTTTGACACCGAAGCAGGAAGAGGAGGCTAGTTGGTTGAGGAGTAATATCTTTCAGTCAACATGCACTATACTGGGGAAGGTGTGTAAATTTGTGATTGACGCGGGAAGTTGTGACAATATCATTTCTACCGAAGCTGTGAGAAAGTTGAAGTTGAAGACGGAGAAGCATCCAAATCCTTACAAGTTGGCGTGGTTAAGGAAAGGAGGAGAGGTGAAGGTGGACAGGCGAGTTCATGTTCCATTTTCTATTGGGAAGAAGTATAAAGATGAGATCTGGTGTGATGTGGTGGAGATGGATGTTTGTCACTTGCTTTTGGGAAGACCATGGCAGTATGACCGAGGAGTGCAGCATGATGGTCGAACCAGTAGCTACAGCTTTATGTTTGAGGGTACTAAGATCATTTTAGTTCCGAAGAAGAGACAGCAAGGAGAGAGCAAGTCAGAAGAGATTGAGGAGCTGAAGACTTTGTTGACTTTGAAGGAGTTTGTTGAAGAAGTAGAGGAGAGCCCAGAGGTGTTCTTGTTGATTGGACATGAAGCTACTGAATCTGTTGAAGTTCCAAAGGAAGTAAAGCCAGTGTTGGAAGAATTCAGAGATGTGTTTCCCGAAGAGTTGCCAAAGGAGTTACCACCGTTGAGAGATATTTAGCATCAGATTGATCTTGTGCCAGGGGTGGCATTACCTCACAAGCCACATTACAGGATGAGTCCTAAGGAGCATGAGGAACTGAGAAGGCAGGTGGAGGAGTTGTTAGAACAAGGGCGTGTTCAGGAGAGCTTGAGTCCTTGTGCAGTGCCAGCCTTATTGGTACCGAAGAAGGATGGGACTTGGCGGATGTGTACGGACAGTCGGGCTCTAAACAAGATCACTGTGAGATACAGGTTTCCTATGTCGAGGTTCGATGATTTGATTGATCAGTTGAGTGGGGCTGTTGTGTTCTCAAAGATTGACTTGAAGAGTGAATACCATCAGATTCGTATTAGACCGGGTGATGAGTGGAAGACTGCTTTTAAAACTAGGGAAGGTCTATACGAATGGCTGGTTATGCCGTTTGGCTTGTCAAATGCTCCTAGTACTTTTATGAGAGTGATGAACCAGATTTTTAGACCATTTATTGGGAAGTTCGTAGTAGTTTACTTTGACGATATTTTGATCTATAGTGGGAGTATGGAATAACATATCCAGCATTTGCGAGAAGTGCTGTTGATTCTACGACAGGAGCAATTCTATGCAGCAACGAAGAAGTGCGTGTTCATGACGCACAATGTTTTGTTTCTGGGATATGTTCTGTCGAAGGAGGGTATTCAAGTGGATGAAAGCAAAGTGGAAGCTGTCAGGAGTTGGCCACAACCCAAGACAATTACTGAAGTGAGGAGTTTTCATGGGTTGGTATCTTTTTATCGAAGATTCATTCCACATTTTAGCAGTGTGATGGCACCTGTAACCGACTGCATGAAAGGAAAGAAGTTTGTGTGGACAGAGGAAGCAGAGTTAGCTTTTGAGAAGATCAAGACACTTTTGACGACAGCACCTATTCTGGTACTGCCGGATTTTCAGATATTGTTCGAGTTACACACTGATGCTTCGAAGGTTTGGATTGGTGGAGTATTGAGTCAGAATGGAAGACCAGTTCCTTATTTTAGTGAGAAGTTGTCTGGAGCCAAGTTGAGATATAGCACTTATGACGTGGAGTTTTACGCATTTGTTCAAGCTGTGAAGCACTGGAGACATTATCTGTTTCAGAAGGAGTTTGTTCTTTATACGGATCATGAAGCTTTGAAACATTTGCAAGGGCAGGACAAAATTTCAGCTAGACACGCTTCATGGGTCGCGTATCTGCAGTAGTTTACTTTTGTTTTAAGCACAAATCAGGGGTGACGAATCGTGTAGCTGATGCCTTGAGCAGGAGGAATCATTTGTTGATGACGATGAAGGTTGAAGTGATAGGATTTGAACTATTGCCAGAGTTGTTTGAGGAAGATTGTTGAGAAAGTCAAGGATGGGAGTACTGATGAGTTTGTGTTGGTAGATGGATTCTTATTCAAGGGAAATCGATTATGCGTACCAGATTGCAGCTTGAGAATGAAAATTGTAAAAGAGTTGCATGAAGAAGGACATGTTGGTCGGGATCGCACATTGCAGTTGATTTCTCAGTCTTATTATTGGCCCTCGATGAAGCAGGAAGTTGAAAAGTTTGTTCGAAGGTGTCATGTTTGTCAAGTTTCGAAAGGGACAGCTACAAATGCGGGTTTGTATATGCCTTTACCTGTTCCTACAAAACCGTGGGTTGATGTAAGCATGGATTTTGTGTTGGGCTTGTCGAGGACTCAACGGGGAAATGACTCTATATATGTTGTGGTGGACCGTTTCTCGAAGATGGTACATTTTGTTGCTTGTAAGAAGACGGCAGATGTAGTCCATGTGGCACAGTTGTTCTTTAGAGAGATCTATCGCTTGTAGGGTTTACCAGAATCTATAGTTTCGGACAGGGATACTGTAACGACCCCAGATTTCAATTTAATTTAAATTAATAATTAAATGAATTATTGAATAAAACTATAAAATTAATCGATTAAAGTGATGCGAGTTTCCCCGAAGTAAAATAAATTCTGTATAAATCATTTAAAGTTAAACTTTGTATATATATGTGAACATATATATGTATGCGGGCATATATGAGTAAATTTGAAATTATATATATATATATACATATTGATTTTGAGTTTAAATCTAAAATAAATGGTTTAATAATAATAATTTGAGTTTATATAAAATATATGTGTATATATTGAAATATACAACAATAATTTTTAAAGTAAAATGTATGGTAAATATTTAAACTAAAAATAGAAGTAAAATAAATATTATTTACTCTATGGCAATATATATTTGCAGGCTTGAAAACCACCTAAGTTCAAGGTAATAAGATAAGGCAAGAAAAATCATATAAGTGCATTCGAATATGACTGGGGTAAGTAAGTGAATAAAATATCTATGTACATAAGTACAATAGCATAGGTAGGTATGTAAAATAGGCATGTAAATAAGTATGCAGGTAAGAATCCAAGTGTATAAACAAAGTAAAAATATAATACATCTTTGTACAAAGAAGGAAAGTATGATACATCAGGTACATTAGCATTTAATGCTTTTCATCCTAGCACAAAACAAGGTCTGTTCGAAAATACTTTCATCCCCAAAGAAGATAAAGATCTCTGAATTTTTGTACCTGGTCAATAAACAATTGAGTATACTTGTTTATTTATCAACCTATCTCATTTCATTAGTTACAAAAGACTTTGCAATCCCAGTTTCTAAAAGTTTAAACAAATACAACCTAAGAAAAAGAAAGGGTAGAAATATACAAACCTGTAACTGAAATTTAAGGATCTATGCAAAGAATCAACAAACAAGATTTCCAGCATTCATGTTCAAGTTCAAAGCCAGTTCAAGTTTCAAGAATCAAGTCAACAAAATGTATGCAAGTTTTCAAATGCCAGTTTTCAAGCTTTCCTGTTTTCAAGCAAATAAATCAAGCTGTCTGTTTTAAAAATCAGGTGAGTAAACAACCTATCTCAGAATTTAAGTTGAACTAAATATGTGTGTGCCTAGATTTAAATAATGATTGTTTGAGCATTCCCATCAAATTTAACCCTGAGTATATATAGATACAAAGTTATAGTGGGCATTTCTTTATCTCTCTGTATTTGGATTCAGAGTGAAATCCATCAAGAAATTCAATATCCACCTATTTAATCATTATTAGATTTTGTAGTTCAAACAAAACAAGCTAGATTATGCGTGTTTTAAGATTTGAAAATATTTTCCAGTAGGATATTGTTGGAGGTAACTGCAAAAATTTTGTTTTACAGGAAAATTTACCAAAGTGGAAAATTTGAAATTGATGAATTGTTATTTCAAATATACCACATGAATCCTTATTCGAAAATAGGATTTTTAAAACTATATTGATGATTTTTAGTGTTGGGGTTAGGATGTAGTTTTTAGTTGAACTAAATTTGTTCTTTTGCCAATTTCCAGAAATCAAATAACTTTTGAATGCTGAAAATTTGCATGAAGTAAGTCTGGGAATCGATGGTTACAGGAAAATTTTCGAAGAATTTTTCTGTTGTGTGAATTGACGAGTCGAGTTTAAATTAGGGTTGTAGCCGAGGTTGTTTGCGTGTCTGTAGACAAGGTGATTTCATCACCTAGGATCGATCGAGCTTCACGAGAATTTGGGGGATGATGGCTTGGGGTGTTGACTTGCTATGGCCGGAGTCGCGAATTTTCTGGTGGACTGTGCGGGGAGAACGAGGCGTTTGTTGATGATCGTGTTCGTTCCAGTTTGGGTTCGATAGCGAGATTTCGAGTTCGTCAGGGTTGTGCATTTGGGTTCGTGTTGTGCATTTGGGTTCGAAGCAGTGTTGGGGAAGAAGATGAAGACTCGGGGGATGGCTCGGGAAAATCAGGGTTGGTCTCGGGTTAGTAGGCGTGTTGTACGCGAGAGTTACCTAGGCTTTAAGAAATTAAAATCAAACACAAAGAAAAATATAGGAGAGAAGTTTGCTCGGGTATTTTCGAATCTGGCTCGGGTAAATGGGTTTTTGGCTCGAGTAAATCTGCTTTGGGCTCGGGTTTGTTGTTTTTCAAACTGTTGTTTTATTTATAAAAACAAGTGAAAATGTTTAACAAGAATAAGTTAAAAACTTTAATACCCGTTTAATTATATAGTTAATACTTTATAATGTCTCAACTCTTAATTATTATTTTAACTAAGTAATTGATTTAAGTTAAGTATTAAATTTATTAACTTTTAAAAGTTTGTAGTTAGTAATAAATTGGTTTTCAAAGTTTAAAGAAGATTTCTTTAAAAATGTTAGTTAAGTTGAATGGTTAATTTATGATGGTGATTAAGACTTAATCAATAGCAATTAATGATAACTAATCATTAATTAAAGATAATTACTTAATTAAAAGTAATTAATTTATGATTAAAAGTGGATTAAGCAAGTAATTAACATTGATTTAAGATTAAGCGTAGTCATTTACCATAACTAATTAAGAATGATTAATTTAATGATAATAAATTTATCAAGGGTCAATTATTAATTAAAGATAATTAATTAAATGATAAATTAAATAATTAAAGGTTGATGAATTATAATTAAAGGTTAAATAAATTTATTATAAATGATTAATTAATAAATGATTAAAGAATAATCTATCAAAATAATTTGTAAAATTTTTGATGTTAATTAACCAGAATTAGTAATTCATAAGAAATTAATCTGATTTGAATAAATCAGACAATTAACTGATTTTACTTATGAATGTTTGGATTCTATTGAAAGTGAATTGCTTGATATTTCCTGATATGATGCTTTGTGATACCCCCTGATTTATGATTGTGATCTGTGATAAATTATCTGTGATGTAATTTATTATCTATGATATTTATATATCTATGGTCTATGCATGAACGATAAGCGTTATAGTTTATATCGCTTATCAACTATATCCTGTATTTTGATCTGTGATGATTCATCGTGTTGCACTATTGTGTTAAACCCCTGGACCACACTTTTACACACACAAATATGGATTTCACGTGGAAATCGGTTAAGTCACAGATGATTTAAATTTAACATTTTTGAAATTGAAATCTTAGTTTCAATTGATTTTGGAAATGAATTTGGGTTAAATATTAAAAGCTTTTGAAAAGGTGTTTTCAAAGATAAAAGCTATTTTGAATAACTTGGTAAGTTTTCTAATTTAAATAATTCAATTTGAATTTGAATTCAATATCTGTAATTGAATTCAACGATTGGAATTTTGATAAAAAAATGTTATAAATATGTTAAATGAATTTAAACCATTTTGAAAGTATTGGTTTGAGAATTTGAATTTAACCCAAATGACTTTAACTTGTATAAAGAATCGGATTTTCCAGAATGAAACATGTTGTTTTCAATGATAAAAGCTTTCATATAAAGAAATGAAATTCTAGTTTAATTAAAAGAATTTCAAGTTTGAATTGAAAAATGGTTTTCTAAGTTATGAATGAATTCTTTTGAAAGCTATGAATTGAATCTGTTTATTTTTAACAGATTTAAAATGATGATTTATTTAAACCATTCGAAATGAAATTGTTTTGAAAGCTAGAAGTTAAATCTTGATTTAAAGATTTAACGAGTTAATCAAATTGAAATGGAAATTAATTTAGAAAATCTGTGAATGAATCTTTTGTTTAAAAGATTAAAGTGTGGAAATTGTTTAAACCGTAAAGGTTTAATCTTTTTGTTTAAAGATTTGAAAATGGTAATTTGTTAAACCATTTGAAAAGGAAGTTTGGGTTTAAGTTGTGACTTAATTGAAATCCCAATATCCATATGTTTTAAAATATTGCGCTCATTATTCGGTTTAGCCGGGAGAGGACCTTTGTGTCACATAACCCATTCCGAATAATGATACGTCGTATATGGATGGCATTTGAAGACCGGTGTTGAAGACCGGGTATTTGCCAGAATGATAGGATGACCTATCGATTGTCTCTCACTGAGTCGCACCGGTATAGAGATCTCCTAAGTGATGGGAAATCCGATCGGGATTGTAAATACCCGGATTGCAAGGGCTTCTTTGGAAGTGCCTTCGGTTCTGTTCGAACCCGGAACAGACTTGTATAGTTACATGTCTGACATTACATTTTGAGATATAAAGCGGATTTCTTTCAAATACATTTCTATTGGTGGCGGAGAATTTATTCTCTTAGCTTAACACCCTTCTCTGAGATGTACGAGCTCAGAGGTTATGTAGTTGAAGGTTATCAGCGATATACTCCCAATTTGGTAATGTGACATGCTGAGTGTTGCTGTGTGATGATCATTGTTTGATCATTTGTGATATGATCATTTTTTTGATTTTTTATCTTTGTGATCATTACTTTGATCGTCTGTTGACCCAAAGCATGGCTTTGTGACAAAGCGTAGCTTTGTGGACGAGACCTCTTCGGACCTCACAACCCGGAAATGGTCGAAACAGGAATATGCGGCAAGGTTATGAGGGTCGCGCCCTTTAGGGTATGTCATTTCCTTCTGGAAAAGGGTGGTATCAGGTATGGAGCCCTGGTATTTAACCTATGTGGATACTCCGATCTCATTTATTGTGATTGTGTGTTTATCGAGGCGCCTCGGATAAAGGTCCCAAAGGACCGGGGGGTGACATATTCGTGAGTTACCTGGTACAGGGGTAACCCGGCCTTGTGTTGGCAGAGAGCAGCTTGTCTCTCGGGACGTCCAGCCAAAGGCGATCCCATTCGGTAGTAGGAAAGGAAGTTCCTTGGCCTGGCCATTTGTTGGAAATCCATTTCCCAATACGGAACTTGTACGGTTTTAGTTGTAGAACCTGCCATTTACTTATGGTGGCGCCCCACTGTTTAGATGGTAGCTATAGTAGGCATAGTTCGGAATGTCTATGTTGGCTAAGATTAATATTATACTTTCGAAATGTTTTCTGCACTATGCACTAATAATAATAATATCGATGATTTTGCGTAGTAAGCATGTTTGACTATCATAAGAAGAAATCTCCTCCAATTCTGCGCTTGCATTGTGTGTGTGGCGGGAGGTCTTATGGTAGTTTCATTTTCCAAAAGCATTGCGGATTTCAATGTTGAAAATTCTTTTGTTGTTTGTTTTAAAGATAAACTATTTTTGTTGCTCACACCAGTCCCATGACTGATCCGGAGTTTATTGTTCCTTTCCTAAACTCTGGGTGCCCACCATTTTCCACACAGGCAGTCTAGAGTTGGGTTTCTCAGATATTCAGGTTGAGTAGATTATCTGGAGCTAGTCAGTCCTTGGACGACTGACCTTGCTTTCCGCTAGCTATGGATTGGAGCATTCTATTGGAGATATTCTATCCGCTGCTGATGTTATCTATTTTCTTTCCGCTGCTATTTCTTGTATCATATCTCTGATGTATATTGATATCGGTTGTATCATTCTGTTGTATCATATTGATATCATTGTTGTATATCATACTGGATATTGTATTCATTTGATTGTATATGATATCATCTACTTTTATTCCGCTATGTTGTTATACTTAATGGTGTTATAAGCTCCGGAGAACCAGATTCGGCGTTTGAATCTACGGCATTTTGAGTACAAGTGAAGTACGGATGCCGATTTTCGAAGGCCGACTTTTGGGTCTTTACAGATACCAAATTTCTGAGTCATTTTTGGATGAGTCTGTGGAAGATGGTTGGGACTAAGCTGAATTTTAGTAGCGCCTATCATCCACAAACGGATGGGCAAATGGAAGTGGTGAACAGATCTTTGGGAAATTTGTTGCGGTGTCGAAGGATAATCTGAAGAGCTGGGATGTGAAGTTATGTCAAGCAGAGTTTGCTCATAATCATGCTATCAACCATAGTACGGGTTTCAGTCCATTTCAGATTGTATATTCAAGCTTGCCAAAGGGGCCGTTGGATTTAACGATAGTGCCACAACCAAAGGGGACAATTAAGTGGGCTGCTGATTTTGTTGATGGGTTGACAGAATGCCATAGAATCGTTCAGGAACAATTGGAGAAGACGAATGAGAAGTATAAACGATCTGCGGATCTGAAGCGAAGAAGTGCTGAATTTAATGAAGGAGATTTAGTATATGATCATGTACTAACGAAGGATCGTTTTCCAGTGGGAGCATACAATAAACTTAAAGCTCGAAAGATTGGTCCTGTAACGATTGTGAAACGGATCAATGAAAATGCTTACAGGTTGAAGCTGTCGAAGGATGTGTACACTTCTGACGTGTTTAATGTTAAACATCTTATACCTTATTATGGAGATGAACAACCCAATGAAGAACCTTTAAATTCGAGGACAAATTTTTCTCAACCAGGGGAGGATGATGCAGCCCAGCCTGATAGGAATCGCGAAACCCTAAGTCGCGAGGAAGAAGCTACCTTAAGTCGCGAACAAGCAGATTTCCTGAATCGCGAAGCCCTAGATCGCAAATCCAGCCTAAACCCTAAGTCGCGAAATCCAGAGAAGGTCGCTCCAGTTCTTGTGTCGCAAACGAGCTATGTTAACTCGCTGCCGGATAAATCGCAAGCGACATTGCTTAAGACGCGGCATCTCCAGTAGGTCACGAACGAGCATCTCCAGTAGGTCGCGAGCGCCATTCCAACTAGGTCACTGAAGTTCTGATGCAAAGAAGCTTAGGTCGCTCAGAATTCCTATATCGCTGATTGCTAGGTCGCGAAGCTTATGGCGTTCAAGATGTTAAGTCGCGAAGAAGCTTAAGTCGCTGCCGATTTCTTATGTCGTTTCTTTAAGTTGCATTGTTGTTTTGTTAAGTCATTTGTTATTTTGTGTAACTCGTGTCTTGTTAAGTCGGGTATGTTGATAAGTCGTAAGTCGTAAGTCGTATTGTTTAGGTCGTTGCTGTTGATTTTAAAGTCGCGTGCGACTGTGTGTTTTGTAAGTCGTTGTACTATTTGTGTTGTATTTTCCCTATAAATAGGGATGTGTTGTCATTTGTAAAGTGGATTTTTTTGAATAAAATTTGGTTTGTGCCCCTTGCCTCCATTAAAATTGGTAGTTGAGTGTTATCTCCTATCTCCACCTTCGGCATTCGAGTGCGCTCAAATCAACGATTGTTGAAGCCAATTCACGGAATCAAGTGCGCTTGATCAACGTTCGAAGAATTGTAGATCTTCTCTCACGGCATCGTGCGCGATCAACGTGTCGAAGATTGTTAGAATCCGGTATCTTCGTGATCAACGGATTTGGGCATTTGGGTATTCTTAAATTCACCGATTTATCACCAATTCACCGATTATTTCCGTTAATCGTGTGAGATCCTGGACGGATTCGATTTACATCGTCGAATTCGCTTCCGTGGCTGCATCACTTGTCCACTAGCAGCATTTACTTATACATAGAAACTCTGAAAGTTCTTCATTATTTCATGATATGAGACCATTTTTTTTCCTAAACTTTTTTGTTTCTTTCAAGCTATTTATATTAGCAGCATGTCAATGCATTATGAAAATAGATAACTGATATTATAAAACAAGATAAGAGTCACAGGTCCTTATTTTTGATGTTGTTATACAAAAAGTCCATACAGAAATGAATTTGTAAATTTGGTCCCTATTTTTTCAAAAATAAAAAAACGCAAAACATCTTGCACTTTTCTGACAGAAAATGCAAGGTAACTTGCACTTTTCTAATTTTGAAATATTTTTCGAAATTCTCTAAAATTTGAAAATTTTGAAAAACGGAAGTTAACTTGCACTTTCTATCAGGAAAGTGTAAGCTAGTTTGCGCTTTCTAATTTTGAAAAGCGTAAGGTAACTTGCGCTTTCTAATTTTGAAAATTTTTAAATTTTTGAAAAGCGCAAGGTAACTTGCGCTTTCTATCAGGAAAACGCAAGCTGGTTTGTGCTTTCTAATTTTGAAAATTTTGAAAATTTAAAAAGCGCAAGCTAACTTGCGTTTTCTGATTAGAAAAAGCATGGACTAAATTTACATACTTATTTCTACAGGGACTTTTCTTGTAACACTATCAGAAATAGGAACCTTTCGTGCAAAGCTCCATTATAAAAATATCTACATGCATAAATAACCTTTTATATCTACAATTACCCATGTTTAAAATTTGCCGGATGATATTTTATTTTTTTATAATTATCACATTTTTATGCTTGTGGCTGTAAAAACTTTTTTTTCTAGTTTCTTACCAAATATTAAATTTCTTACATTAACACACACTAATTTTAATTAGATTTTATACATGCACGGTTCTTACGGTTCAACCGTTCGAATCTTTAGAATCTCCGACCTTGGATTATCGCGGTTCAACATATGGTTTGATTCTCAAAACTATGATACACACACGTTTGTTACAAAATATATTAAAACCTAATCAATAACTGGAAAAAACTTGCGTAGTTGATGTTGAAGAAATATACCACCATACTTATTTTAATATAAAATCACTTCAAAAACACAAAGTATTGCTAGAAAATAAAGTATTAGTGCTTTTACATAAAATGTTATTTGATAACCTATATAAAAAATTCTAGAAACAAGCATGTGTTCATTGCACATGGATCATTTAAAAGTACGGTTCATGATTTAAATCTAATTATGATTCATATACTCTATGATTGACAATTTAATCTTACATGCATAGGCATACGTGCAAGCATTCTTCTAGTTTCCTAGTACACTAGGAGGTCTTTACTGATATATTGTGCAACTTTGCTTAGAACCTTGAAACTAACATGAGAATTTTGTGTCTATACATGCTGATCTCTATTTAAAGCAACAAAATAAGATCCTTTATCTTTTTTTTATAATGCAACAACAATATTTAAATCTTTCATTCAACTAAATGGTCTAATACTTGGATAACCTAAAACATACCCACATAGGGGAAGAAAAAAATATAGTATCCAAATACATAAATAGGAATCAATACATGTGATGCTCGGCTTGTATACCTATGCAATCAAATAGAATTTACGATCTGAAAGCATGGATAATGGAACACTTGACGAGCGATCTGATACGATTTAGACTAACCCTGATACGATTTAGTATGAAAATATAACTTACCATATTCGTATCCCGTATCATTACAAAGCAATAATATATGGACTTTTCCCAGTACAAAAAGCAATAGGCAAAAATAAAAAAAAATAAGAAATATAATCCAACAGGCCATTTGAATACAAGATATACAATACTAGTCAGCATAACAAAATATAAGTCATACATAGGTTATAATATCGGCTTACAAAATGTAAATGTCTACATACTGGACAGACTAAAAGACAAGAAGTATATCAAAAGGATCTCTCACTAAGCATATATAATCTGCTAAGGTATGTATCCAACCCTGTAATCCTCAGAGTGACCTGAGAATTATAAATAAATATGAAACACGAGTCAGTCTAGTTTGAGTGAAAACAATTTTTTTTTAAACAACAATAATATATAAATAGCAAAAAGGAGGAGAAAGCCTTCCTCCAAAGGCTTACAGAAGAAGGCGAAGCATATGGAGAACATATACCTCCCTAATAAAGAACAGCAAAAGAAAAGACGAACAAATAAAAACAACCCATAGACACAAAGCAGCCAGGCTGGCTAAGACAAGACCCAAAAAAAACAGAATCATCCCAACAACCCTCTCTCCCGCCACAACCAGAAGGTCAAGGCTAGTCCACCCAACGTACCATCAACCACCAACCCGCCGAAAGAAAACCCTACAGACGCAGCAAAACCAAACTGAAAAAGATCCAAGGAAGCCGCCCTTCTGCCCACCCCATCGAGCTCCGGCAATGCCACCGCCCAATGGTGTAGACAGAGAAAGGAAACGGAGAACACTAGAGAGTAAGCAAGAGGCCGCAGCCTCAAGAAAAGGCGCAGGAGACCCAAAACCGCAGACCAACAGATCAGAACTCAACTGCGAAACCAACCAGAGCTAATCACCAAAACAAGGGCATAGCAGATGCACCTGAAACAAAAACAAAAGGACGAAATGAGAATAAAAGCGGGGGAGCCGGGGGGGAGGAAACTCCACCCGAAGGAAGAGGCCTAGCCAACACCCAGTCTAGCGGCAGGAGGAGAGCAGGAGATTGACAGAAGTCCAACTAGCCGCCGAGAGCGGTGGCTCAGAGGACCCTTGAAAGGTCTTCCCCGGAAAGCTAAGAAGACGTCATTCCTGACCCGATGGATGATGGACGGAGGATCCATCAACGAGCTCTCAAAAGTAGCCTTATTCCTCGCACACCATACGTGCCAGCAAATGAGACAAGGAATCAGTCGGAACACGATAGAACGAAGGGATTTCCCAGAAGTCCCAGCCCACCACGAATTCAGAAGTTGAAGAGGAAATCTTGCAGTGCTCCGAACACCGACTAGATTTCCGAAGAAATTCCAGCAAGCTCTGGCCGAGAAACCGTCGAAAAACAAGTGGTTTAAAGATTCCGTATCACCATTTCCGCAGCATCTACAGCGAGAAACAGATGGAATACCGATCTTTTGAAGATTCTCGTCCAGTGGCAATCCATCATGTAGCAAGCGCCACATTAGAATAGAGACCTTGGGGGGAATGCGGGAATCCCAAATGAAAGAAAATTCGGGGCGGATGGGGAAGTGAGGTCTGATAGAGGACCAGGCTTTTAGAATGGAGAACGAAGCGCCATCCCAACCTGACAACCCGCCATGAGAATCAGCTAAAAGCTTCACTGATTGCATGTGCTTCCAGGTCTCGCTAGCATAGGATGGAGTACCCGAAAAATTCGAACCCGCAAGTCTGTGGTACTTAGCACGGAGGAACGACGCCCACAAAGAGTTGTTGGCGCCAAACCCGTACCACAGTTTACAAGCAAAGGCCGCATAAAGGTCCGATGGGTTACGAAGACCCAAACCGCCTTCATTTTTTGGGCGACAAATTGCGTCCCAAGACACCTAGTGGTGTCGACGGACGTTGTCTTTGTTCCCCCAGAAGAAAGACGAGGCCAAAGACTGGTAAGTTTGGAAAAAGGAAGAGGTAGGGGACATAGTCGCGAAAATGTGAGTTCCCATCGAGTCTAAGACCGATTTGATAAGCACAAGTCTGCCGGCTTGGGAGAGATAGGCCGAGTTCCAACGTAAAATCTTCCCCCTAACTTTGTCTGTCAAAGGGTTGAAAATCGCGTTAAGTTTCCTACCCCTATACAGGACAATACCCAAGTAGAGAAGGGGAAGAGATGTTTCCTTGAAACCGGAGATAGTCTCGATCCAGGAAGCGCGGGAGTGAGACATGTCCTTCGAATGGACAAAGCAACATTTGGAAGGATTAACGAGTTGGCCCGAAGACCTCTCGTATTGATGGATGAAACTGAGAAGCCTCCGAACAGAGGACCTGCTGCCATTAGTGAAAATGACAATGTCATCTGCAAAGGATAAGGAGGAAATGAGAGGGCAACCCCGAGGAATCCCGAAGCGCTGGATTTGACCGTAGATGGTTAATGATTGGAGACCGCGAATAAAAGCCTCTGCCACGATCACAAAAAGAGTAGGCGAGAGCGGGTCGCCTTGACGTAAACCCCTCCCAGCCTTGAAATACCCACGGGCCGATCCGTTAATGAGAACAGAGAACCAGCAGTTGGAGATGAGTCTCCACACTAAATCAATAAGGGCCTCTGGAAAACCGAAGGTTCTTAAAACCTTGATGACGAAAAACCAGGACATGCGGTCGTAGGCCTTAGCCATGTCCAGTTTGAAGACAACATTAGATCCCCAAACTTTCCTATCAATTTGGGAGATCAGTTCCTAAGCGAGAAGGACGTTATCAGAGATAAGGCGCCCCTTGACAAACCCTGCTTGAGACGGAGAAATGATGCGCTCAAGGAAAGGAGCCAAACGGGTGGCCAGAATTTTAGAAATAACCTTATTAGAAAAGTTGCAAAGACTTATAGGCCGGAAATCCGCACAAGTCCTTGGGTTTTCGCACTTAGGAATAAGAATAAGGTTGGTGGAAGTCCATCCAGCTGGAAGATTTCCCCCTGAGAAGAACGATTGAATGGCAAGACAGAAATTAGCCTGGATAATAGGCCAAGAACACCTATAAAAGACACCATTGAAGCCATCAGGGCCGCAGGCACTATCCTTGCTAAGAGCAAAGACACAAGCGCGGATCTCCTCCGAGGACGGGAGATCCGCAATCATGGTACCTTCCGAAGGGAGGACCACCGAAGGGATGAAAGCTAGTAGTTCTGATAATTAGTTTGAGTGAAAACATATCCAAATTGAATGATAATTAGTTCTGATGCGAAAATACACATCATATACCCTTTAAGTAAAAATCTATTGCATTACAATTAATACAAAATTTATACATATTATAATATGTCTTTCATTTAAACAAGTACTATAAGAAACGTCATTACTACATTTACACGTATTAATACACATATTTACCACAAGTGTACTTGATTAATAAGAATCAACGATAAATCAAAATATCACTTATTATGTCTTTTTTCCAATATATTTTCCAAAACACAACTGATATATAAAAGTATCAAGTCAATGATATAGGAAAATACCATTTGATATATTTTTCCAATATACTTATGAGAGAGTGGCTGTAATATCATTCTACATAAGGTTATATGATGCGGTCAGTTGTATATTGTATTGGGCCAACCCGCAGCCCAATATCTTTTATTTCCAGTATAAATAAGTTTGCAATGTATCAGTAACAAATATCATTAGAAAATTCTCATCACTTGAGAATTGGCTGCACAGATTTTGTATCTCATTAGATTGATATCATCATATGAGATTTTAAAGAAAGTGACTCAGATTATCAAAACCAGTGATCAAGAAATCACAAAAAATTGAATCTATCATCATTTGATTACTGTGCCATGCCAAGCAAAAGTGGGTCAGAAAATCATCACCACCCCACTGTCTGCATCTGATTCATCAGAGAGCCCTTTTCTTATTAAAAGTTACATGCCTCGTAAATGCAGATAGGTGCATCAGGTCTTGCCATCATCTTTCACCAATATCACAGTGATATTTCTCTTCCTCTGTCAGTTCTTGATTCTTGATATCAAAAGATTGCATTATGGTCGAAGAAGACAATGCAGGATCTTCATCATCAGCACCAAGAACAACTCAAACCCAATCCAACATAACCCAAGAACTCACGAACACCATCATTAAGCCAAAATCAAGTTTTCACCATTCAGCTAAAAGAATCCAATTATTTGCTGTGGAAATTTCAAATGGAAACAACAATTAGAGGGTATGGACTGGAGGAGTATGTTCTTGGCACATTAAGCACTCCACCAAAATTTTCTACAAACAAAGATGGCAAATTAGTTAGCAACCCAAACTATGTTGTGCACCAAAGACAAGATGGCCTGATCAGTTCATGGCTACTCTCCTCAATCAGTGCTAGTTTGTTACCACAATTGGTAGAATGCAAGACAACCCATGAAATATGGCACACAATAGAACAAAATTTCAGTTCTCAATCTGCTGCAAGGATCATGCAATACAAAAGGCAACTACACCATTTAAAGAAAGACAATACAAGTATGAGAGAGTATCTGTCAAAGGCAAAAGCAATTTGTGATCAGTTAGCCTCTACAGGGCACAAAGTGTTTGAAACCGAACAAGTTCTATCATTATTGAATGACCTAGATGAGGAATATGAAACTGTGGTGGCAGTAATATCTTCTAATGAAGTGCTACCATCACTACAGTATGTCAGTTCCATACTTCTTGCCCACGAAGGGAGATTAGAGCAAAAGAAATCAGTCATATCAGAATATTCCATTAACTATGTTGCAAACAACAAAAACAGAAATCAAGAAAGAAACTATGGGAACAGAAATCAATCTAACAACGGTCATAGAGGAGGTCAGTCCAACAAAACCAGAGGTAGAGGTGGTAGATGGAATAACAATAATAGGCCAAGATGTCAAATATGTGAAAACCTTGGGCACACTGCAAATAAATGCTAATTTAGATTTGATGCAAATTTTACACCAACACAGCAAGGCAGCAACATGTCAAGATCACAAAAAATTAGTGCAAACATGATCAATTCTCAACCAAAAGTCAAATCAGCTTGTGCAAACAATGATATGGCCAGAATTGAAAACATACATGATGAAGGATGGTATCTTGACTCAGGTGCAACCAACCATGTAACCAGCAATCTAAGCAACTTGAATCTTGGAAACAGAGAATATAAAGGTAAACAATTATTGTATTTAGGTAATGGTAAACCTATACATATCTCTCACATTGGAAATACAAGCATAAAGGGTGTAAGGCAGCTTTATCTCAATAATCTTTTATGGGTTCCACTCATTAGAAAAAGTTTAATGAGTATCTCAGTTTGTAAAAGACAATAATGTATATTTGAATTTTATTCAATCACTGTTTAGTAAAGGATGTTCTAACAAAGGAAACTTGAAGGGTAGAGAGTTTAAAGGGTTATACAAATTTGATGTTGCAAATCCAAGAAATGCTGGATGTAAAGAAAATTGGTGTAATGTCTCTAAAATCAAAATTGACGAAAACTGTAAGATGTATAACATCTGGCACTATAAACTAGGGCATCCCAGTATAAATTTTTTAAAACATGTTCTAAATAGTTGTAGTGGTATTTCTATTGATAAAATTCCAAAATCATACACTTGTACATATTGTCAAATGGGTAAAAGTCACAAGCTTGCATTTCCAGATTCTAAGACTCTATATTATAAACCTCTAGAATTGATTGCTATAGATTTATGGGGACCAGCACCAATAAACACTGATTATGGTTACAAATATTATATTTCTTTTATTGATGCCTATTCTAGACATGTATGGATATATTTCTTGAAGTCAAAATCTGAAACTAACAGTGCAGTGATGCAGTTTATAGCTAATGCAGTAAGGCAAACCAATTGTCAAGTGAAAATTATTCAAACAGATGGTGGAAAAGAATTTCTACCACTAAAGGATTACTTTCTAAAAAAAGGGCATTACACAGAGAACAACATGTCCTTACACTTCAGAGCAAAATGGTCTTATTGAAAGAAAGCATAGACATATTATAGAAACTGGTTTGACTCTATTAGCACAGGCTTCACTACTACTAAAATTTTGGTCTGATGCCTTCTCCACAGCAGTTTATTTGATAAATATACTGCCTACAAAAGTTTTAAAATACAAAAGTCTAACATAAATGCTAACAAAAGTCAAACCAGATTACAAGTATCTAAAAGTGTTTAGATGTCTATGCTTTCCTTACTTTAGACCATATAATACACATAAATTAGAATTTAGATCTCATCCACGCACATTTTTAGGATATGCAGCAAATCAGAAGGGGTTGAAGTGCCTAGACAGTAGTGGAAGGGTGTATATACCAAGACATGTGGTGTTCAATGAACAGGAATTGCCTTTCAGCAATGCC
The DNA here is from genome assembly GCA_030737815.1 of Allium fistulosum. Taxonomy (NCBI): domain Eukaryota; kingdom Viridiplantae; phylum Streptophyta; class Magnoliopsida; order Asparagales; family Amaryllidaceae; genus Allium; species Allium fistulosum. The sequence continues at coordinate 628,809,667 of CM060903.1, read as the reverse complement.
AAAATCAAAACAACTCAAAAAATACATAATCCAAGATACTCATTACCTCCAATATCTCTCAACCCAGAAGTGACTGTGCCAACTCAAAATAAAGGCTATCAGGAAAGAGATGATTCCAGACCTCACTCTCTTGTGTGTACAGGTGATCCAAGTTATGAACATAATGGAGGTCTTAGAGACATAGACCACCCACCACAATCAGACACCAGCCAACTTGTTGACTCATGTCAAGTATTGGATGACATTCAGTCACCTAATACTCAACAAGAAGCCACTACAAATGATGGTGACCAGTATCCTGCACCTGCAAATACTGGGCATCACATGATAACAAGGACCAAAAGTGGTATATTTAAACCAAATATATATATTATTGAATCTAAGACTACTGAACCCTGTACATATTAGCAGGCCATACAAAACATCATTAGAAAACTGCTATGAAGGAGGAGTATGATGCATTGATAAGGAACAAGACATGGGAACTTGTGCCCTTACCAATGCATAAAAATGTTGTTGGATGTAAATGGACATACAGACTCAAAAGAAACCCTGTTGGTTCAGTTCTTAAATACAAAGCAAGACTAGTGGCTAAAGGGTATTCACAACAGAATGGTTTTGATTTTAATGAGACATTCTCTCCTATTGTAAAACCCTCATCCATCAGGATTATTTTAACTATTGCTTTGTATAAAAACTAGACCATCAGACAATAAGATGTTAATAATTCTTTCTTAAATGGTGTTTTGCAAGAAGAAGTCTATATGGAGCAACCATATGGATTTACAAAGAAAGGCAGTGAAAAACTTGTGTGCAAATTGAACAAAGCAATTTATGGTCTTAAGCAAGCACCAAGAGTTTGGTTTGACAAGCTAAAATCAACTCTTACAAGACTTGGATGCAACTCAACAAATCAGTCAACTCTATATTTGTTAAATTTTCTAATAGTATCATCACTTACATCCTGATTTATGTTGATGATTTTATCATTACAGGCAACAGTGAAGCTGAGATTAATAGCATTACACAGTGTCTAGACAAAGAATTTGCTATAAAAGATCTGAGTGTCAAGCACTGAGATAGATTTAAATTAGAAAAAATACATTTCAGAAATTTTGGTGAAAGCAAAAATAGACAAGGCAAATCCACTTCCTACACCAATGACAAGCAACTTGCATTTATCAAAAAACAGAGGTGAACCAATAATGAATGACAAGCAGTACATGAGCATAGTTGAAGCATTGCAATATGCTACTATAACTAGACCAGACATCTCTTTCGATGTAAATAAAGTAAGTCCGTTCATGCAAAGACTTTTGGATGAACACTGAAAAGTAGCTAAACGTATCCTAAGATATCTCAAAGGTACAATAGATCAAGGTCTACTAATGCAGTATAGTAAATCTCTGGACATCAATGCATATGCAGACTGGGCAAATGATCAGGATGATAGAAAATCAACTACTGGGTATTGCATTTTTCTAAGGAAAAATCCAATATCATGGTGTGCAAAGAAACAATCAATAGTTTCAAGGTCAAGCACTGAAGCCGAGTATAGAAGCATAACAAGTATAGTAGTGGAAATCATGTGGATACAATCGTTATTAAAAGAGCTATAGATTAACAGTAACAACAAGGCAATCGTGTGGTGTGATAATATTAGTGTTATATCGCTTACTACTAATTTTGTGTTGCACTCACGAACCAAGCACATGTAACTTGATCTTTATTTTGTGAGAGAATAGGTCATAAGGATAAACTCAAGGTAAATTACGTACCTTCTACTTACCAAAGGGCTGATGTTCTTACCAAGCCATTATCTAAGCAGAACTTCAACAGATTCAAGCACGAACTAAAACTTGATGTTGCTGATGTCAATCAGAGGTCTCAAGCCCCAATATATCTTCCAGAATCTACTTGAGACGTCCACTGGAATGAATCGTCATCAAAGATCTTAGCTTGAAGCGGAGATATCTATGTCGCTGCTACTTCGCAATTTCGCCCCTCAAATCTCAAGTGGAAGATTTCCACTGGATGGAGAAGCTCCGAAATCTCTCTCAAATCAGAAATGTTTTTCGATTTAAGAGAATTCTCTTTCAAAAAAAAACTTTCATAGCGGCAGCCATTTTTTCTATTTCTCTCATGCAAACCCTAGTCGTATATGGTTTGAGGGGGGTATGAGAGAGTGGTTGTAATATTATTCTATGTTGGGTTATATGATGAGGTCAGTTGTATATTGTATTGGGCCAACCTGTAGCCCAATATCTTTTATTTCCAGTATAAATAAGTTTGCAATGTATCGGTAACAAATATCATTTTATCTTACAATACTCAATTCCAAAACATTTACTCATTCATCTATAAACGATGTTATAATAATCGAATGTCCTCAACTAGCCACACTAAGTCATGGATTTAGATTCTTACTATGGCTCTTAACGGTCCATTTTGCAAGTAAAATCGATGGTTATGTTATCGAATCAAATATTAGGTTATAATTAACTTATAACCAAATGCTAATTTCACTTCGCTTAACGTAAGTTCATTGCCTCTAACTTAAATAACCTATAACCATACGTTGAGTTCACCTCACTTAAGGCGGGTCCGTTGCCAATAACTCAAATCACATATAACTGGATGTTGAGTTCACTTCGTCGAGGCAGGTTAGTTATATCTAACTCAACGCGATGGGCATCCTCATATAGTTTATATAATACACACACAAAAAATCCACACTTCTTTGTTGGCTAATCTTGTTTTCCATTTATATAGCGCCTGCCAAAGAAGATAATCCTCACTATCGTGCTCGTGCAGCAGACTGATTGACCAGTGACAGCGAGGTCAAGTTGTCACACTCGGGGAGCTACCTCGACGTTGGTGGGCTAGGACGGAATACTAGTTATCCGGTATTTAATGTACAAGCTTAAAAAATATGAAACAGATATATGGAAATCTCTGGAAAAATTAGTTTGAATATTTCAATATTAATAATTTATGGAAATATCATTTCAAATATCTTGATATAAATGACCTATGAAAATATCATAGTATGTCTTAGATTAAATTATATAGGGAAATTTCATTACAAATTTCCAATTTAAATGAAATACAAAGTTTCGTTTTACTATCTCAAAAATTAATGATACCTGGAGATATCATATTTAATATCTCAAAATTAGTGATACATAAAAATATCATTATTATGTGTCTCAATATTTTTTTTCCCTCTCCACACAGTGAAGTTCAATATGAAAATATCATACACAATATGTATATATTTCAATATATTTTATGCAAATGTACTTGAATTGCCCTTTAGTACAATGATATATATAAAATATCATCTAGTATATATTTTCCCAATATATTTCATTCCAAGACCCAAATGATACATACATATAATTACCTTTAATATACTAGTATAAAATGCACATATGTGCATCTAATATTCAGAGATGTTTACTTTTTAATTAATAAAAAATGAGTAGACGGATGTGTGTTATAAGTGCAAAGGTTTTGACAGTCACAACACTTCTATTTCAAGTTGTTTTGTTTGTGATATCGGTGGAAAATTGGTAGTAAAATTCCATAGATGGATAGTCGGGAATGGGATGATAGTGAAGGTTGCAAATCGATAATGAGATTCTGTTGATAGATATGGGTATTTTTGAAATTCAAAATGACATCATGAAAATCATGTTCATTGAATTCTCTTTATTAATAGCAGAAATATGTTAAACATATACTTTCTCAAGATAAATGATATTTGAAAATATCATTTTAAATGTCTCAAATTGAATGACATACAAACATATCGTTCAAAAATCCTCAAATCAAACGATATATGAAAATATCATTTTAATTATCTCATGTCAAATGATATATGGAAATATCATTATAAACATCTCACAATAAATGTTGTATTAAAATACCATTTTAAATATCTCAAAATAGCAGAATATAACAATTCTATGTCATTTCTCAAAACATCATATCAAATTATTTAATTTGAATGAGTATAATTCATCTCAATAACAACATACAAATGTTCGATAACCACTTGTACATTGACACATTATTATCTAAAAATATTTTAGAAATGATAAAAGATGTAATATAATCGATTGTCCTATGCCATTCGATTATTATTCACCGTTTACTCACAATTCATATTTAAATTAACCAAATATCCAAACTCTCAAATTCTAATCACTATTTATTCAATTATAATATTTTAATTTAACAAATTATTCATATATTTCAAATTCCATTCAAAATTTAAATTAAAGATAAAATATACCTAAATTTATTTTAAATAGTCTTGCGCCGTTCGATATTATAACATTATTCAAGCTATCAAAAATAATACTTTTCAAACTCCAAATATCATCTAAATCAAACGAAACTAAATTCTCATATTTTTGCCAAGCCCTCGATGTTAGTAATGATATTTTATATACCAATCACACACACATATATTCTTCTCCAAACTATTATTTCCTCTTGTTATTTAATCACATATTCAATTTACGTGTGTGTGTGTTTGAATACTACCTCTAAATAATTAAGCTTAATAACCATTATATCAAATTTCTCCATTTATATCTCAATGTAGATTTATTCCAATACCTTAATACTTATATATCTCCTTCTAAAAAATTTCCTAAGTGTGTGAGTATGTATATGTTTGTTCACTTTCAAAAAAAATGTTGTTTGTACCATGCAATATTAATAAGCTACTCGTAAATATTATACCAAACATTAGTTTCACCAAACTAATAATTATATGATTTTCAATCAACATGCCAATAGTTATTAATCCTATTATGGATTTAAAAAAGTTTAACAGTTTAATATTTAAAGTTCCTCAAATTGGATATATGTATAATTATTTTATATGAAAGTCATATTTAAGTCAATATATAATCAACACCTATTTTTAAATGTTTTAAAAATATTGGTTTGGAATTAATTTTGAAATCACTCACTATGAAGCACTCCACCCATTGCTTACTCCATGCCACTAATGTAAGCACCATCATCTACATCTAGATCACCCTGTAGACCTACCACTCGTGACAAGCTCATATTACCCTTAGCCACATTGCCAGTGCCAACAAGATTGATAAGATCGACATGCTTGTCTCAACTAGCCCGCATCACCAGCCCAAGCCATAGCTCATTGTAACACCTCATATTTTAAAGTTTCATAATATAGGATTAATAAATAATAATATTGATTAAATAATAATTAAAAGAATACTATAAGAATAATATTAGTCATAAATGGATTAAATAAATGAAGAGAATTATATAACAACGGGTTAAGGAACTAATAAGACTAAGTAAGGAAGAGATTTTAGCCCAAGCCCAACTTATTAACTCTTATGCCCCTAAAACACACTATTCCCTTGATTCTCTCATTTCACTCAAACAAAAAAATACCCAAGTTAGCTTTCCATTAACCGAGGGAAGAAAGAGGATGAAAATCCACCAAAGACAAGCGTAAGCTTTCATTTCTAAAAGAAAGGATCTTAGTCAAGCTTTTAACTTACGTGAATAATATTAACTCGATTTGGTTTCCCAATTAGTTTTGATTAGGATTCCGTGTATTTTTAGCCTTTTTAAATGATGATATACATGTGTTGATAATGATAGATTCATTCCATATAAATTTTGTTGTTAAGTGACCTAATTAATGTTATGTTTCAAAGTAAAACATGGATTAATCACCTTCAAATGAGTTGAAATTTGGGTATAATGTTTATAAAATTAAAAAAATATAGTTTTTTATTTCACAATTTTTGGATCTGAAAATGATTTATTTTGAATTTTAAAAAGTGAAAGTAGGCAGCTTTAGGTTGTAAAATAATGTTTATTAATATGAATTTTAATATTTTGATTTGGAATTCTTACAAGAGGTAAGGAAAGTGATTTTGTTTTTTTGATAATTTTTACGGATTTTCCCATGATTTTTGAATTAATACGAATTAAATAGCAAGGCGGAAAATGTCTTGGATTAATGAAATAACAATAGAAAGGGATTAATTAAGGAACAATTAAGGGAGTGAATCATGGCTTGCCGTTGAGGTTTCTACTATAATTCTAAAAGTGAAGAATATAGGAATGACCAGTGTAAAGACAACCAAAAGGTAGTTACTTTGTTAAGTAATGTATCGGTTTTCCACATAAATATGAATTTTCCATCTTATAGACTCGATGGCCATTTGTATAAGCTAGATAGCATATATGCAATAACATATATCGGATAGCCTATAAAGGTGACAACATTCAATCTTATAAATTCGATAGCATATGAATGTTACAAATTCGATAGCATTAAAAGTTATAGACTCGATAACTTTAATCTATAAACTCGATGACAAGTTATAAACTCGCTAGTAGATTATAAACTCGATAGTAAGTTATTAACTCGATCACAAGTAATAAAATTGATAGCATGTTATTAACTCAATAGCAAGTTATTAACTCGATAGCAAGCTATGGACTTGATAACATACAAAAGCTATAGACTCAATAGCATTAAAAAGCTATAGACTTGTTATAGACTCGACAGCATACAAAAGTTATAGACTTGATAGCATACAAAAGCTATAGCTCGATAGCATTCACTTATACTTGCAATACAATTTATTATATAAAATCCATAGCTAACGTGTATAGGATCGATGGCGCCTTATTCTATAAACTCGATAACCAAAGTGTATAGTGTAAGGAAATTTGACCGTTTTGTAAGGAAATTAATACGAAAACATTAATGGTTTTCCTTCCTTATTTTGTAAGGAAATTAATACGAAAACATTAATGGTTTGACTGTTTCCTTCCTCAAACGTTTCCTTCCTCATTTTGTGGTCAATAGAATCTAAAGGGTTTTCCTATTAATATGCTAATCAATAAAACAGTTATAATCTAGAGCATTAATTTCCCTCATCTTGATCTTGATGGACGATCAAGACTAAGTCTACAAATCAGGAAATTTGGTCCTCTCTCTACCTATAAATATTAACCTTTGCCCATCACAAAGGATATAGAAAAACACATAAAGAAAGATATAGGAAAAGAGAGAGAACCATTTCCTTTCTCCATTGAAATAACTTTCGACAACAACCATTGCTGATTCATATACAAGATATCTGGAGGTATGTTTTATTGATTCATTACATATGTGATAATCATGTAATTCTCGATCTTAGGGTTTATGTTATTTGCAAGATAAAGATTACATGTGGTATCAGAGCGAGGTTTTAGAATTCATGATTATCCATCAATATATATAAAATGAATCTAGCATAGGTCTATGATATGATGTTTGTAATTTTACTATAATAATGATGATGATTATTAGTATTAATGTGATTCAAGTTTAATATTCATATTATTTAAGTTGCTATAGTAATCATGATCATCAATATTATTCTATTTATTGTATGCTTAGATCTGGATCTGGAAAGTTTATATTTCCGCAAAAGTTAAATTTTCTACCTTAATGTTTGACCTACTGTATAATATGGAACAACTTATTGTATGCGAATACTTTTCAGAACGTATACATATTGAAAACAATTATTTCCTAGTTTGACAATAAATTCATGATCTAGAACTTGCAAAATAATTGTTTATATGTTAAATTCATGTATGAAATTTACTTGGAGTTACTAGACATTTATTATCCTTGCTGTGGATTACTTGAAAGAATGGCAAATGTTTATGCGGAAAAAAAAAACTTCCGTGCTTAATTTCCTTGTTTCCTCTGGTCTGATGCATGTAGTCCCGTCCACAGACGGCTGCTGCTTGCACAATAACGCATGAAACATTAACGTTCATCATTCTTCCTTGAGTATGATTCTACTGCCTACCCACAGGAGGCGCTAAACCTAACCTCTTATTATGACATGTGTTTTATTCTAATAAAGAAGCCTACATTTCTTTTATATCTGCAGTTGCAATACCCTCAAACCTTAATTCGCACGCTACGTCTATCATCAGACTCAATGGAACCAACTACTCAGAATGGAGAGAGCAAGTTGAGTTTTCTTTGGGCGTACTTGAACTGGACATGGCTCTCCTTAAGGAAAAGCCAGCCCCACTTACTGACACAGGTACGCCTGAGGAAAACAAACTCCATGATGATTAGGAACGATCTAATAGGCTCAGCATGATGTTTATGCGAATGATGATTGATACCAACATCAAAACCTCCCTACCCAAAACTGATAGCGCAAAAGAATATTTGCAATCCATTGAAAATCGGTTCAAGGCTGCAAACAAATCCCTTGCTGGGAAACTTACAGCAGACCTTGTAACCATGAAGTTTGATGGTTCTCGCTCAATGAGCGCTCATGTCATTGATATGATTAACCTTGCTGCCAAACTTAAGAACTTGAGATTGGTTATGGATGATGATTTTCTCGTCCAATTCATTCTCACTAGCTTACCTCCTCAGTATGAACCATTCAAAATTCATTACAACACTATTATGTAGAAGTGGAGTCTAAATGAATTGACTAACAAACTGGTTCAAAAGGAATCTAGGCAGGGCTCACAAGGCATTAAAGTTGCTTATTTCTCTCAAGGGGTTGGAAAACAAGCTGGCAAAAGGAACAACTCACAGCATAAAAGAGCACCACTCAAATCTGATGACGCCACTCAACCATCCAAGAAGAAAAAGAAGGATGATGTATGCAAATTCTGCAAGAAACCTGGACACTTCCAGGCAGATTGCATTAAGCGCAAAGCATGGTTCGAAAAGAAAGGTAACCCAATGGGTTTCGTAAGTCATTTCGAATCAAATCTTACTAATGTACCTTCTTCTACTTGGTGGATTGATACTGCTGCTAATGTTCATGTTTCGAATTCTATGCACGGATTCATTACGATCCAAACCACAAACCCAAGTGAGAATTTCATTTTCATGGGGAATAAAGATAAAGCTCTAGTTGAAGCTATTGGAACTTTTCGTCTCATTTTAGATAGCGGTTATCAGTTAGATTTATGTCAAACTATTTATGTTCCGTCTATTTCCCGTAATTTGATTTCTGTAAGTGTACTTGATAAATTTGGATATTCTTTTGAAGTTGGAAATGGAAATTTTAGTTTATTTAAAAATTCTAGTCTTATTGGTTCTGGAATATTAATTGATGGACTTTATAAACTTCATCTTAAACAAAATGCTGAAATCCAACTCACCCTGCATGGAAAAGAAACTAAAGGAAAGCCATCCAAGAATGATTCTTACTTCTTGTGGCATAAAAAACTAGGTCATATATCCAATGAAAGAATCAAGAGGTTAGTGAAAAATGGTGTCCTACCGGACCTAGACTTCGCTAACATTACAGCATGTGTTGATTGTATTAAAGGAAAAACAACAAAAAAACACAAAGAAAGGAGCCACAAGAAGTACACAACTTCTTGAAATAATACATATAGATATTTGTGGACCTTTTGATGTTCCAACTTTTGGAGGAGAGAAATATTTCATCACTTTTATCGATGATTTTTCACGTTATTGTTATCTTTATCTGTTGCATGAAAAATCTCAGTCAATGGATGCTGTACAAGTGTTCATTACTGAAGTCTAAAGGCAATTAGAAAGAAAAGTGGAAATCATTAGGTCAGACAGGGGTGGTGAATTCTATGGAAGGTATGATGAAACGGGACAACATCCTGGACCTTTTGCTAGACTTCTTCAAAAACTTGGAATTGTTGCACAATACTCAACGCCTGGATCTCCATGGCAGAATGGTGTAGTTGAAAGGCGAAATGGTACATACATGGAAATGGTTAGATCCATGATGAGTCATGCAAATTTACCTATATCATTATGGATGGATGCATTACGAACAGCTGTCTACATCTTAAATAGAGTTCCAAGTAAGGTCGTTCCAAAGACTCTTTTTGAACTTTGGAAAGGATGGAAACCTAGTTTAAGACATCTCAAAATTTGGGGTTGCCTAGCTGAAGCTAGACTGTACAATCCAAATGAAAAGAAATTGGATTTTAAGACAGTCATGGTTACTTTATAGGTTACCTAGAAAAATCTAAAGGATATAGATTTTATTTTCCTAACCATAGTACAAGAATTGTTGAAACCGGCAATGCTAAATTATATGAAAATGGTGAAATCAGTGGGAGTACAAAACAACAAGAAGTGGTCATTCATGAAATAAGGGTACCCATTATCTTACCCTCTATTTCGAAAGATATTGGGAATCATCCCATTGTTGAACCTGTTCACAATGAGGGAAACCCAATAAATGATCAACAAGTCCATAATGAAATTATCACCAATCATAATGTTGATGTACCACAGGAACTAGTATTAAGAAGATCTCAAAGACAGAGAAGATCAGCTATTCCTGATGATTATATGCTTTATCTAATAGATTCTGAAGGAACTACGGACCCAATTTCTTATTCACAAGCCATTAAGGATGTTAACTCTCTTAAATGGATTGATGCCATGAAAGATGAACTGAAATCTATGGATAATAATCAAGTTTGGGAAATCGTTCAATTGCCGCAAGGACATAAAGCAGTCGGTTGTAAGTGGGTCTTCAAGACCAAACGTGACTACAATGGTAAAATTGAACGATATAAAGCCAGACTTGTTTTCAAAGGTTTTAATCAGAAAGAAGGCATTGACTATAATGAAACTTTTGCTCCTGTTTCCAGGAAAGATTCTCTTAAAATTATCATGGCATTAGTAGCTCATTATGATCTCGAGTTACATCAAATGGATATGAAAACAACCTTTCTAAATGGGGACATGGAAGAAGAAGTCTACATGCGTCAACCTGAAGGCTTCATAATTGAAGGACCGGAAGACATGGTCTGCAAACTTAAGAAATCAATATATGGACTGAAACAAGCTTCTAGACAATGGTATCTAAAGTTTCATGAAATCATTACCGCTTTCAATTTCACAGAAAACATACTTGACCCTTGTATATACCTCAAGTTCAGTGGGAGCAAGTTCATATTTTTGATTATGTATGTTGATGACATATTATTAGCTAGCAGTGACCTTAGTTTATTACGTGAAACTAAGGATTATCTCTCAACGAATTTTGAAATGAAAGATATGGGTGAGGCTTCCTATGTGATAGGAATAGAAATATTCTGTGATAGATCATAAGGAATTCTAGGATTGTCTCAAAAAGCATATATTGATAAAATTCTTAAGAGATTTGGCATGACGAATTGTTCCTCTAGTCCTGTCCCACTGCAGAAAGGAGACAAACTTGTTCTTGAGAAGTGCCTAAAGACTCCTATGGAACGAGAAGAAATGACCAAATATCCTTATGCATCTCTTGTAGGGAGTTTGATGTATTCACAGGTCTGTACAAGACCTGATATCGGTCATGCGGTTGGTATGCTGGGTAGATTTCAAAGTAACCCATGAATCGCTCATTGGAAAGCTGCAAAGAAGGTACTGAGATACCTAAAGGGAACAATGAATTACATGCTCACCTATAGAAAATCAAGTTACCTACAAGTAACTGGTTATTCTGATTCAGACCTTGCTGGATGTCCTGACACTAGGATATGCACTCTTGGCTATGTGTACCTCTTATGTGGAGGTGCAATATCATGGAGAAGCCAGAAATCTGAGATGCTTTTCAGATCCACCATGATGGATAAATACGTAGCATGTTATGAGGCTTCAATTAAGGGAACATGGCTGCGTAATTTTGTCTCACAATTTGGTACTTTAAGTTTTATCTCTAAGCCACTAACTGTCTACTGCGACAATGAAGTTGCAACCTTTTTCTCCAAGCATGATAGGATAACCAAAGGTTCCAAACACATGGACCTGAAATACCTACTACTGAAGCAAGATGTTAAACTAAAGAAAATTGTTGTTGAATCGATAAGTAAAGACTTACAAGTGACAGACATATTCATGAAAGGACTACCTCCAAAGACCTTTTAGAGACATATTGATAGCATGGTTCTTGTAGATAGTTCCTAATTATCTCCTTATTATGCCATTTATTTTGTATTTAGCCAGACATAACAATTATTGAGCTCTTAATAATTTGGACATCTTTTACTTCTGTTTTATAATGTGTACACATTTATATTTAGATAAATGATAACAGAAACAGTCTTTTGCTTCAAGACATTATGTGACCATTAAGTTATGCTCATATACGGTCTAGTTATGAAAGTTGTCAATGTCATAGTACATGGAAGTAAGCATGTTGCAAAATAACATGTACACGTCATAACTTCCATTGACCACTGGATTAGCCAAGATACTTATGATAACTGATTAAAGAAAAGTTTAGCATATCATGCGCGCCTTATGACCTTAATACGAAAACATTAATGGATTTTACTATTGACCAAGTGGGAGACTATAAGGAAATTTGACCGTTTTGTAAGGAAATTAATACGAAAACATTAATGGTTTTCCTTTCTTATTTTGTAAGGAAATTAATACGAAAGCATTAATGTTTTGACCGTTTCCTTCCTCAAACGTTTCCTTCCTCATTTTGTGGTCAATAGAATCTAAAGGGTTTTCCTATTAATATGTTAATCAATAAAACGGTTATAATCTAGAGCGTTAATTTCCCTCATCTTGATCTTGATGGACAATCAAGACTAAGTCTACAAATTTGGAAATTTGGTCCTCTCTCTACCTATAAATATTAACCTTTGCCCATCACAAAGGATATAGAAAAACACATAAAGAAAGATATAGGAAAAGAGAGAAAAACCATTTCCTTTCTCCATTGAAATAACTTTCGACAACAACCATTGCTGATTCATATACAAGATGTCTGGAGTTATGTTTTATTGATTCATTACATATGTGATAATCATGTAATTCTAGATCTTAGGGTTTATGTTATTTGCAAGATAAAGATTACATATAGTCTCAATAGCACTTTACTATTTAAACTCGATATCTAAAGTGTATAGGCTTGATAACATCTCATTGACCCAATAGCTATAGGGTTGACAACTTCTATTATAGAGTCGATATCTGTAGGGATGAAAATTTTTCCATATGAAACTTTTAGAGACGACAGCTAAACATGGATGTGATTGGAAGCATTATGAAAGCCAATTTCCATCACAGTTAACTTCAGTTTTATAGCATGTGAAGTTATAAAATAAATAGTGATGAGATAAAATGGGATAACTTATGTATAGTTGAAAATGACTAAAGATTGAGGTAAGCTAAGAAATGATAAGTTGTATCATTAATTGACATTGAAGGTCTGAGGCTTGTGTGGCAACCTGTAATGTAAAACCATAGCATTACTTAGGAAAGAAAGGTGGGCTTGTGTAGCAACCTGTAACGTAAAACATTGCATTGATTAGGAAGGAGAGGTGTAAGAACCTGCAATGTAAAACCATTTCATTACTTAGGTAAGAGAGACATAAGGCCTATGCAGCAACCTGTAATGTAAAACCATTGCATTACTTAGGAAAGAGAGGTGTAAGGACTATGTGACAACCTGTAATGTAAAACCATAAAATTACATAGGTAAGGTAGGTTTAAGGTCTATGTGGCAACCGAAATGTAAAACCTTAACATTGCATGAAGATGAAGGTATAAGACTTGTGTGGCAACCCATAATATGAATTTTACAAAATGGCTTTGGGATGAGTATGAAAGGCCTGAGTTGGAATTTGATACCAGTGAATATACGATATGGATCATATCATGTAGATAATAAATATATACTTATGTTGAAATTGATGCTTATCTGGTTATGATTATGATATGATGTTTAATATATTGCGAGATGATGTGATTGTTGTTGATGATTTAGTGAGGGGAAAATATGTACCGCTAGGTGGCGTGGTCTCACTATAATTTAATGTGTAGTGATAAATATTACTCATACCATACATTAGGCATGACCCATGTTTTCATTGTTGTTTTCCATATAAACTCACTGGTACTCATTCGAGTAGGCTAAGTTTATGAGATTAGCTAAGTTATCTTAATGATGAGTAAAAGCACCAAAAATGAAGCATGAAGCTTAGTAGTTAATAATGTCTTCTTTTATTCCATTGTTGTAAAACCAAGATATATAACTAGTTCAGTGGTCATATCGGCATCGTCATATTTCGAGCATGACATTACTATTTATGTTTTTATTATATTTGCCCCTACATAGATACCTTTAGGAAATGTAAATGTAAAGAAAAGTTTATTTAATGCAAAAGATTTAGGTGCTTTATTTACTTAAAGTTTTGAGGAAAAACTAAATCAACGATTTCACTTGTAAACTATTTCTGGTGATAAATGTGGCATCATCGACATTTATTTTCGGGTCTCCAAATGGAGGATGTTACACTCATCCCCTCAAAGATGTGTCTTCTGCCTCTATGAGTTAGGCCGCACACTTCCCTATATCACGCCACCCTAGTCGAGCATTGATGCCTTCTACCTCTCCCTTTTCTAGCCGTCAACCTTGCCCCTATCCTACAATTTATTTGAGTGGTATCGACTTTATTATTAGAGATTAGAGTTTCCTGAGTATGGTTTTGGAATAACGGGTCCGTATAGTAGTAATATGGGAGTGGAAAAGTGTTTTAACAAATTTGTTAAGAGCTTGGAATTTTACACTTAGGTCCCTAATGTATTTTGAATTCCTTTTCGCTTTTTTCATTTACATTTTAAATTCTACATCTTATTTTGTCCTTTGTTTATAAATGCATTCTTATTCAAGAGATATACCCAATATTTTAAATTAAATAATATTTTTATAAATTGATGTGAAAATTGTTAAACTGGAATTAATAATTTTAGGAAATTAAGTGTACTTAGTGAATGAAAGTTCATTTGAGTTTAATAAAAAAGTTTGATGGTGAAATAGAAAGAAGATATATTTCATAAATAAGTTAAAGGGAATGTAAAATTTTATTGATGTTAAGTTTTATAAAACTTGAGCTAGTGTATATTTTATTCATAGGTAAACTAGTAATGAATTAAAGTATTATATTGCTTTAAATTATCTAATATAGGTTTAAAAATGTTGCTTGAGATTTAAAAGGATTTAAATTGAATTATATGTACAATGTTGTATGTATTTTCCTTTATAAATAATGCAAGTAATGAATATAAGGTATATTATTATTTTAGAATTATAAAATGAGCTTTAAAATATTATTTGAGGTGGAAATTGTTAAAAATTAAGCTTTGGAGGTTATAAATAGATTTTATAGAAATTAAGTTAAATGAAATTATTTAAATAAAAATTACTAACATTTTATATATGAAAAAGTCTTCATTTTTAATTGTTAAATGGGCTAATGGGGTTCCTAACCCACCCATTGAGCCCAATACATTTCCATTTCAGCAAAGAGAAGGTTATTCCCTCTCATTTTACCTCTTTGAGCTTGATTTGAAATTCCATGGCCATCATCTTCTAAGTCCCAAACTTAAAACTCCAACTACAAGCCAAATCTAGTGTAAAAGTGTATAAAAACAACGTGGAATTGCTCCTAACCGCCTCCTAACCCCTTATCACTTAATGGTTGCTTACAATAGGTGAATCCTCCATCATTCACTTAAGGTCAGAGATCATAATTGGTTTTTTGGATAGAGGGTGATGACAAGTCGTGTTGAGCCTCTTTTCCTCTTTTTGTGAGTGTGACAACCAAATTAGGTCTTGCATGTTTGATCTCACAAGAAAAAGTGCTTTTAAAAACATTAAACAACATCATTTTAATGCAAAATGCTATTTCTTATGCACCCCATCATTAATTAAATAAAAAAGGCAATCAATAACGTTATGAGTGTCCAAAAAGTAAAATTTGGGAGCTAGCTCTCCCAATATTTTTATGGAAGTCTTTTATTCTAATTATTTTACTAACTATCTACAATTTTAGATCTCCTTCCCTACCTTTTAGAACCCTCTTAAAAAATCTTTTCTTCTCACTTCTTCCATCCATTCAACCACGATTCACCTCGTTGTTTAGAAATAAATGAAACCAATATCATTGCTCTCAACACCAAACTGCTTGCGTCGTTATCTCTTCTCCTCTACCATTGCCGCAGTCACCGCTACAACCTAGCCTCATTTTGTACTGCTGCAGTCGTTGTCTGCTATAATGGTAAGGGAAAATATAACAACCCACACCCCAATGAGCCTGAATTTTGCCCTAAAACGAATACCTAAGTCCACCAAAGTATGGATCGTTTGTTTGGTATCCTACAAATAAACAAATAATTGCATATCAAAGCACTATGATATATCTCACTGTGGAATAGTAAAGTATAATAAAACATATAGTTACTGACCAAGGTCGACAATTCCAATGTCTAGTGTCCTTGTTAGTGCCGAGCATGCATTAAGAAACATGTCCTTCCACCATTCCTGCCTTGCGCCAGTACCCGCACCTCTAAAACTATCATGTGGGTTGTAACGAGAAGGGGGTCAGAACTACGTTCTAGTGACTAGTGATTATATATTTTACACATAACACTAGTTTATGCCAATTGTCTTCCATTTCATGTTATGTCTTATCATTTACATAGTCATCACGACTCAATGTACGCATATGCAATGCCCCATCTATTCGAAGTAGATCGTAACTACATATGTATATATAAATATATAAGTACCACAGTCCCCATTTGGACCAAGATACTATCCCCGCTAGTATCTATAACCCGGCACCCCATCATGATCCATCGCTTATGCAGTATCACGTGCTCGTCATCGTGTATACCAAGGAACTCCTACAATGTCTAATAACGACTTTACTATAATGGAGCTATATTCTATCTCGCTTTGCTTTGGGTATTTACTACTTATCTGCTTCCTATTGTGGCTTAGCTCCAAGAACTATAGAGGACACAACTCCTCGGACTACCCTATTCGTTTTTTAGAAGAAACCTTTCATGGGTTAACTAGCCTTGCCTTAACAAACAAACTAGCAAATAACTGTAGCGGTGCATTACCTAACGTGGCCTAACCTAGTAGGAGGCGTAGCCCATTAGATGTAATCCTATCTTTCCCATTTTGATCGCTTTGGACCGATTACGCACTCAACCTACGTACAGCTCCTGCTTCTGATTTGGTACCAACACATACTGACATAGCATCAAGCCCCTCACCATCCTATTTAGGTTGCCTAACACAATCAAGGAAATACGCTCCACTTGTTCATTGAAGAAGACTCCACCGAGTGTAGTTCTTCACTTATATGCAAGCGCATATACTCTACGGGTCCTATAGTTGGATATGTCATACATCAGTATAATGTTTGTACAACTGCTGGTGGCTCCTTGCGGTAAGCAAACTTCTATTGTATAACACTACCGACCTTGCATTCCAACTCATTCTAATGACTATGTCATTCTCATTCATTTAAGTTATTTACATACTTATATAGTTCATATCCATCATAAACTCATACTTGAGGCTATGTGTGTGTGTACACACACACATATATCTCTCTTTATGTGTGTGTGTATCCTTATATATACATATTCATTCTTGTTTAATTATTTTGCCTATGCTGTTTTACCATTAACGATATTTCTCTACTTCTTTATGTGTTTAAATCTTATTTAGTTTAAGGTCATTTACCACTTTCTTTTAAAAAGATTTAATTACCTTTCCTCTTTTACTTTCCTTTTTTCTCTACTGTTTTACTTTCTATTTTTATTCCCCTTTAACCTTTAGTTTCCTATCTTGCTTTAAAGGACTATCTATACCCTTTTTATTTTAAATCCCTACACCGTAATAGCCATTTTGTAACATTTATTTTTTTCAATTGCCAACACTTATTTGTGTTGTAGATTAATCACAATAATAACTGTTACTTATTTGTGTTGTAGATTAATCACAATAATAATCGTTGGTGAACTAAAAATGTGTGGCTGAAAATACACATTTATAATTTTTTAATTGCCAACACATATTTGAGTTGGAAATTTTGGTTAAATCGGAATTAACTAATATTGGTTGGGGCAAACAAGTAAATGAGTACCATTTTCAATGGTAGCCCTAATTTCCAACCTCTCCACGCTTTTTTACTTCTACTACTACTAATAAAAATCCATCATGCGATTCCATTAGGCTCGCCTTTCGCTCTGGTATCGAATTTCAGGTGATTTTCTCTAGCAAAATAACTTCAAGGGATCGTCTCCAAGTCAGGTATCAAATTTATCACTGTTGACTTGATTTTAGTTTGTTCTCTTTTCGTTTGCATTTATTTGGGTTTGTTGAAGCATTAATATTGTAGATTGCTTATTATATTGGTGCATGTAGCTGCATTTCATTGTCTACACTCTGGTTTCATTATCTCCGTTGGTATGTAATATATCTCTTCTCAGTGCATGTATAATTGTATATATAATAATAAATGGAGAACGGTATAAAACTATGCTATAACATTACTATCTATTTATAGATAGAGTCAGCCCCTAGAGATATGAAGATATCTCGGTGTTAATTTTGTAACTTACAATAAAATGGCAAAATAATCAACACATATTGAATGCCTTGTTCTCTCCGTGCAAATTTCAGAGCCAATGAGACATGTCAATTTTTTTTCAAAATATGTAGATAAAAATTATCTATTTTGGAAATAGTAATTTCAAATTATGTAGATAAAATATGAGCTGCTCTAAGCATTAAAAACTAGTTTATATAATGCATTTCTGATATAGACAATAGCTTCAGGAATTCTGACCATACTTCAAAATAGATGAATGCTAAAGTATGTATTTACACCCTTTAGTGTGTCTAGTCTACACTGAGAGAATCGGACTGCTTATCATCTAACTGTTACTGCACTCATGAGCTTATGATCCTTGGCATCTAAAGAGTTTTTTTGATAAGGGTCAAAACCGGTGTTCGCTTATTTGAGAATTTAATATAGAAATAACCAACCATTGGCTGGCTTATTTTGAATAGTTTATTTTAATTAATTCATTATTTATTATGATTGTTAAAGTAACCAATATTGATCGGTAGTAGCAACAGTCAAATGCCATAAAAAGGTGTTTACTCTGATTCACCAAATTATCCACGATGACCAGCTATTTTTTATACTTGGAATTCAATTTCTAACCTATAGTTTTTTGAACTGCATATTTTATTCACTTTAGGTCTTCTTCATTCATTTGCTTTGCTGCGGAGTATAATTTTGGATATGTATTTTCTGTTTCAAGTGTTCTTACAAAATGTAACTCAATCTTGCAAACTTTGCACTTATATCCATGATGGTAAAAATTTGCTGGTACTTTTTTTTATAGGTTTTTTCCTCTTCTATGATCAGCTTTCGAAATGTTTACTATTTATTTCAAAATGTGTGTGAACTGGAATAAGAAACACAGTATTCTGCATAAAATAGCAAAATCAAATAAACTATTTATTTCTATACATTATTTTAATGTAAAAATTAATAAAAATATGGTTGAAGTCTCTATATTTTCTATATAAGACTACATACCATAGCACAGGTATACATTTGAATATAAAGATGTTCACATGACTTATAACTTACATTAAAAAAATTATTATTAAACCCAAACAATAAAACTAGTTAGGCCTGACTAAACTTGAAAATTCAACTTTGGTTTCAATAAATTTT
This sequence comes from Allium fistulosum, assembly GCA_030737815.1. NCBI lineage: Eukaryota > Viridiplantae > Streptophyta > Magnoliopsida > Asparagales > Amaryllidaceae > Allium > Allium fistulosum. The sequence continues at coordinate 628,790,074 of CM060903.1, read as the reverse complement.
TTTGTTGATCAATAAGTAGTAATATTTTAATGCAATGACATTTATCTACTAGTGCGAACCCGTGCTACGCACATGGTGTTCACAACATAACTTATTTAACGTACATTTTTTATTTTCGTAGCAATATGAAAATGAAAAAGTATGTTTATAGACTGAAATTATTTATATTAGCACTTTTTCTAAACGTCGTTGACACACTTTTATTAAAATATACACTTAAGTAATTATAATGTGCACAAAATATAATAACTCTTTTTAGAGAATAGACATATACAAAATTGACGCAGCGGATATTACAAAAACAATGTAGATCGTTGAATGTAGTAATCGATGGATTGGAAGATACTGAATTGCCCGAATTCGTTGATCCGAAGATACCGAACTCTAGCTATCCCGAACTCGTTGATCGCGCACGATACCGGGTTCAAAGATCTTCAATTCTTCGAGCGTTGATCTAGCGCACTAGATTCCGCGAATCGGCTTCTACAATCGTTGAATCGAGCGCACTCGATTATCCGAAAGAGGAGATAGAAGATTACACTCAACTACCAATTTAGATGAAAGCACACAACAATCAAAAGAGAATTTTATTCAAAAATCAACAACCTTTACAAATGAAACAACTTGCCTATTTATAGGCTACAACAATTACAACAGAAAAAGACAACTCCTAGGTCGTGAGCGACCTACGACCTAAGCTCACGCGACCTAAAAACTTACGCGACTTAACATAGTTACAACACAAGACCTATTACAACATGCGGCTTAACAGATACGACTTAATATAGGTCGGCAGCGACCTAAAATATTACAATATAAGAAAATACAACACATTACAACGTCTTACATAGGTCGTACACGACCTAAAGTACACACTTAAAAGACAGACGACATACGACTTAACCAATGAACGACATCTGGAGCTTCGCGACCTAAGAGTGAACGGCATCCCTTCTTTAGCGACCTAACAGAAATGGCTTCAGAAAGTCTTCGCGACTTAAAGTTTCTCGCGACCTATCTTAGGTCGTAGGTCGTTCTCGCGACCTAACTTCACACGTCTCATCTTCCGGCGACCTAGCATAAGTCGACTTATATCTTCGCAACATAAAGCAGGTTGTAACTCACCCTCGCGACCTAAGGACAGAACATCTTCATGCGACCTAACTAGGTCGTAGATCGTAGAACATTTTAACTTAGGTCGTGTCCTTTTATTTCGTGGCTCGTTAGCTTGCAGAACTCCGGTAGGTCGTTGAAGCGACCTAAAAGCTTCGTTAGGTCGTATGCGACCTAACACTTCACCAACTTGGACTGTGCCGCTCTTTAGCTTGCTTAGCGACTTATCATAGGTCGCTAAACCACTCTTCCCAGCATTACTCGCTCCCTCCTCTACCTTGTTAGGTCGTGAGCGACCTACAAACTCCTTAGGTCGTGAGCGACCTATGCCTTTAACATTCTGCGCTGCATCATCCTTCCCAGGTTGAGAAAAATTCGACATCGAATTTGCATCCTCTTCTTCCACAACAGACTCATCCCCATGATATGGTATAAGATGTTTAACATTGAACACGTCAGAAGTGTACACATCCTCCGGCAGCTTCAACTTATAAGCATTTTCATTAATTCGTTTTACTACTTCCATAGGACCAATTTTTCTGGCTTTTAACTTGTTATAAGCGCCTACTGGAAAACGATCCTTTGTTAACACTGCATAAACTAAATCACCTTCGTTAAATTCAACACTTATTCGTTTCAAATCTGCAGATTGTTTATACTTCTCATTTGCTTTCTCCAATCGTTCTTGAACGATTTTATGACATTCCGTCAGCCCTTCAACAAAATCAGCAGCTTTTTTAATTGTCCCCTTTGAGTGTGGTATTACCGTTAAATCCAACGGCCCTTTCGGTAAGCTCGAATAAACAATCTGGAATGGACTGAACCCAGTACTTCGATTCACGGCATGATTATGGGCAAACTCTGCCTGGCATAACTTCATATCCCAACTCTTCAGATTATCTTGAACAAGACACCTCAGCAAATTTCCCAATGATCTGTTAACAACCTCGGTCTGTCCATCCGTTTGCGGATGATAAGCGCTGCTAAAGTTCAACTTCGTACCCACTATCTTCCACAAACTTAGCCAAAAATGACTCAAAAATCTAGTATCTCTATCTGACACAATAGATTCTGGCAATCCGTGAAGTCGATAGATCTCCTTGAAAAACAATTGAGCAACATGAACAGCATCCGCCGTCTTCTTACAAGCAATAAAATGTGCCATTTTCGAAAATCGATCAACCACCACATAAATGGAATCGTTTCCCCGCTGTGTCCTCGGTAATCCCAACACGAAGTCCATACTCACATCAACCCATGGTTTAATTGGTACAGGTAACGACATATATAAACCAGCATTAGTCGCAGTTCCTTTCGAAACCTGACAAATATGACAACGCTCCACAAACCTTTCCACCTCTTTCCTCATTGATGGCCAAAAGTAAGATTGTGAAATCAACTGTAATGTACGGTCTCTCCCAACATGTCCTTCGTCATGTAGCTCCTTCACAATTTTCATTCTCAAACTGCAATCAGGTATGCACAATCGATTTCCCTTGAACAGAAAACCATCTACCATCACGAACTCATTCGTCTCCCCATTCTTGACTTTATCAACAAACTTCATAAAGTAAGGATCTTCCACAAATAGTTCCGGTAAAATGTCAAACCCCGTCACCTCAACCTTCATTGTTGTCAACAAATGATTCCTCCTACTCAAAGCATAAGCCACACGATTCATCACTCCTGATTTGTGCTTCACAACAAAAGTAAATTGTTGCAGATATGCAATCCACGATGCATGTCTCGCTGAAATCTTGTCTTGCCCTTGTAAATGCTTCAACGCCTCATGATCGGTGTAAAGAACAAACTCCTTCTGAAATAGATAGTGTCTCCAGTGTTTAATAGCTTGTACAACAACATAGAATTCCACATCATATGTACTGTATCTCATCTTTGCTCCTGATAATTTCTCGCTAAAGTATGCAATAGGACGCCCCCTCTGACTCAACACTCCTCCAATTCCAACCTTGGATGCATCAGTATGTAATTCAAACACTAACTGAAAATCTGGTAATATTAGAATTGGCGCAGACGTCAAGAGTTCTTTGATTCGCTCAAAAGCAACCCCGGCTTCCTCCGTCCATGCAAACTGTTTACCCTTCATGCAATCCGTAACAGGTGCCATCACACTACTAAAGTGTGGAATAAACCTTCGATAAAATGAAGCCAACCCGTGAAAACTACGAACTTCCGTTATCGTCTTGGGCTGTGGCCAATCTCTAATCGCTTCGACTTTACTTTGGTCAACCTGTATTCCTTCTTCCGATACAACATATCCCAGAAATAAAAAACTCCTTGCCATAAAGACACACTTCTTTGTAGCAGCATAGAATTGTTCTTCACGAAGAATAATTAACACTTTCTTCAAATGTTGAACATGCTCTTCTGTACTAGCACTGTAGATTAAAATATCATCAAAGTAAACCACAACGAATTTCCCAATGTATGGTCGGAAAATTTGATTCATCACCCTCATAAATGTACTTGGTGCATTCGATAGACCAAACGGCATTACCAGCCATTCATACAAGCCTTCCCTCGTCTTGAATGCTGTCTTTCATTCGTCCCCTGGTCTAATGCGAATCTGATGATAACCACTCTTCAAGTCAATCTTAGAAAAGATTACGGACCCACTGATCTGATCCAATAAATCATCAAGCCTCGGCATCGGAAATCTATATCTCACAGTAATCTTATTCAATGCTCGACTGTCAGTGCACATCCTCCACGTTCCATCCTTTTTGGGTACCAATAAAGCTGGTACAGCACAAGGACTTAAACTCTCCTGCACACGCCCTTGTTCAAGCAATTCTTCCACTTGCCTCCGCAACTCTTCATGTTCCTTCGGACTCATTCGATAATGTGGTCTGTGTGGCAACACAGCACCTGGAACAAGATCTATCTGATGTTGGATATCTCTCAACGGTGGCAACTCCGTTGGTAACTCTTCTGGAAATACATCGTCAAATTCTTTCAAAACTGGTTTAACTTCTTCTGGAATTTCAACCTCTTCACTGCTCTCTCGTCCAATCAACAAGAATACTTCCGGCTCTTCCTCAACTTCTTTAACAAACTCCTTCAGAGATAATAAGGTTTTCAACTCTTCAATCTCTTCTGACTTACTTTCTCCCGGTTGTCTCTTCTTTGGAACTAAGATAATCTTCGTGCCTTTAAACATAAAACTGTAGCTATTGGTCCGACCGTCATGCTGTACTGCTCGATCATACTGCCATGGTCTTCCCAATAATAAGTGGCAAACATCCATCTCTACTACATCACACCAGATTTCGTCTTTGTATTTCTTCCCATAGAGAATGGAACACGTACTCGTCTATCCACTTTCACTTCTCCTCCTTTTCTCAACCATGCTAACTTGTATGGATTCGGATGTTTCTCTGTCTTCAATTTCAACTTTGTCACAGCTTCGGTTGAAACAATATTGTCACAGCTTCCTGCGTCGATCACAAACTTACACACCTTCCCCAGAATAGTACATGTCGACTGAAAGATATTACTCCTCAACCAACTAGCTTCCTCCTGCTTCGGTGTCAAACATGATCTCCTCAGCATTAGATTACAACCTTCATCTCCTGACGCAATATCCTGCTCATCCTCCTCAGCTGGACTAGAACAATCTCCATCAACATCCTCATTGTCAACTTCTGCAATCATGGTTCTCTTCTTTGGCTTTGGACACTCACTGCTTTTATGACCTAATTCCTGACAATTGTAACATTTGAAACCATTGTTAACCCTTGCCTTCTCAACCTCCTTCACCACTGGTCTACTGATAGGTTTAGAAACATTAGAACTCCCACTAACACCCTTCGCTTGATTGTTGGAATTAGTAAACACACCTCCTCCTCGTCTACCCTGCTTCTCCCAAGCCAACGCTTTCTGATGTGCTTCCGCTACAGATCTAGGATCAAACATGTTAACCATATCTTGAATCTGCAGTCTCAATCCCCCAATGAATCTAGATGTCAACTGCTCTTCCGTTTCCATAATATCATTCCTTGCAATAAGTTGATAGAATTCATCAGCATAGTCATTCACAGATTTCGTCCCTTGTCTCAAGTTCTGCAAACGTTGATACATCAAAGATTGATAATTGTATGGTAAGAACGTTGCTTTCATCAATTTCTTCATCTTCTCCCAAGATTCAACTTTTGGCTTTCCCATTCGTTCACGTGTAAGTTTGGTTTGCTGCCACCACGCCAAAGCTCTACCCCTCAACCTCGTAGCAACCAACTTCACTCTACGATGTTCTGGAACTTCTTTAAAGTCAAAAATCTCTTCAACATTAGCCACCCAATCTAGAAACTCCTCCGTTTGCATACCACCTTTGAACTCAGGAATTTCAGTCTTCATCCCCGACTCCCACTTGTGATCATACTCAGAGTGATTTCTTCCTTGTCCTCGTCCTTGTCCTCGCACACTACCACCATCATACTCCTCTTCAAAATCAGATGTATATCGTTGTCTATCTCGTCCACCCACATCTCTACTACCTTCACGTCTACCACCATCATCCCTTCTATCTACATTCCTCCGTTCACGATCATTCACGTTCCTCCCACGCCCTTGATCATTTTCAACACTTCTGTCTCGATTGGAATGTGGCGAGACTCTACTACCCCCATGGTTAGATTCAGGTGAAACCCTTCTCCGATTTTGATTTATTTCTAACATCATCTTCTCTAATCGGCCAATTCCTTCGTTAAGCTTTTCACTAAAGTTTTCATTGATTCTTTGTTCCATCTCATCAGCTTCTTCTCTTCGATACAAAGCTTCTACGTTTTGGTGGCGATTAGCTCTTCTTGGCGGCATACTTGAAATCTTCCAAACTCTTCTAATTCAAACAAAATTCGAACTTTGATCCAAAATGAAATGGATCGAAAACTTCCACTTTGTTGCAAATCGTGATGAACACGATGGACAAAGTTTCGGCTTCCCACTCAAATCCGATCAAACAACTTCAATACAAAGTCGAACACTTCAACTGGATCACGGCTCAATACCTCAAGCTCTCGGCTATCACTTCAACTTCAAAATGAATAGGCTCCAAGTCTCGATCTAGCTATGATTGGCTAGAACAAGCTCTGATACCAAAAATGACGCAGCGGATATTACAAAAACAATGTAGATCGTTGAATGTAGTAATCGATGGATTGGAAGATATTGAATTGCCCGAATTCGTTGATCCGAAGATACCGAACTCTAGCTATCCCGAACTCGTTGATCGCGCACGATACCGGGTTCAAAGATCTTCAATTCTTCGAGCGTTGATCTAGCGCACTAGATTCCGCGAATCGGCTTCTACAATCGTTGAATCGAGCGCACTCGATTATCCGAAAGAGGAGATAGGAGATTACACTCAACTACCAATTTAGATGAAAGCACACAGCAATCAAAAGAGAATTTTATTCAAAAATCAACAACCTTTACAAACGAAACAACTTGCCTATTTATAGGCTACAACAATTACAACAGAAAAAGACAACTCCTAGGTCGTGAGCGACCTACGACCTAAGCTCACGCGACCTAAAAACTTACGCGACTTAACATAGTTACAACACAAGACCTATTACAACATGCGGCTTAACAGATACGACTTAATATAGGTCGGCAGCGACCTAAAATATTACAATATAAGAAAATACAACACATTACAACGTCTTACATAGGTCATACACGACCTAAAGTACACACTTAAAAGACAGACGACATACGACTTAACCAATGAACGACATCTGGAGCTTCGCGACCTAAGAGTGAACGGCATCCCTTCTTTAGCGACCTAACAGAAATGGCTTCAGAAAGTCTTCGCGACTTAAAGTTTCTCGCGACCTATCTTAGGTCGTAGGTCGTTCTCGCGACCTAACTTCACACGTCTCATCTTCCGGCGACCTAGCATAAGTCGACTTATATCTTCGCAACATAAAGCAGGTTGTAACTCACCCTCGCGACCTAAGGACAGAACATCTTCATGCGACCTAACTAGGTCGTAGATCGTAGAACATTTTAACTTAGGTCGTGTCCTTTTATTTCGTGGCTTGTTAGCTTGCAGAACTCCGGTAGGTCGTTGAAGCGACCTAAAAGCTTCGTTAGGTCGTATGCGACCTAACACTTCACCAACTTGGACTGTGCCGCTCTTTAGCTTGCTTAGCGACTTATCATAGGTCGCTAAACCACTCTTCCCAGCATTACTCGCTCCCTCCTCTACCTTGTTAGGTCGTGAGCGACCTACAAACTCCTTAGGTCGTGAGCGACCTATGCCTTTAACATTCTGCGCTGCATCAAAAATACACTAACGTTAACTATTGATTATTCCTTACTTGTTAAGCATTGCATTACTGAGCATGCCTATTAGTTTAAGCAATGCATAAGCTCAACAAAGATTTATCTTATATAAAATATAAACAAGGAATGACTGCCAACTCCCCAGAATTGAAAGATGATGGAAGAAGAGTCCCTCTCGAAAAAGTTATGAAGATTAGGTCCCTATTATTAGTTTTTGCCTAATTTATGCTACTTTTGCCCCTGATTTCAATGTTGGGCCGATTTTCTAAGAGATGACAGTTTTGTAAAAAATAACAAAATAGGGACCTAATTTACATAGATTTATGAGTAGAGACTTTTTATACATGGGCTTTGAGAATAGGGACCTTTGGTCCAAAACCCCAAATATAAATCCAAATATGTATGCATTTAATGTGATAATAGTGTTCCATATATGACATAAAGAAATCATACTAGAAGAAAAATAATATTTCAAAGTCAATTTAAATAAATAATGTTCTAACATTTGAAATAGCACACTATTTCACACTATCCAATGCTAACTAAATTAGAATAATATTTATGTGGCATGAAAAGTTATATGTTTAATACATATAACATAATATAACATGAGAAATATATGTAAAGGCTATTTTTGAATACCTAGTTAAACCAAACTGTTTCATTCACTCTTATGTGAGTATGTCATAGAATCCCTATACTCTGGTTAATTAATAAACTGATTTAATCTTGCAGTTCAGAATCAATCCATACACCACTAATATCATTAATGTCATTAGTCAATAAGTTAACACTCAAGGATGTCATAGTTTAATTTCTAGGACAACCAAATAACGTTTTCTTTTATTTCAAATAATCATACCACCATAATAATTAAGTAATACAAAATTTATCATAATTCAAATAAAAATAATACATCTCCATAAGTAAAATTACATGTGGATACACATAAAATATATAGATGACATAACATTGAACATAATTATATGATTAAATGACATAAGAAAATACAGTCACTGTAACAAACTATTAGAATATCATCTAATCATATGCCATTACGAATGCTTACAAAAAAATTGCTTGTATACCTAACACAGATGTCTTATAATATTTGTAACCCAATACTATTATTATGCATGTAAAGACCAAAATTAGAAATTTGTTTTAAAATATATTGAATATATAATGTTTCCTTTCAAACATAAACAAATATGTCAAAAATATCATGTTGCTATAAAAGCATAAGCATTAACAAAATATTAGTTTGGTAAGTTTGTTAAGAAAATTATATATAAACATATTTATTCTCAATCATTTTAGTTTTTTAGCAACCTTGTTAAAGTAAAAGGAAACTATTTGTTATGAATAGTTAATGAGTTCTAAAGTTACTATTTCTCTTTGGTACACATATTTCTTAAATCTATATAACACTTCTTATTACATTTGTTAAATATACATAACACTTCATATTACATGTTCCCTAATATAATAGAGTTATGCATCTAAAATGTTGTTGATAAAAGGAATAAATAAAAAGAACTAATCGATTACATATTAGTTCTATAATTAATTAGCATTAAAGAAAAGCGTTATGTAATTAACTCTCTCATTAATTTGAATTAATGTTTATAGTTTGAATTCAAATTGATAAAAGTTAAAAGCAATTAATTTCATTCATTTATTGCTTGGTAATTATGTATGGTATGACCTTTCTACTTAAATTAGTTTATTATAAATATTATGAATAATAGTATCTCTAATTTATAGTTATGAGTTATCTATAAACAGTTTAAAACTCCAAAAAATTCAAAGTAATGCAACATAAAACCAAATTTCATAAAAATATCATGGATAATTATTTAATTGTTGCATAAGAGCACCAGGACTTTGAAGATAACCATAAATGTAGTGTCTATATATCAGTAAAGTAAAGTATTAAAATAGCGTTAAGGCGTTACCCATATCGCCCTTAACACATTTTTATAAGCATCGTAGTCTATACAGTACTATAAACTCCACCGTAAACTGGTGGACTATCAGGGAGCACTCCATAGGTACGACCCAAACCAAAATCGTAGTGGGCTTGATAAGGCATATGATAAGGCACACGAGGCAATGCCCAGGGTAGGATTCTAACATTTTTCACTCCCGGACTGGTGGTAACGCATAGCAGCTATTATCGCCCACCTCGAGACACGCTCACATAATCAAATCGAGGGTGGCCACCAATCAATCACAAAGTAACAGATATGGTATCGAAGAAGTGTGTTCGATCAGGGGAGCGACCTCACTTAGCCCGGTATAACTCCTGTTTTAGTCATATCAAGGGTCGGGTTTTTACCTCATACCAGTAGCATTTGCAGAACCATCGTACTTCGTTTTGGATTCTCCACCACGTGCACAGTTGTAAAAGTGGTTTCAGAATTGGCAGAGAGTCTGACAATATCCGACCCTGGTCTCTTTAACAACCAAATGTTTATTTCACACCGTAGTCATTTTATAAAACATTTTTAATAATAAATCTAGAAAACAATTTATACCTTCATATTAAGATGTCCATATACTTATTCCAAAAGTATAAATATATTCATAAATACCGAGGAATATTTCTTTCAACCAATTTCGAAAATAATTTATAAATCTCTCTTAAACAATTTATAAACTATTTATATGCTTCAGAACCATTTATAAAGCTATTTATAAATTCCAAAACAGTTTACAATTCTTCCCCTTTCATAAACCTTTACGTAAATTTCTTTAAAACGCTACCAAATCCCTTTATACCGTTCTTTTATAAAACCCCTAATGAAATCCTTTAAACCTTTATAACTCCTTATAAAACCATTATAAAATCCTTTATAAAAATCTTTTATAAAATCCATTATAAAATCTCTTACAAAACTTTTATAAATTCCTTACAAAACCTCTTACATTTTTATTTATTAAAGTTATTATAAAATCTATATTTATTATATTAAATTGAATTTAAATAAACCTCTTAAAACTTTATTAAATACTTTATTAAATTAAATTTATATAAATCTCTTAAAACCTTATTAAATATTTTATTAAATTAATTTTTTATGTAAATCTCTTAAAACGATATTAAATATTTTATTAATTTAAACTTTAAACCATTTAAAATATATTTTTAAAACTAAATAAAATTATAAGTAAGAATCTTAAATTTACTTTTAAACCATATATTAACTTATAATTGGAAACTTTAAAATAATATAAAATAAATTACTTTCCAAATATAAAGTTTTAAATAAAATCATTAAATTAAATTTAAAAATCATATTTATAAACCAAACATATTTTACCATTTAGAAAATAATTTAAAACCGACCAACGGTGTCCATATATAATTTTCTTCCATATGGTCAAGTGATAGGGTATGTATCATTTCAACCCAAAATAGTTAAATTTCTCGGGTATATATCATTTCAATCCGTATCCCAAATCATTAATTTCCAAATCAATAAAATTGCTTGGGTATGTATCATTTCAACCCATAACGATTTTTCCTAATCTATAAGATCATTTGGGTATGTATCATTTCAAACCATAGTGATAATAGGGATATAAACATTCAATCGTCCAAAATGTCAACAAATAAACTTCCATTGCAATCAACATCCAAATCAGCCAATAAATCACAATAATTTTGACTAGTTATCAATATCAGGATTTTAACTAGCAATTCAATTTCAATATTATTTTAAATGACAATTTAATTCAATATAAATTCAAATTTAATTTAAATGAAAATTTAAATTACCAAACAACAATCAATAAAATTCTTATCAATTTATAAATTTAATTCAACTAACATAAGAAGGTTTAGTATTTCGTGAGTGGGTTAAATCACTCACCTTTGGTTTATAGCCCAATTTAAATCCAATAAAAGCCCAAAAATCCAACAGTCTCCAAAACTAACCAAACCAGTTTCATGTTGTACGAAATTTCGATACAATCCCAACGGAAGAAACCGCGTCCGAATCTGAGTCCGTATGCAAAAGTTATGATAGTTAGAAGTTATAAATTTTAAAATTTAAATTAAAAATAAAAGAGGGGCAAAAGAGTAAATTCGCTACCTTCACTCAACCCTAACGGCCACGAGCATGAAACCTACCACGTATAACGCCGCTATCTTCCATTACCGAATGCACACGCCTACACGCACCATCGCTCAGATCTGACATCGCCAACGCCATTACTAGGCCGAGGCGCCCCTACGCCTAAGTCGCGGCAAACTCCGATCGTCCTCTTGGCTCCGCCACTACACGAACAAACGGCCACAAATCATCGATTTCTAACTAAGTCGATCGCCTCTAGACCAAAGTAGCCATACATATGAACGCTGCTCGTCATCCTCTTCCAAACGCCACTACCCGACCGTCGAATGGTTGACGATCCACCGTCGATCGTAAAACCCTAGCAACGAACGTCTGAGAAAGATCGTCAAATTCTAGCCAAACCGTGATTCGATTGCAAAAACGAACTACAGATGTAGTGTGACGAACTGCAAACCCATACCCTTTGAGTCGATTATAAACCACACCTGTCCTACCTAAAAAGTGCAGAATGACGGAAAGTCATGGGAAAGAAGAGAGAGGGTGAGAAGAAAGAAAGAAGAGAAAATCAGAAACAATAACACAGAATCTCACAATCACAATGGAACAAAATATAATATATAATAACATATTTTTATACAAAAGAATCTATGACAATTAATATTCATACAATCATCAAAGTACAATAGTCAACAATATCAATCCGGACAGTTATAATAACTTGTCTTGACAAGTGCTGAATATACAGCCTACACACAGTGGAATATAATCAAGTACGTGGAATACGCCTAAGACTCCTCCAGCTCGTCTCCTAAGCTCCATTGCATCCTAACTTGAATCTGTAATACTCGGTTTGATCTGAGCATTGTAATAAAATAACATCCGAGTCAGTCTAGAAAACCAGCGTGGGTAAAACACGCTCAATTTGAATTATTACTGTTATCAAAATCCTTTTGAAAACAAGGTATCTCGTAAGACCACGCCACACATAAATACGATGGGTTTTTACCTTACGATAACCAAAACATTTTATATCAAAATCATCTGATATTATAATAGTATCTATAGAAAATAAACTATAAAATAGCTGAAATGCTTGCATCTCACATTTCATCATATTTGGTATACAACTAAAACCGTACGGGCTCGTAGTGGATATTGGATTCCATACAATGACTGGGCTACTAGGGTATCGCCCATCACGGTACACCTCTAGAAAAATGTACCGAGATCATACCTGTAACGACCCGACTTTCTATGCCCAAAAAGTCGCATCATTATGAAGAAAGAAAGGGATAGAAGAAGAAAAGAAAAGAAGAAAGAACAACAACACGTCAGAAATCTCACAGCGGAACGAGAAATATATTATCACATAAGATATTACATAGTATCATATACATCAGAGTACACAACTTATACATCACAGAATAGACAGTTATAAACTTCTGTCTATTATACAACACAAGTACATCAGTACAATACAGACTAATACAAACACAGCGGAAACTCTATATATCTACTCGCTGAAGCCTCCTGCTCCACAGCTCCTCCAGAATTCGTCAAGACTATCCTGAATCCCTCGACTACTCAATACAATATTGAGTACCCAAGAGTTTAATAAAACAGAAAATAAACACTTGGGTCAGACATGGGTCTGGTGTGAGTAAACGGGTTAAAATTGTTTAACTTCAAAACCTTTTGAAAACAAAGGTATCACGTAAGACTTTCCACACATAAACATGGAAAAGTTTTTACCTTACGCTAACCAAAACATTTGATAGGAAATCCAGTCATATTATAATAGGGTCTAGGGTTTTCAGATAAATATTCACATAGCCGAAATTGTTACATTCATTAAATTCCAGCATACATAAGTATACAATCAAATCCGTTATCACTTATTGGAATTTGGATTTCCATACAATGGCAGGGCTACTGGGGTACCGCCCGTCACAGTACGTGGCCTAGATCACCGTACCGAGGAGTACGCCCGCTCCCCTGCAACACAAAGCCGGAACCATCCCTTACTGGATAATCCCGAACAAGATAACCCCGTAGTTGGCGCGACCAACCACACACTAAGCCGAAAAGAAAAGGGACCTCTAGACAGGGATCTATCTTGCTCTCAGTGGGTGCTACCCACGAAGCCTTGCTGCACCTCCCCTGTTTTAGCCATTCCCGGTTGATGAGGCTTGAGGTTACGATTACCTTTAATCAGAACATATCACTTAGAATGCTCATCGTCCGCCTGACGATGTGCTGAAAGCATTCAATCCATACAAGTTCGTTCCGGTTTCGAACGAAACCGAAGGCATTATCTCGTTACACTCGTTTTGGAATCACCCTCAGAGTTAACGACAATAACCCTTGCACTCTGAATTTTCATCTTCACTTGAGATTCACGACCTATCGTTAATTTGGATCGATGTGGTATTCGGGTCTCCAGACCTGGAATACCGGTATACGGAAACCCGATCCCGGTCTCATCGAAATCCAAAACGTATCTTTTAAGGCCAAGTTGTTTAAAGGTTTACACATTTAAACTTATTCAGGATGATATAAATATATAGATAAATCACATTATCACAATAGATAATTCATATCAACATTTATCTCACAAAGCAGCATATCACATGTCATAGATATCATATCCAAATCATCCAGTATCAATCAAGCACCCAATATCAATCAATCATCCATAAGCAGAATTGATTAATTCCAAATTAATTTAATTAACCTTTAATTAAATTAATTACTATCCTTTAATTACTTGGATTATCTTAATCCTGCTTATTATCATTAATTAATTACAAATTAATTAATTAAACATCTTAGTGATCTTCCTTAATTAATCTTCCTTGATTAATTATACTTTAATTACATTCAAGTAATTATCCTTAACCATATTCAGTAATTAACATTTAATTACTGTCATTAATTACAATGATTAATGAACCTTCATTAATCAATTAACTATAATTAATTTTATTAATCCTCAATTAATTACAATTAATTAATCATACTTCAATTAATTACTTTTATTAATCACCCTTGATTAATTCATTAAATAATTCTTATTAATTAATTAATCTTTTAATTAATTAAATAATTAATTTTAATCAAACCACTTCATTCATTAATTAGTCTTAATTAATCATAATAAGTAATTAACAATTTGTAATTACTTTCCTTAATTAATTACTTCTTAATTATTTATATTAACCTTGATTAATTGATCTAATTAATTATTCTTTAATTACTTTATTTAGTAATTATTATTATTAATCAATTTTATTAACAAATAATCCTTAATTAATTACTTTATCAATTAATTACTTTTAAATTAATTACACTTCGTAATTAATCTTAAATTAAACACATTAATTAATCACATTAATTAATTAATTAAAATAATTAAGAATTAACACTTAATTACTTACATAAGTAATTATCTTCTAATTACTTCCATTAATAATCTTGATTACTTCCTTAATTAATTACTTAACAAATAAGTAATTCCATTACTAAATAATCCTTAATTCATTAATTAATTAACTACTCTAAAATTAATTAATCTCAACAATTATATTAATCAATTCCTAAGATTAATAACATCAAGTGATTACCCTTTTTTCACTTTAACTAATTACCCCATGAGTAATTTTCCTATTAATTACTTCCATAAGTAATTTCATTCAAAAAAATTAACCAATAATTACTTTATTAAGTAATTACACTTAATTAATCCATAATTAAGTGATTACTTAAAATTAAATAAATAATTAACTAATTATATTTCAAAATCCTTAATTAAATAAGAAAACCATTTATCTTAATAAATCTCTTTACTTAATAACAAATCATTTACATTAATTAACTATTCTTAAGTTAATAATAAAAATTAATTAACCTTATTTATTTTCACAAACAAATTATTTAAAATTAAACAAAATCTTAATAACTTACCTACTTTAATTATATTTAAAACTTGATTAATACTTTTTCTTTTGAACTCTAATTATCTTAAAAATTGATTAATTACTTTGTTATTGAACTTGAAAACATTTTGAACTCAAGCTTTAGTTAAAAGCCAGAACAACCCGAGTCATACCCAAACAAACCCGAGCCAGCTTCGAGTCACTCGCGACTTCATCTACTTCGAGAAATATTGCAATTTACACGAGACAGCCCCGAGTTCAACTCGTCTTTCCCCAACGTACCAGACCAGACGTTCACGAACGTGCACACGTGCACCTGCCCAACCGCCTCCGGCCAACCAAGGTTGTCGCGACCATCGACGCCGATCCCACTACCACTCGCGAACAAGAATACGAACCCAGAAACCCATCTCGATTATCGAAATGAAATTCGACCATTCTCGATTAAACTGGAAACATTCATGGCCAGAAAAACATCACCGTTACGACGCCTCCCACCTCGAGATCGCCTGCCCACCTCACCGAAGCTTCGTCACGACTTCCAACAACCATCCCCACCATCGCGATCGATTCCAGTCCCCTGTCCATGTCGAAATTGCTTCGACGACCATGACAAGCAAAACTACTGCCTAAACCCTATCTTGATCGAATTCGATCAATTTAGACATTGGAAAAATTCGATTGTATTTTTCCTATCTCCCCCTATCTACTAACAAGCTTCGACCAAAGCTACAGCTCCGATCAACACGTCGATCAACGGAAAATCGTCAAAAACCCCAACTCGAATAAACCCCAAATTCCCACGATCCATCAAATTAAAAATCATGAAACATATATTAAAAATCATGATTTCCTATTACAATTCCATTTATGCAATCCAAACATGAAATCGAATTCATTGATTTTCGACTTCTTTTTGATTTTTACTGTAATTACCAGTTTCTAAATAAATATGCAATATAAACACTTGGGTTTATTTAAAAATTTCTATTACATTCATACCATCATATCTTCTTTTGAAATCATAACCTAAATTTGGATATATAAGAAGAATTTGAATTCTTTTGCTTTGTCTTTAAGTCTGTGATCATAGCAGAGACCAATATTCATAAACTCAGGCATACACTCATATCAACAGAGCAGTTTAAAAATATATATTCCAAATGAAACAATCATGCAAACCATATTTCAATATTTCTATCCATATTCATCACATGCATAAATATGAACATAGATTAAAAACTGTTTTTAAGAAAGGTTTACTCACCTATAAACAGAGCAGAGAACAGGGCAGAGCATGTTCCAGGCTTTGAAATTTGATTTGTGAAAACTTTTAAATTTGCTTTTGAATTTCTCTTTGTTGTAATATTGAGTTGATCCTACTGCATGCTTACAAATTGTTGAACTTGCTGTTGATTTGAATGCCTGCTGTTTGATTCTTGTTCAGGTTGAATTAGTTGAAGAATTTGAAAATAGTTGAATGTTTTGCTTGATCTTCTACTTGTTTGCATGATTTCAGGTTGTAGTTGAAAACTGATGTTGAATTTTCTTTTTAAATTTGATTTCAGTTTTTAGGAAGAAGAAGAAAAAGAGATTTGAGAAAGTTTGAACGAAAATTTTTTTCTTTGAACTGGAAAGAAATAACCAGTTTTCTTCTTTAAAACATTTTATTTGTAATATAAGAGATTTAGGCCACTTGTTATTTTGCCAAACACTTGTCAATTATATCACTTAATTTTCTTACATGTGTTATTAAGATAATTAACATGTTTACACATATTTTCTTAAGTGTTTTTAAATAAATTTTATTTAATTTAAATGTAAACATAAACTTACTTTTTAAGTTACTTAATTCATAAATATTAGTTTACCTTTAAAAGAAAATATGCTAAAACTAATTATAAATATAAATAAATTCCTTATTCATGTATTTTAAAGTCTAGAACATTATATAACCATTTAAAATTTAACACTTTAAAGAAAACTAAAATAAAACTTTGATTAAACCCCTTTTTAAACTATCACATTTAAAATAAACAATTGTCTTATATTTTGAAAACAATTGAATTAAATCTAAATTAACCTTTTGAAAATTGTTAAATTATAAAACAAAGCTTTTAAAATCACAATTTATACATATATATTTATCAATAGATTTAATTAAATTTCAAACAATCCCAGTTATAACATATATATACATATATATTACAAATTTGAAAATTCATCTTTAATTTAAAACAAAAGATATCCTATTCACAATATATAACAATATATATATTATAAATAGATTAAAACTTTATTAGCTTTGAAAATAAATCTTATCAATATTGCCAGATTAAATATTGATTAACTTTTAAAAGATTAAATTATCAATACATATTATTAAATTTAAATTGCCCAAAAACCCGGGATATCACATTCCTCCCCCCTTAAAATAATTTCGTCCCCGAAATTAAAAGCAAAGTTAATTTAATAATCCAACAAATATTTTAATTTCAAACACAAACCTATCATCCAATTTCTAACAACCAAAGCAACCAATCAAACAATCTAATCTAACTAAATATTCTGATATAAATCAGAATAGACTTCATAATACTACCTCGAGTTTCCCCGAGTATAAATCACCGGGAGACTCGCTCTACAGAAGCTAAACAAACTACACTACTATGATCCAGAGCTCCTCTCTTCTCTAGATCCACCAATCTGAACAAAATATCAGATCATACTCAAGTCTAGCTCAACTTCCAAATTCAACTGAACTGCAGATTCCACACCAGCAATGATGAATCATATACGTACTCCCTCAGAGATACGTGAAATAGAATGAATTCCAGCTATCCAAACTGGCCATTCAATCCTGTAGATAAAAAGAACTACTGCTCTCGAGAACACAGGAAAATCCAAAATACTTTTGGAGCTAACTTTCCAGACTTACCAAATCTTATAGTTCTTTAATCGGAGAAAACTTAAACAGTTTCCAATTTCCAACTCCGAATTCCAAACTCCGTCTTATATCTGCCTAACTCATCAGACGATCCTGAGCTACCTCATCTCTTTCCGATCAACTTAACCTTTGCTGATGCTTCTTGAAACAACTGGACCAAGAACAAAATGATTTCCAGATCCTATCAACAAGATGATATTCCAAAATCTACTGAAATCCACAAACTCTACTCCACAAGCAATAGAAGACTGAACTTCCTTCTTCCAGATTCCAGAAAATTCTATACACACTTAGAAATTCACATAAACTTCTTGTAGAAATCTGAGGTTACTTCCTTTCTTGCACAGCTACTACCTTTGCTTTCGCTGCACAACTCTGATTTGAAATAGATGAGAATGTCGATGAACTCGAGCACAAACTAGATCCACAAACAAGCGGAAACATTGGTTATCTTAAAGACATAACCAACTTCTCAAAGAATAGACGAGTCCTCGGTCAAGGGTACTGTCTTCAGCTATCCTTGGCTAGAGGAAACTCGAAACTAGAAGAGAAAACACAGATACTCCATAAAATTCTAAGATACTTCACCAAATCCTTCTCTAGGAACCAAATCGATATAAACTAAATCTTTGACATCTTCGATAACTTTTACTTCTTCTTGAGATGTCTCAATTTCATACAAAAGATTACTCAAGATGAACTCTCAAAATAATCGCAATTCACTTTTGCGATCCTACCTAGTTCGGATTCCAAAGAAACTGTTCTCTCTTTACTAATTAAAACAGCCTTAAACTTTTCCGAACAAGGTTAACCCTTCAAGAAAAACTTCACCATCTACTCAGACTGCTGATAGAAGAACCACAAAGATTCCGGAACCATCGAAGAAACGAACCACACTGCTGCTTCCAAACTCTATCTTGACAGCACACCGAACACTCCGAGCTGCACTGCTATCACAGCTAATCAAGAACTTCTAATCCAAAGGCTTCTCAAAAATAAAATCATCAACAAACCTCTCAACGAATCTCCGAGATGGCAGACATCCAAAAGAAACTCGGGCTCCAAACCAATCGCCAATAACTTACTCTTCTTAAGGGAACAATGAGACCATGTCCGAAGAACAACTAATCGACCTTAGTCCCATACTTCCAAACAGATAAAACTCTCTTACTCGATATCAAGGAATTCCTATACAGCCGAGTCTTTCCTATGGTAGACATCAACTGTTCCTCCAATACCTTCTTAATCTTGCTCCAAAAAGAACACCTCCTTTGGGAACATCCATAGATACTCTGTCTTATCACACAGCTACTCCTTCCTGAAGTCGCCAAGCTACCATCACTTACTTCTGCACAACTGATAGATTTAACTCTAGAAAATCTGCTCACCCGAGCTCAACCAATCTTATATTCCAATAATGGACTCTGAATCTTGAAAAGGATTTTCTTCAGAGATCCGAGACATCCTTACTCCATACTGCCAACTTACTCGAGACGATATTGGGTCTACAGTCTCGATATATACTTTCAACCTCAAATATTTAAACTCCAACTATTGGTAATTGTGTTACACACACTACCACCTTATCTACCTTTATAACTTATATTGGAAAACCCGAACAGGTAACCCAATAAATAGGTAGAAATATATATATATATTTAAAATGATATATATTTTTTTTATATAGAAATTATTTTTGGGTAGAATTATTTCATCTACCTCTTTTAAAACAATATTGTGTCCGTTGGCCTGGTTCAAGTGTTTAGAGATCCCTATCAATAACGTTAGCTACTCGTATTGACCAGAATCCATATACCACTCAACCGATCAATTAACACAATATAAAATCATTTTATATAACTAACAAATACGCGCTCTCGAATATATATATATATACACACTCAGACTCAAACAGGTTGCTACAGATCCTGTCTCTAATGAACAATCCTTCCGAACCTAGGTATTCACTCAACCTAGTGTTCTGATATTCACTTAACCAATAGCTTAGGTATTCGCTCAACCTATGCTCTGATACCAAATGTAACGACCCGACTTTCTATGCCCAAAAAGTCGCATCATTATGAAGAAAGAAAGGGATAGAAGAAGAAAAGAAAAGAAGAAAGAACAACAACACGTCAGAAATCTCACAGCGGAACGAGAAATATATTATCACATAAGATATTACATAGTATCATATACATCAGAGTACACAACTTATACATCACAGAATAGACAGTTATAAACTTCTGTCTATTATACAACACAAGTACATCAGTACAATACAGACTAATACAAACACAGCGGAAACTCTATATATCTACTCGCTGAAGCCTCCTGCTCCACAGCTCCTCCAGAATTCGTCAAGACTATCCTGAATCCCTCGACTACTCAATACAATATTGAGTACCCAAGAGTTTAATAAAACAGAAAATAAACACTTGGGTCAGACATGGGTCTGGTGTGAGTAAACGGGTTAAAATTGTTTAACTTCAAAACCTTTTGAAAACAAAGGTATCACATAAGACTTTCCACACATAAACATGGAAAAGTTTTTACCTTACGCTAACCAAAACATTTGATAGGAAATCCAGTCATATTATAATAGGGTCTAGGGTTTTCAGATAAATATTCACATAGCCGAAATTGTTACATTCATTAAATTCCAGCATACATAAGTATACAATCAAATCCGTTATCACTTATTGGAATTTGGATTTCCATACAATGGCAGGGCTACTGGGGTACCGCCCGTCACAGTACGTGGCCTAGATCACCGTACCGAGGAGTACGCCCGCTCCCCTGCAACACAAAGCCGGAACCATCCCTTACTGGATAATCCCGAACAAGATAACCCCGTAGTTGGCGCGACCAACCACACACTAAGCCGAAAAGAAAAGGGACCTCTAGACAGGGATCTATCTTGCTCTCAGTGGGTGCTACCCACGAAGCCTTGCTGCACCTCCCCTGTTTTAGCCATTCCCGGTTGATGAGGCTTGAGGTTACGATTACCTTTAATCAGAACATATCACTTAGAATGCTCATCGTCCGCCTGACGATGTGCTGAAAGCATTCAATCCATACAAGTTCGTTCCGGGTTCGAACGAAACCGAAGGCATTATCTCGTTACACTCGTTTTGGAATCACCCTCAGAGTTAACGACAATAACCCTTGCACTCTGAATTTTCATCTTCACTTGAGATTCACGACCTATCGTTAATTTGGATCGATGTGGTATTCGGGTCTCCAGACCTGGAATACCGGTATACGGAAACCCGATCCCGGTCTCATCGAAATCCAAAACGTATCTTTTAAGGCCAAGTTGTTTAAAGGTTTACACATTTAAACTTATTCAGGATGATATAAATATATAGATAAATCACATTATCACAATAGATAATTCATATCAACATTTATCTCACAAAGCAGCATATCACATGTCATAGATATCATATCCAAATCATCCAGTATCAATCAAGCACCCAATATCAATCAATCATCCATAAGCAGAATTGATTAATTCCAAATTAATTTAATTAACCTTTAATTAAATTAATTACTATCCTTTAATTACTTGGATTATCTTAATCCTGCTTATTATCATTAATTAATTACAAATTAATTAATTAAACATCTTAGTGATCTTCCTTAATTAATCTTCCTTGATTAATTATACTTTAATTACATTCAAGTAATTATCCTTAACCATATTCAGTAATTAACATTTAATTACTGTCATTAATTACAATGATTAATGAACCTTCATTAATCAATTAACTATAATTAATTTTATTAATCCTCAATTAATTACAATTAATTAATCATACTTCAATTAATTACTTTTATTAATCACCCTTGATTAATTCATTAAATAATTCTTATTAATTAATTAATCTTTTAATTAATTAAATAATTAATTTTAATCAAACCACTTCATTCATTAATTAGTCTTAATTAATCATAATAAGTAATTAACAATTTGTAATTACTTTCCTTAATTAATTACTTCTTAATTATTTATATTAACCTTGATTAATTGATCTAATTAATTATTCTTTAATTACTTTATTTAGTAATTATTATTATTAATCAATTTTATTAACAAATAATCCTTAATTAATTACTTTATCAATTAATTACTTTTAAATTAATTACACTTCGTAATTAATCTTAAATTAAACACATTAATTAATCACATTAATTAATTAATTAAAATAATTAAGAATTAACACTTAATTACTTACATAAGTAATTATCTTCTAATTACTTCCATTAATAATCTTGATTACTTCCTTAATTAATTACTTAACAAATAAGTAATTCCATTACTAAATAATCCTTAATTCATTAATTAATTAACTACTCTAAAATTAATTAATCTCAACAATTATATTAATCAATTCCTAAGATTAATAACATCAAGTGATTACCCTTTTTTCACTTTAACTAATTACCCCATGAGTAATTTTCCTATTAATTACTTCCATAAGTAATTTCATTCAAAAAAATTAACCAATAATTACTTTATTAAGTAATTACACTTAATTAATCCATAATTAAGTGATTACTTAAAATTAAATAAATAATTAACTAATTATATTTCAAAATCCTTAATTAAATAAGAAAACCATTTATCTTAATAAATCTCTTTACTTAATAACAAATCATTTACATTAATTAACTATTCTTAAGTTAATAATAAAAATTAATTAACCTTATTTATTTTCACAAACAAATTATTTAAAATTAAACAAAATCTTAATAACTTACCTACTTTAATTATATTTAAAACTTGATTAATACTTTTTCTTTTGAACTCTAATTATCTTAAAAATTGATTAATTACTTTGTTATTGAACTTGAAAACATTTTGAACTCAAGCTTTAGTTAAAAGCCAGAACAACCCGAGTCATACCCAAACAAACCCGAGCCAGCTTCGAGTCACTCGCGACTTCATCTACTTCGAGAAATATTGCAATTTACACGAGACAGCCCCGAGTTCAACTCGTCTTTCCCCAACGTACCAGACCAGACGTTCACGAACGTGCACACGTGCACCTGCCCAACCGCCTCCGGCCAACCAAGGTTGTCGCGACCATCGACGCCGATCCCACTACCACTCGCGAACAAGAATACGAACCCAGAAACCCATCTCGATTATCGAAATGAAATTCGACCATTCTCGATTAAACTGGAAACATTCATGGCCAGAAAAACATCACCGTTACGACGCCTCCCACCTCGAGATCGCCTGCCCACCTCACCGAAGCTTCGTCACGACTTCCAACAACCATCCCCACCATCGCGATCGATTCCAGTCCCCTGTCCATGTCGAAATTGCTTCGACGACCATGACAAGCAAAACTACTGCCTAAACCCTATCTTGATCGAATTCGATCAATTTAGACATTGGAAAAATTCGATTGTATTTTTCCTATCTCCCCCTATCTACTAACAAGCTTCGACCAAAGCTACAGCTCCGATCAACACGTCGATCAACGGAAAATCGTCAAAAACCCCAACTCGAATAAACCCCAAATTCCCACGATCCATCAAATTAAAAATCATGAAACATATATTAAAAATCATGATTTCCTATTACAATTCCATTTATGCAATCCAAACATGAAATCGAATTCATTGATTTTCGACTTC
Source organism: Allium fistulosum (assembly GCA_030737815.1). Taxonomy (NCBI): domain Eukaryota; kingdom Viridiplantae; phylum Streptophyta; class Magnoliopsida; order Asparagales; family Amaryllidaceae; genus Allium; species Allium fistulosum. Next base: position 628,766,039 of record CM060903.1, on the reverse strand, counting down.
TTTTTGATTTTTACTGTAATTACCAGTTTCTAAATAAATATGCAATATAAACACTTGGGTTTATTTAAAAATTTCTATTACATTCATACCATCATATCTTCTTTTGAAATCATAACCTAAATTTGGATATATAAGAAGAATTTGAATTCTTTTGCTTTGTCTTTAAGTCTGTGATCATAGCAGAGACCAATATTCATAAACTCAGGCATACACTCATATCAACAGAGCAGTTTAAAAATATATATTCCAAATGAAACAATCATGCAAACCATATTTCAATATTTCTATCCATATTCATCACATGCATAAATATGAACATAGATTAAAAACTGTTTTTAAGAAAGGTTTACTCACCTATAAACAGAGCAGAGAACAGGGCAGAGCATGTTCCAGGCTTTGAAATTTGATTTGTGAAAACTTTTAAATTTGCTTTTGAATTTCTCTTTGTTGTAATATTGAGTTGATCCTACTGCATGCTTACAAATTGTTGAACTTGCTGTTGATTTGAATGCCTGCTGTTTGATTCTTGTTCAGGTTGAATTAGTTGAAGAATTTGAAAATAGTTGAATGTTTTGCTTGATCTTCTACTTGTTTGCATGATTTCAGGTTGTAGTTGAAAACTGATGTTGAATTTTCTTTTTAAATTTGATTTCAGTTTTTAGGAAGAAGAAGAAAAAGAGATTTGAGAAAGTTTGAACGAAATTTTTTTTCTTTGAACTGGAAAGAAATAACCAGTTTTCTTCTTTAAAACATTTTATTTGTAATATAAGAGAATTAGGCCACTTGTTATTTTGCCAAACACTTGTCAATTATATCACTTAATTTTCTTACATGTGTTATTAAGATAATTAACATGTTTACACATATTTTCTTAAGTGTTTTTAAATAAATTTTATTTAATTTAAATGTAAACATAAACTTACTTTTTAAGTTACTTAATTCATAAATATTAGTTTACCTTTAAAAGAAAATATGCTAAAACTAATTATAAATATAAATAAATTCCTTATTCATGTATTTTAAAGTCTAGAACATTATATAACCATTTAAAATTTAACACTTTAAAGAAAACTAAAATAAAACTTTGATTAAACCCCTTTTTAAACTATCACATTTAAAATAAACAATTGTCTTATATTTTGAAAACAATTGAATTAAATCTAAATTAACCTTTTGAAAATTGTTAAATTATAAAACAAAGCTTTTAAAATCACAATTTATACATATATATTTATCAATAGATTTAATTAAATTTCAAACAATCCCAGTTATAACATATATATACATATATATTACAAATTTGAAAATTCATCTTTAATTTAAAACAAAAGATATCCTATTCACAATATATAACAATATATATATTATAAATAGATTAAAACTTTATTAGCTTTGAAAATAAATCTTATCAATATTGCCAGATTAAATATTGATTAACTTTTAAAAGATTAAATTATCAATACATATTATTAAATTTAAATTGCCCAAAAACCCGGGATATCACATTACCTAACGATCCTTGCCTACACAGGACCTGCCTACCCCTTGCTGGATAGTACCGAATATGTTATCACCCCGGGTGCTCCCACCCTATCGAGCGCTCTCTTTTCCATGCACAACCATATCCATAATTATATTATATCGAGGGTATCTAGAAAAGTGATAACATACCCTACTTGGGTGTGACCTACTTAGCCCTGCTGCATCTCCCATGTTTTAGTCATTTCCGGTTGATGAGGCCTGAGGCAACATTTTACCTTTAGAATAGCATTCATACTTGGAATGCTAACACTGCCTTCCAGGCAACGATGCAATGATAGCATTCATCCATACAAGTTGTTCTTGGTCTGAACAAACTGAATCTCCAAAATCATCGTCTTCATTATCTTCATGATATCACAATTCGTATTGCACAAATCGAATCGAGGTGGTTTTTGGATAATTAAATATGATCCCGGTCTCTTCGAAATGATCAACGAATTTGGCCAGATTTGATAGTCGGTTATTTAATTATCAAATTACACATACAAGCAGTCACTAGACCCAATTTTATAAATATTTCAAAACATTCATTCAAAATATCTTTACGAAGATATATATTCAAATCTCTTCCAGTATATTCAATAATTGAAAACAATTTCAAATACTTATATCCAAAACAGGATATTTTCGAATTATATCAATACTTAGAAATAATTTCTTCCAATTCCACTTATAATTCAACACTTTGAAAATATTTCTATAATAATAATCTCGTAGTTAAAATATTTCAAATCCTTCCAGTCCAATACTTAGGAAATATTTATAAGTATATTTCCATAAAATCAATTTATTTCCAATACTTAGGAAAGATTCCATTTATTTTCTATTTCTCAAAATCCTTTACAATCTATTTGTAACTCCCTTAACTCATTTATAACGAATTCTATAAGTTTTTGGAATTCATTAATTAATTTTCTTTAAAATTTCCAAAATCGATTACACTTGTTTATAATTCCAACTGCCCATTTCTAACTTATTTTATGAATTCTAATTCATTTTCCAAGTTCTCTTATTTCAACATTTCGGAAGTTTACTTAGGTTTCCAGAATTCCATTACAAGATTTCTCTTATAAAAATCTTATCTGTTAAATAAACCCCGTTTATAAATCTCGAGAGAATTTATAAATAAATTACAATCATTTCAAAACTCTATATATATATGACAAGTATTTTAAAAGAATAATAATTTATTTTTAAAACACTTTTAAGTAAAAAAAATTCTTAAAATATTAAAACACTTTAAATAAACATCGATAACTCATTACCAATTCATTTTTTAATAAAACTAATCGATTTACAAAGCTTATTATAAAAATGTGAATTCATTTCAATAAATATTAAATATTTGAATAATCCACCTTCCGAATTTATTTCAATACTAAACAGCTTTAACTATATAGTTAAATAAATAAAAATCCCATTTTAAAACAAAATTTAATTTCTCGACAAAATCTATTTTTAATCCAATATTACTAATTTCCATTTAATTATTCCTCTCTATTCATATCACATCGACTACATTTCAATTTCATAATCATTCTAACATTTCAAGAATTGAGTCCACTATTTTTTTCCAAAAACCGATTGCCATATCTCAATGTAAATTCACACTGTAAATTTATATTTTCAATTTATCAACCGATAATCATTTCCCTTTATTTATAAACATTGTTTATAAGATTATAACTCATTTGGGATTCACTCATTTATAAAAATAATCTCATTTATAAAGTTTCATTTATGAATCCATTTCTTTATAAATCCCATTTATTTTACAAATCTATTTTAAATATCGATTTCAACTTCCTTTCCATACTTTTAGAAATATCATTTAAAAATACATTGTTAAAAAATCCTTTATATAAATTATTTTAAAATCTCTATTTAAAACATTTTACGAATAGTTAAGTACAACTCAAAATCAAATCATTGTTTTATCCAAGTCTATTTCCATTAAAATAATCCAAATTCGATATAAATATTTTTATATCCAAAATCTCCTTTTAATTCCTTCAAATTAAAAAAATATATTTATGGTATTTAAAATACCAAAATTAATGCCAGTTGTAACGTATCGGATTTTGCCCGCTCGAAAATCAACATCCGTACTTCACATTGTACTAGAATGCCGCAGATTCGACCGTTCAAATCCGATTCGCCGGAGCTATAACACAGTTAAGTAAATAACACAGCGGAAGAAAAGAATAATACATGGATATACAATATCTGATACAACAGAGTGATACAATGAATATCAATATACATCATAGATATGATACAAGAAATAGCAGCGGAAAAGAAAAGATAACAACAGCAGCGGATAGAATATCTCCAATAGAGTGCTCCAATCCATAGCTAGCTCCAGATAATCTACTCAACCTGAATATCTGAAAGAACCCAACTCTAGACTGCCCGTGTGGAAAATAGTGGGCACCCAGAGTTTAGGAAGGGAACAATAAACTCCGGATCAGTCATGGGACTGGTGTGAGCAACAAAAACAGTTTATCTTTAAACAACAACAAAAGATTTTAAACATTGAAATCCGCAATGCCTTTAGAAAATGAAACTACCATAAGACCTCCCGCCACACACACAATGCAAACGCAGAATTGGAGGAGATTTCTTCTTATGATAGTCAAAGATGCTTACTACGCAAAATCATCTTGATATTATTATTAGTGCATAGTGCAGAAAACATTTCGAAAGTATAATATTAATCTTAGCCAACATACGACCAGTATCGTATGCCTACTATAGCTACTATGTTCAATAGCAGGTTACCGCCACATTCCATAGCAGGTAATACAACTAAAACCGTACAAGGCTCGTATTGTTTCTTTGGATTTTCCAACAAATGGTCAGGCTAAGGAACTTCCTTCCGCCGCATGGGAACGCCTCTGGCGGAACGTCCCGAGAGACAAACTGCTCTCTGCTAACAAGGCCGGGTTACCCCTGTAACAGGTAACTCACGAATATGCCACCTCCCGGTCCTTTGGGACCTTTATCCGAGCTCGGTATCCAACATCACACATCATAAAGAAAGTGTATCCACATGAGTAAGTATCTAGGCTCCATACCATGATACCACCCCTTTCCAGAAGGAAATGACATACCCTAAAGGGCGCGACCCTCATAACCTTGCCGCAACGATCCTGTTTCGACCATTTCCAGGTTGTGAGGCCCTGACGAAGTCTCGTCCACAAAGCTACGCTTTTTCAAAAAGCCATGCTTTGGGTCAACAGATGATCAACCTATGATCACAAAGATAAATGATCAAACAAATGATCATATCACAAATGATCAAACACTGATCATCACACAGCAACACTCAGCATGCCACATTACCAAATTGGGATATATCGCTGATAAATTTCAACTACATAACCTCTGAGCTCGTACGTCTCAGAGAAGGGTGTTAAGCTAAGAGAATAAATTCTCCGCCACCAACAAAAATGTATTTGAAAGAAATCGGCTTTATATCTCAAAGTGTAATGTCAGACATGTATCCATACAAGTCTGTTCCGGGTTCGAACAGAACCGAAGGCACTTCTTACGAAGCCCTTGCAAATCCGGGTATTCACGATCCCGTCCGGACTTCCCATCACAAAGGGTGATAAAATCTCTATATCGGGGCCAGTCGATGCAGAGATATTCGACGAGTTGTCCTTTCGTTTTCGCAAATATCCGGTCTTCACCACCGGTCTTCAAATGCTATCCATATACGACGTACCAGTATTCGGAATGGGTTATATGACACAAAGGTCCTCTCCCGGCTAAACCGAATAATGAGCGCAATACTTTAAAACATATGGATATTGGGATTTCAATTAAGTCACAACTTATTACCCAAAATCTTTCTTTCAAATGGTTTTGAACAAATTACCATTTTTAAATCTTTAAACAAAAAGATTCATTTTAACAACCCTCAACGGTTTAAACAATTTTCACACTTTAATCTTTTAAACAAAAGATTCATTCACAGATTTTCCAAATTAATTCCCATTTTAATTTGATTAACTCGTTAAATCTTTAAAACAAAGATTTAACTTATAGCTTTCAAACAATTCCATTTCAAATAGTTTAAACAAATCATCATTTTAAATCTGTTAAAAATAAACAGATTTAATTCATAGCTTTTCAAAACAATTCATTCATAACTTGGAAAACCATTTTCGCTTCAATCTTGAAATTCCTTTACTTAAACTGGAATTTCATTTCTTATCTGAAAGCTTTTATTCTTTTGAAAACAAATAGTTTCATTTCAGAAAATTTGATTTATTCATACGAGTTGAAATCCTTGGGTTAAATTCAAATTCTCAAACCAATATTTTAAAAGTGGTTTAAATTCATATAAGACACATTTATAATCTCTTTAATCAAAATTCCAGTCATTGAATTCAATTCCAAATATTGAATTCAAATTTAAGTCAAATTATTTAAATTCAAAACTTAATCAAGCTTTTCACTTTAAACCCAAATTCCCAATCTCAAAATCAATTGAAATTAAAATTTCAATTTCAAAAACATCAAATTTAAATTATCTGTGACTTAACCGATTTCCACGTGAAATCCATATTTGTGTGTGTAATAGTGTAGTCCGGGGGTTCCACACAGTAGTGCAACACAATGAACATCACAGATCAAAATACAGGATATAGTTGATAAGCGGTATAAGAACAACGCTTATCGTTCATGCACAAATCACAGATATATATAAATTTCAGATAAATAAACTGCAGTAAAGGTTACGCACCAATCAGAATATATCACAAAGCATCACAGATCAGGAAATATCAAACAATTCAATCATCCAATCAAATCCAAATCTTCATAAGTAAGTTCAGTTAATTATCTGATTTATTCAAATTAGATTAATTACTTATGAATTTCAAATCCGGGTTAATTAATCATTAATTAATTACAAACCAATATAATTAATTATCCTTTAAATCATTTATTAACTAACCATGAATAATTAATTAATTATTCTTAAATTAATTATCCTTAATTAATCACATTGATTAATTAGCCCTTAATTTATTATCTTTCCTTAATCACCTTCATTAATTAATTAACCTTTAATTAATCACATAAATAAATTAATCACCTTGACTAATTATTCTTTAATTTATTAACAAATAATTATACTTAAACTTCAAATCATCATTCAATTGATTACATTCAGTAATTTTCTATTAATTACTTTTGTTAAGTAATTATACCTCATTGGTTATCCTAAGTAATTATGCTTATCCCAACATCAATTGATTCCCTTTAATTAATTAAGATTAATTAATTTGGTATCCTTAAATCCATTAATTAACCTTAATTATTGATTAATAAGACTTGATTACCCATTCATTAATCAATAATTACTTCCTTAATGACTTTAAAAACCAATCATTTACTAATTTAAAAAGTTTCAATGTTAATTAAACCTTAAAACGTATCTTAAATTAACTACTTAATTAAGATATTCATTTAAGTATTTGAAAAACATTCTTAACAATTAAATGAATTTCATTATACTTTAACTGGTTCAAGATGGTAATTTAAATTTTTATTAGGCTTAAACTCTGAAAAACACATACTCGAGAAAAATCCCAGATGTACTGAGTTCAAACCCGAGTTTCCCTTTCTTCTTTATATTCAATCTGTTAAAAATACTTGAGAAACCTGTTATAAGTCTCTCACGCAAAAACCACACGAAGACTCGAGGAAAACCCATCTTTTCCAGAGCATCAACTCGAGAACTCGAAACTTCAGAACATCAACCTGTGCACGCGACCATCTGTGCACGTACACCATCCCGGCGACCAACTCCAGTCCCTCGCGACCACCTTCCCATGTCAGCGACCACCTTCCAACCCATTTCAGACCAGCGAATCGATAGCAGCGACCTTCCATCGAAATCGAGCTTTTACCCATACCTGGAAATACCAGAGCCCATCATCACGAATCCCCTGTCAACGTTTCTCCTCCGAAGCTCCGACCACCTGAACGCCACCAACACCGTCCACAGCCTCGACCACCTTTACTCTAGCGAATCCCAAAATCCCACCACACTCGATCCATTGACGATGACGAACGAGGCTGATTCGTGACCATTGCCTAAAACTAGGTTTAAAAACTTTCCCGATCAATCACCATCGTCACAGACAACTGCACCACCTCCGATCATTTTTCCACTATTCTCCGATCACTCCACTATCCCTAGAAAAAAACCCGGTCTTCCAGATCCCCTAGATCACTAGAGATTGTTCGAAAAGCATTTTACAGTCATCTCATAATTTCTAACTCAAAACCCAATTAAAAATTATGATTTTAGTTTTAAAAATCATCGTTTTGTGTTTGAATCCTGATCGTAAGCCTGAAACCATGAATCTTGGGATTTCATTTTTCACCTATGTTCAAAATTTTCTGTTCCTTTGTTTCCAGAGCCCATTCACCATTTATTTTGACTTAGTTAAATCTTTAAACATAAATTTATACTTAAACAACCATGAATTTGTTTTTAAAACCCAAGTTATATTGGTAACTAAATTAATAGAACATAAATTTTAAGTAAACTTGTGTCCAGGAACACAACAGGAAGTATTTGAAGCACACAGTATATATACACTGTCACATATCCACAGAAATACCAGGAATTTATATAACCATATTTGTTTCAGATAATATCATTCAACCAGATTTACTCTAAGATTTTTAGAAGTGGAGTTACTCACCGTTTTTGGAAAGAGCAGAGAGATTGATTTCTTAAAATCTGAATAGCTTTGAAGCTTTGCATCCCTTGTTGTTTTGTTTTCCAGAGAAAGTGTCTTATATTGACTTAAAACTGAAAACTTTAAAAAGCTTAAAACTTGAAACTGGAAGCTTTAAAAACTTGAGACTTCAAACTGAAAACATTTGCATTGCTAGATTTTCTTATCTGAAGAAACTTTGAACTGGGACTTGAAAAGCTTTTGAAAAGGATTTGAAGATGAAACTTTGAAATGCTTTGAGAAAAGATTACAGAGTTTGCTGTTTTCTTCTTTGCATTGTTTGAATCGAAAATGAGAAGGAAACTTTGATATAAAGAAACAAATGCGGCTGAAAGTTGTATTAGTACAAAAAATTTTACATTTTGATCAGAGATTTTTTATCTCTTTAGCTTATCAGGCAGGTTTAGTTTTGGGGCTGAGATGGTTTTCAACATTTTCGAACTGACATAAGTGTGCCAGCATTTAATGTTTTAAGTACTTATGTTTCCTTACTTCTTTTCTTTGCCTGCAAGTCTCAATTGCCATAGTACATATATTTATCTTGCTTTGTAATCTTGTATGTATTTTATTTTGTTTGAGACTTACCTCTTGCCTGCGAATCTAGATAGTGCTATAATACATATATTTATTTTACTATGTACAACTTGGATTTATTTGCACATTCATATATTTATCTTGTTTCTTAGCTTTGCACATTTTCTTGTCTACATATATTTCTTTACTTTGCTATTTGCTTTGCCTTTATACTTACCTGCATATCCTGTTTATTTATTACTCTTTTATTTTTAAAATTTATACTATTAAATACTACATTTATTTACTTATTAATTATTATATTTCATACATTTGATTTACACTTAAGTTTAATATTTATAAAGTTTATTTTATTGTAACTTCAAACCATAGTTTCTTCCAATTATATGCATATATATATATATATCAATTTCTATTTATTTTTAAAACCATTTATTTACAATTTAAATTCAAGTCAATATATATATATATACACATTTACAATTATTTTAAATAAAAATGATTCATGCAGAATATACTTGAATCCGGGGAAACTCGCATCTCTTCAATCCATTTATCGTTTTATTTCACAAATATTAATTCAAAAATTAATAAATTATCATTTTAAATATTTATAAAATTCGGGGTCGTTACACCAGTGCTACTATAGTATCCAATAAATCAAATCACCCAAAATCCATAATAGATTATTCAATCACATCATATATCACTATATATGAAAAACAATCAATATATTTGAGGAATCCAGTAGGATCCCTCCAACCTATTTCCCTGCAACCAAAGATGTTATAACATAAAATACCAATCCCGCTTCGAGGCGGGATATCGCGGTAATATAGGGTCATCAGCTATTATGCAGGGTGCATAGTGTCTCATCTGCTCCAATCGATGGGAATATATCCGACTACTAATATATATACTAATATATATTATATAACATCCAATTGATAATAATAATTTATCAATTCATCAAATCAACCAATAAACAATTTTAACTATTTAAAATAAAACCAATTATCCAAGATGAGTGAGGTTTACTCAGCTTTATTCCAGTTGTCGCTTTCGCGTTTCGGTTCATCTAAAATCAAACGGGCGTTTGATTTTAGCGCACAATTCCAATAGCTCAGATCTAAACCAGTTCAGTTCGAATGCATAGATTTCGCCATAACGATCGTGACGCAACTTGTTGCGTTCAATTCTGACCTAATATGAGCAAGTTATGGTATTTATGAGATTTCGATTTATTATAAACTAAATTTACAGTTTTTTTTAATTTATTTTATAAACCTAGAAAATCTACATCGTTAGTTTCTGGAAAAACTGATATCGGCCCTCCATTCCTTCCCCATCTTCTTCGAATCATCTCCCAGGTAAAAGAACCCATCACGCCGCCGTTGAAGTTGATTGCCGCACCCACCAAACTCCACTAGAGAACGATCGACCAATACCACCTCGCAGCCCCTTCCACCATGCGCCATCGCCAGCAAGATCGACAAACTCGGCCCCCTATTCGTCTTGAAATATGCGCTCGAACGTGACCCCTTCATCGCCAGATTTTGGCAAATCCCGACCTCTAGAACAAAGATAAATGTGATTTATAGTTGAAATAAGATAAAGTTCCAGGGTAATTTTGGATATAGAATGAAAATATTTGAAATTTGAAATTTTGGGAAAAGTTTAAATTCCTTTGGGTTTGATAATAATTATCAAGGGTTTTGGAGGAATAATAGTGGTATTATTTCGGAAATATTTTTGAATTGGATTTGAAATCAGGTGAGATTTGGAATTAAAAATATTTGAAAATGTTTTAGAAAAGATAAAAGCACTAAACTCTTTTCGGTCGATGGAAAATAACTTCGGTGATGAGTGCAGCATCATTGATGTTCATTTTCGAGTTTCCAAGGGAGGAATTGCTATCTTATTGTTTTAAATTTGAGTTGTTTGCAAAACTGGGTTTGGTTTTAAAATTCAAAAGATAATGTGATATAAAAATGAATTATGTATATAATTGATTTCAAAAATGATTTTGAAATATTGAGTAATTGTTTTAACTCTGGAAGTTAATTAAAAATTTATTAACATGGAGATAAATTGAGAATGAGAAAATTTATTTAGTGTAACTAAAAGGAAATTAGAACTAAACATTTGAATAACGTTTAAGTATGAATTATGTCAAATAAGTGAGTAAAATAAACAAAATAAGTTGGAAGGTAAGCTAATTAATTGAAGTGAATTAAAAGTAGTTAGCAAATGGAATTTAAATAAGTGGAAAACTTATAGAAGTTTAAAATTTTGAATTGGATTGGAATGTAAGTGAATCTAGTAAAAGTAAAAGTGAATTTAAGGGAAAGTCTAAGTAGACTAAGTGAAATGGTTACTTAAATAAAAATTTATAAATTGGAAATAAATTTGTGAATGAACAAATGAATTTGCATTTGTAAGTAAATAGAATTGGAATTGAAATTGAATATTGGAATCAATTTAAAATGATGTTAAATAAATTTGTCTGAAGGGACTAAAAGAACAAAGTCCTAAGAATATATTTTTTTATTGGGAATAGAAGTAAATTAGTGAATGGAAATAAAATCCATTGAGATTTAGAATAAATTAGTAAGTAGAACTAATTAAAGAAATAGTTAATTAAATATGGTTTGAGATAAATTGAATTCATATGGAATTGGAGATCTAATCTAAATAGAAGTAAATATTAACTAAAGTAATAAGGTGAATAGAATTCAATATTAAGTTTGAATTGGAAATAAATTAAGAATTGAAGATAAATTGAATTCAAAATGAAACTGAAAATTTGAGTTAAATGAAAATGAATGTGAAAGATTAAGTAGGGTAGTGAAAATAAATCTTTAAGTGTGTAAAATATTTATATTGAACTTAAGAAAAAAAATGGTGAAATTCTTAAGTAAATTCAGAATTGAGGAAAATACTAAGTAAGTATTTTGATAAAGATTTAATAAAGATGTGTGGAATGATAAGTGTGGATAAGTGGATAGAAATAAAAATAGAAGTGACTAAAAAGGAAATTGATATAGCTAATAATCAATTGGAGATAAATAGGTAGGATGTACGTATATTATTTTATTCGCATAGCTATTCGATCCAGAATTCGAGCACAGAATTTCGAGATAGTTATATCGATCCGAGTTAGGATTTTTCACTCGATTTTCGACGGCGAACCCTGGATATGGATTTTTGGTTGATTCTGGAAATTCTCTATCATAGTTTACGGCTATGCAATGAGAATGACGGTTTCTGATCAAGAAACCAGATCTGAGTCCGCACTAGGAAGTTGGGTGGACGATACTAGTTCGGAAGGGAAATTGTGTGATCAAGTGAGCGATCAGATTTGATATTGCGTACGGATGATATATGTACATCGTACGGGCTTGAATGAAATAGATATTGAAAATTTTGAAAGGAAATGAATAAAATGATTTTGGAAACTGTGATTGGATATTTTTGCTAAGTAGGATATACAGGTATTTAAAAGCAAGGAAAAATTGGTTTTGATTTCAGAAGATAAATCTAAATTGCCGACAAAGGTATGTATTTAATTTCTGTATGAAATTTAATGATTTTATGGTCCAACCACTTGGCATTTTGTTTTCTTTTGAAATCTGGGGGCCCGTAGAGGCATTTTGTAGTTGTACTGAGCTAGCCATGCAAAGGAGACGCTGGCGAAATTTTTCAAAAATTTAGGAAGTTAGAATTTTTTTGATAATTTAAAATTTGAATTTGAATTATAATTTGAATTGTTGAGAATAATATTGTTTGAAACTTATGGTTGAGTTTGGGAAGTTAATAAGAATAATAGTCTTTAATAAAAATGGTTTTGGAAAGTTGAAGCTGTTTGGTTTTGGGAAAATTGTAAACAGGTATTGGACCATTCTTCTTAACTAGTAATTTTGGGGACGAAATTCTTTTAAGGGGGGAAGAATGTGACGACCTGGAATTTTTTATATTTGAATTTGGAATATTTAATTGATTTTAAATATTCAGAAGTTGGTTTAATTTGAATTTAAAATATCACTGTTTATTTGGGTAATTAAATTATTGAATTTAATAAGTGGAATTGGGTAAAATATTGAATCTTAATTTTTTAAGCTTGATAAAAATATTTTAGAAGCCTATAAAATTTATACTGATAGTACTGAAAATAATGAAAGCTTTATATTTGAATTTAAAGGTGGTTTGTTCAGTTTTAAAAATATATAGTTTAAATTGATGTTTAAAAATAGCCTTCCGGGGCACAGTCTTGGAATTCGACGAAATCAGTTCCATTTGATCCGTAATATTGTATTATTATCGGATTTCAAATGGCAGAGTGTTTGGAGTTGTTTTGTGAGCGTACGATATATAAAGGCACTAAAATCTATATTGAAATTTAATATAATAACTGGGTTAAAAAATGTTATCTTCTCCATATGATCGAGTTAGGCTTCGAAACCTTTTCCATCACGTTCAGAATAGGGGTATAACATTATGAACGCCTGGCGGCACGCCTCGATAGGAGTTCAAAATTTTGAGTTGAAATTTTTAGACGATTTGAATTTGAATTTAAATTTAAAACTTAAATAATATTGTTGCATTTAAATTCTGTGTCAAGACCTTGCATACACGTGTAGATATTTGATGCACGTGTCCTCCTTTCTTTCAACACGCGTCTTCCATTTTCTTTTAAAAATCTTAGCCGTGCTTTTTAAAATAAAAAGAAAATTCATTTACGAACGAAAATCATTTTCATTCGAAATCAAGATGTATGGCCAAGCAAAATCATGTTTTTCCCTAATTCCTTTTTACTCGAACAAACCCAAATCTTTTTCGTTTGAGAATCAATGATGGGGCCGATCGAAATCACGGCCTTCCTATTCAAATCGCGATCAATACCTCAAGCCTCCGCAACCCTAGCTCGATTTTCGTTGCTGCCTGTAAAAACCCTGTATTTTACAATTAATTTTAATTTGATATTTCCAAATTTAAGAGCTTTATTTATGAAAAGAATAAATGTTGTTATTGTAAATATAAAAAAACTTTGATTTTGTATGTGGATTTGAATTCCAAATATGACTAAATTTAATATTTCCAGAAAATGTGAATTTTGGTCAAATAGTCAAACTTCGACTTTTAACTTAAAAATTTAAAAGTTTGAAATTTATGAATTTTATCTTTTATTATAAAAATAGATTTAATAAATTGAATACTGCTTTTTGTTTCGTTGCAAACGGATTTAAATTGCAAAAGTTATACTATTTTCAATATTGTGTGTATATTGGGTTATTCAGCAATATTCTTTATTTTAAAATTATATAAATGACATTTTTATTTGATATATTTTATTCTAATTTGTACATTTATGTTATATAAAATATATTTTGGCTTTTGAATATTTTTAAAGTAAGGTAGGAATTTTTCCAGAGTTAGTAGTATTTTTCTTGCAAATTTCCATGCCCTGTTTGTAAATTTTAAACATTTTTCTTTAATCCTTTTCTATTTTCTCCAATTTAATTATCTATTTTATTTTGAAAATGATAAATAAATTATTTTAATTCAAATTTTCACTTCATAATATTTTTATAATGAAGTGTATAGTTTTTCAAGACTGACAGTGATTTATTTATAATTTTTGGACACTGTTTGGTATTTTTAAGTAATTTTCTTCATTCTTTTTATATTTTTCCAAATTTTATTATTTGTTTTCTCATATTTATAATTGATTTCGGTTTGTAAATTATTTTTCTGAATATTTTTGTTTATATAAAGAATAAAAAGAAAAGAAATATGAAAGGTTGTAAAACACTTTGAAACTTAAGCCCTTTTTTGTCCAAACCCTTCATTTTCTTTAACTCCTCAAATTTTGCCCTAGCCATCTAAAACCCTAGTGTAGCCGCCACTTTTTGTTTCTCATCTTTTCACATGAAAACAAATCAGCTCCTCATTTCTCATGGCTTCATCCAAAAATAGGTAATGGCCTCTCCTTCTTTTTCTTCTTTTCTCTTCATTTTCAATGATTTTTGCCATGTTTCTCTTGCTTTGCTTGGCCTAACACCTCCACCATCTCCTCCACCGACCACCACCACTTCCTTCCCCACACCATCCACGACCAAACCCCCTCCTCCTCTGACCATGACAGGCCATGCACTCCTTTTGACTAAAAACCACACAAAACCTTGCACAAATCCCTTAAAACAATGCATAGCCACCACTAGTTGCAACATACCTTCGCCCACCACCTTGGACACCACCTCTACCCGCCACCACCACCTTGCTACCACCACTACACATCACCATCTCCTCTGTCCAGACCTGTAGCAAGTCATGGCCAAGCCTAGGACCTTGTAGACCGAGCCAAAGATGAACCAAAACTCCACCATATTGCATAAAACTCTTCACATGCCTATGTTGTAACTTCCCCATCATCTCTAGCTTGTAGCCGTGCATCCCTTGGTCCAAACCAGACCCAAACCATGTCCAAACTTGAGCCAAAACATTCCCTAGGCCATGCAAAAGGATAGAGAAAGCAAGGCAAAAGATTTGACATTCAAATCTCTTTTCGTTTAAAAGTTATTCCATTTCAAGTGCGTTGAAATTGTGTTTGTTTTGATGTATGTTTTGGGTTGTAATACAAGAGTTGTAGCTTTGGATCTTGCTCTCCACTCAAGTCTGTAGTCTTGTCATCGTGCTTTTGTTCCATTGTGTCATTGGTTTTGATATCGCCAGCACAAACAGGTGAGTTATTCTCACCAGACAATATGTACCTATATAACTGATAAACCGACACCATTTGAATCTGTAATGTATATCATCATGTTATATGTGTTTATATTATTATCATATGATGTTCACACCTGTTATTACACTTATTATATCATATGTTACTATTATTTAATGTTATTCTGTTATTTATATCTGTTATCACCATTGCAAGTTCCCTGTAGATTAGAATCACTATGGGTTGAAATGATACATACCCGAACGGACTTTAGAATAGGGAAAAATCGTTATGGGCTGAAATGATAGGCCTGAACGATTTTTATTTAAAATTATTTTAACTTGGGATTGCGGGTTTGAAATGATAAAACCCGAATTTTTCTTTTTTTTTACTGCGGATTGAAATGATACATATCCGTATCACTTGACCTAAGTTAGAAAATTATATACAGGCCCATGGTTATTTTATAAGTGTTTTGGATATTTTTAAGTATTTTAAAAATTATAAATTTATGAAATTTGATTTAAATAGATTTTGAAATGTTTTAAAATAAAGAAATTATGATTTTTTCTATGTGTTAAAAATGTAATTAATGAAAGGTTTAACTGGATTTTTGAAATATAACTTAAGTTGGAAATTTGGAATTTTGGTTAAAAATGATATTTAAGTTATATAAATAAAATGGATATTAAATTTTATTTGGAAATGGTAAATATGATAATTTGATTAAATTTGAATTTAAGTGATTTATTAAAGTATTATTGATTTTTCTATGAATTTAAGTGGTTAAATAAATGAATGTTTAAAAGTGATCTTTTAAAATATAACTTGACTTGGAAATGTGAAATTTGGTTTTAATTAAAAGTTTACGTTAATTAAATAAAATTGGAAATTTAGTTAAATTTGTGAAATGGTAATTTAAATTTGAAGTGTTAAGTTTATTTGTTGAAATGTGAAGAATTGGAAACTTTTACACTTAAACTTATTAAGTAAATTGTTGAAAATTGGATTTTATTATAAGAAATTTATTGTGAAAGAAACGTGTAAAGTTCTAATTAATGAAAGAAATATGTAGAGTTTTAATTTATGAAAGAGACATGTAAAGTTTTAATTTATGGAAGAATATGTAAAGTTTTAATTTATGAAAGAAACATGTGAAGTCTTAATTAATGAAAGAAACATGTAAGTCTTAATCAGTGTAATATTGAATAAAATAATAAATGCCCTTTTTGTAATAAAACGTAAATTAAAACGTACATTTGATAATGTAAGTTTAATTAGTGTAATATTGATTAAATGATAAATGCTCTTTACTGTAATAGAAATGTAAGTTAAAAAGTACATTTAATATGTAAGTTTTAATTTATGTAAATGACACATTTTATTGACTAAAATAATAAAGTTTCTTTATTGTAATGATAATGTAAGTTAATAAGGTACTCTTAACTTAACATAAGAATTTCAGCATTAAATTGGATATTACAGTAACAAAGTTTATTTAACTATAAGGCTATGATAAAATGACCATGTTAAAAATTTGTAAGTATATAAATACTTTGATTATATAAAATGTTAAATTGGAAAGTATTACATTCCAAAAATGCTATGATTACTTAAGGTTACATTACCAAAATGCTATGATAATTTAAAGGAAGATTTCAAGTTTAATAAATTAAAGGAAATATTCAGTGATTTTGAAATTTGGATTTTATTGAAATGATATATTATTGAATTGGTTTTGAAATGGAAATGATATATTTTTGAATTGGTTTTGAATAGATATGTTTTGGGTTTGAAAGTATGTATTAGTTTGAAATAAATGATATGATTTTGAAATGGTTTAAAGGATGTATTTTGATTTGAAACATAAACTATTTTAAAAGTTATAACCACGGGTTATAATAACGATTGGTTGGCAAAGAGACCGGGATCGGATATGGACATACTCTCTGTCGATACCGAAAACCACTTTGACAACCGTGTACGCGGTGGAGATTCCAGAATGAAGTAGGATGGTGGCGACGTTCTTAAGGTATGTTACGTGGACCCAACTCCCGTGAGTTGGCATAAGGTGGCTAAAACAGGAGCGATCTCGGACCAGTGAGGTAGCACCTCTTCTCGGACACATTTCTTCGATATTATACTCTTACTTGTGATTTGACTAGATGGCCATCCTCCGATTTGGGAATGTTGTTCGAGGTGGAACGGTAGTGGCTGCTATGCGTATCCATCAGTCCATGTGCGTAATTGGTATATCTACCCTGGCATTGCCTAGTTGTGCCGTGTCACCTACCATATCGAGCTTTACTACGATTATGATTTTAAGATCCGACCGCGTTAAGGTTCTCCATCCCCTTAACGCTATTTTCCGATATGATTATACTTTACTTATTTAGACACTATTATAATAGCAAATATTACTACATAGTAGATATTTTAACGGATCCTTAGAGGATGGGCGGTCCCAAGCATCTTCTAAGTTACTTGTATCTTTATTACAGTTCACTTGAGTTGGTTTACATTATATAAGTATATATTGTCCTGACTCGAGTGTTTTGTGTTTTGCTTTACGCTCGGGTCAGCCTGAGTTATTCACAGATTTGGATTTCCACCTTCTGGAGATTTGAATCGCTGGAGATTATCTGCTAGTCTTCTTCTATCTACTTCAGTTATGTTGCTCTGTTCAGCTTGTACTTGGTTATCTTATTGATACTTCTGTTGTACTCTATTTCTTCTGTTGTATCTTATGTAACTCTGATATATTTACATAGTAGCTTCATGAACTACTATTTCTTTTACTTCCGCTACATTATTTTACTCTGTGTCTGTGATATGTGATTATATTTATTTACTGTATATTCTGAGATTTGCCAAATTTTAATTACAACGCGGTATTTTGAGCAATTCAACTCCGGCATGAGTGTCTACCTATACACTTATAATGGATGCGAATGGTTGAAAATATTGGGTCGTTACACTGCCTTCGCCAGTGGTCAGAGTATTGCATTCGCGATGGAGGGGTGTCGCTCGATTTGGATAGAGCGACAGTCGTGGAGACAGGCGCGTGAAGGTGAGGTTCCAACTGTAAGCTTGAAGGCGATTTCGTCAGGGTGGTCGCGGTGCTAGGTACGG
Organism: Allium fistulosum; assembly: GCA_030737815.1. Lineage (NCBI taxonomy): Eukaryota > Viridiplantae > Streptophyta > Magnoliopsida > Asparagales > Amaryllidaceae > Allium > Allium fistulosum. Next base: position 628,747,343 of record CM060903.1, on the reverse strand, counting down.
CGAGGCAGCGAGGGTGTCAGGCGCTCGAACGTGGAGGCAGTGACCGTGTTCGATCGGTTTGATCTGCGTTTGAGGTCTGAAATCATGGAGAATCAAGCCAGTGTGGATCGGATTTGCTAAAAAAAATCAAAAAGTCAAAGGTGAGTTAATCTCACTCATTTGGAATGCTTTTAAATTTAAATAGTTAAAATTTAAATGATTGGTTGTTTGATTGAATTAATTATCTGCTTGGATAAGTTATTATATAGTAGTATATATATATTGGATTGTTGATTTCCCGTATTGTATAGCGGATGAGAACCTATGCGCCGCAAAATAGCGGATGATATTATATAAACCCATATGCTACGATATTCCACCTCGAAGTGGAATTGGTATTGTGCTAACATCTGTGGATGCAGGGAAACAGGTTGGAGGGATCCAACTGGATTCCTCAAAACGTTGAAATTATTTTATATTCAGCGATGTGATTTATGTGATAATCTGTAATGATTATATTGATTTTATTGGTGATTGAAATTATTGAATGCTATGGTTTGGCTGAATATATTTGGATATAGTGAAGATATGAAAAATATAAAAGATTTGATTTTGAAAAGAGATATAAGAGAGAAATATTAAGTAAAAATGAATTCGGAAAGAATAAAGGTTTGATTTTAAATTCTATTAAATATATGCTAGGTAAGGAAAAGAAAAAAATATAGAGATTTTAATTAAATGAAATTAAAGGAGTTTTGGAGACTTAAGTGATATTGCTTAAGAATTAAAGAATTTTATTTTAAATTTTAAAATTTAAAATGATTGAAAAGAATTAAAAGGGAGAATTTTGAAAAAAGAATGAAATGAATATTTTCAGTTTAAAATATGATTTTGAATCATAAATAAAGAAGTGAGTTTGGAATTAGTTGATTTGAAATAAATTTAAATGGAGTAAATTTTGGAAATCGATTTGGAAATTGGGTTAGTGTTTGAAAATGTGTTTTAAAGGAAAATAAGACTATGGAATTTATAAACTGGGTTTATAAAATAAAATAAGATATCAGTAGATATTTGGAAGTATAAATTCACGGTGGGAATTTATAAAGGAATGGGTAATTTGTTTTAAAATATAAAATAGTGATTTAATTTTAAAAGAATGGAAAGGAAAGTGTATTTCCCTGGGAAGCCAAGTATATTTTCAAAGAAAGATTTCAAAGTATAAGTTAGAGTTTTAAAAGTGGTTTTAAAAGAATGTTTTAGAGAAATTTTATTGTTTTAAATTGTTTTAGAATTTTAAAGTAGATATTTATTTAAATTAATTATAATAGTAATTATTTTAAAGGTTTAACTAGTATTATGTTTTTAAAGATAATTATTTAATATTTATACCTTATAGAATAACTTTTATTTTAAAAATCAGTTTTGGCTTAAGTTTACATAAGAAGTTATTATAAAGTTTCATAAATAGTATTTTAAATAAAGTGTTTTAAGTAGTTTTTATATTAAATATTTTAATGTATATATTTTGGATAAAGTATTTTAAAGCATATATATTTTTAGATAAAGTGATTTAAATTATTTTAAAATCTAAAGCTTTTGGTCTTGGTGATTTTCAGTGGGAATAAACAATAATTGGAATTTATTCCGCGAGAGAAAAGTGATTTGTAAACTGTTTTCAAAAGGGTTGAAGTGTAGAAAAATATCTTATGATGATATTTTGAAATAAATAATAATTTGGAAAATTATTGATGTCTGATGATTGTTTGTGAATGATGTTTGATAGTTAAATAACCGACTATCAATATTGGCCAATGCGCTGATCGTTTCGAAGAGACTGGGATCGGGATTAATTTCCCGAAAACCACTTCAATCCAGTTTGAACATTTTCGTGAGGAAGACATGAACTTGGATTCGAAGATGGAGAAGTGAAGTGCAAGGGCTAATCACTACTAATCCTAAGGGTGATTCCAAAATGGATGTAGTAGAAGTAGTGCCTTCGGTTCCATTCGAACCCGGAATGGACTTTTATGGATGAATGCTATCAGAACGTCGTCAGGGGGACGATGAGCATTCAAAGTGAGATGCGTTCTAAAAAGGTAACGCTTAGCCTCGAGCCTCATCAACCGAGAATGACTGAAAATCAAGGGTTATGGAGCAAGGCTAAAAGGGTAGCACCTAATTAGGGTAAGGTCATCCCTGTCTAGATGTTCCTTTTTATTCGGCTTAGTTGGCGGTTGCTGATCCCAACCGCGGGGTGATCTTATTCGGGCTATCCAGTAAGGGGTAGTCCGGTCTTGTGTTGCAGGGGAACGGAGGGGTCCTCGGTACGCTGATCTAGACCAGGTACTGTGATAGGTGGTACCCCAGTGCCTAGTCATTAGTTGGAAATCCATTCTCCCTACGTGCTTTTACGGTTTTGTTTGTATATGTATTATGCTAGAATTTAATTAATCTAACAATTTCGGCTATTTGAATAAGTATTTGTACTTAGACACTATTATAATATCAGAGGATTTTATAAGAAAAGTTTTGGATCGTAAGGTAAAAACCAGACATGTTTATTTGTGGCGTGGTCTTACGAGATACGTTTGATTTCAAAAGGAATTTGAAACTTTAATAATCCAATTGAGTGTGTTTTCTCACGCTGGTTTTCCAGACTGACTCGGGTATTGTTTTATTATGATGCTCGGGTCAGACCGAGTATTATAGAGTACAGATTTTGGATGGACTGCTGTAGAGCTCAGGAGACGAGTTGGATGGCGAGACGTATCACTCGTATTTGAAGTATATTACGCTGTGTAGTATGAGCTGTATAGTCAGCTTTTGTGAGGACAAGTTAATATAACTGTCCAGTATTTGTTTTGATTGTGTTGTACTCTGATGATGTAATGTATAAAACATATATAGTTTCTTTTTGTATAAAGATCGGTCATTTATATATTATATATTGTTCCGCTGCGTTGGTGAGATTTTGATGTTGTTTTTTATTTCTCTTCTTCTACCTCCTTCTTCTTTAACCCTAATGATTTTATTTTCCGGCATCCGATTATTCAGCATTTGATACAGTGAACGTATTGTTGTCGATTTTCGAGCTTCGAAAAATCGGGTCGTTACAAAATCGTTCGCCAAACCATCCTACTTCATACTGGAATCTCCACCAGGTGCATAATTGTTAAAGTGGTTTTCGGTATTGGCAGAGAGTATGAAAATATCCAATCCCAGCCTCTTTAACAACCAAACACTTATTACACACCGGATGGTTATTTTACATTTCCAAAACCATTTCATATTGATATCAAAATATCACATTCTCAAAAATCATATCACTTTCGAAATCATATTTTCAAAATAGGTTAAACCCTCATTTCAAAATCATCATATTTACTCAAAATATGACATTTCACTAGAAAATATCATTTCAAATCCCAACTTAGGTTATAACAACATTTAACCATATTCGCTTTTAAATCTACGATTTAAATATAAACAATTTAGCCTTGCACAGTTTGAATTTTTGAAAATAGTTTAGATAGTCATAAATAGTTTAAATAGTTTTAAAATAGTTTAAAATACTTTAAAATAGTTTAAATGGTTTGAATAGTTTAAAAATATATTAAAATAGTTTAAAATAGATTAAAATAGTTTAAATAGTTTAAAAATAGATTAAAATAGTTTAAAATAGTTTACATAGATTAATGTAGATTAAAATAGTTTAAAAATAGATTAAAATAGTTTAAAATAGTTTAATATAAATGGTTTGTTATTAAAATGGTTTATATAGTAAATATTTTGAAAATTTAAACAAATCTGAATTTAAAATAATATATCTTTAAACAGTTTATATTAAAATAATTAATTTTGAAATAATATCAAATCAACCATTTCCTCCATTTCAACAAATCTAGACCATATCTCGATTTCAAATCAACAAACTCAATTTAAATCTTTCCATTCAAATTCCCATTAAACCATTTTAATTTATATCGATTTCAAGTCCATGTTTGAACTATAAATTTAAACCACTTCAAATTCAATAGATTTCAAAATTTAAATATTCAACCTTTACAATAACTCAATTTTGATAATTTCATTTATATTTCAAAATTCAACTTTAAAATTTCAATTTAAATTCTTTAAATAATTCATTTAAATCAATTTCAATTTCAACATTTAAAGCTTGGATTTTGGAAAGTAATCCAGTTTATATAAATCAAATTTTATTTCAAAATATCATTTAACTGGATTCAAAATTTAAGGATTTAAAATCATTTAATTTAACCAATCTAGTGTCCGTATATAATTTTCTACCCTATGGTCAAGTGATACGGATATCTATCATTTCAACCCACAATAAATTTAAATTTACGAATATATCGTTTCAACCCGCAATCCCGAGTTAAAATTCGAAATCCATAAAATCGCTCAAGTCTATCATTTCAACCCACAACGATTTTTCCCTAATCTGTAAGTCCATTCGGGTATGTATCATTTCAACCCATAGTGATTTTCCTAACAATAACTAGGGAACTTGCAATGTGATAACAATATATAAATATAACATCCAGTCATCCAATATCAACAATTAAACATCCATCACAATCATCATTCAATTCAACCAATAAATCACAACAAATAAACTAGTTATTATTATCAGGTATTCAATTAACAATTTAAATTCAATATTAAATTAAATGGCAATTATATTCAATAAAATTCAGATTTGACTGGAATGGTGATTTAAACATACCAAACAACAGCTAATAACCTTCTAATCACATCACAGATTTAATTTAACTAACATAAGACAATTTAGTAGTTGTGAGTGGGTTAAAACGCTCACCTTCGATTTCAAATCGATTTAAAATCCAAACGAAGGCCCAAATTTCAACAGTCTCAAAATCCAACCGTACTAGTTCCATAATTATGTGTATCGTTTCTACATTGCTGTTCTGTGACTTGTAATTGATATAGTTATTATGTTTTGTTTCTGAATCAATCCTGTAGCCACCATAGTAGTGTATTAGATAGGAATTAAGTATGTCAAATACTTGTGATGGAAAAATAAAGAGTACAAATATCGACATACTTAGCTCTTATCTAATGCAAGACTATGATGGTCTCCCTTAACCAGCCCTATTCTCCGCATTAGCAGACAAAATTACTAAGTAATTCTCTTTGTTAGTGTGGGTCTCGGGGTGGGGCGTCACAGCTTGGTATCAAAGAGAAATTTGGTATCAAATGGCCAATAATGTAAAAAGGCGATACACTTGGAAAATCACAAAGGAATCAATGAAATCATCTCAAAGATATAGCACGTGCTTATGGCCGAAGCCTTCCAAGTACTGTTCTCCCAAATTAAGGCACCACGTCTCTTAGAAAAATGTCCCGAAGGACAAATAAATACGTCTCTTAGACAAACATCCCAAAGGACAACATCCCGAAGGACAAATATGTCGCAATGATAAACGTCTCTTTGACAAACATCCCGAAGGACAAATGACCTGAAGGTCTAGTACTGGCAAATACGTCTCTTAGGCAAATGTGTCATAGACTCTCGGATAGGAACCCGAACTGTGTTAACGTGTGTCCCATACCACACGTTCGCACTAACGGTTTATTAACCGCTAGTAAATTTCACACTCAAAGCAGTAAAAAGTTTACCTCATCTCATTGGTGAACTCGACCCGAAGGTCAAAACGATCAAACGGACAAGTCAGGAATTAACCGATAAGATAAATGAACATGTCCCATACCACATGTTTTACCAAACCGTTTAATTCTCCTTCTCATTCACTCGAATAGTGCAAAAATATGTATTTTATATATAAAATAATTTTCTTGAGAAAACAAGCTTTTAAAACCATTTTTCGAAATCAATTTTGAAAACAATATTTGAAAAGTTCCTTTATTATAGAGAATGAATATATTTTATAGCTTAAAATAATTTAAAATATATAATAATTATTTTTAATGCTAATTTATTTAAAAAATATTTCAAAATCGTTTGGAAAAATCTATGCTCAAAATCAAAGAAATCACTCAAAACCATCATTCATATTCAATTCAAATTCAATTCAAATTTGAATTTCAAATTCATAAAAACTGGGTATCCTTTTGATAGGCATCATAGACCTTAAAACAATTCAAAAATATCACAAAAACATGAAGTAAAAGTCAAAAGCCGGACGGACAAAGAACATAAAAATGCATAGGCAAAATAATACCCAGGTCTGAAATCTTCTCTGGGTTCAACTTTCAAACATGAAACAGGCAGCCAAACTACCTCTGATTGAACTAAAAATTGGTGTGCACATAATAGAAAACTTCAGCTTTTAAACAAAAAGAATCAATGAATTCCAACTGGAAAAGAAAACGTTATGCTGTCTCAAACATGTACTCAGGCTATGTTTGCAACAGTTCAAAAACAAGTGCCCAGGTCTGAAAACCATCTTGGGTTCAACTTACAGGCCTGAAACAGAGGAAGAAACGACCTTATATTGAGCTGAAAATTGGTAAAAACATACTAGAAAACTTAATTTTTCAAACAAAAAAAGAATCAATTTATTCCGATTGGAAATTAAAAGGTTACACTGTCTCAAACATGGACTCAGGCCATGTTTGCAACAGTTCAAAAAAACAATGTACATGCCTGAAAACCATCTCTGGTTCAACTTTCAGGCATGAAACAGAGGACCAAATGACTTCAGATTGAGCTAAAAATTGGTACGCGTATAGTAGGAAACTTTATCTTTCAAAAAAAAGAATCGATGAATTTCAGTAAGAAATGAATGAGTTATGTTGTCTCAAACATGCACTCGGGCCATGTCTACAGTAACTCAGAAACAAAATATGCCCAGGCAAAAATCTGGGTTTTTGTTGATTTTGCAGCAAAGTTATGAACACTCAAATTAAAATATTTTTCAAAAAAATTTTGCAGAGACAAAGTTCAACATATAAACTACTATTTGGAAGAAATCCGGCAGCATTTCGTTGCCGAAATCAAAAGTTATAAGCATGCAAAGAAGCAATATGGAACAGATTTTCACAGAGGAACAAAACTACAAAAAATCAACTACAGACAGAAACTTTTGTACAAATTCAAGCCATTTGCACTTTTTGTTTTGCTAGATTTGTGAGCTTATCAACTCACCTTGCTCAAGAAGATCAAACACCAGATTTGCAGCTAAAAGGTTGAAGCTTTGAGATGGTTTAGGCCTCTAGAACCTGTTGAAACTACAAACAGAGACATGCAAACAAAAAGTGAAAATTAACAGACAATCTCCTCTAAAACAAGATTGGATGAAAGTATTTAGGTTTTGGAGTATGATTACCTGTGAATTTTACTTTAAATTGATAAAAATCTCAACTTGAAATGAAGAAATTTGAGTTTTAAAAGCCATAGATTGTAGAAAATGAAGTTGGGTTCTTTTTTTTTCTTCTGTTCACTGACTAGAGGAAGGAGATGAGAATGATTTCCTGTATGTACAGGAGATGTTTTTCTCATTTACTTATCTCTTAGATTAGGCTAATGGGCTTTTAGGACCCAAATAAGTAGAAAGATTAAATGGCCTAAGGTATAAAATCAAAACTTAAATCAAATGCACATATATTACACTATATAATAAAACAAAGTCATTTTCTTTCCAATTTTCAACCAAACAAAATATGTAAATTTACATACACATGAAATAAATTATTTTACACTATATGAAAAGATAAATTTTTATTTTTAAAACATTATTATTATTAAAATCCTTTATTTTTCAAAAATACACTATTTACTCAAATAAATGAATAAAACTCTATTTTTTAACTTCTAAAATTTCACAAAAATACTTTTCTCACTTAGAAAAATATTTTAAACCATTTCAAAACTTAATTTATAGCCAAAATGTATTTTAGACAAATTCTACCTTTTTATTTACATAACACACTTTAAAAATCAATTACTACTTTTAAAAATTATTAAAAGGAGAAATTGGCAATAATTAATGAAATTATTGCATTATCACCAAACAAAAATCATCTTCCACTTATTATTAACTCAAACCGCTATAATAAAGTTCCAAAACGTTATTTTCTCTTTTTATTCCCAAAATTCATTGTTTATTCCAAATAAAAAAATTTAAATTCTCAAAATTATTATTAATTATCAATATTAAATTATAACTACCATTATAATTTAATACTTATAGGTAATCACTAAAACCAGGGTTGTTACAGACTCCCCCCTTATAAAAATTACGTCTCCGCAATTTTCTAGAAAAGAGCTGTATTCAACATAATTATTCATCAAGCAACGGAAGATAGATAAGCTCGAGTTTAAAATTTCTCACCTTCAACACAAGATGATAGAAAACCTAGATAAGATTTCTCGATTAATCCTATTGTAACGACCCGTAAATTTTAATAGTTTTAATAATATATTTAATTTAAATTTAGTGAATTTTAAACAATAAAATTTGAAATTAAAAATTTATTATTTGGAATACGTCTATTTTAATATAGCAAATGGTAAATTTTCATCAGAAAATATGAAAGTAAATTTTATTGTGTAATTCTATTCCAATTTCAATCAGTTATAAATTGATGGTAACAAAATATTTTCCAAACCTGAATATTTTTACATAGAAAATTTGTAAATCATCTTCTGAGCAAAACATCATATTTCGTTTCATCAAATTTGGACTGTTATTGCTCCGTCGATCTTATTTTCGACGAAATAGCAGCATTTTGGGTACCGATATCGATTTTTGATCGGATGACCGTACCACTGATATCTGTATACCACTTTGATCGTCTCGTCGTGCTGATCTCAACGTTGTATTCATTTGTGTATTTCGGAAATCCGGTACGTGATGAAATCAGTGGAACCGTTATCCGTACCAGTACACGTTTTAACCTTTGGTCTTCTTGTATCGTTGGATCAAACGGCCACTTACTTTTAGCAATTCCTGAAATCACGCATGACTTTTCCTTCCATTCCCTTCTGTCATTCGCGTGACTTTTGATATTAGTTACGTTATTTATTTTAATCTATAATTATAAACTTACTCTGTTGATTTTTTCTTCTCTTTCAAAATCTACATATTCTTTTTCTACTCAGATCCAAGCCCTCTTCCCATCGTTCCTCCCAAAGCCTTTCCCTACAAATCAAACCCGCCTCTTCTCCTTTTCCTCAAATCAACGTACTGACCCTCACCTATTCTTCCGCCTTTCCGTTCGCCTCCCTTCCTCTTCCACGCCAAAGCACGCAAGCAATACCGTGCCCCTCCGAGCTCCCCGCCACCTCTGACTTCGGCCTTTCTCCTTCTCTTTTGGGTTAGTATATATATATATATATATCTAATATATAAGTATAATGTCTGTGTAAATTATTTATATATATTAAGTATTAGATTCATGGTTGTGGTGTATATATGTTTAGCTAAGAGTTTGTAACTAGTTAGTTCATATACCAGTTTACATATATATATGAATTAATGTATATTTTATTGCATAAGTTTGCATGCATATTAGGCAACACCCTTCTCTTTGGAAAAGATGATATAGATTTCGTATTTTTTAAGTATTGGTTTTCATCTAGAAAGTACAAAATTATATGTTTACAGTTTTGGTATAAAGGTAAGTCTCTATATATATATTTTAGTGTTTACAGCCGCATAGATATATATATTATACAGTTATTTTTATGTTTAATATATATAGTAATTTACGTTATATTTATGCTATATAATAGAAATTGTTATAAAACATATTTGGTTATAATATGTTATGTTTATATCGCAGTTTTATATGATATATATGCCTATTCATATTTGCGTTTATGCTATTGTATATATAAGTTTATATAATGATGTTGTTTGATTTATAAAGAGTCATATAGGTTTGTACATTTTATTTTGTGTACTTATTATATGTTAGTTTTCTAATGTGTGAATGTTTCATTTCGGGTTTATATGATTTCAGATTTTTTTATATATAGTTTTAATATAGAAGCCGCTGTTCAGAGATATTGGCTTATATTATAATACGTTTAAAACTTAGTTGTGGATCTGTATATATATGCCAGTTAGGATATTGTCGGTTATATATATATATATATATATATTTGCGGCTGTTATCTATAAACGTAAGTTTATATATCTGCGTGTATAAGGTAGTGTAAGTATTAGTTTAGAATCTGTTGTATATGAATATACATAGGTATATGAGTATAGAATATATAAAGTTTATTAAGTTATTGTATGTACGAACTTACACATATAGTGTTGAATATAAATTTGAAAATAAATACATGTTTTAAATTGATTTCAGAAAAATAATATATATATATATATTTAGTTCAATTTTTATCAACTGATTCTAATCGTTCTCATTGATTTCCCATTATCAGCTTTGTCCGTCGCGCCTTTTTTCTTCTTCGAATCGTATCCTTCTAGCATGGAATTCGCAACCCATTCTTTGTCAAATCACTCTAGCTCCAAAAGGTGAGCAATCACTCACGATTAACATTCTTATATTTATTAAATTTGATTTTAATTGAAACGACAATTGAAATATGCTTCTGTAGTTATTTAATGTGTTATATATGCTACTATCTGTAACTGTTCACCTGAGGGATATGACACCATATCCTGATGTTTATATTATAGTGTTATTTATGATATATGCCTGTTATTGTATTTTATATTATCTGTTATCACTCTGCAAGTTCCCTATTAGTATAGAATTCACTATGGGTTGAAATGATACATACCCGAACGGACTTTAGAATAGGAGAAAATCGTTATGGGTTGAAATGATAAACGAAAGCGATTTTTATTTGAATTGAAATTAGGATTACGGGTTGAAATGATATCTACCCGTATATATTTAGACTACGGATTGAAATGATAAATATTTATATCACTTAACCATATGATCGATATATATAAAGACACCGTTGGTCCATATATATAAATATTTTGAAAATAAATTCTATGGATTTAGGAAGAAATATATGGTTTTTAATAAATGTTGATTCTTAAAATATTATATAAATGGTAATGATATATATAGATTTAATAATAATATTTAATTTAGTTAAGATTGGTTTAATACATATAATATGGTTAAGTATTTAAATTTATATTTTAAAATAGATATTGGTAATAATTTGAATAAGTTAAGGTTGGGAAGATAATTTTATTTAATTAAATCGATTTGAAACTTATTGAAATTGAGATTTAAGATATGATTTATAACTTGGGTTTGATTTAAGAAATTTAATGAATATTTTTTGTTTAAATAAATTTAAGGAAATATTTAGTAAAAATGTAATTTAAGGCTAGTTAAATGATATTGAATTTATTAAGTGAATATTCCCTGATTAAATAATAATGAAGTTAAATCAAGAGCTATATGAAACTGTTAAATTTAACTTCGAAAATGTTGAATATTAAAGCTTTGAAATATATTGAAAATTTAAATGGTATATTTAGAACTGAATTTAATTGATGAATTGAGCTTTGAATAAATTTGAATTTGGAATTTGAAGTTGATGTGAATCGGTTTGCGAGACTTGAGGAAATTATAGATACTTTACTTTATAAATTAATTAATATATATACTATCTTGGAAAATAGTTATATTTGAAATGGAATGATATTTGGGTTTTGAAGTATAAATTAAATTGAAATGACCACGGTGTTATAATGTATATTTCCACCTTGTAGATAGTTCCGCAGATCCTTAGAGGATGGTTATCCCAAACATCCTTTAAGTTACTTGTATTTCAGTTGATATTTCACTTGAGTTGGATTTATTGATAAAGAATGTTAATCCTGACTCGAGTGTTTTGTTTTTGCTTTACGCTCGGGTCAGACCGAGTGATACAGCATCTGAGACTCACCTTTGGAGTTTGGAGCTTCGTTTGGAGATCCAACTATCGACTCAGCTTCCAGCTTTTCTAGTTGATCTGTTCAGAGAGGTCATCTGTTGTACTGGAGACTTCACTGCATTTGAGATATTCTGTTATATTTTATTTCTAACTCTGATGTTTATATAGTAGCTTCATGAACTACTATTTATTTATTTATTCCGCTGCGTATTATTGTATTACTCTGTGTCTGTGATTCTGTGATTGATTTATTTACTGTATATGCTGAGTTTGCCAAATTTAAATTAACAATCTATTATTTTGAATTATTCAAGTCCGATATGTATGGATTTATTGTCGATTTGACTGGTCCAAAATAGTGGGTCGATACAGTTGGTATCAGAGCTTTGGCTCTAGGCAAAACTTAACATATACAGTAAATTTATTTACAGAATCATTTTCGTTCGAGTTTGAATCTCTTCCTTTTGACTCGATTTCCTTTAAACTTTGAAACGTTCCTTGCGGTTCTAAAATTCATTCTTGTCTCTCCCTATTTGTATTCTTTTGATTCTGGAGTATCCCATAACTCCACTTCGAATGATCTCTATAAGAATAGGATCCCACAAATCTTGGAATGATTTGTGAAGGGGTGAAACTATTTCACAATTGGCATTGATTCACCGGAGATTTCTATATCTTTGGTTTAGATGCCGCTATGTGACGCCCCACCTCTATACCCACGCTAGCCAAGAACACTACGGTGTAGTGCTGTCAACTAGCACGGAGAATAAGGCTGTTGAGGAGCGACCATCCATGTAATTGCTTTGTGCGAGCGCCAATATGTCAGATAATAAAAGATGCATTTCATTTTTAGAGGAAATCCGACATACCGATTCTCACTCATAGCTACTACACAGTGGCTATAATAGTTTAGGACAATAGATATAAAAATAACACAGATAACATAAATGCGGAATACAGATGGAACGAAAAGTCTCATATATACAATAACTGATATCAGTTACAATACATTTGACACAATACCAATGATACAACTACAATTGTCGACTCAAGAAGTTATATATACAAGTACATTATCGACTAATATACATGAATACATTATCATCTTAAAACAGACACACTGACTACTACAACAAGACGAAGACCACTTCAAATGATATAAAAAGTCTTCATAGCTCTAGCAGCAACCCAAAGCTAAAAATCTACAACCTGTAAATACTCGGTCTGACCCGAGTATTACATTCAAAAGAAAATAATACCCGGATCAGTCTAATTCAAACCAGTTTATTAGTGCATATAGGCAGTAATAATTTAAATAGACGACAGTCACAATAATTCCCGTCTATCCGATTCTTTAAACAAAGAAACCGGATAACGGTCAATATAACGCTTAACAGTGTTTAACAAAAATCAGCAGATTTAAATCATCAACAGAGATAAATAAACAATTTATCAAATCGACTAAATCAATTTAAAGCAATTGATTCTGTGTGGCTGCAGTGCACGCACGCGTGCACTGCCTCGCCACTATCGCAAGAGATACGCAAAGGCTCAGTGAAAGTCACAAATGATCACCAGGTCAAACCCCGAAATCGGGTTCAACTCAAGTGATTCAAAAAGCAAATCTCAACAGGGGGAAAAACTGCAAAACACGAACAACAGCAGATGTAACAACCCGCATATTTATCGATTTTATATTTAAATATTTTATTGTTAGTCGGATGTTAGACCGAAAAGCTACTTTTTGCATACGGTCAAATTGGGACTCGAGACCACCCCCATTGAGTTCAAAATGACGTTTGCGATCTTTTTGAGTGTAAACTTCGATATGTTTGGAGATAGTGAAATTTTCGTCACTTTTTGTGTTGAGCTTTTGGTTTGGGCTGCACCTCTTCTACCTCAGCCCAACCCCTTCCTTCTCTTCATCACTTCATCAACTTTGAAGCTTTAGCAACAATGGTGGAGGGAGTAGGAAATTAAAATTCCAAGCTCAAATTCTTTAGCAAATTCAACATCTAACTCCAAATTCAAAGTGAAGACATTGATTCAAGCTTGTGGTTGATCTTTGCTTTGCCCCGAGCTTCATCTTCATCAAATTCCGTGAAAAGGTGAGATTTTTGATCTCACATCTTGCCTATATCTATCTTGGACTGTTGGGAATGATCCCCTATTGTATTTGCATCAACACTTGCATTTGGTTTGGATTGGATTGGCGAAAAACTTCAATTTTCAGCGTTTTGGTGATTTTTCTGGCCTTAAGTCGTTCTGGCCTTCGCTGAGTCGTCCACGAGTTAAGCCTAAGTCGTGAGTCGTTCACGAGTTAAGGGCTTAAGTCGCGCGCGTGCATTTCTGTTCGCCTGGCCTGAGTCGTTCGCGAGTTAACTCCTTGAGTCGTTCGCGAGTTAACTCCTTGAGTCGTTCACGAGTTAAAGGCCTGAGTCGTTCTGGGTGTTCTGCCTTCGCTAGGTCTTTCGCGAGTTAAGTGATAAGTCGTAGCTCGTATTTGAGCTTAAGTCGTAGCTCGTATGGCTCTTAAGTCCTAGGTCGTTGGCTTTTAAACTGTTAAGTCGTATGATCTTAAGTCCTAGGTCGTTGGCTTTTAAACTGTTAAGTCGTATGACCTTAAGTCGTAGGTCGTCCCCGACCTAACTCCACTAGGTCGTTCCAGCCTTAGCTCGTAGGTCGAATAGAGGCTTAAGTCGTAAGTCGTTCGCGAGTTAGTACTTGGTCGTTTGACCTGTTTTTCCCTTAGGTCGTTCGACCTGTTCTTCTGCTAGGTCGCGTGGCATTCTCCACCTAGGTCGTATGACCTTATCCCTTAAGTCGTAAGTCGCTTGCCTCCCTTAAGTCGTAAGTCGTTCGCGAGTTAGTACTTGGTCGTTTGACCTGTTTTTCCCCTAGGTCGTTCGCGAGTTAGTACTTAGTCATTTTACCTGTTCTTCAGCTAGGTTGCACGGCAGTCTTCCCTTAGGTCGTATGACCTACTTTTCCTTAGGACGCTTGACCAGCCTGCCTTCTCTAAGTCATACCATGACGGGGCGCTGCCCCGCACCCCGCCGTGGGCGCTGCCAGAATTTCTCTGCGTAGTTAGTCCAAAGAAGTCGAACCCCGTATTACTCTGCGTAGGCAATCTTATCTGACAAAGCATTTATCAGAATTTCTACTTTGATGGTTTTGGGATTGACTTCTTTGGACTTTACTCACGTCTTCGAACGTGAATTGCTTTGTTCTACAATCGTTTTATGACTTGTCACTTTAAAGATATATGAAGGTTTCAATACTAATAGTAAATATCAAAACTCTTTCATCAAAGCGATTTCAACACTATTTTAAATATCAAAAGTTCGTTTTCTCAAACCGATTTTCAATCTACTAGTATATACAAGCCTTTACTTCACTCGAACGAGAAATCGACTTAAACGACTTAGTAAAACGGGTGGTATGAAACGCTTGCGTTCACTTCGTCGGTTAGCTCTTGGACTTGTTCGATTGAACCCTTTTTGTGACAATTTCCTAGTGAAGATTTACAGCTTGTTCGTAAATATTTAAGTTAAGCAAGTGGTTATGGGACATGAAGCTAAACTCATATATTTACTAGCTTGGTGTGATTGACACTTCTCGCTGATCATGATGATCATTTTATGATTTAGACTAGCAATTGTGCGATGTCTCTTTGTCCATATGAAGGACTGTACTTCATTTTACTGAGCTTCGTCTCATTTCTTTGTGGGCTGGCAACCCAAGTACTTTTAATGTGTTTCGATTCATCTGATGTACCGTTTGTACTACATCGATGTCTCTGTCTTTCTGATTCATTGGACGTACCGTTTGCACTGCGTCAATGTTCGATTCATCTGATGTACCGTTTGTACTACATCGATGTCTCTGTCTTTCCGATTCATTGGACGTACCGTTTGCACTGCGTCAATGTTTGATTCATCTGATGTACCGTTTGTACTACATCGATGTCTTAGCTTTCTGATTCATTGGACGTACCGTTTGCACTGCGTCAATGTTCGATTCATCTGATGTACCGTTTGTACTACATCGATGTCTCTGTCTTTCCGATTCATTGGACGTACCGTTTGCACTGCGTCAATGTTCGATTCATCTGATGTACCGTTTGTACTACATCGATGTCTCTGTCTTTCCGATTCATTGGACGTACCGTTTGCACTGCGTCAATGTTTGATTCATCTGATGTACCGTTTGTACTACATCGATGTCTTGGCTTTCTGGTTCATTGGACGTACCGTTTGCACTGCGTCAATGTACCGGCTTTCATGCTCCTGTTTGGGATTGGCCATCCTTTTCTTGTGATTTCTGGATTTCTAATGATTGATTTCTGGAATTTTATGTTTCACCAGCTTTTACCATTGACA
Organism: Allium fistulosum; assembly: GCA_030737815.1. Taxonomy (NCBI): domain Eukaryota; kingdom Viridiplantae; phylum Streptophyta; class Magnoliopsida; order Asparagales; family Amaryllidaceae; genus Allium; species Allium fistulosum. Next base: position 628,731,101 of record CM060903.1, on the reverse strand, counting down.
TTGATGAGTATGTCATTTTATTGTGGCTTGGTGAATTAAATTAAGAATATGACATTCTTTTCTCTGTTTTGAGATTATTGAGATATTGTATGACTTTTTTGGGATTTCTAATGTATACTTTTCATAGTATGACACCTTTTTGTTATCATACGTTCTATTATCATATCTCATATTCTATCTCATTTTATCTGATAATTATAGCTAGACTGATCCGTTTATTATTTTCTTCTTAAATAATACTCGGGTCAGACTGAGTTTTTACAGGTGCTTCTTCATGACTTCTTATCTGGAGCCATCTTCTGACTTTTGGCTAACTACTCTAGTTTAGTAGGTTTTTGTTGTATGAATTTGGGATGAGACTCCTTGATGTATACGTATTCTATTGTCTTGCACTTGTATCTACTCTTTTGTGTTATTGTGGATCTTATTTGACCACTACTCTGATGAACACTTTTAGGTGTTATATTCATATCTTATTCCGCCTTTGTGATATGAATTGTCTGTGACTGATTTGTTCTACGTTTATTTCTATATTTGTTTCCGAAGATCATTTATAGCCACCGTGTGATAGCTTTGTGTTTGTTTCGGTATGTCGGATTCCCTCCTTAAAAGATATGCATTCTATTCTATCTGACATATCGGTGCTCGCGCAAAGAAGTTACATAGATGGTCGCTCCTCAACAGCCTTATCCTCCGTGCTAATTGACAGCACTACACCGTAGTGTTCTTGGTTAGCGTGGGTATAAAGGTGGGGCGTTACAGCAGACGTAAGCGAATACGAAGCAACCACCACGATGAAGCTACAGTAGCAAACAGTTGCAAAGACAAGGGCAGAATGCAACTACAAAGAAGACAGTGGCAACAGGTAGAAGATGATGCAGTGAAGTGTAATATCCCGGAAATTTTAACAATATCAATTTAATAATCTGTTAAATAATTAAATTGATATTGATGATCTTTGATAATAAGATTTGAATTTAATTTAATAATCTGATTAAATTAGTATTAATTGGTGATTTTATCTTTTAAAAGTTAATAAGATATTTTCTATTTGAATATATATATTTATTTATATATATTGTAAATAGAAGCTTTGGGTAAATTGGGAATTTAGATTTAATTTAATATGACTTTTCAAAGTTATTTAAATTAGTAAATTTATAGTTTTAAAATACTTTAATTGCTTAAGATATTTTTACTTAAGTTTAAAATTATATAAGAGTTAACAAAAAGGCTTGTTTTGTTTCTTTTTAAAATATCACTTGATAATATAATCTCTTATATAAATTATTTAAATATCAAATATGTTAATTTCAGATAATAAGTATAATGTATTATTTTTATTAATATGAATGGATTTTAAAGAATATGAAATTGTTATTTAATTGAATAAATAGTTATATATGTATATATATATAACTTGACTTTTTAAATTGAATCTTAGGATATAATTTAATTGAATTTGAATTTAAGCTTTGAAATTCAAGAGAACAAATATTTAAATTGTTTGGATATTATAATATTTGTATAACTTTTAATTATAAATATAATTGGTTTTGTTTCTTTAAAATGATTTATATATATAGATAAGTGTTTAATAAATAAGAAAAAGGCTTTTTTATTACTTTAAAATAAATAGAAATAAGATAAATACTTAAAAGACATGTGTCTTTATCTAATGACTTGTTTTAACATGTGTAATGTAAGTAATCAATGTTTATGACAAGTGTCTTATTTATTTTTCATTTTCTTTTATTTTTATAAAATCATAAATTCACTTACATATATACATATGCATTCCCTTATTTCATTCTTTCTATTTTTCTTCTCAAAACAAGATAAACTCAGATTTTTCTCTAAATACAAATCTGAAAATCAGATCAGTAACCAAAACTCAAACAAATTCTCTAAATTAAAATCTGAAATCAAAGCCTGCTGAAATTCTTTCATCTCTGGAATCATGTTCAAAGCAAAAAGGAGATGCTCTGCATCATCTTCAAAAATCAGTCTCCATTCATTTCTTCAACCTGGAAAACAAGCATGCATTTAGATTAAAGCAATTTAAGCTTCAACAACTCAAGTTCTTAAATCAAGTGAGGCATGCAAGTTTAAAGATTCAAAGAGGCATTCCAGTCTTAAGTCAAAAACAGTTTCAAGATTTTCAAATTATAAGGCTCTGTTTCATTTTATTTCAGGTGAGTAACTTTTTAAAAATTTAAAATACAATTGGGTTGAATGCTAGTATGGTTGAGTATAAGTGTATACTGCATAAGTGAATGTTGATATTTTATGCATGCTGTTTAAGTGCTCTGTTCAACATTTGTTTTAGGGGAGTAGCATCTATTCTAAAATGCTTAAGTATAAATGTGGTTACCTGTAAATCTCTGAAGTGAGAATGTTAGTATACATATATGAAATTTCTGTAAATATTTGGATGTTAGATGAGTGCATGTTGTGAAATACCTGTAACATTTTTCCAGTTTCAAAACCAAGTTCTGTTTCAAAGAATCCATTATCTCTTTAAATAAATTCTGTTAACTCTTAGAATTCAAATAAAATTTGTTTGTTTAAGCATAGATTAAACTTTAAAATTTTATGAAAGCTAAACAAATTAAATCTGCTCTGGAAAAATAACAAGAACAGTACAAGCTTAAGTTTTGGCAAAACTCAAAATTCATAATTACTTAGTTCAGGTATATAAACTCAAACCCTAAACAAAAACATGATTTTTAAAACTAAAATCATAATTTTTAGAGTTGAATCGAACGAGCAGTTCGAGTTTGTTCAGGATTTGTATTTTGGGGCTTTCCTGGTGATCTGTTTGATCGTAGAGGCTGGGACCTTCAGTGTTGATGGAGGAAGGATCGAAGATCAGAGGAAAATTATCCGGAAGGTGTTCTAAACATTTTGGAGGCGGCGGTGATCAGAATTGGGTTTTAGCCCTAATTTTTGTAGTAATCGGAAATTGGTCTTCCCCGACGTCTCTGGTCGATCGAGTTCAATAGAACTCTGGGAAATTGAAGTTATGACATGGACGAACTCGTCGCCGAAGTCGCTAGCATTCTGGTGATCGTGATTTCGAAAACAAGGGATTGTTGCCAGGTTTTGGAGGAAGTATGTATTCCAGTTGGGGCTCGAAATACTCGATCTCGATTTCGAGTATAGATAGAAGAGGTGATGGTCGTAATCGAGTTTGTGGTCGATCGCCGATGTGTTGGGGTCGTCATCGATGATCGGAGCTCTGGCAATGGGGTGTGCACGTGCACGCGATCGAATATCTGGGTGAAGTTGGTTTTAACAGAGAAGTATGGCTCGAGTTTTTCTTGAATTTTGATCGAGTGATGCTCGAAGATTTTGGAGAGGTGACTCGAAGTAATCTATGGTGTTCTCGAGTACTATTAGTGTTTCCAGGCTTTTACAAAAACCTGTTTGCTTAAATTTTGAAATTGAATGTAAATTTGTAGAGCAATATTTAAACAGAAAATTTACATCAAAGTTTTAATATAGATTCCGGTTAGTTTAAATTTTAGATTGAATATAAATAAGTTTAAATCATTAAATCTTTAAGGTAATTAAAATGGTTTAATTAATTTAATTAATTAATGATTTGATTAATAAATTTATAATCAAGAATTTAAAATACTTTGTAAATGATAACTTGATTATCAATAAGAACAAAGTTTTATTTTTAAGTAAATTAGAGTTTTGTGTTCATTAAATTTATAAGGAAATTTAATGGATAATTAATTTAATTGATTAATTAATCATTTGGATTAATTAAATAGGTAATTAATGGTTTAAACTAATTAATTAGTGATTAAGATTAATTAATTTGTAATTAAGGATTTTATAATTAGAATATTAATTAATGATTAAGAATTAATTAATAAAGTAATTAAATATTAATTAAGTTATGGTTAACACTTAATTAATTAAATAATTAGAGATTAATTATTTGGTTATTAAGATTTATTAATTTGAAATTAATAATGGTTAATCTAAGTTAATTACTTAAGAAAAGTAATTAAATAATTGTTAATGAAGGTCATTAATTTGAGATTATTTAATAATTAATTAATGTGATTAATTTTGATAATTAATTTGATTAATTAATTAAGGATAATCATTTATGAAATTGTTTAAATATAATTACTAAATGGAAGTAATTAAGAAATTAATTACTTATTGTAATTAATTAAGTTAATTTGATTTAGTTTAAGTAAATTAATTAAGTTTAATTAATTTAGAATAATCAATGGATGATTTGATAAATAATTACTTAAATGTAATTAATAAGGTATATTATTTAGGGAAGTAAATAATAGATAATTACTGGAAGTAATTAGTTGAAATGTGATGTATTAATGGAAGTAATTGGAGTTAATTACTTTGAATAATTAATCAAGGGATTAATTAATAAATTAATTAAGGAGTAATTAATTTAGTTAATGAAAGTAATTAAGAGTAGTTAATTACTAAAGGAGATTAATCAAGAGTGATTAATAAATGTGTTTTAATTAAAGTTTAATTACTTAATGTAATTAATTTAATTTAAGTAATTAATAATTAATTTGTAATTAAGGATCATTAATTAATATAATTAATGATGTAATTAAGATTGATTAATTAAGTATAATTAATAAATGAAGTGATTAATTAATGTAATTAATTAAGGTTTAATATAATTAATTATAGTGATTAATTTAATTAATTATAGTTAATTAATTAATGAAGTAATTAAAGGTTAATTACTATAAGTGGTTAAGGTTAATTAATTTGAGTAATTAATCAAAGATGATTAATTGAAAAAGGTAATTAAAAGATAATTAATCAAAGATGATTAATTGAAAAAGGGTATTTAGAGGATAATTAATTAATTTGTAATTAATTAATGTTTAAGTAAGAAGGATTTATAAAATAAAAGTAATTAATTTAATTAACTTTAAATTAATTAGAGATGATATAGATCATTACTTATGGATGGATGATAATACTGAATGCTTTGCATTTGATTGATATCTCTGATGAGATATATGCTATGTGATATGGATGTTTAGTTGAATTGTGATAATATGGATTATCTGATGATATTGATAATGTTGATTATCTATTGTGAATTATCTTTCTAAGTGTATAAAGATAATTGAATTAAATTGTTTTAACCTTTAAAACAACTTGGCCTTAAAAGATACGTTTTGGATTTCGATGAGACCGGGATCGGGTTTCCGTATACCGGATTTCCAGGTCTGGAGACCCGAATACCACATCGATCCAAATTAACGATAGGTCGTGAATCAAGTGAAGATGAAGATTCAGAGTGCAAGGGTTATTGTCGTTAACTCTGAGGGTGATTCCAAAACGAGTGTAACGAGATAATGCCTTCGGTTTCGTTCGAACCCGGAACGAACTTGTATGGACTGAATGCTTTCAGAACATCGTCAGGTGGACGATGAGCATTCTAAGTGATGTGTTCTTTTCTAAGGTAATCGTGACCTCAAGCCTCACAAACCGGGAATGGCTAAAACAGGGGAGGTGCAGCAAGGTTAGTGGGTAGCACCCAAGTAGGACAAGATTACCTCTGTCTAGATGTCCCTTTCTATTTTCGACTTAGTGTGTGCGGTTGAATCATGACAACCGTGAGGTATCTTGTGCGGGAATTATCCAGTAAGGGATGTTCCGGCCTTGTGTTGTAGGGGATTGGGAGTGATCCTCGGTACGGTGATCTAGGCCACGTACTGTGACGGGCGGTACCCCGGTAGCCCTGCCATTGATGGAATCCAAACTCCAATAAGTGCTGTACGTTTTAGTTGTGCCCAACTATGTTGGAACGTGAGATGTAAGCATTCCAGCTATTTCATATTTATTTGAAAACCCTAGACCTATTATAATACAATCGAATTTTCTATCAAATGTTTTGGTTAGCGTAAGGTAAAAACTTACCCATATTTATTGGTGGGGAGTCTTACGTGATACTTTTTCTTTCAAAAGGTTTTGAAATTAAACAAGTTTAACCTGTTACTCACACCAGACCCATGTCTGACCCAAGTTGTTTATTTCTGTTTTATAAACTCTTGGGTACTCAAATTTTTACGAGTAGCCAAGGGATTCAGGTTTAGCTTTGACGAGTAATCTGGAGGAGCAATGGAGCAGGAGGCTTCGGCGTTGTAGATATAGATAGTAGTTTTCCGCTGTGTCGATCTTTGTATTGATCTGTATTGTGTTGAGATGTAATAACTAGACAGATGTTTATAACTGTCTAGTATGTGATGTGTAATCTGTGTAACTCTGATAGATGATGTATATAATACTATGTAATATTTATGTGATATATTATATTTCGTTTCGTTTCCGCTGTGAGTATCTGTTGTTGTTTTCTTTTCTCTTCTTCTCTTTTCTATTTCTCACCCCTTTCTTTCTTACTGTCGATGCGATTTTCCGGGAGTGGAAAGTCGGGTCGTCACACGTGGTATCAGAGCTTAGGTTGAGCGAATGCCTAAGCTTTTGGTTAAGTGAATATCAGAGTTATTGGTTGAGTGAATACCTAGCTCTAGAGTGGTGTCTATCGTGAGAGAGCGTATTTGTAATTTTTATATAACTATATATATATATTCTACCTATATTGTTGGGTTACCCGTACAGGTTCTCCAATATAAGATATAAAGGTAGATAGGGTAGTAGTGTATGAAACACGACTACCAATGGTTGGAATTAAGGTTGGAAGTGTATTTATCGAGACTGTAGACCCAATACTGTCTCGAGTAAGTTTTTGCTGTGATGAAGGATTTCATCGAATCTCTGAAGGAAACCTGTTAAGGTTCAGAGTTTATCTGTAAAATTGGATGAGTAGAGTTTGGATCTATCGGTTGAACAGAAGCAAGTGATGGTATCTTGATACCTCAGGTAATAGTAGCTGTGTGATGAGATGCAGTGACGATGGATGTTCCCGAAGATGTTTTCTTTGGAACGAGTTTAAGGAAGTGTGTCTGTTTCAGTGTTGTGGCTGAGTTCAGCATGGTGTTTCTGTTTAGTTTGGAGTTCGAGTTTCTCAAAGATCTTTGGATAGAAAGTCCTTGGCATCAGTATCAGCAGTGCAGCTTGGAGTGTTCTGTGATGGCAGGAAGTTTTTTTTTTTTGCTGAGCAGTTTTTCTGAAGGTGAAGTTCAGAAGCAGCAAAGAGGATCCGTTTCTTAGATGGATTGGATAGTTAAGTATGGGCTGTTCTGATTTGTTAAGAGGAACAGTTTTCTTTGGAAATAGGCTGGGTTGATCGCAAAAGTGACTTGCGATAGTTTGAGGGTTCTCTTGGGTTATCAGAGTTTTTCTGAGTGTCTTCAAAGAAGTCAGGAGTTGTCCGCATCTGAAGGTTGAGTTTTCTTATCGACTGGATTCCAGAAGCGATACCGGTAGTTCAGTCTAGTTGAAGGATGTTTCCTAGAGATGGAGTTGGAGCAGCAACTCAAGTTTTGATGAAGTATCTGAGTTTTATTTATGGATCAGTGAACCTTATTTCTGGAATGAGTTGTCCAGTCTGTGCTTGTGTTCTACCTCAGATCAGAATTGAGCAGCGAAAGCAGTTTGGAGTATATCTCTGGATAAGAGAAGTAAGTTTGGAATCTACTGATGTTGTGAAGTAAAGTTATGTTTGGATCTCTTCTGTGTTCTGATTTGGATAAGTATTGGGTTTTCAGGATTGAATTGTCAGTTTGGACAATTGGAATTCATTGAGTTTTATGTATCTCTGAGAGGTACGTGTAAGATCTATCTCTGGTTTTAGAATCAGCAGTTCTGGAAGGTTTAGTTGTTGAGTCAGACTCGTCTGTAGTCTGATATTCTGTTTAGTTATGTAGATCTAGATGAGTAGGAGATCTATAGCTTAGTAGTTTAGATTGTAGTAGAGCAAGTATCCCGGTATATATATACTTGGGGAAACTCGAGGAATTCTATCTAGAATTTTGTCTGGATAGTTAGATTTGATTGATTGGATGAATTGGTTGCTATGGTTGTTAGCATATGGATGATAGTATGTGCTTGTGTTTTAAAATTTAAAATCTTTAATAAGATTATTAAATTACCTTTGTTTAAATTTCGGGGACGAAATTATTTTAAGGGGGAAGGAATGTAATATCCCGGAAATTTTAACAATATCAATTTAATAATCTGTTAAATAATTAAATTGATATTGATGATCTTTGATAATAAGATTTGAATTTAATTTAATAATCTGATTAAATTAGTATTAATTGGTGATTTTATCTTTTAAAAGTTAATAAGATATTTTCTATTTGAATATATATATTTATTTATATATATTGTAAATAGAAGCTTTGGGTAAATTGGGAATTTAGATTTAATTTAATATGACTTTTCAAAGTTATTTAAATTAGTAAATTTATAGTTTTAAAATACTTTAATTGCTTAAGATATTTTTACTTAAGTTTAAAATTATATAAGAGTTAACAAAAAGGCTTGTTTTGTTTCTTTTTAAAATATCACTTGATAATATAATCTCTTATATAAATTATTTAAATATCAAATATGTTAATTTCAGATAATAAGTATAATGTATTATTTTTATTAATATGAATGGATTTTAAAGAATATGAAATTGTTATTTAATTGAATAAATAGTTATATATGTATATATATATATATATATAACTTGACTTTTTAAATTGAATCTTAGGATATAATTGAATTGAATTTGAATTTAAGCTTTGAAATTCAAGAGAACAAATATTTAAATTGTTTGGATATTATAATATTTGTATAACTTTTAATTATAAATATAATTGGTTTTGTTTCTTTAAAATGATTTATATATATAGATAAGTGTTTAATAAATAAGAAAAAGGCTTTTTTATTACTTTAAAATAAATAGAAATAAGATAAATACTTAAAAGACATGTGTCTTTATCTAATGACTTGTTTTAACATGTGTAATGTAAGTAATCAATGTTTATGACAAGTGTCTTATTTATTTTTCATTTTCTTTTATTTTTATAAAATCATAAATTCACTTACATATATACATATGCATTCCCTTATTTCATTCTTTCTATTTTTCTTCTCAAAACAAGATAAACTCAGATTTTTCTCTAAATACAAATCTGAAAATCAGATCAGTAACCAAAACTCAAACAAATTCTCTAAATTAAAATCTGAAATCAAAGCCTGCTGAAATTCTTTCATCTCTGGAATCATGTTCAAAGCAAAAAGGAGATGCTCTGCATCATCTTCAAAAATCAGTCTCCATTCATTTCTTCAACCTGGAAAACAAGCATGCATTTAGATTAAAGCAATTTAAGCTTCAACAACTCAAGTTCTTAAATCAAGTGAGGCATGCAAGTTTAAAGATTCAAAGAGGCATTCCAGTCTTAAGTCAAAAACAGTTTCAAGATTTTCAAATTATAAGGCTCTGTTTCATTTTATTTCAGGTGAGTAACTTTTTAAAAATTTAAAATACAATTGGGTTGAATGCTAGTATGGTTGAGTATAAGTGTATACTGCATAAGTGAATGTTGATATTTTATGCATGCTGTTTAAGTGCTCTGTTCAACATTTGTTTTAGGGGAGTAGCATCTATTCTAAAATGCTTAAGTATAAATGTGGTTACCTGTAAATCTCTGAAGTGAGAATGTTAGTATACATATATGAAATTTCTGTAAATATTTGGATGTTAGATGAGTGCATGTTGTGAAATACCTGTAACATTTTTCCAGTTTCAAAACCAAGTTCTGTTTCAAAGAATCCATTATCTCTTTAAATAAATTCTGTTAACTCTTAGAATTCAAATAAAATTTGTTTGTTTAAGCATAGATTAAACTTTAAAATTTTATGAAAGCTAAACAAATTAAATCTGCTCTGGAAAAATAACAAGAACAGTACAAGCTTAAGTTTTGGCAAAACTCAAAATTCATAATTACTTAGTTCAGGTATATAAACTCAAACCCTAAACAAAAACATGATTTTTAAAACTAAAATCATAATTTTTAGAGTTGAATCGAACGAGCAGTTCGAGTTTGTTCAGGATTTGTATTTTGGGGCTTTCCTGGTGATCTGTTTGATCGTAGAGGCTGGGACCTTCAGTGTTGATGGAGGAAGGATCGAAGATCAGAGGAAAATTATCCGGAAGGTGTTCTAAACATTTTGGAGGCGGCGGTGATCAGAATTGGGTTTTAGCCCTAATTTTTGTAGTAATCGGAAATTGGTCTTCCCCGACGTCTCTGGTCGATCGAGTTCAATAGAACTCTGGGAAATTGAAGTTATGACATGGACGAACTCGTCGCCGAAGTCGCTAGCATTCTGGTGATCGTGATTTCGAAAACAAGGGATTGTTGCCAGGTTTTGGAGGAAGTATGTATTCCAGTTGGGGCTCGAAATACTCGATCTCGATTTCGAGTATAGATAGAAGAGGTGATGGTCGTAATCGAGTTTGTGGTCGATCGCCGATGTGTTGGGGTCGTCATCGATGATCGGAGCTCTGGCAATGGGGTGTGCACGTGCACGCGATCGAATATCTGGGTGAAGTTGGTTTTAACAGAGAAGTATGGCTCGAGTTTTTCTTGAATTTTGATCGAGTGATGCTCGAAGATTTTGGAGAGGTGACTCGAAGTAATCTATGGTGTTCTCGAGTACTATTAGTGTTTCCAGGCTTTTACAAAAACCTGTTTGCTTAAATTTTGAAATTGAATGTAAATTTGTAGAGCAATATTTAAACAGAAAATTTACATCAAAGTTTTAATATAGATTCCGGTTAGTTTAAATTTTAGATTGAATATAAATAAGTTTAAATCATTAAATCTTTAAGGTAATTAAAATGGTTTAATTAATTTAATTAATTAATGATTTGATTAATAAATTTATAATCAAGAATTTAAAATACTTTGTAAATGATAACTTGATTATCAATAAGAACAAAGTTTTATTTTTAAGTAAATTAGAGTTTTGTGTTCATTAAATTTATAAGGAAATTTAATGGATAATTAATTTAATTGATTAATTAATCATTTGGATTAATTAAATAGGTAATTAATGGTTTAAACTAATTAATTAGTGATTAAGATTAATTAATTTGTAATTAAGGATTTTATAATTAGAATATTAATTAATGATTAAGAATTAATTAATAAAGTAATTAAATATTAATTAAGTTATGGTTAACACTTAATTAATTAAATAATTAGAGATTAATTATTTGGTTATTAAGATTTATTAATTTGAAATTAATAATGGTTAATCTAAGTTAATTACTTAAGAAAAGTAATTAAATAATTGTTAATGAAGGTCATTAATTTGAGATTATTTAATAATTAATTAATGTGATTAATTTTGATAATTAATTTGATTAATTAATTAAGGATAATCATTTATGAAATTGTTTAAATATAATTACTAAATAGAAGTAATTAAGAAATTAATTACTTATTGTAATTAATTAAGTTAATTTGATTTAGTTTAAGTAAATTAATTAAGTTTAATTAATTTAGAATAATCAATGGATGATTTGATAAATAATTACTTAAATGTAATTAATAAGGTATATTATTTAGGGAAGTAAATAATAGATAATTACTGGAAGTAATTAGTTGAAATGTGATGTATTAATGGAAGTAATTGGAGTTAATTACTTTGAATAATTAATCAAGGGATTAATTAATAAATTAATTAAGGAGTAATTAATTTAGTTAATGAAAGTAATTAAGAGTAGTTAATTACTAAAGGAGATTAATCAAGAGTGATTAATAAATGTGTTTTAATTAAAGTTTAATTACTTAATGTAATTAATTTAATTTAAGTAATTAATAATTAATTTGTAATTAAGGATCATTAATTAATATAATTAATGATGTAATTAAGATTGATTAATTAAGTATAATTAATAAATGAAGTGATTAATTAATGTAATTAATTAAGGTTTAATATAATTAATTATAGTGATTAATTTAATTAATTATAGTTAATTAATTAATGAAGTAATTAAAGGTTAATTACTATAAGTGGTTAAGGTTAATTAATTTGAGTAATTAATCAAAGATGATTAATTGAAAAAGGTAATTAAAAGATAATTAATCAAAGATGATTAATTGAAAAAGGGTATTTAGAGGATAATTAATTAATTTGTAATTAATTAATGTTTAAGTAAGAAGGATTTATAAAATAAAAGTAATTAATTTAATTAACTTTAAATTAATTAGAGATGATATAGATCATTACTTATGGATGGATGATAATACTGAATGCTTTGCATTTGATTGATATCTCTGATGAGATATATGCTATGTGATATGGATGTTTAGTTGAATTGTGATAATATGGATTATCTGATGATATTGATAATGTTGATTATCTATTGTGAATTATCTTTCTAAGTGTATAAAGATAATTGAATTAAATTGTTTTAACCTTTAAAACAACTTGGCCTTAAAAGATACGTTTTGGATTTCGATGAGACCGGGATCGGGTTTCCGTATACCGGATTTCCAGGTCTGGAGACCCGAATACCACATCGATCCAAATTAACGATAGGTCGTGAATCAAGTGAAGATGAAGATTCAGAGTGCAAGGGTTATTGTCGTTAACTCTGAGGGTGATTCCAAAACGAGTGTAACGAGATAATGCCTTCGGTTTCGTTCGAACCCGGAACGAACTTGTATGGACTGAATGCTTTCAGAACATCGTCAGGTGGACGATGAGCATTCTAAGTGATGTGTTCTTTTCTAAGGTAATCGTGACCTCAAGCCTCACAAACCGGGAATGGCTAAAACAGGGGAGGTGCAGCAAGGTTAGTGGGTAGCACCCAAGTAGGACAAGATTACCTCTGTCTAGATGTCCCTTTCTATTTTCGACTTAGTGTGTGCGGTTGAATCATGACAACCGTGAGGTATCTTGTGCGGGAATTATCCAGTAAGGGATGTTCCGGCCTTGTGTTGCAGGGGATTGGGAGTGATCCTCGGTACGGTGATCTAGGCCACGTACTGTGACGGGCGGTACCCCGGTAGCCCCGCCATTGATGGAATCCAAACTCCAATAAGTGCTGTACGTTTTAGTTGTGCCCAACTATGTTGGAACGTGAGATGTAAGCATTCCAGCTATTTCATATTTATTTGAAAACCCTAGACCTATTATAATACAATCGAATTTTCTATCAAATGTTTTGGTTAGCGTAAGGTAAAAACTTACCCATATTTATTGGTGGGGAGTCTTACGTGATACTTTTTCTTTCAAAAGGTTTTGAAATTAAACAAGTTTAACCTGTTACTCACACCAGACCCATGTCTGACCCAAGTTGTTTATTTCTGTTTTATAAACTCTTGGGTACTCAAATTTTTACGAGTAGCCAAGGGATTCAGGTTTAGCTTTGACGAGTAATCTGGAGGAGCAATGGAGCAGGAGGCTTCGGCGTTGTAGATATAGATAGTAGTTTTCCGCTGTGTCGATCTCTGTATTGATCTGTATTGTGTTGAGATGTAATAACTAGACAGATGTTTATAACTGTCTAGTATGTGATGTGTAATCTGTGTAACTCTGATAGATGATGTATATAATACTATGTAATATTTATGTGATATATTATATTTCGTTTCGTTTCCGCTGTGAGTATCTGTTGTTGTTTTCTTTTCTCTTCTTCTCTTTTCTATTTCTCACCCCTTTCTTTCTTACTGTCGATGCGATTTTCCGGGAGTGGAAAGTCGGGTCGTCACATGAAGCATGTACAAGGGCAGTACATATGAACATCATAGCAAGTGCAACAGGTAGCAGATGATGCAGTGAAGCCAATAGGGCAAATAATGAAGAAGTATATAAGTGCAGACACAACTATATGAACAGAGTAGTATGAAGGTGAGGGCACCATAGATATGGCACCACAACACACACTATTTACAATAGAAAATGTTCAAATGTCTGTAACATAACATGCGAACCAAAGTTGCATTGAACAACATAAATGCCCAAGTGGCTGTGTGATAAAAAATGCGAACAAAAGTGGCAGTAAACAACAAAATGAAACTAGATAGGCTATAAGTCAAGTGCCATCATATAAGACAGCAAACACATGAATGTGCAAAAGTGAACATACATCTGTATACATACATGAATGTATTTATACAAATGGTCAAAAGTATCAGAAGGCAATTGGACAACTACAAATTCAAGTAGTAGCAACAATGCAATCTAGAATGTCACAGCAACAAGGCAAATGCATGTACAAATTCAACAAGGCAAGTACAAACTGGACAACAACAAAAGCTACCAAGCAGGCATCTCAAGTGATCAAGGCTGTCACCATGATACTACTATGGACAGTGCAATCAAAAAGCACATATATGCAGCAGCTAACTGGCATATGAACAAGTGAAACAATGACAGTTCAAGTATGCAGAGAACAAGATGAAGCACTGCAATACAAGTATACGCAGGCAAACAGAGACATAAACTACAGGAAATGAGTGTACCGGGTAATGCAAAGACTAGTGATGAACAAATCAGTGCATATGCATACCACTAAACAACCAAGACCAAAGAGGGGATCGTATACAATGATGCATCTATAACTCAATGCACATGACAGTGCACACTCGAGCTTGAGACAGTACACTAATGGTACAAATGGAACTGACATTTAAGTGCAAGTCTCGAGTAGTGTATGATACTTAGTTAGCTATGCTACAGGTGGATAGTGCATACATATGAAGTCAAAGATCGAGACAAGCACACTCGACTGATGAGTGACACAAGTGACTTCAGGAAGAATGAAGCTCAATTTTCACTATAGCCTGAAATTACAACTTGCAGTGGGTACAGGTAAAAAGTCACAACACTACTCCGTAAGGAGATGGATACCGATGATACTCAAATGTATATCTAATTGCTCGAATGACAAAAGTCGCAAAGGAAATAAATCAGTTGCAAGTTCAACCACGAAGGTCAAAACCATCCCATAACAACATCACAACACGAAGCCAAAAAGATTGGAATCGAACAATTCACATTCGAAACCGAGGTGACAAAGAGTTAACAGATCGAACCAAATCACAGTTCAAAACCGTTATGAAATGAAAATCAGTGAAAAATCTCAAATATCACTACGAAATCGACGCAACACAAATGTACTCAATTCAAATATGGACTCGAGTACACATGTGCAGACACACAAGAAGATTCAAGCAAAAAAGGCAACTAGAGCAAATCACAGTGAGCATGGACAGAGAACAACAAGCAAAGTGTACACACGTAAATGGACAAATGATCTCAAATAATCAAGCAGCTCTACTTCCAAACGAAATCAAACGGCAAACAACAACTCAGAAAACATATACAAACAAGAATCATCAAATTCGAATACGAATGAACTGGAGCTGGAATTAGATGTGAGATGAACTCACCTTGTTCGAAGCGGAGACGAACTCGAGAGAAGGAGTTGAATCGCCCGAGAGTCGAAACATCGCCGAAGCCCTAGTTTTCAAATCGCCATTATCTCAAAGGGGATCGAGCCAGAAGAAAAATAAAAATGAAAGGGGATCGGCTCGAGAATAATAAAAAGGGTCGAAGATAAAAATAAAACTAGGCCGGCCATTTCTTTTAAAAAACTAAAGAAAATATTTATCTAAAGCCCAAAATAAATTTCTCAATCATTTTTATAAAAGAATTTTAACTTAAATAAAATTCCAATAAAAATTGGCGAACGGTTTATATCACCTAGTGGCGATAATTAAATGGGTATGAAATGTCGGGTTGTTACACGCTATCTCTTGCGATCGAATGTTGATTTTTCTTAGAATTCTGCATCGATCTTGTTCCTGAAGTCACAGTTGACCCGGTTAAGGTCGCTCGCGATTTATATAAGTATATTCATCTTCTATTTTGAAATTTAATTATCTCATCTTCGTTGGCGCTTATCTTCGAATCATAATTCTATTTGATTAAGAGTTCCTCTAATTTGAATCTCTATCTTTATTTGAAATCCATTCTTAAATCATCTTTTGAAAAATCGGGTTTGTTTGTATTTTGAATTTGTTTTATATATCGAAATTATTATTTTGATAAGTATGATTATATTATATATATAGAAGTGAAATGTTTTCGATAATGATTATATACCCTTTTTAAAAATGAGAATTTGAGGTTTCGAAAGGATTTGTAATTTTGAAAAATTATATAAGAAATTTGATTTATCTAAAAATGATTTATAACTGAAGGATTTTAAATTTAAAATTCGAGAATTGAACTCCAGTGTTTTGAAATTGGTTTTAAGATTTTGAAATATATAATAATAATATTATTTAAAAGTATTTTCCGAATAAGAAATGTTTCAAATGACTTCTAATGAGTTTCGAATGATTTCGAAGAAATTTCAAAAGAAGTTTGAGAAAATAGGAGCCCAGAACTCACTTATGTTGCTGAAAAATAATTTCGATGATGAGTGCACGCATCATCGACATTGATTTTCGAGTTTCAGAGTGGGGGAGAGGCCACTTTAGTAGCATTGCTACGCGGGTGATTTTGCGAAACCAATTTTGATTTCAAAATTTTGAAGTATGATTTGATATTCGAAAGATATATGTATATGTATTTGAAACGATTTGAAATGAGCCGGTGTTCAGTCCTTGAGTTTTGGATCTAATTTGATATAACACTACCTATTGAAATTGATTTACTAATTTGTTATTGATTTCCAACTCTTGGATTTAAATTTGATTTCTTCGACTATTTTGAAGGTTCGAGCACTTCCAAATCAAGGTTAACTTTTCAAAAGCTAAGAAATTTTGAAGTATAAAGTATATAAGTTTGGTATGTATGTTTAAAGTATGTAGTAATATGATTTAAATAAGCTAAACTGTTTGTTAAGTAAATGAATAAGGCTATTTTGAATTTTTCTAATATGAAATTTAGATTTGTAATGCTTTGAAAAGAATTTGGTCTTCAATATATTTTGAATAAAATTTAGTTAAATGTTTTAACTGGGTAACATCTTTATAAAACTATATATTTAACAAGTTGAAATAGATACATAAGTTGTACGTATGCTGTTTTATTCGCATAATTAATTTGATCCAAGTTTGAGTACACAAGTTCGAGGTGAATTACACCATTTCGTGTTAGGATTTTTCATTCGATTCTTTGATATGAATTTTGGGCTCGATTCTATAATTCTCTATCATAGTATATGGCTATGCAAGGAGACTGATGGCTTCTAGTCGAGAAACCATATCGAAATCCACATTAGGGAAGTCAAATAGACAATACTAGTTCGAAAGCGAACTTGTGTGATCGAGCAAGCGATCAAATGTGATTTTGCGAAATGATGACGTATGTACATCTTATATTCAAATATCATTGATATATTTTGACGCTGAAATTGAAAGCTGTCGGGTTAGAATATCTTTGCTTACTAAAAAAAAAATTCCAATTTAAATTACAAAGATATATAACCCATAAAAGCAAAGATATTCAATCCCATATGGCTCTTCATACAGCGAAATTTATTTTGTAAAATTTTGATTCTTATATAAAATGGACTTTATGTAAATATAAGATGATTTTGGAAATGAATTGTTTGACTTAAATTATATTGATTTGGAAATTTGGATTTATTTTTCTAAATTTATTATTTTGGAAACTTTGGGAACTGAAGATATTTGATTTGGAAGAATAATTTGGTGAAAGCATATATGATTTTGAAAATTATATTGATATTGAAACAAATTGAAATTTGAGAACCTTATGTTACTAAATACTTGATTTGGGAGTTATCGAACTTATATAAAAATTTGGTTTGTATAAGTATGATGTTGATTCGAAACTATGGATTTGAAAAGGTACTCAATTTGAAAAGTGAAATCTTATATAATTGAATTCTATATAAGTGTGATTTGATATACTATTGATTTAGGAAAGTATTTGATTTGAAAATGAAATCTTATATATAATGGACTTTATATAAGTATGATATTTGAAAGTGATTTGAAAAGGTACTATATGATACATATTTTCGAAGTAAAGATATGGAAAGTGCCTTCTGCTTGATATCCGCTTTGTGGCCACATTGTGCATTCATTCTATCGATATTCTCTGATTTTGGTTTTCCGGATATGATACTCGAGTTTCCATCGAATTCCATGGCGTTACCCATGATCTTACGAGCGCGGATGCATAGCGCAACTGCCTGGCTGAGATGGCCTAGGGGTACGGATTGTTTCCTGGGGGATCCAGGCGTAACCATTGTGTATCCTGCATCTATGTAGGTCGCATTAGTAGCGAAACCGCCTGGCTGACATAGCCTAGGGGTACAGATTGTTTCCTGGGGGATCCAGGCATAACCATTGTGTATCCTGCATTCTACTAGTCATCATGGCGTAACTCGCAGGGCTTAGAAAGCTTACGGATATGGATTCTTTCCTGGGGGATCCAAGCGTAACCATTGTGTATCTGCGAACCATGGTTAGACAAAGGTTTTGTTTGTTTTTTTGTTTGGATTGTACTTTCCATATCTGTTTATAAAAGTTTCCAGTATTTTCACTGGGTGTTGAAACAAGTCTACTAAGTACCTGGAGAATTCTAGCTTTGCGCCTGATCAACGCACTGCCAGAGTCTGCAGGAACGAGGATAAACTTGTTGAAACATCGAGTTATAAAAGTATTTTCGAAAGGAAATTTGTTTCGTTATAAAGGTATTTTATTATAAAAGTATTTCCAACAAAGAAATTTTGTATTAATATTTGAAATGGAAATTCTTATGGTTTGAATTAATTATTCATGCCCGATACTATCCTTTTGAATCTACCTTATCTGCTCAGCTTTATTTATTCACCTATATTCTGTTTTTCCAAATCCTCCTTTTTTCCTTATTGACTATATTCTTTTAAAATATTGTTTATTTATAAACTACATGGTTTAATAGAAAATTTTAGTGTTATAAATATTTTAGAAGTTATTAATTAAATAAAACATATTTAAAGTAAATGATTATTGATCTATTAATAATATTTGAAAAGTATCTTGAGATAAATTAATAAATTTATAAATCATAGATTTAATGTTTTCAATAGCTTCTTTGTAAATATACCTAATGATGTAAATAATTGTTTTCAAATAATTTTCACATATTTATAAAAGTGTTATTTAAACATATAAATGGTATTTATAAAGGAAACAAGAATTTTACAAATGGGTTTTGAAAGGTATTAAAATATTAAAGATAATTGATTTGCAAATGAAGTTTTCAAATAAATATTTCAAGTAAAATTTATATAGTTTTAAATTAATTGTTTAACTTGACTTTCAATCTACTTTTATTTCTGGCTGTTTCTATTCTCCTACCTCCTTCCTTTTCGGGGACGAAAAGTTTTGAGTGGGGGAGAGTGTAACGACCCGTAAAGTTTAATAGTTTTAATAATATATTTAATTGAAATTTAGTGAATTTTAAACAATAAAAATTGAAATTAAAAATTTATTATTTGGAATACGTCTATTTTAATATAGCAAATGGTAAATTTTCATCAGAAAATATGAAAGTAAATTTTATTGTGTAATTCTATTCCAATTTCAATCAGTTAAAAATTGATGGTAACAAAATATTTTCCAAACCTGAATATTTTTACATAGAAAATTTGTAAATCATCTTCTGAGCAAGACGTCATATTTCGTTTCATCAAATTTGGACTGTTATTGCTCCGTCGATCTTATTTTCGACGAAATAGCAGCATTTTGGGTACCGATATTGATTTTTGATCGGATGACCGTACCACTGATATCTGTATACCACTTTGATCGTCTCGTCGTGCTGATCTCAACGTTGTATTCATTTGTGTATTTCGGAAATCCGGTACGTGATAAATCAGTGGAACCGTTATCCGTACCGGTACACGTTTTAACCTTTGGTCTTCTTGTATCGTTGGATCAAACGGCCACTTGCTTTTAGCAATTCCTGAAATCACGCGTCACTTTTCCTTTCCGTTCCCTTCTGTCATTCGCGTGACTTTTGATATTAGTTACGTTATTTATTTTAATCTATAATTATAAACTTACTCTGTTGATTTTTTCTTCTCTTTCAAAATCTACATATTCTTTTTCTACTCAGATCCAAGCCCTCTTGTAACAGCCCGGAAATTTTGAATCCGAAATTTCCAGATAGTTAGAAGAAAAAGAAAAGAGATAGAAGAAAGAACAGAACAAGGCACAGATTCTCACATTCGCAGCGGATCAAAATACAATATCAAATAATAATATCAGTTATACAAAGAAAACTGTATCAGTCAATTACATTTTTATGCATCAGAGTTACAACATTTCACAATCACTATATAGTTAAAATAACTCGTCTCAATAATTAACAATATATCACACTCCATACGTTCCTGCCATCCAGCTCGCCTCCTGAGCTCCAGAACGTCCTTACCTGAAATCTGTAATACTCGGTCTGACCCTTCAAACTTCACTGATCACCAGAAATTGCTCAAAGTCCATTTTCTGTCAACTTTGAATTACTCTCGCGACCTATCCTTAAAAATCTGGATTGAACTCTTAAAAATCATAATTCTTGATGGTGATCAAGATTATATAAATGAATCAAAGAATTTTGATAATTGAATTTCAACATGTTTAAGTTTCCACTGTAATTTCTTGATTTCCTAATGATATACAAACTTATTTTGCTTAAATACATTTTCAAATCTTAATTTGTGTTTAAGCAAACATATTTTATTTGATAACCAAAACCTATCAGAGATTAGTTAAAGAGAATTTAAATTTTTACTTATTTTAAAACTCTGTAACATGAAACAGGGATGAATCCAGACATGCACACTTGTATATCACCTATGTATATACATTCAAAATATTTATACAGTCATGCCACTGCATATTCATCTCATAACATTCAAGGATTCTCACATGCAACCAGTTCCTAACAAAATTCAATTCCCAGTTGTTTGTTTACTCACAATATCAAAGGATATAGACAGATATAAGGGAGTTTGCTCACAGTTCTATAAAAGCAGAGGAAGCCTGGAAATTGTTCTTGTTTCCAGACATGCATACATCATACTTAAGTGTAAATATTCATGCAGCATATTTTTCATCCATACAAACATTTCACTATCACACAATCAAGCATTTATCACAGGCAAACCAAGATATATATAAAGATTCAAGAGTTTACTCACCTTTGAAAGTAGAGACAGGTTTTGGAATTTTATTTTCTTTTGAATCTGAAAATTTATATTGAACTTGAATCTTTGTTTGCTTTGATCTGGAACTCGAATCCATGTTTTCGTTTTCAGGTTTACTTTGATCTGTCTGAAGGCTTTGCATTTTATCTCTGGTTCGAGATTTTAGTTTGCTAAGTTTGATTTTCAGTTTAGGAAAGAGGTAAGTGAGGAGTTTTGGAGAATAGCCTGATTTTCTTTTCCTTGCCTGGTTTCAGTTTTTACTGGCTTTTGATTTCTTGTTCTTTGATAATGAAAGTAAAAGTGTAAATGAGAAAGGATTAGGAATGTATTTCAGATTTATTTTATTTATTATTTATTTATTTTATGAGGACACTTGTACCATTTGCAAGCTAATTTACTTACAAATGTTAACATATGATCTATTTATCTTACATTTGTTCATTTCATGTATTAATTTGTTTACAAATGTCTTGGTATAAAATCTTTATCTTATAATATTTACACATGTAACCATATGTAATTTATGTGTTTTTAATATCATTTTATATTTCAATTTATCTATATGTAAATATATATGTCTTAAAAAATTTCTTAATATTTTCAAATTATCATATGTTTTAATATTATATTCATATATTTCCTTTAATACATTTTCTCTTGACTTATTATTATTATTATTATTATTTTAGGTAACCTTAAAGAAAATGATATAAAACTTTAATTATAAACAAATTAATAACCAAATATCTATTTACAATAGTTTTAAATTTATTTAAGATATTACCTTGAATTTCAAATTTCAAGTATTATTAAAAATCTACTCATATGTGTGTGTATATATATATATATATAACAACACATTATTATTTGTTTTTAAAAGAATAATTTGTCAAATCTTAAGTAATTATATTAGGAGATTATAAAATATTTATCCAGATATTTATGATTCAATTTTTATTATAATTTCAAATTCATTTACATATCCGGATATCTTTTATTATCAGAATTTTATCTGTTTAATTGATTAAAACAGTTAATTATTCAATTAACAGATGTTAAAAAATCTGGGTTATCACACCTCTTCCCATCGTTCCTCCCAAAGCCTTTCCCTATAAATCAAACCCGCCTCTTCTCCTTTTCCTCAAATCAACGTACTGACCCTCACCTATTCTTCCGCCTTTCTGTTCGCCTCCCTTCCTCTTCCACGCCAAAGCACGCAAGCAGTACCGTGCCCCTCCGAGCTCCCCACCACCTCTGACTTCGGCCTTTCTCCTTCTCTTTTGGGTTAGTATATATATATATATCTAATATATAAGTATAATGTCTGTGTAAATTATTTATATATATTAAGTATTAGATTCATGGTTGTGGTGTATATATGTTTAGCTAAGAGTTTGTAACTAGTTCATATACCAGTTTACATATATATATGGATTAATGTATATTTTATTGCATAAGTTTGCATGCATATTAGGCTACAGCCTTCTCTTTGGAAAAGATGATATAGATTTCGTTTTTTTTAAGTATTGGTTTTCATCCAGAAAGTACAAAATTATATGTTAACAGTTTTGGTATAAAGGTAAGTCTCTCTATATATATTTTAGTGTTTACAGCCGCATAGATATATATTATACAGTTTTTTTATGTTTAATATATATAGTAATTTACATTATATTTATGCTATATAATATAAATTGTTATAAAACATATTTGGTTATAATATGTTATGGTTTATATCGTAGTTTTATATGATATATATGCCTATTCATATTTGCATTTATGCTATTGTATATATAAGTTTATATAATGATGCTGTTTGATTTATAAAGAGTCATATAGGTTTGTACATTTTATTTTGTGTACATATTATATGTTAGTTTTCTAATGTGTGAATGTTTCATTTCGGGTTTATATGATTTCAGATTTTTTTATATATAGTTTTAATATAGAAGCCGTTGTTCATAGATATTGGCTTATATTATAATACGTTTAAAACTTAGTTGTGGATCAGTATATATATGCCAGTTAGGATATAGTCGGTTATATATATATATTTGCGGCTGTTATCTATAAACGTAAGTTTATATAATAGTTTATATATCTGCGTGTATAAGGTAGTGTAAGTATTAGTTTAGAATCTGTTGTATATGAATATACATAGGTATATGAGTATAGAATATATAAAGTTTATTAAGTTATTGTATGTACGAACTTACACATATAGTGTTGAATATAAATTTGAAAATAAATACATGTTTTAAATTGATTTCAGAAAAATAATATATATATATATATATATATTTAGTTCAATTTTTATCAACTGATTCTAATCATTCTCATCGATTTCCCATTATCAGCTTTGTCCGTCGCGCCTGTTTTCTTCTTCGAATCGTATCCATCTAGCGTGGAATTCGCAACCCATTCTTTGTCAAATCTCTCTAGCTCCAAAAGGTGAGAAATCACTCACGATTAACAGTCTTATATTTATTAAATTTTATTTCAATTGAAACGACAATTGAAATATGCTGCTGTAGTTATTTAATGTGTTATATATGCTACTATCTGTAACTGTTCACCTGAGGGATATGACACCATATCCTGATGTTTATATTATAGTGTTATTTATGATATATGCCTGTTATTGTATTTTATATTATCTGTTATCACTCTGCAAGTTCCCTATTAGTATAGAATTCACTATGGGTTGAAATGATACATACCCGAACGGACTTTAGAATAAGAGAAAATCGTTATGGGTTGAAATGATAATCCAAAGCGATTTTTATTTGAATTGAAATTGGGATTATGGGTTGAAATGATATCTACCCGTATATATTGTAACATACCGGATTTTTCGACTTTCGAAAATTCGACATCGATACTCCCTTTATCGACTGCCGAGCGATCGAGTGCCGGAAACTCCAATAGTGAGGGTTTTAAGAAAAAGAAAAAAATAGAAGAAGAAGAAGATAGAAGAAAAAGAGAAGAAGAAGAAAGAAGAGAACAACACATCAGAACAGAAAACAATATCAGAATCTTACACATCGCAGCGGAACAATATATAATAGATAATCACTAGTCTTTTAAAACAAAGAACTATATCAGTTTATACATACATCAATCATCAGAGTCAATATACAACTCAGTACAACAATGGACAGTTATATAACTTGTCCTCATACAGAATACACAGCGGAATAAATACTATTAGATACAAATACTACGTCTCGTCATCCAGCTTATCTCCAAAGCTCCAGAATATCCAGAATATCCTGATAATATAACTCTAGGCTGCCTGTGTGGAAATTGTGGGCACCCAGAGTTTAGAAGGGAAACAATAAACTCCGAGTCAGTCATGGTGACTGGTGTGAGATCGTAAAACAGTTATTCTTTAAAATAAACAACAGGAAGATTTTAAAGTCAATTCGCAATGCTTTTGGAAAATGAAACTACCATAAGACCTCCCACCACACACACAATGCAAACGCAGACTTGGAGGAGATTTCTTCTTATGATAGTCAAAGATGCTTACTACGCAAAATCAAATCATTTTTGATATTATTATTAGTGCATAGTGGAAAACATTTCGAAAGTATAATATTAATCTTAGCCAGCATAGGCATTCCGCACTTATGCCTACTATAGCTACTATGTTCAATAGCAGGTTACCGCCACATTCCATAGCAGGTAATACAACTAAAACCGTACAAGTCGCGTATTGTTTCTTTGGATTTCCAACAAATGGTCAGGCTAAGGAACTTCCTTTTCCACGATGGGTACGTCCCTAGAATAGACGACCCGAGAACCTAACCGGATCTCTGCCAACATAAGGCCGGGTTACCTCTGCAAAAATAGGTAACTACTGACACGCGTATGCCATCCCCCGATCGTCACCGATCTTCCCGAGGATCCCCGATTCGCAACAAACCACATAGAAAAATAATGCAGTAACCACAGAGGTTAAGTATCTGGGCTCCATACCATGATACCACCTTTATCCAGAAGGAATGACATACACTAAGGGGCGCTACTCCCTAGAACCTTGCTGCATCCTTCCTGTTTCGACCATTTCCGGGGTGTGAGGCTCGACGAAGTCTCGTCCACAAAGCTACGCTTTCTCAAAAAAAAGCCCTGCTTCGGGTCAAACAAAATGATCAACCTATGATCACAAAGATATAAGATCAAACAAATGATCATATCACAAATGATCAAACACTGATCATTTCACAGCAACACTCAGTATGCCACGTTACCAAATTGGGATATATCGCTGATAAATTTCAACTACATAACCTCTGAGCTCGTACGTCTCAGAGAAGGGTGTTAAGCTAAGAGAATAAATTCTCCGCCACCAACAGAAATGTATTTGAAAGAAATCAGCTTTATATCTCAAATTGTAACGTCAGACACACAATCCATACAAGTCTGTTCCGGGATCGAACAGAACCGAAGGCACTTCTCACGAAGCCCTTGCACATCCGGATAATTTTCAATCACGTCAGGACTTCCCGTCACTAAGGGTGATAAAACCTCTAAATCGGAGATCAGCCGATGTAGAGTAACTCGACGGTAATCCTTCCGTTTTCAAAAATATCCGGTCTTCAATACCGGTCTTCGAATGCAATTCATAACGACGTATCACATATTCGGAATGGGTTATACGACCCCATGGTCCTTTCCCGGCTAACCCGAATAGTGAGCGATTATTCAAAAATAAGTGTGGCATTCAAATTCATCCAATTCACAACAAATACCTACTCAAGGTAATTATTGATAGTCGGTTATTTAACTATCAATAAAAGATGCGCAACATCATCAGATTCCAAATAATTTTCCAAATAATTTCATCTTCAAAAATATCTTTACTAGATATAAAATTTCCACACTTAACCATTTGAAAACAATTTCAAATCAATTTTCCACACTTCAAAAATAAATCAATATTTATTTTTAAACAACTTCGCTTTCTTCTATAAATTCCGTATTGAATTTATACTTTCGAATATCTACTGATATTCGATTTTCAAATCGTTTTCAATATTCAATTTCAATTTATCTTTAAGAAGATAAATTCTCAAAACATTTCATTTCGTTTTGGAAAACATTTCCATACTTATTTAAAAATAAGTCAGCAATTCACAATTCATTTATTTTCAACACTTGGAAAATATTCGATATACTTAAATCAAATTAAGTATAATTTCATTCTTTAAGGAAAATATTCTTTTAACACCTTTATTTGAGTCAAAACGAATGTTACGTAAAACATCGTTACGACGACTCGAAATCACTAGTATAGGGATTCGAAATTAAGATAGATATATAAATCCCAATACTATATAAAACATTTCCTTCCGGAAATCATTTACTATAACAACAGTGTTATAGTCCACCATTTCCTTAAGTTTCTCGAAAACGTCTATTTCAACAATAAATGTTGAAATCTATGGTTTCGATTCATAACACATTTTAAAACACCTTTAAAATGTTTAACTTCATTTTTAAAATATTACTTCTTCAAAAATGAATCCATTTTACTTAACAATATATTCACTGTCCAAAATCGTGAATAAAATTTACTTAACCCCATTTCAATCATTCCTACACATTTTTATTTCAATAAAAATTCGCTATTCAAAATCGTGAATATATCTTCTTAAATAATCTTCTATATTAAATTTATCACATTCAATCTATTTTCGAATTTATAAGCACGTTTATAAATTCTATTTCTCTTTTTAATAACAACTTCGACTTATAAACCTTCTTTTATCAACTTCTATATTTAACTTATCAAAATAAGTGACTTTGGGTTTATAAACAACTTTTATAAATTCCAATTCTATTTATAAAACTTCAATCCCAAATCAATTTCGATATTGATTTCTAAATTTATTTTCAACTTTAAATAAACTTCCTATACTGTTTTCTCAAAATTTCATTTCCAAATATTAAATCAATTATAGATTGATTTCTAATTATATTCATCCTTACTAAAATAAATTCCTTATCTTCCTTCAAATTTTTCAATATCCTGTTTTTAAATGGATTCTTTAAATTGAACTCATTTTACATTGATTTCCCAAATCATTTTAATTTACCAATTAAATTTCTAATTGGATTTCCAACTTATCTCCTTTTAAATAGATTCTTTTTAAAGAAAATAAATTTCTATTGTCTTCTTTCAATCTATTTAGAAATCCAGATTTTTAAATTAATTTCCTCAATTTAAAATCACTATGATACGAAATTCATTTATTTAACATTTTCACTTTATTCTAGAAATAAATTCGATAAGATTATAAAAATTAACTTTTTATACTTTAAAATTCCTTTCTTCGAATTTATTAAATTTCTAAAATCAAATTCACTTAGAAATTTCTATTTTGATTTCCAAAAATTCAATTTCGTTTATTTTTGGAATCCAATGATATCAAACATCCATTCAGCTAAATTTTAGCTTTCAACAATTTTCCAAACATCGATATGATCAATAACATCAATATAATCATTCACAGATTCATATCACAGTATAAATAAATTCAATCAAAGTGAGGGGTCCAGTTGGATCCCTCCAACCTGTTTCCCTGCATCCAAAGATGTTAGCACAATACCAATTCCGCTCCAGTACGGAATTATCGCGGTATATAGGTTTTTATAAATCCGCTTACTAACGGCGCAATAGGGTCTCATCCGCTATACGAGGCGGGAAATCATCAATCCAATATATACATATGCCAATATGTATATATTGCTATATATATAGATATGTCCTACTATATCTAATATCACATCAACATAGCAATCATATCATCAATCAATAACTGTAAAACACAATTTTCCTTCGAGTGAGAAAATCTCACCTTAGATTTTATTTTGCAGTCCAAATTTCCATCTTGACTCGATTTCTTGATTTTAAACCTTGTATAAATAATTTATACACTTTATTAATATTCGAAATAATCGAATAACCAATTTTCGTTTAATAACTTGTCTTAACTAATAATTGGTTTTAAACTAATTTCTTTTAATAAAGTATTTCCTAGTTACCAAAATAATTTCATTAGTTAATCACTAAAATAAATTAGTAAATTTAAATTACGTATATACATATTTTTTTCTTCCAAAATCATATATAAAAATTTCCTGTATATACTTAAATTACACGGTATGAACTAGACAGTAAACAATCTTTTCTTTTTAAATTGCATATTCATATTAAATAAAATCCCAACTGCATTTATATTTTTTTTCCTTTTGTACGTATATAAAATTTTCCAATTAAAATAAAGTGAAATAAAATAAATTACCTTGTAGAACATCGCGCATCGTTCGAATTCGCTGTCGAAGTCGCCACTTCGTCGCTCGACGCCATCACGCCGACCATCTCCAATGTCGAGCCCCAATCGCGAATTCACGTGAACCCCCTCACCATCGCGATGCCCCAAATTGTAACCACCACCTCGTCGTTCCAGCCTTCACTATCGACAACTCCAAGTGTTGTTCGAGACCATCGTGCCTCCACCTGCCTCTATCGCGAGTCGCGACTCCACTGCCTCCAGTGAACTCGAGAGTCAAACTCGAAAATGCCATCCCTTAGCCTCGCGAACGAGCCGCCCCTACTCACCATCAAAACGAACACGTGCCCTGACGATACCCTTGTTCACGCGGTCGAGTTCTGATGTCGCACCACCCCGTCTTGAAGCCCTAGCTCATGCTCGAGATCGCGAGACCCCAAATTTGCAAGCATGTGAACAACGGTTCCATCCCGAGCTCGATCGTGACCCTATTTCTCTTCGCCCCAGCATGCAGCACTTGATTTTGATTTCCATGAATTAGAGATGGAAAAAGGGAGCTGCCATTATTCTTCGAATTGAAAATAAAGAGAGGAGAGGGAGTCACGACTTTGATTTTATTTTTTAAACTGTTTCGCGTGATAAAAGAAACGAAGGGGAGACAAAAGAACGTGGTTTAGCAGAGAATACGTGGTTACACGATTTTTCGTTCGTGATTCTCGGCTTGATTAAAGGCTGAAACCAAGGGAAGAAACGTGTATTGATATTGACAATTTAAAATTTTAAATTCAAATTGAACTCGATTAAATTCCAAAGCGTTTACCCATCGTGTGGTCACATAACAACTCCAAACGCTACGAAATTTGAAATCCGGTAATAACCAACTATTACGGACCCAATGGAACTGGTTTCGTCGAATTCCGAGACTGTTTGAAAATTGACTATTTTTAAATATCGATTCGTACAATCAAATTTCAAAACTGAACGAAACAGTTCGAAATTAAATTCTTAAGCTTCTATTATCTTCAGTATCATTAATATAAATTTTGAAAGCTTTCGAAATATTTTTCTTCGGCTTAAAATTGAATATTCAAATTTTTATTCAGCATTCACTAGATTAAATTTTATAATTTAATTGCCAATTTCAAAGTTATATCGGGGATTCAAATTAAATCATCGTTCAAATATTTAAAATTAATTAAATATTTTCAATTTAATTTATTCGAAATTCCGGGTCGTTACAAACTTCCCTCCTTAAAAGAATTTCGTCCTCGAAATTACAAGTTAGGAAAAATGGTTCTTAACTCGTCTACTATCTTTCAACATCTAATAGTTTTATCAATTTATCACAACAAATCTTCTACTAAAGATTCGTTATTACTTCAACTAACTTTCTAACTTCAATTTTGAGTTTTAAACAACATTGTTTACTTCACAATTCAAATTTAAACTCAAATTTAAACTTTTAAACTTTCAAAATTTTCTCAAAAAATTTTCTAACGCCCTAAATTTCCGAAAAATTTCGCCAGCGTCTCCTTTGCGCGGCTAATACGGTACGACTACAAAACGTCCCTACGGACCCTCAGATTTCAAAAAGAAAAAGAAACAGCCAAGCGGCTAGACAAGAAATCAACAAATCTCATATTTGAATTTAAATACATACCTTTTTCGAGCAATTCGAATTATCTGTGAAATCAAATTCAATTCCTTTATACCTGTATATCCTACTAGCCATAATATCTAGTTACCCATATTCAAACCATTTGCAAGTTCTATTACAAAATTTTCAATATAACTTCTTATACCATCTCTAATTCACTATTGAAGTTACACATATTTATTTATTCAATTTTACATTTCAAATTCATTTGAATTCAATTCACAATTCCAATCTAATTTGGATTCAGTTTACCATTTCAATTCTATTTGAATTCAATTTTATCTTCTATTCCGAATATTGAATGTTTATCAACTATCTTTCATTCAACTGCACTATCTTTGATTAGTTTCATTTACTAATTTCATTCCATTAGAATTCTATTTTCAATTATAAATTCATATTCACAATTTCATTCCATTATGAATTTTATCTTCAATTATCCTTTTTGAATTCTATTTTCATTTGTAAATCATATTTACAATTCATATTCATAATTTTTATTCATATATGAATTTATTTCCTTATACTTTCAATTCACATTTATAGATTTCATTTGTTAATGAACTTTAATTCCAATCACATTTTCATATTTTACATTAACAATTTCTATTTGTATAAGTTATCAATTCAATAATATTCCATAAATATTCTTATAAAGTATTCCAGAGTCTTTTCAACCTTTCAAACCATTTTGAAAACAATTCAAATTTATCTTTTGAATTTTCAAAACAAAACCCAAATTTTCAAACGACATTCCATTTAAAATAATTTGGCAGCAATCCCTCTTTTGGAAACCCGAAAATGAACACCAACAATGCCGCGGTCATCATCGAAGTTATTTTCCAGCGACCGAAAAGAGTTTAGAGCTTTTCATCTCTTCAAAATACTTTTCAAAACCTTTGAAAATCACTTTCAAACCAAAAAGGATTTAAATTTTCCAAATCTCCAAAATTTCCAGATTCTTTTCAAAACATTTCCAAAAATTTCTCTGGAATTCCGTTTCAATTTACAATTCACATTTACAAATTTACATTCTTTAAATTTCATTTGTATGAATTTTATTTCTTAAATCTGGAGTTATGATTTCAGTTTTCTTATTCAATTTCAAATTTAATGATAACATTTCAACATTATCACTATCCTAACATCCATGCAACCATATACTGTAATAATTTACAGAAAATCATTTCTTTTATATACAAAAATAGTTTTGGGCAAAATTATTTCATTTACCCTATTTAAAACAATACTGTGTCGGTTTATCTTGTTTAGAGTTTAGAAACTCCTATCAACACAGTTAGCTAGACTGCACCGACCAGAATCTATAAACAATCAACCGATAAGTCAACACAATACAAAACAATTTCATATTCAATAACAAATACGCGCTCATATCTATTATTACACTCAACTCATTCTAGAGTACTGCTGACTCTATCTCTAATGAGTAACACCCAACAGAGCAGGGTTGTCGCTTAACCATATGCTCTGATACCACTTGTAACATACCGGATTTTTCGACTTTCGAAAATTCGACATCGATACTCCCTTTATCGACTGCCGAGCGATCGAGTGCCGGAAACTCCAATAGTGAGGGTTTTAAGAAAAAGAAAAAAATAGAAGAAGAAGAAGATAGAAGAAAAAGAGAAGAAGAAGAAAGAAGAGAACAACACATCAGAACAGAAAACAATATCAGAATCTTACACATCGCAGCGGAACAATATATAATAGATAATCACTAGTCTTTTAAAACAAAGAACTATATCAGTTTATACATACATCAATCATCAGAGTCAATATACAACTCAGTACAACAATGGACAGTTATATAACTTGTCCTCATACAGAATACACAGCGGAATAAATACTATTAGATACAAATACTACGTCTCGTCATCCAGCTTATCTCCAAAGCTCCAGAATATCCAGAATATCCTGATAATATAACTCTAGGCTGCCCGTGTGGAAATTGTGGGCACCCAGAGTTTAGAAGGGAAACAATAAACTCCGAGTCAGTCATGGTGACTGGTGTGAGATCGTAAAACAGTTATTCTTTAAAATAAACAACAGGAAGATTTTAAAGTCAATTCGCAATGCTTTTGGAAAATGAAACTACCATAAGACCTCCCACCACACACACAATGCAAACGCAGACTTGGAGGAGATTTCTTCTTATGATAGTCAAAGATGCTTACTACGCAAAATCAAATCATTTTTGATATTATTATTAGTGCATAGTGGAAAACATTTCGAAAGTATAATATTAATCTTAGCCAGCATAGGCATTCCGCACTTATGCCTACTATAGCTACTATGTTCAATAGCAGGTTACCGCCACATTCAATAGCAGGTAATACAACTAAAACCGTACAAGTCGCGTATTGTTTCTTTGGATTTCCAACAAATGGTCAGGCTAAGGAACTTCCTTTTCCACGATGGGTACGTCCCTGGAATAGACGACCCGAGAACCTAACCGGATCTCTGCCAACACAAGGCCGGGTTACCTCTGCAAAAATAGGTAACTACTGACACGCGTATGCCATCCCCCGATCGTCACCGATCTTCCCGAGGATCCCCGATTCGCAACAAACCACATAGAAAAATAATGCAGTAACCACAGAGGTTAAGTATCTGGGCTCCATACCATGATACCACCTTTATCCAGAAGGAATGACATACACTAAGGGGCGCTACTCCCTAGAACCTTGCTGCATCCTTCCTGTTTCGACCATTTCCGGGGTGTGAGGCTCGACGAAGTCTCGTCCACAAAGCTACGCTTTCTCAAAAAAAAGCCCTGCTTCGGGTCAAACAAAATGATCAACCTATGATCACAAAGATATAAGATCAAACAAATGATCATATCACAAATGATCAAACACTGATCATTTCACAGCAACACTCAGTATGCCACGTTACCAAATTGGGATATATCGCTGATAAATTTCAACTACATAACCTCTGAGCTCGTACGTCTCAGAGAAGGGTGTTAAGCTAAGAGAATAAATTCTCCGCCACCAACAGAAATGTATTTGAAAGAAATCAGCTTTATATCTCAAATTGTAACGTCAGACACACAATCCATACAAGTCTGTTCCGGGATCGAACAGAACCGAAGGCACTTCTCACGAAGCCCTTGCACATCCGGATAATTTTCAATCACGTCAGGACTTCCCGTCACTAAGGGTGATAAAACCTCTAAATCGGAGATCAGCCGATGTAGAGTAACTCGACGGTAATCCTTCCGTTTTCAAAAATATCCGGTCTTCAATACCGGTCTTCGAATGCAATTCATAACGACGTATCACATATTCGGAATGGGTTATACGACCCCATGGTCCTTTCCCGGCTAACCCGAATAGTGAGCGATTATTCAAAAATAAGTGTGGCATTCAAATTCATCCAATTCACAACAAATACCTACTCAAGGTAATTATTGATAGTCGGTTATTTAACTATCAATAAAAGATGCGCAACATCATCAGATTCCAAATAATTTTCCAAATTATTTCATCTTCAAAAATATCTTTACTAGATATAAAATTTCCACACTTAACCATTTGAAAACAATTTCAAATCAATTTTCCACACTTCAAAAATAAATCAATATTTATTTTTAAACAACTTCGCTTTCTTCTATAAATTCCGTATTGAATTTATACTTTCGAATATCTACTGATATTCGATTTTCAAATCGTTTTCAATATTCAATTTCAATTTATCTTTAAGAAGATAAATTCTCAAAACATTTCATTTCGTTTTGGAAAACATTTCCATACTTATTTAAAAATAAGTCAGCAATTCACAATTCATTTATTTTCAACACTTGGAAAATATTCGATATACTTAAATCAAATTAAGTATAATTTCATTCTTTAAGGAAAATATTCTTTTAACACCTTTATTTGAGTCAAAACGAATGTTACGTAAAACATCGTTACGACGACTCGAAATCACTAGTATAGGGATTCGAAATTAAGATAGATATATAAATCCCAATACTATATAAAACATTTCCTTTCGGAAATCATTTACTATAACAACAGTGTTATAGTCCACCATTTCCTTAAGTTTCTCGAAAACGTCTATTTCAACAATAAATGTTGAAATCTATGGTTTCGATTCATAACACATTTTAAAACACCTTTAAAATGTTTAACTTCATTTTTAAAATATTACTTCTTCAAAAATGAATCCATTTTACTTAACAATATATTCACTGTCCAAAATCGTGAATAAAATTTACTTAACCCCATTTCAATCATTCCTACACATTTTTATTTCAATAAAAATTCGCTATTCAAAATCGTGAATATATCTTCTTAAATAATCTTCTATATTAAATTTATCACATTCAATCTATTTTTGAATTTATAAGCACGTTTATAAATTCTATTTCTCTTTTTAATAACAACTTCGACTTATAAACCTTCTTTTATCAACTTCTATATTTAACTTATCAAAATAAGTGACTTTGGGTTTATAAACAACTTTTATAAATTCCAATTCTATTTATAAAACTTCAATCCCAAATCAATTTCGATATTGATTTCTAAATTTATTTTCAACTTTAAATAAACTTCCTATACTGTTTTCTCAAAATTTCATTTCCAAATATTAAATCAATTATAGATTGATTTCTAATTATATTCATCCTTACTAAAATAAATTCCTTATCTTCCTTCAAATTTTTCAATATCCTGTTTTTAAATGGATTCTTTAAATTGAACTCATTTTACATTGATTTCCCAAATCATTTTAATTTACCAATTAAATTTCTAATTGGATTTCCAACTTATCTCCTTTTAAATAGATTCTTTTTAAAGAAAATAAATTTCTATTGTCTTCTTTCAATCTATTTAGAAATCCAGATTTTTAAATTAATTTCCTCAATTTAAAATCACTATGATACGAAATTCATTTATTTAACATTTTCACTTTATTCTGGAAATAAATTCGATAAGATTATAAAAATTAACTTTCTATACTTTAAAATTCCTTTCTTCGAATTTATTAAATTTCTAAAATCAAATTCACTTAGAAATTTCTATTTTGATTTCCAAAAATTCAATTTCGTTTATTTTTGGAATCCAATGATATCAAACATCCATTCAGCTAAATTTTAGCTTTCAACAATTTTCCAGACATCGATATGATCAATAACATCAATATAATCATTCACAGATTCATATCACAGTATAAATAAATTCAATCAAAGTGAGGGGTCCAGTTGGATCCCTCCAACCTGTTTCCCTGCATCCAAAGATGTTAGCACAATACCAATTCCGCTCCAGTACGGAATTATCGCGGTATATAGGTTTTTATAAATCCGCTTACTAACGGCGCAATAGGGTCTCATCCGCTATACGAGGCGGGAAATCATCAATCCAATATATACATATGCCAATATGTATATATTGCTATATATATAGATATGTCCTACTATATCTAATATCACATCAACATAGCAATCATATCATCAATCAATAACTGTAAAACACAATTTTCCTTCGAGTGAGAAAATCTCACCTTAGATTTTATTTTGCAGTCCAAATTTCCATCTTGACTCGATTTCTTGATTTTAAACCTTGTATAAATAATTTATACACTTTATTAATATTCGAAATAATCGAATAACCAATTTTCGTTTAATAACTTATCTTAACTAATAATTGGTTTTAAACTAATTTCTTTTAATAAAGTATTTCCTAGTTACCAAAATAATTTCATTAGTTAATCACTAAAATAAATTAGTAAATTTAAATTACGTATATACATATTTTTTTCTTCCAAAATCATATATAAAAATTTCCTGTATATACTTAAATTACACGGTATGAACTAGACAGTAAACAATCTTTTCTTTTTAAATTGCATATTCATATTAAATAAAATCCCAACTGCATTTATATTTTTTTCCTTTTGTACGTATATAAAATTTTCCAATTAAAATAAAGTGAAATAAAATAAATTACCTTGTAGAACATCGCGCATCGTTCGAATTCGCTGTCGAAGTCGCCACTTCGTTGCTCGACGCCATCACGCCGACCATCTCCAATGTCGAGCCCCAATCGCGAATTCACATGAACCCCCTCACCATCGCGATGCCCCAAATCGTAACCACCACCTCGTCGTTCCAGCCTTCACTATCGACAACTCCAAGTGTTGTTCGAGACCATCGTGCCTCCACCTGCCTCTATCGCGAGTCGCGACTCCACTGCCTCCAGTGAACTCGAGAGTCAAACTCGAAAATGCCATCCCTTAGCCTCGCGAACGAGCCGCCCCTGCTCACCATCAAAACGAACACGTGCCCTGACGATACCCTTGTTCACGCGGTCGAGTTCTGATGTCGCACCACCCCGTCTTGAAGCCCTAGCTCATGCTCGAGATCGCGAGACCCCAAATTTGCAAGCATGTGAACAACGGTTCCATCCCGAGCTCGATCGTGACCCTATTTCTCTTCGCCCCAGCATGCAGCACTTGATTTTGATTTCCATGAATTAGAGATGGAAAAAGGGAGCTGCCATTATTCTTCGAATTGAAAATAAAGAGAGGAGAGGGAGTCACGACTTTGATTTTATTTTTTAAACTGTTTCGCGTGATAAAAGAAACGAAGGGGAGACAAAAGAACGTGGTTTAGCAGAGAATACGTGCTTACACGATTTTTCGTTTGTGATTCTCGGCTTGATTAAAGGCTGAAACCAAGGGAAGAAACGTGTATTGATATTGACAATTTAAAATTTTAAATTCAAATTGAACTCGATTAAATTCCAAAGCGTTTACCCATCGTGTGGTCACATAACAACTCCAAACGCTACGAAATTTGAAATCCGGTAATAACCAACTATTACGGACCCAATGGAACTGGTTTCGTCGAATTCCGAGACTGTTTGAAAATTGACTATTTTTAAATATCGATTCGTACAATCAAATTTCAAAACTGAACGAAACAGTTCGAAATTAAATTCTTAAGCTTCTATTATCTTCAGTATCATTAATATAAATTTTGAAAGCTTTCGAAATATTTTTCTTCGGCTTAAAATTGAATATTCAAATTTTTATTCAGCATTCACTAGATTAAATTTTATAATTTAATTGCCAATTTCAAAGTTATATCGGGGATTCAAATTAAATCATCGTTCAAATATTTAAAATTAATTAAATATTTTCAATTTAATTTATTCGAAATTCCGGGTCGTTACATATATATTTAGACTACGGATTGAAATGATAAATATTCGTATCACTTAACCATATGATCGATATATATATACAGACACCGTTGGTCCATATATATAAATATTTTGAAAATAAATTCTATAGATTTGGGAAGAAATATATGGTTTTTAATAAATGTTGATTCTTAAAATATTATATAAATGGTAATGATATATATAGATTTAATAATAATATTTAATTTAGTTAAGATTGGTTAATACATATAATATGGTTAAGTATTTAAATTTATATTTCAAAATAGATATTGGTAATAATTTGAATAAGTTAAGGTTGGGAAGATAATTTTATTTAATTAAACTGATTTGAAACTTATTGAAATTGAGATTTAAGATATGATTTATAACTTTGGTTTGATTTAAGAAATTTAATGAATATTTTTTGTTTAAATAAATTTAAGGAAATATTTAGTAAAAATGCAATTTAAGGCTAGTTAAATGATATTGAATTTATTAAGTGAATATTCCCTGATTAAATAATAATGAAGTTAAATCAAGAGCTATATGAAACTGTTAAATTTAACTTTGAAAATGTTGAATATTAAAGCTTTGAAATATATTGAAAATTTAAATGGTATATTTAGAACTGAATTTAATTGATGAATTGAGCTTTGAATAAATTTGAATTTGGAATTTGAAGTTGATGTGAATCAGTTTGCGATACTTGAGGAAATTATAGATACTTTACTTTATAAATTAATTAATATATATACTATCTTGGAAAATAGTTATATTTGAAATGGAATGATATTTGGGTTTTGAAGTATAAATTAAATTGAAATGACCACGGTGTTATAATGTATATTTCCACCTTGTAGATAGTTCCGCAGATCCTTAG
This sequence comes from Allium fistulosum, assembly GCA_030737815.1. Lineage (NCBI taxonomy): Eukaryota > Viridiplantae > Streptophyta > Magnoliopsida > Asparagales > Amaryllidaceae > Allium > Allium fistulosum. The sequence continues at coordinate 628,692,910 of CM060903.1, read as the reverse complement.
AGGATGGTTATCCCAAACATCCTTTAAGTTACTTGTATTTCAGTTGATATTTCACTTGAGTTGGATTTATTGATAAAGAATGTTAATCCTGACTCGAGTGTTTTGTTTTTGCTTTACGCTCGGGTCAGACCAAGTGATACAGCATCTGAGACTCACCTTTGGAGTTTGGAGCTTCGTTTGGAGATCCAACTATCGACTCAGCTTCCAGCTTTTCTAGTTGATCTGTTCAGAGAGGTCATCTGTTGTACTGGAGACTTCACTGCATTTGAGATATTCTGTTATATTTTATTTCTAACTCTGATGTTTATTTAGTAGCTTCATGAACTACTATTTATTTATTCCGCTGCGTATTATTGTATTACTCTGTGTATGTGATTCTGTGATTGATTTATTTACTGTATATGCTGAGTTTGCCAAATTTAAATTAACAATCTATTATTTTGAATTATTCAAGTCCGACATGTGTGGATTTATTGTCGATTTGAATGGTCCAAAATAGTGGGTCGTTACACCTATGGTTTCCCAAGTGGAATTACTAGGATTTGCGGACCATTGAATTTCTACGAGCAAATCATCTCAATTTCAAAGGCGTTTCACCTTCGAAGCAAAACACGGATAGGATGTTACGCAATAGATAAATCGGATGAGATTGATTCCTAAGAAGCTTCACGAACAGAGTCAGATTTAGTCACAACTTTATCCCGAACTCCAACCCACAAGATGATAATCGATATGACTTTCCATATAACACTACGAAGGGAGTCATACCGATATTAGATTGACAACTATTACGGAAAGAAAACTCAATAAGAGGTAGGTGGTTTTCCCCAAATACCACCGTACTCATACGACTGCATAAATGCAAGTCGTAAAATAATTGCACAAAAGCAAATTAAACTCAAGGAATAGATTTTTATACTTCTTTTACTAAACAAATACTCTTAAAGTTCACAAACCATTATCTTTAAAATAATCGAATTCTTAATTTTCAAATTTGAAATTTTCTAAAGCTTCTTACATAGATTCTTAATTTAAACTCATTACTCTTTATTTAGACTAAATAAAATTTTGGAGTTGTCTATCCTCTAATTCTTCCATAAATTTTAATTGGTAAGATATATTTTCATATATGTTTCTCAAATTTTCTAAGTGCAAGAAATTTTCGAAAAAATCGACGGAGTCTCCTTTGAGCGGAGAACCGTATACAATATTACAAAAATGATTTATATAATATACATATACCATTAGGTCGGAAACACAATATATATCATCATTAACACTTTAAAATTTTAATTCGAAAACATACCTTCCTTTTTAACATTTTAAAGCGAGTTTTCACAAACTTATATATATTCTTTTTGCTCAAAATATATTCCAACTATCCTCTTTCACTTGTACTTAACTCAAATAGATAATAATAGTTCATGTTCATAAATAAGAAGTACTACACTTAACTATTAAGGAAAATAGATCAATTTCATTTCAGATCTGCTGTAAAGAAGATAAGTTTTGACCCAGCAAACAACCAAATATGAAATTTTTTACAAAATGAAAGTTGTTCTACTCAGTCTAAGCTTTCCAGTAATATAAAGACCATCAAAATCAGATTTACGGTTTGAAATTTATGTTAAATTTACTTTCAGCTTAAATCTTAGAGAATTTTGTAATAGGGCAGAACTGCATATCCACTTTCAAACCCATTTTAGACTCAGTAAAAAGCAAAATCTTCCAAAGTGGTAAAAAGAAAATTTATAGCTTAATGAAAGCTCTTTCGTTTACAAAATGATTGAACTCATTTGGAGTAATAAGTCTCAAGTTATCGCTGTTTTAGTACAGCACTTTTCTAAACAAAATTGCAACTTTTAAATCAATTTGAAATTTGAAATTTACCCAAACCATTTTAATCTCAAACTACATTTTCAAACAAGCTTTTTGCTAAATCATTTATTAAATGATTTTCTTTTTCCCGGAAAGCTAAGACCTACACAATTATGATCAACTTTATGTAATCATCATAAAACATTTTATTATGTGGAAATATATATTTTCATTACTTTCCAAAATCTTCTTTAAAATAATTAACTTGAAAACTCATTTTGGAAGAGATAACTAATCTCTTTCATTATCAAGAGATGATTATTGATTATCCACCAAAATAAATTTTGGGGATAAATATATAAAGTTTAAAATTATTCTCACAATTTAAAATGATTATACTACATGAATTGTTCATTTATCAAAACAATCCAAATTCACATTTCCACATGTCACAAAAATTTAATTTTCCATCTAATTATCAACGTGAAACTAATTAAAGTTAAAAATAAATACAAACTAGTTTCCAAAAGAATTTTGCAATTTCAAAGCCATGAGTTTAAATACCATTTAAGTTTAAAACAAAAACTAGCTCAAAAATTTATACTAAATGTTTTAAACTAACACTTCTTTATTTTCTCTTAAAATAGAGTTTTAAATCTATCCTCTACTATTACTCAAATAACTATGTGATATCCCGGAATTTTTGACAATATCAATTTAATAATCTGCATTAAAAATTAAATTGATTTGTTAAGATTTGGTAATAAGATTTGAATTGATTTAATAATCTTCTTTTAAATAAATATTTAACTGGTAATTTATCTTTTAAAAGCTAATAAATTGTTTCTATTTATAATGTATATATATTTGTATATATTGTAAATAGATAAGCTTTGTTTTAAATTTAATAAATAAAGATATGTTTTCTAATTTTAATATTTTTTGTAATTTGGAAATTTGATTTAATTTAATATTAAATAAATAACCATATGATTTAAAATACTCAAGATAAATGTTTATTTGTTTAAAATGATTTTAGCCTAAGTTTTAATTTAAACAAGAAAGGTTGTTTTGTTCTTTTTAAATATAGTTTGTTTAAATAAGTAACTTATTGAATATGAGATAATTTCTTTTATAAATTATTTTAATCTAATAATGAGTTATCTTTAAACAATATTAGTATTGTAATATCTTTACAAATGGGTTTTTATAGAAATTGTTATTTTAAATTTATTAATTAAGGGAAACTATGATTTGTAAATTTGAAATGAAGTCTTTCAAAAATATTTAAAATAAAATAAACCTTATTAATATTAAAATTTGGTCTTTCTAACATAAGTATAAAATATAAATAATAATAGACTAGGTATTTAATAGTTTAAGTATTAAAAATAAAAGAGAAATATAAGTAAACACATTTCCTAAATTCTAACATAATATAGAAACTTAGTTATATTTCAAAGTATAAGACTAAAGGAAAGAGATAAATAGTTATGAACACTTAGATATACTTGTTTGTAGATGCTAGCCTATAAGTAGTAAAGAAAGGCAAGAATAAACTAAGTATAAAAGGAAAGTATATATTCATGCTTGTACAGTATCTACACTTGAAAGGGTATAAAAATATATGTTCATGTTTGCTAGGCTGTAGGTAATTATGTAAGGCATAAGGGAAATGTATTCATGTTTGCACAGGGAAATGGGCATGAACACTTGAAAAGAAAAATCATATTAGTACATACGAAAGATAACTATATGTAGACATAAGGACATCTTCATTTATTGCTATGATCTCTAGTACTAGTAAAAATCATCTCAGCCCCCCTATAGAAAAAAATCTCTTAACAAAGCTTGTACCAGGCAAATAAACTATCCTGTAAACATTTGATCTATATATCCATCTGTCTCAATTCATTTTCGTTTACAAAGGAAAACTTATCCTTTCCAGGTTTTAAAGTTTCAAACTAGATCTGTAAAATCATGTTCAAAAACCAAGCCTGCATTTTTCTTCAACTTGAGATGTAATCAAGCAGTCCATCTCTGATTTAAATCTGAGTCATCTTCAACAAAGTTTCAAGAATCAAGTAGCACTTTCAACATTCAAGTTTTAAGATCAGAAAGCATTTATTTTCAACACTCAAGTTTTCAAAGCCTGTTTCAAAGTTTTAAATGCTCTGTCTTCTTTTAACAGGTGAGTAACTTTTTATTTAAAAGCCTAAGTACAATAAACCTGTTGCATGTTCATATCTATGCATTTGTATGGTTGTATGTGTATATATATATGGGTGCGTGTCTCTGTATATATGTAAATGTATAGATGTGTGTGTATGAATGTTTCCTATGATATCCCTATTCTTAGTTTTCAAAGCTAAGGTTTTAAATCAAATCCATTATCTCTTGAACAAATCACTGTTAGGACTTAGAATTTAAACAAAAATTGTTTGCTTAATCATAAGTTAAAGTTTAACAATTTATTTAAGTGGAAATAAATTGGAAATTTCTCTGGAATCCAAATATACATGGAAGCTTAAGTTTGAGTAAAATTTCAAGCACTCTAATTCATTGATTCAAGGTTATAATCTGATTTCTTATCCTTAGACATGATTTTTAAAACTAAAATCAAGATTTTTAGTGATAGGAGTTAAGTGCAGTTCTTGTTTGAACTGGTAATGGGTTTTAGGCAAATTTAGGCGGTCGGAGGCACTAGCGAGGTCGGAGTTTCTTGCGGAGGTGGACGAGCCTACGTAGGTGATGGGAAAAATAACTGGAGCTGTTCCAGTTCGTCGTAGTGGTAGCGGAGGTGGGTTGAAATTTCTAAACCTAGTTTGGAGCTCGATCAAAGATTTGATTACCATGGCATATAGGGTTGATCGAGTTCAACCGGATTCTTATGAATGGAAGTAGGTGGGTTGAAGAGGGTTTGGTCAGAGTCTCAAACATGACGGTGGTCGGAGATGCGAGGTCGAGGCCTTTTTATGTTGAGGTGTTGTTCCAGTTTGTAGTTCCAGGTTGGGTTTTGAAGCTCGAACTCGATCTCGAGTTTGGGAAGATGATCTGGTGTTTGGGATAGTGTACAGGGACGATTTCCGACGTGTGAAGATCATCAGAGGCGGCTGGAGTTGATCAGCGGCACCGTGCATGTGCACGGCGTACTTCATTTGTTTTCTGGTGTTGGTTGAGCAGGGTAGTAGTCTCGGGTTTGTCTCGAGCAGATTGTTGTTTTGCTTGAAGTTTTCGGGGGTTCGACTCGGAGTAATTTAAGGGTTGGCTCGGGTCAACTATTTTATTACAGGTTTCAACATTTAAACCTGTTCTGTTTTTAAATCTAAGACAAATGATTTTTGAAGTATAAAGCAGAGTTTAAACAATGTTTTAAAACTAAGTTTAAACCAGTTTTTAAGTTTGATTTCAAACTTAAATTTGTATTCATTTTAAATCTTAAATTTAAAATGGAATGTAAAAGCAAAATTGTTTTTAAATGCTTTGATAATGATAATTTGATCATTAGTAAGAATAATGTTTTATCTTAAAGTAAATTAAGATTTAATAATTTAGAGTAATTAAATTATTAAGGTAATTAAATGGATAATTAATTAATTTAATTAATTAAAGATATAAATGATTAATTAAGTAATTAAGAGTTTTAAATTAATTAATTTAAGTTTAAGACAAATTATTTAAAGACTAATTAATTTGTAATTAAGGGTCCTTAATTAAATAAGATTAGATGTTAATTAATGATTAGGAATTAATTAATCAAGTAATTTAAGATTAATTAAGTTACAGTTAAAACTTAAATTAATTAAATAATTAGTGGTTAATTAATTGGTTATTAAGGAATAATTAATATGGATTAATCTAAGTTTAATTTCTTAAGGAAAGTAATTAAGAATTTTAAATAGTTAATGAAGGTCATTAACTTAAGATTTGTTAAATAATTAATTAATGTGATAAATTTTAATAATTAATTAGATTAATTGATTAAAGATAATCATTTATGAAATTGTTTAAGTGTAATTACATAATGGAAGTAATTAAGGAATTAATTACTTAATATAATTAATTGATTTAATTTAAGTTAATTAATTTAGTTTAATTAATTTAAATTAATCATTGGATGCTTTGATAAGTATAATTACTTAAATGTAATTAATGAAGTATAATTACTTAATGAAGTAATTAATGGTAATTACTATATGTAATTAATTGAAGAGGATTTAATAATGGAAGTAATTTGGGTTAAATTACTTTGTGTAATTAATCTAGGGATTAATTGAGATAATTAATTCAGGAGTAATCAATTTATTTGATGAAGTAATTAAGGGTAGTTAATTACTAAATGGGATTAATCAAGAGTGATTAATAAATGTTGGTAAAGTAAAGATTAATTTCTTAATGTAATTAATTTAAATAGAATAATTAATTAAAATGTAATTAGGGATCATTAAATTATATAATTAATGATGTAATTAAGGGTTGATTCATTAAGATTAATTAATCAATAATAAGTGATTTTGAGTAATTAATTAATATAATTAATTAAGGATTAATGTAATTAATTATAATTAATTAATTAATGAAGTGATTAAAGATTAATTACTGTATTTGGGTAAGGATAATTAATTTGTGAAATTAATTAAAGAATAATTACTTGAATGTAATTAAAGGATAATAAATCAAGGATGATTAATTAAGATGGAAATTAGAGAATGATTAATTAATTGATTTGTAATTAATTTATGGTTATGTAAGCAAGATTTATAATGATGAAGTAATTAATTTAATTTACTTTAAATTAGTTAGAGATAAGGTAATTAATTTAATTCATTTTAAATTAATTATAAATGGTGTGATTATTAATCCTTGCTTATGTATGGATGGATGATATTGATTTTCTTGAATGGTTTGAAATCTCAAATATGAGATAAGTAATGTTGTATGATATGGTTGCTTTGGTTGAAGTATATGGATAATGTAGATTATCTATTTGTGATGATATTGTGAATTATCTATCTGTGATATTGTGAATTGTCTATCTGTATGTATATGGATAATGAAATGAATTGTTTTAACTTTAAAACAACTTAGCCTTAAAAGATACAATTTGGATTTCGATGAGACCGGGATCGGGTTTCCAGATTTGGATATCCGAAAACCACATCGATCCAAATTAACGATAGGTCGTGAATCTCAAGTGAAGATGAAGATTCAAAGTGCAAGAGTTATTGTCGTTAACTCTGAGGATGTTTCCAAAATGAGTGTAACGAGATAATGCCTTCGGTTTCGTTCGAACCCGGAACGAACTTGTATGGATTGAATGCTTTCAGAACATCGTCAGGTGGATGATGAGCATTCTAAGTGATATGTTCTATGAGGTAATCGTAGCCTCAAGCCTCATCAACCGGGAATGGATAAAACAGGGGAGGTGCAGCAAGGCTTCGTGGGTAGCACCCACTTGAGAGCGAGATTTTCCTCTGTCTAGATGTCCCTTTATATTCGGCTGTGTGGGTAGTTGTGGCCACAACTGCTGGGGTTGTTTCGTTCGGGACTGTCCAGAAAGGGATGGTTCCAGCCTTGTGTTGTAGGGGATTGGGAGTAATCCTCGGTACGCTGATCTAGGCCAGGTACTGTGACGGGCGGTACCCCAGTAGCTCTGCCGTTGTATGGAATCCATTTTCCAATAAGCGCCCTCGGATTTGATTGTAAACCTAGTATGATGGAATTTAATCATGTAACAATTTCAGCTATTTCTTATTTATTTTAAAACCCTAGACCTATTATAATATCACTGAATTTCCTATCAAATGTTTGGTTAGCGTAAGGTAAAAACTTTTCCATGTTTATGTGTGGGAAGTCTTACGTGATACCCTTTGTTTCAAAGGTTTTCAAAGTTAAGCAACTTTAACCTGTTACTCATACCAAACCCATGTCTAACCCGGAGTTTATTTCTGTTTTTCTTAAACTCTCAAGGACTCAATTTTTTATGAGTAGCCAAGGGATTCAGGTTAGCTTTGACGATTTGTGGAGGAGCAATGGAGCAGGAGGCTTCAACATTATAGATATATAGTTTTCCGCTGTGTTGGTATCTCTGTGTTGTATTTGAGTTGTATCGAGATGTATTAACTAGACAGGTGTTTATAACTGTCTAGTATGTGATGTATTATCTGTGTAACTCTGATTGGTGTTGTATATTATGAAATATTTATGTGATTAATATAATTTATTTGTTCCGCTGTTGAGATTCTGATGTTGTTTCTTCTTTCTTCTTTATCTTTTCTATTTCTCACCCCTTTCTTTCTTTATGATGATGCAACTTTCTGGTAGTAGAAAGTTGGGTCGTCACAAACTAAGTGTCAAATTTTTATAATCATCATTAATAACTTGTACTAAAATATTCAATTAATATTTTAATTTTCAAACCAAAGTATTCTTTTACCTTAAATACATCATTTTATTAATTAAAGTATCAAATGGTATTTTCCTCTAATTAAGACATCCCCTTAACTAGAATTATTCACTTTTACTTACCCAAATTACCATATTCAATTTCTCAAATTTCAAATAATATAAGGGTATTGCCTCGCCATTGTTTTATAGTGAATGACCCTATTGATTGGCTGCAGAGTTGATCAAGTGATCAAAACTGCCTCGCCATTCCTCCAACACTCACTATTGTTCAATGGTTTCATTAAATATTTAAAATAAAAATTATTACTCCACCACATTAATTATTTGCAAATTTACTTATTAAAACTCAATTTACCGTGCCTGACTGTCTCATCACAGCGTTTAGGAAATTCCTATCGATAACGTTGGCCAAACGCATCGATCAGAATTCTTAAAGCACTAGACGGAAAACCCAACACAAAAATTCATTTTCTTTAAAATGAAATACCTCATATATAATACTCAAAATATTTTTCATTTTTACCAAAAACAAAATCTAATTACTCTACGTTTGGAATTTCGATACGATCGCAATGAAAAAAACCGCGTGTAACGACCCAGAATTTTGAACGAATTAAATTGAGAATATTTAATTAATTTTAAATATTTGAACGATGATTTAATTTGAATCCCGAATATAACTTTGAATTTGGCGATTAAATTATAGAATTTAATCTATTGAATTGAATAAAAATTTGAATATTCATTTTAAGCTGAAGAAAAATATTTCAAAAGCTTTTAAAAAATTCGTATTGATAGTACTGAAGATAATAGAAACTTCAGAATTGTATTTCAAAGCGTTTCGTTCAGTTTTGAAAATTTATCGTTCAATCGATATTTAAAAATAGTCATTTTTCAAACAGTCTCGGAATTCGACGAAACCAGTTCCATTGGATCCGTAATATTGAATTATTATCGGATTTCAATTTTCGTATTTATCGGAGCTGTTATGTGAACGTACGACACATAAAGGCGTTGAATCTTTATCGAATTCAATTTGAATTTAAATATATATTTGGTCAACACCACCACGTTTTCTTGTCCCCCACTCGTACACGCGACATACCCCTTCATCTCAGAGCATGGTCGCGTATCCTTTGTCTCTGCAAATATCACACCTTGTCTCCTTCATTTTATTTCAAACGAGAATAAAAATCAAACGAAAACGATAGCTTGAGATTTTAAATGACCAAGCGCTTCTTTCCTCGAATTGAATCTCCCTCTGCTAAAAGAAAATTTCCATCTCCAGTTAAACTACAAATAATGGCCGCGCTTCCTCAGTTCCGTTCGAAATCAAATTCTCGTTCAAAAACATCTGAACCGCGACATTTAAGCTCGCGTTCGCCATCAGGCGCGTTCGATCTCGTGTAGCGAGGTGACAGAGGAAGGTTGCAACTTGTTCACGCGATTGGGCACGTGGAAGGAGGAAGCTCGAATCTAATTCGAACCCTAATTCGTTCGAAGGCAGTTCGCAATCAGAGAGGCGAGTCGCGTGATTGGTAGCTAGGGCATCGCGATTTGGAGTCACGGTAGTCAGCGTAGAGGCCGATGTTCTTTTGCGCACGGCATAGGGTTTCGCGAGAAAAAGAGGCGGCATCGTAGGGTCGTTCGATGGCGAGTCGGTGGAGCGACGTCGATCGGCGACTGGCGCGTGTTCGTATGGGGTTGGGCTGGGCACCGCGCAGTCAGATGGTGATATTCGTGGGTATGGCGTCGTCGAGGCATGCTGATTTGTTGAAGTCTGGATCGCGATGTGTTCGCATCTGTTCGAAATGACTGTAGAGGTAATTTCAATTTTTTAAAAAAAAAACATTTTAGTTAAGTATATTTACAGCAAGAGAGAAAAAAAAAGGAGAGTTAGATTTTCAGTAAAGCATAAAAATTAAGTTTAACTCATTTATTAAAAAGAAATATTTGGAAGATAATATAAATGAATTATAATGTTTAAAGTATATGTAGAGTTAGAGAAAAAAAATATAATAAGTATATGTATATAATTTTAGAAATTACAGTTAACAAAAGATTAGTTTAAATGGATAAAATTTGATAAATGGAAAATTGTTTAAATTAAATTATTAGTTTAACTAAAAATCTTAGTCGAATTTAAATTGTAAAATAGAAATACATTTATAGTTCGATTATTTCGAATATTAATAAAATTGTATAATTGTTTACACCAGGTTAAATTCGAGAAAACAAAACTGAAAATGGATTGCAAAATAAAAAGCTAAGGTGAAATCTTCTCACTCAGATTTATTATTGAATTACAGTTATTGACTGATTTGATTGATGTTTTGGATGAGATATTAGATATAGTAGGATATATATCTATATATAGCAATATATACATATTGGCATATGTATATATTGGATTGATGATTTCCCGCCTCGTATAGCGGATGAGACCCTATTGCGCCGTTAGTAAGCGGATTTTTATAAAACCCATATACCGCGATAATTCCGTACTGGAGCGGAATTGGTATTGTGCTAACATCTTTGGATGCAGGGAAACAGGTTGGAGGGATCCAACTGGACCCCTCACATTGATTGATTTTATTTATACTGTGGTATGAATCTGTGAATGATTATTGATGTTATTAATCATATTGATGTCTGGAAATTGTTCGAAGGCTAAAATTTAGCTGAATGGATGTTTGATATCATTGGATTCCAAAGATTAACGAAATTGAATTTTTGAAATTCAAGTAGAAATTTTCTAAGTGAATCAATTTTTGAAATTGAAGAAATTTTGAAGAAAGGAATTTTTAAAGTATAAAAAGTAAATTTTTATAATCTTATTGAATAAATCCCAGAATCAAGTGAAAATGTTAAATAAATGAATTTCGTATAATAGTTATTTTAAATTGAAGAATTTAATTAAAATTTGGATTTTTAAATAGATTGAAAGAGACAAAGAAATTTATTTTCTTTAAAAGGAATTTATTTGAAAAGAAATAAGTGAGAAGTCCAATTAGAAATTTAATTGGCAAATTGAAACGAATTTGGAAAATTGATATGGAATTTATAGATTTATAAATTTTGAAGTTAAAAATGAATGAAATTTATAGATTTATAAATTTTGAAGTTAAAAATGAATGAAATTTATAGATGTATAAATTGTAAAGTTAAATGAATGAAATTTATAGATATATAAATTGTGAAGTTAAAATGAATGAAATTGTAGAATAGAAGATTTATAAGAAATTTACTTATAAATTGGATTTTTGCCTACAAATGAAATATTGATCAAATTTGTTAATAAAGGAGATTTACAAATCGAAGTTGTATAAAATATAAAAGGTGAAATTTATAAACGTTGTTTTATAAATTCGAAATCGATTGAATTTGATAAATTTAATATAGAAGGTTATTAAAGAAAATATATTCGCGATTTTGGATAGCGAATTATCTTTGAAATAAATGTGTAGAAAAGATTGAAATTTGGTTAAGTGAATTATATTCACGATTTTGGACAGTGAATATATTATTGAATAAAAATGAATTCATTTTTGAAGAAGTGATATTAAAAATGAAGTTAAACATTTTAAAGATGTTTTAAAATGTATTATGAATCGAAAGCATAGATTTCAACAGTTCTTGTTGAAATAGGCGTTTTCGAGAAATAAGGAAATGGTAGACTATAACACTGTTGTTATAGTAAATGATTTCCAAAAGGAAATGTTTTATATAGTATTGGGATTTACATATCTATCTTAAAATTTGAATCCCTATACTAGTAATTTTGAGTCGTTCGTAACGATGTTTTACGTAACATTCGTTTTGACTCAAATAAATGTGCTTAAGAGAATGTTTTCATTAAAAGAATGAATATATACTTAATTTGATTTAAGTATATCGAATATTTTCAAACGTTGAAAATAAATGATTTGTGAATTACTTATTTTTAAATAAGTATGGAAATGCTTTTCCAATATGAAATGAACTGTTTTGAGATTTTATCTTCAAAGATAAAATGAAATGTGGAAATTGATTTGAAATTGTTTTCAAACGGTTAAGTGTGGAAATTTTATATCTAGTAAAGATATTTTTTTTGAAAACAAATAATTTGGAAAATTATTTGGAATCTGATGATGTTGCGCATCTTTAGTGATAGTTAAATAACCGACTATCAATAATTACCTTGAATGGTATTTGTTGTGAACTGGATGAATTTGAATGCCACACTTATTTTTGAATAATCGCTCACTATTCGGGTTAGCCGGGAAAGGACCATGGGGTCGTATAACCCATTCCGAATATGTGATACGTCGTTATGAATTGCATTCGAAGACCGGTGTTGAAGACCGGATATTTTTGAAAACGAAAGGATTACCGTCGAGTTACTCTACATCGACTGATCTTCGATTTAGAGGTTTTATCACCCTTAGTGACGGGAAGTCCGGACGTGATTAGAAAATTATCCGGATATGCAAGGGCTTCGTGAGAAGTGCCTTCGGTTCTGTTCGATCCCGGAACAGACTTGTATGGATTGTGTGTCTGACGTTACAATTTGAGATATAAAGCTGATTTCTTTCAAATACATTTCTGTTGGTGGCGGAGAATTTATTCTCTTAGCTTAACACCCTTCTCTGAGACGTACGAGCTCAGAGGTTATGTAGTTGAAATTTATCAGCGATATATCCCAATTTGGTAATGTGGCATACTGAGTGTTGCTGTGAAATGATCAGTGTTTGATCATTTGTGATATGATCATTTGTTTGATCTTATATCTTTGTGATCATAGGTTGATCATTTTGTTTGACCCGAAGCATGGCTTTGTAGAAAGCATAGCTTTGTGGACGAGACTTCGTCGAGCCTCACACCCCGGAAATGGTCGAAACAGGAAGGATGCAACAAGGTTCTAGGGAGTAGCGCCCCTTAGTGTATGTCATTCCTTCTGGATAAAGGTGGTATCATGGTATGGAGCCCAGATACTTAACCTCTGTGGTTGCTGCGAATTTATTACTTTGTGGTTGTTGCGAATCGGGGATCCTCGGGAAGATCGGTGACGATCGGGGGATGGCATACGCGTGTCAGTAGTTACCTATTTTTGCAGAGGTAACCCGGCCTTGTGTTGGCAGAGATCCGGTTAGGTTCTCGGGTCGTCTATTCCAGGGACGTACCCATCGTGGATAGGAAGTTCCTTGGCCTGACCATTTGTTGGAAATCCAAAGAAACAATACGAGCCTTGTACGGTTTTAGTTATAGAACCTGCCATTTAATATGGTAGCTATAGTAGGCATACTATAATGGTACCTATGCTGGCTAAGATTTATATTCTACTTTCGAAATGTTTTCTACACTATGCACTAATAATAATATAAAAAAGAATTTGATTTTTGCGTAGTAAGCATCTTTGACTATCATAAGAAGAAATCTCCTCCAAGTCTGCGTTTGCATTGTGTGTGTGGCGGGAGGTCTTATGGTAGTTTCATTTTCCAAAAGCATTGCGAATTGACTTTAAAATTTTTCTGTTGTTTATTTTAAAGATAAATAACTGTTTTACGATCTCACACCAGTCACCATGACTGACTCGGAGTTTATTGTTCCCTTCTAAACTCTGGGTGCCCACCAATTTCCACACGGGCAGCCTAGAGTTATGTTATCAGGATATTCTGGATATTCTGGAGCTTTGGAGATAAGCTGGATGGCGAGACGTAGTATTTGTATCTGATAGTATTTATTCCGCTGTGTATTTTGTATGAGGACAAGTTTATATAACTGTCCATTGTTGTATATCGACTCTGATGATTGATGTATGTATAAACTGATATAGTTCTTTGTTTTAAAAGACTAGTGTTTATTTATTATATATTGTTCCGCTGCGATGTGTAAGATTCTGATGTTGTTTTCTGTTCTGATGTGTTCTGTTGTTTTTCTTCTTTCTTCTACTCTTTTCTTCTTCTTCTACCTTTTTCTTCTTTCTTAAACCCTCACTATTGGAGTTTCCGGCACTCGATTGCTCGACAGTCGATAAAGTGAGTATCGATGTCGAATTTTCGAAAGTCAAAAAAATCCGGTACGTGACAGCGTGGTATCAGAGCATATGGTTAAGCGACAACCCTGCTCTGTTGGGTGTTACTCATTAGAGATAGAGTCAGTAGTACTCTAGAATGAGTTGAGTGTAATAATAGATATGAGCGCGTATTTGTTATTTGAATATAAGAAAAATGTTTTATATTGTGTTTGCTTATCCGTTGAGATGTTTGTGAATTTTGGTCGGTATGTGGGATGCCATATTATCGATAGAGATTTCTAAACACTTAAACGAGGCAAGACGACATAGTATTGTTTTAAAATAGGGTGAATGAAATAATTTTGCCCAAAACTATTTTTGTATAGAAAGGAAATAATTTTCTGTAAATTATTATGATAAATGGATGCATGGTTGTTAAGAAGTAATGATGTTAATTATCCTCATTAATATATATGTGGAAATTGCATATGGAATTGGAATTAAAACAAAGAACCAGGAAATAAATTCATATACGAATGAAATTTAAGAATATAAATTATGAATGTGATTTGTAATTTGAAATAGAATTCCAGAGAAGTATTTGGAAATGTTTTGAAAAGAATTTGAAAATTTTGGTGATTTGGAAAGTCTAATTCTGTCACGTACGGGATTTTTCGACTGCCGAGCAATCGAGTGCCGGAAACTCCAATAGTGAGGGTTTTAAGAAAAAGAAAAAGTAGAAGAAGAAGAAGATAAAGAGAAGAAGAAGAAAGCAGGAGAAGAAAGAAGAACAACAACAGAAACAGAAAACAATATCAGAATCTCACATTCGCAGCGGAACAATATATAATAGATAAATGAATAATCTTTAAAACAAAGAACTATATCATTTTATACATACATCAATCAGAGTCAATATACAACAATGGACAGTTTTATAAACTTGTCCTCATACAGAATACACAGCGGAATAAATACTATCAGATACAAATACTACGTCTCGTCCAGCTCATCTCCAAAGCTCTAGAATATCTAGAGTATCCTGATAATCTAACTCTAGACTGCCCGTGTGGAAATTGGTGGGCACCCAGAGTTTAGAAGGGAACAATAAACTCCGAGTCAGTCATGGTGACTGGTGTGAGATCGTAAAACAGTTTATCTTTAGAATAAACAACAGAAAAAAAATTTTAAAGTCAATTCGCAATGCTTTTGGAAAATGAAACTACCATAAGACCTCCCACCACACACACAATGCAAACGCAGACTTGGAGGAGATTTCTTCTTATGATAGTCAAAGATGCTTACTACGCAAAATCAAATCATTTTTGATATTATTATTAGTGCATAGTGTAGAAAACATTTCGGAAGCTGAGGAGACAGGTTATACAATTGAAATCGTAAAGGCGCGTATTGTTTCTTTGGATTTCCAACAAATGGTCAGGCTAAGGAACTTCCTATCCACGATGGGTACGTCCCTGGAATAGACAACCCGAGAACCTAACCGGATCTCTGCCAACACAAGGCCGGGTTACCTCTGCAAAAATAGGTAACTACTGACACGCGTATGCCATCCCCCGATCGTCACCGATCTTCCCGAGGATCCCCGATTCACAACAACCACAAAGAAATAAATTTTGCAGCAACCACAGAGGTTAAGTATCTGGGCTCCATACCATGATACCACCTTTATCCAGAAGGAATGACATACACTAAGGGGCGCTACTCCCTAGAACCTTGCCGCATCCTTCCTGTTTCGACCATTTCCGGGGTGTGAGGCTCGACGAAGTCTCGTCCACAAAGCTACGCTTTCTCAAAAAGCCCTGCTTCGGGTCAAACAAAATGATCAACCTATGATCACCAAGATATAAGATCAAACAAATGATCATATCGCAAATGATCAAACACTGATCATTTCACAGCAACACTCAGTATGCCACGTTACCAAATTGGAATATATCGCTGATAAATTTCAACTACATAACCTCTGAGCTCGTACGTCTCAGAGAAGGGTGTTAAGCTAAGAGAATAAATTCTCCGCCACCAACAGAAATGTATTTGAAAGAAATCAGCTTTATATCTCAAATTGTAACGTCAGACACACAATCCATACAAGTCTGTTCCGGGATCGAACAGAACCGAAGGCACTTCTCACGAAGCCCTTGCACATCCGGATAATTTTCAATCACGTCAGGACTTCCCGTCACTAAGGGTGATAAAACCTCTAAACCGGAGATCAGCCGATGTAGAGTAACTCGACGGTAATCCTTCCGTTTTCAAAAATATCCGGTCTTCAACACCGGTCTTCAAATGCAATTCATAACGACGTATCACATATTCGGAATGGGTTATACGACCCCATGGTCCTTTCCCGGCTAACCCGAATAGTGAGCGATTATTTAAAAACAAGTGTGGCATTCAAATTCATCCAATTCACAACAAATACCTATCTAAAGGTAATTATTGATAGTCGGTTATTTAACTATCAATAAAGATGCGCAACATCATCAGATTCCAAATAATTTCCAAATTATTTCATCTTCAAAAATATCTTTACTAGATATAAAATTTCCACACTTAATCATTTGAAAACAATTTCAAATTAATTTCCACATTTCATTTTATCTTTGAAGATAAAATCTCAAAACAGTTCATTTCATATTGGAAATGCATTTCCCTACTTATTTAATAATAAGTATTTCACAAATCATTTATTTTCAACACTTGGAAAATATTCGATATACTTAAATCAAATTAAGTATATGATTCATTCTTTAAGGAAATCTATTTTCTTTAACAACATCAATTTGAGTCAAAACGAATGTTACGTAAGACATCGTTACGACGACTCAAAAATCACTAGTATAGGGATTCGAAATTAAAATAGATATGTAAATCCCAATACTAGATAAAAACATTTCCTTTCGGAAATCATTTACTATAACAACAGTGTTATAGTCCACCATTTCCTTATTTCTCGAAAACGTCTATTTCAACAATGAATGTTGAAATCTATGATTTCGGTTCATAATACATTTTAAAACATCTTTAAAACGTTTAACTTTATATTTAATATCCCTTCTTCGAAAATAAGTCCATTTTACTTAACAATATATTCACTGTCCCAAAATCGTGAATATATTTCACTAACCAAATTTCAGTCTTTTCTACACATTCAATTTAAGGATAATTCGCTAT
This sequence comes from Allium fistulosum, assembly GCA_030737815.1. Taxonomy (NCBI): domain Eukaryota; kingdom Viridiplantae; phylum Streptophyta; class Magnoliopsida; order Asparagales; family Amaryllidaceae; genus Allium; species Allium fistulosum. Next base: position 628,675,494 of record CM060903.1, on the reverse strand, counting down.
CCAAAATCGCGAATATATTTCCTTTAATAACCTCCTACATTTAATTTATCAAATTCAATTGATTCCGAATTTATAAAAACAATGTTTATAAATTTCACCTTTTATATTTTTTTTTACAACTTCGAATTATAAATCTCCTTTATTAACGAATTCGATCAATATTTCATTTGTAGGCAAAAATCCAATTTATAAGTTAATTTCTTATAAATCTTCTATTCTACAATTTCATTCATCTTAACTTCCCGCTTTATACATCTATAAATTTCATTCTTTTTAACTTCACAATTTATACATCTATAAATTTCATTCTTTTTCCAAATTCGTTTCAATTTGCCAAATTAAATTTCTAATTGGACTTCCCACTTATTTCTTTTTAAATAAATTCCTTTTAAAGAAAATAAATTTCTTTATCTCTTTCAATCTATTTAAAAATCCAAATTTAAATTAAATTCTTCAATTTAAAATCACTGTTTTATGGAATCCATTTATTTAGCATTTTCACCTTATTCTGGAATTTATTCAATAAGATTATAAAAATCAGCTTTTATACTTTTAAATTCTTTTCTTCGAAATTATTCAATTTCTAAAAATTTATTTACTTAAAAATTTCTATTTTGATTTCAAAAATTCAATTTCATATATTTTTGGAATCCAACGATATCAAACATCCATTCAGCTAAATTTTAGCTTCAAACAATTTCCAGATATCAATATGATTAATAACATCAATATAATCATTCACAGATTCATATCACAGTATAAATAAATTCAATCAATGTGAGGGGTCCAGTTGGATCCCTCCAACCTGTTTCCCTGCATCCAAAGATGTTAGCACAATACCAATTCCGCTCCAGTACGGAATTATCGCGGTATATGGGTTTTATAAAAATCCGCTTACTAACGGCGCAATAGGGTCTCATCCGCTATACGAGGCGGGAAATCATCAATCCAATATATACATATGCCAATATGTATATACTGCTATATATATAGATATATCCTATCATATCTAATAGCACATCCAATAACAATCATCAATCAATAATAACTGTAAATTCAAATTTCCTTCGAGTGAGAAAATCTCACCTTAGCTTTTATTTCCGTTTGCCATTCACTTTAATCCTGATTTGGTTTTCCCGGTTCGACCTTGTATAAACAATTATACGATTTATTAATATTCGAACCAATCGTCAACAATAAATTCCCCATTCAATAACTTTAATTTGCCAGTGATTTAATTTTAAACCAATTTCTTTTTATAACTTCTATATTAAATCTAACAAATTTAATTATTGATGATTTATTTTTTAACAAACAAATAAAATATTTTAATCTGATTCCTTTTTTTAAAATTCTTCTTTCAAACTACATATATATTTATCTCTTCTTTATCCATACATGTATACATACATCTTTAAGTAAATGTCAAAACAAAATTTTCTTACTGTAAAAATTAAATACTGGGATTCCTATATTTTTTTTTCTTTTCCTGACCAGTTTATAAATTTTTATAACAGGGGGTATATACATCCTAATTACCCCTCCACATCCTTTTAAATTTAAAAAGTAAGTTGATGTGTACATTTTTTTCTTTTTACCATAAACAAAAAAAAAATACTTCTGTGAGAAAAATAAAATTCTGAAATTTCATTAGACTGAAATGCTTTAAAATAATTTACCCTTGAAATCGAACAGGAAATGAAGTCAATGAGCTTCGCTCTGCACGCGACCACAGACCTCGACGGTCACCTCCAGTCGATCGTGACGAGCCCATCGCTACCTCGAACCACCATCGGTCCCCCGCTTGCGACCACTCCACCAGAACGTCACCATCATTGATCGAAGCCCTAGCACCATCCCCGAATGTCGCGCTAATGCCTGCCGTTGACCCAAATTCGAGCTCGACTCGATACGCTGTCGACCCCCTATTCGCGGCGCCAAGGCGAACGCGATTGCCATTCGATCGAGTATCCCCACTCGAGTTTCCGCCTCATCATTTTCGTGCCCTAACTCGTGCTGGCCTTGCGAGATTCGAGTCGTTCGACTCCGCTTTTATGTGCCTCGCGACTTGATCATGCCGCCAATCTCCTTTCTTCATCGCGATCGAACAAAACCCACGCGCCCCCGCGACTTCATTTTTATTTTTCTTTGAACTGGGGACGAGAAAATGGAAAGGGGATGGAAGTAATTCGCGTGGATTTGAACTGAAAGAGGGAACGTGATTTTTCTTTGTTTGAATTGGCTTCGGCCATTTTTTTCTTTTTCGTTTGATTTTTTCAACTGGAAAGGGGAGAGGAGTATTTGAATCGAGAGAGGTATGGATTTCGTGAGGGGTTGCACGTTTATTCTCGTGATTGCAGGCGCGATTCCAGGCGCGTGTTTGAAGGAGGAAAAGTGTTGACGTTGACAAATTTAAAATTTAAATTTAAATCGAATCCGTTTACATTTCAATGCATTTTCTCACCGTATGGTCATGTATCATCTTCGAAAAATACGAAATTGGAAATCCGACAATAATTCAATATTACGGACCCAATGGAACTGGTTTCGTCGAATTCCGAGACTATGCCTCGGACGGCTATTTTTAAATATCGATCGAACGATATAAATTTCAAATCTGAACAGATTGTTTCCAAAATCAATTTCTGAAGCTTCTATTATCCTCAGTATTACCAATACGAATTTTAAAAGCTTTCGAAATATTTTTCTTCAGCTTAAAATTGAATATTCGAATTTTTATCCAACTATCAACAGATTAAATTCTATAATTTAATCGCCGATTTAAAGTTATATTCGGGATTCAAATTAAATCACCGTTCAAATATTTAAAATAAATCAAATATTTTCAATTTAATTCGTTCAAAATTCAGGGTCGTTACAGATTCTTTTTGAGTTGAAAATGAATTTTAAAGGATTTTGGAAAAATGTTTTGAAGGAATGAAAGCTCTAAACTCTTTTTGGTCGCTGGAAAATAACTTCGATGATGACCGCGGCATCATTGGTGTTCATTTTCGGGTTTCCAAAAGAGGAATTGCTGCCAAATTGTTTTAAATGGAAGTTGTTTGAAAAATTTGGGTTTGTTTTGGAAATTCAAAAGATAAATTTGAATTGTTTTCAGAAATGGTTTTGAAAATGTTATTAAGACTCTGGAATACTATATAAAGATATTTATGAAATATTACTAAGTTGATAACTTATACCAATTGAATTTTGGTAAAATAAATTTACCTTAAAAGAATGAGTTAAATAAATGTAAGTATAAGTGAACAAATTTGAATGAAGTGAAATTGAAAGTTGAAATTCATTTTGAATTTGTAAGCAATGAATTGAATTGAATAATTATAAATGAAAGATGAATTAAAAATTCAATAATGGAATGTGATTTGATTTGAATCACGTTGAATAGGAAATTCCTAACTTGGAAAAGGAAAATGAATAAGGATTGAATCCGAATAAACTACTTTGATAATTAATTAATTCACGAAATGGAAATTGAATTAGTTAAATTTAAACTTGAATTGTGAACTAAATAAAAGAGTGGTTCGAAATTGAAGATAAATTCAAGTAAGTAGAAATAAATTTCAAATGAATGAATAAATTGCAACTGTAAGTGCAATGAAAGTGAAATGACAGTAGATGAACGAATTAAATTCAATGATTATAAAAGAAAAGTAAATTGAATTCAAATTGGAAATCCAGTTTAAATGACAGTAGATTTAACCGAAGGGTAAATTGAAAACAAATTGTGGAAATGAACAAAAGTGAATAAAACTGGAATTGAAATTTAATGTTGAAAGCAAATCTGAATTTGTAAGTGAAGCTTATTAAATGAAGTGAATAAGATTAAAACTGAATGTTAAACTTCTTTTGAATTTGGTAGTAAATGAAGTTGAAACCGAATTTGAATAAATAAATTGGAGTAGTAACAAATGAATTGGAATGAGAGTTCAAATTGAATGAAATAGATATATAATTTCAACAGTGAAGTAAAGATGGTATAAGTAGTTTATATTGGAAATTTTGTAATAGAATTTGCAAATTGGATTGAATGTTGTAACTAGATATAATGGCTAGTAGGATATACAGGTATAAAGGAATTGGAATTTAATTTCGAAGATAAATTTGAATTGCTCGAAAAAGGTATGTATTTGAATTTCAAATATGAGATTTGCTGATTTCTTGTCTAGCCGCTTGGCTTTTTCTTTTTCTTTTTGGAATCTGAGAGTCCGTAGGGACGTTTTGTAGTCGTACCGTATTAGCCGCGCAAAGGAGACGCTGGCGAAATTTTTCGAAAATTTAGGGCGTTAGAAAATTTTTGAGAAAATTTGAAAGTTTAAATTTGAATTTAAACTTAAAATTGAATTGTTAAGAAAACAATGTTGTTTGAAATCGGTAATTGAAGTTGAAAATTTAGTTGAATTAATAACGAATCTTTAGTAGAAAGATTTGTTTTGATAAATGTGATAAAACTATTGGATTGTGAAAAATAGTAGACGAGTTAAGGACTTTTTCTTCCTGACTTGTAATTTCGAGGACGAAATTCTTTTAAGGAGGGAAGTCTGTAACGACCCAGAATTTTGAACGAATTAAATTGAGAATATTTAATTAATTTTAAATATTTGAACGATGATTTAATTTGAATCCCGAATATAACTTTGAATTTGGCGATTAAATTATAGAATTTAATCTATTGAATTGAATAAAAATTTGAATATTCATTTTAAGCTGAAGAAAAATATTTCAAAAGCTTTTAAAAAATTCGTATTGATAGTACTGAAGATAATAGAAACTTCAGAATTGTATTTCAAAGCGTTTCGTTCAGTTTTGAAAATTTATCGTTCAATCGATATTTAAAAATAGTCATTTTTCAAACAGTCTAGGAATTCGACGAAACCAGTTCCATTGGATCCATAATATTGAATTATTATCGGATTTCAATTTTCATATTTATCGGAGCTGTTATGTGAACGTACGACACATAAAGGCGTTGAATCTTTATCGAATTCAATTTGAATTTAAATATATATTTGGTCAACACCACCACGTTTTCTTGTCCCCCACTCGTACACGCGACATACCCCTTCATCTCAGAGCATGGTCGCATATCCTTTGTCTCTGCAAATATCACACCTTGTCTCCTTCATTTTATTTCAAACGAGAATAAAAATCAAACGAAAACGATAGCTTGAGATTTTAAATGACCAAGCGCTTCTTTCCTCGAATTGAATCTCCCTCTGCTAAAAGAAAATTTCCATCTCCAGTTAAACTACAAATAATGGCCGCGCTTCCTCAGTTCCGTTCGAAATCAAATTCTCGTTCAAAAACATCTGAACCGCGACATTTAAGCTCGCGTTCGCCATCAGGCGCGTTCGATCTCGTGTAGCGAGGTGACAGAGGAAGGTTGCAACTTGTTCACGCGATTGGGCACGTGGAAGGAGGAAGCTCGAATCTAATTCGAACCCTAATTCGTTCGAAGGCAGTTCGCAATCAGAGAGGCGAGTCGCGTGATTGGTAGCTAGGGCATCGCGATTTGGAGTCACGGTAGTCAGAGTAGAGGCCGATGTTCTTTTGCGCACGGCATAGGGTTTCGCGAGAAAAAGAGGCGGCATCGTAGGGTCGTTCGATGGCGAGTCGGTGGAGCGACGTCGATCGGCGACTGGCGCGTGTTCGTATGGGGTTGGGCTGGGCACCGCGCAGTCAGATGGTGATATTCGTGGGTATGGCGTCGTCGAGGCATGCTGATTTGTTGAAGTCTGGATCGCGATGTGTTCGCATCTGTTCGAAATGACTGTAGAGGTAATTTCAATTTTTTTAAAAAAAACATTTTAGTTAAGTATATTTACAGCAAGAGAGAAAAAAAAGGAGAGTTAGATTTTCAGTAAAGCATAAAAATTAAGTTTAACTCATTTATTAAAAAGAAATATTTGGAAGATAATATAAATGAATTATAATGTTTAAAGTATATGTAGAGTTAGAGAAAAAAATATAATAAGTATATGTATATAATTTTAGAAATTACAGTTAACAAAAGATTAGTTTAAATGGATAAAATTTGATAAATGGAAAATTGTTTAAATTAAATTATTAGTTTAACTAAAAATCTTAGTCGAATTTAAATTGTAAAATAGAAATAGATTTATAGTTCGATTATTTCGAATATTAATAAAATTGTATAATTGTTTACACCAGGTTAAATTCGAGAAAACAAAACTGAAAATGGATTGCAAAATAAAAAGCTAAGGTGAGATCTTCTCACTCAGATTTATTATTGAATTACAGTTATTGACTGATTTGATTGATGTTTTGGATGAGATATTAGATATAGTAGGATATATATCTATATATAGCAATATATACATATTGGCATATGTATATATTGGATTGATGATTTCCCGCCTCGTATAGCGGATGAGACCCTATTGCGCCGTTAGTAAGCGGATTTTTATAAAACCCATATACCGCGATAATTCCGTACTGGAGCGGAATTGGTATTGTGCTAACATCTTTGGATGCAGGGAAACAGGTTGGAGGGATCCAACTGGACCCCTCACATTGATTGATTTTATTTATACTGTGGTATGAATCTGTGAATGATTATTGATGTTATTAATCATATTGATGTCTGGAAATTGTTCGAAAGCTAAAATTTAGCTGAATGGATGTTTGATATCATTGGATTCCAAAGATTAACGAAATTGAATTTTTGAAATTCAAGTAGAAATTTTCTAAGTGAATCAATTTTTGAAATTGAAGAAATTTTGAAGAAAGGAATTTTTAAAGTATAAAAAGTAAATTTTTATAATCTTATTGAATAAATCCCAGAATCAAGTGAAAATGTTAAATAAATGAATTTCGTATAATAGTGATTTTAAATTGAAGAATTTAATTAAAATTTGGATTTTTAAATAGATTGAAAGAGACAAAAAAATTTATTTTCTTTAAAAGGAATTTATTTAAAAAGAAATAAGTGAGAAGTCCAACACATATCATAACCAGGATTATTTTCCATCACTTTAGAAACTCGAAAATGAATTCTGATGATGTGGCCATCATCACCAGGATTATTTTCCAGCGACTGAAGTGAGTTCAGTGCTACTTTACTTCCACAAATTCATTTCAAAACAATTTCCCATTCAAAATATTTTCCCAAGATAATACTCCATTATGGCCTTCAAACACTTTGGAAAACATTTCAAACATTCCCAAGATTTTAAATTTCCAAACTTTTTGTTTAAATTCATTTAAAACACCTTTCAAAATTTCCGGGATTTAAAGTCTGGTTTAAATCAAATTTTAGTTATACTTTTTTGTATTATTTCATGCTTACAGAATTCTCTTTTGTTATAACCATTTCAAATTTTAGTTTCTTATTTGATTATAGTATTAACAACCAAACATCCAAATATATATAATAATTTCAGAAAATCATTTCTTTTATATCAAAATATAATTTAGGGTAAAATTATTTCATTTACCCTCTTTTATAAATGATACTATGTCGATTTATCTTGTTTAATAGTTTAGAAACCCCTATCGATACGGTTGTACTTCCCCTACCGACTAGAATTCATAAACACTCAACCGATAAGTCAACACAGTATAAAAACAATTTTTTTATTCACTAACAAATACGCACTCATATATATTAATATACTCAACTCATTATAGAGTACTGCTGACTCCATTTTAAATGAGTAAATTTCCCCACCAAAGCCTAGGTGGTCGCCAACCTATGCTCTGATACCAAGTGTAGCGACCCGACCTTCTCGACTCTCGAAAATCGACACAAAATACACTATAGTATAATATGCCGACGATAGAGTGCCGGGAAAGACAGATTGTTGAGGAGAAAGAAAGAAGATAGAAGAAAGAAGGAACTAAACAACATCAGAATCTCACAATCGCAGCGGAACAAATTATAATAAATAATAACAGCTCTATACACAAAATGAAAACTATATCTGTTTTATACAATACATCCTCAGAGTATATCATAAGTGAACAACAATTACCAGCCTGGCAGTTATATCAACCTGCCTCACAACTGCTGATAATTTCAAACAACCATAGCAGCGGAATAGCAAGTACGAATAATACGCCTCGGACTCCAGCTCCACACCTGAGCTCCAAAGTATCCAATCCTGAACATGAAATACTCAGTCTGACCCGAGCATTATAATGAAATAACATCCGATTCAGTCTGGAATACCAGCGTGGGAGAAATACATCCAAACTGAATATTAAAGTTTCACAAATCCTTTGAAATCAAAAGCATCTCGTAAGACCACGCCACAAATAAACATGTCGGGTTTTTACCTTACGATAGCTGTAACGCCCCACCTCTATGCTCATAATAACAAAGAGTATTAAAAGAAATACTGTCTATTATTACGAAGAATAAGGCTGGATAGGAGCGGCCATCCGTAGTTGGCTTTACACTAGTATTGGTTACCTCGATAGGAGTGGTATATACTTTTCATTTTTCATTGTTTATTTCATTACTCCCAACGACATACCCAATTACCAGTATAAAACGAACTACGATGGTTCATAGTAGTTTAGGACAATATATATAATAATAACACAGATACAAAAAGAATGCGGAACACAGATAACAAAAGTCTCATATATATATATATATAACTGATGTCAGTTACAATACAGTTGACACAATACATATGATACAACTACAACTGTCGACTCTGGAAGTTATATATACAAATACATTATCAACTAATGTACATGAATACATATCAACCTATACTAAGACACGACTACTACAAAATGACGAAGACTACTTCAGAAGATGTGAAAAGTCTTCATAGCTCAAACAGCAACTCAAAGCAGGAAATCTACAACCTGAAATAACTCGGGTCTGACCCGAGTATTAAATTCAAAAGAAAATAATACACGGGTCAGTCTAATTCAAACTCAGTTATTAATGCACAAAAGCAATAATAATCAATAACAAATAGGTGACAGTCACAGAAATCTCATATATCCGACTCCTCGATAAGAGAATCGGATAACGACAGATATAACACTAAACAGTGTTAAACAGCACATCAGCAATCCAAATCAATTTAAACATTGAAATGTCAAATAAAAAAAACATCAATGCTGGTTGGCTGTAGTACACGCTAACATGTACTGCCTCACCAATACAGCCTATGAAATACTCAGAAGATCAACGAATTCAAAAGCAAATGGATCCAACTCAAATCAGAATGAACCATTTCAAAATACAACTTTGGAATATTGAATTGAACCAACGAAACAATTTAATAATCGAAATATCAACTAAATCTGTCAAGCTTGCTAGGGCTGCAGTACACGCACGCGTGTACTGCCTCCCCACTACAGTGGTGAATTACACAAAAGCTCAGTGAATCAAAAGCAAATGACTCCAATGTACAGTCTCAAACATATATGCAGTAAGATAGATTCCACAAATGAATGCCACAACTCCAGAGAGCATGCACAAGTGACTCAAGGCAACTCAACAAACATGATCAAGATATCGGACTCAAACACTACAGGTATGAAGACCACAAAGGCAATGTACCAGTTCATATAACCACACAGGTGCATGGGGCAATGAAGTGGGGACTGTACTCGGGTGGACAGTGCTACAACACAAAAGCTCTCAAGTCAGTTACAAAATGGCATCACAAAGTGAATACAATAACTAGACTCGAGCACGCATGAAGTTCAAGGCGAACTAGACTAATACACACTATAGATTATCAACATACTTAAGGGTATCAAGTGGACATATCAAAATATGATCAGTGGCATGCATACAAATATACAATGCAAAGTCGAATGATAATAAGGGTGCAGTGAAGACTGTAGGTCATAGCTACAGCAACAGGATGACAATGGCACGTGCAGTTGTAAACAACTGCAAGCAAATGAAGTCTCAAGCAAAGGACAAAGCTAATTATTCAAGGAATCAACTAAATCACAGTTCAAAATATCTACATACGAACTGGAACAGCAGCCTCAAATGAACATACATGTAACAAACTTGAAGACTAGAACAAACTCAGGAAAACAGTGAAACATTAATGGGGCAACACATACATATATTCATGTATGATCACACACTCAAAAGCAGGAAGCAATTTTGAAACTGGAAATTGCAAGAATCAAGCTCGAGCACAAAGGCAACAAACCAAGTGTACATAAGACAAAGTCTAGGTACTGTACATAGAACAGTGAGTCAGTGTGCAATCAGAAAAAAATGAACAAAGGTTCTCAGGGGCCAGACATGCAACTCTCTACAACATGTACAAAGGGGGTACATATCTACATGAAGTCCGATAACAAATGAACATCAAAATGCCAACTTAACTCACATATGAGCAGGGTCCAGATCCACCTAACAATACAAAACTGTCAAGAATACAATAACCCCAAATCGCATGAAGTCACGGAACAGCTAGCAGAAATTATCATCCAATACAATCAAACCGTGACATCAACGGAATTAAAACCAAAGCCGTGGAAATCAAGTTGGCAAACCCTTTCAAAATCAAAGTCAGTGAGCGGAAGAAAGTGTCAAAGAAACAAATCAATGCCGAAGTCCACTAAAGCAAGTTCGAATAATTCAAGAGACCAAAGTCGACAAAAATCGAATCGTGATGGTCACGGGCGAACTCAAAATTTGTCAGACCCAAAAACGAACAGCGATTTCCCTTAAAACAAACAACACGAAACAATATAGCCCAAATAATATGCAGTTCAAAATCGCGAACAATGCCGAAGACAACAAGAATCTGTCCAAGTCAAACAAACTCATCAACATCATAACAAAGTAAATCACTTCGAATGAACGAAGTCATTAGATTGCCAGAAATCAAACAGTAGCAAGTTCGACCGCGAAAGTCAAAACATCGCAAGTCGAAGTTAAATGAACGATTTCACAAAAATAAGTCTGTAGCTTTCTAACCAAAGGTAGTGTCGAAAACAACAAAACAAACGAAATCAACACCAGAAAAACCAAAGCAAACCGAGTAAATCACAAAAGCACCATTACATAGAGCAAGAATTAGATGTGAGAAAACTCACCATTTTCGACGACCAAGCCAAACGTTCGACTCGACTAACTGGAAGCGACCGCAAGCCAAAAGAAGTAAGAAACAATCGAAGGAGTCATGAGCGAAGCATCGTTCGATCGAGTTGTTGGAGCTGGCGCCTTCGATTACACGAAGCTCTAGTTTTTGAGGAACGAAGGAGAAGCGGCGAAGCAGCCACCATTTTTCTTTTCGTTTGATTTGTTTAATTTAGGGCTTTGAATGAGAAAATGAATAAAGTGGGGAAATCGACTACAAAACCTTATCTCCAAAAAGAAATAGGCTGCATAATTTGAAAAGGGAACGACTTACTATTTTTCTAAGTCCACAACCTTTTAACAAATTTTATACAGGAATTTACAACTGATAAAAACACTTAACATTTTTATAAACGAATTTTAACTCGAATAAAATTCCAATTGCAATTGTCTAACAAATTAAATCGTCATTTGACGATAATCAACTGTTATGAAACCCCGGATTGTTACAGACTCCCCTCCTTATAAAAATTGCGTCCCCGCAATTTTCATAATTAAAGGCGTCAATAACAATTTTTTTTTAACATAAACTGGTTAAGCTAGAAAAATAAGGTCAAGAACACAAACACCAAAGAAATCTTTTAATCGCAATAAAAGAGATTCACAAATTTTTCAACAAAATTTAACTATCAACAAAGGTAATTATGAAACACAAATCACAAATTGCAACTGCAAATATCTAGTTATCCAACAATTAACTAGAAAACACAAATTCCATGATCAACAAACTCTAACTATTACCAGAAATAGATAGAAAGCAGCGATTCAATAAAATCAGCATACTCTAGAATCAATTGGAGACTAGAAAATCTCATATCAATAAAATCAGCAAACATCCAATTATCCAAACGATAGTCAGAAAACAAATCAACAAATATTTAATTACCACAACCGGTAATCAAATTTCAAATCAACAAATATTCAATTATCAAAAACAATAATCAAATCTCAAATCAACAAATATTCGATTATCAAAAACGATAATCAAATCTCAAATCAACAAATATTCGATTATCAAAAACGATAATCAAATTTCAAATCAACAAATATTCGATTATCAAAAACGATAATCAAATTTCAAATCAACAAATATTCGATTATCAAAACGATAATCAAGTTTCAAATCAACAAATATTCGATTATCAAAACGATAATCAAGTTTCAAATCAACAAATATTCGATTATCAAAAACGATAATCAAATTTCAAATCAACAAATATTCGATTATCAAAAACGATAATCAAATTTCAAATCAACAAATATTCGATTATCAAAAACGATAATCAAATTTCAAATCAACAAATATTCGATTATCAAAAACGATAATCAAATTTCAAATCAACAAATATTCGATTATCAAAAACGATAATCAAATTTCAAATCAACAAATATTCAATTATCAAAAACGATAATCAAATCTCAAATCAACAAATTTTCGATTATCAAAAACGATAATCAAATCTCAAATCAACAAATATTCGATTATCAAAAACGATAATTAAATCTCAAATCAACAAATATTCGATTATCAAAAACGATAATCAAATTTCAAATCAACAAATATTCGATTATCAAAAACGATAATCAAATCTCAAATCAACAAATATTCGATTATCAAAAACGATAATCAAAATCAACAAATATCTAATTATCACAAGCGATAATTAGAAACAACAAATATCCGATTATCAAAGACGATAATCAGAATCAACAAATATCTAATTATCACAAGCGATAATTAGAAACAACAAATATCTGATTATCAAAGACGATAATCAGAACTCATATTAACAAATATTTAATTACCGATACGATAATTAAATCTTATAACATCAGATATCTAATTACCTGCAGATAATTAGAAACAACAAATATCTAGAAATCAATTAAGAAGACTAGAAAATCAACATAAAAGCTTGGATCGATCCCATCAGATGGTGAGTTTTTAATTCGCCACACGTGCATCAACAAATGGCCGAAGCCTACCAAGTACTCAACATAATTTTTGGCGCCCATCAGATTGACCCGAAGGTCCGCAGAGTGACTCGAAGGTCTAGTACTGGTATTTGACCCGAAGGTCCTCATATGACCCGAAGGTCCTCATATGACCCGAAGGTCCATCATAGTGGCTCGAAAGCACACGAAATCATCAAATATTTCAATTAACGAGTCCAGAATTAACAAAAATAGCTAACACACATGTCCCATAACCACGAGTTTTACTAAATCGTTTAATTCTCTTCATCGTTTCCTTGAAAGTGCAAAATCATCAAAATCATCAAAACAGCAGATATTTCAATTAACGAGTCCGGAATTAACCGAAATAGCAAACGCACATGTCCCATACCACGTGTTTTACTAAATCGTTTGATTCTCTTAATCGTTTCCTTGAAAGTGCAAAATTGTGTATTTTGTAAAAATACACTTTACATTCTCAAATGGACAAGTCCGGAATTAAGCGAATCAGTAAAAGAAAGGGGTCATAGTCCTCGATTTTGCTGAAACGTTTAAATCGCTTCCTCATTCTTTTGAAAGCGTAAAGTGTAAAATTCCTGAAAACAATTTTATTCATTTTATAAAAATAACAATTCACATTCTCAACTGGACAAGTCCGGTGTTAAGCGAATCAGTAAAAGAAAGGGGTCATAGTCCTCGATTTTGCTGAAACGTTTAAATCGCTTCCTCATTCTTTTGAAAGCGCAAACTGTTAAAATTTTTATAAAATAATTTTCATTTTAAAACGATTTTCCAATCACGTGATTAAAGCAACAACATCAGTAGCAATTTCGAAAAGGAAATTGTACTTCTCAAAACATCGTAAAACGAATCTCGAAATCAGCATTGCGGAATAACCGCTTGAAAATCCACTTTTTAAAAATTTGACGGTTACTGAAGCCAAAGCGACAGTAATTTTTATACGTCGAAGTCTCATCAAAATAATTTACATCAAAATGTAACACCAGTGAATTTTCATTCATAAAAATGTCACAAAACATCGCACTTCGAAAATTTAGCACCGATATAAAAATCCCATTATAAAATAACGGCAACGAAATACGTTTCATAACCAAGCATCGGTTCAACGTAGAATTAATGCAGTAACATGCAACTCAAATTTGCACGTACTTCAAAATGAACAAAGAAGTCATTCGAATGTATCTTTTATGAAGATAATTCAAAACAGCAAAAATCTAATCAATATATGATTAGCATAAAGGAAAACCAACAAAGATCTCAACAAAATCACATAACTACAATCGTTTCGAATCCTCAATTCGGATTCAAAATTCTCAAAGAAACAAAATAAATATAGCTATGTGAACAACAAACGAAATTTATTTCAATTTCAAATTTTGATTTTTAAATCAAAAGGATTATCAGCAGTATTCAGCGAAGACAATTTCACTGTTTCCGCTGCGCACTCTGATAACAGAACACAAATCAATCAAATCATCAGAACCCACTTTCCCTTTTATTTTTAAATAAAGATATTTAAAAAATTTATCAAAATATCAAAACTTTAGTTTTGACTCAAAGCATAGATAAAAACATCGACCAATAGTTGTAACACATGTTCCATCTAAGTTATGTTTTATATTATGTCCATAAACCCCAAGCTCTGATACCAACTGTAACGCCCCACCTCTATGCTCATAATAACAAAGAGTATTAAAAGAAATACTGTCTATTATTACGAAGAATAAGGCTGGATAGGAGCGGCCATCCGTAGTTGGCCTTACACTAGTATTGTTACCTCGATAGGAGTGGTATATACTTTTCATTTTTCATTGTTTATTTAATTACTCCCAACGACATACCCAATTACCAGTATAAAATGAACTACGATGGTTCATAATAGTTTAGGAAAATATATATAATAATAACACAGATACAAAAAGAATGCGGAACACAGATAACAAAAGTCTCATATATATATAACTGATGTCAGTTACAATACAGTTGACACAATACATATGATACAACTACAACTGTCGACTCTGGAAGTTATATATACAAATACATTATCAACTAATGTACATGAATACATATCAACCTATACTAAGAACGACTACTACAAAATGACGAAGACTACTTCAGAAAATGTGAAAAGTCTTCATAGCTCAAACGGCAACTCAAAGCAGGAAATCTACAACCTGAAATAACTCGGGTCTGACCCGAGTATTAAATTCAAAAGAAAATAATACACGGGTCTGTCTAATTCAAACTCAGTTATTAATGCACAGAAGCAATAATAATCAATAACAAATAGATGACAGTCACAGAAATCTCGTATATCCGACTCCTCGATAAGAGAATCGGATAACGACAGATATAATACTAAACAGTGTTAAACAGCACATCAGCAATCCAAATCAATTTAAACAATTGAAATGTCAAATAAAAAAAACATCAATGCTGGTTGGCTGCAGTACACGCTAATGTATACTGCCTCACCAATACAGCCTATGAAATACTCAGAAGATCAACGAATTCAAAAGCAAATGGATCCAACTCAAATCAGAATGAACCATTTCAAAATACAACTTCAGAATATTGAATTGAACCAATGAAACAATTTAATAATTGAAATATCAACTAAATCTGTCAAGCCTGTTAGGGCTGCAGTACACGCACGCGTGTACTGCCTCGCCACTACAGTGGTGAATTACACAAAAGCTCAGTGAATCAAAAGCAAATGACTCCAATGTACAGTCTCAAACATATATGCAGTAAGACAGATTCCACAAATGAATACCACAACTCCAGAGAGCATGCACAAGTGACTCAAGGCAACTCAACAAACATGATCAAGATATCAGACTCAAACACTACAGGTATGAAGACCACAAAGGCAATGTACAAGTTCATATAACCACACAGGTGCATAGGGGCAATGAAGTGGGGACTGTACTCGAGTGGACAGTGCTACAACACAAAAGCTCTCAAGTAAGTTACAAAATGGCATAACAAAGTGAATACAGGAACTAGACTCAAGCACGCATGAAGTTCAAGGCGAACTAGACTAATACACACTATAGATTATCAACATACTTAAGGGTATCAAGTGGACATATCAACATATGATCAGTGGCATGCATACAAATATACAATGCAAAGTCGAATGATAATAAGGGTGCAGTGAAGACTATAGGTCATAGCTACAGCAACAGGACGACAATGGCACGTGCAGTTGTAAACAACTGCAAGCACATGAAGTCTCAAGCCAAGGCCAAAGCTAATTATTCAAGGAATCAACTAAATCACAGTTCAAAATATCTACATACGAACTGGAACAGCAGCCTCAAATGAACATACATGTAACAAACTTGAAGACTAGAACAAACTCAGGAAAACAGTGAAACATTAATGGGGCAACACATACATATATTCATGTATGATCACACACTCAAAAGCATGAAGCAATTTTGAAACTGGAAATTGCAAGAATCAAGCTCGAACACAAAGGCAACAAACCAAGTGTACATAAGATAAAGTCTAGGTACTGTACAGAGAACAGTGAATCAGTGTGCAATCAGAACAAAATGAACAAAAGTTCTCAGGAGCCAGACATGCAACTCTCTACAACATGTACAAAGGGGGTACATATTTACATGAAGTCCGATAACAAATGAACATCAAAATGCCAACTTAAACTCACATATGAACAGGGTCTAGATCCAACTAACAATACAAAACTGTGAAGAATACAATAACCCCAAATCACATGAAGTCACGGAACAGCTAGCAGAAATTATCATCCAATACAATCAAACCGTGACATCAACGGAATTAAAACTAAAGCCGTGGAAATCAAGTTGGCAAACCCGTTCAAAATCAAAGTCAGTGAGCGGAAGAAAGTGTCAAAGAAACAAATCAATGCCGAAGTCCACTAAAGCAAGTTCGAATAATTTAGGTGACCAAAGTCGACAAAAATCGAATCGTGATGGTCACGAGCGAACTCAAAATTTGTCAGACCCAAAAACGAACAGCGATTTCCCTTAAAACAAACAACACGAAACAATATAGCCCAAATAATATGCAGTTCAAAATCGCGAACAATGCCGAAGACAACAAGAATCTATCCAAGTCAAACAAACTCATCAACATCATAACAAAGTAAATCACTTCGAATGAACGAAGTCATTAGATTGCCAGAAATCAAACAGTAGCAAGTTCGACCGCGAAAGTCAAAACATCGCAAGTCGAAGTTAAATGAACGATTTCACAAAAATAAGTCTGTAGCTTTCTAACCAAAGGTAGTGTCGAAAACAACAAAACAAACGAAATCAACACCAGAAAAACCAAAGCAAACCGAGTAAATCACAAAAGCACCATTACATAGAGCAAGAATTAGATGTGAGAAAACTCACCATTTTCGACGACCAAGACAAACGTTCGACTCGACTAACTGGAAGCGACCGCAATCCAAAAGAAGTAAGAAACAATCGAAGGAGTCATGAGCGAAGCATCGTTCGATCGAGTTGTTGGAGCTGGCGCCTTCGATTACATGAAGCTCTAGTTTTTGAGGAACGAAGGAGAAGCGGCGAAGCAGCCACCATTTTTCTTTTCGTTCGATTTGTTTAATTTAGGGCTTTGAATGAGAAAATGAATAAAGGGGGGAAATCGACTACAAACCCTTATCTCCAAAAAGAAATGGGCTGCATAATTTGAAAAGGGAACGGCCTACTATTTTTCTAAGTCCACAACCTTTTAACAAATTTTATACAGGAATTTACAACTGATAAAAACACTTAACATTTTTATAAACGAATTTTAACTCGAATAAAATTCCAATTGCAATTGTCTAACAAATTAAATCGTCATTTGACGATAATCAACTGTTATGAAACCCCGGGTTGTTACAATAGCCAAAACACTTTTTATCAAATCCGTCTGATATTATAATAGTGTCTATAGAAAGTAAAATAGAATCTAGCTGAAATGCTTGCATCTCACGTTTCACCAATAGTTCGGCACAATCAAAACCGTACAAGCATGTAGGGAGAATGGATTTCCAACGAATGACTAGGCACTGGGGTACCACCTGTCACAGTACCTGGTCTAGATCAGTGTATCGAGGACCATGCCCGATCCCCTACAACACAAGACCGGAACTACCTAAGGGTAATTCCGAGTAAGATCACCCCACGGTTGGCGCGACCAACCGCCACACAGCCGAAATAAAAAGGGACATCTAGACAGGGATGATCTCACCCTAATGGGTGCTACCCACATAACCTTGCTGCATAACCCCTGATTTTCAGTCATTCCCGGTTGATGAGGCTTGAGTCTAAGCGTTACCTTTATAGAACATATCCCTTAGAATGCCCATCGTCCACCTGACGATGTTCTGAAAGCATTCATCCATACAAGTTTGTTCCGGGTTCGAACGGAACCGAAGGCACTACTCCTACTACATCCATTTTAGAATCACTCTCAGGATTAGTAGCGATTAGCCCTTGCACTTCACTGTACCATCTTCGATTCAAACTCGTTTCCCCACAAAAATGTACAAACCGGATCGAAGTGGTTTTCGAGAAATTAATCTCGATCCCGGTCTCTTTGAAACGATCAGCGCATTGGCCAATATTGATAGTCGGTTATTTAACTATCAATTAACATCCACAAGCATCCATCAAACAATAAATAATTACCTAAATTATTAATTTCCTCAAAATATCTTCGCAAGATATACTTCTATTTTCAACCCTTTAAAAATAGTTTAAACCCACTTCCTTTTACGGAAATAAATTTCCCAACATTTTCTATTTCCATTGAAATCACCAAGTACAAACACTTAAGATTTAAAATAATTTAAATCACTTTATCCAAAATATAATTTTAAAAATATTTAAGGTAAAACTATTTTTATAAAATATAAAGACTAATTTTAAAATAAATGTTAAGTCAAACTAAAATTTAAATAAGAGTTACAAACTTCTACATGAGTTTCAAATAAACTTTTACCAAACTATCTATAAAATAAATCCATTTTATAAAATATCAATATTAATAATATTCTTTTTAAACATAATACCAATTAACTCTTTAAAAATAGTTGCTATTATAGTTAATTTAGTAAATACTTACTTTTAAAATTTTCACAACTCAAATAATTTCTTAAACATTCTAAAAAAACAATTTCAAAACTTCTAACTTCTGATAAAAAATCTGCTTTAAAACGTACTTGGCTTCTCAGTGAAATACATTTCCATTTCAGAATAAACCAAAGAATCCTTTTATAAATCCTGCTGGATTTATTTCAATTCAAATTTACGTTAAATCCCGTAAATTTCTTCCAACACTTTATAAATAAAACTCCCTTTTATTTAAGAACGCTTTCCATTTCCTGGAAATCACTTCCAAATATATGTACTCAATTTATTTAAAATAAGTTACCAAATCCTTTACTTCAAATAACACTTTTGAAAATTCCATAAAGTTTTCTTGAGTAACTTAAATCAAATTTTATTTGAGATAATGTTATTATATCAAATATCCATGTTAAAGTTTCCTTTAGAATACATAATACTAATTTACTTTAAAATAATTAAATACCATAATTACTTAAATAAATATTTACCTTTCTCTTAAAAATAATTATTTATCTAAAACATTCCAAAACACATTTTTAAACTTCTATTTTACACTTTGAAAGCTTTCCTTTGAAAACTTACTACATTTTCCTGGAAAATAAAATACACTTTCCATCTTAAAAGTGATTCCACAATTTCTTTTAAGACAATATGCACTTCTTATAGAAAATCCCACCGAAAAATCTATACTTTTAAATTTATCCTTCGATAAATATCCCAATTCATTTATAAACCCGGTTTATAAATTCTCATTTCTTATTTTCCCTCTTTAAACCACAGTTTCAAAAACTCTTACAAATTTCAAACCAATTTCCCAAATTTAACCTCCTTAAATTCATTACTTGAAAATTCCTCTCATTTCCCTTTTAATCCCAATTCATTTTATTGATATTTTAGAATACCAGATTATAATCACAACATAACAGAATTCCAAATCAGTCTATCACAGGATATAAATGAAATATACCACAGATTATGAATATAATCTCTATATTGTGAGGAATCCAGTTGGATCCCTCCAACCTTTTTCCCTGCATCCACAGATGTTAGCACTATAGAAAATATCCATCAAATCTGGTAATATCATCACAATCGACCAATCAATCAACCATTTAAATATCCACTATTTAAATGAATTAGCATTCCAGATGTGAGTGAGATTAACTCACCTTGAATTTCGAAACGCCGAGCATTTAAATTCTAAATTAAATCAAGCGCCTTTAATTTAATCTAAAATTTTCACAAGCTTTAATCGTTCCCAGATCTGCTCCACTACGTAGCGCTCGTCGCTGCGATTCCGGCGCTTCCAGTTTTGTCGGAATCTAATAATGCATGCGATAGATATGAATTTTTGAACGTTGAAACTAAATTATATAAATCAATTTCTTTTATTTTACCTACAGGAGATCGTGGCCGTTCAATCACATAGGGAAATCAAGGCCGATAATCTCTTCTTCCCTCATGTTATAGACAGTAGACAATTGAACCCATGCCGCCATAACTTCCTCAAATTACGCGACCTCCACGCCGCACTAGTCTACGATCGAACCCCACCGTTTCGAAGGACGTCTCGGACTTCCCCATCGCCTAGAGCATCATGGAGCTCGGCACCTCCTATTCATCGAAGAACGCGCACAAACCCAAAGGAAACGCGGCCTTCCCCTTCCCTCTACGCTGTGCCTTCGTCGACCTCGTTCGTTGGATTGCAAGAGCTCGGAGTGCTCTACAATTCCTTAGTTTGGAGCTTTCGAATTAAACGAATGGATCGATAGATAATCGAGGAGGAACGTGGGATGATTTCAGCCATTAAAAAATATAGAGGCGGCGACTGTGAAAGCCCTAGGGTTTTACTGATCTGTGCGTAAACATATACATATAACGAATTATTTTAATATTAAATTCATTTTAAGCAACTTTTACCAACGATCTCCAAACGATGAATGCCGACAGGCGATTATAATGTTTTACCCACCTTCCGAACACAATGGAATGTGTTTCGGAGGCTAATTTGGTCGTATGTGGAAGATAGCTTTTTGAATCGATTTAAAATATTAAATTATCGATTTAAATTTCAACGCGTTTCTCACCCGTACGAGCAAACGGTAACTCCAAACGCTACGAAATTTGAAATCCGATAATAATTAAATATTACAGATCCAATGGAACTAGTTTCGTCGAATTCCGAGACTGTGCCCCGAAAGGCTATTTCAACTCGTCGATTAATTCGAGCGATTTCCAAAATCGTCAAAATCATTTAAAAATTCACTTTTAAAACTTTACTAACTTAATTATAAATAAAATAGAATTTCTAACCACATTAGAAATCATTCTGATCAATTTCGAATCAAAATCTGATTATTTACATTATTATATTATTAAATCCCAATTTTTAAATTAATATAAAATTCCAAATTTAACTCATCGACTTTTGATTCCATCCAAAAGTCCAATATTAAAATTCAAATCAAACTAGACTAAATAAATTTTTGAAACCATTATCATTTACATTTATATTCCAGATTCTAGTATTACTCCAATCTCAAATAACTTATTATTAATATTCAAACCCTATTTAAATTTGCTATATTTGATATTATAACTAAATTTATCGATTCAACCAGATCTTTGTATTCCAAAATCAAATTATAATTCACATTCAACATTTAAAATGAATTAAATGTTCAAAATCTAACGACCAAAATTCCGGGTCGTTACATTTGCTATGCGATTGATTTGTGAAACCAATTTTTGATTTCAAATTCCGAAGTATGATTTGATATCCGAAAGATATATGTATATATATTTGAAATAATTTGAAATGAGCCGATGTTCAGTCCTTGAGTTTTGGATTTGATTTGATATAACCCTATCTTTTGGAATTGATGTACTGATTTATTTGTGATTTCCAACTCTTGGATTTAAATATGATTTCTTCGACTATTTTGAAGGTTTGAGCACTTCCAAATCAAGGTTAACTTTTCAAAGCTAAGTAATTTTGAAAAGTATAAAGTATATAAGTTTGGTATGTATGTTTAAGTATGTAGTAATATGATATAAATAAGTTGAAACTGTTCTGTTAAGTAAACGAATAAGACTATTTTGAATTATACTAATATGAAATTTAGTTTAAATGTTTTAACTTAGTAACATCCTTATAAAACTATATATTTAACAAGTTGGAATATATACATAAGTTGTATGTATGCTGTTTTATTCGCATAATTAATTTGATTCAGGTTTGAGTACACAAGTTCGAGGTGAATTACACCATTTCGTGTTAGGATTTTTCATTCGATTCTTGACGGCGAATATTTGATATGGATTTTGGGCTTGATTCTAGAATTCTCTATCATGGTATATGTAACATCCCGAAAATTTTCGACTTTCGAAAATTCAACATCGATACTCGCTTTATCGACTGCTGAGCCATCGAATGCCGGAAACCCGAAAAGTTATGGTTTTAAGAAAGAAGAAAAAGGTAGAAGAAGAGATAGAAGAACAACAACAGAACAAGAGCAGAAACAGAAACAGAACACAATATCAGAATCTCACATATCGCAGCGGAACAATATATAATAGATAATTACTAGTCTTTTAAAACAAAGAACTATATCATTTTATACATACATCAATCATCAGAGTCAATATACAATAATGGACAGTTATATAAACTTGTCCTCATACAGAATACACAGCGGAATAAATATATCAGATACAAATACTACGTCTCGCCATCCAGCTTATCTCCAAGCTCCAGAATATCCAGAATATCCTGATAATATAACTCTAGGCTGCCCGTGTGGAAAATGGTGGGCACCCAGAGTTTAGAAGGGAACAATAAACTCCGAGTCAGTCATGGTGACTGGTGTGAGATCGTAAAACAGTTATATCTTTTAAAAAAACAACAAGATAATTTCTAAGTCAATTCGAAATGCTTTTGGAAAATGAAACTACCATAAGACCTCCCACCACACACACAATGCAAACGCAGAATTGGAGGAGATTTCTTCTTATGATAGTCAAAGATGCTTACTACGCAAAAATCAAATTCTTTTTGATATTATTATTAGTGCATAGTGTAGAAATCATTTCGAAAGTATAATATAAATCTTAGCCAGCATAGACATTTCGAACTATGCCTACTATAGCTACCATCCAAACAGTGGGGCGCCACCATAAGTGAATGATAGGTTCTACAACTAAAACCGTACAAGTCACGTATTGTTTCTTTGGATTTCCAACAAATGGTCAGGCAAAGGAACTTCCTATCCACGATGGGTACGTCCCTGGAATAGACGACCCGAGAATCTAACGTTACGGTTAGATCTCTGCCAACACAAGGCCGGGTTACCTTTGCAAAAATAGGTAACTACTGACATGCGTATGCCATCCCCCGATCGTCACCGATCTTCCCGAGGATCCCCGATTTCCAACAAACCACAAAGTAATAATAACTGTGCAGCAACCACAGAGGTTAAGTATCTGGGCTCCATACCATGATACCACCTTTATCCAGAAGGAATGACATACACTAAGGGGCGCTACTCCCTAGAACCTTGCCGCATTCTTCCTGTTTCGACCATTTCCGGGGTGTGAGGCTCGACGAAGTCTCGTCCACAAAGCTATGCTTTCTACAAAAAGCCCTGCTTCGGGTCAAACAAAATGATCAACCTATGATCACAAAGATATAAGATCAAACAAATGATCATATCACAAATGATCAAACACTGATCATTTCACAGCAACACTCAGTATGCCACGTTACCAAATTGGGATATATCGCTGATGAATTTCAACTACATAACCTCTGAGCTCGTACGTCTCAGAGAAGGGTGTTAAGCTAAGAGAATAAATTCTCCGCCACCAACAGATATGTATTTGAAAGAAATCAGCTTTATATCTCAAATTGTAACGTCAGACACACAATCCATACAAGTCTGTTCCGGGATCGAACAGAACCGAAGGCACTTCTCACGAAGCCCTTGCATTTCCGGATAATTTTCTAATCACGTCAGGACTTCCCGTCACTAAGGGTGATAAAACCTCTAAACCGAAGATCAGTCGGTGTAGAGTAACTCGACGGTAATCCTTCCGTTTTCAAAAAATATCCGGTCTTCAACACCGGTCTTCAAATGCGATTCATAACGACGTATCACATATTCGGAATGGGTTATACGACCCCATGGTCCTTTCCCGGCTAACCCGGATAGTGAGCGATTTTTCAAAAATAAGTGTGGCATTCAAATTCATCCAATTCACAACAATTACCTATCTAAAGGTAATTATTGATAGTCGGTTATTTAACTATCAATAAAGATGCGCAACATCATCAGATTCCAAATAATTTTCCAAATTATTTTATCTTCCAAAATATCTTTACTAGATATATAATTTCCACACTTAATCATTTGAAAAACAATTTCAAATCAATTTCCACATTTCATTTTATCTTTGAAGATAAAATCTCAAACAATTCATTTCATATTGGAAAAACATTTCCATACTTATTTAAAAATAAGTAATTCACAAATCATTTATTTTCAACATTTGAAAATATTCGATATACTTAAATCAAATTAAGTATATATTTCATTCTTTAAGGAAATCATAAATTTCAACATCTATTTGAGTCAAAACGAATGTTGCGTAAAACATCGTTACGACGACTCGAAATCACTAGTATAGGGATTCGGATTTAGATAGATATATAAATCCCAATACTACATCAAAACATTTCCTTTTGGAAATCATTTACTATAACAACAGTGTTATAGTCCACCATTTCCTTAAATTTCTCGAAAACGTCTATTTCAACAATAAATGTTGAAATCTATGATTTCGATATTTAACACGTTTTAAAACATCCTTTAAAACAATTACTTCATTTCGTAACATCACTTTTTCCAAAACATATCCATTTTATTTAATAATATATTCACTGTCCAAAATCGTGAATATAATCACTATCCCAATTTTAACGATTTCTACACATTTAACTTAAAGGATAATTCGCTGTCCAGAATCACGAATATATCTCCTTTAATAACTTCGATGTTAAATTTATCAAATTCTATTGATTTTGAATTTATAAAACAATGTTTATAAATCCCATTTTCTATTTATAAAACTTCGATTTCTAAATTATCCAATTCAACTTATATAACTCAATTATATACCGGAAGTCTATATTATAAGTTAAGAACTTATAATTCATTTATTTACAACATCTATTCATTTCTCATCTAAATGTCCACATCCGATTTATAAGATAATTGCTTATAAATCCTTTTGTTTTACAAAACCTATTCATTTAATAACTTCACAATTTATAAATCTATAAATTTCTATCCACTTATGGAATCCATTTTATTTGACTGAAACACTTAATAAAACTCATTTCAAAATTCCAATATTTTTAATTTATAAAAATATCAATTTTTTTTTATAAATCTTTTTATATGAATTTTTTAAAATACTTCAACAATTCCAATTTAAACTATTTCCTAATCCTTATCAATTGTTTATTTCAAAAATAACATTTTTGTCGTATTTCACAAAAATCACAATTTTACTAACATTTAAAATTTTAACATTTATTTATTTAAAATAAACCAATTCAAAAATTTCAATAAAATGTATATTTCTACAAATCACTTTAAAAATCCTTTTAAATTAAAAGTCGTTATTTTTACATTTCAAAACTGAATCCGATGATGCAACAACACCAATCAGTCCATCACAACAGTCAAATATCATATATCATCATATGATAACAGAATATATCAAAATATCTGTAAATAATCAATACGGTAAGGAATCCAGTCGGATCCCTCCAACCTGTTTCCCTGCATCCACAGATGTTAGCACAATACCAATTCCGCTCCAGTACGGAATTATCGCGGTATATAGGTTTTTATAAATCCGCTTACTAACGGCGCAATAGGGTCTCATCCGCTATACGAGGCGGGAAATCATCAATTCAATATATACATATGCCAATATGTATATATTGCTATATATAGATATATATCCTATCATATCTAATAGCACATTCAAACAGTCAATCATCAATCAATAGCTGTAAATAATTCCACATTCAATTGAGTGAGAAGATCTCACCGTGATTTTAATTCTGATTTCAGCGTTTATTTCGAATAAAATTAAACGACCGTTTAATTTTACTCAAAAATTTCACTGATTCCAAACACGCCCAGATCTGCGCTGCAGCGTAGAGCGCGTCGCTGCGATTCCAACGCTTCTGGTTTCGTAATTTTCTGACCTCGTATGAAAGAGATATCGCAGTTTAAAGTTTATACAAATTTAAATATAATTAATAATTACAATTTTCTTTTAATTCTAAACCTTAGACAATTCCTGGCCGTGCATTTCAAAACCCTTGCATCCAGGCCGTTGCACGCAACTCGTCTTTCTCCCAGGTCTTCGTTCGACTGTGAAACCCAACCCATCAGCCGCCTTCATCACGCAATTTTCGCGACCCCCCCTTGACTTCCAGCGCGATCAACTAGTACCACTCAACTCGCCTTGCCAAGAGCTACCCCCAGCCTCCGACCGCACGTGAACGGCCTCCCCCATCCCTCGATTTTCGTGCTTGAACGGAGCACGAACGCGGCCACCAAACGCCCACTACGCTGCTCTAAAATCCATCATATCCGTACGAGATCGAAGCTCTCGTAGTGTTCTTTATCTTTGTAGTTGGGAGTTTTCAATTTTATTGAGAGGATTGATCGAAAATAGCAGAGGAAAATCGAAGGGTTTTCGGCCATTGATTCCATAGGTGGCGGCCTGAACGTGATGAAACCCTAGGCTCGGTTGTTTTGTGAAAAATAGAATGATAAAGGGCTTTTATAGAAAACGTCTCAAAACACTATTCACCCCGGATTTTCCGAACTCCAAATCGAGCGTGCCGGCTGACGTTCGTAAGGTTTACCCCGCGTTCCGGACACAATGAAACAGGTTTCGGAAGCTAATTCGATCGTATGTGTGAGATATGGCAATAAACGATCAATTTAAATTAAATCGATTTAAATCGATTTCGAGGCGTTTTAATTTGTACCGGACAAATGGTAAATCCAAAAATTACGAAATTTGAAATCTTACAATAATATCACATTACGGATCCGATGAAACTGGTTTTGTCGAAATCTGAGACCGTTTGAAAAATGACTATTTTAACTCGACGATTTAAAATTAAAATGATATCGATGCGTTTCGAGCTGCCACGGTCAAACGACAACTCCGATGGATACGAAAATTGAAATCCGATAATAACTAACTATTACGGATCCAATGGAACTGGTCTCGTTCAATTCTGAGACTCTTCGAAAATTGACTATTTTTACAGTCGATAATTAAATATTAAAATATTCAATTTTCACAATTTTACTCCAAATTCGATTCTGAAAGTTCTATAACCTTTCCATAACTCCAGTATGATTAAATAAAATTTTACAAATCATTTTCAATCATTTTAACTCGATTTCCAATTATTTCTGGAATTTCACTATTTAATTTATCGATTTAATTAACCAAATTAAATCCAATATTCGAATAATAAATTATTCGACTTCTACATTCCATTTATTAATATTTAAAATCAATTAAATATTCGAATTTTAATTATCAAAAATTCTGGGTCGTTACAAACTTCCCCCCTTAAAAGAATTTCGTCCTCGAAATTACAAGTTAGGAAAAAAAGTCCTTAACTCGTCTACTATTTTTCACAATCTAATAGTTTTATCAATTCATCAAAACAAATCTTTCTACTAAAGATTCGTTATTAATTCTACTAACTTTCCGACTTCAATTATAAGTTTCAACAACATTGTTTAACTTCAAAATTCAAATTCCAGTTTAAATTCAAATTTTAAACTTTCAAAATTTCTCAAAAATTTTCTAACGCCTTAAATTTTCAGAAAATTTCGCCAGCGTCTCCTTTGCGCGGCTAATACGGCACTACTACAAAACGTCCCTACGGACTCTCAGATTTCAAAAAGAAAAAGAAAAAGCCAAACGGCTAGAGAAGAAATCATCAAAAACTCATATTATAATTCAAATACATACCTTTTGTCGAGCAATTCAAATTTATCTTCGAAATTAAATTCCAATTTCCTTTATAACCTGTATATCCTACTAGCCATTATATCTAGTTACATATATTCAAACTATTCTGCAAATTTAATCACCAAATTTTAAATGTAAACTGCATATACATTTTTAGCTTACTTCACTGTTGAAGTTACATATTCATATCCATTCAAATTTACATTTCAAATTTATTGAATTCACTTTACCATTTTAATTCAAATTTGGATTCTATTTATCTCCTGAATATTGAATTTTATCGGTTAACTTTTATTTACAACTGCTTATTTTTGATTAGTTTCAGTTACTAATTCATATCACTCTCCATTATTGAATCTTTTTATTCATCTCTCATTCATAATTATTCAATTCAATTCATTGTTAATCCATTTAACCTTTCAAGTTGAATTTCACTTATATAACTCAAGTTCATATTCATTTCAGTAATAAATTTTGATACCCAAAATCAAATTCATTCGTCATTTCTTAAGTTATATTCCCATTAAACATCATTTATTTCACTTACATTTATTTAACTTCATCTTTAAGTTAAATTTATTCTATCAACCTTTCAAATTGTATAAGTTATCAACTTGATAATATTTCATAAATATGGTATTCCAGAGCCTTACCAATATTTCAAAATCATTTTGAAAACAATTCAAATTTATCCTTTGAATTTCCAAACAAAATCCAATTTTTTCAAACAACTTCTATTTAAAACAATTTGGCAGCAATTCCTCTTTTGAAAACCCGAAAATGAACACCGGTGATGTCGCGATCATCATCGGAATTATTTTCCAGCGACCGAAAAGAGTTTAGAGCTTTCAACTTTCCAAAATACTTTTCAAAACCTTTGAAATTCATTTCCAAATCAAAAAGATTTAAACTTTTCAAATCTCCAAAATTTACCAATTCTTTTCAAAACCATTTCCAAAAACTTCTCTGGAGTTCCGTTTTAAATTACAAATCACATTTATAATTTACATTCTCAGATTTCATTTGTATATGAATTAATTTCTTATTCAATTTCATATAAAAATGATAACTTTCAAGATTATCACTTTCCTAACATCCATGCAACCATATACTACAGTACTTTATAGAAAAACATTTATGTTCTATACAAAAATAGTTTTGGGTAAAATTATCTCATTTACCCTATTTAAAACAATACTGTGCCGAATTGTTCTATATAAGTGTTTAGAGATCCCTATCGATAGAGTTGTACGGACAATACCGACCAGAATCCATATACCACTCAACAAACCAATCATCACAATATAAAACAATTTTATATTCAAATAACAAATACGCGCTCATATCTATTATTACACTCAACTCATTCTAGAGTACTACTGACTCTATCTCTAATGAGTAACACCCAACAGAGCAGGGTTGTCGCTTAACCATATGCTCTGATACCACTTGTAACATCCCGAAAATTTTCGACTTTCGAAAATTCAACATCGATACTCGCTTTATCGACTGCTGAGCCATCGAATGCCGGAAACCCGAAAAGTTATGGTTTTAAGAAAGAAGAAAAAGGTAGAAGAAGAGATAGAAGAACAACAACAGAACAAGAGCAGAAACAGAAACAGAACACAATATCAGAATCTCACATATCGCAGCGGAACAATATATAATAGATAATTACTAGTCTTTTAAAACAAAGAACTATATCATTTTATACATACATCAATCATCAGAGTCAATATACAATAATGGACAGTTATATAAACTTGTCCTCATACAGAATACACAGCGGAATAAATATATCAGATACAAATACTACGTCTCGCCATCCAGCTTATCTCCAAGCTCCAGAATATCCAGAATATCCTGATAATATAACTCTAGGCTGCCCGTGTGGAAAATGGTGGGCACCCAGAGTTTAGAAGGGAACAATAAACTCCGAGTCAGTCATGGTGACTGGTGTGAGATCGTAAAACAGTTATATCTTTTAAAAAAACAACAAGATAATTTCTAAGTCAATTCGAAATGCTTTTGGAAAATGAAACTACCATAAGACCTCCCACCACACACACAATGCAAACGCAGAATTGGAGGAGATTTCTTCTTATGATAGTCAAAGATGCTTACTACGCAAAAATCAAATTCTTTTTGATATTATTATTAGTGCATAGTGTAGAAATCATTTCGAAAGTATAATATAAATCTTAGCCAGCATAGACATTTCGAACTATGCCTACTATAGCTACCATCCAAACAGTGGGGCGCCACCATAAGTGAATGATAGGTTCTACAACTAAAACCGTACAAGTCACGTATTGTTTCTTTGGATTTCCAACAAATGGTCAGGCAAAGGAACTTCCTATCCACGATGGGTACGTCCCTGGAATAGACGACCCGAGAATCTAACGTTACGGTTAGATCTCTGCCAACACAAGGCCGGGTTACCTCTGCAAAAATAGGTAACTACTGACACGCGTATGCCATCCCCCGATCGTCACCGATCTTCCCGAGGATCCCCGATTTCCAACAAACCACAAAGTAATAATAACTGTGCAGCAACCACAGAGGTTAAGTATCTGGGCTCCATACCATGATACCACCTTTATCCAGAAGGAATGACATACACTAAGGGGCGCTACTCCCTAGAACCTTGCCGCATTCTTCCTGTTTCGACCATTTCCGGGGTGTGAGGCTCGACGAAGTCTCGTCCACAAAGCTATGCTTTCTACAAAAAGCCCTGCTTCGGGTCAAACAAAATGATCAACCTATGATCACAAAGATATAAGATCAAACAAATGATCATATCACAAATGATCAAACACTGATCATTTCACAGCAACACTCAGTATGCCACGTTACCAAATTGGGATATATCGCTGATGAATTTCAACTACATAACCTCTGAGCTCGTACGTCTCAGAGAAGGGTGTTAAGCTAAGAGAATAAATTCTCCGCCACCAACAGATATGTATTTGAAAGAAATCAGCTTTATATCTCAAATTGTAACGTCAGACACACAATCCATACAAGTCTGTTCCGGGATCGAACAGAACCGAAGGCACTTCTCACGAAGCCCTTGCATTTCCGGATAATTTTCTAATCACGTCAGGACTTCCCGTCACTAAGGGTGATAAAACCTCTAAACCGAAGATCAGTCGGTGTAGAGTAACTCGACGGTAATCCTTCCGTTTTCAAAAAATATCCGGTCTTCAACACCGGTCTTCAAATGCGATTCATAACGACGTATCACATATTCGGAATGGGTTATACGACCCCATGGTCCTTTCCCGGCTAACCCGAATAGTGAGCGATTTTTCAAAAATAAGTGTGGCATTCAAATTCATCCAATTCACAACAATTACCTATCTAAAGGTAATTATTGATAGTCGGTTATTTAACTATCAATAAAGATGCGCAACATCATCAGATTCCAAATAATTTTCCAAATTATTTTATCTTCCAAAATATCTTTACTAGATATATAATTTCCACACTTAATCATTTGAAAAACAATTTCAAATCAATTTCCACATTTCATTTTATCTTTGAAGATAAAATCTCAAACAATTCATTTCATATTGGAAAAACATTTCCATAATTATTTAAAAATAAGTAATTCACAAATCATTTATTTTCAACATTTGAAAATATTCGATATACTTAAATCAAATTAAGTATATATTTCATTCTTTAAGGAAATCATAAATTTCAACATCTATTTGAGTCAAAACGAATGTTGCGTAAAACATCGTTACGACGACTCGAAATCACTAGTATAGGGATTCGGATTTAGATAGATATATAAATCCCAATACTACATCAAAACATTTCCTTTCGGAAATCATTTACTATAACAACAGTGTTATAGTCCACCATTTCCTTAAATTTCTCGAAAACGTCTATTTCAACAATAAATGTTGAAATCTATGATTTCGATATTTAACACGTTTTAAAACATCCTTTAAAACAATTACTTCATTTCGTAACATCACTTTTTCCAAAACATATCCATTTTATTTAATAATATATTCACTGTCCAAAATCGTGAATATAATCACTATCCCAATTTTAACGATTTCTACACATTTAACTTAAAGGATAATTCGCTGTCCAGAATCACGAATATATCTCCTTTAATAACTTCGATGTTAAATTTATCAAATTCTATTGATTTTGAATTTATAAAACAATGTTTATAAATCCCATTTTCTATTTATAAAACTTCGATTTCTAAATTATCCAATTCAACTTATATAACTCAATTATATACCGGAAGTCTATATTATAAGTTAAGAACTTATAATTCATTTATTTACAACATCTATTCATTTCTCATCTAAATGTCCACATCCGATTTATAAGATAATTGCTTATAAATCCTTTTGTTTTACAAAACCTATTCATTTAATAACTTCACAATTTATAAATCTATAAATTTCTATCCACTTATGGAATCCATTTTATTTGACTGAAACACTTAATAAAACTCATTTCAAAATTCCAATATTTTTAATTTATAAAAATATCAATTTTTTTTTATAAATCTTTTTATATGAATTTTTTAAAATACTTCAACAATTCCAATTTAAACTATTTCCTAATCCTTATCAATTGTTTATTTCAAAAATAACATTTTTGTCGTATTTCACAAAAATCACAATTTTACTAACATTTAAAATTTTAACATTTATTTATTTAAAATAAACCAATTCAAAAATTTCAATAAAACGTATATTTCTACAAATCACTTTAAAAATCCTTTTAAATTAAAAGTCGTTATTTTTACATTTCAAAACTGAATCCGATGATGCAACAACACCAATCAGTCCATCACAACAGTCAAATATCATATATCATCATATGATAACAGAATATATCAAAATATCTGTAAATAATCAATACGGTGAGGAATCCAGTCGGATCCCTCCAACCTGTTTCCCTGCATCCACAGATGTTAGCACAATACCAATTCCGCTCCAGTACGGAATTATCGCGGTATATAGGTTTTTATAAATCCACTTACTAACGGCGCAATAGGGTCTCATCCGCTATACGAGGCGGGAAATCATCAATTCAATATATACATATGCCAATATGTATATATTGCTATATATAGATATATATCCTATCATATCTAATAGCACATTCAAACAGTCAATCATCAATCAATAACTGTAAATAATTCCACATTCAATTGAGTGAGAAGATCTCACCGTGATTTTAATTCTGATTTCAGCGTTTATTTCGAATAAAATTAAACGACCGTTTAATTTTACTCAAAAATTTCACTGATTCCAAACACGCCCAGATCTGCGCTGCAGCGTAGAGCGCGTCGCTGCGATTCCAACGCTTCTGGTTTCGTAATTTTCTGACCTCGTATGAAAGAGATATCGCAGTTTAAAGTTTATACAAATTTAAATATAATTAATAATTACAATTTTCTTTTAATTCTAAACCTTAGACAATTCCTGGCCGTGCATTTCAAAACCCTTGCATCCAGGCCGTTGCACGCAACTCGTCTTTCTCCCAGGTCTTCGTTCGACTGTGAAACCCAACCCATCAGCCGCCTTCATCACGCAATTTTCGCGACCCCCCCCTTGACTTCCAGCGCGATCAACTAGTACCACTCAACTCGCCTTGCCAAGAGCTACCCCCAGCCTCCGACCGCACATGAACGGCCTCCCCCATCCCTCGATTTTCGTGCTTGAACGGAGCACGAACGCGGCCACCAAACGCCCACTACGCTGCTCTAAAATCCATCATATCCGTACGAGATCGAAGCTCTCGTAGTGTTCTTTATCTTTGTAGTTGGGAGTTTTCAATTTTATTGAGAGGATTGATCGAAAATAGCAGAGGAAAATCGAAGGGTTTTCGGCCATTGATTCCATAGGTGGCGGCCTGAACGTGATGAAACCCTAGGCTCGGTTGTTTTGTGAAAAATAGAATGATAAAGGGCTTTTATAGAAAACGTCTCAAAACACTATTCACCCCGGATTTTCCGAACTCCAAATCGAGCGTGCCGGCTGACGTTCGTAAGGTTTACTTCGCGTTCCGGACACAATGGAACAGGTTTCGGAAGCTAATTCGATCGTATGTGTGAGATATGGCAATAAACGATCAATTTAAATTAAATCGATTTAAATCGATTTCGAGGCGTTTTAATTTGTACCGGACAAATGGTAAATCCAAAAATTACGAAATTTGAAATCTTACAATAATATCACATTACGGATCCGATGAAACTGGTTTCGTCGAAATCTGAGACCGTTTGAAAAATGACTATTTTAACTCGACGATTTAAAATTAAAATGATATCGATGCGTTTCGAGCTGCCACGGTCAAACGACAACTCCGATGGATACGAAAATTGAAATCCGATAATAACTAACTATTACGGATCCAATGGAACTGGTCTCGTTCAATTCTGAGACTCTTCGAAAATTGACTATTTTTACAGTCGATAATTAAATATTAAAATATTCAATTTTCACAATTTTACTCCAAATTCGATTCTGAAAGTTCTATAACCTTTCCATAACTCCAGTATGATTAAATAAAATTTTACAAATCATTTTCAATCATTTTAACTCGATTTCCAATTATTTCTGGAATTTCACTATTTAATTTATCGATTTAATTAACCAAATTAAATCCAATATTCGAATAATAAATTATTCGACTTCTACATTCCATTTATTAATATTTAAAATCAATTAAATATTCGAATTTTAATTATCAAAAATTCTGGGTCGTTACAGTATATGGCTATGCAAGGAGAATGATGGTTTCTAGTCGAGAAACCATATCGAAATACGCATTAGGGAAGTCGAATGGACAGTACTAGTTCGAAAGCGAACTTGTGTGATCGAGCGAGCGATTGAATGTGATTTTGCGAAATGATGACGTATGTTCATCTTATGTTCTAGTATCAATGATATACTTGACGCTGAAATTGGAAGTTGTTGGGTTGGATATCTTTGTAATTTAATTGGAATTTTTTCTTTTATGCAAAACTACTATCAATTTAAAACCATGTTCAAACTATTTTTCTTTTATTCTTCTTAAAACAAACTATTTTAAACTATTTTATTTACAAAACTATTTTACAAACTATTTTACATACAAAACTATTCTAAATTCAAAACCTTTTAGTAAGCAAAGATGTTCAATCCCATATAGCTCTTCGTACAGCGAAATTTATTTTTGAAATTTTGATCCTTATAAAAGATGGACTTTATGTAGATATAAGATGATTTGGAAATGAATTGTTTGACTTAAATTATATTGATTTGGAAATTTGGATTTATTTTCTAAATTTATTATTTTGGAAACTTTGGAACTGAAGATATTTGATTTGGAAGAATAATTTGGTGAAAGCGTATATGATTTTGAAAATTGTATTGATATTGAAACAAATTGAAATTTGAGAACCTTGTGTTACTAAATACTTGATTTGGAAGTTATCGAACTTATATAAATTTTTTTTGTATAAGTATGATATTGATTCGAAAACTATGGATTTGAAAAGGTACTCAATTTGAAAAGTGAAATCTTATATAATTGAAGTCTGTATAAGTGTGATTTTATATACTATTGATTTTGGAAAGTACTTGATTTGAAAATGAAATTTTATATATAATGGACTTTATATAAGTATGATATTTGAAAGTGATTTGAAAAGGTATTATATGATACATATTTTTGAAGTAAAGATATGGAAAGTGCCTTCTGCTTGATATCCGCTTTGTGGCCACATTGTGGATTTATTCTATCGATATTTCTCTGATTTTGGTTTTCCGAATATGATACTCGAGTTTCCATCGAATTCCATGGCGTTACCTATGGTCTTACGAGCGCGACTGCATAGCGTAATTCACCTGGCTGAGATAGCCCAGGGGTACGGATGTTTCCTGGGGGATCCAGGCGTAACCTTTGTGTATCATGTGATCTATGTAGGTCGTATTAGTAGCGAAATCCGTAGGGCTGAGAAAGCTTACGGATACGGATGTTTCCTGAGGGATCCAGGCGTAACCTTTTTGTATCTGCGGTCTACTAGTCATCATGGCGTAATTCGCAAGGCTGAGAAAGCTTACAGATACGGATGTTGTAACGCCCCACCTTTTTGTATGCTTAAGCAGACACACGTGCCAACTTCAACCATACAGAAGGGTGGATTGTTATGGGGTAAATAAGAAAAAGTGGAGAAATAAAAGAAACAAAATAGAATCTTGCAGTGGAACGATAAAATATAATAATCAAATAACAGTTCATGCAGCAGTTTTACAAAATATTTGATTATACTTATACAATACATATCAGAGTTACACATACCAAAGAATGATAATTATGCAGCGGAATACAATGGTGTAGTAGAATATATAACAAATAGTAATAATAAAATCTTCGTCTTCGTCCTTCAGAAATAGGGCCTTCAAATCCTGAAATGCTCAGGTTGACCCGAGCGAATTGAAAAGACAAAACACTCGAGTCAGAACTAAAAGATCTTATGTAAGTTAAATCAATGAAATAAATATGAGTGTAGACGGCGTCAGAGATGTTTACGGGGTTTGACATCTCCTATCCAGTGTCTAACGTGAGTGCAGTAACTTAAGAAATGTTCGGGATTCACATCTCTTAAGGATCCGTTAAAATATCTACTATGTAGTAATATTCGCTATATACAGTAGTGTCTAATCAGTAAAGTATAATCATATAGAAAATAGCGTTAAGGGGATGGAGAACCTTAACGCGGTCGGATCTTAAAATCATAATCGTAGTAAAGCTCGATAAGGTAGGTGACACGGCACACAAGGCAATGCCAGGGTAGATATACCAATTATGCACACAGATTGATGGAGCAGATAGCAGCCACTGCCGTCCACCTCGAACAACACTCCCAAATCGAAGGGTGGCCACCAAAAATCAAAAAGTAATAGAATGGAATCGAAGAAGTGCGTCCGATAAGAGGTGCTACCTCACTGGTCCGAGATCGCTCCTATTTTAGTCACCTTAAGCCAACTCACGGGAGTTGGGTCCACGTATATACCTTAGGATCGTCGCCACCATCCTACTTCATTCTGGAAACTCCACCGCATACACAGTTGTCAAAGTGGTTTTCAGTATCGACAGAGAGTATGTCCATATCCGATCCCGGTCTCTTTAACAACCAATCGTTATTATAACACCGTGGTCATTTTAAAAAAAATATACTTTTAAAAACACAATCATTGCCCTTTCAAAACATATTCTTTATTGCAAAATAGTATATACATCAAAAACCAAAATATTATTGCCATTCAAACCATATCCTTTACTTCAAAATAGTATATACTTTAAAACCAAATTATTATTGCTATTTCAAAACATATCATTTACTTCAAATTAGTATATACTTAAAAACCAAATTCAATAATATATCATTTAAATAAAATCCAATTTTCAATCACTAATCTTTCTTAAATTTAGATAACTTGAAATATTCTTTTAAATCATCTTAAACCCAAAACCACATTTTGAAGTCATATTTCTAAATTTTCAATTTCAATAGGTTTCAAATCCATATATCCACAGATAATTCTTAAATAAATTCTATCTCAAATAAATTCATTTTTCAAACCATATTACTTTCAAAGTTATAACAATTTCGAAAACCAATACTTTGAAAACAATAATACCTTAATTTCAATAAACATTTCAATTTTGATATATTTCAAGACTTAAATATTCCAAAATTCCCAACCAAATATGATAATCTTATATATACCTTAATTCAATTTACAATTATTTTGTTTAGAAATATTTATTTAATAAATTCAAGATCACTTAAATAAAGCTCAAACTTGAAATATTCGTAAATCAAACTTAAAACATCATCAAGTTACACATAGCTTAAATTTTAGAATTTAACTATATATAAAATAATATTTGTATAATATCAAAATTTAATATTTATTAAACCGTATATTTCTTTCCAAACCATAGAAAATCACTTTAAAATATTTTATATATAGACCACGGTGCCTATATATAATTTTCTATCCTATGGTCAAGTGATACAGATATCTATCATTTCAATCCGCAATAAAATTACGGTTATATATCATTTCAAACCGCAATCCCGAATAAAAATAAAAATGCATAATAACTTGCAGTTTATACAATATAAAATATAGCATCCATTCATCCAAATATCAATAAACAACCATTCATTACAATCATCATCCAATTTAAACAAAACATCAATATAAAGCATATATAAAATATAACAGGCATCAACGAATAGTTTATATTCAATAAAAATTAATAACTATTCAACTGACAGTTTATATGCAATAATAATAAATTTAACTGGCAAATTATATGCAATAATAAAATTAAATAACAATTTAATTTAACTAAATGATATCTAACCGAGATGATGATTTAATATATGCCCAAACAATCATAGATAAATTTTAAATCACATCAAAAATTTAATTTAACAAACATAAGAAATTTTAGAAGTTGTGAGTGGGTTAAAACACTCACCTTTTGAATTTAAATTGAATTTAAATTCAATTTAAACCCAAAAGTTTGACCGTCTCAGAATTCATCCAAACTAGTGTCATCAGGTCTGGAATTTTAATACGATCCTAACAAAAGAAACCGCGCGTAAAACGGATATTGTATGCAAAAGTTATAGCGAAAATTGTGATTGAATTTCAAATTTAAAAATAAACAAAAGAGAACACAATTCACCTCTTCAAACATGCCACGTCACCATCTTTTTAATCATCTGGGCACGCGAACAGAACCACCTCGAGAACGCACAGGAAGCATGCTCCAACGCGTCGCCTACGACGCCGTAGCCCACCTGAAAACCACCGACCACGAGCGACCCTGCTCTTCCACTGCGACCTACGTCCCCGCGAGCGCCACGCGTCAAATCGCGTCCCTACAACACAGCAGCCGCCACTACATCTCTCACCTTAATCGAAATTTACCGACAATCTGACCGTCGATTCGCGAAATAAACTGCACGGATGAAGTCCCCTCGGTCCTCTTCAAAACCCAGAAAGGGTTTTCCGATCCGACGAAGATCATCGTCGCGCGATGAACGACCGAGAATTATTTGATTTTTACTGATCAGACGATGAACCAAAACGAAAAACGAATTACACCAGAAAGTTACGCTCGTCGAGTGCTTCAACATATATTTTTTTGAGATTTTTCTGAGGACTTTGAATTTTTGACTTTGATTTTGAAATGGATCAGGATCTGAAATTTTTGTCTGCCATTGAGGAGAAGAAGGAGCTGATGAAAATTTACACATAGACAAATGTGAATAGGCGGAGGCTAGGGTTAAGCGGGGATATTTATAGAGAAGGTTGAAAATAGAATAGATGGATAAAACAGGTGCACGCGCTAACGCCAACGTGGTCCAAAAAGCCCGTTCTGACCCCGGAACGAAATTGGGTAAACCCATATATCAAAATAGGTGTTTTAAAATATTTTAAACTCAATGGAAAAGGTTTCAGGTTCAAATTCCATCGTATGAAGAAGTTATGCTAAAAACAATATTTTCCAAATTGATTTCAATTGCATAAATTTCAAGGCGTTTCGAGTTCGTACGATCAAACGCCAAGTCCGATCGCTACGAAACTTGAAGCACTATTATAATTCACAGTTACGGATCCGATGAAACTGGTATCGTCGAAATCTGAGTTAGTGGCCAAAATGGCTATTTTTCCATTTAGTAAATAAATTTAAAATAAATTAATTAAATCAAATTTCCTATTTAAATTCTGAAATTGACAATCTTTAACACTTTTATTTTCTTAATCATTCACAATGATTT
The DNA here is from genome assembly GCA_030737815.1 of Allium fistulosum. NCBI lineage: Eukaryota > Viridiplantae > Streptophyta > Magnoliopsida > Asparagales > Amaryllidaceae > Allium > Allium fistulosum. Next base: position 628,635,368 of record CM060903.1, on the reverse strand, counting down.
TAAACAAATTTAGATGTCAAATTAAATGTTAATACATTAACAATTTCAGCGTTAAATTACAGTTTTTGTTAAATTTAGAAATTATAAATTAAATTTCAATAATTTCTTTGAGTTAAATTTTTATTCATATTATTCAAATTCATTATTACAAACAGATGAAATAAATATTGGAATCAAAACCCATTATATTAACATTCTCAATTTTCACCTAAATTTTCATTCGTGTAATGTTTTAAAATTATATTCCACTTATTTGCAATTTATCCACTTATTAAGTTTCAAATTATAAATAAATTAATAAATCTTGGTTTTCACTCCTTAAATCAACCAATCTTCATATTATAAATAAAATTAACATTTTACATCTTATATAATTAACTATCTTTAATGACAAATCAAACCTACCATAACTGCACAAGTTAGGACAATAAATCGCAATTGATTTCACCTTAAACGTTATAAATTATAAATTGAAATCTAAATAAATTCGTTTATTGATTTAAAATCTTGCTATCTAATAAATTGACATTGTATGGGTATAATTAACAATGAATTATATTACACATCATTAATGTATTAATTTATTTAATTTCCATTTAACGTGCTACTTAATCCCCTTTGATTGCAAACAAGTTTCCAAATTTTATGCAACATACTAAAGAAATAAATACATATCTTAATTGATTCATTTTTCCCATTCATTAAAAATAAAAGCACCCATACAAATTTAGATCCTAAATCAAATTTATCAATTCATCTTGTTTTTTTTACATCAACTATCACTTTCTGAATAAATTAGCATTTCCTATTCATTTTGTTACATTCACTTATTCTCACTTTATGAATAAATTGGTATTCTATCAAATCCATTAGTTATTAACTTAAATTATTGCCAATTCATTATCTAATATAAACCTTGAATCTATTTCCTAATTTTCAAATTTCAATAAATTAGACCTTACAATTGTTTACAAATAAAATGGGGATTGTACTACATATATTATTTATTGTCCTGCATTACTTTACTTGTATTTAACTTATTACCCCAAATACAACAATTATTACTAAAAATAAATTTATGCTTTTATTACTTTACATTCACACTTCTGTTACTATATTAATAATCACCAAGTAACGTTTATTATCAAAACAACATTAATTAAAATTTCTTATCTACATTGATTTGCATATGTTTTTCCATTAATCGCGTATTACTTCATACGTTACAATAACATTGAATTCATTAGATTATCACAAATTTCGTCATGGCATTAGTATATACAATATTCCCATTACTTCAATGCATCGTAATTTCTCTTTTTATATGATTAAGTACTTAGCTAAAATTTTAAATGTTGCATTTTCTTCCTATATTTACTTCAATATGAGTTAGAAAATTTTTCTTTCTTCCTAAATTAAATTACAAAAATCAAATTAAATTAACAAATTAAATTGTCTAAATTTACGGGTCGTTACACTCTCCCCCACTCAAAACTTTTCGTCCTCGAAAAGGAAAGAAGGGGAAAGAAGACTTTAAGAAATCTATATATCTTATTCAAACATTTCTTTATAAACAATTAAATTTTCAACATTTGTTACTTATATTTGAATATACAAATTTACAATCATTATATCTTTTTATACTTAAATTATTGAAGTTTGGAAAAACATTTCAAAATAATTTCTAAGTCCAAAATTTTACGGAAAATTTTGGCAGAGTCTCCTTTATACGGAGAGACTCGGAAGAAAATATAATATAAATATAACAATATATAACATATATTTTCCAAAATAATATATAACCCAACACGGGAAAACAATATAATAGCGCTATAAACTGTAATCCGAAAACGTACCTATTTATCGGGCAATTAACGCTTATTTATGGAACCAAAAGCAGTAGCAATTGCTTCCATAACCTGTATTTTACTTATATAATCTAAAAGGGTTAACAATTATATAAGATGAAATATTTAAGGTTGTTTCAATCACAACAACAATCAAAACACAAACACTTGCAACAAGGCATACAACCATAAAATCAATCATTCATTCATAACAAACAAAACAAATATTTGTTCAGGTTCATAACTTTAAATTGTACAGAATGAAGAATAAACTACTAAGTGTACCCTTCACTCAGTAGTCTTAGGTGAAACTAAATAGATTATTCCTACATCCAAACAATATTAAAGTATCCTTGCCCAAACAACCATAAGCCAAACAAACAATAAATTCAACAATAGATCAAGTTCATTATTATTAATTTCATTCCATATTTTATTGTTTGATTTCTTCTTTATTCATCATTTATTTTTATCCATTCAACCAATTCCTTGGTAGGTAAATTTATTACTTAAGTTTTACAGTCATTTTCCCAGTATTCATCTTTTATTCTAAGGTAACTTCAACCTATTACTTAAGTTTATTATTATTTATATATAACATTTAAGTCCATAACAACTAGAACATCAATACTTATTAATTTCATTTATTCATTTTTAAATTAATTTACTTTGCATATTTATTCATTTACTTGATTTTATTTATTCATTTATTAATAATATTCATGTTCAATTTTAGTTACTTGGCATAACAGTTATACTTTAATTCTTATAATATAAAAGAAATTTACTGAATATTTCATTACATAAGTTTACTTGTACAATTTCCTATACATTTTCTTATTAACATTTTCAACTTTTATATCTTTTGGTAAGTTATATTTATGCTTTTAAAGACTGAAATTGAAAGTATACAAGTTTTCTCATTTCTTTTAATTATTTTAATGTTCAATAATTATTTCCTTTATTTCATATGTTACAATTTCAACTTTCATTTAATACCATTTATATCCTAGCATTAAATCTCTTATTTCCTTTAGAGGTTTCAATTTATTAATTACCTACATTCCAATTCACTTCAGTAATTAGGACTATTTATTAATGGAAACTTAAGAATTAAATACCGGGTTTTATTCAAAAATCATTTTAAGATAATAGATAATATATATACTTATAATTTATATATCCAATTATATTTAAAACAATTTAAAATAAAATAATATTGTAGTAAAACTACTACAGTGGCCTTCCCACTTTGAAACTCGAAAATGAATGTCGATGATGCGGCCGCCATCACCGAAATTATTTTCCAGCGACAAAAAGGGGAGTACAACTTATTTCTTTGCGGAATTTCTTTTAAAACATTTCTTTCAAATTCTATTGAAATATTTATATCAGAAAATACTTCTAACGATATTATTATTATATTCCAAAATCAATTGAAAGAAATCTTTAAAAACCCCGGAACTTAAGCTCTAAATTTCCAGTTTTCATTTATTTTATTTTCAACTTAGTTTCAACTATTATTTATATTTTCATTACCTAACACCCAATCTAAAGCAACCAAATATATATCTTTATAAAATATTTTTATATATGGAAAATATAATAGGCAAAGTTATTTCATTCACCTATATTAAAACAAATATTATGTCGGTATGTCCTATTAAGTGTTTAGAAATCCCTATTGATGTCATAGCGTCCCATGCACCAACCAGAATTTATAAATACAAAACAGAACCGATTAACACAATATTAAAACCTTTTTATAACACTAACAAATACGCTCTCTCATATATATACACTCAGCGACTCCAATAGGGTATTACTACCCTATTAGTAAAGAGTCAAACCCCATAAGGCTAAGGTTTATTGCTAAACCAAAGCTCTGATACCAAATGTAACGCCCCATCTTTTTGTATGCTTAAGCAGACACACGTGCCAACTTAAACCATACAGAAGGGTGGATTGTTATGGGGTAAATAAGAAAAAGTGGAGAAATAAAAGAAACAAAATAGAATCTTGCAGCGGAACGATAAAATATAATAATCAAATAATAGTTCATGAAGCTGTTTTACAAAACATTTGATTATACTTATACAGTACATATCTGTGATATCCCGGAAATTTGGCAATATCAATTTAATAATCTTTATTAATAATTAAATTGATTTGTTGATTTATTTTATAAATTGACAAGTTTAATTCTTTTAAAGGTTAATAACATTTTAATTGGAAAGTTTATTTCTTTTGAAAAACTAATAACATTTTAATTTGGGAATATCTTTTCTAACAATTTTAAATTGGGAAGATTTATCTTTCTAAAACTTATATAAATGTTTTATATTTATAATGTATATATATTGATATATATATATTGTAAATAGGGAATCTTTTAATTTAATAAAACTATTGTGATAACCCGGATTTTTGAACTATCGGTTAATTTGATAATTAACTGATTTTAAAATATTGAGGTACTTATTTCATTTGATTAAATTATTAACAACAAGGATAATTTCTTATTTATTTAAAGGATATATTTTAAGCTTAAGTTTAAATAAGATTTAAATTAAGAAGTTCATTTGTTTTAATATTCTTTCATTTTTTTTCAAACATAAGATAAATTGATTTGTGGAAATCTATATATAGAGTTAAAATAAATTTCCCAAGCATATAAATATAGGATGCATTTAATTTGATTAAAGCCTAAGTTATTATAAATAAATGTTTACTTGAATTCACTTTTCTATATTTATTAAATCTAAAAGCTTATTTATGTAAGATAAATACATTATATATATGTAAATATTACATAAATATATATATATAGCTTAAATAAATTAATAAAAAGACAAGTTAACACTTGTAAGTATATTAAAGTGGTTTAAAGACATTTGTAAAAATAAATGCATATGTGTAAGCAAATTAACACATAAGAGGACAAATGGCAATATTTCTCTTTGATAATTAAATTTAAAAAATTTTAAAAATATGAAAGAAGAAAGAGCTGTTTATACCTTTCAGCTCTAAATCTATCTTTTCTTCATTGCAAGTAAAACTAAATAGATCAAAGGAATAAAAATTTGGAAATGCAAATCAAAAGAAAACTCAAAGGCGAATTCAATAGCAGTTTCAGAATCTTCCACAACCTGAGGTCATGCAAATGATAATGAAGATCAACAGCCAAATTTAAATTCAACAACAAGTAATAGGAAAATTCAAAAGCAATCAACTACCTGAATCATCAAGCAAATTCAAACTAAATCAAGTTCAGAGGTCAGATCAAAGTTTTCAAAAACAAGTGCAGGCTTCTCTGATTCAAACATTATAAAGGTGAGTAAACTATTTATAAAAGCTAAGTCACCTGAAAATTTTGGATGGAATGATATGAAATGTTTTTCATGATTGTTAAGTATGATTGTAGATATATATGTTTATGCATGCATGCCTGTATAGATATATATACGAATGTCTGTTCAGGAATACATCTATCTCTGTCTCTGCTTTTAAATCTATGAGCAAACTGACCTGTTTTAATTTGAATTCGTGACATCTTTTGATGCTTGTGAAGTGGCTGTGGTGAAAAATAATGAATGAATTTATGTGATGCATGTGTATAAACATAGAACAAACTGATGCATGCCTGAGAGATGTATACATATACATCTCTGTTATTATACAGGTTCAAAAACAATCAAGAAAAAATTCAAACCTCTTAATACAATCTGTTTTAAGTAATAATCATTACATGGAAAAGAATTGAAACATTGTAAAGTAATTTCTAAGAAAAATTTTAGGTGTTTATATTTAGTAATTATTCCAAAAACTAGAATTTACAGTAAAATTTAACTCAAGGCAGAAAATAAATTGTTGGGAATTCTTGATTTGATTTTATAAACTGATTCGTGTTGAAGAATGGTGATTTTTAATGTAAAAATCTTGATTTTTAAAGTTGGTATTAATGCAAATTCTCGGGTTGAACGGATTTGGGCAAGTCGACAAATTCAGGTGGCTGGGTTGATTTGAAGGCCTGGCACTTGTCGTGGAGGAGGAGTAGGGTATAGGGATCACGAGAAAATTGTCGCTGGAATTTCTATATCATCGTGGAAGCAGCTCGATTGAAATGTAGGGTTTAAGGTCCATTTTGGGTTGCTGTTGAATTCGTGGCTGGTTCGTCAGCGTCGAGGGATCGAACATGATCGGAGTATGGGAGGATGGAGCGAGGTACTCTGGCGATCGTCTAGGCTCGATGGCGAGGATTCAGATGGACGGAGGCGTTGGTGGTTGGCGAATTTACGGGTTGGGTTTGGGTCTTATGTTCTCGACTTGGCTCGATTTTGATCTGATGATCGTTACGTGTTTCTGGAGGTTGATATCGGAGGTGGGTGTTGTCGTCGACTTATCTGAGGTGGCATCGATGATCGGAGCGACGACGATAGGGTGTGCACGTGCACGCATATCTTTGGGTACGTTTTGTTTTGCTGTAGATTTAAGGGGAGGAGATCAAGGTGGACTCGAGGAAACATCGGGATGTACGCGTGTTGACTCGAAGAAAAGAAGAAGGGGAAGTGGCTCGAGAGTGGCTCGGGAATTTTTGGGTTTTGGCCCGGGTATTTTAGAAACGATTTAACAAGTTTTATTATTATGAACTAAGTTCTCAAAGCAAATACTAAACAAGTTTTCTAAGTAAAATATTTGTCAAGTTTCAAACAAGTTCAAAATTTAATTATAAATTCAAATGGGATTTGAATTTAAGTTGAGTTGATTTGAATAATTACATATTAAGTTAATTTATTTAATTAATTCCAAAGTAGTTGGTTAAAGAAAATAAATGTTTTAAGCTTATAAAAAAAAGTCTCAGGAGATTTATATAAATTAATTTCAAGCATTTAATTTAATAAAGATTTAAATAATAATTAAGAAATTGATTAAGATAATTGTTTATCTTAGATTAATTAAGGATAGTTAATTAAGGGTTAATTAATTAATGTAACTAATTAAAGTTTAATTAATTTATGTGGTTAATTAAGGGATAATCAATTAATATAAGTAATTGAGAATAATTACTTAAGATGAATAATTAAGGATGATTAATTAATTTCATTAATTAATAACTAATGGTTTGTAATTAATTAATGTTAATTAAGCAGGAATTAAAAGTAATTAATTTAATTAAATTAATTAGGAATTGTATAACTAATTAACCTTGCTTATGGATGATTAAATTATATTGAATTCCTTGGATTATTTGATATATCTGATATGTGATTGTGATGCTGTGATATGAAATGCTTTGGATGAATTGTGATAATGTAAGTTATCTATCTATGATAAAAGTACTATGTGAATATGATATTCCGAATATAAATTGAATTGGTTAAAACTTAAACAACTTGCTTTAAAAGATGACATTGAATTCGAAGAGACCGGGGTCGGGTATCAGTAAATACCCGAAACCACTTTGATTAGTAATCTATAATTCTTTATAGATTTGATTTGTAAATCAAATAGGCTGGAATGAAATAAATTGAGTAATCCGGACCATTGGAACTAAGTAACGGTACTTAGATATTATTTTGTGAAATAATTGTTGAATATAATAAGTAAGAACTCGTAGAAGATACGAGTTACCCTGGTTTCAAATAAGTTTTATACCTTAGTATTTCAAATTATATGGGTTTACTCACGCTGGTTTCCAGCCTGACTCGGGTGTTACTTTGATGTAATGCTCGGGTCAGACCGAGTATTACAGATTTTCAGGTTAAGACGTTCTGAAGCTCAGGTGGCGAGCTGGATGGCTGAAACGTATGGAGTATTTACCGCTGTGTATAGTATAGTTGGCTTAGACATGTTGTTTTAAACTGTCCAGTGTATTGTAATGGGTGTAACTCTGATGTATAAATATAAGTGTATTGATACAGTTTTCTTTGTATAACTGATATTATTATGTGATATTATAATTTATCCGCTGCGAATGTGAGGTTTCTGTGTCTTGTTTCTATTTTCTTCTTCTTCTATCTCTTTCTTTTTCTTCTAACTATTTGGAAATTTCGGGTTCGAAATTCCCGGGTCGTTACAGTGGTATCAGAGCGAAGGTTAAGCAAGAACCTTGGCTCTGTTGGGATTACTCGTTAAGGATAGGGTCAATGGTACCCTAGAACGAGTTGAGTGTATATATATATATGAGAGCGTAATTGTTATTTTCTTATATAAGGATTTTAAATGATTTTATATAAGAATATATTTTGATATATAAAATGATATTTCTTTCTATTAAATATTAAGGTAATTGGTTGTTAAAATATTGGAATTAAATTAAGTGGTAATAGAAATAAAGCCAAATTAAAATTGAATGAAGATAAGTTTGAAATGAATTCAAACTAAAATTAAAATCTTGAATTTGTAGAAATGTTATCAAGAATAAAGGTAATAATGAATTGGTTTCTAGATATGATAATCTTGGTTATTATCATAAATGGTAATTGTGTTTAATAATGAATGGTGTTAATGATTTAGCAAAATGAAATGTTTAGGGAAGTAAACATTTAAGTGAGTATAACTTATAAATTGGAATTGAAGAGAATTTAAAATTGTGAAATTTTAAATCTAAATCCAGAAAACTTGAAATTGTTTTAAAGAAGTTGTTTTGAATTAAAACCAAAGGTGGTTTAAAAATTTAAAGTATAACTTGGTGTGTAAAGAAAATGTATATATGAGGAATATATATAATACCAATGATGATTTGAAATAAACACTTAGTGTTGAGTTTTAAATTGGAATGTGATGTAAAACCCAAAGTAAAGTAAGTTTTTAAACTTAAAAGGGGAAAGACTATTAATCTGAAGTTTAAAATTTGAATGGGAATTCAAATTGTGAAAAGTTGACCGGATTAAGTAAATTTAACTTGGAGGAAGTTAAATAAGTTTGAATAAATAACTTGAATTGGAAATTTCAAGATGAAATTTAAATTTAACTTGGGTAGTTAAATGGTTAATTTAAATGGAAGTTATGAGTGATCTCAAAATGGGTTTGAGATCTGAAAATTGAAAATGGATAATAAATTAGAATCTGAAGATTAAATTGTTTTTGAATTCTTATTTGAACTTTGTAATAAGTTAAGTAAAGATAATTTTAAAATGGAATTTTGAAATTTGAATTCAGAATTAAAAGGTTTAAAGATTTAATTTGTTAAAATAAAAAAATAAAGGTTGAATTAATTTAAAAGTGAAGGAATTTAAGGAATTAAATCAATATTTAAAAATTTTAACTCGAATTTATATAATTCGAGATAGTTTAAAATTGAGATTTAAATTGAATTAGTTCAAACTGAATTTGATTTGAATAAATGGGAATTGTGATTTAAGATGAATAAGTTTAAAATTCAAATGGAAAATTTGAATTGAATTAATTTAAAATAAAAATTGAAGATTGAATGAGTTCAAAAATTCAAATGGGAATTGGGATTAATTCATATAGAAATTGAAATGATTTGAAATTTAAGTGGATTCAATTTGAAATTAGTTTGAATAATTTGAAATTGTAATTAAAATGAATATGTTTAAAATCAAATGGAATTTGATTTGAAATTTGGAAAGGAATTAAGATTAATTCAACTTGAATTGGGATTGAATAAAATTCAATGGAAATTGAAGTATTGAGTTAATTTAAATGGAAGTGCAAATTTAAATTGAATTAATGGGAAATTAATTGGAAATGGAGATTGGGAAATTAAACAGTTTGGCTCTGGATTATTTTCAAATTGTTTTAATACAAGTATATGTTTCCAAACTATTTACTATACAATCTTTCTTCTTAAACCCCAAACTATCTTATACTTATGTTACAATTATTTTAAAACTATTTAACTATTTTGAAAACTGTCTTATAAACTAATTACTATTTTTCAGCTACTTATATGTAATCACTATTTTAAAAACTATTTTGCAATTATCTAACTATTTTTATACCTACTAAACTATTTTACAACTATTTTACAAACTAATAACTATTTTTCAACTACTTATCTATTTTAAACTTTTTCAAGATATTTGTTTAAATTTAAATTGGTCAGAGTTCAAACTGTTTGTAATTGAAGTAATAACTCAATTGGAAATGGAAGCAATTGAGAATAAGTGAATGGAATTAAAGGAAATGTGAATAGAAAAGAGAATTGATTTGGATAATAACCAACAAAGATAAATACGTAGGATATACGTATATTATTCTATTCGCATAGTGATTTGATCCAGATTCGAACACAGAATTTCGAGATAGTATTATCGATCCGAGTTGGGATTTTTCGCTCGATTTTCGACGGCGAACCTGGATATGGATTTTTGATTGGTTCTGGATATTCTCTATCATAGTTGTGACTATGCAAGGAGAATGACGGTTTCTAATCAAGAAACCAGATCTGAGTCCGCACTAGGAAGTCGGGTGGACGATACTAGTTCAGAAGTGAAATTGTGTGATCGATTGAGCGATCAGATTGATATTGTGTACGGATGATATGTGTACATCGTACGGATTTGAATGAAATTGATATTGAAGATTTGTGGATAAGAACTGTAAAATGGTTTTTGAAAAGAAATATGGTTAATAACTTTATAAAAGGTTTATCAAATGTGAATATTTGATTTGCAATAAAATAAAGTTATATATCCTTGTTGTATAAGGTAAATCTTCCCTTGTTGAATCTATTGCTAAAAGAAAAGGGTTTTGAAATATTTGAAGTATAAAAGAGGTTTTATACAAAGTTGAAATGATCCAAAGATTTTAAAAGTTATATATATCTATATCTATATATATATATATAAAGGATCTTATGAGAATGATTTTGGAAAAGGTTTTGGGAACCTATGAATTTGGGAAAGGCTTTTGATTTTTGGGAAAATCAATTTTGGATTTTGAAAAGCCTAGTTTGAGAATTATCGATTTTGGTAATCGATTTTGTGTAAAGGAGATTTTGATAAATCATAAAGGGTGTGATTTGAAGATACTATAAGTATATAGTATAAAGTGTTTTGAGAATAGCTCTGGGGAAAAAGGCGCTTCCTTGAAATGAACTTCTCAGGAGTACCACTGGGTGGTACTGCCTTGAGCCCCAAGGGGGGTTTCTAAAGTTGATCCTGTGAGGAGTCCGGACAAAACTAGTTCCTGAGGATTATTTGTGTAGCGAAAGTCGAGGGGCTGGTGCCCACAGAGGCATTTGAGTTATGCTGTGACAACAATTTAACTCAATGTCACTGCGATCTACTGCAGACCATAGCGAAAGTCATGTGTGCCGCTGAGAGCCAACTGTCTACGTTTGATTTTATATCGGTAGACTGTGACACTATGGTAACATAGCGAAAGTCGTTTGTGCCGCTGAGAGCCAACAGTCTGCGTTTGATTTTATATCGGTAGACTACGACCTATGTGGGAGAAGTTTCATTTTGACAGCGAAATCGTGTGTGCCGCTGAGAGCCAACAGTTACATGGACTTTTGCTGCGACGGCAACGTAACCCTGGAATGTAACTGCGATCTGTTGTGGGTTCCATGCTGTCATCAGTTACATGGACTTTTGCTGCGATGGCAACGTAACCCGTGATGTAACTGTGACCATGGATGGGGGTGATGATTTCCAGAGCATTTTCACCAAAGATATTTCCTCTATTTTCAAAAACGTTTTCGATATTTTCAATAAAATTATTTTTCAAATATTTTTACCGGGTGTTGAAAACGGGTTTACCGAGTACTTATAGATTTTCAGTCGTACGCCTGATCAACGTATGACCGAATTTCTATGAGAACAAGGATGGATTTGTTGAAACATCGAGTTATAAAAATTATTTTTACAAAAACTATTTTATAATATTATATAGATTTTAAAAGTGTTTTAAAAATGATCAAAGAATAATTTATCTAATTTTAAGTATTGAATAAATTTTGACTTCGTTCCTTTTCGAGGACGAAAAGTTTTAAAGGGGGGAGGAATGTGATAACCCGGATTTTTGAACTATCGGTTAATTTGATAATTAACTGATTTTAAAATATTGAGGTACTTATTTCATTTGATTAAATTATTAACAACAAGGATAATTTCTTATTTATTTAAAGGATATATTTTAAGCTTAAGTTTAAATAAGATTTAAATTAAGAAGTTCATTTGTTTTAATATTCTTTCATTTTTTTTCAAACATAAGATAAATTGATTTGTGGAAATCTATATATAGAGTTAAAATAAATTTCCCAAGCATATAAATATAGGATGCATTTAATTTGATTAAAGCCTAAGTTATTATAAATAAATGTTTACTTGAATTCACTTTTCTATATTTATTAAATCTAAAAGCTTATTTATGTAAGATAAATACATTATATATATGTAAATATTACATAAATATATATATATATAGCTTAAATAAATTAATAAAAAGACAAGTTAACACTTGTAAGTATATTAAAGTGGTTTAAAGACATTTGTAAAAATAAATGCATATGTGTAAGCAAATTAACACATAAGAGGACAAATGGCAATATTTCTCTTTGATAATTAAATTTAAAAAATTTTAAAAATATGAAAGAAGAAAGAGCTGTTTATACCTTTCATCTCTAAATCTATCTTTTCTTCATTGCAAGTAAAACTAAATAGATCAAAGGAATAAAAATTTGGAAATGCAAATCAAAAGAAAACTCAAAGGCGAATTCAATAGCAGTTTCAGAATCTTCCACAACCTGAGGTCATGCAAATGATAATGAAGATCAACAGCCAAATTTAAATTCAACAACAAGTAATAGGAAAATTCAAAAGCAATCAACTACCTGAATCATCAAGCAAATTCAAACTAAATCAAGTTCAGAGGTCAGATCAAAGTTTTCAAAAACAAGTGCAGGCTTCTCTGATTCAAACATTATAAAGGTGAGTAAACTATTTATAAAAGCTAAGTCACCTGAAAATTTTGGATGGAATGATATGAAATGTTTTTCATGATTGTTAAGTATGATTGTAGATATATATGTTTGTGCATGCATGCCTGTATAGATATATATACGAATGTCTGTTCAGGAATACATCTATCTCTGTCTCTGCTTTTAAATCTATGAGCAAACTGACCTGTTTTAATTTGAATTCGTGATATCTTTTGATGCTTGTGAAGTGGCTGTGGTGAAAAATAATGAATGAATTTATGTGATGCATGTGTATAAACATAGAACAAACTGATGCATGCCTGAGAGATGTATACATATACATCTCTGTTATTATACAGGTTCAAAAACAATCAAGAAAAAATTCAAACCTCTTAATACAATCTGTTTTAAGTAATAATCATTACATGGAAAAGAATTGAAACATTGTAAAGTAATTTCTAAGAAAAATTTTAGGTGTTTATATTTAGTAATTATTCCAAAAACTAGAATTTACAGTAAAATTTAACTCAAGGCAGAAAATAAATTGTTGGGAATTCTTGATTTGATTTTATAAACTGATTCGTGTTGAAGAATGGTGATTTTTAATGTAAAAATCTTGATTTTTAAAGTTGGTATTAATGCAAATTCTCGGGTTGAACGGATTTGGGCAAGTCGACAAATTCAGGTGGCTGGGTTGATTTGAAGGCCTGGCACTTGTCGTGGAGGAGGAGTAGGGTATAGGGATCACGAGAAAATTGTCGCTGGAATTTCTATATCATCGTGGAAGCAGCTCGATTGAAATGTAGGGTTTAAGGTCCAGTTTGGGTTGCTGTTGAATTCGTGGCTGGTTCGTCAGCGTCGAGGGATCGAACATGATCGGAGTATGGGAGGATGGAGCGAGGTACTCTGGCGATCGTCTAGGCTCGATGGCGAGGATTCAGATGGACGGAAGCGTTGGTGGTTGGCGAATTTACGGGTTGGGTTTGGGTCTTATGTTCTCGACTTGGCTCGATTTTGATCTGATGATCGTTACGTGTTTCTGGAGGTTGATATCGGAGGTGGGTGTTGTCGTCGACTTATCTGAGGTGGCATCGATGATCGGAGCGACGACGATAGGGTGTGCACGTGCACGCATATCTTTGGGTACGTTTTGTTTTGCTGTAGATTTAAGGGGAGGAGATCAAGGTGGACCCGAGGAAACATCGGGATGTACGCGTGTTGACTCGAAGAAAAGAAGAAGGGGAAGTGGCTCGAGAGTGGCTCGGGAATTTTTGGGTTTTGGCCCGGGTATTTTAGAAACGATTTAACAAGTTTTATTATTATGAACTAAGTTCTCAAAGCAAATACTAAACAAGTTTTCTAAGTAAAATATTTGTCAAGTTTCAAACAAGTTCAAAATTTAATTATAAATTCAAATGGGATTTGAATTTAAGTTGAGTTGATTTGAATAATTACATATTAAGTTAATTTATTTAATTAATTCCAAAGTAGTTGGTTAAAGAAAATAAATGTTTTAAGCTTATAAAAAAAAGTCTCAGGAGATTTATATAAATTAATTTCAAGCATTTAATTTAATAAAGATTTAAATAACAATTAAGAAATTGATTAAGATAATTGTTTATCTTAGATTAATTAAGGATAGTTAATTAAGGGTTAATTAATTAATGTAACTAATTAAAGTTTAATTAATTTATGTGGTTAATTAAGGGATAATCAATTAATATAAGTAATTGAGAATAATTACTTAAGATGAATAATTAAGGATGATTAATTAATTTCATTAATTAATAACTAATGGTTTGTAATTAATTAATGTTAATTAAGCAGGAATTAAAAGTAATTAATTTAATTAAATTAATTAGGAATTGTATAACTAATTAACCTTGCTTATGGATGATTAAATTATATTGAATTCCTTGGATTATTTGATATATCTGATATGTGATTGTGATGCTGTGATATGAAATGCTTTGGATGAATTGTGATAATGTAAGTTATCTATCTATGATAAAAGTACCATGTAAATATGATATTCTGAATATAAATTGAATTGTTTAAAACTTAAACAACTTGCTTTAAAAGATGACATTGAATTCGAAGAGACCGGGGTCGGGTATCAGTAAATACCCGAAACCACTTCGATTAGTAATCTATAATTCTTTATAGATTTGATTTGTAAATCAAATAGGCTGGAATGAAATAAATTGAGTAATCCGGACCATTGGAACTAAGTAACGGTACTTAGATATTATTTTGTGAAATAATTGTTGAATATAATAAGTAAGAACTCGTAGAAGATACGAGTTACCCTGGTTTCAAATAAGTTTTATACCTTAGTATTTCAAATTATATGGGTTTACTCACGCTGGTTTCCAGCCTGACTCGGGTGTTACTTTGATGTAATGCTCGGGTCAGACCGAGTATTACAGATTTTCAGGTTAAGACGTTCTGAAGCTCAGGTGGCGAGCTGGATGGCTGAAACGTATGGAGTATTTACCGCTGTGTATAGTATAGTTGGCTTGGACATGTTGTTTTAAACTGTCCAGTGTATTGTAATGGGTGTAACTTTGATGTATAAATATAAGTGTATTGATACAGTTTTCTTTGTATAACTGATATTATTATGTGATATTATAATTTATCCGCTGCGAATGTGAGGTTTCTGTGTCTTGTTTCTATTTTCTTCTTCTTCTATCTCTTTCTTTTTCTTCTAACTATTTGGAAATTTCGGGTTCGAAATTCCCGGGTCGTTACAACTATGTTTTCAAATTATAATATATATGTATATATATATATTGTTATTTGAAGTTATGTATTAAAATTCAATAGGATAATTATCAAGCTAATGTTAAAAATATTTTTCATTTAGAATATATATATGTATATATTGGAATGGAAAGAATATTGGATTTGAATTTAATAAAGTATTTTCAAACTTTAATAGATATATAATTTGTAATTTGGAAATTTGTAATTTGACTTAATACTTTTGAAAATGATATTTGAGATTTAAATAACAAGGATAATTTCTTATTTATTATAAAGATATATTTTAGCTTAATTTTTAAATAAGATTTAAAATAAGAAGTTAATTGGTTTTAAGATTCTTTCATTTTTAAAATTCAAATATAAGTCAAAATAGGTTTGTAAAAATATATATATAGAGTTAAACTCAATTTCTCAAGCATATATGAATATGTCATATTTATTTGATTAAAGCATAAATTATAAAAGGATAAATACATTATATACATATAAATATTTCATAAATACATATAAATGACTTAAATGAATTAATTAAAAACAAGATTAACACTTGTAAGCATAATAAGATGGTGTGAAGACATTTGTAAAAATAAGTGTATAGGTGTAAACTAATTAACACCTAAGAGGACAAATGTCCACATTTCCTTTTGAGAATTAAAATAAATAAATAATATATGAAAGAAGATCTGATTTTACATTTCAGCTAAAATTCATTTTTCTTCACTCTTCAACTAAAATACAATTCGAATCAAAAGAAAAGATAAACCTGGAAATTAAAATTCAAAGGAAATGAAGATCTGGAAATTCAAAACAAAAAGAAGATCAAGGCAATTTCAAATAGCAGTTTCAAAATCTTCAAAACAACCTGAAGATCAGAGGAATAAAACAACAAGCTTCAATTCAAAGATCAAACTGCAAGTTTAAAATTCAACAAGCAAAAGAAAAGCAAGTTTAAAAATCAAAATCAGTCTGGAAATCAAACATGCAAGCCTGGAAACAAAACTGTTCTCTGTTCTCTGTTTTATAATGCCCGGTGAGTAAATGAATTTTAAAAACAGTTTTAAATCTTGGATTTCTACTTGTTCTTGTGAATGAACATCTTCATGTTATCTGAATACTTGAATTAAAATTGGATGCATGCTTGAATTATGCATTTTTGAATGTCTGTGTAGTGTACATAGTCTCTGTGTGATATTAACAGATATCATTTCCATAATAAAATCAATAACTCCATTTTTAATTTGAATTTGCTTATGATTTGTAAACAAAAGATGTTTGAAATCATGTAATATTCTATGATATCCCGGAATTTTGGCAATATCAATTTAATAATCTTTATAAATCAATTTTTGAAATATGATTTTATTTATAAACAACAATTCAAACACCTAATTTAAACACACTTAAAATCTTTGAATATCATTCCAAATATGTTTGATTTTTATAAAGATTATTAAATTGATATTGCCAAAATTCCGGGATATCACATATTCCTTCTAAAAATAATTATAGGTTTTAATAATGGATATTCAGTTCAAATTTCAAAATTTACAGTAAATATCTTTATATGGGCCAAAAATTAATTAAATCAATTTTAAGTTTGAATTGCATAATTGAATTCATAATGCTAAATCATGAATTTTGAGATATGAATCATGATTTCTAGTTTGGTAATTGAAGAGAATTTTGGGTTTAACTGTTTTGGACATTTTGACCAATCTGAGGCGAACGGCGACGAACTGGAAGTCGTGGTTGGGTTTGAAGGTAGAGGGGATGATGGAGTTCATCGGAAAAATAGTAGAGGGGTTTATCATTAACCGTGATGGTCGGAGATCATTGGAATAGGGTTGTGCCTCTGTGTTTTTCGTTGAGGTTCAAACGAGTCTCGAGTCGTCGAGAGATGATCGGAGTCGATCGTGAGTCCTTCAATAGGAGCTGGAGGTCGAGGATGAACTACAGTGATGATGGTGTAGCTTCTCGTGGCATAGATCATCGGAGGGAAGCGGTTTCTGGTGATGTCGTTTGTAAGCTGATGGGTTAGTGGTCATATTCGATTCTCAATCGAATCGAGAAAGATGGGTTGGTCGATCGTGATGCTAAGGTCGAAGTCGAGTTGCCGGAGCACTGAACGGAGTTCGCCGTCGTCCAGCGTGTGTGTGCACGTGCACGTTCACAATTTCGTGTGCATCTGGAAATGAGTTTTGGGGAAGAAAGCAGGAGCTCGGGTTTTCGTTCGGGAATCTTCGAGTTTTACTTGAAGCAGGTAAACGTGGGTTGATCTCGAGAGTTGCTTCGGGGATTTTACGAGTTTTACTCGGGTTTGGGAAGGAGCAGACATAAGATTTTTAAAGGAAATGTTTTAAGTTTTAAAACAATAGAAATTTTGTTTTGTAATGTTTTCTGAGTTAAAATAAAAGTAAAACAAGATTTAACTATTAAACTAGATTGTTTTCTAGAATTGTTTTAATAAGTTTTAAATAATTTAAATAAATAAGTTTTAAAGATTAGAAAAGTGGATTTTCAAAATGATCTTTGTATTAAAAGTTTATTTAAAATCCTTGAAAGGTAACGACCCGACTTCCTATGCCCAGAAAGACGCATCATTATGAAGAAAGAAAGGGATAGAAGAAGAAAAGAAAAGAAGAAAGAACAACAACACATCAGAAATCTCATAGCGGAACGAGAAATATATTATATCACATAAGATATTACATAGTATCATATACATCAGAGTACACAACTTATACATCACAGAATAGACAGTTATAAACTTCTGTCTATTATACAACACAAGTACATAAATACAATACATCATCACAGTGGAAACTCTATATATCTACACGCTGAAGCCTCCTGCTCCACAGCTCCTCCAGTATTCGTCAAGACTAACCTGAATCCCCTTGACTACTCATACAAATTTGAGTACCCAAGTGACTGTAATGACCCGCCACTCATTCTACAGAATGACGTATCATTAATAAGAAAGAAAGGGGTAGAAAATAGAAAAGAAGAGAAGAGAAAGAAACAACAACAAATTATATTTATAAATAAAAGCAAATATTCTATTATTTACTTCCCTAAATAATATACCTTATTTATTACATTGAGTAATTATTTAACAAATCAATCCATTTATTAGTCTAAATTAATTAAACTTAATTAATTAACTTAACTAATCAAATTAACTTAATTAATTACAAATGAGTAATTTATTTCTTAATTTCTTTCATTAAGTAATTACACTTTAAACAATTCCATAATGATTATCCTTAACTAATTAATCTAATTAATTGTGACGACCCGGAATTTTTGTATATTTGAAATGTGAATATTTAATTTATTTTAAATATTCGAAGGTTAAATTTTAACTTTAATTTTAAATATACAGTATTTATTTGGATAATTAATTATTAAATTTAGATATCGGGATTGGGTAAAATATGGAATCTTGATTTTAAGCCTGTTTAAAAAATAGTTCAAAGGTTCAGAAAATTTATATTGTTAATACTGAAGATGATAGAACTTTTAAAATGGAATTTTAAAGAGTTTTGTTTAGTTTTAAAAATATATCGTTGAAATTGAATTTAAAAAATAGCCGTCCGAGGCACAGTCTCGGAATGCGACGAAACCAGTTCCATTGGATCCGTAATATTGTATTATTATTGGATTTCAATTTTCGTAGTGTTTGGAGTTATCGTGTGATCGTACGAAATGTAAACGCACTGAAATTAAATCGAAAATTTAATATTATAACTGGTCAATATATCTCCCATTAGTGCTTTTTGCTTTCATTTCTCAACACCTGTAGCAAGCCTATGCAGACCCGCAAGGCAGTTCAAAACACATGTTCGCTCTGGTATAACACGCGTCCTCTCTCAAGAAATAAAAGACAAAAGGAAAGGAACCCCGTGCCTCCTATACTCCTTCCAATTGAAATCAAAAACGAAATCAATCACCGGCCTCTCCCTTTTCAAATTAAATCAAATCGTGCTTCAATATAATGGCCGAAGTTCCCTTTTCTTCAAATCGAAATTAAAATCAGAGCCATGTTTAAATTGTCGACCCTTCTTCCATTCATTTCAGCCGTGGGGAAAAAGAAATAGGGTGGTGAAACCGAAGTCGATTTCGACTTCGACAAAGAGGGCAGTGAGGCAAGCGATTATGCGAGATGATGGGCCGCATGTTTGCGTTTGTCGAGTCGAGCATGACGACGTCGTCGCGTTTCAAGTCGCTTGCTATCGTGGGATTCGCGTGTAGAGTAGACATCTGGAGGCGCCACGAAGCTGGGTAGGGTCGTAACCAAACGCGCGCGTGGGTGGGATTCAGCGATGCTCGAGTCTGGTCGAGTTGACGATTTCAAGTTGTTCGGCTGGATGTAGTTCGTAGTCAAGGCGATGTCGCGGCAAGGCTACAGTGAAGAGCTGGATCGAAATCAGAAGCAGCAAGGGAAGTCCAATTGACTCGATGGATGCTCGATTGTTCTCGGCAGAACAATTCGTTTGCTAGGGATCGTCGTCTCCAACCTCTGATTGAGGTCTGAAAATCTTGGAATCCAATCGAGAGTGAAGTGGGTTGCAAAACAGGAATCAATGGTGAGTTAATCTCACTCAGCTGAATTTTTATTTTAAATTTAATTGGTTAAATTTAAATAATTGATTGGATGATTGCATTGGTTGATATGATACTATATATAGTAGTATATAGCAATATATACATATTGGCATATGTATATATTGGAGTTGTTGATATTCCCGCATTTATATAGCGGATGAGACCCTATGCGCCGCATAATAGCGGATGATTTATATAAATCCCATATACCGCGATATTCCACTTTGAAGTGGAATTGGTATTGTGCTAACATTTGTGGATGCAGGGAAACAGGTTGGAGGGATCCAACTGGATTCCTCAAAATTATTTAGATTATTTGATATTCTGTTCTATGAATATTGATATCCTGTGATGATTTTATTGATGATTGAAATATTGGATGATATGGTTGGATTGAATATTTCAATAAAAGGAGTTATCAAAATATATTGAATTGGATTTTGAAAGAAATAAAAGAGTAAATTTTAAGTAAATAATTCAAGTGAATTGGAATAAGGGAATTTCGAAATAACAAGGGGAAATATTAACTTTAAACTAAAGTGATATTAAATTTAAAGAATAAAGGATTTATTTTGAATGTAAGGATTAAATTTAATTAAAGGCTAAAGAAGGAATTTTGAAAGTTTAAAATTGGTATTTTCAGTTAAAAAGGGTTTTAACTCAAATAAAGGAATAAATCTAAAAGTTAATGTATTTTGAAATAAATGAAGTAGTAAAGGAAATTTATTTCAAAGTAAAGTAAAGTAAATTGGAAAATCAATTGGAAATTGATTTAGTTGTTTAAAATTGGAATTTTAAAAGAGAAGTGAGATTTTGGAGATATAAACTGGGTTTATAAAGTAAAATAAAATATCAGTGGATATTTGAATATAAATTCAAGGTGGGAATTTATAAAAAGATATGGTTTGGTTTAAAAATAAATGTTGATTTATTTTTAAAAGATGGAAATGAGAAGGGTATTTCTCTGTATAGCCAAGTACGTTTTCAAAGCAATTTTAATATAAGTTAAAAGTTCTAATTGTATTTTTAAAAGCATATTTTAGAAAATTTATTATTTCTAAATGTTAATTTCCTAAGTAAGTATGTTTTAGGAAACCTATTCTTTTTAAATATTTAAACTTTAAAGTAAGTATTTTTCAAAGATCTATTATTGTAGTAATTATATAAAAGTGATTTGGTATTATATTTTAAAAAGAGAAATTTAGTTTATATTTGTAAAGTGGTTTCATTTTAAATATTTCTTAAGTATATATTTTGTTAAGGTATTAAAGTAGTTTTTTTAAAAAAATTTCAATATTATTAAGTATATTTATAGTAAAGTGTTTTAAGATTATTTTAAAATCTAAGTGTTTTGTACTTGGTGTTTCAGAGAAAATAAATATTTGGAAATGTATTCCGTAAGCGGAAACTGTTTTGAAATTGTTTTCAAAAAGGAGTTTGAAAATAGAAATATATCTTGGAAAGATATTTGGGCAAATAAATAATGTGGGAAATTATTTATTGTGTGATGGTTGCTTGTGGATGTTAATTGATAGTTAAATAACCGACTATCAATATTGGCCAAATGCGCTGATCGTTTCGAAGAGACCGGGATCGAGTTTCCGTATACCGGGATTCTAGGTCTGGAGACTCGAATACCACTTCGATCCGGTTTGTACGTTTCGTGTAACGTGTTCGGAGTCGAAGATTGGAGCTGTGAAGTGCAAGGGCTAGTCGCTACTAATCCTGAGGATATTTCCAAAATGGATGTAGTAGGAATAGTGCCTTCGGTTCCGTTCAAACCCGGGACGGACTTGTATGGACGAATGCTTGCGAAACATCGTCAGCGGACGATGGGCATTCTAAGGGATATGTTCTCTAAAAGGTATCGTTTAGCCTCGAACCTCATCAACCGGGAATGACTGAAAATCAGGGGTTATGCAGCAAGGCTTCGTGGGTAGCTCCCACTGGAGGGTAAGGTCATCCCTGTCTAGATGTCCCTTTTTATTTCGGCTTAGTGGTGCGGTTGCTGATCCCAACCGTGGGGTGATTTTATTCGGGATCATCCAGTAAGGGATGGTTCCGGCCTTGTGTTGCAGGGGAGCGGGCGTACTCCTCGGTACAGTGATCTAGGCCACGTACTGTGACAGGTGGTACCCCAGTGCCTAGTCATTCGTTGGAAATCCATTCTTCCTACGTGCCTTGTACGGTATTTGTTTGTATTACCCACTTTTGTGGCTAGTATCCTGGAATTTAATAATGTAACAATTTCAGCTATTTTAATAAGTATTTGTATATAGACACTATTATAATATCAAAGGAATTTGATAAAAAGTGTTTTAGCTATCGTAAGGTAAAAACCCGACATGTTTATTTGTGGCGTGGTCTTACGAGATGCTTTTGTTTTCAAAGGATTTTTGAAACTGTAATAATCAATTGAGTGTGATTTTCTCACGCTGGTATTCCAGACTGACTCGGGTATTGTTTTATATGATGCTCGGGTCAGACCGAGATAAACAGGTTCAGTATATGATGCTGTGGAGCTCAGAAGACGAGCTGGATGTCGATACGTACTCCCGTGCTTGTTATTATTTTTCCGCTGTGTATTTAGTTGTATGTTATGGATGTTGATGTACTCTGATGATGTATTCTGATGTATTGTATAAACAGATATAATTTTGATTTGTGTAAAGATCTGTTGATATATTATATTTTATTCCGCTGCGATGGTTAGATTCTGATGTTGTTTTTCTTTTATTTTCTTCTTCTACCTCTTCTTTTTACCCAAATGGTCCGGTTTTTCGTGTTAGAAAAACTCGGGTTGTTACATTAATAATCAAAATTAATCCCATTAATTAATTATTTAATAATCCATAGTTAATGATCTTCATTAACAATTATTTAAAGTGTAATTACTTAATGAAAGAAATTAAGAAATAAATTACTCATTTGTAATTAATTAAGTTAATTTGATTAGTTAAGTTAATTAATTAAGTTTAATTAATTTAGACTAATAAATGGATTGATTTGTTAAATAATTACTCAATGTAATAAATAAGGTATATTATTTAGGGAAGTAAATAATAGAATATTTGCTTTTATTTATAAATATAATTTGTTGTTGTTTCTTTCTCTTCTCTTCTTTTCTATTTTCTACCCCTTTCTTTCTTATTAATGATACGTCATTCTGTAGAATGAGTGGCGGGTCATTACAGTGGTATCAGAGCCTTATTTAATTTTGAAAAGCTTTTGAAAGTGCGAAACTTGAATGCTTTTGCTTTTGCTTTGCTTATTTGATTTAAAACTTGAATGATTGCCACTGAATCTTGCATGCATGCTGGCTTCCAGGTTGAAAATTGAATGCAAGCAGGCTACAGACTTGATTTTAATATACTCAAAATCTTTGAAAACCCTTTTCAATCATATTTAATTGAATTAAACCAATATTAATCTTTGGAAACTCAATTATCATATTCTTTAATCTTATCTATTTAAAAATATAAATTTGAAATATAGTTTAAACGTTACTTTGAATGTATCCTTTCAACATAAAACATCTTTATTTAAACTTGATTGAGTTTCTTAAAATTTGATCTAATATTTAAATTTGAAAATACCTTTAAATTCAATTTTAAAAATAATTTAGTTTAATTTTTTTAAAATCAAATATTTTTAGACTTTTCAATTTGAAAATATATTCTGTGATGTATAAATTGTGTACTCTGATGTATATGATACTATGTAATATCTTAAGTGATAATATATTTCTCGTTCCGCTGTGAGATTTCTGATGTGTTGTTGTTCTCTCTTCTTTTCTTTTCTTCTTCTATCCCTTTCTTTCTTCATAACGATGCGTCTTTCTGGGCAAAGAAAGTCGGGTCGTTACAGTTGGTATCAGAGCAGTAGGTTGAGTGAATACCTAGGCTCTGAAGTGGTGTCTATCTTGAGAGCGCGTAATTGTTAGTTATATAAAAATGATTTT
Organism: Allium fistulosum; assembly: GCA_030737815.1. NCBI lineage: Eukaryota > Viridiplantae > Streptophyta > Magnoliopsida > Asparagales > Amaryllidaceae > Allium > Allium fistulosum. The sequence continues at coordinate 628,611,292 of CM060903.1, read as the reverse complement.
ATATTGTGTTAATTGATCGGTTGAGTGGTATATGGATTCTGGTCAATACGAGTAGCTAACGTTATTGATAGGGATCTCTAAACACTTGAACCAGGTCAATGGACACAATATTGTTTTAAAGAGGTAAATGAAATAATTTTACCCAGAAATAATTTCTATATAAAAAGTATCATTTTAAATATATATATATATATATATATATATGTATTTCTACCTATTTGTTGGGTTACCTGTTCGGGTTTTCCAATATGAGTTATAGAGGTAGATAAGGTAGTGGTGTGAGTAACACGACTACCAATAGTTAGAATTTAAGTGTTGAGGTTGGAAGTATATCTGACGAGACTGTAGACCTAATACTGTCTCGAGTGAACTTTGTTGTGGTGTAAAGATTTCACCGATCTCTGAAGGAAACCAGTTATGGTTTAGAGTTTATCTTTGAAGTTGGATGAATAGAGTAGATCTATTGGATGAGCTGAAGAGAGTGATGGTATTTTGGTAACCTCAGGAAGTAGTAGCTGTGTGATGAGACACGGTGGCTATGGACGTTTCTGAAGATGTTTCTTCTGGAACAAGTTTGAAGAAGTGAGTCTGTGTCAGTGTTGTGGCTGAGTCCAGTGGGGTGTTTCTATTTGCTTTGAGGTCCGAGTTTCTCGAGGAGTTTCGGATAAGAAGTCTTTGGTTTGTGGCAGCAATGCGACTCGGAGTGTTCTATGTTGGCAGAAAGTTTCTGGCTGAGCAGTTTTTCTGAAGGTGAAGTTCAGAAGCAGTAGAGTGAATCCATTTCTTCGATGGATTGGTTAGTCAAATATAAGCTGTTCTGATTAGTGAAGAGAGAACAGTTATCTTTGGAAATTAGGCCGAGCTGATCGCAAAAGTGACTTGCGATTGTTTAATTATTCTCTTGGGATTATTGGAGATTGAGATTCCGTATCGACTTGATTCGGGGAGTTACTAGAAGTTCAGCTTAGTAGAAGGATGTCTCCTAGAGAATAATTTGGTGAAGCAGTTCAGGATTCTTTGGAGAGGGATTGACCACACCTAATTTTCTGGTGAGGATTATGTTAAGGTGTTTTTGACCAAGTAGAATGGTTCACTAAGATTTTATAGATATGGTGAACTGTGGATGATCAAGTTTGTGCTCGAGTTTCTCCTATGGCATTCTCATCTGTTTAAGATCAGAATTGTGCAGCGAAAGCAAGATAGCAGCTATTCTAGAGTGGAAGCAACCGAGAGTTGTAATTTTCTTCGAGTAGAGGATTTCTATAGGAAATTTAAGTGTATCTCTAAGTGTGAAGAAATTTTCGGGATTTGGAGGTAAAGTTGTCAAGTGCAACTGTTTTGACTATTTCAGATAGGAGAGGTAGTTCGAAGTTCTCTAATGTTTGTAGAGTAGAGTTGTGTTTTGGATTTCGGCATATTTTTGAGAAACCATTTTGTTGAGTAGGATCCGGAAATTGGTTTGATGTTGGTCTAATCTGTTTTAAGAAGCATCAGCAAGGGTTAAGCTGATCAGGAAGAATGAAGTGACTCAGGATCGTCAGAGGAGTTATGCAGTTAAGAATTGATGGAATTTGGAAATTGATGTTGAAATTGGATATTGTTTAAGTTTTTCTCCGATCAAAGGAGATATAAGATTTGGTAAGACTGGAGAGTAAGCTCCGGAAGTATTATGAGATTTTTCTGTGTTCTTTGGAGATTAGATTTTGATCCCCAGGATTGAGTTGCCAGTTCGGATAACTGGAATTCATTTTATTTCATATATCTTTGAGGAATATGTGTATGATTCATCGATTGATGGAATCAGCAGTTCAGAAGGATAGTTGGGATGGTTTTGAGTTAGTCTGATATCTTGTTCAGATTTGTGATCTAAAAAGGAAGGACTTCTAGATTATTGTAGATAGTTAGTTTAGATCCTGTAGAACGAGTCTCCCGGTATATATATATATACTTGGGGAAACTCGAGTAAATTCTATCCAGAATTTGTCTGGATAGTTAAATTTGTTTGATTAAATTGTTTGCTATGGTTGTTAGAATATGATTGATATGTATGATTGCTGTTTAAAATTAAAAATTTGCTGGGTTATTAAATTATCTTTTCTTTTAAATTTCGGGGACGAAATTATTTTAAGGGGGGAGGAATGTGATATCCCGGAAATTTGGCAATATCAATTTAATAATCTTTATTAATAATTAAATTGATTTGTTGATTTATTTTATAAATTGACAAGTTTAATTCTTTTAAAGGTTAATAACATTTTAATTGGAAAGTTTATTTCTTTTGAAAAACTAATAACATTTTAATTTGGGAATATCTTTTCTAACAATTTTAAATTGGGAAGATTTATCTTTCTAAAACTTATATAAATGTTTTATATTTATAATGTATATATATTGATATATATATATTGTAAATAGGGAATCTTTTAATTTAATAAAACTATGTTTTCAAATTATAATATATATGTATATATATATATATATTGTTATTTGAAGTTATGTATTAAAATTCAATAGGATAATTATCAAGCTAATGTTAAAAATATTTTTCATTTAGAATATATATATGTATATATTGGAATGGAAAGAATATTGGATTTTAATTTAATAAAGTATTTTCAAACTTTAATAGATATATAATTTGTAATTTGGAAATTTGTAATTTGACTTAATACTTTTGAAAATGATATTTGAGATTTAAATAACAAGGATAATTTCTTATTTATTATAAAGATATATTTTAGCTTAATTTTTAAATAAGATTTAAAATAAGAAGTTAATTGGTTTTAAGATTCTTTCATTTTTAAAATTCAAATATAAGTCAAAATAGGTTTGTAAAAATATATATATAGAGTTAAACTCAATTTCTCAAGCATATATGAATATGTCATATTTATTTGATTAAAGCATAAATTATAAAAGGATAAATACATTATATACATATAAATATTTCATAAATACATATAAATGACTTAAATGAATTAATTAAAAACAAGATTAACACTTGTAAGCATATTAAGATGGTGTGAAGACATTTGTAAAAATAAGTGTATAGGTGTAAACTAATTAACACCTAAGAGGACAAATGTCCACATTTCCTTTTGAGAATTAAAATAAATAAATAATATATGAAAGAAGATCTGATTTTTCTTTTCAGCTAAAATTCATTTTTCTTCACTCTTCAACTAAAATACAATTCGAATCAAAAGAAAAGATAAACCTGGAAATTAAAATTCAAAGGAAATGAAGATCTGGAAATTCAAAACAAAAAGAAGATCAAGGCAATTTCAAATAGCAGTTTCAAAATCTTCAAAACAACCTGAAGATCAGAGGAATAAAACAACAAGCTTCAATTCAAAGATCAAACTGCAAGTTTAAAATTCAACAAGCAAAAGAAAAGCAAGTTTAAAAATCAAAATCAGTCTGGAAATCAAACATGCAAGCCTGGAAACAAAACTGTTCTCTGTTTTATAATGCCTGGTGAGTAAATGAATTTTAAAAACAGTTTTAAATCTTGGATTTCTACTTGTTCTTGTGAATGAACATCTTCATGTTATCTGAATACTTGAATTAAAATTGGATGCATGCTTGAATTATGCATTTTTGAATGTCTGTGTAGTTTACATAGTCTCTGTGTGATATTAACAGATATCATTTCCATAATAAAATCAATAACTCCATTTTTAATTTGAATTTGCTTATGATTTGTAAACAAAAGATGTTTGAAATCATGTAATATTCCTTCTAAAAATAATTATAGGTTTTAATAATGGATATTCAGTTCAAATTTCAAAATTTACAGTAAATATCTTTATATGGGCCAAAAATTAATTAAATCAATTTTAAGTTTGAATTGCATAATTGAATTCATAATGCTAAATCATGAATTTTGAGATATGAATCATGATTTCTAGTTTGGTAATTGAAGAGAATTTTGGGTTTAACTGTTTTGGACATTTTGACCAATCTGAGGCGAACGGCGACGAACTGGAAGTCGTGGTTGGGTTTGAAGGTAGAGGGGATGATGGAGTTCATCGGAAAAATAGTAGAGGGGTTTATCATTAACCGTGATGGTCGGAGATCATTGGAATAGGGTTGTGCCTCTGTGTTTTTCGTTGAGGTTCAAACGAGTCTCGAGTCGTCGAGAGATGATCGGAGTCGATCGTGAGTCCTTCAATAGGAGCTGGAGGTCGAGGATGAACTACGGTGATGATGGCGTAGCTTCTCGTGGCATAGATCATCGGAGGGAAGCGGTTTCTGGTGATGTCGTTTGTAAGCTGATGGGTTAGTGGTCATATTCGATTCTCAATCGAATCGAGAAAGATGGGTTGGTCGATCGTGATGCTAAGGTCGAAGTCGAGTTGCCGGAGCACTGAACGGAGTTCGCCGTCGTCCAGCGTGTGTGTGCACGTGCACGTTCACGATTTCGTGTGCATCTGGAAATGAGTTTTGGGGAAGAAAGCAGGAGCTCGGGTTTTCGTTCGGGAATCTTCGAGTTTTACTCGAAGCAGGTAAACGTGGGTTGGTCTCGAGAGTTGCTTCGGGGATTTTACGAGTTTTACTCGGGTTTGGGAAGGAGCAGACATAAGATTTTTAAAGGAAATGTTTTAAGTTTTAAAACAATAGAAATTTTGTTTTGTAATGTTTTCTGAGTTAAAATAAAGGTAAAACAAGATTTAACTATTAAACTAGATTGTTTTCTAGAATTGTTTTAATAAGTTTTAAATAATTTAAATAAATAAGTTTTAAAGATTAGAAAAGTGGATTTTCAAAATGATCTTTGTATTAAAAGTTTATTTAAATAACTTTGAAAGGTTTCAAAGATTTTAAAGGTTAAAATTAATGTTGTAATTGTTTAATTAAAATAAAGAGTTTATCTTAAGAAATTAAGATTTGATTTATTAAAGGAAATTAATATGTGAAATTAATAAGGATAATTCATTTATTGAAAATGATTTAAGAATAGATAATAATTTAATTAAGATAATGATTTTCTTAATTAAGATCTTTAGGTATAAAAAGTTAAGAAATTATTTAATTTAATAATTAGTTAAATAATTAACTAAGTAATTAATTAGTGATTAATTAAGATAATCACTTATAAATTAATTAAGTATAAATACTTGATGGAGTAATTAAGGAATAATTACTGAATGTAATTAAGTAAGGGAAATTATTTAATAAAGAAATTAGAAGATAATTATTTTATGAAAGTAATTTAATGAAAGTAATTAAGAGTTAATTACCTAGTTAATTACCTAGTGTTATTAATTTAATAATTTATTTAATAAAATGAATTAAAGGATTAAGAATAATTAATAAGATAATTAATTATTGGTTAAGGTAATTAATTAAAAAGTAATTAATTAATGGAAGTAATTAAGGGAAGTTAATTACTGGATTAGATTAATCAAAGATGATTAATAATTGTGGTTTAATTAAGAGTAATTATTTAATTAATTTAAATATAATAAATAATTAAAGATGTAATTAGGAATCATTAGTTTATAATTAATTAATGATATGATTAAGAGTTGATTAATTTAGATTAATTAATCAAATGATAAGTGATTAATTGTAATTAATTAGGGATTAATGTAATTAATTATAATTAATTAATTAATGAAGTAATTAAAGGTTAATTACTGTATTTGATTAAGGATAATTAATTTGTGAAATTAATTAAAGTTAATTACTTAAATGTAATTAAAGTATAATTAATCAAGGTGATTAATTAGGTGGATAGGTAGAGAAAGATTAATTTATTTATTTGTAATTAATTAATGATTATATAAGTAAGATTTATAATGAAGTAATTAATTTAATTTATTTTAAATTAATTAAGAGATGAAGTAATTAATTTAATTCACTTTAAATTAATTAAAGATAGAGATAGTTAATTTAATTCATTTTAAATTAATTATGTTGTGATTAAGTAAATCATTGCTTATATAAGAATGGATGACATTGATTGTCTTGAATGGATGTAATCTCAGAAATGAGATAAGAAATGTTGTGTAGTATGAATGCTTGGTTACATTATGATGGTAATATAGATTAACTATTGTGATGTTGATATGGATTACCTATTTGGTTATGAATCATTTGTTTATTTGATAATGTGATTATCAATTGTGATTTGTGAATTTTTCTATCTCTATGAATATAGATAAGTTAAATTGTTTAAACCTTTAAACAACTTGGCCTTAAAAGATACGTTTTGGATTTCGATGAGACCGGGATCGGGTTTCCGTATACCGGAATTCCAGGTCTGGAGACCCGAATACCACATCGATCCAAATTAACGATAGGTCGTGAATCTCAAGTGAAGATGAAGATTCAGAGTGCAAGGGTTATTGTCGTTAACTCTGAGGGTGATTCCAAAACGAGTGTAACGAGATAATGCCTTCGGTTTCGTTCGAACCCGGAACGAACTTGTATGGATTGAATGCTTTCAGCACATCGTCAGGCGGACGATGAGCATTCTAAGTGATATGTTCTGATTAAAGGTAATCGTAACCTCAAGCCTCATCAACCGGGAATGGCTAAAACAGGGGAGATGCAGCAAGGTTTCGTGGGTAGCACCCACTGAGAGCAAGATAGATCCCTGTCTAGAGGTCCCTTTTCTTTTATTCGGCTTAGTGTGTGGTTGGTCGCCCCAACTACGGGATTGTCTTGTTCGGGATTATCCAGTAAGGGATGGTTCCGGCTTTGTGTTGCAGGGGAGCGGGCGTACTCCTCGGTACGGTGATCTAGGCCACGTACTGTGACGGGCGGTACCCCAGTAGCCCTGCCATTGTATGGAATCCAAACTCCAATAAGTGCCGTACGTATTAGTTGTGCCCAACTATGTTGGAATGTGAGATGTAAGCATTTCAGCTATTTCTGTATTTTACTTGAAAACCCTAGACACTATTATAATACAATCGGATTTCCTATCAAATGTTTTAGTTAGCGTAAGGTAAAAACTTACCCATGTTTATTTGTGGGGAGTCTTACGTGATACTTTTGTTTTCAAAGGTTTTCAAAGTTAAGCAATCTAACCGTTTACTCACACCAGACCCATGTCTGACCCAAGTGTTTATTTTCTGTTTTATTAAACTCTTGGGTACTCAATATTGTATTGAGTAGTCAAGGGATTCAGGATAGTCTTGACGAATTCTAGAGGAGCTGTGAAGCAGGAGGCTTCAGCGAGTAGATATATAGAGTTTCCGCTGTGTTTGTATTAGTCTGTATTGTACTGATGTACTTGTGTTGTATAATAGACAGAAGTTTATAACTGTCTATTCTGTGATGTATAAATTGTGTACTCTGATGTATATGATACTATGTAATATCTTAAGTGATAATATATTTCTCGTTCCGCTGTGAGATTTCTGATGTGTTGTTGTTCTCTCTTCTTTTCTTTTCTTCTTCTATCCCTTTCTTTCTTCATAACGATGCGTCTTTCTGGGCAAAGAAAGTCGGGTCGTTACAATATCAGAGTTACACATACCAGAGAATGATAATTATGCAGTGGAATACAATGGTGTAGTAGAATATATAACAAATAGTAATAATAAAATCTTCGTCTTCGTCCTTGAGAAATAGGGCCTTCAAATCCTGAAATGCTCAGGCTGACACGAGCGAATTGAAAAGACAAAACACTCGAGTCAGAACTAAAAGATCTTATGTAAGTTAAATCAATGAAATAAATATGAGTGTAGACGGCGTCAGAGATGTTTACGGGGTTTGACATCTCCTATCCAGTGTCTAACGTGAGTGCAGTAACTTAAGAAATGTTCGGGATTCACATCTCTTAAGGATCCGTTAAAATATCTACTATGTAGTAATATTCGCTATATACAGTAGTGTCTAATCAGTAAAGTATAATCATATAGAAAATAGCGTTAAGGGGATGGAGAACCTTAACGCGGTCGGATCTTAAAATCATAATCATAGTAAAGCTCGATAAGGTAGGTGACACGGCACACAAGGCAATGCCAGGGTAGATATACCAATTACGCACACAGACTGATGGAGCGGATAGCAGCCACTACCATCCACCTCGAACAACACTCCCAAATCGAAGGGTGGCCACCAAAAATCAAAAAGTAATAGAATGGAATCGAAGAAGTGCGTCCGATAAGAGGTGCTACCTCACTGGTCCGAGATCGCTCCTGTTTTAGTCACCTTATGCCAACTCACGGGAGTTGGGTCCACGTATATACCTTAGGATCGTCGCCACCATCCTACTTCATTCTGGAAACTCCACCGCGTACCCAGTTGTCAAAGTGGTTTTCGGTATCGACAGAGAGTATGTCCATATCCGATCCCAGTCTCTTTAACAACCAATCGTTATTATAACACCGTGGTAATTTTAAAAAAAATATATACTTTTAAAAACACAATCATTGCCCTTTCAAAACATATTCTTTATTTCAAAATAGTATATACATCAAAAACCAAAATATTATTGCCATTTCAAACCATATCCTTTACTTCAAAATAGTATATACTTTAAAACCAAATTATTATTGCTATTTCAAAACATATCATTTACTTCAAATTAGTATATACTTAAAAACCAAATTCAATAATATATCATTTAAATAAAATCCAATTTTCAATCACTAATCTTTCTTAAATTTAGATAACTTGAAATATTCTTTTAAATCATCTTAAACCCAAAACCACATTTTGAAGTCATATTTCTAAATTTTCAATTTCAATAGGTTTCAAATCCATATATCCACAGATAATTCTTAAATAAATTCTATCTCAAATAAATTCATTTTTCAAACCATATTACTTTCAAAGTTATAACAATTTCGAAAACCAATACTTTGAAAACAATAATACCTTAATTTCAATAAACATTTCAATTTTGATATATTTCAAGACTTAAATAGTCCAAAATTCCCAACCAAATATGATAATCTTATATATACCTTAATTCAATTTACAATTATTTTGTTTAGAAATATTTATTTAATAAATTCAAGATCACTTAAATAAAGCTCAAACTTGAAATATTCGTAAATCAAACTTAAAACATCATCAAGTTACACATAGCTTAAATTTTAGAATTTAACTATATATAAAATAATATTTATATAATATCAAAATTTAATATTTATTAAACCGTATATTTCTTTCCAAACCGTAGAAAATCACTTTAAAATATTTTATATATAGACCACGGTGCCTGTATATAATTTTCTATCCTATGGTCAAGTGATACGGATATCTTTCATTTCAATCCGCAATAAAATTACGGTTATATATCATTTCAAACCGCAATCCCGAATAAAAATAAAAATGCATAATAACTTGCAGTTTATACAATATAAAATATAGCATCCATTCATCCAAATATCAATAAACAACCATTCATTACAATCATCATCCAATTTAAACAAAACATCAATATAAAGCATATATAAAATATAACAGGCATCAACTAATAGTTTATATTCAATAAAAATTAATTACTATTCAACTGATAGTTTATATGCAATAATAATAAATTTAACTGGCAAATTATATGCAATAATAAAATTAAATAACAATTTAATTTAACTAAATGATATCTAACCGAGATGATGATTTAATATATGCCCAAACAATCATAGATAAATTTTAAATCACATCAAAAATTTAATTTAACAAACATAAGAAATTTTAGAAGTTGTGAGTGGGTTAAAACACTCACCTTTTGAATTTAAATTGAATTTAAATTCAATTTAAACCCAAAAGTTTGACCGTCTCAGAATTCATCCAAACTAGCGTCATCAGGTCTGGAATTTTAATACGATCCTAACAAAAGAAACCGTGCGTAAAACGGATATTGTATGCAAAAGTTATAGCGAAAATTGTGATTGAATTTCAAATTTAAAAATAAACAAAAGAGAACACAATTCACCTCTTCAAACATGCCACGTCACCATCTTTTTAATCATCTGGGCACGCGAACAGAACCACCTCGAGAACGCACAGGAAGCATGCTCCAACGCGTCGCCTACGACGCCGTAGCCCACCTGAAAACCACCGACCACGCGCGACCCTACTCTTCCACCGCGACCTACGTCCCCGTGAGCGCCACGCGTCAAATCGCGTCCCTACAACACAGCAGCCGCCACTACATCTCTCACCTTAATCGAAATTTACCGACAATCTGACCGTCGATTCGCGAAATAAACTGCACGGATGAAGTCCCCTCGGTCCTCTTCAAAACCCAGAAAGGGTTTTCCGATCCGACGAAGATCATCGTCGCGCGATGAACGACCGAGAATTATTTGATTTTTACTGATCAGACGATGAACCAAAACGAAAAACGAATTACACCAGAAAATTACGCTCGTCGAGTGCTTCAACATATATTTTTTTGAGATTTTTCTGAGGACTTTGAATTTTTGACTTTGATTTTGAAATGGATCAGGATCTGAAATTTTTGTCTGCCATTGAGGAGAAGAAGGAGCTGATGAAAATTTACGCGTAGACAAATGAGAATAGGCGGAGGCTAGGGTTAAGCGGGGATATTTATAGAGAAGGTTGAAAATAGAATAGATGGATAAAACAGGTGCACGCGCTAACGCCAACGTGGTCCAAAAAGCCCGTTCTGACCCCGGAACGAAATTGGGTAAACCCATATATCAAAATAGGTGTTTTAAAATATTTTAAACTCAATGGAAAAGGTTTCAGGTTCAAATTCCATCGTATGAAGAAGTTATGCTAAAAACAATATTTTCCAAATTGATTTCAATTGCATAAATTTCAAGGCGTTTCGAGTTCGTACGATCAAACGCCAAGTCCGATCGCTACGAAACTTGAAACACTATTATAATTCACAGTTACGGATCCGATGAAACTGGTTTCGTCGAAATCCAAGTTAGTGGCCAAAATGGCTATTTTTCCATTTAGTAAATAAATTTAAAATAAATTAATTAAATCAAATTTCCTATTTAAATTCTGAAATTGACAATCTTTAACACTTTTATTTTCTTAATCATTCACAATGATTTGAAACAAATTTAGATGTCAAATTAAATGTTAATACATTAACAATTTCAGCGTTAAATTACAGTTTTTGTTAAATTTAGAAATTATAAATTAAATTTCAATAATTTCTTTGAGTTAAATTTTTATTCATATTATTCAAATTCATTATTACAAACAGATGAAATAAATATTGGAATCAAAACCCATTATATTAACATTCTCAATTTTCACCTAAATTTTCATTCGTGTAATGTTTTAAAATTATATTCCACTTATTTGCAATTTATCCACTTATTAAGTTTCAAATTATAAATAAATTAATAAATCTTGGTTTTCACTCCTTAAATCAACCAATCTTCATATTATAAATAAAATTAACATTTTACATCTTATATAATTAACTATCTTTAATGACAAATCAAACCTACCATAACTGCACAAGTTAGGACAATAAATCGCAATTGATTTCACCTTAAACGTTATAAATTATAAATTGAAATCTAAATAAATTCGTTTATTGATTTAAAATCTTGCTATCTAATAAATTGACATTGTATGGGTATAATTAACAATGAATTATATTACACATCATTAATGTATTAATTTATTTAATTTCCATTTAACGTGCTACTTAATCCCCTTTGATTGCAAACAAGTTTCCAAATTTTATGCAACATACTAAAGAAATAAATACATATCTTAATTGATTCATTTTTCCCATTCATTAAAAATAAAAACACCCATACAAATTTAGATCCTAAATCAAATTTATCAATTCATCTTGGTTCCATTCCTTTTTTTACATCAACTATCACTTTCTGAATAAATTAGCATTTCCTATTCATTTTGTTACATTCACTTATTCTCACTTTATGAATAAATTGGTATTCTATCAAATCCATTAGTTATTAACTTAAATTATTGCCAATTCATTATCTAATATAAACCTTGAATCTATTTCCTAATTTTCAAATTTCAATAAATTAGACCTTACAATTGTTTACAAATAAAATGGGGATTGTACTACATATATTATTTATTGTCCTGCATTACTTTACTTGTATTTAACTTATTACCCCAAATACAACAATTATTACTAAAAATAAATTTACGCTTTTATTACTTTACATTCACACTTCTGTTACTATATTAATAATCACCAAGTAACGTTTATTATCAAAACAACATTAATTAAAATTTCTCATCTACATTGATTTGCATATGTTTTTCCATTAATCGCGTATTACTTCATACGTTACAATAACATTGAATTCATTAGATTATCACAAATTTCGTCATGGAATTAGTATATACAATATTCCCATTACTTCAATGCATCGTAATTTCTCTTTTTATATGATTAAGTACTTAGCTAAAATTTCAAATGTTGCATTTTCTTCCTATATTTACTTCAATATGAGTTAGAAAATTTTTCTTTCTTCCTAAATTAAATTACAAAAATCAAATTAAATTAACAAATTAAATTGTCTAAATTTACGGGTCGTTACAGATGTTTCCTGAGGGATCCAGGCGTAACCTTTGTGTATCTGCGATCCATGGTTAGACAAAGGTTCTCTTTGTTTTTTGTTTGGATTGTACTTTCCATATCTGTTTTTTTTTAAGTTTTCCAGTAGTTTCACTAGGTGTTGAAACAAGTCTACTAAGTACCTGGAGAATTCTAGCTTTGCGCCTGATCAACGCACTGCCAGAGTCTGCAGGAACGAGGATAAACTTGTTAAGACATCGAGTTATAAAAGTATTTTGATAAAATATTATAAAATGGATATTTTGATCAGTTATTTTCCTTCCTAAAGGATTTTAAAGTGTATTAAATAATGTCTACCTCTTTAACTAACAATTTGAATTAAATGACTTTTATGGATATAATAAAATGGATTTAACCAAATTATTAAGTATTAAAGAATTCTAATTGAAATTTATATGGTTTTAAATTAATGGCTCATCCTTGTCTTTCGTCCTATTTTCCCTTCTAGCTATTCTTATTCTCCACCTTGTTAAACTTACATATAACAACAGTTATCAGGTATAATTTTAATCTTCTTATCATCTTGTCTTAATCATATTCCATTCTATCTTTTTTGTGTTTTCCGTACCTCATTCCTTTTCGAGGATGAAAAGATTTGAGTGGGGGAGAGTGTAACAACCCTCAATTTTATGATTATTTTAATTGTTTATTTTAATTATTTTAAATTGAATTTCCTGATTTGAATACTTTATTTTATTTATTAAAATGGATAAATTTTGTTATTTTAAATATAAATTTTGATTTTGATGTGAATTAGAATTCCAAACAGGACTAAATAGAATATTTTCCAAAAAGTGAATTTTTGATCAATATGACCGAACTTTGACTTTTAAATTTAAAAATTTGAAAGTTTTAAAATTTTAATTTTATCTTTTATTATGAAATTAAATAAAACTTTAAGAATAATGCTCTTCGTTTCGTTAAAATCTGATTAATATTGTAAAAGTTATGCCTTTTACACTATTGAATGTAATTTGTTGTATTTAACAAAAAAAATTATTTTAAATTTATATAAATAATATTTTTATTGGTCATGTAATGTTCTAATTCATGTTTTCATGGATAAAATAACATGTTATGTATATATTTTAGTTTTAAAACATTTTAAAAGTGCTGTTGAAATTTTCTAATGTCAATTGTATTTTGTTTATAATTTTTTCTAGTTCAATTAAATAAGCTATTCTTTATTTATTTTTCTATTTTCTCTAAATCTAATTATTTATTTCATTTTAAAAATATAAATGAATTATTTTACTTCAAAATTTGTTTTAGAATATTTTAAAGTGAAGTTGGAATTTTCCTTAAGCTAGTGATGATTTATTTGTAATTTTTGAACCCTATTTCCAAATTTTAAGCAATTTCTTTAATTCTTTTTCTATTTTCTTTAAATTTAGTTATTTATTTTCATTTTATTTTACTTTGTTTCAGTTTTAAAACTCATTTACTAAATTTTCATTGGTTTTTATTTAATTAAAAAGATATTGGAAATTTGAAGAGACTAAAGCTTTAAACATTTGACTTTTCACGTTCTTGCCTTTTCATATTTTTGGCCGTTCCTTTTCTATTGACTAGCTGTGAGTTTTTATTCATTTTTCACGTGAAAAAGCTTCTCAACATCACAAATTTTTGGCCAAACTCAGATCTGAAAAAGATTGGTAATGGTTTCTCTTTTTCTGTACTCTTTTCTTCATTTTTTTTTTCAATTTTTTGCTTGATTTTTGCCTTGCCTTTCTCATGTTTGTTCGGCCACATCCCCTCACCATCTCCTCCTCTGACCACCACCACTTCTTTCCCACTTCATCCACAGCCAAATCATCCTCCTCCTCTGACCTGAAGTTGCCTTGACCATCTCATGTTGTAGAATCCACAAAACAATGCCTAACTCCACCAAGCCGAGCTCCTATGTGCCATCCACCTTCAGTCCTTGCCACGGCCACCTCCTTGACCTCCACCACTACCATGACATGACCTCTGACCACCCACCTAACTACTGTCAAGACCTGAACTAGCCCTGGCCGAGCCAAGTGTGCTTGTGGCTAAGCCAAATGTTGCAAATCCAAACCCCTTTTGCCTTGCCTTTTGCACTTCCACCCTTTGTAACTTCCAAGACCATTTGTATGCTTGACTTAACCATGTATTTTAGATCCAACCTGACCTTTAGCACCTGGAAACATATGTGGCTGAACCAAAATAGCCTTGTGGCCGAGCCTATGTGGGTAAAAGTTAAGAAAATTTGATGGGAAAGCTAGGTGATGTATTTGTCTAGCCTAGTTTCCATTTGTTTCAATCTAAACTTTAGTATTGTATTTATATTCATATTTTGCTTTGTTTATTTTGTGAATACAAGATTTACATCTTGGCTCTCTCTCCATCCAAATCTAGTCGTGCTTTCGTGCTTTCTGGATTTTTCATTTGTGTGTTTATTTGCAAACTCCAGCGTAGAAAGGTGAGTAATCACACCTGACATTCATACTTATATAACTATGAATTGATAGCAAGTGAAAGTGTAGAAATAATTATATTATGTTATACCTGCCTGTGATGTTAATTATATGATGTTAAACCCTGTTATTAGCTTGTCACATCAGCTGTTATATTTTATTTTATTATACTGTTTATTTATTTCTGTTCATCACACTACAAGTTCCCTGTAGAGTAGAATACTATGGGTTAAAATGATACATACCCAAACAGACTTTAGAATAGGGAAAAATCATTATGGGCTGAAATGATAAAACCTGGATTTTTGTTTTGTAAATTACGGATTGAAATGATTTATTATCTGTATCACTTGTCTTAGGTTAGAAAATAATATACAGACCAGTGGTTATTTTATATATTTCTCTAGATATTTTTTTAGTATTTCAAAAATGTAAATTATGACATTTTGATTAAATTTGAATTTAAAATGATTTATTAAAGTGTTATTGATTTTATTAAAGTGTTATTGATTAAATTTGAATTTGAATTTAAAATGATTTATCAAAAATGCTTTAAAGTGAAATTTGAAATATAACTTGACTTGGAAATGTGAAATTTTGGTTTAAAAATTTAAGTGAAGTTAAGAAAATAAAAATGGGAATTGAGTTTAATTTATGAAATGGAAATTTAATTTAAGCGTAAAGAAGAAAATGTAAAGAATAGGAAATTTGTACACTTGAATTTAATAAATGAATTGTTGAAAATTTGATAATTATTGTAGAATTTTCCTTTATAAAAATATGAAATTTTATAAGTTAAAATGGTTTAAATTGAAGTTTAATTGTTGTTGAAATTCTATTGTAAATATGGAGATTCTTTTAGTAGCACTTCAGAAATGCTATCGTTTTTGAAATGAACTAAAATCTGAACTAGATGAATCTGCAGCACTTTGTAAGTGTTGTAGTTGCAGAAGTGAACTAAAAGGCTAAAATCTAACTAAGGGCTATCATAGCACTTTGCAAGTGCTGTCTTTGCTGAATTGAAATAAAATCTTTAAATTGAACTCTGAACTATTACAGCAGTTTTGTAAATGCTGTCTTTTTCTGAGTTGAACTATTTTTCCACTAAAACTGAACTATTACAGCAGTTTATAAATGCTATCTTTGCTGAATTGAATTGTTTTCAAATATAACTTACCGCAGCACTTTCTAAATGCTATGAAAGTTGGAATTTTTATGTTTTAATGTATTTAAGTGAATAAATAAACTCAGAAAAAAGCTAAATTCTTGGGAATTGAATATTTGATTTAAAGGTATAAAGACCCTACTTTTAAATGGTTTAAATGAATGATTTTAATTCAGAATTTTAAACCATATTGAAATCTATAACCACGGGTACACTTCTCTGTATGTTATGTGATTTCCTTATGATTCAATTTAAAAGCGCACCTTCAATTTGAGAGTGTGGCTAGAGGTGAGCGATTACTACAGCTCTGCGCTACCCTAGTCACATTAACACTGTTATTTGCATTGACTTACTTTAATATGGATATTTCTATGATAGTGTTTATTACTGCTCAGTTTATGGTTTGACTGATCCTTAAAGGATGGGCGATCCCAAGCATCATTTAAGTTATTGTGCATTGCCATTACAGTTCACTTGAGTTGGCTTACATTGTATTAGTATGTATGTCCTGACTCGAGTGTTTTGTGTTTTACTTTACGCTCGGGTCAGCCTAAGTAATACAACTTTGGATCCACCTCCTGGAGCTAGAGATTTGTTGGAGCTTATTTGTCTATCGGTTCATCGACTTCTATTCCAGTTATTTCCTATTCAGTATTGTCTCTGTATTATTGATTTATGTATCCTGACTTCTATTATATTTATTTTTATTATGAGATTTTGTATATGTTTTGAGAGTTGTATATAGTAGCTTCATGAACTACTATGGTATTTAATTTCCGCTGCGAGTTATTCTGATATTCTGTGTCTGTAATTCTGTGTTTGATTTTATTTGCTCTAAATTTTCTTGACAATCCACTGTTTTGAAGTATTCAAGTCCAACATTTGTGGATTTATTGTCGATTTGAATGGTCCAAAATAGTGGGATGTTACAAAGAGAAATATTTAAGTTGTTTCAATTAATAATAAAACAAATCAACACAACATAACAATAGTCACATGCAAACAAAACAACACGACCATCATATGTAACAAAGGAATCAATCATACATCCATAGCAACCAAACTAATGATTTGTTCAGGTTCAGAAACCTTTAATCGTACAAGGTGATAAATAAACTATCAAGTGTATCCTACGCTCAATAGCCTTAGATAATTACTTAATAGATTATTTATACATCCTTATACAGTTAGAAATATCCTTTTCCAAACATCCCATAAGCCAAAACAACCAAGAATTTCAAATATCATTTAAGTTTATTCTTATTAATTTCCTTTCACAACATTTATTGTTCATCTATTTTCATTCATTCATACAAGAATTATTTTATTAATTTAACTTCATTACTTACAAGATTCATTTCCCATTCATTCATATAATGCCATTTTTCCATTAAATTTACATTCATTCTTTCTTATATAGTGTCATTGAATATTATATCTATTTTTTGAATCATTTCAAATTTTCTGAAGTTATAATCATTTACTTAATATAGTATTCACTTTTACTATTTACTTTAATTATAAATAGCTTCAAACATTAACTTAAGTTTATATACTTACAGTATTCACTTTTCTATTAAATTTAATTAGTAGCATTTCAAATTATTAACTTAAGTTTATACCATTTTTTTGTAACATCTTAATCCTTATTTACAGACATAACTCCATTACTTAAGTTTTCTTGTATAAAATTCTATTACATATTCATTTTAACATTTCAACTTTTAACATTTTGGTTATATATATATTTTAAGAATGCAATTGAATGTTACACAAGTTTACTTTATTCACTTTAGTTAACAAAATGTTCAATAATTACATCTTCTTAATTTTCATATCTTTTGATTTACAAGTTACAAATTTCTAATTTCTTATATATTTCATTAATTACTTAGCTTATAATTTCATATTTTTCTCATTTCAGTAGTTTCCAATTATTAATATAGTCAAGATTTCATTCATTATAATAATTGAAATCCCTAATTTATAGAAATTTAAGAACTAAATGTTGGGTTCATTACAAATCATTTAAGATTATATATATATACACACACACACACACTCATAGTTTTGATTTACCTAATCACATATAGAAATTAAAATTTTAGTTTTGTTTATCGAAACAAATGTGTAGTAAAACTAATACAGTGGCCTTCCCACTTTGAAACTCGAAAATAAATATCGATGATGCATGCACTCATCACCGAAATTATTTACCCGACAAGAAAGGGGAGTACAGAACTTATTTCCCTTTGAAAATTCTTTTTAAAACATTTCTTTCAAATCACATTGAAAATATTAATATTTGAAAATACTTCCAAATAATCATATATTATATTCCAAAATCCTTTGAAAACAAATTTCAAACCCTAGAACTTAAGTTCTCAAATTTCAATATATGTTTACTTTATTTGTGAATTTTATTTTACAACCAATATTTATAGAATTTCACTTCCTAACAAAAAAACTTATCATGAACAACTATATCCATCTATAAAAATTATTCTTTTATATACAAAATATAATACTAGGTAAAATTATTTCATTTACCTATATTTCGAAGACAATATTGTGTCGGTCTGCCCTATTAAGTATTTAGAAATCCCTATCGATACCATAATGTCCTATGTACCGATCAAAATTTATAAATACTAAACAGAACAAATTAACACGATATAAAATCAATTTATAACACTAACAAGTACGCTCTTCCATATATATACGCTCAAAACAACTCATTCTAGGGTGTTACTACCCTATCCTTAATGAGTAAAACCCCACAAAGCTAAGGTTATCGCTAAACCAAAGCTCTGATACCAAATGTAACGACCCACTTTTTTGGACGGTTTAAATCGACAATAAACCACACATGTTAGACTCAAACCATTCAAAGGGAAGGATTGTTATGGGGTAAATAAGAAAAAGAAGAGAAAAGAAAGAAAAACAACACATATAATCTCACTGTAGAATGAAAAAATATAATAATCAAATAGACAGTTCATGAAACTGTTTTACAAATAACATTTTATTACACTTTTAAAAGATATAAGAGTTATACATATAGCAGGATTAAATAAATAATGCAGCGGAACAACATGATGTAGTGGAATAAATATGATAAATAGAATAATATACTAAATCTTCATCTTCGTCCTCCAAAAAATAGTCTTCAATACATTGAAAAGCTCATATTGACCCGAGCGTAATGAAAAGACAAAACACTCGAGTCAGAATTAAAAGATCTTATGTAAGTTAAATCAACGGTAAATATAAGTGCAATGGCTTCAGAGATGTTTATGGGATTTTAAATCTCCTATCCAGTGTCTAACATGTGTGCAATAACTTAAGAGATGTTCGAGATTACCATCTCCTAAGAATCCGTTAAACTATTTACTATGTAGTAATATATGCTATTATAATAATGTCTATAGTAAAGTAAAGTATTAAAATAATGTTAAGGCATTACCCATATCCCCTTTAACACATTTTTATATGTTCTCGTAGTCTATACAGTACTGTAATTCCTCCATAAACTGGAGTGCTATCAGAGGGCAATCCATAGGTACGGTACAAACCAAACTCGTAATAGGCGCGATAAGGAATGTGACAAGGCACGCGAGGCAATGCTAGGGTAGGATTCTACCGTTTGCAGAATCGGGCTGGTGGTAATGCATAGCAGCTACTACTGCCCACCTCGGAACACACTCCCATAATCAAATCGAGGGGTGGCCACCAAATCAATCATAAAGCAACAGATATGGTATGAAAGAAGCATGTCCGATCGTAGGTGCGACCTCACTTGGCCCAGGTATAGCTCCTGTTTTAGTCACATCAAGTTGACTCAAGGGAGTCAGGGCTACGTTAATACCTCATACAGAATCGTTCCCCAAACCATCTTACTTCATTCTGGAATCTCCACCACGTGCATAGTTGTTAAACTGGTTTTCGGTATTGGCAGAGAGTATGACAATATCCGACCTTGGTCTCTTTAACAACCAAACGCTGATTGTTATCCCACCTTTTGGTCAAGGCCGGGATATCAAGAAATTGGCTGGAAAGGATGGATATCAGGATTGGAGATCGACTAGAAACAAGGCTATGATCGATATCGTCAAAATTTGGCCGAGCTCCAATCAAGACAGGATCAATTGGGAATGATGAACATGGTTAGAAAAGGCTATATCTCAAGTTTCAAGTCGAATGGAGTTCGTTTGGCCGAGATATTGATGGATACATGCTTAAGGAAAACTTGTTCGTATCGATACCTATGGATACGAACAGGATGTTCATATCGATCAAGATCTTGTCCAATCGATTCGAGATCGATCGTGAACATTCTTTAGGTTGTACGCAAGCTCCTATGAAAATTTGGTGGCATTTGGACCTGTAGATTGTGAGTTACGATCAATGCAAGTTGTAGCTTTCGTGAAGGTTGAAGCGTTCGTATTCGTGAGTTCGTAACCATCACCTTCGTGTCCATCAACTTGTTCCCCTCTTCGCATCGATAGGCCACTGTCCTCTTCGTATCAATCCTTGAGCACTCCGAAAGCGCATGCCTTTGTATCCATTATCACTCGTAGTTCGCATCGACCCACATATGCCTGCCGCTCATTTCGTGTCGACTCCCTGCTACTGGTGCTGCCTTGTTCGTATCCACACTTCTTCGAATTGACTCGAAGTATCCACTGTTGATCGATACAAACTGTATCGATTCGAAGTATCCAATGTTGATCGATACGAACTGTATCGATTCGAAGTAGTCCATGTTGATCGATACGAACAGTATCGATTCGAAGTATACTGCTGCGCTCCATCCCGATCGATATGAAATCATCGAGTCGAACAAATCATCATGCGCCTATCAGTTCAGTCCAAGTCCACAGCCATCGAGTCGAAATCCACTTAATCTCTCTCTCCCTGATCGATACAAACATCTTGTTTGTATCCATACGTATCGATACGAACATGGTTTCCTTAAGCATGCATCCATCAATATCTCGGCTAAACGAACTCCATTTGACTTGAAACTTGAGATATAGCCTTTTCTAGCTGTGTTCGTCATTTCCAATTGATCCTGTCTTGATTGGAGCTCGGCCAAATTTTGACGATATCGATCATAGCCTTGTTTCCAATCGATCTCCAATCCTGATATCCATCCTTTCCAACCAATTTGTTGATATCCTGGCCTTGACCAAAAGGTGAGATAATATTTGCCCCCCAAAACATGCCTTGTGATAATATTTGTTGATATCCGACATCCGAAGTCCATATTCCATTCGTAGCCATACCATCTGATTCATAATCCAATCCATTACCAAACCATCCTGTCCGAGTGCCATAGCCATAACCCGATCCAAATTCGCAACTGCTCCGAGTCGATGTCCAATTCCGAATTCAGTAATCAAATCCTCATCCAATTTCATATCCATCTGAACCCGATAACTGAGTTCTAATCCATCCGTATCCAATAACCAATAATCTAATCCAGGACCTCTCCAGGTCGATATCCAAATCCTTAGCTGTTCATAGCCGATATCCGAATCAATAACCTCTCCTGGTTCTTGCAAAGCGTAGTCCACACTCGACGACCCGTATGAATAATGCCTTGGGGTTCTTGGTTCAGTGTCCTGAATGTTGAGTAATGCCATGGCTTAAATCCTAAGCCGAATCCTGGTCTCTCCGAACCCTTGCCGAGCATAGTCCATACTCGACGACCTGAAATAGTAACCGATAATATAGGGCCTAAGTCCTAGGCCAAATCCTGGTCTCTCCGGACCCTTGCCGAGTATAGTTCATACTCGACGACCTAAATAAGTTAATTCGCCACGCTCGGACGAAGCGACTTACCCCATGCCAGGCATAATCCATACCCAATGACCATTTACTAAAAGGTAGATAAAAAATCCAATCGAAATCCAATCCAAAATCCAGATAAAATCGGAAAACTAGAAATCCATACCAGAAAAAAAGCATCCAAACTAAAGTCCAAATCAAAAAACAAACAAAACCAAGAGTTCAAACCAAACCAAAAAAAAGTAAATGTCCAAACCAAAAAAGAAAAAACAAATTTCACAAACCATAGCGTCGTAGTTTATCATCATCTCAGAGCATGCCTAGGGGCCATCTCCGTCCTCGTACATGAGTAAATGACTTGGCCGTTTTCCTGTAGTTTGCTACTTATTCCATCTCCCTATCAATCGATAACTAATCGACCATCATTCCTGGGCCTCGCGCCATCGTCATTTGAGGTAGACAGTGGCTGCTCTTGTTCCACCACCGCATTCCGAGTCCCGACGTATTGTCGCAACTGGCTACTCCTTACATGCTCCTCGATTATATCCTTTAGATGTGTGCAGCTGTTGGTATCATATCCGTCCAGATCATGAAAGAGACAGTGCCTTCCTGATGCCTTTTCACGTTCTGATGGTTCTCTCCTTGCTGGCCTTCGGTAGGGAAGACGAAACCGAGTTTCCATGAATATCCGCTCCAACGTTTCATTCAACTCTATGTAAGTGGAGAATTTTGGCTCTCCCAAACATTTCCTTGCCCTGCCAAAGTTGTCATCCGACTTCCGTTTTCCTTTATCCTTATCCTTTCCCGAGCTTCCGACGGATGGCTCTCCATCCTCGGCCGCGTTCACTTCCTTTAACTTCATATCCGAACATGCATCCTCTTGTCGAAGGAATCTCTCGGCCTCATGAAAGAATTCCCCGAGATCCATTGGTGGGTCCCGTATTAATGACACTTTGAAATCCGAGTTATCCCTGACTCCTGACACTACTGCCATTAAAACCATTGATGGGTCCGGCCGATCCACCGAAGCAACCGCTGCATTGAACTGAGTTAAGAAAGTTCTGAGCGATTCTCATGTCCTTTGCTTCATCGATGTTAGCGTCATTACGTTCTTTGGCCTTTTGATATGAACCCGAAACTACTTTAAAAACTTATCCACCAATTCTGTCCATGTCCTGATAGATCCCTCTTCCAACTGCCTGAACCACATAGCACCTATATCCGTTAAGTACAGGGGGAAACATCGGGCCATAACATCCTCTAATGCCCCCAGCACTTCCATGTGTCTCGTGTACCACATCAAGTGATCGGTAGGATCAGCCTTGCCATTGTATACCTCCAGCGTAGGTAGCCTGAACTCTGGTGGGTTCCGAGCCATTCTGATGTCACAGGTAAACGGACTCCTGTTTACTCTTTCCAGATCTCTGTTTGTTATACCTCCGTGCATAGTTCACTTGATAACCTCAGCCAACCCAGCGTTATCCATCAAGGGTTGCCCCCTGAGTCCCCGAGGGAATTCTGGTACGTACTCTTCATCACGCGCTTCTGCATTCCTGCCAGCATCCTGTTGTGTGGTGTCACATAAAGTCCTTCCATGGGTCGGTCTATCGTTGCCGGCTGGTGTACCCCCATGCCTGGATCCATCCTGATTAACAGCTGTGTGCTGATTAGGGGCTGCGCCCTGTTGAGCTGCTCCGTCTGATTGCATGTTGGGTCCTTCCGTTCCAGCTCCGTGGATCTGAACTCCAGCTGTTCCTACCTGTCCAAACTGTCTGAGACGGTTTTGCATCATTTCCTCCTGTCTCTTTAGAAACTCTTCATGCATTGCTCCCATCGTCATCTCCATCTCATCTTTGGTAATGAAAGCCGAAGTCTGATTAGCTCCTGAAGATGCCTCCTGGCTTCCTTCATGCTGACTTCTCTCCGCTGTTTGTCTCCTTGTCGATTGCTTTATCATGGTTCCTTTTAGATCTGACCCTTTAGCCTTTCAAATCTGAACTTCAAATCCGGTCTAGCGGGCGCTAGTCGCTCTCAGTGAAAGCACCAAAGTGTTTGCACCAAAATTGGTCACAAACCCCAAATATCGCGAAAGCACCAATGTATGAACACAGATCAGCAGTATATGATCACAAATCACAGATCTATGTAATGTAGAGGATAAAAATGAAGAATATCACACTTAAAACAGAAAGAAATAGACAGAGACACAAGATTTATAGTGGTTCGGCTATCTCCGTCCTACGTCCACTTCAAAAGTTAATCTTTTATTGACTTTGCTCGCTGGTTACAGCAGATTATTGCAGTAATTCTCGAGTACAACAGTGAAGTTTTAGTGTAATTGCGATTTCGGCAGAGTTAGGACGTTGGAGAATCCAAAAGTCCCTTTCTGTAGGCTTTGGGATGCTATTTATAGGCGTAGGTTGCAAATATCTTGCTTAGATTTCGGGAGACCTCTTCTGGCACGCGAGTGGGCCAACGCGATCGATCCCAGGTGATTTCGACTCGATCCATCGATCAAGATCTTGTCCAATCGAGTCGAGACCGATCATGAACATTCTTTAGGTTGTACACAAGCTCCTGTGAAAATTTGGTGGCATTTGGACTTGTAGATTGTGAGTTACGATCAATGCAAGTTGTAGCTTTCATGAAGGCTGAAGCGTTTGTATCCGTGAGTTCGTAACCATCACCTTCGTGTCAATCAACCTGTTCCCCTCTTCGCATCGATAGGCCACTGTCCTCTTCGTATCGATCCTTGAGCACTCTGAAGCGCATGCCTTCGTATCCATTATCACTCGCAGTTCGCATCGACCCACATATGATTGCCGCTCATTTCGTGTCGACTCCCTGCTACTGATGCTGCCTTGTTCGTATCCACACTTCTTCATATCGACTCGAAGTATCCAATGTCGATCGATACGAACTGTATCGATTCGAAGTATCCAATGTTGATCGATACGAACTATATCAATTCGAAGTAGTCCATGTTGATCGATACGAACATGGTTTCCTTAAGCATGCATCCATCAATATCTCGACCAAACGAACTCCATTCGACTTGAAACTTGAGATATAGCCTTTTCTTGCCGTGTTCATCATTCCCAATTGATCCTGTCTTGATTGGAGCTCGGCCAAATTTGGACGATATCGATCATAGCCTTGTTTCCAATCGATCTTCAATCCTGATATCCATCCTTTCCAGCCAATTTGTTGATATCCCGGCCTTGACCAAAAGGTGGGATAACACTTATTACACACCAAATGGTTCTTGTGACGACCCACATTTCAGAAGGTTTAAAACAATAATAATCCACACATGTCCAACTTAAACAATCCGGAATATAGATAATCATTGGGGTTAATTAAGAAAAATAAGAAAAGAAGAAGAAAACAACACAAAATATCAAAGCAGAATGACAAAATATAATAATAAAATAAACAGTTCATGAAGTTGTTTACTATACTTTTGATTATAATTTATACAACATTTATCAGAGTTATATATATACAACATGATAAATAAATAATGCAGTGGAACAAACAATGATGGAATAATACTAGTAATAATATACCAAATCTTTG
This sequence comes from Allium fistulosum, assembly GCA_030737815.1. Taxonomy (NCBI): domain Eukaryota; kingdom Viridiplantae; phylum Streptophyta; class Magnoliopsida; order Asparagales; family Amaryllidaceae; genus Allium; species Allium fistulosum. The sequence goes on along the minus strand of CM060903.1, from coordinate 628,585,791 downwards.
TCTTTGTCCTTCAGAATAAATCTTCAATAAGCTGAAAAACTCAGGACTGACCCGAGCGTAATGAAAAGACGAAACACTCGAGTTAGGACTAAAATATCCTTATGTAAGTCAAATCGATATCGCATATAACATGAGTGTAACGGCATCAGAGATGTTTACGGGATTTCATATCTCCTATCCAATGTATATCGTGCGTGTAATAACTCAAGGGATGTTACGGGATTTTCCATCTCTTAAGGATCCATCAAAATATTTATATATAGTAGAATACGTTATATATGTAATGTCTAATCAATAAAATAAATAATTTTCTTAGCGTTAAGGCTTTACATTAATCTCCCTTAATGCGTTTTTAAGCATTGTCGTACAGTTTGCATTTGACACCACCAGTAGAATGTCGGTAGTCAGGGATGCGCCGTGATATGACAACACTAAACCAAAATTGTATAGGTCTCGTTTAGGGATAAAATTATGACAAGGCAAGTTAGGCAATGTCCAAGGTAGGATACTACCAGTTTACCCTTCAAGACTGGTGGTAACGCATCATAGCTATGATCGCCCATCGCGTCCAACACTCCCATAATTCGGAGGGTGCGCACCAATCAATCACAATGTAAATGATGGTAATACGAAGAAGTGCGTCCGCTCGGGGTAGCTAACCCACTTGGCCAGTAAGGCTATTTTATTCATTTCAAATTGGCACAAGTGCCAGGCTAATCCATCATCGTTCTATTTCTTCAAATCCAGCAAACAACGCCAAATCCAACCACTTCATTCTAGAGTCTGCTCCGCGTACATAGTTGTTAAAGTGGTTCCGGTATCGACAGAGAGTATGCCCATATCCGGCCCCAGTCTCTTTAACAACCAAACGTCGTTTTACTCATCGGTTGGTACTTTTACATTTCAAAAACAGTTCATACTTGATATCAAAATATCATATCGCTTCAAAATCAAATCCATTTTGAAATCATCATATTTACCCAAAATCTACCATTTCATTTCAAAATCATTTTTGCCTCAATATCGCAATTTCAATTCCAAAATTATTTCAAATTTACATTTGGTCTGTATCTTCATTCAACCCAATTCGTATTTAAATCCATGATTTTGAATAACATTCCACACTTGACTAGTTTGAATTTTTGAAAAATAGTTTGAATAGTTTAAAATAGTTTAAATAATTAAAATAGTTAAAAATAGTGTAAATGGTTAAAATAGTTAAAAATAGTTTAAATGGTTAAAATAGTTTAATATAAAATAGTTTAAGTATTAAAATGGTTTTATATTAAATAATATATTTAAGAAGATAGCATTTAAATAGTTTTATATTAAATAATTAATTTGAAAATAGTTTCAAAGTCAAACCGATTCAATTCCAATTTCACAATTCAATCAATTCTAATTTCCATTCAATCGATTCAATTTCGGTTTCAATATAAATCAATTTCAACTTCAATTTCAATTAATTCAATTCCACTTTCAATTCCAATTAATTCAATTTTAATTTCAATTTATATCGATTTCGAGCTCAATTTTCAAAATATCGATTCAAAACATTTAAATCAAGTTATCCTTCAATATTCAGTTTAAAATCCCAATCTTCAAATATAATTCAATTCTGAGCTCAATTTCGAAATATCGTTTTTATATCACTTTTACTTAGTAATATTTAAAGATTGGATAAAAGTTCAATCTTTTAAAACAAATCGATTTCCGAAAATTCAAATTATATTTCGATTATAACTTCAAAATCTCAACTTCGATTATTTAACCAATTTCGATTACCAAATTTAAATTTCATCATTCATGGATCAAGTTCGAAAATAATTTGATTTCTATAAATTTGATTTTTATTTCTATTAAATCAAAACCATTTAAATAATTTCAAATCAAAAAATTTAAAATCATTTAATTTAACCAATCCGGTGTCCGTATATAATTTTCTATCCTATGGCCAAGTGATCAGTTATTTCAATTTAATTTCAGGGATGGATATATATCATTTCAATCCAAATCACAGTGTCATGGGTATATATAATTTCAACCTATTTCTTAATTCATTCGAAATAATTCAATTTACAGTTTATATACTGTAATTTAATTTACCAGGTGATAACAGGATATATATAAAATAAATAAACATCCAATCATCCAAATATAAATCAATTAGCATCCATCACAATCAATCATACAAACAGACAATATAATTCACACCAATTTCATAGATAATAATGTCGGGTAACTTACTGGAAATTAAATCCCAATTTCAAATTTACTGTAAATTTTAAATTTTTTATGATTAATTTGAATAACAGTTAAATTTTATCAAACAATGACCAATAAATTTATATCACTTCACAATTTCAAATTTAACTATCATAAAAATATTCTAGTACATTGTGAGCGTTATAAAACACCCACCTTTTATTACTATTGTCGCTTTCGCATTTAGGTTTCGATTAAATTCGAACGCGTTCCAATTTAATTGAAAATTCAAGAAACTCCAAATTCGTTCAAACCAGTTCATATGCGTCACATTCGTCGATATGAACACAACGCAATAAACCGCATCTCGATTGGACCTAAAACGAACGAGATATGAATTTTGTAAGAATTGGTATTTTAATTAACAATTTATATCACTAAATTTAATTCCAATTTTACACTACCCATTCGTAAAGAGGCTCGGCCCAAGAAAGTGCTTCTTCCCCAAATCTCCTGTAACAACCTGAAATTTAAGCGATAGTAATTAATTAACGAATTAATTAAATGATTAAATAACTTTGTGAAATTATCAAAATTGAGCCACGGGAGTTGCACCATTGTGTACGTGCTAATTTTCTGGTCAATTTCCATATATAGAACATCAAAATCCAAGCTAGTATGAAGAAGATCTGAATTAAAGAAGAAACGAGAAAAAGAAGAGGAAAAAAAATTATATAGGGAAGGTCGACCCTCACCGTAGCTAGGTTGACCCTAGCAAGTGATGGGTCGACAAGTAGGTCGACCCGCGTGCATTTTTTTTTGCACGTCTTCTTCTGGTTAATTCAAACACGTCATTTTGCTATTTTCGCTTCATCTCGTGCGTCTGTGCTTCCATCCGACGGTTCCTATCGAGCGTATGACGTGGTTGCAACAGATTTAATCTCCAAATCCAACGGTCTGAGATCCACAAGTGACACTATAAATAAGACCCTAGGCCTAGCTATTTTTCTCATTCAGATTTTCTCCATCTGGGTTCATTGCCTGAGGTTGGACCCTAAAAGGAATATTTTTCCGAGGAGAAGATCTTTGTAATTAAAATATTTTATACCCCTCAAGTGGATCCGGGAAGGCTAAGGAAAAGAGCTAAGGACCACAGGTGAGTGTTTAAGTAATTATTTTAGATTTTTAAGTAATTTAAAATAATAGGGTTTTCAACAGTTGTAGTTTTTCTACAATTTTGAGACCGCTTTTATACAAGTTGTCTACAGTTAATTTTTAATGTTCTTTTCGGTCTATTTTATTTAGCTATTTTATTCATTTATTTACAATTATTTACTGTCATTTACAGTTGTCACGACCCGGCTTTCTATACCCAGAAAGACGTATCGTGAATTAAGAAAGAAAGGGATAGAAGAAGAAAAGAAAGAAAAGAAGAAAGAACAACAACATCAGAAACTCACAGCGGAACGAATGAAATATAATATATCATATAAAATATTACATAGTATCATATACATCAGAGTTACACAACTTATACAACACATATTAGACAGTTATAAACATCTGTCTAATTCATACAACTCAAGTATCACAGATACAGACACAACATATACACAGCGGAATCATCATATATCTACACGGTGAAGCCTCCTGCTCCAAATCTCCTCCAGAATTCGTCAAAGCTAACCTGAATCCCTCGACTACTCAATACAATATTGAGTACCCAAGAGTTTAATAAAACAGAAAATAAACACTTGGGTCAGACATGGGTCTGGTGTGAGTAAACGGTTTAAATTGCTTAACTTTGAAAACCTTTGAAAACAAAGTATCACGTAAGACTCCCCACACATAAACATGGGTAAGTTTTTACCTTACGCTAACTAAAACATTTGATAGGAAATCCAGTTATATTATAATAGGGTCTAGGGTTTCCAAGTAAAATACAGAAATAGCTGAAATGCTTACATCTCACATTCCAACATAGTTGGGCACAACTAATACGTACGGCACTTATTGGAGTTTGGATTCCATACAATGGTAGGGCTACTGGGGTACCGCCCGTCACAGTACGTGGCCTAGATCACCGTACCGAGGAGTACGCCCGCTCCTCTGCAACACAAAGCCGGAACCATCCCTTACTGGATAATCCCGAACAAGATAATCCCGTAGTTGGCGCGACCAACCACACACTAAGCCGAATAAAAGAAAAGGGACCTCTAGACAGGGATCTATCTTGCTCTCAGTGGGTGCTACCCACGAAGCCTTGCTGCACCTCCCCTGTTTTAGCCATTCCCGGTTGATGAGGCTTGAGGTTACGATTACCTTTAATAAGAACATATCACTTAGAATGCTCATCGTCCGCCTGACGATGTGCTGAAAGCATTCAATCCATATAAGTTCGTTCCGGGTTCGAACGAAACCGAAGGCATTATCTCGTTACACTCGTTTTGGAATCACCCTCAGAGTTAACGACAATAACCCTTGCACTCTGAATCTTCATCTTCACTTGAGATTCACGACCTATCGTTAATTTGGATCGATGTGGTATTCGGGTCTCCAGACCTGGAAATCCGGTATACGGAAACCCGATCCCGGTCTCATCGAAATCCAAAACGTATCTTTTAAGGCCAAGTTGTTTAAAGGTTTAAACAGTTAAACTTATTCAGGATGATATAAACAGATAGATAAATCATATTATCACAATTGATAATTCATATCAACATCCATCTCACAAAGCAGCATATAGATATCATATCCAAATCATCCAGTATCAACCAATCACCCAATATCAATCATTCAATATTAATCAATCATTCAAAAGCAGAACTGATTAACTCTTAATCAATTTAATTAACCTTTAATTAAATTAATTACTATCCTTTAATTACTTGGATTATCTTAATCCTGCTTACTAACATTAATTAATTACAAATTAATTAATTAATCATCTCTTAATGATCTTCCTTAATTAATCTTCCTTGATTAATTATACTTTAATTACATTCAGTAATTATCCTTAACCATATACAGTAATTAACCTTTAATTACTATCATTAATTCAATAATTAATGAACCTTCATTAATTAATTAACTATAATTAATTATATTAATTCTCAATTAATTACAATTAATTAATCATACTTAAATTAATCACTTTTATTAATCAACTTTTATTAATTATATTAATAATTAATCCTCTAATTACTTCATTAATTAATTACCTTCTAGTTAATTAAATAATTAATCTTTAATTAACTACATTCATTAATTAACCTTAATTAATCATAAACAGTAATTAACGATCTTGTAATTACTTATCTTAATTGATTACTTCTTAATTAATTATATTAACCTTGATTAATTAATCTAATTAATTAATCTTTAATTACTTCCTTAAGTAATTATTAATCAATTTCATTAACAAATAATCCTTAATTAATTACTTTATTAATTAATTACCATTTTAATTAATTACCCTTAGTAATTATCCTCAAATTAATCACATTCCTTAATTAATTAATCACTTTAATTACTTAACTAAATAATTAAGTAATTAACTTTTAATTACTTACATAAGTAATTATCTTCTAATTACTTCCATTAATAATCTTGATTACTTTCTTAATTCATTACTTAACAAATAAGTAATTCCATTACAAAATAACCCTTAATTCATTAATTAATTAACTACTCCATAATTAATTAATCTCAACAATTATATTAATCAATTCCTTAGATTAATAACATCAAGTGATTACCCTTTTTCACTTTAACTAATTACCCCATGAGTAATTTACTCCTCCTAATTATTTTAAGTAATTATCTATTAATTTACTTCATTAAGAAAGTTACTCACTTAATTATAAATTTATTATCTTAAATTAATTAGGCAAATTTATTAATCTAAAATTAATTACATAAATTAATTTACTAATTAATCATCTCTTAATTTCTAATTGATTCATTAACTATTCACTAATTACTTTATTAAGTAATTATTCTTAATTTACAAATAGTATTTAAGCTTAAATTTATTTTATCAATTAATTGTTCTTAATTAATCTCTACTTAACTAATTTAGAATAAACTTTACACTTAAATTAAATATTCACTCAAAACATTACTTCATTAAAAGCAAATTTAGAAATCAATTTTGAAATAAAATTTACTTTAAACAAAACTATACAACTTTTAATTTCAATATCTTTGAAAACCATGTTAAACATGTTAAATCAAATTAAACATTTATTTATTTAAAACTTGTTTAAATACTTAAACTTGTTCATGATTTAAATTTAAAAACCCAGATAAGATTTTGCTTTAAAATTTCAAACCAGATTACTTTAAATAAAACAACCCGAGTATCTTTTCGAGTCCACCCCTGTTTACTTCGAGTAAACTCGAGTCTTTCCCCGAGCAAAACTCAAAACCCCTCACACTCATCTCTGCTTCGAGTCGAACTCCAGATGCACGAAGAATTCACCGAGACGAACTCGTCTTCCCCAAAGCCCTCAAACTCCAGTGCACACGAACGTGCACAGTGCACGTGCCCCATCACCTCCGGCCAACCCAGGTCGTCGCGACCATCGCCTACAACCCCTCGACCACGTGCGAACACGAAAACCAACCCAAATCGAACGAAACATCATCGAATCGAATTCGAACTAATCTCACCAAAAACTGGAACCCATTCCCCATCGGAAAATTACTTTGTCGCCGAGATCACGTCACTAGAACCCATGACATCTCGTCCATAGCACCGCAGCATCACCACGCCACCCTCCATCAACACGCGATCGCCTTCGATCAGATATTCCAGTCGCAAATGTCACGACAATCGAGCCGAGCAACATTTCAAGCTAAAACCCTACTTCGTTCGAATTCGATCAATTCCCTCATTTAAAAAAATCTACTCGCATTTTTCCCTTAATCTACAATCCACAAACAAGCTTCAACCAAGATTTCAACCCAAATCATTTAGTTGAACAACGGCAATTTGTCAATTTGTCGAAAACAATCATCTTTAAATTCCCAATTGAATAACAAATTAAAAAATTTGAAATGCATATCAAAATTCATGATTTTATACATCGAATTTAATTATGTAATCAAAACACAAAATTTGATTAATAAATTTTGACCCAATTTAATGTTTTACTGTAAATTTCAAAATCCCGAGCTATTTATTTATTTTAAAGACCTGTAATTATTTTTAGGTGAGATGTTACCAGATTACAAACAAATTTCGTTTTACAAATCACAGCTAATTATGATGCATAGGTGAGATATTGAGTTTATTAAGTAAACAAGCCTGTTATTATCACACAGAAGCTATATGATATTTTTACAGGTATTCAATACTCATGCATTCAATTCAATTCAAGAATCCAGGAAACATCTTGATTTCCTACATATATCAAAAAAAGAAGAACAAGTTTTAATCTGTTTTTAAAATCTGATTACTCACCTTTTTATTTCCAGAAAACAAAACAGAGCAGGCTACATTCAAACAGACATAAACATTTATATCCATATGCACAATCATTCATATATATATATATATATATATATATATATATATACATGCATCCATATCATAACATATACCACCATATTCTATAGCAATTTAATTATAAACATTTAAACAATATCATAGTTTTTAAGAACTGTTTTTAAAATAATTTACTCACCTGACATTATAAAACAGAGAAGCAGATTCTTATTTCCAGGCTGATGTGTTTGATTTTAAACTTGCATTCCTTTTTGCTTGTTGAATTTTAATCTTGCTGTTTGATTTCCTTATCTGATTGCATGTCTTCAGATTGAAATTGAAGATTTGAATTTCAGTTGAACTTCATTTTAGTTGTAGGTTGATTTGGAGTTGCAGCATTCACTTTCAAACTGATTTTGCACATTTTAAATTCCCAGATTTTTATCTTCATTTGCTTTTAGTTTAGTTTCAGGTTTTTAGAAGAAGAAAGAGTATTTAGAAAGAAAAGATTCGAACTGAGAAAATAGAAGCCAGGTCTCTTACTAATACATAATTATTTAACTTTAAACTTTAACTAAGAAGAGTATGCCACTTGTATTTTTAGATTGTAAAATGCTTACAAATGTCCTAATACCTTTTTATACAAATTCCCTCATGCTTACAAGTGTCTTTAACATGTTAATATGTTTACACATATTACTTAAGTGTTTTTAAATAAATTTTTATTTAATTTAAATGTAAATATAAGCTTACATACTTAAATTCTCTTAATAAATAAATTTCTATGTATAAATAAATTACTTTTAAAAGAAATTATTCTAAAGCTAATTATATTTAAAATAAACAATTATCTTATATTTTGAAAACAATTGAATTAATCTAAACTAACCTTTGAAAAATATTAATTTTAAAACAAAGCTTTAAATCACAATTCATACATATATAAATTATCAATAGATTAAAATAAATTTCAAACAATATCAAATTATAACATATACATACTATATATATTACAATTTAAAAATTCATCTTTAATTTAAAACAAAAGATATTTCCATTCACAATATATCAAATATATATATTATAAATAGATTAAAATTTTATTAGCTTTAATAAACAAATCTTATCAATTTAAATTATTAGAAAAGACCAAATTGAATATTCCCAGATTAAATATTTATTAACCTTTTAAAAGATTAAATTACTAAATTAAATTAAAATTATAAAGAAAATTTATCAATCCAATTAAATTATCAATACTGATTATTAAATTTATATTGCTCAAAAACCCGGGATATCACATTCCTCCCCCCTTAAAATAATTTCGTCCCCGAAATTAAAAACAAAGTTAATTTAATAATCCAGCAAAGATTTCAATCTCTAACAGCAAAGCATACCTATCATCCAATTACTAACAACCAAAGCAACCAATCAATCAATCAAACAAACCTAACTAACTATTCTGATACAAATCAGGATAGATTTACTAACACTATCTCGAGTTTTCCCGAGTACAACACCGGAATACTCGCTCTACAGAAGCTAAACAAACAACACCACTATAATCCAGAGCTCCTCTCTTCTCTAGATCCACTAATCTGAACAAAATATCAAACTACACACAAATCCAGCTCAACTTCCAAATTCATCTGAACTGCAGATTCAACAACCAATGATGAATCATACACGTACTCCCTCAGATATACGTGAAATACAATGAATTCCAGATATCTAAATTGGCTATTCATTCCTGTAGACAAAGAACTACTTCTCTCGAGAACACAGGAAAATCCAAAATACTTCAGTGCTAGCTTCCAGACTTACCAATCTTATAGCTTTATAATCGGAGAAAACTTAGCAAGTTTCCAATCTACAACTCCGAATTCCAAACTCTGCCTCATATCTACATAACTCATCAAACAATCTTGGACTACCCCATCTCTTCCTGATCAGCTTAACCTTCCCTGATGCTTCTTGAAATAAATTCGAACCAAGAACAAAATGATCTCTAGATCCTATTCAACAATATGAACTTTCCAAAATCTGTTGAAATCCAAACTTGAAAACTAGATCTGACCAATCCATTTCCAAAAATTCCTGAGCTGCTACACCAACTCTTCTTTTCTAAGAACCATCCTACTACCAGACTAACCACCGGTATCGCTTCTGGAATCAAGCAATATGGAACTCAACTCCAAATGCAGACAAACTTCTACTTCTTCGAAGACATCCGGAAAAATTCTGACTACTTCAGTAGCTCCTACTTCCATATGAGAAACCTCAATCTCAAACAAAAGATTACCCAAGATAAATTCCCAAACTAATCGCAAGTCACTTTTGCGTTACTACCTAGTTCGGATTCCAAAGATACTGTTCTCTTTTTACCAATTAAAACAGCCTTAAGCTTTTCCAAACAAGGTTAACCCTTCAAGAAAAACTTCACCATCTACCCGGACTGCTGATAGAAAAACCACAAAGATTCTTGAACCATCGGAGAAACGAGCCACACTGCTGCTTCCAAATTCTATCTCTAGAACACTGCTAAGCCAAAGACCTCCTTGTCAGCACACCGAACACTTCGAGTTGCACTGCTAACACAGCTAACCAAAAACTTCTGATCCAAAGGCTTCTCAAACTAAGACCATCAACAAACCTCACAACGAACCTCCGAGATGGCGACATCCAAAAGAAACTCGGGCTCCAAACCAATCGCCGATAACTTACTCTTCTTAAGGGAACAATGAGACCATGTCCGAAGAACAACTAATCGACCTTAGTCCCATACTTCAAAATAGACAAAACTCTCTTACTTGATATCAGAGAATTCCCATACAGTCGAGTCTTTCCTGCGGTAGACATCAACTGTTCCTCCAATACCTTCTTAATCTTGTTCCAAAAGAAAATCTCCTTCAGGAACATCCATAGATACTGCGTCTTATCACACAGCTACTATTACCTGAGGTATCAAGGTACCTTTACTCACTTCTGCCTCATCGACAGATCCAACTCTACTCATCCACACTTCAAAGATAAACTCCGAACCATTACAGTTTCCTTCGGAGATCGATGAAATCCTTCACCACAGCAAAGCTTACTCGAGACGGTATTGGGTTTACAGTCTCGATATATACTTCCAACCTCAAACATTCAAACTCCAACTATTGGTAATTGTGTTACTCACACTACCACCTTATCTACCTTTATAACTTATATTGGAAAACCCGAACAGGTAACCCAATAAATAGGTAGAAATACATAAATATATATATTTAAAATGATATTTTTTTTTATATAGAAATTATTTCTGGGTAAAATTATTTCATCTACCTCTTTAAAACAATATTGTGTCCGTTGGCCTGGTTCAAGTGTTTAGAGATCCCTATCAATAACGTTAGCTACTCGTATTGACCAGAATCCATATACCACTCAACCGATCAATTAACACAGTATAAAATCATTTTTATATAACTAACAATTACGCGCTCTCAAGATAGACACCACTTCAGAGCCTAGGTATTCACTCAACCTACAGCTCTGATACCAACTGTCATGGGCCGAGCCAGTGGCGACTGGTAGGCTTTGCAACCATCCCAGACCCACCATGGCAAACAGTGATACCTCGAATTTGCTTTTACGGCCAGCCTCTCGACTCGCAACCAACCTCTCAATGGGACATGTAGGGGTAAGAGTCTCCCGTTCGCCACCAAACCGCGAAGCGAGAACCCCCTATCATGCTGTAATGTAGCAAACCCGATCCCGGTCTCATTGAAATCCAAAACGTATCTTTTAAGGCCAAGTTGTTTAAAGGTTTAAACAGTTAAACTTATTCAGGATGATATAAACAGATAGATAAATCATATTATCACAATTGATAATTCATATCAACATCCATCTCACAAAGCAGCATATAGATATCATATCCAAATCATCCAGTATCAACCAATCACCCAATATCAATCATTCAATATTAATCAATCATTCAAAAGCAGAACTGATTAACTCTTAATCAATTTAATTAACCTTTAATTAAATTAATTACTATCCTTTAATTACTTGGATTATCTTAATCCTGCTTACTAACATTAATTAATTACAAATTAATTAATTAATCATCTCTTAATGATCTTCCTTAATTAATCTTCCTTGATTAATTATACTTTAATTACATTCAGTAATTATCCTTAACCATATACAGTAATTAACCTTTAATTACTATCATTAATTCAATAATTAATGAACCTTCATTAATTAATTAACTATAATTAATTATATTAATTCTCAATTAATTACAATTAATTAATCATACTTAAATTAATCACTTTTATTAATCAACTTTTATTAATTATATTAATAATTAATCCTCTAATTACTTCATTAATTAATTACCTTCTAGTTAATTAAATAATTAATCTTTAATTAACTACATTCATTAATTAACCTTAATTAATCATAAACAGTAATTAACGATCTTGTAATTACTTATCTTAATTGATTACTTCTTAATTAATTATATTAACCTTGATTAATTAATCTAATTAATTAATCTTTAATTACTTCCTTAAGTAATTATTAATCAATTTCATTAACAAATAATCCTTAATTAATTACTTTATTAATTAATTACCATTTTAATTAATTACCCTTAGTAATTATCCTCAAATTAATCACATTCCTTAATTAATTAATCACTTTAATTACTTAACTAAATAATTAAGTAATTAACTTTTAATTACTTACATAAGTAATTATCTTCTAATTACTTCCATTAATAATCTTGATTACTTTCTTAATTCATTACTTAACAAATAAGTAATTCCATTACAAAATAATCCTTAATTCATTAATTAATTAACTACTCCATAATTAATTAATCTCAACAATTATATTAATCAATTCCTTAGATTAATAACATCAAGTGATTACCCTTTTTCACTTTAACTAATTACCCCATGAGTAATTTACTCCTCCTAATTATTTTAAGTAATTATCTATTAATTTACTTCATTAAGAAAGTTACTCACTTAATTATAAATTTATTATCTTAAATTAATTAGGCAAATTTATTAATCTAAAATTAATTACATAAATTAATTTACTAATTAATCATCTCTTAATTTCTAATTGATTCATTAACTATCCACTAATTACTTTATTAAGTAATTATTCTTAATTACAAATAGTATTTAAGCTTAAATTTATTTTATCAATTAATTGTTCTTAATTAATCTCTACTTAACTAATTTAGAATAAACTTTACACTTAAATTAAATATTCACTCAAAACATTACTTCATTAAAAGCAAATTTAGAAATCAATTTTGAAATAAAATTTACTTTAAACAAAACTATACAACTTTTAATTTCAATATCTTTGAAAACCATGTTAAACATGTTAAATCAAATTAAACATTTATTTATTTAAAACTTGTTTAAATACTTAAACTTGTTCATGATTTAAATTTAAAAACCCAGATAAGATTTTGCTTTAAAATTTCAAACCAGATTACTTTAAATAAAACAACCCGAGTATCTTTTCGAGTCCACCCCTGTTTACTTCGAGTAAACTCGAGTCTTTCCCCGAGCAAAACTCAAAACCCCTCACACTCATCTCTGCTTCGAGTCGAACTCCAGATGCACGAAGAATTCACCGAGACGAACTCGTCTTCCCCAAAGCCCTCAAACTCCAATGCACACGAACGTGCACAGTGCACGTGCCCCATCACCTCCGGCCAACCCAGGTCGTCGCGACCATCGCCTACACCCCTCGACCACGTGCGAACACGAAAACCAACCCAAATCGAACGAAACATCATCGAATCGAATTCGAACTAATCTCACCAAAAACTGGAACCCATTCCCCATCGGAAAATTACTTTGTCGCCGAGATCACGTCACTAGAACCCATGACATCTCGTCCATAGCACCGCAGCATCACCACGCCACCCTCCATCAACACGCGATCACCTTCGATCAGATATTCCAGTCGCAAATGTCACGACAATCGAGCCGAGCAACATTTCAAGCTAAAACCCTACTTCGTTCGAATTCGATCAATTCCCTCATTTAAAAAAATCTACTCGCATTTTTCCCTTAATCTACAATCCACAAACAAGCTTCAACCAAGATTTCAACCCAAATCATTTAGTTGAACAACGGCAATTTGTCAATTTGTCGAAAACAATCATCTTTAAATTCCCAATTGAATAACAAATTAAAAAATTTGAAATGCATATCAAAATTCATGATTTTCTACATCGAATTTAATTATGTAATCAAAACACAAAATTTGATTAATAAATTTTGACCCAATTTAATGTTTTACTGTAAATTTCAAAATCCCGAGCTATTTATTTATTTTAAAGACCTGTAATTATTTTTAGGTGAGATGTTACCAGATTACAAACAAATTTCGTTTTACAAATCACAGCTAATTATGATGCATAGGTGAGATATTGAGTTTATTAAGTAAACAAGCCTGTTATTATCACACAGAAGCTATATGATATTTTTACAGGTATTCAATACTCATGCATTCAATTCAATTCAAGAATCCAGGAAACATCTTGATTTCCTACATATATCAAAAAAAGAAGAACAAGTTTTAATCTGTTTTTAAAATCTGATTACTCACCTTTTTATTTCCAGAAAACAAAACAGAGCAGGCTACATTCAAACAGACATAAACATTTATATCCATATGCGCAATCATTCATATATATATATATATATATACATGCATCCATATCATAACATATACCACCATATTCTATAGCAATTTAATTATAAACATTTAAACAATATCATAGTTTTTAAGAACTGTTTTTAAAATAATTTACTCACCTGACATTATAAAACAGAGAAGCAGATTCTTATTTCCAGGCTGATGTGTTTGATTTTAAACTTGCATTCCTTTTTGCTTGTTGAATTTTAATCTTGCTGTTTGATTTCCTTATCTGATTGCATGTCTTCAGATTGAAATTGAAGATTTGAATTTCAGTTGAACTTCATTTTAGTTGCAGGTTGATTTGGAGTTGCAGCATTCACTTTCAAACTGATTTTGCACATTTTAAATTCCCAGATTTTTATCTTCATTTGCTTTTAGTTTAGTTTCAGGTTTTTAGAAGAAGAAAGAGTATTTAGAAAGAAAAGATTCGAACTGAGAAAATAGAAGCCAGGTCTCTTACTAATACATAATTATTTAACTTTAAACTTTAACTAAGAAGAGTATGCCACTTGTATTTTTAGATTGTAAAATGCTTACAAATGTCCTAATACCTTTTTATACAAATTCCCTCATGCTTACAAGTGTCTTTAACATGTTAATATGTTTACACATATTACTTAAGTGTTTTTAAATAAATTTTTATTTAATTTAAATGTAAATATAAGCTTACATACTTAAATTCTCTTAATAAATAAATTTCACATATGTATAAATAAATTACTTTTAAAAGAAATTATTCTAAAGCTAATTATATTTAAAATAAACAATTATCTTATATTTTGAAAACAATTGAATTAATCTAAACTAACCTTTGAAAAATATTAATTTTAAAACAAAGCTTTAAATCACAATTCATACATATATAAATTATCAATAGATTAAAATAAATTTCAAACAATATCAAATTATAACATATACATACTATATATATTACAATTTAAAAATTCATCTTTAATTTAAAACAAAAGATATTTCCATTCACAATATATCAAATATATATATTATAAATAGATTAAAATTTTATTAGCTTTAATAAACAAATCTTATCAATTTAAATTATTAGAAAAGACCAAATTGAATATTCCCAGATTAAATATTTATTAACCTTTTAAAAGATTAAATTACCAAATTAAATTAAAATTATAAAGAAAATTTATCAATCCAATTAAATTATCAATACTGATTATTAAATTTATATTGCTCAAAAACCCGGGATATCACAACAGTTATTTGTATTTTACTTACATCCGTTTTGCATTAGATTTCAGCATGTAAATTTTAGTTCTTTTTTTTCCTTCTCCACGAATAAATTAATAAAAGGTGGATAATTCGCTAATATGGAATAAATTTTAAGAACACTAAAATTATAGAAAATTAGACGTAAATAAGTAGAACTGTAATAAAAGAATATAGACTGAAATAGGCAAATTTGACATTTGCAAGCAAGTTATAACTAGTAGATTATAACTAGAAAGACAAGATAAAAGAGAAATTATAACATAGGTTGTAATTAAATAGAAAGAACAGAAAGAGGCTTATTTTAAAGACTTACACTAAGTTAATAAGCAAATATAGCAAAAATAATAGAAGTGGCTTATTTAAAAGACTTAGAATAAGCTAATAAGCAAATAGAGCAGAATGAACAGAAGAGGCTTATTTAAAAGACTTATATTAAGTTAATAAGCAAAGATAGAAGTAGGGCCCATAACCAATAGCATTCCCTTTCAAACTAGGACTGATGGTTTCACAATAGGTAAGGTTGGGCATGACCCTTTAAGAGTAGGACTGATGTTCTCACAGTAGGTGAGGCTAGACATAACCCTTTCAACTAGGACTGATGGTCTCACAGTAGGTTAGGTGAGGCTAGGACAAGCGTATGCAAACTAAAGTAACTAAGGGGCCAATAAATAGAAGCTCAAATCAGGGGATTTGGGCAAGGGGCACAACTAGATTTTGTTTGTTATGACCCGTATTGGCAGCATTCCCTTTCAAACTAGGACTGATGGTCTCACAACACACTTAGGTGAGGCTGGGCAGGACCCTTTCTGTGATATCCCTAAATTTTAGGCAATATCAATTTAATAATCTGTATTAAAAAATTAAATTGATTTGATAATTTTGTAAGTTAATTTGAATTAATTTAATAATCTTCTTTAATAAATATTTAAATTAGTGAATTTATCTTTTAAAAGCTAAATAAAATGTTTTCTATTTATAATGAATATATATATATTTGTATATATATTGTAATTAGAAATCTTTGGTTTGAATTTTATAAAAAATTAAATAATGTTTTTAAATTCTAATATCTTGGGTAAACTGGGAAATTATGATTTATTTGAAGTTAAAACTTTTCAAAAATATTTTATAAGTAACTATATGGTTTTAAAATACTTAAGGTAAATATTACTAGTTTAAATATCTTTAATTTAGATTTTAAATAAGATTAGCAAAATGATTTGTTTAACATTATTATTTTTATATGATTTGTAAATTAGCTATGAAAGTTTAAAATTAAAATATGAAACATTAATCCATTTAAATAATAAGTAATTTATAATCTCTTGTATAAATTATATAAAATTGTCAAGTGAGTTATTTTCAAATAATAAATATATGTATTGTTTTTATATATAAATATAATTGGTTTTACTCTTTAAAGTTATCTATATATATATATATCTAAGTATTAAAAACTAATTAATTAAGTTAAAAGCTTTTTATTAACACTTAAATTATAAATACAAATTACTTACAAGACAAGTGTAAACATTTTAGAGCTAAATTAACATGTGTTAAGTAATATACCATTTAATGTGACAAATGTAAATTATCTTAACAAGTGGCATTTTAAGTTTGGTTTTCTTTTCTTTTTTTTTTTTATAAAATTTCAGCCCATGCAAATATGTCTTTCTTCCTTTCATTTCTTTTGCCATTCTCTTTCAAAAAGCTAAGAAGAAACTCAAAATCAAAACAATCTTCCTAAAACAAATCTGAAACCTTCCTCAAAACTAAAAGAAAAATCAAATCAATTTCCAAATTCTTAAATCATTTTCAAGTTAAAACCTGTAATCTCTTCATGTCCAAACCTCTTTCCTCAAGCATGAACAGACTTTCATATTTGCAACCTGGAAAAGCATTTCCAGCTTGTAAACAAACCAGTGAACATACTCCTCAAAAATCAAATTCGAGCCTGCATTTTTCCAAAATCATTAACCTGAGATCTGTATTTTTCCAAAAACCTGAGAGCAACAAATATGATAATCTTTCCTCTCAAAAACAATAAGTAATCGAATTCCTCAAAATCAAAACTAAGACCTGTAATTCAGTTTCCAAAATCAGATGGAAGCCTGTAGCCTTCTTCAAAAGCCTGCATTTTCTGTCTCAAACAAAATCTGGAGTTTGTCTTCTGCAATATAGGATCTTGGACCTGCATGCAAGCCTAAAACAACAGCATGCAAGTTTTAAAATCAAACAAAGACTCAAGTTTTAAAAGATTCAAAAGATTTTTCAAAGTGGAGACTCTGCTCTTCATTTCAAAATAAGGTGAGTAAACACTAAATCTTAAAAACAGTTTTCTTTAAAATCTGTTATGATGCATGTGTTGGATGTTGTAGTAGATTGTGTTGTATAATTATATGGATGTTAATGCATGTATATTATGTATATGAAATGTCTGTGTGGTATGCCTATTATTGACTGTGAATACATATATTATAGAAACTCTGTTTCTAAATTCCCAGACTCAAATTCTAGTGAAAATTCTCTAACTTTTGATTCAAGCTTTGTTAGGATTTAATTACTGAACGAATTATGTTTGTAGTATAATAGGTTTTAGTTTAAAAACTTGTTTAGATTAAGATAACATAGTATTGTTTCTGGAAATCTAAAACATCAATGCATGTTTAATAAAAGTGAAAGCTCAAACATTATAATATATATTTTCAGGATAGTAAATCAAATACCCAAACTAAAATATGATTTTTAAAACTCAAATCATAGTTTGTAATGATGGGGTGTATGGGCAGTTCTGGTTTGACCAGAAAAGGGGAAATGGGTGATTTCTGAGGAGCTCGATGGTTTGGGAGTTCGTGTATCCTTCTAGAGGAAGATGAGTGGTCGGAGACTTGGAGAAAAATAGTAGAAGTGTCGGTAGATCACCGTGGAGGTGGCGATAGGAAAATTTTGTCTGTAGCCCTAGTTTGTCTGGATAAAACATTTTGTATGGGTTCGACGTATATAGTGAATCGAGTGTAATGATATTTTGGGTGATGGTAGATGATGAGTTGACGAGAACGTGGCCAGAATTTCAGGAGCTACGGCGGTCGGAGCTTCGAGAAGGAGGTGTTGACAGGCTTAGATGGTGATGTCTGTTATTGTTTCCAGGATTGAGTTTGAAGTCTCGATTTAGTTTCGAGCTTTTGCATGACCAACTGATGATCGTGGGGAGTCGTGTAGTTGTTTTCTGGTGTGGGATGATCGGAGAAGATGGCCAGAGGCGATCGGAGCTCCGGTGCATGTGCACAGTGCACCACTTTTGGTTTTCTGTTGATTATTGGATTGAGTGGATTGGTCTCGAGTAAACTCTCGAGTTGATAGGTGTTTTGCTCGGGGTTTTTGGTATTTGACTCGAAGTAAAGTATGCAAGGCTCGGGGGATTTCTGGGTTAGAAGGGAAAACCTGCTCTGTTCCTAAAATTTGAAACTGGGTTTTTAATTTGTAAAGGAGATTTAAATTTAGGTTTAAATCTAAATTTAAAAATAGATTCAAGTTTAATTTGAATCTTAGTTAGAAAATAAATTAAGTTTTTAAATTCAAATTGTTTTAAATAACTTAAAAGGTGTTAAGATATAAGTGTATTTAAAAGAAATTGAATTTAAAATGGAGTTTGAAAATGTAAAGAAAAGATTTAAATAAATTTTTTCAAAGTTAAATGTTTTAATAAATTTAAATGTTATGTTATATTTTAAATGATTGAATTTAAAATGGAAATTTGGAATTAGATTTGGAAATGAATATTTCAAATAAACTTGTGAAAAATAATTTAACTATAGGTAAGAAAAAGTTTTATCTTAAAGTTAAATTAGAATTTAATATTTTGTTATTCATTTAAGTATTAGGATAATTAAATGGATAATTAATTTATTTTATAAATTAATGAAATGGATAATTACTTAAAGTAATTAAGGATTTAAACTTAAGGTTTAAGATTAATTATTCTTAGAATAATTAACTTGTAATTTAAGAATCATTAATTAAATAAGGTTAAATTTTAATTAATGATTAGAAGATAATTAATCTAGTAATTAAGATTGTTTAAGTTATAGTTAAGCACTTAATCAATAAATAATTAGTGATTAATTAAATGATTAATAAAGATAAATTAAATAGTAATTAATAATGATTAATCTAAGTTAATTACTTAAGAGAAGTAATTAAAGAATTGATGAAGATCATTAAGTTGAGATAAGTAATTAATTAATGTGATTAATTTTTATAATTAATTAGATTAATTAAGGATAATCAATTATAGAAATGGTTAAGTATATTTATGGAAGTAATTTGGATTTAATTACTTTTAGGAATTAATCAAGGGATTAATTAAAATTAACTAAGGAGTAATTAATTTATTTAATGAAGTAATTAAAGATAGTTAATTACTGAATGTGGTTAATCAAGAGTGATTAATAAATATGGTTTGATTAAAGATTAATTACTTAATGTAATTAATTTAAATATAATTAATAATTAAAGTAATAATTAAGGATCATTAATTAATATAATTAATGATGTAATTAAGGTTTGATTAATTAAGATTAATTAATCAATAATAAGTAATTATAAAGTAATTAATTAATGTAATTAATTTAAAGATTAATGTAATTAATTATAGTTAATTAATTAATGAAGTAATTAAAGTTTAATCACTGTATTTGATTAAGGATAATTAATTTGTAAAATTAATTAAGGATAATTACTTGAATGTAATTAAGGGGTATTAATCAAGGGTGATTAATTAAGATGATTAATGTGAGGATAATGAACTAATTGATTTATAATCAATTGATGGTTAAGTAAGCAAGGTTTAAAATGATGAAGTAATTAATTTAATTCATTTTAAATTAATTAAAGATAAGTAATTTAATTCACTTTAAATTAATTAGAGATGGAAGTAATTAATTTAATTCATTTTAAATTAATTATAAATGGTGTTATTATAGATCATTGCTTATAAATGGATGATAGTAATTACCTTGAATGGTTTGAATCTCAAATATGAGATTAGTATTGTGTGATATGGATGTATTGGTTGCATAGTGATAATGAGATGGATTATTTGTTGGTGATAATAATGTTGATTATCTTTTGAGATATTGTGAATTATCTATCTTTGTGTATATAGATAAGAATTGAATTGTTTTAACCTTAAAACAACTTGGCCCTTAAAAGATACGTTTTGGATTTCGATGAGACCGGGATCGGGTTTGCTACATTACAGCGTGATAGGGGGTTCTCGCTTTGCGTTAGGTGGCGAACGGGAGACTCTTACCCCTACATGCCCCCGGGGGTAGTATAAGGCCTTTTTGTCACAGTTGGTATCAGAGCAGTAGGTTGAGTGAATACCTAGGCTCTGAAGTGGTGTCTATCTTGAGAGCGCGTAATTGTTAGTTATATAAAAATGGTTTTATATTGTGTTAATTGATCGGTTGAGTGGTATATGGATTCTGGTCAATACGAGTAGCTAACGTTATTGATAGGGATCTCTAAACACTTGAACCAGGCCAACAGACACAATATTGTTTTAAAAAGGTAGATGAAATAATTTTACCCAGAAATAATTTTTATATAAAAAAAAATATATATCATTTTAAATATATATATTTATGTATTTCTACCTATTTATTGGGTTACCTGTTCGGGTTTTCCAATATAAGTTATAAAGGTAGATAAGGTGGTAGTGTGTGTAACACAATTACCAATAGTTGGAGTTTGAATGTTGAGGTTGGAAGTGTATTTGTCGAGACTGTAAACCTAATACCGTCTCGAGTGAACTTTGCAGTTGTGTAAGGATTTCATCGATCTCTGAAGAAAACCTGTTATGGTTCGGAGTTTATCTTTGAAGTTGGATGAGTAGAGTTGGATCTGTCGGTTAGGCAGAAGCGAGTGATGGTATCTCAGGAAATTGTAGCTGTGTGATGAGACGCAGTGAATATGGATGTTCCCGAAGATGTTTTCTTTTGGAACAAGTTAATGAAGTGTGTCTGTTTCGGTGTTGTGGCTGAGTTCAGCATGGTGTTTCTGTTTGGTTTGAGGTTCGAGTTTCTCGAAGAGCTTTGGATTGAGAAGTCTTTGGCATCTGTGGCAGCAGTGTAGCTCGGAGTGTTCTTTGCGTTGGCAGGAAGTTCTTCCGGCTTAGCAGTTTTCTGGAGGTGGAGTTCAGAAGCAACAGAGTGGATCCATTTCTTCAATGGATTGGATAGATAAGCGTAAGCTGTTCTGATTGGTAAAGAGAGAACAGTTTCTTTGCATTTAGGCTGGGTTGATCGCAAAAGTGACTTGCGATTGCTGAGTGTTCTCTTAGATTATCAGAGTTTTTCTGGATGTCTTCAGGGAAGTCAGAGGTTTGTCGGCATTGGAGATTGAGTTTTCTTATCGACTGGATTCCAGGAGTGATACTGGTGGTTCAACTCAGTAGAAGGATGGTTCCTTGAGATAGAGTTTGGTGAAGCAGCCCAAATTTTGGTGGATTATCTGAGATTTCTTTTATGGATCTGATGAACCATTTTTATGGGATATGTTTTCCAGTTTGTGCTCGTATTCTCTTTTGCTCCATATCAGAGTTGTGCAGCCAAAGCAGTTTGACAAGTACTTCTGTTTGTTTTTCTGGATTGAAGAAGTAAGTTTAGTTTTCTGTTGTTTGAGGAGTAGGATTGGTGTCTTTGGTTTTGGTTGATCTTGAGGAGATCATTGTGGTGGGTTGTTTTTGATCTAGTTTGTTTCTAAAGGCATCAGCAAAGGATGAGGTGATCAGTAAGGATGTAGGCAGCTCAGGATCATCCGAAGGAATTTGAATTTCTAAGACGGAGATTTGATTTTGGATAAGTTTTCTCCGATCGAAGGAGCTATAAGATTGGGTAAGTCTGGGAAGACAACTCCGTGGTATTTTGGATCTCTTCTGTATTCTGATTTGGATAAGTGTTTGATCTATCTCTGGTTTTGGAACCAGCAGTTTAGAGAGACTTGGTTGTTGAGTCAGACTCGTCTGTAGTCTGATATCTTGTTTAGTTTTGTAAATACTAGATGAGTTGGAACTCTGTAGCTTAGTAGTTTAGATTGTTTGTAGAGCGAGTATCCCGATATATATATACTTGGGAAAACTCAAGGAAATTCTATCCAGAATTTTTCTGGATAGTTAAATTTGTTTGATTAGATAAATTGGTTGCTATGATTGTTAGCATATGATTGATATAGGATTGTGCTTTGAAAATTAAATTTTTAAATGAGATTATTAAATTACCTTTGCTTTTAATTTCGGGGACGAAATTATTTTAAGGGGGGAGGAATGTGATATCCCTAAATTTTAGGCAATATCAATTTAATAATCTGTATTAAAAAATTAAATTGATTTGATAATTTTGTAATTTAATTTGAATTAATTTAATAATCTTCTTTAATAAATATTTAAATTAGTGAATTTATCTTTTAAAAGCTAAATAAAATGTTTTCTATTTATAATGAATATATATATATATTTGTATATATATTGTAATTAGAAATCTTTGGTTTGAATTTTATAAAAAATTAAATAATGTTTTTAAATTCTAATATCTTGGGTAAACTGGGAAATTATGATTTATTTGAAGTTAAAACTTTTCAAAAATATTTTATAAGTAACTATATGGTTTTAAAATACTTAAGGTAAATATTACTAGTTTAAATATCTTTAATTTAGATTTTAAATAAGATTAGCAAAATGATTTGTTTAACATTATTATTTTTATATGATTTGTAAATTAGCTATGAAAGTTTAAAATTAAAATATGAAACATTAATCCATTTAAATAATAAGTAATTTATAATCTCTTGTATAAATTATATAAAATTGTCAAGTGAGTTATTTTCAAATAATAAATATATGTATTGTTTTTATATATAAATATAATTGGTTTTACTCTTTAAAGTTATCTATATATATATATATCTAAGTATTAAAAACTAATTAATTAAGTTAAAAGCTTTTTATTAACACTTAAATTATAAATACAAATTACTTACAAGACAAGTGTAAACATTTTAGAGCTAAATTAACATGTGTTAAGTAATATACCATTTAATGTGACAAATGTAAATTATCTTAACAAGTGGCATTTTAAGTTTGGTTTTCTTTTCTTTTTTTTTTTATAAAATTTCAGCCCATGCAAATATGTCTTTCTTCCTTTCATTTCTTTTGCCATTCTCTTTCAAAAAGCTAAGAAGAAACTCAAAATCAAAACAATCTTCCTAAAACAAATCTGAAACCTTCCTCAAAACTAAAAGAAAAATCAAATCAATTTCCAAATTCTTAAATCATTTTCAAGTTAAAACCTGTAATCTCTTCATGTCCAAACCTCTTTCCTCAAGCATGAACAGACTTTCATATTTGCAACCTGGAAAAGCATTTCAAGCTTGTAAACAAACCAGTGAACATACTCCTCAAAAATCAAATTCGAGCCTGCATTTTTCCAAAATCATTAACCTGAGATCTGTATTTTTCCAAAAACCTGAGAGCAACAAATATGATAATCTTTCCTCTCAAAAACAATAAGTAATCGAATTCCTCAAAATCAAAACTAAGACCTGTAATTCAGTTTCCAAAATCAGATGGAAGCCTGTAGCCTTCTTCAAAAGCCTGCATTTTCTGTCTCAAACAAAATCTGGAGTTTGTCTTCTGCAATATAGGATCTTGGACCTGCATGCAAGCCTAAAACAACAGCATGCAAGTTTTAAAATCAAACAAAGACTCAAGTTTTAAAAGATTCAAAAGATTTTTCAAAGTGGAGACTCTGCTCTTCATTTCAAAATAAGGTGAGTAAACACTAAATCTTAAAAACAGTTTTCTTTAAAATCTGTTATGATGCATGTATTGGATGTTGTAGTAGATTGTGTTGTATAATTATATGGATGTTAATGCATGTATATTATGTATATGAAATGTCTGTGTGGTATGCCTATTATTGACTGTGAATACATATATTATAGAAACTCTGTTTCTAAATTCCCAGACTCAAATTCTAGTGAAAATTCTCTAACTTTTGATTCAAGCTTTGTTAGGATTTAATTACTGAACGAATTATGTTTGTAGTATAATAGGTTTTAGTTTAAAAACTTGTTTAGATTAAGATAACATAGTATTGTTTCTGGAAATCTAAAACATCAATGCATGTTTAATAAAAGTGAAAGCTCAAACATTATAATATATATTTTCAGGATAGTAAATCAAATACCCAAACTAAAATATGATTTTTAAAACTCAAATCATAGTTTGTAATGATGGGGTGTATGGGCAGTTCTGGTTTGACCAGAAAAGGGGAAATGGGTGATTTCTGAGGAGCTCGATGGTTTGGGAGTTCGTGTATCCTTCTAGAGGAAGATGAGTGGTCGGAGACTTGGAGAAAAATAGTAGAAGTGTCGGTAGATCACCGTGGAGGTGGCGATAGGAAAATTTTGTCTGTAGCCCTAGTTTGTCTGGATAAAACATTTTGTATGGGTTCGACGTATATAGTGAATCGAGTGTAATGATATTTTGGGTGATGGTAGATGATGAGTTGACGAGAACGTGGCCAGAATTTCAGGAGCTACGGCGGTCGGAGCTTCGAGAAGGAGGTGTTGACAGGCTTAGATGGTGATGTCTGTTATTGTTTCCAGGATTGAGTTTGAAGTCTCGATTTAGTTTCGAGCTTTTGCATGACCAACTGATGATCGTGGGGAGTCGTGTAGTTGTTTTCTGGTGTGGGATGATCGGAGAAGATGGCCAGAGGCGATCGGAGCTCCGGTGCATGTGCACAGTGCACCACTTTTGGTTTTCTGTTGATTATTGGATTGAGTGGATTGGTCTCGAGTAAACTCTCGAGTTGATAGGTGTTTTGCTCGGGGTTTTTGGTATTTGACTCGATGTAAAGTATGCAAGGCTCGGGGGATTTCTGGGTTAGAAGGGAAAACCTGCTCTGTTCCTAAAATTTGAAACTGGGTTTTTAATTTGTAAAGGAGATTTAAATTTAGGTTTAAATCTAAATTTAAAAATAGATTCAAGTTTAATTTGAATCTTAGTTAGAAAATAAATTAAGTTTTTAAATTCAAATTGTTTTAAATAACTTAAAAGGTGTTAAGATATAAGTGTATTTAAAAGAAATTGAATTTAAAATGGAGTTTGAAAATGTAAAGAAAAGATTTAAATAAATTTTTTCAAAGTTAAATGTTTTAATAAATTTAAATGTTATGTTATATTTTAAATGATTGAATTTAAAATGGAAATTTGGAATTAGATTTGGAAATGAATATTTCAAATAAACTTGTGAAAAATAATTTAACTATAGGTAAGAAAAAGTTTTATCTTAAAGTTAAATTAGAATTTAATATTTTGTTATTCATTTAAGTATTAGGATAATTAAATGGATAATTAATTTATTTTATAAATTAATGAAATGGATAATTACTTAAAGTAATTAAGGATTTAAACTTAAGGTTTAAGATTAATTATTCTTAGAATAATTAACTTGTAATTTAAGAATCATTAATTAAATAAGGTTAAATTTTAATTAATGATTAGAAGATAATTAATCTAGTAATTAAGATTGTTTAAGTTATAGTTAAGCACTTAATCAATAAATAATTAGTGATTAATTAAATGATTAATAAAGATAAATTAAATAGTAATTAATAATGATTAATCTAAGTTAATTACTTAAGAGAAGTAATTAAAGAATTGATGAAGATCATTAAGTTGAGATAAGTAATTAATTAATGTGATTAATTTTTATAATTAATTAGATTAATTAAGGATAATCAATTATAGAAATGGTTAAGTATATTTATGGAAGTAATTTGGATTTAATTACTTTTAGGAATTAATCAAGGGATTAATTAAAATTAACTAAGGAGTAATTAATTTATTTAATGAAGTAATTAAAGATAGTTAATTACTGAATGTGGTTAATCAAGAGTGATTAATAAATATGGTTTGATTAAAGATTAATTACTTAATGTAATTAATTTAAATATAATTAATAATTAAAGTAATAATTAAGGATCATTAATTAATATAATTAATGATGTAATTAAGGTTTGATTAATTAAGATTAATTAATCAATAATAAGTAATTATAAAGTAATTAATTAATGTAATTAATTTAAAGATTAATGTAATTAATTATAGTTAATTAATTAATGAAGTAATTAAAGTTTAATCACTGTATTTGATTAAGGATAATTAATTTGTAAAATTAATTAAGGATAATTACTTGAATGTAATTAAGGGGTATTAATCAAGGGTGATTAATTAAGATGATTAATGTGAGGATAATGAACTAATTGATTTATAATCAATTGATGGTTAAGTAAGCAAGGTTTAAAATGATGAAGTAATTAATTTAATTCATTTTAAATTAATTAAAGATAAGTAATTTAATTCACTTTAAATTAATTAGAGATGGAAGTAATTAATTTAATTCATTTTAAATTAATTATAAATGGTGTTATTATAGATCATTGCTTATAAATGGATGATAGTAATTACCTTGAATGGTTTGAATCTCAAATATGAGATTAGTATTGTGTGATATGGATGTATTGGTTGCATAGTGATAATGAGATGGATTATTTGTTGGTGATAATAATGTTGATTATCTTTTGAGATATTGTGAATTATCTATCTTTGTGTATATAGATAAGAATTGAATTGTTTTAACCTTAAAACAACTTGGCCCTTAAAAGATACGTTTTGGATTTCGATGAGACCGGGATCGGGTTTCCGTATACCGGTATTCCAGGTCTGGAGACCCGAATACCACATCGATCCAAATTAACGATAGGTCGTTAATCTCAAGTGAAGATGAAGATTCAAAGTGCAAGGGTTATTGTCGTTAACTCTGAGGGTGATTCCAAAACGAGTGTAACGAGATAATGCCTTCGGTTTCGTTCGAACCCGGAACGAACTTGTATGGATTGAATGCTTTCAGCACATCGTCAGGCGGACGATGAGCATTCTAAGTGATATGTTCTGATTAAAGGTAATCGTAACCTCAAGCCTCATCAACCGGGAATGGCTAAAACAGGGGAGGTGCAGCAAGGCTTCGTGGGTAGCACCCACTGAGAGCAAGATAGATCCCTGTCTAGAGGTCCCTTTTCTTTTCATTCGGCTTAGTGTGTGGTTGGTCGCGCCAACTACGGGGTTATCTTGTTCGGGATTATCCAGTAAGGGATGGTTCCGGCTTTGTGTTGCAGGGGAGCGGGCGTACTCCTCGGTACGGTGATCTAGGCCACGTACTGTGACGGGCGGTACCCCAGTAGCCCTGCCATTGATGGAAATCCATTCTTCCTACGAGACCCTACGGTTTTGATTGTATAACCCACTTTGTGGCTAGTATGCTGGAATTTAATAATGTAACAATTTCAGCTATTTCTTATTTATATTGAAAACCCTAGACCTATTATAATATAATCAGATTTCCTATCAAATGTTTTGGTTATCGTAAGGTAAAAACTTTTCCGTGTTTATGTGCGGGAAGTCTTACGAGATACTTTTTCTTTCAAAGTATTTTCAAAGTTAAACAACTTTAACCCGTTTACTCACACCAGACCCATGTCTGACCCAAGTGTTTATTTTCTGTTTTATTAAACTCTTGGGTACTCAATATTGTATTGAGTAGTCGAGGGATTCAGGTTAGTCTTGA
This sequence comes from Allium fistulosum, assembly GCA_030737815.1. Lineage (NCBI taxonomy): Eukaryota > Viridiplantae > Streptophyta > Magnoliopsida > Asparagales > Amaryllidaceae > Allium > Allium fistulosum. The sequence goes on along the minus strand of CM060903.1, from coordinate 628,557,444 downwards.
CGAATACTGGAGGAGCTGTGGAGCAGGAGGCTTCAGCGTGTAGATATATAGAGTTTCCGCTGTGTATGATGTATTGTATTGATATAGTTGTATAATAGACAGAAGTTTATAACTGTCTATATTGTGATGTATAAGTTGTGTACTCTGATGTATATGATACTATGTAATATCTTATGTGATATAATATATTTCTCGTTCCGCTGTGAGATTTCTGATGTGTTGTTGTTCTTTCTTTCTCTTCTTTCTTCTTCTATCCCTTTCTTTCTTTATGATGATACGACTTTTTGTGGAGAAAAAGTCGGGTTGTCACACTTTCAGACTAGGATTGATGGTCTCACAACGGAGGAGGGGAGGCTGGGCATGCTTATGCTGTTTAGGGTAAGAGGGAGCAACAGATAGTGCGAGCCTAATGGTGGTCGTCCATGCGGCCTCGATGTGGGAAGATAAGTCGCTATTGAGTTCCAAAGTGCTAGCAGGTGTCTTTTGCTGTGGGACCCACGTTGGGGACTAGCTCACAGTGGTACAACAAAGATAGAAGGCCGATCAAAGGGTAGAATTAGGAATTCAGCCAAATTAAAGTAGGATTAGGAATTCAGCCTAATCAAAGCAGTAATATAAAACAAGTGCAAACAATGGAAACAATCGAAGCAAGCAGCGTTTTATTCCAACTTTATCTTTTCCTTTATTTCCTTTTATACAAGAACCGTTGCAAAGTCTATTGTCTTTACTTTGGTTAAGAATACTAGTAATTACTTTCATTCACCAGACTTTTAGTCTGACCCACTCCTCTATTTTCCCCATTCCCCCTCCATAGGCCAGCAGAGGCAGGGACAGTAGATTTCGGACCCTTGGAGATTTCAGCTGTGGAGATTTTTCTTCATGTATTCTACTTCTTCTTTTTAAGTTTTTATTTCATTTTGATGTACTGGTACTTTTCTTTGAGAGGGATAGTTATTTTATGTACTCTGATGTTATGACTGGGATAATATTTTTCACTAGACATGGATATTTGGTAATTTGAGGCCTATTTGGTTTCATGAAGTATTTATGAAGTTTGACTTTAAAATAAGTTATTGTTTTAAATGTTTCCGCTGTTTTATTTATTTTGTCTTGTGAATCTTAGTCTCTGTAAAGTTTTTAGCTATACCTATAACGCACCATATCCTTTAGTGTGTCCTTTTGGGTATACTAAGGGGTGTGGGGTGTTTCACTTGGTATCAGAGCCTAAGGTTACAGGATTCCTAAAAATTTGTTTTAATAGTAAAGTATTTTTCAAAATAACTTATTTTAAAAATAAAATATTTTTCCAAAAGTAACCTATTTTTAAAGTAGCATATCTTCAAACTAGAAGTATTTTTTAGAAAGAAACTCTTATTATAGAAATTGTTTTCAAGTATAAAGTTTTTATAAAAATCCCCTTAAAGTCCAATTCAACCTTCTTTCGATTCCTTCGAGCCTAAATTCTCTTTTCTTTGCATAGTATGGCTGACTGATTCCGTAGAGCTACGGTACCAAAGGTGCAAGGGCAAGCGCCCAATATAACATCGGTAGGTAGAGATCTCTGTAATCCACCTACAATAGCGAATTTTTCTAAGCTATGTAAGGACTTCGCTATTCTAGGAGGCTAAACATTTTCTGACATAGAGGATTTCGAGGAGGCACTAGCTAGGTTGAAGGACACAGAGCGAATGTTTCAGCTGTTAGGATTGGAGGATCGACAGAGAGTTCAGCCTACATCTTGGTAGCTGATGGGAGAGCTTAAAGAGGTTCCTAAGTCAAAAAGCTCTAAGAAGCCGTGGTGGGAGAGTAAGAAGGAAAAGGACAAGAGGAAAGAAGGAGGACCTCACAAGCATATCGAGAAAAGCGGGAAATGCAATAGCTGTGGACTGGTTGGTCATTACACAAGGGACTGTAAGAATAAGATGATGAAGGGAAGGTGTTACATTTTTGGACGGCCTGGCAACCTTAGTAGAGCTTGTCCACAAAGAACGGGGCAGGGAGCAGGCACACCAACAGCGCAAGTACAAGCTTTGGATGCACCACGTTCTAGCAGTGGACCAGATAGAGGTAGGAAAGTCTCTGTAGTAGGTTTGATCTCTATTTTCCCATTCGGACTCTTTTCGATTCTGGAGCATCACACTCTTTCATTTCGGGTTTTTTAGTTAATTGTTTGCACTTAGATATCTCCTTACTAGTAGACCCCATAGTTATTTCAAACCCCATAGAAGGATCGGCACATTTATCTATGATTTGTAGGGGTTTGAAAAAATTTATCCTAGGCGTAGAGTTTGATTGTGATGCCTATATATTATGATTTTCAGGGTATGGGATGATTTTGGGAATGGATTGGCTATCCACTTATGGAACAATATTGGACTACAAGAGGAGAGTCGTTAGACTAGAGACATGCAACAGTAGGACTCTCGGGGTTTCTTGCGACCTACAGGGGTCAGTCATGTTGAGCTTTATTTATTCCCTAGATTCATCATCAGTAGAGATAGATTCAGTTCCAGTCGTCAGAGATTTCCAAGACATCTTTGAGGAGGATAGGGGACTACTCCCTAAGAGAGAGGTTAACTTTAGGATCTATCTTAATGACAATGCTAAACCAGTGGCACTTGTTAGTCCATGAGATGATGAGATGATGGTTTTGATGACAACAACCTTAGAATATATTATAAAATATAAATACTAACATTACAAGTTTAGATATATATGTATATGCAGGATCTAACCATGTAGGTATCAAGAATGAAGACTGTACAGTATAGAGATTCAAAATATAGAGATAGAAGACTCATGAGTATCAAGAATTTCAAGAGTTCAATTTTCCAAGATAAGTTATATAGTTAGGAATATTGTTAAAACTCATAGAAAGGCACTAACATCTTAATATCTATTTTATTCGTGGAATGGAATCCACTTCGTGCTCGTTAAAGGGATGGAACCCTAAGTAGGATGGAACCTACGAAAAATCTAGTGGAACATTGTTTTGTCCACTAATTTTAATTCAAATGATTTTACAAAATTATCTAGTTTTCAAAATGATTTCAAAACTTTCCTTTTAAAAGATTCAAAACTCTCTATCCTGATTTTAAATAATTTTAGCCTCAAAAACATCTTTAATTTCAAAGTCAAATTACTCCTGATTTTAAACTATCTTCAAATAATATATTTAACTTTTAAATTATTTATATTTTGATTTAAATTATAGTTAAATAATATATATATATTGTTCTTTATATTTACTTATGTATTTTAACTATAGTTAAGTATATTTATAAAGTTTAAAATAATTTTAATATAAGATAGAGGTTATTTTCAAAGAAAATCAAAACACCAAAAATCCCTTTGGGATGTCGACATGCTAAAGTACCCCATGTCGACATAGTGTTAGTTGGTTTTAAAATTCAAATTTCAAAAGAAGTGTCTATTCGCCATAACTCTTCATGAATGGTCATGGCTGTTGCTCTTCTATAAATTAGGGTCAGTTTCAATGAATTTTTAATCACTTTTTTCTGGTTTTCACTCCTCTTCTTCTTCCACATTTCTTAATACAAAATCATACCATTACTCTACCGAAATCAACATCGAATCATACTCGATTACTTCTAGTGTGATTCTCTATCACTATCTCTACAAGGTTCTCAGTGCTATTCAGAGTTATAGGCTTCTTTGTAATCTATCTAGCGAGAAAAGGTGTGATTGTAGCCTTGGAAATCAATTGAGCGAGAGAAGGTGTGATTGTAGCCCTGGAAATCAATAGGGTGAACTTGTTGCTCCGGAAATCAAGTATCTCTACCCAGAGGATTGTTATACTGGAGGGTGTACCTCGTAGCCTTGAAACCGAGGATTGTAATTGTTGAATTGGTTTTGAAAGGAAATCCGTACTTAATTGTGCGGGACTGGATGTAGGGTAACTCCGAACCAGTATAAAATCCGGTATGTTCTTTCCTTTACTGCTTTTACTTTATATTTGCATCTGTGTTTGATTCTGTGTTCATATATGTGTCTGATTAGTGTATACATTGTTAACAAATTAAGATAAACTCAAAAAGATTAACAAATTTCTTAAAACACTATTGACTCCCCCTCTAGTGTTAATTCTAGCCTTAAGATCCTTAATCTGCATTTCTCACATTTGGTATCAGAGCTTTGTTTTCAAAAGTTTCATTATCTGAATTTTGAAAAATTTCAAAATGGCTACTAACACTAGTACTGCTATTACCACCAATACTAGTTCATTTGTAGAAGGTCAGTCTACTGCCAGACCACCACTTTTTAATGGCAGTAACTATGCATATTGGGCATGTAGGATGAAAATATATTTACAATTTTTAGGATTAGATACTTGGAATATCACACAAACTGAATATTCTGAACCCACAACTAATTTTGCACAGTGGACCACTGAGCAAAAGACTGTTGCACAAAATAATTCTAAAGCAATGAATATTTTGTTTTGTTCACTTGAAAGAAATGAATTTAATAGAGTGCCAGTTTGTAAGTCTGCATATGAAATATGGAAAACTTTGCAAGTAACTCACGAAGGAACAAGCAAAGTTAAACAGACCAAAATTTCCATGCTCACAAATCAGTTTCAGTTATTTAAAATGAATACTAATGAGTCTATTTCAGATATGTATAGTCGATTTCAAGATATTGTGCATTCTTTAATATCTTTGGGAAAGGAAATTTCGGAAGAATATCAAGTCAGAAAATTTTTGAATTCTCTCACTCCAGAATGGGATCAAAAGACACTTGCAATTGAAGAGGCAAATGACATTAGTACTTTAAAGATAGAAGAATTGATTGGAAATCTAATGTCGTTTGAAGTTCAAATGATCGGGAGAAGAGAATGCAAAGCATCTGAAAAGAAATCAATGGCATTCAATGCATTAACCGACGGATCAGATTCAAACAGTGATAATGATGAAGAGATAGCATTTATGACCAGGAATTTTCGGAAATTTCTGAAATACAGAAAGATGAATAATCTCAAGAGAAACAAATTTAAGAATTCCGGTAATCAGACTACAGTACCAAACTTTATCAAATGCTTCAATTGTAACGAACCAGGTCATATCAAAAGAGACTGTCCGCATCCAAATAAGCAAAACTCTCCTACAAACAATGATTCTGCAAAGAAACGGAAACGTGCATTCAATGCTACTCTAGATGACCCTGACTCATCCTCCAACGACGATGAACAGAAGAAAGATAATTCAAATCTGTGTTTCATAGCAATTCTCGATTTAGTCGATACCAAAGACACGGACTCTGAAAAAGGTACACGTTTACAATACATTGGCTGAAATTGCATGCTTGAATTGATTGATTGATTGGTTGTTTTTGAATTGATTGATTGATTTTGAATTGATATGTTGTTTGAATTTTAAAATTTATTTTCTATTTTCTATTATTATTTTTATTATTTTATTATTATTTTTATTATTTTTGACACATTCTGAAATATATTATAAGTACAATAATATTTCAGAAATATAGACATTAATAATAATATTTATATATGTATATGTATATTAGATAACTTAGGAAAAATCATGTCATGAAAATTCAAAGCCACATGTCGACATGGCCCCTACCATGATGTCGACATGCCTACCTAAATTTGAATTTCAAATTTTGAATTCAAATGTTTGAATTTCCCTCCACCTTTTCACTTCATTTATTTCTCTGAAAAGATACCTTTTGACCAGAGAATATGTCCTTTGAAAGTCTATTTATTCACTATCTTTTATCATATCTTTTCACCTTCATTTTCAAATTCAAACTCTCTCTTCATATCTTCAAGCTCTCTACTCTCTACTCTAATGGCTTGTTCAAGCAACCCCTCAACCATGAGAATTTCCAGAAAAATCAAAGAGCAATTACTTAAGGATCTGGAGGCAATTAAAGCATACATCAATTATGCTAATTATGCCAAAGTCCTTTCCGAAAAATTTGCTATTTTTCAAGATTTTTCTTCTTATGAAATTGATTCTCTTTTTGCAAACAATGATGTTTTAAGTCTTATTGACTCTTCTCAAAATGATTTTGTTTGCTATCCTAATCTTGTCAAAATCTTCTATGCTAATTTAAACTGTGGTTTTTATATTGGAAATGAGAATGAAATTTGGAGTAATGCCAAAGGCACTCAAATTGTTTTGAATTATGACCTTTTGGGTACCATTCTCAATTGCAAAAGCACGGGAATGGATCTTTCTAGTTTTCAAATCGATGAACATGATCGTGAGACATTTCATCATATTTTCGAAGGAGATGAAAACTTTGAATTTAACAATCGAAACTTTCGTCCTAAAGCAAGAATTGTCAATCTTCTCTTACAACATACTTTGACCCCAAGATCGGGAAATTTTAACAATTCTACTTCAAAAGTGTGCAAAGCACTTTTTGCTATTTTCGGAAATTATGTTATCAATTGGGCGCAAGTTATTTTGGATGAACTTCGTCCTAAAAATTTTGAAATGGGAGAAAACACTTTATATCATGGAATTTACCTTACTCGGATTTTCAACTATTTTGGAGTAAATTTCAAAGGAGAAGAATTTATTTCAAGAAAAGTTTTTAATATCTCAAACATTTCTCTTATGAAAATCCCATATGTTTTTCAACCTTATGAAACCCTTACCGAAAAGGAAGAGCATTTGGTTCATGAAGAAATGGAAGAGGAAGAAGAAGAAGAAAGGGATGAAATGGAAATAGAAGAAGAAGAAGGTGAAACATCTCTAGAAAGTATTGAATATCCATCCAATCCTTCCAACAAAACCCTTCTCAAAAACAAAAAGATAATTGTGGAGAATCAACGGATTTTAAAACGATCCGTTAGTAAGAAGTTGGATAACATTTCTTCGAAGATGAACCAGTTCTTTTTAAAAGTCAGCAAGAAACTTGGACTATCTTCATCATCTTCATCTTCTAACTAGTTTTATCTTTTAGTATCTTATTGTAGTTGTCTTAGTTTGTTTTTTCGAATGTTCATGTAGTTCATTATGCTTAATCCTTGTATTATCGTAATGAAATTGAATTTCCTTTCTGTTATCTAGCTTATCTTATCTCCTGAATAAATGTTAGTATATTATATAAATTTATATATATACACAATTATTCACAAAATCAAAGTTGTCATAAATTTTCACTAACCCATCTTGACATCCCCTAGAAGACCATGTCGACATGTACTGGTCAGAAGTGACTATTGATTTTGAATTTGAAATATGAATAACTACCAAATGTCTATTCATTTCAAACGAATTTCTACACCTATATATACCTTTTTCTTCCAGAAATCTTCACTGAAATTTATTTCTCATTATCTATATCCTTCATTTCTTTCTCTAATTCAATTATGGCGAATCCTATTCACAATCTATCTAAAAATCTTGAAGAAACACTCAATTCATTCAAGAATCTTCTCTCTTTTTTATTCTACGAAACCAGCGTCACTTAGAGTTAAGTCAAATGCAGATGATCAAGGAGCAAGAAAGGCATTTCGATGCAATTCGATGGATGATCTCCTCTCTACACAAGGATGATAATGAAGCACATCCTCCTGTCTCTCTTACCAATGACAATGAGAATTGGGATGCAATTAAAGCAGACCCTATATTTGGAGAAGATGGATGGGTAGATGTTCCTTGAAACGTTTAATTTTCTTTCTTTGTTTGATTTGTTTGAATTAATTTGTTTGATTTAATTTGGTTTGATTTGATACTTTGTGTGGATTGATTTTATTTGGTTTGAAGTTTGATATGTGAAACATATATATATATATATATATATATATATATATACACTGAAATGAATATAGTCTTTAATTAAGTTATTATGCTCATAAGTATCGTTATTTCTTAATCTATATATTATATATTCCGTTGTATAGTTTATCAATGCAGGTACTGAAGTCCAAGAATAAGGGGGAGTAAGTTTTTTGTTGATGACAAAGGGGGAGAAATATAAAATAGGGTAGTTAGGCATAGATTAAGGGGGAGTTGTTAGTTTTAGGGGGAGTTATTAGGATAGAAGGAATATTTTATAAACAAAGGTTGTCAACATCAAAAGGGGGGAGATTGTTAGTCCATGAGATGATGAGATGATGGTTTTGATGACAACAACCTTAGAATAGATTATAAAATATAAATACTAACATTACAAGTTTAGATATATATGTATATGCAGGATCTAACCATGCAGGTATCAAGAATGAAGACTGTACAGTATAGAGATTCAAGATATAGAGATAGAAGACTCATGAGTATCAAGAATTTCAAGAGTTCAAGTTTCCAAGATAAGTTATATAGTTAGGAATATTGTTAAAACTCATAGAAAGGCACTAACATCTTAATATCTATTTTATTCGTGGAATGGAATCCACTTCGTGCTCGTTAAAGGGATGGAACCCTAAGTAGGATGGAACCTACGAAAAATCTAGTGGAACATTGTTTTGTCCACTAATTTTAATTCAAATGATTTTACAAAATTATCTTATTTTCAAAATGATTTCAAAACTTTCCTTTTAAAAGATTCAAAACTCTCTATCCTGATTTTAAATAATTTTAGCCTCAAAAACATCTTTAATTTCAAAGTCAAATTACTCCTGATTTTATACTATCTTCAAATAATATATTTAACTTTTAAATTATTTATACTTTGATTTAAATTATAGTTAAATAATATATATATTGTTCTTTATATTTACTTATGTATTTTAACTATAGTTAAGTATATTTATAAAGTTTAAAATAATTTTAATATAAGATAGAGGTTATTTTCAAAGAAAATCAAAACACCAAAAATCCCTTTGGGATGTCGACATGCTCAAGTACCCCATGTCGACATAGTGTTAGTTGGTTTCAAAATTCAAATTTCAAAAGAAGTGTCTATTCGCCATAACTCTTCATGAATGGTCATGGCTGTTGCTCTTCTATAAATTGGGGTCAGTTTCAATGAATTTTTAATCACTTTTTTCTGGTTTTCACTCCTCTTCTTCTTCCACATTTCTTAATACAAAATCATACCATTACTCTACCGAAATCAACATCGAATCATACATTACTTCTAATGTGATTCTCTATCACTATCTCTACAAGGTTCTCAGTGCTATTCAGAGTTATAGGCTTCTTTGTAATCTATCTAGCGAGAAAAGGTGTGATTGTAGCCTTGGAAATCAATTGAGCGAGAGAAGGTATGATTGTAGCCCTGGAAATCAATTGGGTGAACTTGTTGCTCCGGAAATCAAGTATCTCTACCCAGAGGATTGTTATTCTGGAGGGTGTACCTCGTAGCCTTGAAACCGAGGGTTGTAATTGTTGAATTGGTTTTGAAAGGAAATCCGTACTTAGTTGTGCGGGACTGGATGTAGGGTAACTTCGAACCAGTATAAAATCCGGTGTGTTCTTTCCTTTACTGCTTTTACTTTATATTTGCATCTGTGTTCATATCTGTGTCTGATTAGTGTATACATTGTTAACAAATTAAGATAAACTCAAAAAGATTAACAAATTTCTTAAAACACTATTGACTCCCCCTCTAGTGTTAATTCTAGCCTTAAGATCCTTAATCTGCATTTCTCACATTTGGTATCAGAGCTTTGTTTTCAAAAGTTTCATTATCTGAATTTTGAAAAATTTCAAAATGGCTACTAACACTAGTACTGCTATTACCACCAATACTAGTTCATTTGTAGAAGGTCAGTCTACTGCCAGACCACCACTTTTTAATGGCAGTAACTATGCATATTGGGCATGTAGGATGAAAATATATTTACAACTTTTAGGATTAGATACTTGGAATATCACACAAACTGAATATTCTGAACCCACAACTAATTTTGCACAGTGGACCACTGAGCAAAAGACTATTGCACAAAATAATTCTAAAGCAATGAATATTCTGTTTTGTTCACTTGAAAGAAATGAATTTAATAGAGTGCCAGTTTGTAAGTCTGCATATGAAATATGGAAAACTTTGCAAGTAACTCACGAAGGAACAAGCAAAGTTAAACAGACCAAAATTTCCATGCTCACAAATCAGTTTCAGTTATTTAAAATGAATACTAATGAGTCTATTTCAGATATGTATAGTCGATTTCAAGATATTGTCATTCTTTAATATCTTTGGGAAAGGAATTTTCGGAAGAAGATCAAGTCAGAAATTTTTTGAATTCTCTCACTCCAGAATGGGATCAAAAGACACTTGCAATTGAAGAGGCAAATGACATTAGTACTTTAAAGATAGAAGAATTGATGGGAAATCTAATGTCGTTTGAAGTTCAAATGATCGGGAGAAGAGAATGCAAAGCATCTGAAAAGAAATCAATGGCATTCAATGCATTAACCGACGGATCAGATTCAAACAGTGATAATGATGAAGAGATAGCATTTATGACCAGGAATTTTCGGAAATTTCTGAAATACAGAAAGATGAATAATCTCAAGAGAAACAAATTTAAGAATTCCGGTAATCAGACTACAGTACCAAACTTTATCAAATGCTTCAATTGTAACGAACCAGGTCATATCAAAAGAGACTGTCCGCATCCAAATAAGCAAAACTCTCCTACAAACAATGATTCTGCAAAGAAACGGAAACGTGCATTCACTGCTACTCTAGATGACCCTGACTCATCCTCCAGCGACGATGAACAGAAGAAAGATAATTCAAATCTGTGTTTCATAGCAATTCTCGATTTAGTCGATACTAAAGACACGGACTCTGAAAAAGGTACACGTTTACAATACATTGGCTGAAATTGCATGCTTGAATTGATTGATTGATTGGTTGTTTTTGAATTGATTGATTGATTTTGAATTGATATGTTGTTTGAATTTTAAAATTTATTTTCTATTTTTTATTATTATTTTTATTATTTTATTATTATTTTTATTATTTTTGACACATTCTGAAATATATTATAAGTACAATAATATTTCAGAAATATAGACATTAATAATAATATTTATATATGTATATGTATATTAGATAACTTAGGAAAAATCATGTCATGAAAATTCAAAGCCACATGTCGACATGGCCCCTACCATGATGTCGACATGCCTACCTAAATTTGAATTTCAAATTTTGAATTCAAATGTTTGAATTTCCCTCCACCTTTTCACTTCATTTATTTCTCTGAAAAGATACCTTTTGACCAGAGAATATGTCCTTTGAAAGTCTATTTATTCACTATCTTTTATCATATCTTTTCACCTTCATTTTCAAATTCAAACTCTCTCTTCATATCTTCAAGCTCTCTACTCTCTACTCTAATGACTTCTTCAAGCAACCCCTCAACCATGAGAATTTCCAGAAAAATCAAAGAGCAATTACTTAATGATCCGGAGGCAATTAAAGCATACATCAATTATGCTAATTATGCCAAAGTCCATCCCGAAAAATTTGCTATTTTTCAAGATTTTTCTTCTTATGAAATTGATTCTCTTTTTGCAAACAATGATGTTTTAAGTCTTATTGACTCTTCTCAAAATGATTTTGTTTGCTATCCTAATCTTGTCAAAATCTTCTATGCTAATTTAAACTGTGGTTTTTATATTGGAAATGAGAATGAAATTTGGAGTAATGTCAAAGGCACTCAAATTGTTTTGAATTGTGACCTTTTGGGTACCATTCTCAATTGCAAAAGCACGGGAATGGATCTTTCTAGTTTTCAAATCGATGAACATGATCGTGAGACATTTCATCATATTTTCGAAGGAGATGAAAACTTTGAATTTAACAATCGAAACTTTCGTCCTAAAGCAAGAATTATCAATCTTCTCTTACAACATACTTTGACCCCAAGATCGGGAAATTTTAACAATTCTACTTAAAAAGTGTGCAAAGCACTTTTTGCTATTTTCGGAAATTATGATATCAATTGGGCGCAAGTTATTTTGGATGAACTTCGTCCTAAAAATTTTGAAATGGGAGAAAACACTTTATATCATGGAATTTACCTTACTCGGATTTTCAACTATTTTGGAGTAAATTTCAAAGGAGAAGAATTTATTTCAAGAAAAGTTTTTAATATCTCAAACATTTCTCTCATGAAAATCCCATATGTTTTTCAACCTTATGAAACCCTTACCGAAAAGGAAGAGCATTTGGTTCATGAAGAAATGGAAGAGGAAGAAGAAGAAGAAAGGGATGAAATGGAAATAGAAGAAGAAGAAGGTGAAACATCTCTAGAAAGTATTGAATATCCATCCAATCCTTCCAACAAAACCCTTCTCAAAAACCAAAAGATAATTGTGGAGAATCAACGGATTTTAACACGATCCGTTAGTAAGAAGTTGGATAACATTTCTTCGAAGATGAACAAGTTCTTTTTAAAAGTCAGCAAGAAACTTGGACTATCTTCATCATCTTCATCTTCTAACTAGTTTTATCTTTTAGTATCTTATTGTAGTTGTCTTAGTTTGTTTTTCCGAATGTTCATGTAGTTCATTATGCTTAATCCTTGTATTATCGTAATGAAATTGAATTTCCTTTCTGTTATCTAGCTTATCTTATCTCCTGAATAAATGTTAGTATATTATATAAATTTATATATATACACAATTATTCACAAAATCAAAGTTGTCATAAATTTTCACTAACCCATGTTGACATTCCCTAGAAGACCATGTCGACATGTACTGGTCAGAAGTGACTATTGATTTTGAATTTGAAATATGAATAACTACCAAATGTTTATTCATTTCAAACGAATTTCTACACCTATATATACCTTTTTCTTCCAGAAATCTTCACTGAAATTTATTTCTCATTATCTATATCCTTCATTTCTTTCTCTAATTCAATTATGGCGAATCCTATTCACAATCTATCTAAAAATCTTGAAGAAACACTCAATTCATTCAAGAATCTTCTCTCTTTTTTATTCTACGAAACCAGCGTCACTTGGAGTTAAGTCAAATGCAGATGATCAAGGAGCAAGAAAGGCATTTCGATGCAATTCGATGGATGATCTCCTCTCTACACAAGGATGATAATGAAGCACATCCTCTTGTCTCTCTCACCAATGACAATGAGAATTGGGATGCAATTAAAGCAGACCCTATATTTGGAGAAGATGGATGGGTAGATGTTCCTTGAAACGTTTAATTTTCTTTCTTTGTTTGATTTGTTTGAATTAATTTGTTTGATTTAATTTGGTTTGATTTGATACTTTGTGTGGATTGATTTTATTTGGTTTGAAGTTTGATGTGTGAAACATATATATATATATATACACTGAAATGAATATAGTCTTTAATTAAGTTATTATGCTCATAAGTATCGTTATTTCTTAATCTATATATTATATATTCCGTTGTATAGTTTATCAATGCAGGTACTAAAGTCCAAGAATAAGGGGGAGTAAGTTTTTTGTTGATGACAAAGAGGGAGAAATATAAAATAGGGTAGTTAGGCATAGATTAAGGGGGAGTTGTTAGTTTTAGGGGGAGTTATTAGGATAGAAGGAATATTTTATAAACAAAGGTTGTCAACATCAAAAAGGGGGAGATTGTTAGTCCATGAGATGATGAGATGATGGTTTTGATCACAACAACCTTAGAATAGATTATAAAATATAAATACTAACATTACAAGTTTAGATATATATGTATATGATCTAACCATGAAGGTATCAAGAATGAAGACTGTACAGTATAGAGATTCAAGATATAGAGATAGAAGACTCATGAGTATCAAGAATTTCAAGAGTTCAAGTTTCCAAGATAAGTTATATAGTTAGGAATATTGTTAAAACTCATAGAAAGGCACTAACATCTTAATATCTATTTTATTCGTGGAATGGAATCCACTTCGTGCTCGTGAAAGGGATGGAACCCTAAGTAGGATGGAACCTACGAAATATCTAGTGGAACATTGTTTTGTATCCACTAATTTTAATTCAAATGATTTTACAAAATTATCTTGTTTTCAAAATGATTTCAAAACTTTCCTTTTAAAAGATTCAAAACTCTCTATCCTGATTTTAAATAATATTAGCCTCAAAAACATCTTTAATTTCAAAGTCAAATTACTCATGATTTCAATCTATCTTAAAATAATATATTTAACTTTTAAATTATTTATACTTTGATTTAAATTATAGTTAAATAATATATATATATATTGTTCTTTATATTTACTTATGTATTTTAACTATAGCTAAGTATATTTATAAAGTTTAAAATAATTTTAATATAAGATAGAGGTTATTTTCAAAGAAAATTAAAACACCAAAAATCCCTTTGGGATGTCGACATGCTAAAGTACCCCATGTCGACATAGTGTTAGTTGGTTTCAAAATTCAAATTTCAAAAGAAGTGTCTATTCGCCATAAATCTTCATGAATGGTCATGGCTGTTGCTCTTCTATAAATAGGGGTCAGTTTCAACGAATTTTTAATCACTTTTTTCTGGTTTTCACTCCTCTTCTTCTTCCACATTTCTTAATACAAAATCATACCATTACTCTGTCGAAATCAACATCGAATCATACTCGATTACTTCTAGTGTGATTCTCTATCACTATCTCTACAAGGTTCTCAGTGCTATTCAGAGTTATAGGCTTCTTTGTAATCTATCTAGTGAGAAAAGGTGTGATTGTAGCCTTGGAAATCAATTGAGCGAGAGAAGGTGTGATTGTAGCCCTAGAAATCAATTGGGTGAACTTGTTGCCCCGGAAATCAAGTATCTCTACTCAGAGGATTGTTATTCTGGAGGGTGTACCTCGTAGCCTTGAAACCGAGGGTTGTAATTGTTGAATTGGTTTTGAAAGGAAATCCGTACTTAGTTGTGCGGGACTGGATGTAGGGTAACTCCGAACCAGTATAAAATCCGGTGTGTTCTTTCCTTTACTGCTTTTACTTTATATTTGCATCTGTGTTTGATTCTGTGTTCATATCTGTGTCTGATTAGTGTATACATTGTTAACAAATTAAGATAAACTCAAAAAGATTAACAAATTTCTTAAAACACTATTCACCCCCCCTCTAGTGTTAATTCTAGCCTTAAAATCCTTAATCTGCATTTCTCCCAGCACTGCCCGTGAAACACATGGCACCTAGGGAGAGGAAGGAGTTAAGTAAGCAGATTCGTGAGCTATTGGAGAAAGGCTTCATCGGACGGAGCATACCTAAGTGGGGAGCGCTAGTCCTCTTCGCTACAAAGGTGGATGGTTCCCTTCGACTTTGCGTAGACTATTGAGAGAGTTGAATAAGCTCACAAAGAAGAACCGTTACCCACTTCCTAGGATATATAATCTTTTCGATCAGTTATTTGGCTCTTTAGTATTTTCTCAGCTTGATTTAGCCACTGGAATTCATCAGCTTAGAATCGTTAACGATAGCATCAATAAGACAACATTTAGGATACTCGATGGATTCTTTGAGTGGTTGGTTATGCCATTTGGTCTAACCAACGCCCCAGCCTATTTTATAGATTTGATGAGCCGTGTTTTTCGAGATGTCCTAAATAAGTTGGTAGTAGAGATCGTCGATGACATTTTGGTGTTTTCCAAGAGTATGGAAGAGCATGCTATTCATCTAGAGTAGCTTCTTTGTACACTTCGCATTCATCAGTGGAAGGCAAAATTCTTGAAGTGTCACTTTTGGCTTAAGGAATTGTGTTTCTTGGGGCATAGAGAAGGCCAACACATGGAAAGAGTTTAAGAAACGGTTTCGTACATTTAGGTTCGGATTGTGGAAATCCAAAGAGTGGTAGGCAAAGATTGGAGATGCGCAATAGATTCAGTTAGAAAGCCCATGTGTAGATAATTGCAAAAATTATAATTGTTTTGGATAAGTGGATTCAATGGTAGTGCCTTGGAATAAATATAAGCATAAAAGAAGAATTGAAACAAAAGACTTTAGTAAGGAAATGAGATTACCAAAGTTTAGGAAGGGTACTCCTAGGATAGTAAGAAGAGAATCTACTTTAAATTTAGCCCATTAAAATGAAATTATTAGAATTGAAAAGTTTGAAAGTATAATTGTCAATATGTTTAAGAAAGTAAATATTGGGTTTTTGAAAAAAAATGGTATGAAATTTAAATTGGTTTTTATATTGGGTAAAAAGTGAAATTCTTTTAGAATTATAGAGCGTATATGGCTCGCTAGTTTCTTTGAAAGTAAACAAAGATTTTAAATATAAAAACCTAGAGTGTATTAAGTATCGGAAACATAGGTTACATCATTTATGGTTGTAATAGATGTTTTCATGAAAAATAAGGGGGGCATAGACTATAACACTATTGTTATACTAGGTGACTCCCAAGGGAAATGTTTTTACATAGTATGCGAGATTTATTATTATTTATTTTAATTAAATCCATACACTATTATTTTTGGGTTGTAGTTACGGTGTTTTACGCAACATCTGTTTTGACCCAAATAAAAATGTATTTTTATAATAATTTCTAAGTATAATAAAAAGTGGTTTCTAAGTACACTTATTATTTAAATAAGTATGAGGAAATGTTTTCTAGCTATGGATATATTAAAACAGTTTTGAAAATGAGTTTTCCTAAAACGAAAAGTGTAAGTTAAATATTAGGAAATTAATAAATTTCATGAAAATTGTCTATTGTAAGATAATATAGATTAAACGTACTTTTACCTATTGGAATGAAATGAATAATGATAAAATTTTCTATGAAACCAAATCACAAATAAAGATGCTTTGTGCAAGTTATAAGGAATACGTGAAAGAGATATACAAGGTATGGGAAGCACCATATTTTGTATAGCCTATTTCGAAAAATATAAAATAAGTTCCTTGTAATTTCACATAAACATGAAGTCCTCTTTTAAAGGATTCATTGAAGGTTGTAGCGTTAATAGTTTCTTAAGAAAGTAGTTCCAATATATCAAGGTATAAAACCCTTAGGTGTAATAGAAAGTGTAATAATTAGAGACAGAGTTGGTTAGGAGAGATAATATAGAGGGCCTTTGTAGAAAGTCCCGATTTGTAGTTAGAAACTCCTCCAAGGTTAAGTAATTGGAAAGTTAAGGAGGTTTTAATAAAATAATTGTTCTTATCTACTCCAGTTTTTACAAAAAATTGAAAATCAATTAAAAGAAGATGTTTTGAAAACAAGTAAGGACATTTTAAAGATATCTTAAAGAAAAATGGTTTTGTAAAGAGTAAATAAGTTTTTGAAAGCGAAAACCTAGTAACAGTTAAATTTAAAATTCCTAATTTTTATAGAAAGCTGTAAAGGTCTTTAAAAGAAAATGAGGAATAAGTTTTAAACTTAGAATTTAAAAGTTTTCACCCTCTAGGTTTGGGGAATAATGTAAATTCAAAAAAGCTATAAGGATACAAGTCTAGAAAGATAAAATGTTAAGTAACCTAGTACCTTTGAATTTAATAAAAACTTGAAATAACACTTTTAAAGGCAAAAATTTGGGATTTGATATTTTAAAATTTTAGAAGCTTTAGTTTTTGAATGAAATGATAAATGCCAAACCAAACTTTTAAATATGGAGTAGATAGGAATTATTTCCTAGGTGTGATGGAAAAAGTGTAAGGCTATAGCAGAAATTACTTTTAGAAGTAATAATAGAAGTTTCTGTAAAGTGTATAGGACACTAGCGAGAATCTAGGATTGTTGCTTCATGTGTGTAAACTATAGAAGAATAGTAAAGTGATATTAGTAAGATGGTAAGACACACGTGGTTGTGGATGTGTATTTTGTAGGAACTTGAAAGGAGCATCTTCCTTTAGAGGAATTCACGTATGATATAGTTTTCAAGTAAGCATTGGAATAGCACCTTTCGAAGCTCTTTATGGAAGACCATGCAAGTTTCCTTCGTGTTGGTTAGAGTCTACAGAGAGATTGCTATTTGGTCCCAACATGGTTAGAGAGACTTCGGAGAAGGTTGATTTGATTAGGAGAAAATGCGTACCTTTTATCCACATCTCTTTGATAATAAATTTTGAATTTCCTATTTCCATCTTTAGTTTTGAATAGGTTCTTTCCTTTATTATCCTTTGGGAGGGTAGAACTTAGGATTTAACCCATGGATGGTGGGATTTAATGTAAACATGTTATTAGAACATATTATGTATGATGGATACTAGTGGTTGCAAGTGGTTGCTAGTGGATGCATATACTTACACAAGGCACTATTATCTCTTAGAGATCGGCCTAAATAGGACACTAGAGCATATGCATATTGATGTGTGCGCATTTGCATTTTTATTTCATTTTCCATGGTTGCTATAAATGAATGATTATCACTTGATTGTTGCATTTGGATGATGATTGTAGTACGCATATAGAACTATCAGTTATCATTAGGGAATTTTGCATTCATTTGGATACATGGCACGAACATGATTGCATAAAGGGAGGTCAACTGAATCAGTGGACCACCTAATCTTTTGCATTACTTAGGGACATTGACACTACACTATTGCATATGTATCATGAATCGTATTAGAAAAACTTAAGGACAATGGATGTAATGGATGATGGTTGAGTAGTTGGTTGTAAAACATGGACGAAAATATTTGTTTCATTCTTCTATCCGTAGAGATTTCAGGGACGAAATCCCTTAAGGAAGGGAGAATGTGACAACCCGAAATTTAAGCTATAGTAATTAATTAACGAATTAATTAAATGATAAAATAACTTTATAAAATTATCAGAATTGAGCCATGGGAGTTGCACCATTGTGTCTGTGGTAATGTTTTGGTCAATTTCCATATATAGAATGTCAAAATCCGAGCTAGTATGAAGAAGATATGAATTAAAGAAGAAACGAGAAAAAGGAGAGAGAAAAAAAATTTATATAGGGAAGATCGACCCTTACCATAGCTAGGTCGACCCTAGCAAGTGATGGGTCGATAGGTAGGTCGACCCGCGTGCATTTGTTTTGCACGTCTTCTTCCAGTTGATTCGAACACATCATTTTGCTATTTTTGCTTCATCTCGTGCGTCGGTGCTTCCATCCGACGGTTCCTATCGAGCCTATAACGTGGTTGCACTAGATTTAATCTCCAAATCCAATGGTCTGAGATCCACAAGTGACACTATAAATAAGACCCTAGGCCTAGTTATTTTTCTTATTCAGATTTTCTCCATCTAGGTTCATTGCCTGAGGCTGGACCCTAAAAGGAATATTTTTCCGAGGAGAAGATCTTTTTAATTAAAATATTTTATACCCCTCAAATGGATCCGGAAAGGCCAAGGAAAAGAGCTAAGGATCACAGGTGAGTGTTTAAGTAATTATTTTAGATTTTAAGTAATTTAAAATAATAAGGTTTTCAACAGTTGTAGTTTTTCTACAATTTTGAGACCGCTTTTATACAAGTTTTTACAGTAATTTTTAATGTTCCTTTCAGTCTACTTTATTTAGCTATTTTATTCATTTATTTACAGTTGTATGTATTTTATTTACATCTGTTTTGCGTTAGATTTCAGCTTGTAAATTTTAGTTCTTTTTATTCCTTTTATGCGAATAAATTAATAAAAGGTGGATAATTTGCTAATATGGACCAAATTTTAAGAACACTAAGATTACAGAAAATTGGACGTAAATAAGTAGAACTGTAATAAAAGAATATAGACTGAAATAGGCAAATTTGACATTTGCAAGCAAGTTATAACTAGTAGATTATAACTAGAAAGACAAGATAAAATAGAAATTATAACATAGGTTGTAATTAAATAGAAAGAACAGAAAGAGGCTTATTTTAAAGACTTACACTAAGTTAATAAGCAAATATAGCAGAGATAATAGAAGAGGCTTATTTTAAAGACTTACACTAAGTTAATAAGCAAATATAGCAGAGATAATAGAAGAGGCTTATTTAAAAGACTTAGAATAAGTTAATAAGAAAATAGAGCAGAATGAACAGAAGAAGCTTACTTAAAAGACTTATATTAAGTTAATAAGAAAAGATAGAAGTAGGGCCCATAACCAATAGCATTCCCTTTTAGACTAGGACTGATGGTTTCACAATAGGTGTGGCTGGGCATGACCCTTTCAGAGTAGGACTGATGGTCTCATAGTAGGTGAGGCTGGGCATAACCCTTTCAGACTAGGACCGATGGTCTCACAGTAGGTTAGGTGAGGCTGTGACATGCTTATGTTAACTAAACTAACTAAGGGGCCAATAGATAGAAGCTCAAATCAGGGGATTTGGGCAAGGGGCGCAACTAGATTTTGTTTGGTAGGACCCGAATTGGCAGCATTTATAGGATCATTTTCACCCTAAAGGGGGTGAATAGGGTGATACTAAAAAATAATGCGGAAATAAAATAATAACAGAAAGCAGCAGAAAATAATGCAGTAGAGATCGCACACAGATTAACCCAGCTTCGGAAAAACCCTGCCTACGTGCTGCCCCCAAGGTTTCTACTAGAAATTAAGTAGTCAGACACTTACACATGTAAACTTGCAACACACGTTAATGACTAACCTAACTCTACACTCAAAACACTTCCATAACTCAGCCATTGAGTTGTGAATTCTCGAACTACACCACCGTAGTTCGTAACCTAGTCACACGAGTAGAAGGTTACACAGTTTAAAATAGAAAATTACAACTGAAAATAAAAACTAAACAAAATAAAACCAAAACCCTATTTAATAAAACTTAATTCCAACACTAAAATAATGTAGACCGACCCACTATAATTTATAACATATGAGAAATAAGGACGTCTCCCTTTTCTTTGTATACTTCGGACGATCTTTTGTTTGCTTCGTTCCTTTTCAAAAGCTAGGGTTTTTGGTAAAATTGAAGACGCCGATTGTTATTGTTCGATTGAATTGAGGAAATTGATTTGCTTTGCTTCATCAATCGACCCCTGGCTTTGATTGATATGCGGCTGCTCCAATTCGGTCGAGTTCAATTTGTGCTCTGAGTTGGTACGTGAATTTTTCCCCTTTTAGTTCTTGACTTTGATTCGAGTTACAAATTTGTGCTTTGGATTTTTGTCTCGAACTCAAATGATTTTATGTCGATGATGATTATTGGGTTATATAGGGATGAAAACCCTATTTTATCGTTCGTATATTTCTAGTTTGAATTCGTCTATTAATTTGCTTGGCCATACGATTATTACTTGAATGCTTGAGATAATTCTTGAATTTTTCATCTCTGTTATATTTGAATTTGCTAGACTTGCTTTGCGTTGGTTCCTACGACTTCGGTGTTTTAATTTTTGAGATAATTTCTGCAACTTCGACTTGTTCAATTCATGTTATCGGCTTTGACTTTGTATAAATACATTCGAATTTGTTCTTTTTACTACTGCAACTTGATTTCTGTCACTATTTGCTTGGAGTTCTATGTCCAGTAGCTTGTATTCATGTTGGCGTGACACCCTATGTTTACTGCATTGTGATTGGTTCCATTTGAATCTGTCTGGTCTTCATGTATACATCATTGAACTGATTATGAACTTGCTCATTGATGTTATATATGTGGATGGTTCATGATGTAACTGGACTTTCCATTGTTCCATGCTATACTGCTTGTATTTGGTTAAGGCTTCACTGATTCATTGGAAATCAGGTTCCGGTGTGTTTACTTGTGTATATGTTTCTATTTTCAAGTGTGTGTTGTTCTTGTTGTTGCAGTCTGGACTGGTTTCATTTCTGTGTACAGTCTGGTTTCATGTGAACTTGTTACTTTGCATATCCATGTACCATTTGTTAATTTAGTTCAAGTCATATTTCCTCATTGAACTAGAGTATGTCTGGTTTTCATGTGGAGTTGAAATGTTGTGAAGTCTCCACTTTATACTTGGGGTCTGATCACTTCTGAACTGTTGTGTTGCATTGTGAGGTGTTGTAACAACCCGGGATTTGCATTACCAATTAATAAATAAAAGTTAGGATTTTTATTTATTTAAATGAAGCATAAAAGGATTTGGAATAACAAAATTAAATTTGAAAAAGGCTATTTTAATTAAATGGGAAATATGGGATTTTAAAATGAGGATAAAATGTTATTTTTGAAAGTTAAATATTTTAGGAGAGGATTTAAAACGGGTTTGGATAAGAAAAATGAGTTTTATAAACATATATGAACACTTAGACTAATTGTTGGAAACATGTAAATAACTCTCTTCTTATTGGGTTACTAAACCTAGCCCAATAACCCACCCTAAACCTCCTCTATAAATTATGTCAAACTCTCCTAACCTCATTCATTCATCCCTAATCAAAACCCTAATCATTTCCTAAAGCTTTCATAACAAAAATGGCCTCTATCTTCATCTACTTCTAGTTTTAGCTTATACAAGTCATTCTATGCAAAGGTAATGCAAATACCCACCTCAAATCCATTTTTATATCTTTCTTATTTCTGAAATTGATTTGGTAACACATGTTTTATGTGTTCTTTTGATCTTATAGCCTCCTAATCATCTTTTGCTAACTTGGGTTGATGCTATAGTAGTCTTTGTTGCTTTCTAGAGAGGTATATTGCTAAAAACCTCTTCTAATATGTATTTAATCATCTTTTGATTTCGGTAATTAGTTAGTAACACATGTTTTATTATGTAACATGTGAATCATAGCTCTTTGATCATCTTTGCTTTCATTTTGGGGTGTGCACATAAGGTGCTTGTAATATATGCTAGCTGAAATTATAATTAGTTTATTGCTGTTGGTAAATTAGGCATATCTCATTCATCTGAAATCGGAATTAAGACTTTCTTGAAGTTCAGGAAAGCTTATTCTGTACCCTATAACTTTTATGTTTTGTGCTTTGCCTAATTTTGAGGTTTGAATGGTCGAAATCATGCTTGTTTGTCGCTGACCTGACAACAAACTACAGGGTTGTTAAAATAAAAACATGAAATTGATTTGGCCATAAGTTACTCGTTTCTTATCCAAATCTAATAATTTTGGATGTTCTGGAAAACTTAGGCCCCGTTTGGTTTGCTGTTTTTAGTTTTGTGTTTTCGTCTAAACAAAAATGCGCATTTCTTATACATTGTTGGAAAACACGCAATTTTGGAAAATGAAATTAACATAAAAAACAGAAAACAAGTTTATTTGATTTTTCGTGTTTTGAGGCATAACAAAAGGACGGAAAACAATTCGTCCCCTCCATTTCCCGTCGATCGTCGTAATGGCTAAGAATTCTAAAAGAATTTTCCTCATTTTCTTGTATTTTGTATTGTAGGTTGAAAACACAAAACGCAAAACTAAAAACGAAACCAAACAGACCCTTAGATTTAGAGCTAAAACTTTCATGTTTTGAGTTTCATGAAATTTCGAAGTTAATTTGGTCAAAACTGTGCATTCTTACCACTGTCCCGAGAGCACAACGACAGTGATATAAAATTTAGATCTGAGAATTGTTTTAGTCATAGAATTTTCATCTCTTGTCGGAATTTGACGATCTTGGTCATTCCGGAAAGCTTAGAAACTAAGCTACAACTTTCATTTTATTCATTTTGCCAGAATTTGAAGTTTACTATGCCAAAATTGTGGTTTTTCATCTCTGGCCAGTTAGTGCATAGCTATAGGCCTTAGTCTCTTTTCTCCCGGTGTTTTCAGCGTAGAACCCCGACTTTGCGACGCCATCTCGGGCTCGTCCTTTGTCGGATTTCATCGTTTTTGGTCTTGTTAAAAAGATGAGATCGAGATCTTTAACCATGCAAAGTTTGGTTTAGATCTGGGTGCATTAGATACTTCGTTTCTATTGCCGAAGTAGCACCCAGAAACTGTTTTACAATAGTGATCATTTTCAGTTATCGTCGGACCAACTTTGAAACATTGTCGTTTCTTCGTTTCAAGTCAAAACCGAACGATTCTTGTTTCATATCAAAGTAGGAGTACTTTACTACGCTCCTGCAAATTTTCATCAAGATCTGAGTTCATGTGACCCTTCGACCATGTCATCGAAGTGGGACCTTTACACTGTTTTGACACAGTAAAGTTTTATGATTTTTGTCCGACTTTGAGACGACGCCGTTTCTTCGTTTCAAGTCGGAATTTCCCGATTCTTTTTGCAGTTTGGAGCAGGGATGTTGGACTATATGCCCACCAATTTCCATGCCATTCGGATTCAGTTTGCTGGTTCGAATAATTTTCTGAACTTGGGTTCGCGTCATTTTTGGACTATTTTCCAACACTTAGAATATTTTCAGTGATTTTCTTATCGATTTCTTTGAGATTTGTCTCTGGATTTTGTACACGGGCCTTATAAAAAGGTTTTCAAAAGAATTTTTCACTCCGAAATGGCTTTCGAAATTATTATATAATATTATTTTTAATTAGTAAACTATTTACTCCATAATAGGAGAGTTTTCAAAAGCCGTTTTAAAGTGTTCTCAAAATCAATTATAAATCCGTTTCGAACCATTATTTTCTATAATAAAAATCTCATACTCACTTTTTAGCACGTCGAGCGAAGTGGAAAGGTGCTTAAACGGTTAGGAAATCTCCGGCCTATGGAACCGAGTGTATTTTCTTTCCGGTTAATCCCCGACCTATTCGATTGATCGTTTTGACCTTTGGGTCTAGTTTACCGATGATACGAGGTGGACTTTTTATTGTTTGGAGTGTGAGCTTGCTATTGGTTAGTAAACCGTTTTGTGCGAACGTGGGGTATGGGACTCATTGTTAACACTTTACGGGTTCCTCTCCAAAAAGTTGGTGACACATTAGCCTTTGGGCGGCCAGTACTGGACCTCTGGGTCACCACGCCTCTGGGCAACCGTCTCTGGACACCTGCTCTATGGAGCAGTTTATTTTTCGGCGTGCGCCTCTGGGCCTTTATCCTTCTGGGAAGGATCTCGCCATCTCGCGCGTTCCGCATCTGTGCGAGTGATCGATCACAACTCTACAGTACTTGGCAACAACGACTCTGGTCGGTGCACGTGCAATATTGGTATTATTTGATGATTTTTATATCCATTCGAGTATCGCCATTCGGTGTTGGTTCTATGGAACCATACGATGTAAGTGTGATTGCCTTGTGGATTCACAGTGTCTCTGGACACTGCTTTTCAGTGTTGGATTTCATTGACTTTTCAGTATATCCCCATTGCTCTTTGGAGCATCGATCTTTGCTTAGGCATTGATTACAGACTCTAGTCACTCTTGGGATTATTGCCTATGGGCATCTTTTTATGGCTTTGGCTACGCCGATGATATGAGGCGATTTTATTTATTCTACACTTTGGTGTTGATTTCTCTTTGGAGATTTTTATTGTTTATTGATGATTAGGGATCGTCATTATATTCATGTGGTTCATAATATACTTCTCTTTGGATAAGTACTGTTTTATTTATGTACCGCATTATTATATATCTCAGTTATTACTGATTGTTTAGCTAGCCTGACCCGAGTGTTTTCGCTCGGGTCAGACCGAGTTGTTTCAGGTTAGGTCTCCGGACTTAGCTTCTGTGCTTCCGCTTGGACATTATCTTCTATGTAGATAGATAGCGCTTTTATTTGTCCACTATTCCGCTACTCTGTTATTATTCAGACTTTGATATGTACATATTTTTAACCCACATGTGTGGGCAGTGGCTTTGTACCCACTTATTGTATTTGGATCTGTATTGACGATGTATTGTTCTAGGATTTTATATCTGTTATGTGATTCTGTTCTGTGATGTTTTATCATTTATTATTATGCTTTGTCCTGATAGATCTTTAGCCATTTGTAATTTCGTTATAAGTATTTACCGAATATGTCGAACCACTTGAAAAAATAATATAGATACCATCCTTTCGACGTATTCAGTAGATAGTTATAGCTTGATTACAAATGGTCGCTTCCACTATACTCTATTCTCCGCTTTAACAGACAGTATTACTCCCGTAATACTCTTTGTTACAGTGGGTTTCAGAGTGGGGCGTTACAGGTGTGTGTTCAATTTAAGTCTGCACTTGAGTTTGGTTCCTTTTGGAGACTGGAGCTTTTGTACATTTTGTTCCACTAGCTTGTGTTCATGCTTGAATTCTTGTTGTATGTTGGTTGCCCAGTGATTATGGTCGAGTTTGGTTATAGTATTGTTGTCTGGTTTGGTCTGGTCCTCTTGTTCATGTAGGCATGTTTGTCTAGTGTGTCTGAAGCTCAACTTTGTACATGTGTTGATGTAGTCTGATTTCATTTGCACATGAGCATGTTTGTCACCTCTGGTTTAGTTCGTCTTGCTCACTCATGCTTGAATTGTGACTGGAAGGACTTTTGTTGCACTTGAATCATTTTGTAATCTATTTGCATTCCATGTCTAGTTCATGTGGTCTGATCTGAGTTGCATTCTTTTGTATTCTTTGAAGTGATACATGTATATGCATATATGTATACATGTGTATTTCTACTTTTTCTTTGCACTTGTACATGTTGTGGTCAGATGTATATTTGTTTGCACCTGAGTTGAGTCTAGCCTCGGCTTGGGTTTGACCTTGTGCTCACTTGTCCCTGCAGTTTTAACAAGTGTATATCGGTGTGCACGACCTTGTGGCATGTACAGTGAACCACTGTGCATGTCACAAGTTGTTCGTGTATGATGAATTAAAAATAAATGATGACGAACAACGCAAATAACTGAGGCAAACAATATTTGAGAATTTAATTTCTGGTATTTTCCAAATTTTGGTTTTCAAGTTTTGGAAAAATATATATTATTTGAAAGTATTTTCGAATGAAAATTGTAACGAACCTGAATTTTTGACATTTGAAATGTGAATATTTAATTTAGTTTAAATATCCGAATGATAATTTAATTTGAAATTCAAATATCAGAATGAATTCGGCGATTAAATTATTGAATTTAATTATTAAATCTGGGTGAAAATTTGAATCTTCGGTTTTAAGCTGATTAAAAATAATCTGAAGGCTTAGAAAATTTATATTGATAATTCGGAAGGTACTGGAACTTTCAGAATTGAATTTGGAACTGTTTTGTTCGGTTTTGAAATTTTGTTGTTTAAATTGAATTTAAAAATAGCGGTCTGGGGCATAGTCTCGGAAATTGACGAAACCAGTTCCATTGGATCCGTAATATTGTATTATTATCGGATTTCAATTTTCGTAACATTTGGAGTTGTTGTGTGAGCGTACGATATATAAACGCGTTGGAATTTATATCGAAATTTAATTTAAATAGTCGGTCCAAAAAGCTGGTCAAATCCCCACAACTATTGTTTCTTTTCCATCTGCCGACTTACTTTTTCTCTGCTTAATCACGTTTTCTTGTCCCCTCTTTCCAACTTTAAACATGCAACTTTTTCTTCTGTTCTCAAAAACACTCGAGTATCTCGTTCCCCTCTTCAGTAGGAAAATCAAAACCGTTTCGCTCTTCACAAATTCAAAGATAAATAATGGCCGAAGCCCCTTTCTCAGATTCAAATAAAAATCGAATTCAAATCAAACAAAGTGACGAAATCAGTTTCGATTTCGTATCGACATCGCAAGTTAGCGTTGATGGAGGGCGGCGACTCAATTGGAGTTGGCGCACACTTGTGAAGGCGGCGTGGTTCCTGGAGGCAACTGGTGGCGCGCGATCGACTCAGGCGAAGCTAGGGCTTGGATGGGCCGTGGGATTCTGTGCAGCGCTCGATCGAAGAGGGAAATCAAGTGAAGGTCGCTCGCGTTTGAGCAGCGACGAGTTGGAAGGTGGAGTTCGTTCAAACTAGGGTATCACGAGCGCCGAGGTGGAGATGCAGTGTCGTGATGAGTTTCACGACGACAAAAACGACAGCGTTGGTGGCAAAGTTTTGAGCCTCAGGTTGATGCTGCGGGCGGTGGCAACGACTGTGCTTGAGGGTGGTTCTAGGGTTCGATCGCAATTTATGGCTAGGGTTTTGGTTGATCTTGAATTCGATTGTGAGGTATTTTCTTTTGAAATTTATTTATAAAATTTTATATGCTGAAATCAAGGAAAACAATATATATAAATCCCAATATTTAAATTTTTACAGTAAAGGAAAATATATGTGCACATATTTTTAAAGTAAAGATGGTTTACTATCTAGTATAAATTGTATAATTTTAATATATACAGAGAAAAATAATAGATATGCAGATTTTCAGTTCATAAATATGTACAGGGAAAAATTATATACAGTAAAATAAATTTGGTTACTTTAGAGGGAAATTTGATTTGAAATTAAATTTTTAGATACAATAAAATTTATCAAATGGGAAATTTATTATTCGATCTGTTCGAATATTAATGAATTTGTATAATATTTATACAAGGTCTATAAAACGAGAAATCAAAGCAGAAAATGGAAAATGGGATTGCAAAACAAAAGCTAAGGTGAGATCTTCTCACTCAGATTTAAAATTGAATTGCAGTTATTGATTGTGTTGATTGTTGTTTGGATGTGATATTAGATATAGTAGGATATATCTATATATATAGCAATATATACATATTGGCATATGTATATATTGGATTGATTGATTTCCCGCACTGTATAGCGGATGAGACCCTATTGCGCCGTTAGTAAGCGGATGATATTTATAAAATCCTATATACCGCGATATTCCACCTCGAAGTGGAATTGGTATTGTGCTAACATCTGTGGATGCAGGGAAACAGGTTGGAGGGATCCAACAGGATTCCTCAAAACATTTGAATTGATTTGATATGTTGTGTGATTTATTATTTATAATCTGTGTATGATTATATCCGTGATTGAATGTATTGAAGGCTATAATTTAGCCGAATGTATTTTTGGTATCGTTGGATACCAGAAATAAATAGAATTGAATTTTCGAAATAAAATTTGGAAATTTTAAGTGAATTTCTTTTGAAAGAATTAAGTGAATTTAAAAGAAGGAATTAAAGTATTAGAATTGGTTTTCGTAATCTTATCGAATAAATTCCAAAGATATTGGAAAGATTTGTATAAATGGATTTTGAATAGTATTATTCGAAAGTTAGAAAATTTATTGAAATTGGAATTTTAAAGGGTTTGGAAATGATTAAGGAATTTATTTTTTTTGGGGTAAATTTCTAGAAATCCAATTGATAATTGATTTGGTATTTGGAAATAAACCTTTGAGAAATTGATTTGGGAATTTATATGATGTTTAAAGGAAAATTGATTTTTGTGTTGAGAATAAATAAAAGAAATCGATTTGGAATCTGATTTGGGGTTTGAAATAAATTTAGAAATCAATTTGAAAGTTGATTTGGTGTTGAAAATAAATATTTGGAAACGATTTGAAAATGGTGTAAAAGTGGATTTTTGGGAATGTAAATTCCGAATAGAATTTGTAAATGAAAGGGGAATTTGTTTTAAAAAAACATTGATTTATTTTTGAAGTGTGAAAATAAATTTATGGATTTTGAACGTAAATTTGAAATAAATCGATAAGGATTTATTTAATTGGTTTAAATGGACCGTTTTGAAGTGAAAGTGTATTTTCACTATAAATCCGAGTATATTTTCCAAAGTGGCTTTTAAAATATAAATTAAAAGTTCTAAGTGGATTTTTAAAATAAATATTTGGAAATATATTCCGTGTAAGGAAACGGATTTGAAATTGATTTTCAAAAGTTGAAAGGTGAAATTATGATTTGAAATTGGTTTTCAAATGTGAAGTGTGGAAAATATATATCTTGTAAAGATAATTTGAAATTAAATAATTTGGGAAAATTATTTGAATCTGATGATTGTTATGAATATTGTTGATAGTTAAATCACCGACTATCAATATTTGCCTTTGAAATGGCACTTGAATTTGTTTTTAAAACAAACGCTTATTATTCGGTTTAGCTGGGAAAGGACCTTTGTGTCAGATATCCCATTCTGAATAATAATACGACGATATGGATCGTATTGAAGACCGGTGATGAAGACCGGGTATTTGTGAAAACGATAGGATGACCTATCGATTGTATCTGCACCGTTAGCTACGGTATTGAGATTTCCTTTGTGATGGGAAGTTTTATCGGGATTGTGAATATCCGGATTTGCAAGGACTTCTTTTGGAAGTGCCTTCGGTTCTGTTCGAACCCGGAACAGACTTGTATGGTTACGTGTCTGACATTACATTTTGAGATATAAAGCCGATTTCTTTCAAATACATTTCTGTTGGTGGCGGAGAATTTATTCTCTTAGCTTAATACCCTTCTCTGAGATGTACGAGCTCAGAGGTTATGTAGTTGAAATTTATCAGCAATATATTCCCAATTTGGTAATGTGGCATGCTGAGTGTTGCTGTGACGATGATCATTCATTGATCATTTGTGATCAAAGCGTGGCTTTGTGAAAAAGCGTAGCTTTGTGGACGAGACTTCGTCAGGGCCTCACAACCCGGAAATGGTCGAAACAGGAATGTTGCGGCAAGGTTATGAAGGTCGCGCCCTTTAGGGTATGTCATTTCCTTCTGGAAAGGGGTGGTATCTTGGTATAGAGCCCAGATACTTACTCATGTGGACACACCTTATTTATTATGTGTGATGATGCTACCGAGCGCTCGAATAAAGGTCCCAAAGGACCGGGTGATGACATATTCGTGAGTTACCTAGTTACAGGGGTAACCCGGCCTTGTTTGGCAGAGAGTAGTTTGTCTCTCGGGACATCCAGCCAGAGGCGATCCCATTCGGCAGTAGGAAAGGAAGTTCCTTAGCCTGACCATTTGTTGGAAATCCAATTCCCAATACGAAAATTTTACGGTTTTAGTTGTAGAACCTGCCATTTACTTATGGTGGCGCCCCACTGTTTAGATGGTAGCTATAGTAGGCATAGTTCGAAATGTCTATGCTGGCTAAGATTAATATTATACTTTCGAAATGTTTTCTACACTAGACATTAATAATAATAATCCAATGATTGGCGTAGTAAGCATCTTTGACTATCATAAGAAGAAATCTCCTCCAATTCTGCGTTTGCATTGTGTGTGTGGCGGGAGGTCGATCTTATGGTAGTTTCATTTTCCAAAAGCATTGCGAATCTAATTTATTTTCTTTATGAAAATAATTGTTTTACGATCTCACACCAGTCACCATGACCGACTCGGAGTTTATTGTTCCCTTCTAAACTCTGGGTGCCCATAATTTTCCACACGGGCAGCCTAGAGTTATTTTAATCAGGAAATTCTGGAGCTTTTGGGGATAAGCTGGATGACGAAACGTACTTCCGTACTTGTTATTTATTTCCGCTGTGTATTCTGTATGTGGATAGGTTTATATAACTGTCCATTGTTGTATTGAGTTGTATATTGACTCTGATTGATGTATTGTATAACTGATATAGTTCTTTGTTTAAAAGATTATTGATTCATCTATTATATATTGTTCCGCTGCGAATGTGAGATTCTGATATTGTTTCTGTTTCTATTTCTTTCTTTTTCTTCTATCTTCTTCTACCTCTTCTTTTAACCCTAATGGTTCGGTTTTCCGGCATTCGATTGCGCGACATTTGATATAGTGGACGTATTAATGTCGACTTTCGAGCGTCGAAAAAATCGTGTCGTTACAGAAATTGTTTCTAAAGAATTTTCAAAGAAGTAAGTCTGTACTCTCCTCATTTGAATTGAAATCGAAATAGTTGAACCGAGATTGAATTTTGGAACTAAAATTGATTTGAATTGATTTGTGAAATTGGAAGAAACAATTCTAATTCGAAAATTTATTTTAATACATAAATTATTTTCAATATATATAAACTATTTTAATATACAAACTATTTTAACCTATAATCTATTTTAAATATAAACTATTTTAAATTATAACTATTTCAATATATATAAACTATTTTCAATATACAAAGTGTTTAAGTTGGAACTATTATAATTTAGATTTGATTGATTTAAATTCGAATACTTTGGTATGATGGTTTAAACTATTTTCTAGTTATGATTTTGGAAGTGATGTGATTTCGAAAGTGAATACGATTTTGAAAGTGGTATAATTTTTTAAAGGAATATGATATTTTGATATGAGGTATAAATTGTTTAAAATATAAATGACCTCGGTGTGAAATAAGCGTTTGGTTGTTAAAGAGACCGGGATCGGATAATGTCATACTCTTTGCCAATACTGAAAATCACTTTAACAACTGTCTACGTGGTGGAGATTCCAGAACGAAGTAGGATGGTTTGACGACGATTCTATATGAGGTATTAGCGCAGCCCTGACTCACGCGGGTCAGCTTGATGTGGCAAAACAGGAGCCATGCCAGGCCAAGTGAGGTCGCACCTCCGATCGGGCACATTTCTTCGATACCATTCTATTACTTTGTGATTTGATTGGGTGCACCTTTGATTTTGGGAGTGTGTCTCGAGGTGGGCGGTAGTAGCTGCTATGTGTTACCACCAGTTCGGATCCGCAAAACGGTAGTATTCTACCGTGGGCGTTGCCTTGTGTGCCTTGTCACATGCCTTATCGCGCCTTCTACGAGTTTGTTTTCTACCGTACCTATGGAGTGCCCTTTGAGTAAACCACTAGTTTGGTGGAGCTTACGGTACTGTATAGACTACGGGAATATATAAAATGTGTTAAGGGGGATATGGGTAACGCCTTTACGCTATTTTAATACTTTACTTTACTGATAGACATATTCTAATAGCGTATATTACTACATAGTAGATTGTTCCATGGATCCTTAGAGGATGGAAATCCCAAACATCCTTTAAGTTACTTGTATTTCAGTTGACATTTCACTTGAGTTGAATTTAATGGTATAAGAATGTTAATCCTGACTCGAGTGTTTTTTGTTTTGCTTTATGCTAGGGTCAGACTGAGTGTCACAGCATTTGAGACTCCCCTTTGGAGCTTGGAGTGTTTCTTAGAGATCAGTCTGTTATCTGTTCAGCTTTCCAGTTATTTCCACTTGTCTATGTTCAGATTTGTCATTTGTATTTGTATTTGAGAATTTTATGTATCGAAATATCTGTTGTATTTTACTTTAAACTCTGATGTTTATATAGTAGCTTCATGAACTACTATTTATCTATTCCGCTGCTTATTGTTGTAAACTCTGTGTCTGTGATTGATTTTATTTACTGTATATGTTGAGTTTTGCCAAATATAAATTAACAATCTGTTGTTTTGAGCAATCAAGTCAGACATGAGTGTATGATTGTCGGTTTGAATGGTTTGAAATACTAGGTCGTTAAACATAAACCATGATAGAAAACTTCAAGTTCATATCAAAAATTGTATCATTTTTTCGCCGTCAAGAATCGAGCGAAAAATCCTAACTAGACCTAGTGTGAATTACTACAAAAATTGTATTCAAATCTGAATCAATATTATGCGAATAAAATTATTTATGCACAATTTACATATTTTATTCTATTGGTTTCTTTTCACATCATTATTTACTTTTCATTTGTTTTAATTCATTCATACAGTAATTATCTTTTATTAATTTTCTTTCGTTTCTTACATAATTTATTTCCCATTCAATATTTGAAATCATCAATGAATCCATTATTAAAGTATTACGTACATTTCGTTGTAGTTTATTTCACATTTATTATTTACTTATAACTTTGGTATCCATTTTAATATTATTATTCATCAATGAATCATTTCATCATTTTCTTGAGTTTATAATCATTTACTTAAACCGTATTCATTTTTTTCTATTTAATTTAATTACTAGCATTTCAAAATATTAACCTATGTTTAAAATATTTCTTGTACATCATAATTATTATTTGTAGACATAACTCCATTACTTAAGTTTTACTTGTATAAAATTCTATTACATATTCATATTAACATTTCAAATTTTTAAACAATTCTGGTAAGTTATATATGTGTTTTTAGAATGTAATTGAATGTTATACAAATTTATCTTATTCATTTTAGTTAGCAAAAATTTTCAATAATTTACATCTTCTAAATTTCATTACCCTTTAATTTACAATTGAAAAATCTCCAATTTCTTTACAGTTTCATTAATCACTAAGCTTCTAATTTCTTATTTTTCATTTTAGAAGTTTCCAACTATTAAGATTTCACTTTATTTCTACAACTGAAAATCATTAATTTAACAGGAACTTAAGAACTAAATATCGGGTTCATTTCAAATCATTTTGGAATAATATATATATTCATATCTTTATATATATCAAATCATATTTATAAGGGAGGATTGTCAATGGGGTAAATAAGAAAATAAGATAAAAGAAGGAAAAACAAAACATAGAATCTCACAGCAGAATGACAAAATATAATACTCAAATAAACAGTTCATGAAGCTGTTTTATCATATACATTTGATTACACAATTATTACAACAATCAAAGTACAAACAATGACATACAATAATGATGCAGCGGAAAAATTACTAATAATATAATATATACGAAACTCCGTCTTCGTCCTCCAGAAATAGAGTCTTCAACACTGAAATGCTCAGGCTGGCCCGAGCGTAATGAAAATGACAAAACACTCGAGTCAGAACTATAAGGTCTTATGTGAGTTAAATCAACAACAAATAAATATGAGTGTAATGGCTTCAGAGATGTTTATGGGATTTTACATCTCCTATCCAGTGTATAACATGCGTGCAATAACTTAAGAGATGTTCGGGATTTTCCATCTCCTAAGGATCCGTTAAACCATTTATATGTAGTAATATACGCTATATATGTAGTGTCTATCAGTAAAGTAAAGTATTAAAATAGTGTTAAGGCGTTACCCATATCCCCCTTAACGCATTTTTATAGGCATCGTAGTCTATACAGTACTGTAAACTCCACCGTAAACTAGTGGGCTATCAGGGAGCACTCCATAGGTACGACACAAACCAAAATTGTAGTGGGCTCAATAAGGCATATGACAAGGCACGCGAGGCAATGCCCAGGGTAGGATTCTACCGTTTTGCACTCCCGGGTCGGTGGTAATGTAAAGCAGCTACTATCGCCCACCTCGAGACATACTCCCATCATCAAATCAAGGGTGGCCACCAATCAATCACAAAGTAACAGATATGGTATCAAAGAAGCTTGTTCGATCGGGGGAGCGAACCACTTAGCCCGGTATAACTCATGTTTTAGTCATATCAAGCTGACCCGAAGGTCAGGGCAGCGTTCTTACCTCATACCAGTAGCGTTCGCCAAACCATCCTACTTCGTTCTGGATTCTCCACCACGTGCACAGTTGTTAAAGTGGTTTCGGAATTGGCAAAGAGTATGACAATATCCGACCCCGGTCTCTTTAACAACCAAATGCTTATTTCACACCGTGGTCATTTTATAAAACATTTTTAATAATTTATACCTTCATAT
The DNA here is from genome assembly GCA_030737815.1 of Allium fistulosum. Lineage (NCBI taxonomy): Eukaryota > Viridiplantae > Streptophyta > Magnoliopsida > Asparagales > Amaryllidaceae > Allium > Allium fistulosum. Next base: position 628,522,245 of record CM060903.1, on the reverse strand, counting down.
CAAGATATACATATAATTATTCCAAAAGTATAAATATATTCATAAATACCGAGGAAGATTTCTTTCAATCAATTTTGAAAATAATTTATAAATCTTTCTTAAACCATTTATAAACTATTTATATGCTTTAGAACCATTTATAAACCTGTTTATAAATTCCAAAACAGTTTACAACTCTTCCCCTTTCTTAAACCTTTACACAAATTTCTTTAAAAGGCTTCCAAATCCCTTTATACCATTCTTTTATAAAACCCCTTATAAAATCCTTTAAACCTTTATAACTCCTTATAAAACCATTATAAAATTCTTTATAAAAATCTTTTATAAAATCCTTTTATAATATCCATTACAAAATCTCTTACAAAACTTTTATAAATTCCTTACAAAACCTCTTACACTTTTATTTATTATAGTTATTATAAAATCTATATTTATTATATTAAATTGAATTTAAATAAACCTCTTAAAACTATATTAAATATTTTATTAAATTAAATTTTATATAAATCTCTTAAAACTATATTAAATATTTTAATAAATTGAATTTTATATAAATCTCTTAAAACTATATTAAATTAAAATTTAAACCATTTAAAATATATTTTTAAAACTAAATAAAATTATAAGTAAAAATTTTGAATTTTCTTTTAAACCATATATTAACTTATAATTTGAAACTTTAAAACATATAAAATAAATTATTTTCCAAATATAAATTTTTATATAAAATCATTAAATTAAATTTAAAAATCAAACATACTTTACCATTTAGAAATAATTTAAAACCGGCAAACGGTGTCCGTATATAATTTTCTACCCTATGGTCAAGTGATAGGGTATGTATCATTTCAACCCAAAATAGTTAAATTTCCCGAGTATATATCATTTCATCTCGTATCCCGAATCAATAATTTCCAAATCAATAAAATTGCTCGGGTATGTATCATTTCAACCCATAACAATTTTCCCTAATCTATAAGATCATTCGGGTACGTATCATTTCAACCCATAGTGGTAACAGGGATATAAACATTCAATCATCCAAAATGTCAACAAATAAACATCCTTCACAATCAACATTCAAATCATCCAATAAATCACAATAATTAACTGGTTATCATTATCAGGTATTTGACTAACAATTTAAAATTCAATATTAATTTAAATGGCAATTTAATTCAATATAAATTCAAATTTAGTTTAAATGACAATTTAAATTACCAAATAGTAATCAATAAAATTCTTATAAGTTCATAAATTTAATTCAACTAACATAAGAAGGTTTAGTATTTCGTGAGTGGGTTAAATCACTCACCTTTGATTTATAGCCCAATTTAAATCCAATAAAAGCCCAAAAATCCAATAGTCTCCAAAACCAACCAAACTAGTCCCATGTTGTTCGGAATTTCGATACGATCCCAATGGAAGGAATCGCATTCGAATCCGAGTTCATATGAAAAAGTTATGATAGTTAGAAGATATAAATTTTAAATTAAAACTAAAAGAGGGGCAAAGGAGTAAATTCGCTACCTTCACTCAACGCTACCGGCCACGAGCACGAACCCTACCATGTATAGTATTGCCACCTTCTATTGCCGAACGCACGTGCCTGCGAGCACCATCGCTCAGATTTGACATCGTCAACGCCATCACTAGGCCGAGGCGCCCCTACGCCTGAGTCGCGGTGAACTCCAGTCATCCCTCTTGGCTCCGTCGCAACACGAACAAATGGCCACAAATCATCAATTTCTGGTGAAATCGATCGCCTCTAGACCAAAGTAACCGTATGGATGAACACTGCTCGTCATCCTCTTCCAAACACCACTCCCCGATCGTCGAATGGTCAACGATCCACCGTCGATCGTGAAACCCTAGCAACGGACGGCTAGGAAAGATCGTCAAACTCTGGCCAAACCATGATTCGATTGCAAAAATGAACTATAGATGTAGATTGCGTTTGTTGAGACCTTCACAACGATATATTATTCGATAGATTTAAAGGAGTTTGAATTTTGGAGTTTGATTTGTAATTGAAATTAGAGTTTTCTGCCATTGGGGAGAAAGATGAGATAATCGAACAGATACATATAGAAAAATGAATTGAGAAACCGCTAGGGTGTATAACAGCCTATATATAGGCAGAGATGGATAAGAAATAATGGACAGATCGAATTGGGTCGAAACGATAACAAAGGCTTGAAAAGCCCATTTCGTTTCCGAAACGAAAGTAGGTCATCCCATATATCAAAATATAGGTTTTCGATATTTTCAAACTCATTGGAACTAGTTTCAAACCCCAATTCTATTGTATACATAAGTTAGCTATTAAAAATCAAATTATATTCATTTAAATTCTTTTAATTGATTTCTACGCGTTTCTAGCCCGCACGATCAAACGATAAGTCTGATCGCTACGTAACTTTAAATCCTATAATAATTCACCGTTACGGATCCGATAAAACTGGTTTCGTCGAAATCTGAGATAGTGCCAAAAACTCAATTTTACATGTTAATTAAATAAATTATTATTATTAAATTTGTTTAATCACTTTTAAATTCTAAATTAAAAGTTAACAATTTTCCTCATTCTTGATTACACAAAAATTTATAATCTTTTAAAATACAATTTTCCATATTAAATTCAAGATCGAAATGTTACATTAATTTCAGCGTTAAAATACAACTTTAATAAAATCCATTCATTATAATTTAAATTCCAAACAAAATATTTTTATTCTCACTCTTATTATTGAATCAACTATTACCTTATGTATATAATTAACATTAGTCTACATTTTATAACATTTATATTCTACTGTTATCATCTTAAACCAATATTAACGACAATATTTAATTATATTAAATTCACATTGATTTCCAAATTATTTCAACGGATTAAATAATAAAATAATGATTAAAACAATTATTACACATTAGTAATTCAAACACATTTCTAAGTCTATTGTTTACAAACAAAAGCTAATAAATTTATGTACTAATTAATTTATTTATTATACTATAATAAACCTATTTCAATTAATAATAGATAATTTCAACATTGAATCCAACATTTAATTTATTCGATATTTACAATTATAAGCAAATTAACTTTACAATTATTTCAATTGATTGAAATTACTTTAAAATAGTTGTCAATAACATTCAAAAAACATTATTATATCATATTCTAATTATTTTTTCTCATTAATAAATCATAAATTTTAATTTCTCACAATATCAAATATAAAAATCTTATTCAATTTAATAGTTTTCATTATCAAAAGTACGGGTCGTTACAAATAACTCCAAGCAAAATAAATGAAAGAACCCAAATTCCTAGTCTTGCTAATAAAAAGAAAAATATTGAAAGGGAATTTGATATAAAACTTGAGAAAAAATAATTATTTCAACTTTTACTTTTCATATGAAAGATTTGTTATCTATTAAATAATACAATAGGGAAAAATTAAAAGCCTATATATTAAATAAGAAGAACAATGATAGAATTTACAGAAAAAAGTTAGATTGACTAAAACTACTTAAAACATTTAAAGTATATAAGTTTTTAAAACACGTATTTAACATTAAACTTTTACCAAAATTTAGAATTGTGTATTGAAAGTAGAACAGAATTGTTGCTTATACATTCATACTTCTTCATATAATACAGTTTGAAATTTATTATTTGAAATTCCTTTTAGAAATATTACGCTATTTTCCAACTTGATTTTCTTATATACGTATGTTTGAGAATGAAGTATACTTTACATTTATATGGTTATGGAACACATTAAAGATTCTTTTGGTATCCATGTATTAGAAATAATAAACAAAAAATCCTTGTAAAATAAATATAGGAGAGATAACAAATTACCTCCAAATAGTAACTCCCTAAATAAGGTATTACCTTATAAAGGAGGTTATTATTAGGGTCATAACAAAAATATGATTGTTATAAAATATGAGAAATATGAAATAACTCAACATTACATATAATAAATTTTATAAATTAATAGAAGCTTCTACGGTGGCTGTGAATTAATAAATTCAGTAAGCCAAGGTCTTCTGGTACCATTTAGATAATTTATCCATAAGAATTTTATCCCTAAAGTAAAATGTAGGAATACAACCATTCCATAATGTGAATAAAATAAAAAACAATTAAGATGAATATAAAAGGTGAAGAACTATTGATGTATTAAGTCAAATTATAATCATGTTAAAAAATTATGAGATAGGTAAATAAACTATTTGGAAAGAATATCTAATTTGTTTCTAATTTAAAATTGAATTTTGTACGTGAAGATGGAGATGAGGAATAAACACAATTATGAAAGGAGGGAGAACAAATTGAAGATAGAGAAATTGAGGGAATAAGAATTTTTTTGGTATTGAATGGGCTAAGAAGAGGGTAAAAAAACTCTAGTTGGATTAAATTAGAATAGACGGATTGATGCATTTATTGTGAAATAAATGTATTTATTATGATAAAAGTGAGCAAATGTATGTATTACTATGAAATAAATAAATTAAATTATGATGAGTTACAATGAATGGTAATGGTCTTACTATTTATGAGAACTCTCTCCATTGTTACTTTTTATCTCTCCCTTTGAACCAGCCAACATGGAATTGATGAAAAACAAACCCTAAAAAAATTTAAGACAAAGGTTTGAATAAAAAAAATGATAAAATTCAAAATAAGAAAATATAACCAAAATTAGCAAATTAATAAGAAATAGCAATGACAATGATGTATATGAGTAGATGATACAATAGGAAACATAATCATGAACAAGTCTAATAATTCAATACAAAATTACAAAATCACAAAACTCATGCAATCAACTAATAAAAAATTATTCACTTGGTTTCACAAAAAAAAAGTTACCGGGTGAATAATTTTTTATTAGTTTATGACATGACTTTTGGTTTCACATAAATGGATAATGGTTAAAAGTAGGTATAATGAAACAAATAAAAAAAATCAGCAATCTTATTGTGGATATGATAAAGAACGATATACAATGGCAAGACCATAATATATTTCAATATAAAATTATTTGTTTATAAAATTCATGCTATAATCCTAGAATAAATGGGAGGACTTACAAACTTATCATTTAAGTTATTTATTTTTATGAAGATAATACTCTTAAAGAGAAAGCAAGCATAATAAAATAAACAAATTCGAAAAAACATAAAGTCTTGGATTCATAAATATATTTTCAACATTATTAAATAAGAATTTAACAACGACAATCAAAATGTTAAACAAAATCAAAAATAAATAAATTTAATAGTTGAATCATATCTTGAGATGTTCTCATCCACTTCATTACTCAATGTTAAGACATTGAATATTAAAAGAATATGGAATTGGAGTCTTGAAACGGCTTAGATTTGATGAGAGATATGAAATAAATGATTTTTAAGTTTGAGTTTAAGAAAAATAGAAGAAGAAATAAACGTGATAATATATGGATATGAAATGAGGAGCATGGAGAAAAAAGAAATGTATGCATAATAATTACTTGAATGAAGGAGAAGAATATAGATAAGAAATAAGAAGCAGGAAGAAAAAGAGTAAATGAATACAAAATAGTCACTTGAATTAAGAAAAGAATCATTATATGAGTTGAGAATGAATACAGAAAAAATGAGAATGCAAAACAAATGGGAAGATACGCGCCTAATTGTTTTGTAACATTTTGAGGTATACCATAGGAATTCTAAGAGGTACGAATTAATATCTCTATGGCGAAAAGAAAAAAATGAGAACATATGAGGGTTAAAATGAAAATTTGATGCTAAGACTAAGGAGAATTGAGTATATTGACTGAGAGTGAATGAGAGAGCAGAATACTAACGGTCAATTATTCAATTTCTTATATAATAGAATAGATAGACATATTTCTTATATAATAGAATAGATTTGATGAGAGAAATGAAATAAATGATTTTTTAAGTATGAGTTTAAGAAAAATAGAAGAAGAAATAAACATGATAATATATGGATATGAAATGAGGAGTATGGAGAAAAAAGAAATGTATGCATAATAATTACATGAATGAAGGAGAAGAATATAGATATGAAATAAGAAGCAGGAAGAAAAAGAGTAAATGAATGCTAAATAATTATTTGAATTAAAAAAAGAATCGTTATATAAGTTGAGAATGATACAAAAAAATGAGAATGAAGAAAAAATGGTAAGATACGTGCATAATTGATTTTGCAACATTTTGACGTGTACCATAGGAATTCTAAGAGGTATGAATTAATATCTCTATGGTGAAAAGAAAAAATGAGAACATATAGAGGTTTAAAATGAAAAATTGATGCTAAGACTAAGGAGAATTGAGTATATTGAATGAGAGTGAATGAGAGAGCAGAATACTAATGGTCAATTATTCAATTTCTTATATAATAGAATAGATTCTGATTCACCAAACAAGCCACAATGACCATAAATTGCAACCACTTTGACCAATTTTTCCTCTACCTTCACAATAATTATTACTAAAACCAAAAAACCCATCAGTCTCTGTCCGGTTGGGTTCGGTTGCTACCATGCGCATAATTTCAAGATCTTATCTGTACCCAATCAAAACCTGAAATATCAGTGTTTCTCACTTGAATATTGTCTCCACCCTTCGAATATTTGCCTACACCAATCATTAAATCAACAGCAACTAATTGTTGTTTTCTATGACTCCAATATCAGATCAAATTGTGTGGTTTTTGATATTAAATTTAACCGGTTGCACCCATACTTACCATATTATCAAACAATGGTATTTTTCCTTTGAGCTATATCAAGTTCAAAGTAGGTAATCACTGTTGCATGACTACAACTGCAATGGTTTAGATATCAGCGCTTATCTATGTTATGTATAACAGATTTTTTAAACACATGGAGATAATAATTCATACAATTTAGAAACTAAAACTTTAATTTGAAGTTTAGGAAACGTTGTTCAACCCTTTACTTTAACTTGGATTTGAGTATCTTAAGTTTTATTTTCATTTGTAAAATGATGTTATTTGGAAGTATAGGCTTTGGTTGTTCTTGGAAAAATAGCTCCAAAATGAGGGTTAGACTAGTTCATGACATTTACTTTAACAAAAGATGCTTTAGAGTTTGTTTTCATGATCATGATTCTTTTGTTTACTACCTAATGATGGAAATTTGTAATCATTGACATATGATAATAAAATTATATGTTTCTACTTGTGATAAATTAAAATGATTTTGGTTCGTCAAATTGATTTGCTAAAATATAATTTTCAACTTTAAAGGCCACTCATGCAAATTAATATTATTTAAGTTAAGGCTTAATCAATATTTGTAACTAATAGTTCAAATTTACTAATGATGACGGTCATCTTATATCTTCAGTAGGATGTATGTATCATAATGTATGACATTATAAATGACAAAGATACTAAGTTATCGTGCATTCACAAAATATTCATATTTACTATTTCTCGTTAAAATCTTGCATTATTTTTGTCTAAGTACATATAAAATATTATCACATTGTTAGTTGACTTGACACAGATGTGTAAATTTATCTGTTTGTACTTGGTATGTGACGCACATATCTATAATTTTGGCCTTTGAGATGGAATGAGAACGAGATAATTACAAACATTTATACACAATGTAGAAAATCCTTTCTTTTCTCGTATTTATACTTAAACTTGATGTTTAAGATATGGTAACACGAATTTAAGAGTTATATGTTAGAATGACTCGTGTTCTTCTTTCGTAACTAAAAATATAAAAGAAATGTGTTTAAATCGTTAGTTATTTTTAACATAATTTCCTAATCTAAGTGTAACGACCCTGAATTTTGAACAAATTAAATTGAGAATATTTAATTAATTTTAAATATTTGAACGGTAATTTAATTTGAATCCTCGATTTAAGTTTGAATTTGGCGATTAAATTATAAAATTTAATCGATTGGAAGTTGAATAAAAATTTGAATCTTCAATTTACAGTTGAAGAAAAATATTTCGAAAGCTTTTAAAATTCGTATTGATAACACTGAAGACAATAGAAGCTTCAGAATTGAAGTTTACAGTTATTTGTTCAGTTTAGAAAATTTTATCGTTCAGCCGATATTTAAAAATAGCCGTCCGAGGCGCAGTCTCGGAATTCGACGAAACCAGTTCCATTGGATCCGTAATATTGTATTGTTACCGGATTTCCAATTTCGTATTTTTCGGAGTTGTGGTGTGAACATACGGCGTGTAAACGCATTGAAATTTATATCGGTTTCGATTTAAATTTAAACTTTAAATCTGTCAACAACAAAATGCTGTAGCTTCCCTTCGATTTCGCCTAAATTCACGCCTAATTTCACGAAGATAATCGTGCAGAAGCATGGCCGCCCCTTTCTCGTTCAAACGAAACTCACGTTCGAAAAGGTTCTCTTCTCGTTTTAAAATAAATGCCGAGCTCCTCTCGTTCGACATCGTGACCAAGAAAATCAAATCCACCCTCCCCCAAATTTATCGATATCCTCCTAGAATCGAAGTCGCGATTCTTACGCGGTGAGGCGACAAGGAGAAAGTCGCGACTGCGACTTAGGGCATCTCGAGGCGGTGGCAAAGGCGTGGCGTTCGAACGGGTTGGGCGCGTCGTTGGTGAGGGTTAGGAGCTGCTGTTGCAACGCGAATTAGGGTTTCGCAAGGGGGCGCGAGTTCAGGGCGATGGGTGGCCACGTACGCGAGTCGAGTCGCGAGGCAATTGAGCGAGGATTGGCTGGGTTTCGCGGTCGATTTGCGATCTGGCGAATCGCGGCGTCGCTGGGGGACGACAGTGAATTGGGGTTCGTCGGTTTGCAGTTAGGTATTTTATCTTGTTTTAAAATTATTTAATTTTATGTATTCATTTAACTGGTATATCATTGTTTTAAATTTAGTAAATTGAAATAATTGTTGATTCAAAATTTGTACAGGGAAAATAATAATAACGTGTATATGCAGTTTTAATTTATAAAAAAAACATAACAGTGAGAAGTATAAACATATATATGCAGTAAAGTAGTTATTAGTTTTGAATTGGATGAATATATGCGTATATATATATAAAGAAAAAAATTATTATTTTTGTTTAAAGGATGGTTATTTATAAAATTGAATTATTGGATAAATTGAATTCATTTGTCAAATAATTTGTTAATAAAACTTATTTATTTGTTTTAGTTACCGAAGGATATTTTTATTAAAAGGGGATTTATTAAAGTCAAATCATATTAGTTGGATTTGTTTAAAAGGAAAGTTTAATTGTTTAAATTTAATTTTAGTTAAATTTATAAAAGGGAATGGTTTAAAGAAATTTAAATGGTGGTTAAATAAAATTTATTAATTTAGAAATTGGTTTAGAACGAACTATCAAGATTTAACAATTAAAAACGGAAATTGGTTATTTGAATTGGTTCGAATATTAATAAATTTGTATAATTATTTATACAAGGTAAAACCGGGGAAAACCAAATCAAGATTTAAAGTGAATGGATGGCAAATTTAAAAAGCAAAGGTGAGATCTTCTCACTCAGATTTATAAATTGATTGCAGTTATTGACTGTTGGATTGCTGTTTGAATGTGCTATTAGATATGATAGGATATATCTATATATATAGCAGTATATACATATTGGCATATGTATATATTGGATTGATGATTTCCCGCCTCGTATAGCGGATGAGACCCTATTGCGCCGTTAGTAAGCGGATTTATAAAAACCTATATACCGCGATAATTCCGTACTGGAGCGGAATTGGTATTGTGCTAACATCTTTGGATGCAGGGAAACAGGTTGGAGGGATCCAACTGGATTCCTCAACTGTATTTATTTATTTACAGATATTGATATAAATGCTGTTATCATATTGATATATGATATTGACTGTTGTGATTGACTAATTGATGCGTTGCATCATCGGATTCAAATTTTGAAGTTTAAAAAAATACGATTTTAACTTTAAAAAGAGATTTTAAAAGTGATTATTTGAAAGTATACGTTTTATTTGAATCTTTGAATTGGTTTACTTTAAATAAATAAATGTTATAAATTTAAAGTTATGAAAATTTTAAATTGTGAAATATAACTGAAAGGTGATTTTGAAATAAATAGCCAAGTAATTTATAAAATAGTTTAAGTTTGGATTTCTTTTGAATTACTAAAAATGATGTATATAAAAGATGTACAGAATTGTTATTTATCAATTTAAGGTATTGGAATTTTAAAACGAGTTTTTATAAGCGTTAAAATGAATTTTTAAGAATTTATAAATAAATGGAATTTATAAATTGTGAACTTATAAATAAAGACGATTTTGTAAAATAAAGGAATTATAAGTATTTGACTTATAATATGGATTGTTGGTATAAGATTTGAGTTATAAATTTAATTTGTTAATTCAGGGAATTTTTATAAATCGAAGTTTATAAATTCGAAATCGATTGAAATTGATAAATTTAATATAGAAGATCATTACAGAAGATATATTCGTGATTTTGGATAGCGAATTTTTATTGAAATAAAAATGTGCAGGAATGATGGAAATTGGGTTAGTGAAGTATATTCACGATTTTGGACAGTGAATATATTGTTAAGTAAAATGAATTTGTTTTGGGAAAGCAATATTATAAAAATGAAGTTAATTGTTTTAAAGGATGTTTTAAAATGTGGTAAATATCGAAATCATAGATTTCAACATTTATTGTTGAAATAGACGTTTTCGAGAAATTTAAGGAAATGGTGGACTATAACACTGTTGTTATAGTAAATGATTTCCGAAAGGAAATGTTTTGATGTAGTATTGGGATTTATATACCTATCTTAAAATCCGAATCCCTATACTAGTGATTTCGAGTCGTCGTAACGATGTTTTACGTAACATTCGTTTTGACTCAAATAAATGTGTTTAAAGAGAATGATTTCCTTAAAGAATGAATATATACTTAATATTGATTTAAGTATATTGAATATTTTCCAAGTGTTGAAAATAAATGATTTGTGAAATACTTATTATTAAATAAGTATGGAATGTTTTCCAATATGAAATGAACGTTTTGAGATTTATCTTCTTAAAGATAAATCGAAATCGAATATTGAAAACGATTTGAAAATCGTATATCAATAGACATTTTTGAAACATAAATTCACTATGGAATTTATAAAAAGAAAAGGGAAACTGTTTAGAAAAATAAACGTTGTTTTATTTTTGAAGTGTGGAAATTTTATATCTAGTAAAAGATTTTTTTGAAGATAAATAATTTGGAAAATTATTTGGAATCTGATGATGTGGCGCATCTTTATTGATAGTTAAATAACCGACTATCAATAATTACATTTAGATAGGTATTTGTTGTGAATTGGATGAATTTGAATGCCACACTTGTTTTTAAATAATCGCTCACTATTCGGGTTAGCCGGGAAAGGACCATGGGGTCGTATAACCCATTCCGAATATGTGATACGTCGTTATGAATTGCATTCGAAGACCGGTGTTGAAGACCGGATATTTTTGAAAACGGAAGGATTACCGTCGAGTTACTCTACATCGACTGATCTTCGATTTAGAGGTTTTATCACCCTTAGTGACGGGAAGTCCTGACGTGATTGAAAATTATCCGGAAATGCAAGGGCTTCGTGAGAAGTGCCTTCGGTTCTGTTCGATCCCGGAACAGACTTGTATGGATTGTGTGTCTGACGTTACAATTTGAGATATAAAGCTGATTTCTTTCAAATACATTTCTGTTGGTGGCGGAGAATTTATTCTCTTAGCTTAACACCCTTCTCTGAGACGTACGAGCTCAGAGGTTATGTAGTTGAAATTTATCAGCGATATATCCCAATTTGGTAACGTGGCATACTGAGTGTTGCTGTGAAATGATCAGTGTTTGATCATTTGTGATATGATCATTTGTTTGATCTTATATCTTTGTGATCATAGGTTGATCATTTTGTTTGACCCGAAGCAGGGCTTTTTGTAGAAAGCGTAGCTTTGTGGACGAGACTTCGTCGAGCCTCACACCCCGGAAATGGTCGAAACAGGAAGGATGCAGCAAGGTTCTAGGGAGTAGCGCCCCTTAGTGTATGTCATTCCTTCTGGATAAAGGTGGTATCATGGTATGGAGCCCAGATACTTAACCTCTGTGGTTACTGCATTATTATTTCTATGTGGTTTGTTGCGAATCGGGGATCCTCGGGAAGATCGGTGACGATCGGGGGATGGCATACGCGTGTCAGTAGTTACCTATTTTTGCAGAGGTAACCCGGCCTTGTGTTGGCAGAGATCCGGTTAGGTTCTCGGGTCGTCTATTCCAGGGACGTACCCATCGTGGATAGGAAGTTCCTTAGCCTGACCATTTGTTGGAAATCCAAAGAAACAATACGAGCCTTGTATGGTTTTAGTTGTAGAACCTGCCATTTAATATGGTAGCTATAGCAAGCATACTATAATGGTACCTATGCTGGCTAAGATTTATATTCTACTTTCGAAATGTTTTCCTACACTATGCACTAATAATAATATCAAAATGAATTTGATTTTTGCGTAGTAAGCATCTTTGACTATCATAAGAAGAAATCTCCTCCAAGTCTGCGTTTGCATTGTGTGTGTGGCGGGAGGTCTTATGGTAGTTTCATTTTCCGAAAGCATTTCGAATTGACTTTAAAATTATCCTGTTGTCTATTTTAAAGAATAACTGTTTTACGATCTCACACCAGTCACCATGACTGACTCGGAGTTTATTGTTTCCCTTCTAAACTCTGGGTGCCCACCAATTTCCACACGGGTAGTCTAGAGTTAGATTATCAGGATATTCTGGAGCTTTGGAGATAAGCTGGATAACGAGACGTAGTATTTGTAATTGATAGTATTTTTTTTCCGCTGTGTATTCTGTATGAGGACAAGTTATATAACTGTCCATTGTTGTATATTGACTCTGATGATGGATGTATATATAAAATGATATAGTTCTTTGTTTTAAAGATTATTCATTTATCTATTATATGTTGTTCCGCTGCGATGTGTAAGATTCTGATATTGTTCTGTTTCTGTTCTCTGTTGTTGTTCTGTTATTCTTTCTTTCTTCTCTTTTTCTTCTATCTTCTTCTTCTACTTTTTCTTTTTCTTAAAACCCTCACTCTTGGAGTTTCCGGCACTCGATTGCTCGGCAGTCGATAAAGTGAGTATCGATGTCGAATTTTCGATAGTCGAAAATTTCGGGACGTGACAAAGTGGTATCAGAGCATATGGTTAAGCGACAACCCTGCTCTGTTGGGTGTTACTCATTAGAGATAGAGTCAGCAGTACTCTAGAATGAGTTTGAGTGTAATAATAGATATGAGCGCGTATTTGTTAGTGAATATAAAATTGTTTTGTATTGTGTTGACTTATCGGTTGATTGTTTATGAATTCTGGTCGGTGCAGTCTAGCTAACTGTGTTGATAGGAGTTTCTAAACTCTAAACAAGATAAACCGACACAGTATTGTTTTAAAGTAGGGTAAATGAAATAATTTTACCCAAAACTATTTTTGTATAGAAAAGAAATGTTTTTCTATGAAGTGCTATAGTATATGGATGTTGGTTGTTATAAGATAATAACATTGAAACATTATCATTGTTATATTGAAATTGAATAAGAAATAAAGTAATAACCAAAAAGTTAAGAAATGAATTCACATACAAATGAAATTTAAGGAATGTAAATTAAATATGTGACTTATAATTTAAAACGGGATTCCAGAGAGGTCCTTGGAAATGTTTTGAAAAGAATTTGAAAATTTTGGAGATTTGGAAAGTTAAATCATTTTTGGAGTTGAAAATGAATTTCGAAGGTTTTGAAAAATATTTTGGAGAGTTGAAAGCTCTAAACTCTTTTCGGTCATTGGAAAATAACTTCGATGATGACCGCGGCATCGTTGGTGTTCATTTTCGGGTTTCCAAAAGAGGAATTGCTGCCAATTGTTTTAAAAGGAAGTTGTTTTGAAAATTTGGATTTTGTTTTAGAAAAATTCAAAGGATAATTTGAATTGTTTTCAAAAATGATTTTTGAAATGTTAAAAAGACTCTAGAATGCTATATTAAAATATTTACGAAATATTATGAAATTGATAACTTATACGGTTGAATTTTGGTAGAATAAATTTAACTTAAAGATGAAGTTAAATAAATGTAAGTACAAATGAATCAATTATGATTTAATGAAAGCGAAATTGAAAGTTAAATTAGTGAAATTAAACCTTGAATTGTGAACTAAATAAAAGGGATGGTTCGAATTTAAAGACGAATTCAAGTAAGAATAAATAAATTTTCAATGAAGGGAATTCACAATTGTACGTGAATAAGATTAGAACTGAATGTTGAAAACGAATGTGAATAAATGAATTAGAATTGAAATGAATTAGTAACTGAAACTAATTTAAAATAGTGCGGTTATGAATGAAAGATAACTGATAAATTCAATATTCAGAAGTAAATAGAATTCAAATTGAATTGTAATTGTGAATTGAATTCAAATGAAAAAATTGAAATGAAAAATTGAATGATAATAGATATGTAGCTTCAATAGTGAAGTAATGATGATATAAGCAGTTATATTGAAATTTTTGTAATAAAATTTGCAAAATAGTTGGATGTTATAACTAGATATTATGGCTAGTAGATATACAGGTATAAAAGGAATTGAATTTGATTTCACAAATAATTTGAATTGCTCGAAAAAGGTACGTATTTTAATTTCTATATGAGTTTTTGATGATTTCTCTCTAGCCGTTTGGCTTTTTCTTTTTCTTTTTGAAATCTGAGAGTCCGTAGGGACGTCTTGTAGTCGTGCCATATTAGCCGCACAAAGGAGACGCTGGCGAAATTTTTCGGAAATTTAGGGTGTTAGAAAATTTTTGAGAAATTTTGGAAGTTAAAATTTGAATTTAAACTCGAATTTGAATTTTGAAGTAAACGATGTTGTTTGAAACTTATAATTGAAGTTGGAAAAGGTTAGTTGAAATAATAACGAATCTTTAGTAGAAAGATTTGTTATGGTAAAAAAATTTGATAAAACTATTGAATTATGAAAGATAGTAGACGAATTAAGGATCTTTTTTCCTAACTTGTAATTTCGAGGACGAAATTCTTTTAAGGAGGGAAGTCTGTAACGACCCTGAATTTTGAACAAATTAAATTGAGAATATTTAATTAATTTTAAATATTTGAACGGTAATTTAATTTGAATCCTCGATTTAAGTTTGAATTTGGCGATTAAATTATAAAATTTAATCGATTGGAAGTTGAATAAAAATTTGAATCTTCAATTTACAGTTGAAGAAAAATATTTTGAAAGCTTTTAAAATTCGTATTGATAACACTGAAGACAATAGAAGCTTCAGAATTGAAGTTTACAGTTATTTGTTCAGTTTAGAAAATTTTATCGTTCAGCCGATATTTAAAAATAGCCGTCCGAGGCGCAGTCTCGGAATTCGACGAAACCAGTTCCATTGGATCCGTAATATTGTATTGTTACCGGATTTCCAATTTCGTATTTTTCGGAGTTGTGGTGTGAACATACGGCGTGTAAACGCATTGAAATTTATATCGGTTTCGATTTAAATTTAAACTTTAAATCTGTCAACAACAAAATGCTGTAGCTTCCCTTCGATTTCGCCTAAATTCACGCCTAATTTCACAAAGATAATCGTGCAGAAGCATGGCCGCCCCTTTCTCGTTCAAACGAAACTCACGTTCGAAAAGGTTCTCTTCTCGTTTTAAAATAAATGCCGAGCTCCTCTCGTTCGACATCGCGACCAAGAAAATCAAATCCACCCTCCCCAAATTTATCGATATCCTCCTAGAATCGAAGTCGCGATTCTTACGCGGTGAGGCGACAAGGAGAAAGTCGCGACTGCGACTTAGGGCATCTCGAGGCGGTGGCAAAGGCGTGGCGTTCGAACGGGTTGGGCGCGTCGTTGGTGAGGGTTAGGAGCTGCTGTTGCAACGCGAATTAGGGTTTCGCAAGGGGGCGCGAGTTCAGGGCGATGGGTGGCCACGTACGCGAGTCGAGTCGCGAGGCAATTGAGCGAGGATTGGCTGGGTTTCGCGGTCGATTTGCGATCTGGCGAATCGCGGCGTCGCTGGGGGACGACAGTGAATTGGGGTTCGTCGGTTTGCAGTTAGGTATTTTATCTTGTTTTAAAATTATTTAATTTTATGTATTCATTTAACTGGTATATCATTGTTTTAAATTTAGTAAATTGAAATAATTGTTGATTCAAAATTTGTACAGGGAAAATAATAATAACGTGTATATGCAGTTTTAATTTATAAAAAAAACATAACAGTGAGAAGTATAAACATATATATGCAGTAAAGTAGTTATTAGTTTTGAATTGGATGAATATATGCGTATATATATATAAAGAAAAAAAATTATTATTTTTGTTTAAAGGATGGTTATTTATAAAATTGAATTATTGGATAAATTGAATTCATTTGTCAAATAATTTGTTAATAAAACTTATTTATTTGTTTTAGTTACCGAAGGATATTTTTATTAAAAGGGGATTTATTAAAGTCAAATCATATTAGTTGGATTTATTTAAAAGGAAAGTTTAATTGTTTAAATTTAATTTTAGTTAAATTTATAAAAGGGAATGGTTTAAAGAAATTTAAATGGTGGTTAAATAAAATTTATTAATTTAGAAATTGGTTTAGAACGAACTATCAAGATTTAACAATTAAAAACGGAAATTGGTTATTTGAATTGGTTCGAATATTAATAAATTTGTATAATTATTTATACAAGGTAAAACCGGGGAAAACCAAATCAAGATTTAAAGTGAATGGATGGCAAATTTAAAAAGCAAAGGTGAGATCTTCTCACTCAGATTTATAAATTGATTGCAGTTATTGACTGTTGGATTGCTGTTTGAATGTGCTATTAGATATGATAGGATATATCTATATATATAGCAGTATATACATATTGGCATATGTATATATTGGATTGATGATTTCCCGCCTCGTATAGCGGATGAGACCCTATTGCGCCGTTAGTAAGCGGATTTATAAAAACCTATATACCGCGATAATTCCGTACTGGAGCGGAATTGGTATTGTGCTAACATCTTTGGATGCAGGGAAACAGGTTGGAGGGATCCAACTAGATTCCTCAACTGTATTTATTTATTTACAGATATTGATATAAATGCTGTTATCATATTGATATATGATATTGACTGTTGTGATTGACTAATTGATGCGTTGCATCATCGGATTCAAATTTTGAAGTTTAAAAAAATACGATTTTAACTTTAAAAAGAGATTTTAAAAGTGATTATTTGAAAGTATACGTTTTATTTGAATCTTTGAATTGGTTTACTTTAAATAAATAAATGTTATAAATTTAAAGTTATGAAAATTTTAAATTGTGAAATATAACTGAAAGGTGATTTTGAAATAAATAGCCAAGTAATTTATAAAATAGTTTAAGTTTGGATTTCTTTTGAATTACTAAAAATGATGTATATAAAAGATGTACAGAATTGTTATTTATCAATTTAAGGTATTGGAATTTTAAAACGAGTTTTTATAAGCGTTAAAATGAATTTTTAAGAATTTATAAATAAATGGAATTTATAAATTGTGAACTTATAAATAAAGACGATTTTGTAAAATAAAGGAATTATAAGTATTTGACTTATAATATGGATTGTTGGTATAAGATTTGAGTTATAAATTTAATTTGTTAATTCAGGGAATTTTTATAAATCGAAGTTTATAAATTCGAAATCGATTGAAATTGATAAATTTAATATAGAAGATCATTACAGAAGATATATTCGTGATTTTGGATAGCGAATTTTTATTGAAATAAAAATGTGCAGGAATGATGGAAATTGGGTTAGTGAAGTATATTCACGATTTTGGACAGTGAATATATTGTTAAGTAAAATGAATTTGTTTTGGGAAAGCAATATTATAAAAATGAAGTTAATTGTTTTAAAGGATGTTTTAAAACGTGGTAAATATCGAAATCATAGATTTCAACATTTATTGTTGAAATAGACGTTTTCGAGAAATTTAAGGAAATGGTGGACTATAACACTGTTGTTATAGTAAATGATTTCCGAAAGGAAATGTTTTGATGTAGTATTGGGATTTATATACCTATCTTAAAATCCGAATCCCTATACTAGTGATTTCGAGTCGTCGTAACGATGTTTTACGTAACATTCGTTTTGACTCAAATAAATGTGTTTAAAGAGAATGATTTCCTTAAAGAATGAATATATACTTAATATTGATTTAAGTATATTGAATATTTTCCAAGTGTTGAAAATAAATGATTTGTGAAATACTTATTATTAAATAAGTATGGAATGTTTTCCAATATGAAATGAACGTTTTGAGATTTATCTTCTTAAAGATAAATCGAAATCGAATATTGAAAACGATTTGAAAATCGTATATCAATAGACATTTTTGAAACATAAATTCACTATGGAATTTATAAAAAGAAAAGGGAAACTGTTTAGAAAAATAAACGTTGTTTTATTTTTGAAGTGTGGAAATTTTATATCTAGTAAAAGATATTTTTGAAGATAAATAATTTGGAAAATTATTTGGAATCTGATGATGTGGCGCATCTTTATTGATAGTTAAATAACCGACTATCAATAATTACCTTTAGATAGGTATTTGTTGTGAATTGGATGAATTTGAATGCCACACTTGTTTTTAAATAATCGCTCACTATTCGGGTTAGCCGGGAAAGGACCATGGGGTCGTATAACCCATTCCGAATATGTGATACGTCGTTATGAATTGCATTCGAAGACCGGTGTTGAAGACCGGATATTTTTGAAAACGGAAGGATTACCGTCGAGTTACTCTACATCGACTGATCTTCGATTTAGAGGTTTTATCACCCTTAGTGACGGGAAGTCCTGACGTGATTGAAAATTATCCGGAAATGCAAGGGCTTCGTGAGAAGTGCCTTCGGTTCTGTTCGATCCCGGAACAGACTTGTATGGATTGTGTGTCTGACGTTACAATTTGAGATATAAAGCTGATTTCTTTCAAATACATTTCTGTTGGTGGCGGAGAATTTATTCTCTTAGCTTAACACCCTTCTCTGAGACGTACGAGCTCAGAGGTTATGTAGTTGAAATTTATCAGCGATATATCCCAATTTGGTAACGTGGCATACTGAGTGTTGCTGTGAAATGATCAGTGTTTGATCATTTGTGATATGATCATTTGTTTGATCTTATATCTTTGTGATCATAGGTTGATCATTTTGTTTGACCCGAAGCAGGGCTTTTTGTAGAAAGCGTAGCTTTGTGGACGAGACTTCGTCGAGCCTCACACCCCGGAAATGGTCGAAACAGGAAGGATGCAGCAAGGTTCTAGGGAGTAGCGCCCCTTAGTGTATGTCATTCCTTCTGGATAAAGGTGGTATCATGGTATGGAGCCCAGATACTTAACCTCTGTGGTTACTGCATTATTATTTCTATGTGGTTTGTTGCGAATCGGGGATCCTCGGGAAGATCGGTGACGATCGGGGGATGGCATACGCGTGTCAGTAGTTACCTATTTTTGCAGAGGTAACCCGGCCTTGTGTTGGCAGAGATCCGGTTAGGTTCTCGGGTCGTCTATTCCAGGGACGTACCCATCGTGGAGAGGAAGTTCCTTAGCCTGACCATTTGTTGGAAATCCAAAGAAACAATACGAGCCTTGTACGGTTTTAGTTGTAGAACCTGCCATTTAATATGGTAGCTATAGCAAGCATACTATAATGGTACCTATGCTGGCTAAGATTTATATTCTACTTTCGAAATGTTTTCCTACACTATGCACTAATAATAATATCAAAATGAATTTGATTTTTGCGTAGTAAGCATCTTTGACTATCATAAGAAGAAATCTCCTCCAAGTCTGCGTTTGCATTGTGTGTGTGGCGGGAGGTCTTATGGTAGTTTCATTTTCCGAAAGCATTTCGAATTGACTTTAAAATTATCCTGTTGTCTATTTTAAAGAATAACTGTTTTACGATCTCACACCAGTCACCATGACTGACTCGGAGTTTATTGTTTCCCTTCTAAACTCTGGGTGCCCACCAATTTCCACACGGGTAGTCTAGAGTTAGATTATCAGGATATTCTGGAGCTTTGGAGATAAGCTGGATAACGAGACGTAGTATTTGTAATTGATAGTATTTTTTTTCCGCTGTGTATTCTGTATGAGGACAAGTTATATAACTGTCCATTGTTGTATATTGACTCTGATGATGGATGTATATATAAAATGATATAGTTCTTTGTTTTAAAGATTATTCATTTATCTATTATATGTTGTTCCGCTGCGATGTGTAAGATTCTGATATTGTTCTGTTTCTGTTCTCTGTTGTTGTTCTGTTATTCTTTCTTTCTTCTCTTTTTCTTCTATCTTCTTCTTCTTCTACTTTTTCTTTTTCTTAAAACCCTCACTCTTGGAGTTTCCGGCACTCGATTGCTCGGCAGTCGATAAAGTGAGTATCGATGTCGAATTTTCGAAAGTCGAAAATTTCGGGACGTGACACTAAGATCTTGTCCTTTTAGTTTTGCTTATATCTTATAATTATATCAGACGTTTTCTTCCATGCCTATAGTATTTGTCCATCTTTTCTGTATTCAAGGGTATGTAATATGTGGATTTAGTCGATGATTGGGGACTTAATTGATCCTAGGTTTAGGCCAATTGAGGCATTTTACGTGTATGTACATTTCACTTGAGGAATTCTATTTGTAACTTGAATGTCGTACTGATGTTAAATTTACACCTTTTATTAGTACTTTTGTCTTCTTTCATTGGAAAAGAAGAAGAACCTAAACATGTCACTGGACAAATCTTGAATGAAATGTTGTTTTGAACAAGATACTGATTACACTTTATTGTTTCTATCAAACATGTCACTGGACAAATTCAAGTTCACTAAACTTTATAGATAACAATATGAATTTTAAATGCTCTGTAGAATTGATTATTAGAAACATAGGATTATTATTAAGTATTATTCACTCGTGCATGCCAAAGAATTCATGCATGTGTACATTTTACATTTGTTTGCACCTAAATCATTTTAATAATGAACAATATTTTTCTTTAACAGGCCAAAGGGTAAAACTTTCTCTTTATGTCTAATTTAAGTTCAAGAGAGTGGATTAAAAATCCACATAGAAATACTGATGAATATAAGCAAGGCGTTCGACACTTCTTGAGTTTTGTACATTTCCACATTATATATGATTAGAAATCATGTACCCGAATCCTATTTGATATATATGATTAGTTTTTGCATGGAAAGTGTCATTTCCACATTATATATGTGTGCACAATGACATCTTAAAATTGAAGCCATGTTCGCCTCAGTCCTCAGTTTAAAACTGAGACCATTGTGGCCTCAGTTTAAAACTAAGACCATGTTGGTCTCAGTTTTTAACCGAGGCATTGTGGCCTCAGTTTAAAATGAGGCCATTGTGCCTCAGATTTAAACTGAGGCTATGTTGGCCTTAGTTTAAACATCTGAGGCCATTGTGGCCTCAGTTTAAATTGAGGCCATTGTGCCTTAGTTTTAAACCGAGGCTATGTTGGCCTCAGTTTAAACATCTGAGGCCACTGTGGCCTCAGTTTAAAACCAAGGCCATGTCCGCCTCAGTTTTAAACTGAGGTCTTGTTGTCCGCCTCAGTTTTAAACAAAGGAGTGGGAAAATCTGGTAAAGTGTATATTCCAGGTATTTATTAATACATGTGCATAACTGTTTTAGATATTCAGTGCTATCGAAGAAAAGAAATGCCTTTAATGTCTGTTAGTAAAAAAAATTGAAAAACCATCTGACCAGTTCTAGATTTTACCACCTCAAAAATCCAAACATGTCATTGCATATATAAAGTACTTAATTTCAAATTATCATTCTTTCATATTTGCTTGTTTTATTTAATGTCCTTTTATTGTTAAATCATATGTTATCACCTTGATTACTATTTGTTATTCTTTTTAGTGTAAATTTCAATTTATTATGATATTGAATGCATGTAAATACTTATAGAAGAAGCAGAAGAAAAGAGGAAATTGGATGGTAGTTCTAGTGGTAATGGTGAAGTAGAAGATCTTGAAAATGATCCAATTATTGAAATTTTTGGTTCCGACAGATTTTTTTTTATTGTCGAGCAGTTAGTTCTACTTCTTTTATGAAACAAGTAAAGATGAATCAAGCGATAAAAGCTATAGCTGAAAAAGGAAAGCCGTTGATTTGTCTGTTTGGAAATTGGAGATAGAAGGCAAGTAACTAATCAAGTTAATGATGCCATCAAATCAATTACTTCAACATTTATGAAATTTAGACCTAATTTGCAAGAAAAGCAAGTTGCAAGTCATGTGATAACTCCACATACGGAAGGTGCTTCTAATTTAGGAGATTCTCATATGAAAAATAATCTAGTTGCCACTTCAACCGTCTCACATAATGATATTCATTCATCTACAATGGAAAAAAAATATGTAATGTAATTGTCACAAGATTTAAAGAAGGATAGACAAAGGTTATGTTGGAACACAAACAACTTGTCATTTTAGGAAGGTGATATCGAATGTAGACAAAGTTATTTGGGTGGTTGAAGTTCTTGAACCAGATGCAATAGTTTACGATGGTCCTCAAAATGGAATGTACAAGCTATGTGAATTTTTTGATAGAGGCTTCGTTATATGGCCAGAGTTTGATATTCGGTATTTGTAGACTTCAACTATGAACTATATCTTATCTTTTGTTATTGCAATTGGTATTAGTATGGAATTGGTAAAATATGTATTGATAACTTAATTATGTATTAAACTTCTATTTTGTTAATCAATACTCTGTTTTATTACCAATTATGAATATTGTTTATTGATATTGATTGGGTTATAATTTGCTAAATTAAGATAATATTTTATACTAAATATAGTCTACATTATATCTTTTAACATTCAAACCATTATATCTTTCAACATCCACATTACTGATAAGTGTTTATTTGTTTGTATTTATTTGTAACGCTTATAAACGTTGGAAGATATTTTCTCTTTTTCCCCAACGCTTATAAGCGTTGGTGAAAAATACCTCCAAACGCCTATAAGCGTTACAAATAAATGCCCACTCCCCTATAGCGACACATATAAGTGTTACTGAAATTCTTGGCAACGCTTATACTCATTGGAAATCCTCTGTTTTGGTGTAATGAATTATGACTTGTCTGTCTTTTCATTTCTTTTATTTCATTTTTGTTCTACTTATATTATGCATAATCTTTTCTTATATCGTTTTTACCACATTTATAATTCTTTTAATTTATCCTTAGGGATTTCTGTATTTTAATGCATTGGAATTAAATTTCTCTCAAATGAAATGGTTAACACTGTAAATTTCTATATTTTATTCAAAAAGGGAAATTTGTTATGTTTGGAATTATAAGGAATTACCTTTACAGAGTTATTGAAATATAAAGTATGAAATACAGTAAATATCCCTATTTTATACATCTCTTTATTTTTAGTTGTATTCCTTGTTATTTCGACCGTTACACTTTTATTTATAAATCTGAAACTTGATAATGCATAGAAATTCACATTGCAACATGCTATATGATTCAATAAATTAGAATACTAATTAAATCCTTACAATTACTTTGATAACTAAACTAACATTTTTATTTGCATAATTCATTCAAAATCCACAAACCTAGAACCATTATATATATTCTAAGATTCAGGGACTATAATTACCCAATATTTCCAAATTTACACACATAAAAAATACAATTCAAGTTACTAATAACAGAATATGTAGGCAGGATTTATAATTTCATTTCACGTATATAAATCTAACATTATATTCACTCACCTTTTTACCTTTCCAAATCTCCAGATCTAATCCTTATTATTCCAGTTTGACTCTCATTTATCCTTGTTTGGATTTATACAACGTAAGCATTCACAGATTTATCAAAGATCAAGATTAGAAAAGAGATTTAGAATTTGATTATATTTTAGATCTGGATTTATGGTTTACCTTGGCTTGGCGATTTGATTGAACCTATTCTCTTCCTCAGTCACCTTTTATGATTCACCAATTGTATATACTTATAATTTAGAACTATTTCTAAGAATTTAGAGTTTGGAGGAGAAGAGAAAATGACAGACATTCATCGTCGCTCTGGAAATATGAGTTTAGAAGTGAAGGTCTAGGTCTATATTTAGAGGGGTTCAAATTAAAGGCAGCTATTAGATTAAACTGTATTAAATTAGGGCCGTTTGACCAAATTTTATTGTCAATTTTAACCAGGCACCGATCGACCATCCAATGCACAAGGTCGACCGCTACTGGTCGACCTGGGTGCATCCTTGGTCAATCTGTGCTTGTTTTAAATGAAATTAACTACGTCCTGTGATTTTATTAGATTTAATTACTTGTTTAAACAATCATGTTCATTTGTTTCCCCCTTTATACATTTCCTAAGATTTGATTTAGCGTTAATGTTTCTTAAGGCCTAAGTTTCCGTTAACGTTAGTAATTAACATTAATTAACTTTTATTACCGTAATTACATATATAATTATTTCTAACCCGAAAACTCCAAACATTAATAAATTTTCTGTTTAAACTTCGATCGGAACACTTTATATATGAAAATTAATTAGAAAATCGCTACGAACCCAACAGTGTAAGTTTCGTCGCCAAATTCTGATGTTTGTATAAATTCTATTTTTCGATGTTATCATTTATTAATTAGTTTCTTTTTAAATTAATTGTCGCAAAATTACGGGCTTACATTCTCGCGTTCTTAAAAGAATTTTGTCTCCGAAATTCCTCAAGGACTGAACAGTGTAACATAACATACAACCATTCTAAACTAACAAATCAATCAGTATGCAACCAATTTTCCAAACAATCATGTATAAGTGCACGGTGTATCACAACATATGTAATATATATATTGAGAAATTATAAATCGATGCCTCCTATGTGAATGCATCTTTTTAAAACAATTTTTGAAAATATGAAGCAAATATCCTAAATGTACTGCCAGTTCTATTTGTATGGAAATTTTTAAAATCAAAAACTATGTTTTACATCCAAATTTTCCCATACATCCACGAATGAAAATATAGTTCAACAACTTTTTCATCCAATTCCTACCATCCAAAATCCTAGCACACCATTGCTAGCATCAAAATTTTAGAAAATTCCAGTTTTCTAAACCTATATTATTATGCCGGAATAGGGTCTAGATGGAAAATTCAACATTTCCATTCTTTTTTATGTACTCCTTTTTCTACTATACCTTAGAACCTCCTTTTTGCCCCCTATTTTTTTCAAACTTTTTCAAGTGCAGTCCGTATAAGTAAATTTTATTTTAAATCTTTAACATTTTAAAAAAGAATTATTTTAAACGTAATTTATTGACAAGGTATGGAGAAAGTGACTTCATAGTTAAACAGCTTTTTCCCTTGTCTCTAACTATATTTTATTTTACTGTCACTTCTATCTATTACATAGTAAAATTTCTACTTCCTAACCCGTCAACTTTTTCCGTTGCTAAGCTTGCGGCATTTCAAAATTCAAAAAATTTCCTCCTTTTCTACTCGAAATCTTCTTAAATTAACTTTAAAATATTTTGAAAATTTTGAAATATATATTTTTTTCAACACCTTTCATAAAATTATTTTTCAAAATAAATTATATTTTTTTTCAAAAGTATATATATTTTTTTCAAAATAAATTATGCCACATCCTACGCAGTCAGGATCTAGTCAATTGTTTAGTTTCCATAGTGGAATATATCCTACCACGTGGTAAATTTCAACTATTCAAAAACTTTTCTTTTATTTATAATAGCAACCAACACACAAGTTGATTGGTAAATTCTAGCTTTCAAGGTACAGGGACATTGACCCGTGACTTCGCAACAACTTTTCTCCTGTCCTTGCTTGCCAAAATTTACTTCCTAAAAATTTCTACTTTTTAGGATTTAAATCTTATTTCTTTTACTTTAGTAGCTAATTAAATAAATTTCCTTAATTTATTTTATACTTCCAGCCTTTTACTATTTTCTTTCCTTTTGCATTAGTGAAGTTTATTTTCTGAAATTTTCTTGTCTTATTGTTTTTCCACTATTATCGCGGTCCACACAGAAAACACATAAAACGGAACATTTTCGTAAATATCATACGCGCTTTACATAATAGAAACAACTAATGCTTACAATGCAACCAAAAAGAAAAACAACTACTAGAAGGAAATACAACAACTACTACTAACTACTACTACCCATGGACCTTTCTTACGTGCCATCATTCTCCAACCCACATATCTTAACATTCCTTTATGGCTTGTGACGAATAAAGTCCATCCATTACTTCCATTACCACATCCAATTATGGAAAAAATGTGCATCCTCCTACACTGTAATGGGTAAGAAATACAAACTATACACCTTTTGAAAACTCTCTGGCAACTGGCTTGGCGAAATAACTTTTTCGCCCTCTGTCTTGTCTTCCTTAACTTTGAGTCTACCAATGTCTTCTATTTGTGTTTGCCATCTCATTACCCTCTGTTTCTATCTTCTCCTAATCCCAGACTGTTGATAGTATTCTCAAACCTTAGTATTTATTTCCTTTACCCTTGATCATTCTTACAAGCATACCCTAGAACTCGTAGAAGTGTACTTTAATACCATTTATCATTCCTTTGCGGCTCTTCTTATAGCTTACACACATATCTAACAGAACATTCCTATGTTCTCACTAGTATTCTTTACAATCTACTAGGATTCCTTATTGCTACTCTATGAGTAGTCATCGCTATCTTCTTAAGAGTCTTACCTTTGACCCTGTCTTACCTAGGCAGTCATTCTTGTCTATTCCATATTTAAAATTTTGATTTGGTCTTCATCAACTTTTTCCAAAAGTTAAAACTTAAAATTTTTATTTAATCCCAAAGTTTTATCTTTAAAAGTAAAAATTAAAACAATTTTAGTAAATTTTACAAATAACTCAGTACCTTAACTTTAAAACCACATTAAATTTTTTAAAGTCTGTTTCCATTTAAAGACCCTTTTCAACTTTTACTTCTTAAAAATTGGGATTTTTACTCAAACTATTTATTAAGGTTTTCTTTTAAAAACTCAATTGTTATAGTGTTATACCAAACCATTTTTTTTCAAAAATGTACTTTACAGTACTTCTAAACATCCTTTATAATTTTTAAACAATAAAAGCTAGAGTAGATAAGAATAATTCTCACTCTATCATTTTCTTATCACTCATACCATCTCCACTTCCAATCCTTGGCGGAGTCTCAAATACATGTGAGGAGGACTTTTAAAAGATACTTGTAAAAATGCGCACAACAATGGACAATGTCTATTTTCCTTTGTTTTGCCTTTTATTTTCTATGCTACTTCTAACTAGATTTCTAGCATTATTTTTAATATAATCTCCTAACGTTATTTCTAATTACTAACTTTATTTTATATAAATTATTAATATTGTTTTTGTTTATATTTTATAATTTTACTACTTTTCAACCTTCCTCTACCTAAACTGATCTAATTCTACTTGCTTACTGTCTCCTTAGTTGAACCATTGTAGTGCGTTCACCAACTGCTTTATTTTTGGGTTCTAATCTTCCTTCCTATTCATTTTATCTTATTTCAAACTTGTACAACTTCCTATTTTCCTTCCCTAAAAAGAATTTTCCAACTTAAAAAAATTTCATCTTAGAAAAATCAACGAGCTACATATGCTCTGCTATATCCATTTATTGTTATTTTTATTCCAACCAATTTTAAATTTTATACTAATTTTTTTTATTTAATATAACATAATTATATATATTTTTTGAAATTTAGTATTTATTTACTTTTAAAAAATAAAGCTTTTCAACCTTCAAATAATCTCTTTGAAAATCATTTCAAATATATTATATATATTTTTTCTCAAACTTTTATATTAAAATTATTTCAACTTTTATATTAAATTCTTTTATATGGGGTCGGACTCCGAGTGGATTTTTATTTGTCCCTTCTTTTGATCTTTTCTTCTTTTCAACTCATTTTCCGACTTATCTTTTTTTCCAAGTATTAAAATCTAGTTATCATCTTGGAGTGATTGCTACACACCATCCTTCAGGAACTCAATTGGTTCCGGATATATACAACATATGAATTCTTACTTTTCCTTTATCTAAACCTTTTGTACCTAATCAATACGTATCGTATGGGGATCTACAATCATTAGGTTATTGGGAGCCCAACTAGGGAGTCACGTACTATCCGGCTTCAGGGGCCTTCCATATGCTGCACTCATGCTCTTCTTAATTAATGCCTTTCCATATGACATATTTCCCGTGGGGTAAACAGGGTCGGTGTACATCTTCAACTTCATCCATTGTTCTAACACATAATCAACTTATCCATATTTCAGTGTGTGATTACAACTACTCTATAGTCGAAATTTATAGGATTTGGCATATAATATATTTATAAGAAAAATACAAATACATTCACTCAATGTTTCCTAATTTTTCAAGATCAACTAACCTAGGCTTTGATATAAAATGTAACAACATGCACCCCAATAGGCCTGCTAAATCGAAAACCCAAGTCCATTGAAGTACGGATCATTGATTTGGTATCTTACAAATAAACAAATAATTGCATATTAAAGCACTATCGATATATTTCACAGCGGAATAGTAAAGTATAATAGAACATATTGTTACCGACCAAGGTTGACACTTCCAATCTCTAGTTTCCTTGTCAGTGTCGAGCATGCATCAGGAAACATGTCCTTCCACCACTCTTGTCGTGCACTAGTACTTGTAGCTCTAAAGCTATTATATGGGTTGTAATGAGGAGGAGGTCAGAACAACGTTTGACTGGTGAATTATACATTTTACACACAACACTAGTTTATGCCGATTTTCTTCCATTTCATGTTATGTCTTATCATTTTATTTAGTAGTCTCGACTCCACGTACGCGTACTCCATACCCCATCTACTTGAAGTAGACCATAACTATAAACATACTTAAAAATATATAAGTATCTATAACCTGGCATCCCGTTTGGATCCATCGCCAACGTAGTATCACGTCCTCATCGTCATGTATACCAAGGAGCTCCCGTAGTGCCTAATAATGGCGTTCCTATAATTCAGTTGTATACTATCTCGCTTTGCTTTGGGGATTTACTACTTGTTTGTTTCCTATTATGAACTCGGCTCCATGGACTATAGAGGACTCGTTCCTTAGACTACTCCGTCCATTTTTGAAAGAACTCTTTTATGGTTTGACTAGCCTTGCTCAAACAAACAAACAAGCAAACAACTGTGGTGGTGCATTACCTAACGTGGCCTACCCTAGGTGAAGGTGTAACCCGTTATGTGACGCCCCACCTCTATACCCACGCTAGCCAAGAACACTACGGAGTAGTGTTGTCAACTAGGGCGGAGAATAAGGCTGTTGAGGAGCGACGATCCATGTAATTGCTTATCACACGGTGGCTATAAATAATCTTCGGAAACAAACATAGAAATAAGCATAACACAAATCAGTCACAGACATCCATATCACAAAGGCGGAAAAAGATATGAATATATAACTAACACATGAAAGTGTACATCAGAGTTGTGGTCAAAAAGATCCACAATAATACAAAAGAATAGCAACACATGCTATACCAAAAGAATACATCTATGAGTCTATATCTCAGGTGTATACAACAAAACTGCTAATCTAAATAGTTAGCCAAAAGTCAGAGTAGTAAATCCTGGGAAGAAGTCAAGTAGAAGCACCTGTAACATCTCGGTCTGACCCGAGTATTATTTATAAGAAAATAATAAACGGATCAGTCTAGCTATAAATATCAGATGATATGGTATAAAGTAAACGACATGACATGAACATGTAATAACCATAACGTCGTACTACTATAAGTACGTAAATGATAATCAACAAGAGGTTAATCAATTTCACAAGGATCTTCTCAAAGATCCAAACCCATAAGCAGGTAATGACACACAAATTCACCAATACACAAAAACTAATATCATATCAATGAAAACCACAAAAGTTGGTGAAGCTCTAAATCCAGAAATCAACACACGAAATCCAGAACAAATCCCAGAAATCAACACACGAAATCCAGAAATCACTAAAAGGGGGAAGTCCGAGCACACGGACGAGAAGCTATCTCATGGAAGCTATTCATTTAATTTTCCGAACACACGGATGGCCCGAAGGCCTTTGACACACGAACGGCCCAAAGACCATGGGGTGCAGCCCCATATATGTGAGTAGAAACATCACCAAAGTGGGGTCTAGTCTCCCTCGCAGACAAAGAGACATCGCTCAATCGCTAGTCTAAATCACAAGAATGATCGTCATGATCATAAGGAAGTGTAAATCACACCAAGCTAGTAAATATATGAGTTTAGCTTCATGTCCCATAACCACTTGCTTACCTTAAATATTTACGAACAAACTGTAGATCTTCACTAGAAAATTGTCACAAAAGGGTTCAATCGAACAAGTCCAAGAGCTAACCGACAAAGTGAACGCAAGCGTTTCATACCACTCGTTTTACTAAGTCGTTTAAGTCGATTTCTCATCCGAGTGAAGTAAAGGCTTGTATATACTAGTAGATTGGAAATCGGTTTGAGAAAACGAACTTTTGATATTTAAAATAGTGTTGAAATCGCTTTGATGAAAGAGTTTTGATATTTACTACTAGTATTGAAACCTTCATATCTTTAAAGTGACAAGTCACAAAACGATTGTTGAAACAAATCGAATCACATCAATTCATGTTCAAAGACGTGAGTAAAGTCCAAAGAAATCAATCCCAAAACCATCATAGTAGAAATTCTGATGAATGTTTTTTCAGATAAGATCCCCTACGAAGGGGGGTACGGGGTTCGACCTATGACCTAAAGCAAAATGAGGTCCAACGACCTAAAGAGTTCGCGACCTAAGGGATACGACCTAACTGGCGCGACCTAGTGGGGCTTAGGTCGGAGACGACTTACGAGGTAAACTAGGTCGACTTAGTAGACGAGCGAGCTAAGGTGAATGGTCCAACGACCTAACTCGAACGACCTAGAGGGTCGAATGACTTAACTGGAGGATAGGTCGGTGACGACCTAGTGGAAATGGTCGAGCAACTTACGAGCTAATGCGACCTACGACCTACAAGAGGCGCGACCTAAAAGAGGCGCGACCTAAAAGTGGCGACCTAAAAGTGTACCCGACCTAAAAGGGGCGCGACCTAAAAGTGGCGACCTAAAAGTGTACGCGACCTAAAAGAGACGCGACCTAAAAGTGGCGACCTAAAAGTGTACGCGACCTAAAAGGGGCGCGACCTAAAAGTGGCGACCTAAAAGTGTACGCGACCTAAAAGAGATGCGACCTAAAAGTGGCGACCTAAAAGTGGTGACCTAAAAGTGTACGCGACCTAAAAGGGTACGCGACCTAAAGACTCGCGACCTACTGGGTGAGTGACCTAAGCACGGCCGAGCTAACGACCCAGCGAGGTAAGTAGGCTGAGCGACCTAAGGGGCGCGACCTAATGGCGAACGACCTATGGCCAGAACGAATTAAGGTCAAAAACGACCTAAGCTCTGTGTGACTTTTCAACAGCAAATGACCTAGCCCAGGCAGAATGACCTAAGTGCAGTTTTTCACCAAAAACACTAAAAATTGGAGTTTTTCGCCAATCCAATCCAAACCAAATGCAAATATTCATACAAATGCAATAAGGGAACATTCCCAACAGCCCAATGAC
This sequence comes from Allium fistulosum, assembly GCA_030737815.1. Lineage (NCBI taxonomy): Eukaryota > Viridiplantae > Streptophyta > Magnoliopsida > Asparagales > Amaryllidaceae > Allium > Allium fistulosum. Next base: position 628,490,366 of record CM060903.1, on the reverse strand, counting down.
ATCCATAGGCAAGATGTGAGATCAAAAATCTCACCTTTTCACTAAAATGGATGAAGATGGAGATTGAAAGCAAGAAGAAGCAGTCCAAAGCTTGAATCCACTATCTTCTACTTGAATTTGATGTTGAATCTCGGATTTTCAATAGAATTTAAGTTTGGAGTTTTAATTTCCACTTCCCACCACCATTTTTGATAAAGCTTGGATGTTATTTCATGAAGTGATGAAGAGAAGAGGGGGTTGGGCTGAGTTAGTGTGTGTTCAGCCCCAAACCAAATTCCTAAGCCAAAAAGTGACGAAAATTTCACTATCTCCAAACATATCGAAGTTTACACTCAAAAAGATCGCAAACGTCATTTTGAACTCAATGGAAGTGGTCTCGAGTCCTAATTTGATCGTATGCAAAAAGTAGCTTTTCGGACCAACATCCGACTAACGATAAAATATTTAAATATAAAATCGATAGATATGCGGGTTGTTACACGTTAGGTGTAACCTTGTCTTTCCCATTTTGACCACTTGGACTGATGACGCACTCAACTTATGTACAGCTCCTACTCCTGATTTGGTACCAACACATACTAACATAGAGTCAAGCCGTTCACCATCCTCTTTATATTGCCTAATGAAATTAAGGCAATACCCTTCCCATATTTATTGAAGAAGAATCTACTGAGGGTATTCCTTCACCTATATGCAAGCGCATATACTCCATAGGTTCTACAGTTGGATATGTCCCACGTTAGTATAATGTTTAAACAACTAATGTGTGAAGAATGCGGATTACGGATCTTAAGGCTAGAATAAACACTAGAGGGGGTGAATAGTGTTTTTAAGAAATTACTAAATATTTTTGAATTTATCTTAATTTGTTAACAATGTATACACTAATCAGACACAGATATGAACACAGAATCAAACACAGATGCAAATATAAAGTAAAAGCAGTAAAGGAAAGAACACACCGGATTTTATACTCGTTCGAAGTTACCCTACATCCAGTCCCGCAACACAAGTACGGATTTCCTTTCAAAAACAATTCTTTCAAATACAACCCTCGGTTTCAAGTCTATGAGGTACACCCTCCAGAATCACAATCCTCTGGGTAGAGATACTTGATTTCCGGGGCAACAAGTTCACCCAATTGATTTCCAAGGCTACAATCACACCTTCTCTCGCTCAATTGATTACAAAAAGTCTATAACTCAAATTAGCACTTGGATCTTGTAGAGTTAGTGGAGAGAATCAAAACCAGAAATTATCTACTTAGATTCGATATTGATTTCGGCAGAGTAATGGTGTAATTTGTAAATAAGAAAGTGGAGAAGAAGAAGAGAAGTTAAATCAGAGAAAAAGTGATTAAAATTCGTTGAAAACACCCTTTATTTATAGTAGATCAATAGCCATGTCCATTTGTGAAGGGATGTGGCGAATAGACACTTCTTTTAAAAAACAATTTAACTGTCACCATGTCGACAGGGGTACATGTGACCATGTCGACATGCCCTTGTATTTTTTTGGTGATTTGTTTTTCTTTGAAAATAATTTCTATATTATATTATACTTATATTTAAACTTTATAAATATACTTATATATAGTTATAATACATAAATAACTATAGAGAACAATATTGAAATATATATAATAATTTTCTATACTTTTATATTTAAATCTTAAGTATAAATATATAAAACAACTAAATATATTAATATCAGAATTATAGTTTAAAAACTTAGGATAATAATTTAAAATCAAAGATATTTAAAAATTAAGGATATTTTAAAACTAAGGATATTTTTTAGGCTAAAATATATTGAAAAACCAGGACATATGATTTTGGTTTTTAAACAGGAATATTTAAAATCATTTTGAAAAACAAGCTATATATTTTGAAAGTCATTTTGAAATAAAAGTAAGTGGATACAAAAAGATGTTCCACTAGATTTTTTGTAGGTTCCATCCTACTTAGGGTTCCATCCCTTTAACGAGCACGAAGTGGATTTCATTCTACGAATAAAATAGATTTTAAGATGTCAGTGCCTTTCTATGAGTTTTAACAATATTCCTAACTATATAACTTATCTTGGAAACTTGAACTCTTGAAATTCTTGATACTCATGAGTCTTGAATCTTGTTATCTTCAATCTTTGATCTTGAATCTTTATACTGTACAGTTCTTCATTCTTTAGTACCTGCAAACATATCTATATATATCTACACAATAATGTTAGTATTATATATTTTATAATCTAATTCTAAGTAAGGTTGTTGTCATCAAAACCAACTCCTCAGGGACTAACAATCTACCCCTTTTTGATGATGACAACCTTTGTTTATAAAATATCACTTCTATCCTAATACTTCTAATAACTCCCCCTTAATCTATGCCTAACTATCCTATTTTATACTTCTCCCCCTTTGTCATCAACAAAAACCATATAACTCCATAATTATAATACTATATAATTCTATATAACTCTCATTCTAATATCCTCTATGATGATAGTGTTATCATCAATACTTACTCATAAACCTAAAACTTAGTCCTAAATTACAAACTCTCCTAACTAAGAATCTATATAATAATACTTTTAATAGAACATATATATAAGAACACACATTATTTATTAATTATATATTTGTTTATATTTACATTTTCGTAGAGAAGGTAAAAACAAACAACAAATAGAAAGAAAGAGAAAAACTAATGTGAGTCTTTGAACATAGGAGATCTATGAACCGAACAATTTGGATAGTGGAAACAGAAATTTCCATGTTGTTCGACAAGATTTCCATCTTTGTCAAAGCACACTTCGCCAACACAAACGACTTTGTCGTTATCTTCCACAATCTCTTCTTCCATGGGTTCTTCTTCTTCTTCACTTTCCTCTTGATCATGTTCTCCTGAAGAGTCGTCGTCAATCATGATTGGGTTAGCATGATTTAAGAAATTTTTGCAAATTCCTAAGGATTTTGCCTTGCCTCTCTTTCAGAGAATCCTCTATTTTTGTTACATGAGTGAGCATTGATTGTTGACACGGACCAGAAGTAGGCGATGTGAACAAAAAAGTTGATTTTATGTTTGATTTGGAAGAGGAAGCCATTGATAAATTGATTTAAGAAGATAGAACAGAAAGAGAACAGAGAGAATGAAGGAAATTTCGAAATAGGAAAAGTTTATAACCACTTATTTGAATTTTGGTGGGAAAAAAATTTAAAATTAAAAACATTATATGTCGACATGGGTCCAGGAGGGATGTCGACATGGGTCTTGAATTTTTACCTATTTAATTTATTTTGAATTAATTTTTTAATTATACTATGTTATTTATATTTTATATTTCAGTTAATGATTAAATACCTAATTTTCTTCTTAATTTAGTAAATGTAGATTCATTTAAGGGTTTTGTTAAGATATCAGCAATTTGATTTTCAGAATTGATATAGTCGAGAGTAATTACTTCTCTACTTATATTATCTTTGAGAAAATGGTGTTTGATATCAATATGTTTAGTTCGAGCATGTTGAGTAGTATTTTTGGATAAATTTATTGCACTAGTATTATCACAATAAATTGGTGATTTTTAAATATTTAAACCAAAATCTTTTAAAGTTTGTTGCATATATATTACTTGAGAACAAGCCAAAGCAGCAGAAATATAATCTGCTTCAGTTGTTGATAGAGAAACTGTATTTTGCTTTTTACTAAACCAGGAAACCAGAGAATGTCCCAAAAAGTGACAAGTTCCACTTGTACTATTTCGGTCTAATTTACATCCAGCATAGTCAGCATCACAATATGATATTAAATCAAATGAATCATTTTTAGGATAAAATAAGCCATAATCAGAGGTGTGTTTAATATATCTTATGATACGTTTTACAGCTTTTAAGTGAGTTTCTTTAGGATGAGATTGATATCTTGCACAGAGACATACACTATGCATGATATCAGGTCTACTAGCAGTGATATAGAGCAATGACCCAATCATTCCTCTATATAATTTTTGATCTACATCTTTCGAGAGATCTTCTTTACTAAGGTACTCATTGGTTGCCATGGGAGTAGGTTTTCCACTCGCAGTAGTTAAACCAAATTTATTAACTAGTTCTTTAGCATATTTTTCTTGACTAATAAAAATACCATTATCTAACTGTTTTATTTGCAAGCCTAGAAAGAAGTTTAATTCACCCATATGACTCATCTCAAACTCTTTTGTCATTATTTCAGAAAATTCTTTATTCATTTTGAAGTTAGTTGAACCAAAAATGATATCGTCTACGTATACTTGAACTAGTTGAATATCATTTTTATTTCTTTTAATAAAAAGAGTATTATCTATTTTACCAATTTCAAAATTTGATTGTAATAAATAAGATCTTAGTCTATCATACTAGGCTCTAGGAGCTTTTTTTAGACCATATAAAGCTTTCTAAAGTTTGTACACATGGTTTGGTAATTTTTCATCTTCAAAAAGTGGTGGTTGTTTAACATATACTTCTTCTTTTACAAATCCATTTAAAAATACACTTTTAACATCCATTTGAAATAATTTGAAATTATTATGATTTGCGAGAGCAAGTAGAATCCTAATGGCTTCTAATCTTGCTACATGAGAAAAGGTTTCGTCACAATCTATACCTTCCTCTTGACAATAACCTTGGACAACTAATCGTGCTTAATTTCTAACGACCTCACCATGTTCATTCATTTTATTTTTATAGACCCATTTAGTTCCAGTTATAGTTTATCTTTAGGTCTAGAAACAAGTTCCCAAACTTCATTTCTAGTGAATTGATTTAATTCTTCTTGCATAGCCAAAATCCATGAATCATCAGTTGATGTTTCTTTAGGATTTTTGGGTTCAATAGATGATATAAATGCTACATTACTCATTTTACTTAGTTGATTTCTAGTTGTAACAATAGATTTCATATCTCCTATTATATTTTCAATAGCATGATCTTTTAAAAGTTTAATCCTTTTATTAGGATGATTAATTTCATTATTAATTTTAGTTGATTCCTGATTTTGAGTAATTAAATCTTCTTCATCATTTGTAATTTCAAAATCTTTTAAATTTTCATCAAACGAAACATGCATTGTTTCTTCGATGGTGTTAGATCTTAAATTAAAAACTCTACAAGCTTTACTTCTATTAGAATATCCGATAAAGATTCCTTTGTCGGATTTAGGATCAAATTTATCCAAATTATCTTTTGTATTAAAAAAGAGCATTTACTTCCAAAAATTCTGAAGTATGATACCTTAGGTTTCTTTCCATGAAGAAGTTCATAAGGTGTCTTATCAGTTAAAGGTCTAATTAAAATTCTATTCAAAATATAATAGGCGGTAGCAACAGCTTCTGCCCAAAAGTGTTTTGGTTAATTACTATCGGAAAGCATAGTTCTCGCACACTCTTGTATCGTTCTATTTTTACGTTCAACTACTCCGTTTTGTTGTGGAGTTCTTGGAAATGAGAAATTGTGAGTTATTCCCTTCTTATTGCAGAATTCCTCAAACTTTTCATTTTCAAATTCACCACCGTGATCACTACGAATAGTTATAATTTTTAAAGATAATTGATTTTGAATCCTTTTTGTAAAGTTCTTAAAACATTCAAAAGTATCACTTTTATGTTTCAAAAATATTGTCCATGTAAATCTAGAATAATCATCTACAATTACAAAAACATGTTTACTATGATTTATTGACTGAATTTGAGATGGACCAAATAAATCAAGATGAAGTAACTCAAGGGGTTTTAAAGTTGAAATCATATCTTTTAATTTAATGGAACTTTTTCTAAGCTTTCCTAATTGACATGCATCACATAAACTATCTACTTTAAAATTCATTTTAGGGAGGCCTCTTACTAGATCATGTTTTGACAGTCTAGATAAGAGTTTGAAATTCAAATGTCCAAATCTCTTATGCCAAATCCAAGGGTCACTTGTATTTGCCAAAAGACATAGGTTATCATTTGAAACTTTCATACTAAGAATATAAATATTCTTTTTCCTAATTCCCTCAAATATTATGGTTGAGTTATTATCTTCAATATGACATTTATCTTTTTCAAATTTAATCTTATATCCTTTATCACAGAGTTGACTAATACTTAGTAGATTATGTTTTAGATTCTTAACAAGCAAAACATTAGTAATAATAGTAGTTTCAGAGTTACCGACATTGCCGATGCCAATCACGTATCCTTTTGAGTTGTCTCTAAAGTTAACCAATCCTCCGTCTTTGTATATAATATTATTCAGCATATCTGGATTACCATCATGTGTCTAGAGCATCCACTATCAAGTATCCACTTATTCCTATTGATCTGCACAGATTGTCCATTGTGGATTGATTCCTTAATACCCATAAAGCATCTTTCCTGCACATTATAAAATTTGGGTAGACAGCTAGAATTTGAATAACATTCATATGCAGACTCATGGAACAATGATGATTTAAACAATTCTAAACTAGTTTTAACAGAGTTTTCAAAAATAGCCATTTTAAAACTTTTCAAATTTTAGATTATGAAACTTTTGAAAACCAGGCTTTGATACCAAATGTGAGGAATGCGGATTACGGATCTTAAGGCTAGAATAAACACTAGAGGGGGGGTGAATAGTGTTTTTAAGAAATTACTAAATCTTTTTGAATTTATCTTAATTTGTTAACAATGTATACACTAATCAGACACAGATATGAACACAGAATCAAACACAGAAGCAAATATAAAGTAAAAGCAGTAAAGGAAAGAACATACCGGATTTTATACTGGTTCAGAGTTACCCTACATCCAGTCCCGCAACACAAGTACGGATTTCCTTTCAAAAACAATTCTTACAAATACAACCCTCGGTTTCAAGGCTACGAGCACTACAAGAAAATTGAGTTTTAACAGCAATCATAGTCAGTGTTTAAAAGTTTAATGCTGTAGAATGCGTTTGTGAGAAAGTTGTTTCAAGGGTTCAACGCTGACAAAACTATTAGTGTTTATTTTGTTTGCGGCCGCATACATCGGTGTTTATTTCGTTTGCCACCACTTCTCATTTACTTGGAGAAAAAAGAAAATACGTCGATTTCCAGTTTCCATTCCCTCCCCCAATTTCTAGTTTCCATTCCCTCCCCAGTTTCCAGTTTCCATGCATCGATTTCAATTTCAACACCAGAAATCAACTTCCTTCATCCACCGCTTCGATTTTGGTTGAGCATCTCTGTCGTCGATTTCGATTTTGGTAGCCCTAAACTCAGCGGAACGGGAAATTGGTGAGCGTTTTTTCTCAACCCTAGTTTTCAGTTTAAGTTAGAATAGTTTCGAATTATCAAATCTTGCTTATCAGATCGAGCATAAAGTTTTCCCTAGTTTTTGTTCAATATTTATCGATTACAATTGTATGAAACTTTTCTTAACCTCTTTGATGAAATTTCTTTTCTAGTTGAGTTATATTCTTTCTGATTTTAGTAAGTACATCTTATTTCATTTCTAGCTGGTCTGGTTTGGTTTTTGTTTGTTAGGGATCCACCATTTCTTAATTCATGTAGGCATTATGATGAATTGATCAATACTCATTTGCATGCTCTAGATATTCTATTATTAAATTTTTATATCATTATACCTAGTTTATATTCATTAAATTATCTCATTTTGAGACGTTATTATTAATACGGTTGAAAATAAGATTAAACTCCTACAATTTGCTGTTAAAACTTTGATATGAAGTTATGATATTTTAAAATGTTAATTATGTAGCCAACTGATAGTTTGGAAAAATTTGAAAATATTTGACATGCTCTGTGAATTTCTTTATTGAATTGAATGGTCAGTCTTTGTTTGTTAATTTATAAATGCTGGCCATTATGGTACACCATTGTTGATAAGGAAAATTTTCAAATTGTTTGATATATTTCATTAATTTCTCCATTAAATTCAACGGCCAATTTTTATTAGTTAATATCTAAATACCGATCAATAAGGTGGAACATTGATGATAAGGAAAAAAGTCAAGATGTTTAACGTATTATACTAATGCTTCATTTAATTAAATAATGGTGTATAACTTCGAATTTTGTAAGTGTTATATTCTATTAGTATTCGACTGCATGATACGAATGAAATAGCTTCTTGCTAACTCTGAATCTTTGTGAAAAGTTAGGAAGATTTTATAGGGTAGAATGCTAAACACAATATAAATTAATGCTGCAAAATTAATTACTTTTTGTCACAAACAATGAGTAGATGTTGAGGCAAATATGTGGCATAATAACAAATAGATAAATATAAGTAGAATTTGGTTGAGAAAATAGGATTAGATCCTATATTCAAATGGATTTTATTAATATTGAATAGATCAGGTCATAATTATTAGAAAAAAGTGCAAGGAGCTGTATAGCAAGTGTCCATGTATCTTTGTTTATACACACACGGAGATGTATTCAATAATAATGGAATCCAATGGCCGTGATATACTGTGCCAAATTTTATGTTTTATTTTAAGCATCTAAATTGACTTTCCATGTGTGTGTGTGTTTGTAAAGCATGTACATTCACTCACAAGTATTTTAAGTCCTTCACCCATGCTATCCCAACACAAATTTCCAAACTATGGTTCGAATGCATATTGATATTTGGGAGATATATAGGACAAGAATGCTAAAAGACGACTTTGGGTGCAAAATGAAAAATTAAAACTCTAATTTAAGAAAAGCTAAACATTTTAGTTGAGACTAACTAAGAGAAAAACACAATTTGAGGAAAGATTCAAATTTTAGCATGATAGGATTGGTTGATAAGAGCTGTGTTTTTTGTTGCCTAAATTTTGTCAAGTTTTATTTTAGCATGGTGGCGATTATCTTTGGTTTTTACTTTATACAAACATAAGGGTTATTTGATGTTTTTGAATGTTTCTATCACACATAATTTTCAATTGGAATTGCAGAGATTTTATGTATTTGTACACAGATTTATACACTTCACGTATATATGCAATATATACTCCTATGCCTGTGGATGTACATAACATATTTATAGATTTTTGGTGCATTATTATATTTTTCAACGTTTCCCTCATTTTTATTAAACATTTTCAAGTACAGTCATTACATAAAAGAATATAAATAACCAATTTTACTCCTCTAAGCAAAGATGACAGAACAATTAGGTCTGATTACATTTTTAGCAATGTTTGAATATGATATGATTAAAATGCTTTTACTTAGCAATTAGATTAGTGTACACAACTATTATAGATTATTGTTAAGGCTATATATAGATATAATCTTATGATTAATGCATCCAAATTAGGATATTTTTGGGTTTATCAAAGTTTGTATAATTAAGGAGAATAAGGCAATTCATATGTAAGAAGTCAGGTCTTTTGATGTTAGGTAATTTTTCATATAAGCTTGAGTGTGCACTCTATCATGCACGAGGTAACTCTGTAATGGTAATCTACCGGTATAGAATTTACAAATCATCTAGAATGCACAAATACATAATCTTTTATAAGAAACTAGAAAGTAATTTGGACAATGTGTGTCAAAAATACCTTATAGTTTTCACTAAACTGTGCCCTCTAAACTATAGCTTGATGTAAAAAGTAGCTTCATCACAAGATGTCCTAACTCATAAACTACCACTATGGCAGCTCACATTGCAAAAGTCAATTATGTAATGCTCATGAACTCTATTGATGTGCATCAGAAATGGTTCTTATAACACGGAGTTCCATGCTTCTGTGTGATTGCTTTTAAGCATACAAATGATAATCTATCACAAGCCACCCCACGTTCTGTACTTGATGTTCAGTTGTTTTTTCTTCATGAGAAGGATGTGGATCCTGAGTTGGTCAAACCTAAGCTGTTTCAAAACTTAGTGCTCTATTTCGTTATATATTGTTAAGCTATTAACCATAAATGAATAATTTGTTTTATAGAAACAAAAGTTAAAAAGTCAATTTCATTAAGTAAAAAATTGATGCTCTAAAAATTTACAAGTTTTATGCCACCAAGTGTCAAATTTATGCACCTATAAACTTTGCTCACCTTTATATATAGCTAGCGTGATAAATCAATAATGTTTCTTATTGTAAAAAAAGGAATAGTAATATAGGTAAAAGTCATAAGGTGTTGCAATTTTTGTTTCTATTTGAGTACATCTATTTGTGGTTCCTTGTTGTCAATTAAAAACAAATCGTACCATAAGTCAAGTTAGCAAAACATACAGGTTGAAACTACAACTTAAGATAAGTTTTTAAAATTGTCTATTTTTACATTAAAAAAAGTAAGTAGTGCCCTTCAAGTCTTCGTCCAACTCTATGGAGCATTTTGAAGTCTATATATTCATCACAAGTTGCTGGTTCTTTCACAATAAAATTGTTTATCATGCGATAATGAACATAGATGATTGACTGAATTATAAATGGTGTTCTGTTCAGTTATCTTCAGTTTCTTTGTCCTTACCGTCTCTTATATTTTATGTTATACTAAAAATGGAAGTTTCTTCTTATTTGTATTTAACTTGTCAACGGTCGATCATGTTTCTATGTCTTCACATTGTTTTGTTTGTATGTAATCTTTTCAAAGGAAAAATCAGTACGTCTTTCATATCAAATTCTGCTGTAGTACTAATACTTTTTGCCAAAATAGATAATGTACAATTGGTAAATAATTGAGACAATGGTCTACGCTGCAAGCTATAAAAAAAAAGAAACCACTTCCTCTAAAAATTATTTATCTAAAAAATGGGGGCTGTGGGTTTTTTGGTTAAAATTATACAATGATAAAGTTCCATTTGTTGGCGTGTTTACTATTTTATACTGGCCTTATTATGCAACACACGTATATTGTTTGTAGCAATAATCACCTCCTTAAGGCTTATTAAGTTGCTATGAATTAATATAATGAGTTTAGTTTGATTATGTTTTTTAACCCTATTTTCAACAAGTACATTTTTTCTAAGCTTTAATACAAACCAATGGTTTGCGTGTGTGTTGCATGTATTTGGAAATAATTTACCATTATCTGAGCCTAAATCCAATTAAATTTTGCACACAGTTATAAGTTTTATCATCACCATATCCCTAGTCAAACTAGAGATGGTTACTAATGACATATTTGAACCTCTTTCTTGCTTCATATAATAACATTTGGCCATCTGCAATTGAATTTGAGTAGTAAAGCAATGCACACTGTATACACAAGGGCATAATTGGTACATAACTGATTATGCATTATGCAATCAGTGAGGGAATACGATCTCATAATTATTTTAATGACATTGCTATTAATAATAATCATTTCTGGTCACAGAAGTATATGCTGCAAGAGAGAAGAATGGTATTTACATACCAAGGGATCGCTATCTGCAAGAAGAAGCGAAGAAAAAGGTTACTTCATCATATACTTCTACATTTTCTTTTCAATTTGTTAATATTTTGTAAATATGTATCATATTGAAAAAAAAAATGTGGTGTGATTGTATAGGCCATGACAGAAAAAATTGAACGCATGGAGCTGGAATCAGAGTCAAAGGATAAGGTACTCAATTAAGCTTTATTATACTGAAGAGTATAAATAACTTTGGCAGTTTGATCAATGTGTTGTGTACTGCACAGCAATTAGCCGGGCTTCAAGAGCTCTACAATTCTCAACAACTCCTAATTGCAGAGCTTTGTGAGAAACTTGAAACAACACAGGTGACATTGATTTTACGAGTGTTTGTCCTTACTATGATTTTTATCACTTTCAGTTGTTTATTTTCTTGTGATATTACCACAGAAAAAGTTGGAAAACACTGAATATGCTTTGCTAGACCTGGAAGAAAGATATCAGCAGGCAAACAACACGATCAGTGAAAAAGAGTTTTTGATATCTAACCTCCTTAAATCAGGTGAATACAGCACCCTTATAGTTTTTAAACTACGTACATTTACCCCACCGCTTTAAGTACAGTACCATATGCTACGATGCGGATCTGTTGGCTGCATTAACTGATGCAATTAAGGATGGAGTTGATGTTATATCCATCTCTTTGGGCCCTGGGGCTCCTCAAGGCGACTATTTTAATGATGCAATTTCTATAGGGTCTTTTCATGTGATGAGTAATGGGATCATTGTGGTTGCTTCGGCTAGAAACAAAGGAGGGAGGCAGACGGTTATGATTGTTGCACCATGGATTTTTACTGTTGCTACTAGCTCGATGGATCGGGAGTTTATTTCGGTTATTCGGCTTGATAACAAGACTAAGATGATTGTAAGTATTCCATCTTAGCGAATTCATGCATATTATGCCATATTTTGCGTGCATGTATATAAGAGAAAAAAAGGGATTTTTCTAAAACCAATTTATACCACTTTTCTCAAAACTAATTACATATGTCTGTCACTTTCTGCTTACCTAGTATATAAATGATCATTTTTACCGGTGCTATTTGAAATAGAATAATTGTGTTTGTTTCACAGACAGTCCATCGACGCTTTTCTAATAGCTATAGCTCATTTTTGTGTGGAGAAAAAGGTGTGTTGAAGTTGTTTCAAATGAAGAAATTTGTATTTATACTAGTTGAAATAGCCATAGTACAAATAATCACTTTCTACCTAAGTGTACTATATTTGTAAGATGTCTTACAGTAATAATTAAACTTGTAATAACCTTCAAAGATTATTGAAAAAAGAGACCCTAAATTATAAGTGTCATAGCATAAAAATTCCAATTATAAGCAATAACTGGATATGCAGGGAACAAGCTTGAACACCATTAGAATGAAAGAACCTGCACCAACAATATCTACAGCAGAAGCAAATGCAGGATATTTCACACCCAATCAATCCAGGTATTAAGACTAATGTTGGGTTTGAATTCATTGTTATGTACCCAAAGGCTAAGCCTATTAATAAAAAGCTACGATCAATCAAACATTGCAATATATACAATGCATGTTTCTTGCTCCAGCCTGTCAAAGTTCAAACCAAGAGCTACTGTGGAAAGATGCGTACGTTTATTTAATTAAACTAACAAAACCAATAGTTTACTTACTTCAGTTTTCAGGCCATTAAATCTGTTATTTATCTCGTCTTCTTGCTGATCTCATTCTTTCAGGCTAGCATATAACATTTGGTACGAACAATGGCTGAGGTAATTTCTTGAGGTAAGTGTTTTTCTTCTTCAAATATTATTATTCAGCTTACACACTGTTATTACTTTCAATTATGGAACTCTTTCTTCATGCTGGCCATGAATAACAGTTATTTTTGTATACTAATGCTAATTATCATCAACAGAAAATATTATATGATGCATTTTTTATATTAAATTTGGTCATTACCATTATTTTGTAAACCATGTTGTTCCATTTTAAATTTTACAAAAAACAGTGATCTCATACTATAATTATAAAGCTACAATGCATCATATGTTCTATATATGATGTTTTTTCATATCAATAAATTTGCAAACTATGCAGTAGTTGATACAATATAAGATGTCCAATTATAGTTTGGACTGGGGTTTGAAAATTACAACATATATCTTACTGGATCTGTATGATAAATAAATAACTAAGTTAACTATGTTTTATAAAAATTAAACGAGTCTATGATAACAACAATAACAATAATAAATTAACCAAATTAATCTTTAACTATGTTTTATAAAAATTAAATGAGTATATGATAATAATAACAATAATAAATTAACCAAGTTTATAAAAATTAACTAAGTTTTATAAAAATTAAACAAGTTTATAAAAATTAACTAAGTATTATAAAAATATAAAATATAACTAAATATATTATTGTAATAATAATAACAATAAATTAACTAAGTTAACTAAATTTTATAAAAATTAATTAAGATTTGATATAAGTTGCAGCTTTGTTCGTAAATATGAAAAAACGCACATGATATAAGTTGCAGCTTTGTTCTAAACATATCATTTTTAGTTTAGAACTTTTAGTTTTGCACATAAAGTTGGTGAATGTGTATGCCCCAGTTTATAATTTTTAATCTAGCAACAAAATTTATTTCATCGCAGGTAATTAAAGATGGCGATGACACATTCTTCTTCCGTAGCAAGTAGCAAGCATATGAAACTTTTTAGATGCATGTTTTGTTGTTGGCATTTGGTGCAGACTTACTTTATTGATATTATATTTTTGTTTAACATATACCTTATCTTTGTTTAACAATATTATGATAACTTGGTCTACTGTGTTATTTTTGTTTATGGATATTATTGAAACTTGATTTATAGATGTTTTTTGTATATTAATATTGTTTTAGCTAGTTTATTTAACAGATTATTACTCATTAGAACATGTTATATATACTGGTTGCTTGATTATACTCAAAATGTAGTTCTGGAATATGCAAATATAGTGGAATGTTAATGCTGTAAAAATCATATAAATAGAAGACAACATCTATTTTAATGCTGTCAATGAAGAAACAACAGCGTTTAATTCATGTTGTGATTATCATTAAATAGTGAGTAACAGCGTTTATTAAACGCTGTTGTAAACTTTATAAAACATCATCCCAACTGTAAAAACATAACACAGCATGCATTAAACGCTGTAATAAAAACATTAACAGCCTAAATAAAACGTTGTCAAAAGAATAATTTCCACAGCGTTTAAAATTAAGCTATTGTAAGTTCTCTTTATACGATAACTTGTCATTATACAGCGTTTGTTCTAACGCTGTTGTGTCATATAACAGCGTTTAATAAACGCTGTGGTATCAAATTTTTTACAGCGTTTTCTATTTTGCTGTTAAAACTTTTGCATCTACGACAGCATGTCGTTATACAGCGTTTATAATAACGCTGTCGTATCATATAACAATGTTTCTGAAACGCTGTCAAAAGCTGTTTCTGGTGTAGTGGAGGTACACCCTCCAGAATCACAATCCTCTGGGTAGAGATACTTGATTTCTGGGGCAACAAGTTCACCCAATTGATTTCCAGGGCTACAATCACACCTTCTCTCGCTCAATTGATTACAAAAAGTCTATAACTCAGATTAGCACTTGGATCTTGTAGAGATAGTGGAGAGAATCAAAACCAGAAATTATCTAGTTAGATTCGATATTGATTTCGGCAGAGTAATGGTGTAATTTGTAAATAAGAAAGTGGAGAAGAAGAAGAGAAGTTAAATCAGAGAAAAAGTGATTAAAATTCGTTGAAAACATCCTTTATTTATAGTAGATCAATAGCCATGTCCATTGGTGAAGGGATGTGGCGAATAGACACTTCTTTTAAAAAACAATTTAACTGTCACCATGTCGACAGGGGTACATGTCACCATGTCGACATGCCCTTGTATTTTTTTGGTGATTTGTTTTTCTTTGAAAATAATTTCTATATTATATTATACTTATATTTAAACTTTATAAATATACTTATATATAGTTATAATACATAAATAACTATAGGGAACAATATTGAAATATATATAATAATTTTCTATACTTTTATATTTAAAACTTAAGTATAAATATATAAAACAGCTAAATATATTAATATCAGAATTATAGTTTAAAAACTTAGGATAATAATTTAAAATCAAAGATATTTAAAAATAAAGGATATTTTAAAACTAAGGATATTTTTGGGGCTAAAATATATTGAAAAACCAGGACAAATGATTTTGGTTTTAAAACAGGAATATTTAAAATCATTTTGAAAAACAAGCTATATATTTTGAAAGTCATTTTGACATAAAAGTAAGTGGATACAAAAAGATGTTCCACTAGATCTTTCTTAGGTTCCATCCTACTTAGGGTTCCATCCCTTTAACGAGCACGAAGTGGATTCCATTCCATGAATAAAATTGATGTTAAGATGTCTGTGCCTTTCTATGAGTTTTAACAATATTCCTAACTATATAACTTATCTTGGAAACTTGAACTCTTGAAATTCTTGATACTCATGAGTCTTGAATCTTGATATCTTCAATCTTTGATCTTGAATCTTTATACTGTACAGTTCTTCATTCTTTAGTATCTGCAAACATATCTATATATATCTACACAATAATGTTAGTATTATATATTTTATAATCTAATTCTAAGTAAGGTTGTTGTCATCAAAACCAACTCCTCAGGGACTAACATAATGGTGGCCCCTTACTTCTATTGTGTAACACTTCCAACTCATTCTAATGACTATGTCATTCTCGTTCATTTAAGTTACTTACATATTTAGATAATTCAAATCCGTCATAAACACATACTTTAGGCTATGTGTGCCTGTGTATGCTTACATATATACATATACATATACATATATATATATATACATACATACATATATATATATATATATATATATCTTCATTTATGTTTAATTATTATGCCTCTACTGCTTTGTGTGTTTACATCTTATTATTTTTATTCCCTTTTAACCTTTAGTTCCCTATCTTGTTTTAGAGGACTATCTATACCCTTTTTATTTTAAATTATGACTTGTCTATCATTTCATTTATTTTTTTCACTTCCGTTTTACTATTGCGCATGTTCTTTTCTTAAACCATTTTTACCACATTTATAATTCTTTTAATTTATCCTTAGGAATTTCTGTATTTTAATGCATTAGAATTACATTTCTCCCAAACGGAATGGTTAACATTGTAAATTTCTATATCTTATCCAAAAAAAGAATTTATGTTACGTTTGGAATTATAAGAATTATCTTTTCAGAGTCATTGAAATAGACAGTAAAAAATACGGTAAATGTCCTTATTTTATACATCTCTTTCTTTTTAGGTGTATTCTTTGTTATTTCAACCATTACACTTTTACTTATAAATCTAAAACTTGATAAATTATAGAAATTCACATCACAACATGCTATATAATTCAATAAATTAAAATACTACTTTAATCCCTACAATTACTATGATAACTAAACTTACATTTTTATTTGCACGGTTCATTGTAAATTTACAAATCTGAAACCATTATATATATATATATATATATATATTCCAAGATTCAGGGACTATAATTACCAAATATTTCCAAATTTACACACATATAAAATGCAATTCAAGTTATTAATAACAAAATATATAGTCAGGATTTATAGTTTCATTTCACGTATACAAGTTTATCCTACAACTCCAGTTTAATTTTAGGCATGTAGGAAAAAATCTATAAGGATATAAATCTAACATTATATAAAAATATATAATTTACCACTCACCTTTTTAGCTTTTTAAAGCTTCAGATCTAATCCCTATTATTCTAGTATAACTCCTTTTTATCTATTTGGATTTATACACCGCAAGCACACATAGATTTATCAGAGATTCAGATTAGAAAAGAGATTTGGAATTTGGTTTATATTTTAGATCCGGCTTTACAGTTTGCCTTGGCTTTGGCGTTTTGATTTGGACATATTCTCTTCCTCAATCACCTTCTACGATTATCCAATTATATATACGTCTAAGCTAGAACTATTTCTAAGAATTTAGAGTTTGGATGAGAAGAGAAAATGGCAGAGCTCCTTCATCGCTTCGAAAATATAAGTTTAGAAGTGATGGTCTAGGTCCATATTTATAAGGATTAAAATCAATGTCAGCCGTTAGATTAAACTGTATTAAATCCGGGCCATTTGGCCAAATTTTATTGTCGATTTTAACCAGGCACCAGTCGACCGTTCGATGCCCACTGTCGACCGCTACCGGTCGACCTGGGTTCATCCTTGGTTGATCTGTGCATGTTTTAAATGAAATTAATTAAGTGTTGTGATTTTGTTTGATTTAATTACTTGGTTAACCAATCACGTTCGTTTATTCCCCTTTTATACATTTCCTGAGATTTGATTTAACCTTAATGTTTCTTAAGGCCTAAATTTTCGTTAACCTTAGTAATTAACGTTAGTTAACTTTTACTATCGTAATTACATACATACTTATTTCTGATTCAAAAACTTCAAAAATTAATAACTTTTTCGTTTGAGCTCCGATCGAAAAACTTTATATACGAAAATTAATCAGAAAATCACCATGAATCCAACGGTGTAAGCATTCTGGCCAAATTTTGATGTTTGTAAAAATTCTATTTTTTGGTGTTATCACTTCTTAATTAATTTCTTTTTAAATTAATCGTCGTAAAATTATGGGGTGTTACAGAAACCATAATTCTAATTATATTTTGATATTTGGATTGATGGATATCTATCTGGCTGAAGTTATATAAGTATCAACTAGTATGAACCTTTATTTCGTTTAAGATGTTCACAACAATGTACATTTAGTATATGAAAATAGAAAGCCAATTTGAAGATTTGTAACGTTTAAGATTTAAGTTCATAATTTGATTATCTTTAGGATTAGAATTTGTATCAATATTAGATTTGATATTTGCGTTCTTATTATCTATACTATATTATTATTAGTGAGATAAATTTCAAGCTCACACATGCCCCTTGAAATTTGGCAACTGAACAGTCTCCAATTTTGTACCTCCGTATTTTTATCTTCCTCTTTTCTTCCACTGAACCATTCCATTCTATCCAGCCCTAATCTCCTCCCCCAGTTTCCTCCACCCGAAATCGATCAAGGACCAACCTACCTCGCTGAAATTTGAACTCAACAGTCGCGACCTCCTTTCTTATTTTTTTCCTATTGTTGTCGATATCAGTTTTTCCTACTTCCATCGCAATTCACTTTGTTTTCATTCCCCACTCCTCTGACAAAAACCCTAAATAAATTTTGGTTACTTCCTGACCTAAAACCTGATTTCCAACCTGATTTCCATATCGCTAAATGTCTGCCGCTGTACCCTGATGAAATACCTCCACGCGGCGAATCAATTGGCAAATTGATCTACCGCGATAGGCGATAGACGATTGCAATCTTCAAATTTTGATTATCGTCAATTAGATGGTTTCTTCGGCTTCTATTCAAATCAAGGAATTGCTTGATAGCTATGGCCACTGCGGTGGCATGCTCGACCTTCCTCATCCCGTTGATGCCAAATAGCAGTCTTCTTCGGTATTAGGTATCGGTCTTTCTTTCCTACTGTTGCTTATAGCTAACTTCCATCTATGCAATTGTTTTTAGGTCTTAGAATCAATTTAGCATATGTTGAAATTATTAATGCTAGTGAACGTGTGATGAGTTTGAACACTTATGCTTTAATCATAGCAATTATAGGCTTTCTTTGGCCAGTTTTTGTAGTCTTTATTTATTTAGTGTTCTTCCTTCTTTGTGTTAGAGGTGAAGTTATACTTAATCACAGCAGCTATATATACAAAACAGGATAAAGTTATGTTAAATCATTCATAAATATTTCACAGATTGCCTGTCAACTTTCTGGAAGACGCTCACTGAAATAAGCGCGGGCTGCTGGATATGTATACGTCAAATTATCTCTTATACCTTCATTTTGTTTGTTGTACATAACTTCATTTAGCTGCAATTGGTTTTGAAAGGTTTAATAATAGTATAATAGTATAGATTTCTATGAACTAAAAATCTTGAATTTTTTTTTGCAAATAGTTACCGGTACAAAATGAACAAAAAAGAACAGTTAGATAATAATTATATTATTTTTTGCAATAAATGGATTTTGTTTTCTACTGAAATCTGAAATAACCGAAAAAGTTATCCAAACTCAAGTTTCTTTTACCATGTAAAGCTTTATTTCCAAAATTTAAAGGTTAAATTTTGCTATTTTCAAGGTAAACACACTGTTTTAAAGGATTTGGTAATAACTTGGTGGTTTTCATTTATTTGATTTCCATATTTGTTCCAAACTTTTAAGGGTAGCTACATCTATTATGCCATGTTCACTTTATTTCATTATTAAAGAAATCAGATATTAAGTTTGTTTCTATAGTTACTGAAAAAGAACAATTTCGATAACATGACTTCCTTTGGATTTTTGTGGTCAAATATTTTACCAGCATGGTTCTTTGATTTTTCATCCACTTCAAACTACTATGATTTTTTATTTTTACTTTTATTTGGCTGCAACTTGGTTTGTACTTTTTACATCTTCGTCCTATTACTTCACCAACGTGCTTCTTTTATTTTTCCTCAAATCAGATTCTTACAAAAATTTCTACCTTTCTTTTACAGTACATTTACTGTTGGGTTATGTATATCAGCAATACTAGAATGCTTGATGCAAAATGCTCAACAGCTCTAGTGGCATAGGTTCTCACCACACCATGAATTGAATCAATAGGATATTAATTTTTTAGAAAAATGTGTTTGGTTTGCTAACAAATGTGCATACACGAATCAAATAACCCGGAGGAGTTATAGGTTTCATTTTTTTCGATTTTCCATATGATCTGTTTGTATTAAATAGGAAAACTTCATATAGCGTTCTGCTATTTTGAATGCTTTTGTGTTGTTGATCATTTAAATAATCTCATATATCTTTGAAATTTATTCATTCCCAGAAATCATTGTTTTACAGCTCTGTGATTTTCTTGGTCCATGCTTGAAAGACATTTTGATTAAATCTAAGTCATGTCAGGCTGAACATTATTGTATTTCTTAATAGTTCTCAATGTTAATGACTGGTATTCTAAAATAGCTACCACATGCATATTTATTGATGCATCAGTCGTAGAAGCTTGACGGTTACCTTGCTCACTAGCTACCTAGCTGCATCATTATCAAACTAACTATAGTATACTTCATTTTGGTAAATTCTTCCCATGTAGATCCATAACATTTTAACTGCCTCCAATGAATATTATCTTGTTATTTTGAAAGCTTAATCTTCTTTTACTATGTTTACGAGGATATTTAAATTCATATGCATGATTTATGTACACATATATGTTTATTACTACTCTGCATGGTTATTCTATAACTTTAGTTAGCTTATTTTGTACATGTTCATATTTCTTTTCTACCCTTTTTTTTTTCAAATTCCACCAGGGATAAGGAATCGCTAGCTATTTTCCCATTATTTGTATAATTAGATGATTAACCTTAATGCTAACTTTCAATAGCTATTATTTGTACATACCTTAAGCTATTGCATTTGATATACATGCTTGAATAAAAGGTATAGATTTGAAAGTAACATAGTGGTTGTTAACAATAGAACTTGAGTTTAAGCTGCTGCATTTGTACAGTTAAGTGATTATGATTGGCTATTGAGTTTCCATGCCATTTTTATTACAGAGCAGCTTTGTGATGACATTAAAACTATTTTTGGATCCAACATTGTTTTTTATTTTCTTCTCAGGTTTCTTAGCTCATAGATGAAACTATTATTGAGATATATTTGCAAAAATTGAAATTATTTTGGATCTTGCGTGGTTTCGCCAATTATCGAACTTGATGTTAAACCATTGCACTTTTACAGGTACATGATTAAGCTTGGCTACTGAATTTCCATGGCATTTTTGATTACATAGTTGGTCTATAATGGTAATAAAACTATTTTGAATCCTACATGATTGTGTGTTTCCTTTTATGGTTTTTTAGCTCAAGATGAATCTTCTATTGAGACATATATGAAAGATTGAAACTATTTTGGATCCTACATGTTTTTTTAAACTTATAAATGAAATTACTATTGAGATATTTGTAAAAGACAAAATTATTTCGGATCCCCTGTGGTTTCACCAAATTTCATGTAAATCTATATTAGTCAAAAGATATAGGTTGATAATTGGTTTCATTGCACTTGGTTTGTTGTACAGTATTAAGCTATCATGGAAGATGTTTGTTGTAATGATTACCGAGGATGTACATGTCTTAAGTGTTTAATTTTTATGGTGTATTGTTTTAAATAAGAGTATACAAATATTATTTTTTACCTCTATGTTCTTACATACTCTTCAGTGAATACATAAGTTTAAAAGTAAAATTTACAGCAAAATAGCATTTTCTCATTATTTTGGGTGTCTTTTGCGTCTTTTCATCCATTCTACTATCGTTAACTTATGGGCAGTTCGACCATCACTAATCCATTGGTTTTGAAAATGTTATTAATTTTTTCTTATATACTCTTTTCTCATTTCTCGAAACTTTCTTATTCAATTTCAAGTTACAGTTTCTTTTCTCATATTAATAAAAAGAGAGAATACAACATGAACTATAAACCTGCAAATGACCTTTCATCTCAAAATTCAAAAAAAATATCCTAAATTTGAAGGTAACATTCTTACACACACACATATATATATGTATGTATGTATATGTATATGTATATATATTTAGTTTGTTATTTTTTTTTATATTTCTTTCATTTTGAAATCTTAGGTTCACCACTACTTGGTCTTGCTCTTTGAGTGCCAATTCAATTCCATCTACAGCGATATCGAATCAGGGGGATTTTGGAGGTGAGTTTCAACCTAATTCTTTTAAAAAATGTCTGCAGTCTTGTTTACTATGATTAATTATTTGCATCACTTTTTATTCATGTTATAATAGCTATTTTTAAAATTTTGATTAAATATTTCTGAATTTTTATTAATATTTCAAGCTTTGTTTATATTTGCATTGTATAGGCACATTATGATCTGGGTCCTATTTGGATGTCACATTCTTTTAAATTTATTTGATTAAAATGTGCATTAAACAACTTGCTTCAGTCATGCTTCAATGAATTTAGTTTCAATTGCTTTACATAGTTTTTTCTAATGTGTTTTTCACAATAATTAAACATGTCTTCTCTTCTATCTTTATGTTACCTTCTGATTTCGGTATCTCCTCATTGCTTTGTAAAATCATTTAATTTTTTGATTCCTATCTTATTTGTACCTTTGGTCCTATCTTATTCTATGTAATAATTTCTTTTTCATAGTTCATTATGCTTGAACATGAACTATTACATGCGCACACACACGGAATAATCATATATATTATTACTTGGATACAACAAGAACATATTTTCCTTAAGCAAATTCACAACAAAAGTTATAATTTACTATGCATAATTAAGTACTTGCATGGATGCCAAAGTATTACTACAAGAGGTATGATAAAGATGCTACTATTACGAGAAAATTAAAGGTAGCAAGAGTGAACTTCATAACTTTTACAACATCTTTGCATTTCTAAGCTGTCCCCTTAAAATCAACATGCAGTTAGCGAATGTTCCTTGCGTTTATTAAGATAAGGCCTTCTAATTCACATTTCAAATATGCTTGATACACATATTATCATCTATTAACATATACCATGGATGTTGTTTGAATTTTTATTAGCAATCTGATCATTATTATTTAGGTTAAAACAGGATTTATGCTTGCTACATGAGACATCAAAAAGCGAGGGATGCAACAACTTTGTTTATGCATCATATAATAATTATTTATACGTTGTAAAAAAAGGAACCATCTGAAAAATGCTAATGGGTTCGCTCTTAATCAATATCATTAGGAAATAAATTCTATAATACTTGAATATCCGTGCAAGGTATAAAGGTTTTAGTAATAAAACAGTAAACTAGGCATGGAACGAAATCGTAAACTAAAATTCATAAAACACAAAAGAATCATCAGTTCAATGGTAAGATAATAAATGAAATTGGGTACTATTATTTTAGATGTAATTTCCAAGACTTGCATTTGTCTATGTTATTCGTAATGATTCTTTTACTATAGAATTAAGAGGCATAAATCAATTTTCAGATTGAGTGCCTACGGTTTAAACATAAGTTAGTTTCTATTTTGGTCGATTAGTTACTTCTCTTCTATATTCTTTGTACTATCAAATACAACAAGAAAGAACTTTATATTCGCTTTGATATTTTTTTAATTATATTCTCTTAAATTTTCATGGAAACTCCATAATTGGACAATTGATAAGAACTTGGATATACTATTCTTATTTTTGTTAAGTTTCGATATGAATTTATAACTTAAAAGAAGTTTAAATTTCTACATTGGTTATGATTGCATACAATATATGTATACATATATACATATACATATACATAAAGTTTACAACACATAGTTAAAGTGATAGGAAATCAAAATATTGCAAATTATACTTATTGAATAATTCATGGCCATCATGTTTTAATAAATCATTATCCCACTTTAACAATCACTAGGTTGTTATTTTTAAAAAATACTGGAATGTACAAAAGCTATTACAATTTTTCATAATATTACAAATTTCTTCTAAACTGTACTTTGTAGTAAGCTACATAAAAATAAATATGTGATATTATTTTATTTTATAAATTTAAGAATGATATTTTTACCCCAAAAGCAGAGTGTTTTGAACTTGAAGTGTAGAAGTACAAACTAGCATATTGTCTGATTTAGGTTTGAAAAATGTTTGATTGTCTAAATAGTTGTACTATGTAACTTTGTGTAGGGTGGTGGTGCAACTAGGATAATGGTGTCATCAATTGATTTATCATTATGCAGACCCGTTCCTCATACTTCTCTTATAAGGTTTGCAAAATGCTATTATTATTAATTAGTTACTCTGAATTCTTGGTCCAATAAAGCAACTTTGTATGCGTCTGTTTATGTAAACTGCATATACTCACACAAATGTGCTTCTTTGTTGCATTTTTTCCATTAATATATATGTATAGCACAAAATCTTTAATCTTTTTCCAACTTTATTGCAAGTTTCTTCTCATCTCTTCGGGCACACATTAATATATTTCATAAATGTTTTTTAATCTTGAAGAAGTATCTTTCTTTCCACCAAGCCCTACAATAAGTAGTGGACAAGAAATAATTCCAAAAATGAAATGAAAACAGTTAGTGCCAACAAGTTAAAAGCTAAGAATCAAATATATAAAGAAGGTGCTATTGGGATCTTGAGATCTACCCAATTTTAAGGCGTGCAAATTTCCCATCTTCTATAAAGGTAACTTTTACAAATTTTCTAATGTCTTACATTGTTTAAACACTATTCAATGGAGAGAATTATAATGGTTTTGCTTACCTATCTCTCTAGAATTGCAGATAGGTATGAATTCTTACTAAAAGAATGTACTTTATTTTTTCTTTGGTTGATAGTTGAAATCTATAGAAGAAATCGCTTCAAACTTAACCATCACCTCATTATTTTTGGGATATGTTTCTATATATTTGACTTCTACTATCCTGGATTCTAATTTTTGCCTTCATTTATTTTGCAAAGGAGTTATTTTCTAATACATGAGTACGAAGAATCTTCAATGCTAACGACTGCATAAGGATGAAGCAAAGTAAATACCTTAATTTTTTATTTTAATCCTTTTCTTTTACAAAATATATAATAGGAAAAACAATTTATTTTTTACATTGTCAACCATACAGGATTAACAATATAATGTTGTTTTTTTGGAAATCAAACAAGAATTAATCAATCGATGTCCCAAAGAAATTCGAACTATGCTAAACTGGGATAACACACGATCAAAAAATGATGTAGTGATAAGGAAATAATTCAGACAAATCTTAGTTTCTTTATATTTGATATGAATTTACTACTCTAGAATATGCACATATTCTATCTGGAACCGTACGTGTTGCAGTTTTTGAAAAAGTTTTGTAGATTATTTCATCATTTTCCACTGGAACAAATTTGTTACTATTTAGATTTGCAATTGCTTAGAAATATACATTCATAGTTCCATATCAATAGATGGATGCATATTTCAAAGAAATATTAACTCTAAATGCCGTAAATTTTTACCGGATTATTTAAAAATATTCTCGCAATTATAACAAATTTTAGACCATATGGGGATAAATTGATGTTTCAGTAATATATAGGTACTAAACTGAAAGTAACAAATTGAAACAACCTATTAGCTTTATGCCAAGTTAGTGTCCCAACAGATGTATATTATTGTTAGAGTGCCAAGTACCATGGCTCTTTTTTATACACCTCAAGTATATAGTACTAGAAATGCATATTTCATCATTAATCCTATTATTGTTATCTTTTGTGACATCTTATCAATCTGCATAGTTCAAGATATTGGTTATTTGCCCTATGCAAGTGCAAGAGGTTGTTTCAATGACATGTTGAGAGGACCTGTTAGCTTTTTATTTTAATTTTATTTCAACAAAGGTGACATTTGTTGACATGTCAGTAGATTGAGTACTTTTGCACCTTTTTTCTTGTTGTCATCGTATGTTTGTGGATCAAGCCTAAGCTGTAGTTTATGAAATTTTGTGGGTTATAAGTTGGAACGTGCATCTTCCTAAAGTATAATAAAAAAACTCGACCTCCTATAGATTTGTCAACTTCATGTTCATTTTAACTCTTTTCTTTATGTGATCACATGCTATTTATTTCAGAGAATGGTAGTGGTCGGGATGACAGCTCACTTAAATAACCAGGCATAGAATATGTTGAGCGGATGGCCACGTTGAAGGCTTAGAGGCTCATTATGCCTGAAGTGGCTATTTAAATTATGATCATAGGACATGTACTTAGCATTGGATTAGTCCTCTCTACTAACTAGAAAGAAGGAGGCGCCTAAAATATTAGGGGAAGTCTAGCCTGTGGAATGGAAATGAAGAAATTTGAGTGTTGAACATTATCAATATTTTTAATTACATTTTGTTTTATAATGGAAATTGTTAGCAATCTTTCATTGTCTACATGTATATCATAATTATTAACATGTATTTTTATGAATTTAACATGAATTAAGGCCAGGAACATGTCTGTACAAATTGATGAATGAATAAACATGTATAGTGCTTTAGTTTGGTTGCGTTCATGGATGTTAAAAAGGTATAATATAATTATACATACAAACACTGGACTTATATTATTTGTTCCAAGTATAAATTTGGCGTTTAGAATTTCCATCACCAGTTAGGTGCATGTCACTATTGGCCTAAAAAGAACATTATGACTGTCCTTAATTTTACGTATGTTCGAGTACGTTCAAAATAATCAATATTTCATCCAAAATAAAATTATAATCAAAACTGTAAAAATCATCCAACACAAGATTATAATCAAAACTGTAAAAATCATCCAACACGCCATTTAATCTTATAATTATCTTCAATGTTATGTCATCTATAAATTTTATTTGTATTCACATGTAATTTTACTTCTGGAGATGTATTATTTTTATTGAATTATGCTAATGTTTGTATTATTTAATTACTATGGTGGTATGATTATTTGAAATAAAAGAAAATTTTATTTAGTTATCCTAGAAATTAGACTATGATGTCTTGAGTGTTAGCTTATTGACTAATGACATTAATGATATTAGTGGCGTAAGGATTGATTCTCAACTGCAAGATTAAATTAGTTTGCTAATTACCCAGAGTATAGAGATTCTATGGCATACTCGCCTAAGATTGAATGAAACAGTTTGGCTTAACTAAGTATTCAAAAATAGCCTATATTTCTCATGTTATATTATGTTATATGTATTAAAAATATAACTTTTATGCCATTTTAATATTATTCTAATTCAGTTAGCATTGGATAGTGTGAAATAGTGTTAGAATATTGTTTATTCAAATTGTCTTTGAAATATTATTTTTCTTCTAACATGATTTTTTATGTCATATATGAAACACTATTATCACATTAAATGTATACAAATTTGGATTTATATTTTATAGAAAATGAACCTTTGTTGAGCTTATGCATTACTTAAATTAATAGGTAGCTCCGTAATGCAATGCTTAATGAGTAAAAAATAATCAGTAGTTGACGTTAGTGTATTTTGTATATGTTCATTATTCACTAAAAAGAGTTATTGTATTTTATGCACATTATAATTACTTAAGTGAATATTTTAATGAAAGTGTGCCAACATTGTTTAGAAGAAGTGTTAATATAAATAATTTCAGTCTATAAACACACTTTTTCATTTTGATATTGCTATGAAAATAAAAAAAATGTACGTTAAATAAGTTATGTTGTGAATACCGTGTGCGTAGCACGGGTTCACACTAGTTTATTTATTTATTTGAGATTCGGGTTGGTTTTGGATTTAAGGTCTTGAAACGATGGATTGATGAAAAGAGTTTTAGAACAAAAAAGATATATAAGAGAAATATATAATAACATTGGAGTGCCTATTTGGTTTATGTTCATATGAAAACATAGACAAAATGCTAGTTTCAAAATTTCTGTGCCATCTCCAGAATAATTTACTTCATTGTAAATATACTTGGTAAACTAGTTTGTCAGCTTATAATGGTCATTGGGTAATGTTCTACTGAGCAATTTGTTTATTCATTTTCCTAATTCCTTTCGGTGGAAAATTTTGGGTCAATCTAAAGTGGTTCTTGATCTTACATAACCTGCCATATTGTGCTCTGCAATAACCGAATTCTTTAATATGCAGAGCATTGCCAGCAATTAATGAACTTAGTCAGTTTTTTAAAACCAAACAAAATGACATTTTTCCGGACTACATTTTAGTGA
The DNA here is from genome assembly GCA_030737815.1 of Allium fistulosum. Lineage (NCBI taxonomy): Eukaryota > Viridiplantae > Streptophyta > Magnoliopsida > Asparagales > Amaryllidaceae > Allium > Allium fistulosum. The sequence continues at coordinate 628,462,017 of CM060903.1, read as the reverse complement.
CTTAATTTTTCTTTCAAAATGGCTTTTAAAGAAGTTTTAGGCGTGTTTATGGCACTACTCTATAATTATGTTATATCTGGTTTTACGTTGAAAACTAAGTTGAAAATATGACATCTCATCTCTTAAAAATACAAATTTGTTACTTATTAGCGGCATACCAAAATTCAACTGAAGCATTAAATGCAGTAAAACTGATAATATATTCACGTAAAATATGAGAAATTACCTCATAAGTCATACCATTTACTCCAATAAGCAAACTCCTTGCCTGCTTAGCTTCTTTTGCGCATCGACACCTCAAACCTGGATCTGACGATCACTAAAAGTTGTCTACTGCGCACTGGGCTCCTCTTCGTCCATTCTATTTGTAGTCTTCTACAATTATTACGTAGTATTTCAAATCTATAATATTCTTAATTGTTTTAGTATTTCATAATTCAAAAATCAAATTCTCAAGTTACAAAATAATTTCTAAAATTTTATTTTTTGTAAAATTAACAGCAATATTAAGGAAACCTTGCTTTTTCATAAATCTTATATTAATATTAAGGAATCATGAGCCTTCATGTTCCATGTTACGTTCTTCATTATTTTGAAGGAAAATGCCAAAACTATTTTCGAACTCTTACTTTCTCGCAAATTTGATAAGAATCTCGATGAATCATTATAAGCCTTTATGTTTCATGTTACAATACACTTCAATATTTTAGGAGAGAACGTGTAGAATTAAGGGTATCATCCAGGGAAAATTCTATAATTTATTGTAAATTATTAACTTTATAATAAAATATCGTTTGAAATAAAAGATGTTTTTCTTTCTATTATATGCTTGTTATAATATGTTATACTAATTATTTATTTAATTTAATTATATTTAATAGAAAATCCATAAATGGTATGTTTTGTGTTAGTGTTAGTATTACAAAAGGTCATAATCATGAGTAATTTATCAAAATATACTTAAACATTATTTTGAATATTCCTAGTCAAGATGCATCGAGATTGGATATCGATACACCTTTTAAGACTAGAGTACGTAATGCTCTCTAGATATTGGAAAGTGTTTTACTCATGGCTGTTGGGGGCACCAAGGAGTTATACACTGATAGTTATTAGATAACCATTGAGTGACTCATTTGATAGTTTTTGTTGGTTAATATAACTAATGTCTAATAGAGAATTTTAAGTGACAATGTTAAATAGTTCTTTCAACTTAAGAATACTGTTGAACATCAAGCGAACACTCCACTTTGATTATAGTTAAATCATGGCATGGTGTTCATCTAACAACTATAGTTTAGCACTGAAAGTGGAACAATATCCAATGGAGAATTCGTCCTCTCAATTATATAAGGTCGGTATCATGGTCAAATCTAGTCAACTAAAAGTCAAATCAGTGACCCAAGCAGTTCGGTTAATAATACTTGTTAATATTGAACCATGGACGATGTGTTTGGATTATAAAAGCTGAATGCAGAAAATATTGGAATTTTGACTGATACCAAATTACACAAGTCCTGATGTTAAATATTTTTTACGAAGAGAATTAGTGTAAATAATTGCTGCGATTGGGGACCACTTAAAATAGTAAAATTATATTTTACTAAAATTATGTAAGTGATAAATCAGCCTAAACTGTCCTACCACTAGCTAATGTGACTTGTGAACATTAATATCTGAATTGTTCGATATTATCACTGACTGAATTTACCAACTATGAGTCACACAATCATAATGGCGAATATCCGAATACCACGTGATTTAATAAAATTATAATTGTTATAAATTAATTAATATTATGAAATATTAATTATAGATTTTGTATTTGATTTATTTGAATCAGTATTAAATATAGTGCTTATATAAAGTTAAATATGTATGTATCGTCATAGGATATCGATGTGCATTTGAATTGAATTAAAATGTGCAACTATTAATTAGATTTGGAAATGCATATAGGCTCATAAGTCTACCAAGGATGGCCGACCATGATGGGGTAGGAGTGGGTATGATATTTGTGGAAATATTTGTTTGAAATAGTTTAAAAGAATGGGGGAAAGTGAGATCTAGATCTCCTCCTTTCTCTCCTTTTCTTTTCTTACAAAAATCGAACACCTCCATTTTAAGTGTTACTTTTTCTAACCTCCAAAATACCTACCCCGCCTCTTTATTTACAACCAAAATCAAATCGAATTAAATTCAAGGTGTGGTGATCTCTTCATTAGTAGCTTTTTTGGAAGGGATTAGATATGATTCAAGGAGTCTATCTGATTCAACATTCAAGGTGTTACATCAAGGCCTCGGTTTAGGTAACATCCAATATAGCTCCCTATATGTATATATATATTATGTTATTATATATATAATGTCATTATATGTATTGTAACAACCCTGTATTTTGTAATTATTTTAAATTGAATTTCCTGATTTAAAAACTTTATTTTATTTATTAAAATGGAAAATTTTGTTATTTTAAATATTAATTTTGATTTTTATGTGAATTATAATTCCAAACAAGAATAAATAGAATATTTTCTAGAAATGTGAATTTTGGACATTATAGTCAAACTTTGACTTTTAATTTAAAATTTTAAAAGTTTGAAATTTTGAATTTTATCTTTTATTATGAAAGTAAATAAAATTCCAAGAATACTGCTTTTCGTTTCGTTGAAATCTGATTTATAATGTGAAAGTTATGCCCTTTTAAATATTGTGTGTAATTTGCTGTATTTAACAAAATTGTTTATTTTAAATTCTATATAAATAATATTTTATTTGGTCATGTAATGTTCAAATTTATGTTTATATGGGTAAAATAACTTGTTATGTATATATTTTGGTTTTAAAACATTTTTCAAAGTGTAATTGACATTTTCCAATGTCAGTTGTATTCTGTTTATAATTTCTAATCTCCAGTTTCAATTAATTAAAGAAATTCTTTATTTATTCCTCTATTTCCTTAAGACCTTATTTTATTTAATCTCCACTTTATTTTGTTCATCATTTATTTTACTTATTTGACTTTTTATTTGTTTTAAAGTGAAATAGAAATTTTATAAAGCTAGTGATGTTTTATTTGTAATTTTAAGCCTTGGTTAAATTAAATAAACTATTTCTTTATTATTTTTTTATTTTCTCTAAATTTAATTTTTTATTTCACTTTAGAAATGATAAATGAATTATTTATTTCAAAGTTTTGCTTTAGAACATTTTTAAAATGAAATTCATTTACTTATTTTTATTTGTTTTATTTAATTAAAAGAATTTGGAAATTCAAAAAGACTTTGTGCTTGTAACTTGTGACTTTTCACTTTCTAGACTCTTCACATTTTGGGTTGTTCTCTTCTTAACTCTAGCCATGAGTTACTTACTTCTTTTCCACGTGAAAATAAATTCCATTTCAGCAAAACTCAAGGCCAAACATTTCTGAGAAGTTTTGGTAATGGCCTCTCCTCCTTTTTCTACATTTTCTTCTTCCTTTTTGTGTTTTGGCCATGATTTCTTCACATTTTTGCTTTGCCTTCTCCACTTGTTTGCTCGGCCTACCACCTTCATCTCCACCATCCTCTCCACCATCACCAACCACAACAACCATCAGCCTCTCCTCTGACCACCACCTCAGGCCGTGACCTCCATATGACCAAAGCACTCAAACTTTGCAAAAATTTCCACAAAACACTACATAGCCAAGCCTATCTTCACTATCTCCTCCATATTTCACCTTGGCCACCTCCTCTTGCTCCACCACCACCATAACCTGTCTCTGGCCATCACTTGACCTCTGTCCAGATCTGGAGCAAGCATGGCCGAGCCCAAACAATGACTAGGCCGAGCCTAGTGTGCACCAAAACCACTCCTTTTGGCCTTGACTCTTTGTCTTCTTCATGTGTAACTCCTACCATCATCATTCCATTGTTTTTCCTTCTTTTTTGCTGACCATTGGATGAGTATTTCAGGTGTAGACCTGATCATGGCTGAGCCAAATGATGTCATGGCCAAGCACTTGAATGGTTGAGGCAAGGTCAAGTCATCTATTCCTTTGTTGCTTCTTATCTTCATCATTTCAACATTGTTTTGTGTCGAATATTTATGTGTATATTGTCTTGTTTTGGTTATTGTTTACAAGATAAATATCAAGGCTCTCTATTCATTCAAATCAGAAGTCGTGCTGTATCGTGCTTGTCGTGCTTTCTGGAATCTATTCTATGTGTTTTTGATCGCTAACTCCAGCGTAAAAAGGTGAGTAAATCTCACTTGACATTTATACTTATCACTACACCAAATCAGTGATTTTGCAACAGTTTATATCTGTTAATTGCTAACACTTATAAACGCTACAAACTCCTAACAGTAAAAAAGTGTTAGGATACCTGAAAAGTGTTGGTGAAAATAAATATTTTTCTGAATAAACTTTGCAACAAAGATAAGTGTTACCGTAGTTGGTAAAAATGTAAATAATTTATTAACAAGAGGAGTCTTCTGTAATTTAAACATATGCGTTCTCTTCTCACACTTACCCATTCCCAGACATATTTCAGCCACAAAAAATTTAATTTAGGGTTTTCTCTTCCTCGCCAAAATTAACGTCGATTTCAACCACTTCCTAAAATCAATTCCAACTTCATCCACTTCCCAATATCGAACGCCGACTTCAACCACTGCCAACTTCAATTCGCCCAGTCTCATGGTCCTCGTACCTCATTGCGAAACCGAGGCCAAACTGAGGCACTGTGTGTGTGTTTTGTTGATTCCCGTACCTCATCGCGAACCCATTAACTGTCGATCCCCATACCTCATCATGAACTCTTTCAATTCGCCCAATCTCTTGGTCCAGCATGAGTTAATGCAAGTATGTTTTGTTGTGTTTTTCTTTTTAATACAATTTCTTTCAACTATACATATCCATGTTTGTGTAGAAATTTACACTAAAAATCAAAAGATGCAATTTTGGTTGATTTATTTCTGAGCAAGTGTTCCAGCTTGCAAGCTTGTACCATCTGGACATAATATTTCAAGGATTGTTTACTTTATTACATATTGTTTACTAAATAAATGAGATTTGTGGATGATGTTAGAAATGTGAACATGAAGATTTTGAGTTTGAAGATCGTGTGTGTGTATTTCTAGTTCAGTATTGAAACATCCAATATGGTTGAGGGGAACTGTGTTAAGTTTATATATTTTTGACTTAGATATGATTTCATATAATGCATGTGTTCATGATAAATTTCCAAATAATAATCATTTTTACTTCATCCTTAAGGTGAAGCAGGGCTAAGATGCTGACAAGGTTGATCGATGATTCTTAGTGGCTACATGTTGGAGTATTTGGTACGGCGTTGGTTGGTACCTTAAGAACAGAACGGAGATGGAGGAGATTGATGTGTTTGGTGATGCTGGATCTATGTGTGCTTGTAGGTATGTATACGAGTGATGAGATATGTGTTTTAGTATTTTGTGTGTTCAACTACATATGTAAGGATGTGTCTCTATGTTGTGATTGGTGTGTGTCATGTAGGTGCTTATATATAAATTTTGGTTTCATAATTTGTTGTGGTGCCACTACCTTGTGCTTTTTGCCTGCAAACGTAAACTTCTGTGTGCTTGTATATCCTCATGTGTGTGTAAGTGGTGGCGGATATGTAGGTGAGTGTGCATATATGGTAGTATGCATTTTTATACTGCCAATCTTGCAAATGCGCACATTGTACTCTTCTCTATGTATTGAAGTATATATATCTTACGTGTATGGACTAGTTAACTTATTTACCTCATTACTGAAAAATTGTTGTAATATCATTTCTCGTATGTAAGTGTGAGTTCATATATTCATGTGATTAAGTCTCGTAGTTGTTTATGTTTGGGGTACCTTACCTTAATTGTTGCGCATTTCCACGATATTGGCTTTGCTGCTTGACCATTTTTCTTATTGTGAAACTACTGGTATATTATTTCATGTTTAATTTTGCTGTATTAATATAAAGGAACATTTATTTGTTGAGTTACAACTTCCTATGAGCACGTGCCACTATATACATATTTATATATACACGCTACAGTAATTCATAATTCATATATACATATACATATAAATGTGTATATATGTGTGCATATACATATATATGTGTATATATACATATATGTGTGTGTATGTGTATAGTGCGTTTCTTAACTGGGTATATTTCAGTGTTTTGGGTCTCTATGCTTATTAGTATAAATATATATAAACATAAATATATATATATATATATATATATTGTATGTGTATGTGTATGCCTTTGTGTGAATGGGTGTTGAGTTCCGTGCATGTAAACCTGGTAGTAAGTAGGTGAGTATTGACGCACGAGTGTGCGTTAATGATGTGTATAGTGTATTGTGTTTATGTAGTGTGCATGCGAGTGTTTGTATGTGTGAGTGTTTGTGTGTGTGAGTTGAGTATATATGGGTGTATGCTTGCATGTGTTTGTTTCAGCATGTGAATAAGTATGCATTTATATGTATCACGCTTGGTTGATTTATAGGTATTAAGTGATTGTCCATGTATTGCACTGTTTTTAAGTTTTGAATTAATCAATTTATTATCAAAGCTGCTACTATTTTACATTTTGTTTATGTTGATTCATGAGTTTTGATTCATGACACAAGCTTCAGAGATCATACGACGAAATACAAAGAGAATACTATATGAAAGCGACAAAAAGAGAATAAACGTATATTGAGAACTACAAAGGAGAGAAGACTACAATCCAGAGATTAGTATGAATATTTTATTTTATTGAGTCTTAGAATATTGTTAAAATCATTCCTCAAGTAGTCACACACACAAATTGATCCATGTTAATTTATACATATATAAGTGTACACTGTGCAAATAACATCAGGTCGGCTGACCAACCAGGATCCTCGGTCGACCGACCCTGTGTTATATGCACAGGTACTCTCTGTTTTGTGTACGATTTCGAACTCAGCTGACCGGCTAGATTTTCCGATCGAACGACCAGAGAATAACGGCTAGTTTACTGAAGAGATGCGATCATTTCATGAAGAGGAATGTCCTCTATTTCAAGAGATATGGACACAACTGTTGACTAAAACTCTTCATGAAAGATTATAACTCTTCTACAACTATATAAACATATTCAATTCACTTCTACAATCACCGATTCTTGTTTATATTTCTAAAATCTAATCTCTATTCATTTCTGCAAATAAAAGTTTTCATTCTTAATTAATATGACTAGAATCCTTGTTTTAATTTATATACTTCGATTCTACGTGATTATCTTCCTTCTAAATCTTCACACACATATATACTCTTGAGGATTTGATTATAGGAAAGTTGTACTATCAAAAGACTATCAGTGTTATTTAGAACACATTCATCAACAAACAATTTGTATTAGGTTGAAGTCCTCTTCGGTTGTTGAGGCGGAAAAATTCCTGTTCGGCTGCTCAGGTGTCGTATACCTATTCCTCCGGGTTAAGTGAGGGGTTAGTTTAAATCCAGAGGGTATTCTGGGACTGGACGTAGAACGGGAAGTTCGAACCAGTATAAAAATTCCTGGTGTGCTTACTTTAATTTTTATTTTACTGTTATTACCAGTTTCCGCATTTATATACCATATTACATGATCCTTAGTACTACACGTACACTTTCAATTGGTATCAGAGCAAGGTCATCCTATAACCATCACAAAGTTATTTGATATTTATTTCTAGTAATATGGCAACCACACAAATTAACGATGTTAACACTCACACTAATTCTAGTTTCATAGAAGGTCAATCGACTTCACTCCTCCACTTTTCAATGGTATAAATTACAATTATTGGTCAACTAGAATGAGAATCTATATGCAATCAAGTGGATTTGATATCTGGAATATTATACAAAGTGAGTACACAACTCCTACTGGAGAATACTCAACTTGGAGTAAAACTAGATGCTACATCAAATGCTAAGGCTATGAATATTTTGTTTTGTGCATTAGATAGAAATGAATTCAATAGAGTTAGCATGTGCACTTCCGGTTATGAAATTTGGAGAACTCTTAAAGTTTCACATGAAGGAACGAACAAAGTTAAATTAAGCAAAATTTCTATGTTGAAACATCAATTTGAAAATTTTAAAATGAGGCCAAATGAATCTATAAATGACATGTACTCTAGATTTCAGGATATTTATCATGCTTTATTATCATTAGAACAAAAGTTTACTGATTTTGATGTTGTTACAAAAATCTTAAATTCTTTAACGGACGAATGAGAACGAAAAGTCCTAGCTATTGAAGAAGCAACTGATTTGTCAACATTAAAACCAGAAGAATTGATAGGTAATTTAATGTCCTACGAAGTAAATTTGCAGGCAAAACGAAATGGAGCACAAGAAAAGAAAAATGTGGCATTCCAAGCAGCAAAAGATGATTCCGACTCAGATAATGAAGATATGGCAATGATCGCTAAAAATTTCAAAAAGTTTTTGAAATTCAACAGAAACAAATTCAAGGGAAACAAAAATAATTCCAACAACAATTCCAATAGCAGCAAACCATCATCTTCAACAATGGAATGTTATGAATGTCATAAGAAAGGACACATGAAGAAGGATTGTCCAGATCGTAAAAAGAATAACTTCAAGAAGGATAAAACCAAACGAAAAGCTTTTTCAGTCACTTAGGACGACACTGACTCATCATCCTCATCAGAGAGTGAAAGTGATAATGAACAAGCAAATGTATGCTTCATGGCTTCGTCAGACGATGTAAGTGATTTTACTTTTGAAGATTTAATTGAAATAAATTCTGAATTAGTAAATTTAACAAAACAACTTAAAAAGAAAAATAAGGAGTTGCAAAGAAAGTTAGATAGAACAGTTTTAGAAGTAGATATGTTGAAAGATGAGAAGATAATATTGGAAGAAGAACTTGAAATTTCTCAACAATCGAATTCTAACTTATCTTTCCAAATTACGTCAATATCTGAAGAACTAGAAATTCAGAAAAATAAATGATGTTTTACTTTTCGAAAATAATAGTTTAAAATCTAAGATTAAGGATTTAGAGTTAGAAAAATCTAGTCTTAAAATAAAATTTGATGATATCTCTAAAAATGTTTCTAATTTCAATATAGGAAGAGAAAATCTTTCTAGTATACTAGAAAACTCTCAATCCTCTAACAATAAATCTGGACTAGGATTTAAGAAACAAAATAATTTTGCTAAAAGTAGGATTAATAATAAAATTAAGAAAGATATTAAGAAAACAGTTTATTCAAATACTAAAACCATTAAGATATGGATTCCAAAAACAAATAATGTATTGATAAGGAATAAACATATCAAAATGTTTATGGAAACTGTTCATAATAACAAAAATTATGTTTATAAAGGGAATTCTGAACCCGTATGGGTTTGGCTTCCTAAGATCTAACTCTTAGGACCCTAAAAAGATTGGGTACCAACTTTTTATAAACTTTTTGCAGGTACCACATAAGAAGAGAGGAAAATGGATTTTAGATAGCGGTTGCTCAAAACACATGACTGGAAACAAAGAAATGTTGTCAAACATTATATACTCAAATGGAGGAGCAGTCACCTTTGGAGATAACTCAAAAGGATATATCATCGGCAAAGGCAATGTCAATAGCAACGGTACATCTAATTTACCTCTCATTACTGATGTTTTATTAGTTAAAAATTTAAAACATAATTTATTAAGTATTAGTCAACTATGCGATAAAGGTTTTAATATAACTTTTTCAGAAAATAAATGTAACATTTTTGATAAAAATCACAACATTATTTTCGAAGGAAAAAGAGATAAAAATATTTATATCTTAAATATGAACGTTAATAATGATTCAAATTTGTGTCTAGTGGCTAAAGAAAACGATTCTTGTCTTTGGCACAAAAGATTTTGTCACATCAATTTTAATACCATCAACAAACTAGCTAAAAATAAATTAGTTAAAGGTTTACCCAATATAAAATTCGAAACTAACATATTTTGTGATGCATGTAAATTAGGAAAATTAACAAAATCTTCTTTTAAATCAAAGAAAGTAATATCTACAGAACAACCACTTGAACTTTTACACATGGATCTTTTTGGTCCAACTCAAGTACAATCTATTAATCATATTAGATATGTTTTTGTTATTGTAGATGATTTCTCTAGATATACTTGGATTTTCTTTTTGAATAATAAAAGTGATACTTTTGATAATTTTAAAGTTTTTGTTAAAAGAATTCAAAATATTAAAACATTGAAAATTAAAAATATAAGAAGTGATCATGGAGGCGAATTTGAAAATGAAGTTTTTGAACAATTTTGTAACAAGAAAGGTATTAACCATAATTTTTCATTTCCTAGAACACCACAACAAAATGGAGTTGTAGAAAGGAAAAATAGAACGTTACAAGAATGTGCAAGAACTTTACTAAATGGAACCACTTTATCGAAACACTTTTGGGCAGAAGCTGTAGCTACTGCTTGTTATGTATTGAATCGCGTTTCTATTCGACCATTAACTAAGAATACCCCATATGAACTTCTAAATGGAAGAAAACCAAATATTTCATATCTTAAAATTTTTGGTTCTAAATGTTTTATTTTAAATACTAAAGATCAACTAGGCAAATTTGATCCAAAATCCGATGAAGGAATATTCGTTGGATATTCGGAACGAAGCAAGGCTTATCAAATTTATAATAAACGAACTCAAATTATTGAAGAAAGCTTACATTTTTCTTTCAATGAAAATTTTAAAAATATAAATCCAAGTGTTACTATTGATTCTGATGATGAAACTACTCAGAATGAAAATAGTAATACAAATGAAAATTTTGATATTCATGAAACCAATGCAAACGTTACTCCTAATATAATAAAATCTCCACCTAGAATTTTAAGAGATCATCCTGTGCAAAATATAATTGGAGAAGTTAATACGAATGTTAAAAACAGACATCAACTAAATCAAGTTGGTCATGTAGCTTTTCTCTCTAACATAGAACCTAAGAATATAAAAGAAGCTTCAACTGATGACTACTGGATTCTTGCCATGCAAGAAGAACTAAATCAATTCGAACGAAACGAAGTTTGGGAACTCGTTCCTAGACCCAGTGATCAATCAGTCATCGGTACTAAATGGGTTTTCAAAAATAAAGCAGATGAACTAGGAAATATAACGAGGAATAAAGCTAGATTAGTTGCACAAGGATATAATCAAGAACAAGGAATTGATTACGAAGAGACGTTTGCTCCGGTCGCCCGACTTGAAGCAATACGAATATTATTAGCTTACGCGTGTTTTCATAATTTTAAACTGTATCAAATGGATGTTAAAAGTGCATTTTTAAATGGATTCATAAAAGAAAATGTTTTTGTTGAACAACCACCTTTGTTTAATCATGAAAAATTTCCGGATCATGTATATAAACTCAAAAAGGCGTTATACGGTTTAAAACAAGCACCACGTGCTTGGTATGATCGTCTTAAAGGCTATTTATTAGAATCTGGTTTTGAAATCGGTAAAGTAGATCAAACGCTTTTTATTAAGAAAACTAATAAAGATATTTTAATAATTCAAATATATGTTGACGATATTATTTTCGGCTCAACAAATGAAAAACTATGTCAAGAATTTTCAACTATAATGACGAATGAATTTGAAATGTCTCATATGGGAGAATTGTCATATTTTCTTGGATTACAAATTAAACAAATTGAAAATGGAATTTTTATTAATCAAGAAAAATATTGTTATAATTTAATCAAACGTTTTGGTCTGGAAAACACTGCTGCCAAACCAACTCCTATGAGAACAACGATTCATCTCGATAGAGATGAAGATGGCAAAAGTGTTGATCAAAAGTTATATCGTAGTATGATAGGTTCTTTACTTTATTTAACAGCGAGTCGACCCGATATTATGATGAGTGTTTGTTTATGTGCTCGATTTCAAGCAAATCCCAAAGAATCACATATGAGAGCAGTTAAACGCATTATTCGTTATCTAACTAAAACCAAAGATTTCGGACTATTTTATCCGAAAGAATGTCCTTTCGAATTAGTTTCCTATAGTGATGCTGATTTTGGAGGAAGTCGGACGGATCGAAAATATACGAGCGGAACGTGTCATTTCATTGGACGTTCCTTAGTTTCTTGGTTTAGTAAGAAACAAAACTGTGTTTCTTTATCAACATGTGAAGCAGAATATATATCTGCTGCTTTGGCATGTGCACAAGTCGTATATATACAACAAACAATACAAGATTTTAATTGTCATCTTGAAAAATCAATAATTTATTTTGATAATACTAGTGCAATAAATCTTTCTAAAAATCCGGTCAATCACTCACGAACAAAACACATTGATATTCGTCATCATTTTCTTCGTGATTGTTTGGAAAAAGGATTAATAAATCTAGAATTTATCAACACTGAAAATCAAACAGCTGACATTTTTACTAAACCGCTAAATGAAAATATTTTTATAAAACTAAGACATGATTTAGGTATAATGTCGTTTAAAGATTTATGAATAAAAATATACAAAAATATCGAAAAACAAAAATTATTTTATTTCTGACCAAAGCGGAACTCGAACTCATGACCTCTGACTCATTTGTTAAATGTTGTATTATAGCTACTTGAGCTATGGGTGTTTCTTGTTTCAGTTCTATTTATAATCTGTACCATTAACTTTAATTTCAGAAACAAACTATTTTTAGCTCTAAAGCTTATATATCATACAATTACGAACAGTTTTTGCTATAAAGTTCTGTGATTTTAGTTAAAATTTGTTTTAAACCACTAATTTTTCAGAAAATAGTTGGTTATATATATGTACTATGTTTATTGATTAGAACATATACTACAAAAAAATTTTACAAAACAAAAGTTGAAAAAATGTCTTCTAACAATGATTACTATAACTCTGAAAATTCTCATCTTTCATACACATCTCCGGACGATGATTGTTCTGATCGCATCCCCGAAAATGGCCCCTATCCTACTTTTCCAATGCCTAACCGTGTTCTAGACTTCTCCTCTCCAGATAAAGACCCCCGACACGGGTGGAAACCATGGAAAGACTCCCATACAGGCTATACACCTGAAAAGAAGAAAGGGAAGAATACAATGGTAGTATCTCCATCAACCAAACAAAAAATTGATGAAATACATCACTACCAACAACAGCAAATGAATATGCAACGGGAACTCTACTACGAACAAAAAGTCACGGCAACACGTTTAAGTTTTCTTGAAAAGATTGCCATGAAAATTTGTTCATCTAAGAAGGATGATGTTGCTGAACCTTCTTACAGATCTCCATCACCTTCAAACCCTGTTCAAACTCCAATAGCTCCAAGATGGTCACCAATAGAAAATGTTCCGTCTCCAAACTCATGGGAACGTAGATGCTGATGAACCATGGCTATAATTTAATATATATATATGTTATTATTTACAATAAGATGTATAGATATAAATGATGTAATAAAATTTATATTTCTATAATTTTTTTATTGAATAACAGCAGAAATTTGTTTGTTCACATGCCTCGGTCGACCGGAGACCCTGAGTCGGTCAGCCGAAGCTATCCCGAGAAGTTTAAAAACATATTTTCTGCCAGGTCGGTCGACCGAATTCCCTGACTCGGTCAGCCGAACCCTTCCCAAGAATTTCACCATCTTTCAGATTGCCACTTCGGTCAGCCGACCTAGTGCTTCCGGTCGACCGAACGTATCATTTTCTGTTTTCTACTTCAGTTTTATACCCATCCTTTCACCTTTTTTACTTTGTCTCTTCACTTTTACTCTCCCAAAATAGATTTTAACCCTATCCCCCATTACAACCACCCAAAATTTCTTCAAATTCTTCAAACAAAAATGGCCCCTAAGAAGAAATCTAAGACTAATGCTGGCTCATCTTCATCAACTCCTGTAGACTCTCAAATTGCTTCTTGGCTAGTAAGTGACAAAGCTTTAGAAAGATGGATAAGGCTTCAAGATGCCAAAATCTTTGAGGAGTCATTTGTAAGTTATCCTGATTTTACCTCCTACGGTATTGAAAATGCCGCCCTTGAAAGTGGTCTTGATACATTTCTTGACCATAGGAAAAATAACTTGAAGATTAATCATATAATGATCAAGTTATTTCTAGCAAATCTCAACCTTGTAAATCCACCGAGAAACACTGAAAATTGTGTTTGGACATCGGTTTGTGGCACTTTGATTTTTCTTTCCATTGATCGAATTAACCACATTTTAAATACTCGACCGGGCGGAATTTCGTTACATGATGTAGATTGTAATACATCGACTCGTGACCATCCAAGTCATCTATTTTTTGAAGATGACGCTACTAATTTAAGGCAAACTTCATCCCTTCGACCTAAAGCCCGACTCTTTCATCGATTCATGATGAAGTCTATTGTTCCAAGAGGAGGATCATACCATCTAGTATATCCCGAAAACTTCAAAGCATTGTATGCTATGTGCGGAAATATTCGAGTAAATTGGACACAACTTCTTATGGATGAATTTCTCTCCTTCAACCAAGGAAAGATGCTCCATATTTATTATGGAGAATACATAATGAGGTTGATTAATAACTTTTTCACCCATGCTCCGGAATCCGAAACATCCAAAGTTCGTAATTTTGACTCACGAACCATAAAACTAATGAAGATACCCGATGCACAATCCCAAATTACAACTTTTCAGCAATGGCGTACTACTCCTCGAGAACAACTACGTCGAAGCTATTCTACACCTCAACCATCTACTTATTCTACGGAACGTATAACTCATCAAACCTCAATTCAACGACCAACTCCCGGAACTAGTACGGAGGCTGCCATTGATATTTTGGCTCGAAATCAACTAGCTTTGGATTCTCGACTTTGAAAAATTGATGGGCGGTTCAAGAAGATCAAAGGCTTCTTCATAAATTTATGGGATGCCTTATCATGTACTTCCGAAGCCGGTGCTTCATTTGTTGCTCCTGGAAAAAGACCAGCGCCAAATTTCTCTTGGTCTACATCCGATAACACAAGTTCCAGCACATCGGCAACTCACGTTCCTCACACACAAAGACGGGGTAAGGAACCAGCTCCACTGGATGATAATACTCGTCCAGAATTCTGGGATTCTGATGATGATGAGGAGTAATTGTAGTATTTTACAATTTAATTTCAAGAATTTCTTTATGAGCACAATATATTTTTCTTTCATTATTGTTATGTACTAAGCAAACATCCTTAATTGCTCCTATTTTGGTTTGAATATTTAATATTTAAATTTCAATGATTCGCATTACGTTAACATATTACTTCTGGTAAGTATTCCTTTTTGTCGATGACAAAGGGGGAGAAAAATGTATGAAAGCTAACATATTTTTTGCAGAAAAGTCGCCATATATTAAGGGGGAGAATTATAATATAGATAAGTTTTACTTCGTCACATAAGTATTGTCATCAATCAAAAAGGGGGAGAATGTTGATTCATGAGTTTTGATTCATGACACAAGCTTCAGAGATCATACGACGAAATACAAAGAGAATACTATATGAAAGCGACAAAAAGAGAATAAACGTATATTGAGAACTACAAAGGAGAGAAGACTACAATCCAGAGATTAGTATGAATATTTTATTTTATTGAGTCTTAGAATATTGTTAAAATCATTCCTCAAGTAGTCACACACACAAATTGATCCATGTTAATTTATACATATATAAGTGTACACTGTGCAAATAACATCAGGTCGGCTGACCAACCAGGATCCTCGGTCGACCGACCCTGTGTTATATGCACAGGTACTCTCTGTTTTGTGTACGATTTCGAACTCAGCTGACCGGCTAGATTTTCCGATCGAACGACCAGAGAATAACGGCTAGTTTACTGAAGAGATGCGATCATTTCATGAAGAGGAATGTCCTCTATTTCAAGAGATATGGACACAACTGTTGACTAAAACTCTTCATGAAAGACTATAACTCTTCTACAACTATATAAACATATTCAATTCACTTCTACAATCACCGATTCTTGTTTATATTTCTAAAATCTAATCTCTATTCATTTCTGCAAATAAAAGTTTTCATTCTTAATTAATATGACTAGAATCCTTGTTTTAATTTATATACTTCGATTCTACGTGATTATCTTCCTTCTAAATCTTCACACACATATATACTCTTGAGGATTTGATTATAGGAAAGTTGTACTATCAAAAGACTATCAGTGTTATTTAGAACACATTCATCAACAAACAATTTGTATTAGGTTAAAGTCCTCTTCGGTTGTTGAGGCGGAAAAATTCCTGTTCGGCTGCTCAGGTGTCGTATACCTATTCCTCCGGGTTAAGTGAGGGGTTAGTTTAAATCCAGAGGGTATTCTGGGACTGGACGTAGAACGGGAAGTTCGAACCAGTATAAAAATTCCTGGTGTGCTTACTTTAATTTTTATTTTACTGTTATTACCAGTTTCCGCATTTATATACCATATTACATGATCCTTAGTACTACACGTACACTTTCAATTGGTATCAGAGCAAGGTCATCCTATAACCATCACAAAGTTATTTGATATTTATTTCTAGTAATATGGCAACCACACAAATTAACGATGTTAACACTCACACTAATTCTAGTTTCATAGAAGGTCAATCGACTTCACTCCTCCACTTTTCAATGGTATAAATTACAATTATTGGTCAACTAGAATGAGAATCTATATGCAATCAAGTGGATTTGATATCTGGAATATTATACAAAGTGAGTACACAACTCCTACTGGAGAATACTCAACTTGGAGTAAAACTAGATGCTACATCAAATGCTAAGGCTATGAATATTTTGTTTTGTGCATTAGATAGAAATGAATTCAATAGAGTTAGCATGTGCACTTCCGGTTATGAAATTTGGAGAACTCTTAAAGTTTCACATGAAGGAACGAACAAAGTTAAATTAAGCAAAATTTCTATGTTGAAACATCAATTTGAAAATTTTAAAATGAGGCCAAATGAATCTATAAATGACATGTACTCTAGATTTCAGGATATTTATCATGCTTTATTATCATTAGAACAAAAGTTTACTGATTTTGATGTTGTTACAAAAATCTTAAATTCTTTAACGGACGAATGAGAACGAAAAGTCCTAGCTATTGAAGAAGCAACTGATTTGTCAACATTAAAACCAGAAGAATTGATAGGTAATTTAATGTCCTACGAAGTAAATTTGCAGGCAAAACGAAATGGAGCACAAGAAAAGAAAAATGTGGCATTCCAAGCAGCAAAAGATGATTCCGACTCAGATAATGAAGATATGGCAATGATCGCTAAAAATTTCAAAAAGTTTTTGAAATTCAACAGAAACAAATTCAAGGGAAACAAAAATTCCTGTTCGGTTTGATTATAGGAAAGTTGTACTATCAAAAGACTATCAGTGTTATTTAGAACACATTCGTCAACAAACAATTTGTATTAGGTTGAAGTCCTCTTCGGTTGTTGAGGCGGAAAAATTCCTGTTCGGCTGCTCAGGTGTCGTATACCTATTCCTCCGGGTTAAGTGAGGGGTTAGTTTAAATCCAGAGGGTATTCTGGGACTGGACGTAGAACGGGAAGTTCGAACCAGTATAAAAATTCCTGGTGTGCTTACTTTAATTTTTATTTTACTGTTATTACCAGTTTTCGCATTTATATACCATATTACACGATCCTTAGTACTACACGTACACTTTCAGTTTAAACCTATTATATCAGTTCAAAGCATATCTAAATGTGTATATATACATTTTGTTTAAACCTGCTACTATTTTACATTATTACGAGTATTTTATGCCTCACCATGATTATAATTATCTACACTTTTCAAGTTTCTCATCCACAATGGTTCGCACCTAAGTACATAAGTTTAAATTCAAGTTTTCAACTAATAATATTTTTAAGTTGCATGTGTCATGATATAATGGGATTGTTTGTTAGTATTTTAGTTATAATTGAGTTATTATTTCAATAAGTTGTAATTTAGTTTGTACATTTTTCTCTTTCTTATATTTTCCAGAGATTTATATAATGATGATGATAATCAATATATATACAAATTTACATGTTTGTGTTCATTTCTCCAATTGATGCTACCATTTACAAAGGTAATTTAATACCCATGATCCTACTAAATTTTAATCTTCAGATAATTTATGAGCTAATAAAAGTAATCAAGTCATTTTTCAAGTCCTCTAATCCTGCTTGTCTTTTGTGTATTCACTACCAAATTGGTATTATTGCAGTAATTTTTTTCCAGACTAAGGTTTAATTTTTAGAAATTTTTGACAATGGATAATTGTGCTTGTATTTGAATTGACACAGACATAACCTTGTGTACATTCAACCATATATTAAAGCCACAAACTATTAAAGAGAACAATTGTTACAGCTTTTAGATAAAAACAGCCAACGTCTCATTTTTTTTCAATTATTAACCCCATATTAAAACATTTTTCTAATTATATTTTTAATTTGTTATTCTGTAGTGGTGCAGTTCGATAACATATATAGATGTATGTATGTTGGTGATGAAGCAAATCTTTCTGATTTCGCTCGATAAGAGTTGACCAAGTGAAATTGGTGGCACTTGAATGTGGAAACTCACAAATTAGTGCATGTTACATATTCTTTTTGGTTTCTTAAATAATATTCCCAAATATGATTTTAACTGTATCAAAACTATAAACAACGTGATATCTGTAGAGTTTTTGTAAACTGCATAGAGATTTAGGAAAGGGATTTGTACACTTTTAAGTTCTATACAAATAGTTGTTTTATTTTTATTTCTTCAACAACTATAGGACATTAGTTTGTAATTAGTGAATTATGATTGATTCATACTTACTGCTTCTTTTTTCTAGAGGTCAATTGCCTGATGTTTGATGAGTTTGACCGTCACAACTTACCACCTGATCCAACTTATGGTACTAATTGTAATGTTTGTCTGTGCACTATAAGAAAATCGAAATAGAAATGGTGTTACTTATATTTTAACTGTTATGCATTATCTATAAGCCGATTTATCATTTTTTGACACAAACATTGTGGTAATAGTTAAAATTCCTCTTCTCAACTTAGAACTTCGTGGGAGTTTCTAAAATTAAAGCATGAAAATTGTATGGTTAACATAGAAAGTGCATTAGTTTCATAGTATAACTTTTATTTGTTCATATAACAGACCAAATCGCACATGATGCATGAACTTAAGGCAGTAGGTTTTTGTACAGGCAGTGCTAAATTTGTTATGTAGTTTATATTATTATTTTTTAAATTTAAAAGAAAATTAAAGTGCATGAGTGACAGTTATCATTTAAAGACAGAAGTGGTAATTGCCTTGTAATAATTTGTACAAATATCAATTTGAAATTGTGATGGGTTAGCACTTTTTTAAGCAAAGATACTATACTTGAGGTGGTATTTTTTTTTACAGATATCAATAATTTTATATACTTATTTACCTCAAAATTGTAGGTTTTGGGTGTCAATATGGAGGGAGCCGGAGTTATTTTAGTAATTGCACCAAGGTTTCGAATGTAGGCATTAAATGAAGGCACTTGTGGAGGAAGAGGAAGAAAAATAGAAGTTGGAATGTAGTGGTAACGAGGAAGCAAACACATATTTCAGAAGATGGGGGCTTTGTGATATGGCCTGTGTTTCGTCTTCGCAGTATCTAAAATTCTATTTATTAGTAGCTCGTATTATATTGCATATTTAAAATTAGATATGAAATTGCTTTTTTGTTATTTGGATATGATATTGTGGTATTTTGAAATTGGAAAGTTTGTAGCTCATATTATAGTATTATCTAAATATGATATTGTTGCATTTGAGATATGGAAGCATTTTAGACTTCATATTGAATTGATATGATGAATTATATATGATATGGACATCATCATTTATGAGATATTATATTCATTTGTTTTAAGAATTTAATATTAATTGTGTATAAAATAGTGTAAAAACATAATTTCAATTAGTAACGCATATAAGTGTTACCAATATTTCTGTACCAACACTTATAAGCGTTACCGGATATTTCTGTACCAACACTTATAAGCGTTACCGCATATTTCTGTACCAACACTTATAAGCGTTACCGCTTATTTCTGTACCAACACTTATAAGTGTTAGTAATACGTATGTTCGTAACACTTATAAGTGTCACAAATTTGCCCGCTTCATTCCTCACAGTCCATTAGTAACACTTAAAAAGTGTTACTGAAATTATTTGTAACACTTATAAATGTTAGGATTTGCCTGTTTTGGTGTAGTGTATGCAATGTGAATTGACAACAATTGAATGTGTAGAATATTATATATGATGTTATAACTGCCTATGATTATTAATTATATGATGTTAAACCTGTTATTTTACCTGTTATATTATCTGTTACTATTATTTATTGTTAAGCTGTTCATTTATACCTGTTTATCACACTGCAAGTTCCCTATGGATTAGATTAACTATGGGTTGAAATGATACATACCCGAACGGACTTTAGAATAGGGAAAAATCGTTATGGGATGAAATGATAGGCCTGAACGGTTTTTATTTATTTTATTTTAACTTGAGATTGCGGGCTTGAAATGATAAAACCCGGAATTTTGCTTTTTAAACTACGGATTGAAATGATACATATCTGTATCACTTGACCTAGGTTAGAAAACTATATACAGGCTCGTGATTATTTTTATAAAGTATTTTGAATATTTTAAAAGTGTAAAATTATGAAAATTTGATTTAAATTGGATTTTTAATGTTTAAATAAAGAAATTTGGATTTTTTTAGAAGTTAAAATGTAATTTAAATGAATGGTAAAAGTGAATTTTTGAAATATAACTTAAGTTTGGAAATTTGGAATTTTGGTTTTAAAATGATATTTAAGTTATATAAATAAAATGGAAATTTAATTATATTTGGAAAATGGTAAATATGATAATTTGATTTGAATTTGAATTTAAATGATTTAATAAAGTGTTATTGAGTTTTCTATGTATTAAAATGGTTAAATAAATGAATGCTTAAAAGTGTAATTTTAAAATATAACTTGACTTGGGAATGTGAATTTGGTTTTTATTAAAGGTTTAAGTTAATTAAATAAAATTTAAAATTTAGTTTAATTTGTGAAATGGAAATAAAATATAAGTGTTAAGTTTATTTGTAAAAAAAATGTGAAGAAAAGAAAATTGTACATTTGGATTTGTTAAGTAAAATTATTGGAAATTTGGATTTTACTGTAAATGTTTCTTATAAAAATCATAAATTAAAAGAGTAATTTTAATGAACATTTTTGAATGTCAAATATGATTTTTATAATGTTTAAAAGGTTTAATATTGAAGGTTATTATTTGCTGGAAATACACTAAAATCTGGAAATTACTTTTTATAGCATTCAGAAATGTTATGATTTCTGTAAATGAACTAAAACTTAAATAAGAGGCTATTACAGCAGTTCTGTAATGCTGTAGTTGCTGAAGTAAATTAAAAGGCTAAAAACTTAATAAAGGCCTATTACAGTAGTTCTGTAAATGCTGTAGTGGTCTGCTGTCTTTGCTAAATTTGATTAAAACCTTTAATTTGAAACCTGAGCTATTACAGCATTTCTGGAAATGCTGTCTTTGTTGTTTTAAACTAAATTTCAACTAAACTGAGATTTAACATCAGTTTAAAATGTTGTTTTTGCTGAATTAAAATGTTTTCAAGAATAACTTATAACAGCTTTTTCTGAATGCTGTGAAAGGCTGAAATTTTCAATGTTTATGGTTTTTAACTTAGTAAATGAACTCAGAATAGTTTAAAACTTTGGAAATTGAATACTTGTTTTGAAAGTATAATAATTACACTTTTAAATGGTTTAGATGAATTATTTTGATTGAAATATAAACTATTTAAAAGGTGACTTGAAATGATAATAAATGAATGATATCTTTGAATTTAAAAGGTATTTAAAGTTGAATATTTGGATTTGAACTCAAATGATGATTTGATAATGTAGTTTTGGAAAGATATGATATTTTAAATATATTGAAATGGTTTGGAATTGATTTAATCTTTATTTTGATAAAGATTTGGATTTGAAATGATATTCTATTTTGAAGTATAAACCGTTTTAAATTTATAACCACGGGTTATAATAACGATTGGTTGTTAAAGGGACCGGGATCGGATATGGACATACTCTCTGTCGATACCGAAAACCACTTTGACAACTGTGTACGCAGTGGAGTTTCCAGAATGAAGTAGGATGGTGGCGACGATCCTAAGGTATATATGTGGACCCAACTCCCGTGAGTTGGCATAAGGTGGCTAAAACAGGAGTGATCTCGGGCCAATGTGTAACATCCCGCCCTTCTGACCGCCCCTAGTCGGTAATTAAACCAACTTGAAACGTTCAAAATGACGGATTGTTATTTAGTTTATAGAGTTCAAACAGAATCAGCCACAGAAACACAGAATAATGATAATATTTCAAAAAAAAAACAAATGAATTTTTATTTCTTCTTTTACAACATCAGAGTTTATACAATGTATTACATTTATACAGCGGAATACCTTAGAATACAACATTTCCTGAAAACTAAAGTGAGCGTTTTACCCCCTCTCTCTAACTTCGCTGCTTGAAAATCTTCAAGCTGTAAAATACTCGGTCTGACCCGAGTATTACATTCAAAAGAAAATAATACACAGGTCAGTCTAATTCAAACTCAGTTATTAGTGCATAAAAGCAATAATAATCAAACAGACGATAGTCACAATAATTCCCGTCTATCCGACTCTTTAAGCAAAGAAATCGGATAACAGTAAATATAACACTTAACAGTGTTAACAACAAATCAGTAGATTCAAATCATCCACCAAGATAAATAAACAGATTATCAGTGAAGAAAATTCAGAAAACAACAAAATCATCAGATCACCAAAATCAATTCAAACCATTGGAATTGTCACTTTAAAACATAAATATTGATTGGCTACAGTACACGCACGCGTGTACGGCCTCGCCAATACGGCATATGAAATACGCAAAAAGTTCAACAAATCAAAAACCAAAGAAATATCAATTAAAATGTTTACTGAGTGGCTGCAGTACACGCACGCGTGCACTGCCTCGCCAATACGTATAAAATGTCATCACAACTCCAACTATTAACAGCACATCAATACTACAGAGGTCAAAATATTTACAAAATGTAGGGGTCAAGTCATTGTTACCAAGACTTAACACAACTGCGAAGCCAAGCCAGAGATAACAACAAAACCAAAGGAATGTCGACCAAATACTATCGAGGGATACAAGTACTCGAGCTCAAAGCAGTACAATCCAAAAATACAACAAAATGGAACTGCAGCCACCACAAGGAACAAGGGTAAGACTACAACGAAAATGCAGCCACCACATGAATTCAAGGGCACTGCAAAAATGCAACTACAACAAAACTGATGCAACATGGCAAATCAAAAAAAAATACAACTGCACTAATCCATACAACATGAAGTGGCCAACTTATTAACTAGCCGGTGATATAAGGTAGTGGACAAAATAGTATCGCAGTTTAAAATGGCGAGCAACCGAGGCAAAATGCACCAAAACCGACAGTAAGCATATAGGATAGTCAAAGTCTTCAAGAATGCATATAAATGCAAAGTCTAATGGATGCAACAGTGACTCAAAACATATGCAGTGTAGAGGCAATGCTCGAGTCATACAAATTCATGTATACAAATGAGGACACATATAAGTGCACATATGCAATGTTGGCAGTGCCAACAATTTTGATAGCAGTTGCAAAAGTATTTAACAACGCACTAGATCGGTTCAAAGTTCAGGTGAACTAAATGAAGTAGTGTACACAAAACAACTAACGAATGCAACTGTGTACGAGTAAGTGGGACAGCAAGCCCACGAATCTAAAGTGCAACTTAAGTTAAAAGCTATGCAGTATAGACATAAACAAGTATATATGAAGACCACTTGAAGTCTGTCAAATAGATCGCAAGATAAACTCTGAATTGTGCATATGAAGTATACCAGTAGCAGTATACAAACATAATGCATGAAACCACAATGCAAATATGAATGCACCTTAGTAATGAAGAACTGCAACTTAAAACAAATCAGGGATGCTAGCAATTTCACCAAACCAAGACCATAAGCCAATTCTAACATCTACTACAATGAACCAACAATATGAACAAGTGACAGTGCAAGCAAATGCACTACTAAGATATGAATGCAGTAACAATCACCAAAGCTAAATGAAGAATGAAACTACAAACATACATCTGGAAACCAGAGTGTACAGTAGCCATCAAAATGGATCAAGTGTCCTGATGAAGCAATGCAAAATCAAAAGAGCTCAAATGCAGACATGATTATCAAACTACAGATATGCACAGGCAAAGACTATGCAATGCTCAAGACCGAGAGCAAGCCATACATGAAGTAGTGCAATGCAGACAAGCCAGAATGACAGTGTAACAGTGCTCAACATGAACCGAAATGGAACTGGACTCCAAAAGAATCCAGACTAGATACAAATACCAGACCAAGTTGCTACTAAATATACATATGCAGACTTGACCACAAGAGCACCACAAAATACCAACGGAACAGTTGGAAACAGTTCAAAGTGGAAGTACCATCAGAGTCCAATTAAATTAAAATACAATACCAATTGCAACAGGGCCAGACCCAAACATGAAGTGTGCAGAATGAAGCAGCTGTGATAAACAAAAACAATGAAGGCTGCAGAATGACCACTTCAGTGGTAAACAAAATGTAAACAGATGAAAATAAACTACAGTGTCAATAACAATGCTACAGTGTCAAGATGCATCCAATGGCCAGAGATGAAACTCACAGGGGCCGGAAAACCAAAGCAATATTTTACAGTGAAGTCAACAAGGAAATTCACTCCAACTAAAACTGTGAAACTTAAGATCACACTTATACGAATTCGAGCAATACGAATTCGAGTAAAGTCCAAATCAGAAAAATCATCAACATCGAACAAAATTGAACAAATCACGTATGCTACAGAAGTGAACATACAAGCAAAAATCACTAGAAAAATCAAAGTCGCCAGTATCAATTAATCAAGTAACGAATTTCAAAATTTGCCGAAGGCCAAACAGAATCAATTCGAATGCCAGAGAGTTCAAAGCAGTAGTTTCAAACTAAAAATCAAAGTCATGGACATCAAAAACAAAAAAAATCATACGATTTTAAATTAGATGTGAGTAATAAAATTACTCACCTTTAATCGACGCACATTGAAGTAGCCGCGAGCGCTTCAGAGATTCAAGGAACTCAACAATTCCAGAATCGCCATAAAGGAAAACGAAGCCGAAGCTCCAATTCGCCAGCAAAACGAACAACAGAGAATCGAAGAGCAGAAGATCGTAATCGCCTGAGATTCGCAAGCAAAACGAACAAGGGCAAAGCCCTAATTTTAGTCGAGCAAATATTGACAAGAGATCGAGCCAGATTCGCAAGCCCAAACCAGAATCGCCGAAGCCCTAGCTATCGAGATGAGGAAGAAAGAACGAGGCCGCCATTATTTTTTTCTTCGTTCGATTTTAGGTTTAGGGTTTGAAGATAATGAATGGGGCCGGCTATCTTCCCTGGTAAGTACCACCCACCAACAAAGAAACGTGGGCTGATATGATTTTACTAATGTACTAGAGGTATGTTAGTATTTATTTATTTTTTTCTTTCAATTTGTTTTGTAGATATCTTCTTTAGTAAGCTTCATAGATATATATTTGTTTTGAAGATCAACTATCAAACATTAATTTATATTAACATGTTTTACACTTAGATTTTATACTTGTATTTTGCATTAATTTTTTTTATTAATTTACATAAGTAATAATTCTTATATCCAAACATTTTTTCTAAGTCATTAGTTCGAATTTTAAATACAAATTTAATATTCAATTTCAAACTCCTAGCTCAAATTTTAAATTCAAATATATTCCTCATATTAAACTTGAAAAATTCAAACAAATTCACAATTTCAAATCAAAATTTAATTCAGTTATTAATTTAAAATATCTAAAATTTTGGATCGTTACACAATGAGGTAGCACCTCTTATCGGACGCACTTCTTCGATACCATTCTATTACTTTGTGATTGATTGGGTGCACCCCTTGATTTGGTAGTGGCTGCTATGCGTTTCCATCAGTCCGTGTGCGTAATTGGTATATCTACCCTGGCATTGCCTTGTGTGGAGTATCGAGGGTAGCCCCTATTTTGGGAGTATGCTAATACTGGATAGACTACTGGGACTATTACGTGTTAAGGGGAATATTGGGTCACTCCTTAATGCTATTTAAAAGTATGTTTATTTTATATTAGACATTATTATAATAGCGAATATTACTAAATAGCAGATAGTTTAACGGATCCTTAAAGAATGGGCGATCCCAAGCATTCTTTAAGTTACTTGTATCTTTATTACAGTTCACTTGAGTTGGTTTACATTGTATAAGTATGTATGTCCTGACTCGAGTGTTTTGTGTTTTACTTTATGCTCGGGTCAGACTGAGTGATACAACATTTGAGACTCACCTTTTGAGCTGGAGTTTTGCTTTGAAGATCCAGATATCTATTCATTTTGTTATCTAGTTGATTCTAGTTGTATTTTGAGTTGTACCTGATTATCATACTGTTACTCCTGTTGTATTTTGGTATTCCTATTGTATCTTACTTAACTCTGATGTATTTATATAGTAGCTTCATGAACTACTATTTCTTTGTTTCCGCTGCATTATATTACTCTGTGTCTGTGATCTGTGATTATTTATTTGCTGGATATGATGAGTTTGCCAAATTTTTATTTACAACGCGATATTTTGAACAATTCAAGTCCGACATGTGCGGATGTGAATGGTTGAAAATATTGGGTCGTTACATGTATAGGTTAGAGAATCATATCACAAATTTATATATTTGTTTGCTATCAATTTTATATATGTTTGTATTTAAAAAGTAATTAGATTTTGAATATAAGCATTTACTATCGGCCATAAATAAAGAAAAAATGCTTAAGTAAAAACATATTTAAAACAATTTTTAAATTAAAATTCGAATTTAAAATCATTGTAAAATACTTAATACACAAATATAAATTTATTTAATAAATTTTATACATAAATTTTTTTGTTAGTTATATATCTAATATATATATAACCAAAATATATAATATTAATATACATGTTTTAAATTTACATATATGTTTTATTAGATTTAAATTATTACGTGTTATAAAATATAAATATATGTATAATATAACAAAAATTCATTTCGAAAATAAAAAAATTCATTTTTAAAAGGAAAATGAAATGGAAATTTTAAAATTAAAAAAACATTTTTAATCCACTCAAATTAAATTTCGAAAATTGATTTTGTCATATTGATTTTGATTCAAATTTTTATTTATTTATTTTATGTTTAAATATATAATATCATTTGTGTATATCTATAAATTGAATTTTATGAAATTTAATAATATATATATATATAGTTTTATGTAAATTTGAATAAAAAATTATTTTAGTACATGTGAATAAATACATATATTTACAAACTAAATATAAAATATTTAAATTAGAAATTTGAATTTTAAATGAGATATTTTTATCTAGATTTATTTTCAAAGTTGAATTTATTTAAAAATATTTTAAACATTGAATTTTTAATTTGTTAATACATTTAAATTTAAATTTATGCAAAATTATTTTGTGCATAAATATATGTATATGTATATATATTTATCAGTTGTATGTATATAAGTATAATTTATATTATTTTAATTTTAAAATAATAATAGACTGCAAATACGTATATAAAGAGGCTAATGTATCCATTGCGGTGTACATCCCAGTACTTATCTATAGGCATGTTAAACCACGTATATCTTACATGTGGCATGTGCACATACACCTATGTGTGTATTTGATAAAACTGCACACATTATATATCACATACATAAGCAAATTAAATATATATATATAACATCCCCTATCTAGAGGCCCAAAACTAAGCGCTACATATGCTGCAATCATCTATAGTATTAGCTTCCGGCGACTAAATACAGCTATGTTGATGGTAACTATAATATCAAAAGCACTTGAATATGAAACAAAACACAGATTTCAAAACAACATTTTCTTCATTACATTCAAAACAGAGTTCCATATTCATTTTACATAACCCCAATACATTCCCAAGCACAAATAAAATATATGTATTACAAATTACACCAAGAGCGGTATATGAAGATACCTTTTTGGATGATCAGAGTCATATAGTCATAATAGACTTAGTACAAACACAACGGAAATACAACAAAACATAAAACTGCAACTCCTAAATAGATATCTGTTTGCCTCCTGCATACCTCCGGTAGCCTTATTCGTCATCCTACTAAAACCTGAAAAAGACCTTAACCCCTCAGCCTACTCAAATCAATTTTTGAGCACCCGAGAGTTTAAGAGGAAAACATAAACTTCGAGTCAGACATGAAACCTGGTGTGAATAATACTATACATCCTAGTTTAATATCTTAAGCGAGACCACGTCGCTTAGCGAAACGGGATTGCCTTACTAATATCCTTTTCAAAACATATATTTTGCAAATCCTTTCCTGCAACCAAACTGGTTAATCAAACTGATTATAATAATATAATAATAGCAAGATCCGTTATGTTATAAACAGGTAATAAATGGACTAACTGTCGAAATCAATGACGTCGGAAAGTCTGGGTCGGAACCTTTAATGCCGAAAGTGGCTGAACATGCTAAAAGAATGATTTTCTTGTTTTTAACTTAAAAGAGAAACTTCTTAACTAACCTACCTTTATTTGTCAAATTCTTATTGTTTACTAAATACTTTTCGAAAAGAGCTGCTAATAATTTCAGAAATAAACAACGATGTTTATTTTATAAAATGCCCCTTCTCTTTAATAAAAGAGGCATTTTACTAGAAGGACAAACTTTGCAGTCCAATTAGTTTCTAGGACACACATTCAAAGAAATTACTTTCAAGGCCAAAGTCAGTACAATAATTACTTTCAAGAACAAAGTCACCGGTCCAATTACTTTCAAGGACATAATTTCATAGGTTTTTAGGTCCTAAAAACTAATTATTTTGCGTTTTGTCCTTGAAAGTAATTATTTCAGTTGTGTGTCCTAGAAACTAATTTCACTTGCTAAAGAGACCCTTGTGGCTAATTTCCACTTAATAAAATATATAAAACATTTAAGTCTCATACCTTAAATAATTTTATATATTCATCAAAACATTTAGGAAAATCTGGAAATATTCCAGAAAATCTATTTTAATATGTTTTCCAACACATAAAAATTCCAACCCCAAATAACTATTTATTTAACCGTAAATAACTTATAACCCAATAAATCATTTTCTTCACTAGAAAATTTATATAAAATCCACATTAATTCAAAAAATTATGAAAATTGAAACAAATTTCTAAAATATCATTTCCGATCTATATTTAAATTTTCAAGGCATTTGGATGTCGTTTAATAGAGTTTTCATATCAAACATATCATAGAAACTAATATGAACATGTATAATTCATCAACAAGTATATATATATATATGTGTGTGTGTGTGTGTGTGTGTGTGTGTGTATATAACTTCAATCATTCAAAGCATGGAATAAACTTGCAAAATTATTTTGGATCTAACTTAAAACCGAAAACCATAGAAAAAGGGATGTAGTAATTATTCACCTTAGCTTTGTGATTAGGAATGAGATTTGATCTTGTTTAAAGTTGATTTGAATCTTCTCCGTGAAATTCCTAGCTTTTCTTCTCTTATGATTGTTAATGGTGGCCGGCCTCCCTCTAATCTTCTTGTTTTGTGAAAATAGTGAAAATGAAGTGTGTATTCAATTTCCTAGGGGTTTAGGGTATAAAAGAGCCTATTTCCTATTATGCCCTCCTTTAGTTATTTCAACTTAACTCTTCATTAGTTGGTTCGTTTACTCCTTTATATGGCATGGCTACCCCTATAAAATTCGCAAATCTTAATTCCTTAATCAATATACATTATTTTATTTTATTTAGCTAATTAAATATTTTAAATAATGTTACCAAAAATATGGGGTGTTACAGACTCCCCACCTTAAAGAATTTTGTCCTCGAAATTACAATAAGGTACATATCAAACAATTAAAGGTAAAACATACCATCAAACAAATCAGGATAAGCATCTCTAATTCTACTCTCAGTCTCCCCAGTACAGTCACTATCATCGTCACTCCACTGGACTTTTACTAACCTGACTGTTTTGTTCCTCAACTGCTTCTCATCTTTCTCGACAATCCGGACAGGCTTCCTAATAATAGTCAAGTCTGGTTCCACTACTAAATCTTCTAACTCAGTAGGCTCTATATTAGTGTTTGAATCCCTTATTCACTTTCTCATATGTGATACATGAAACACATCGTGGACTCCTGCTAAACTACTCGGTAACTCAACTCTGTATGCGAATTTACCGATCCTTTCCAAAATAGGAAACGGTCCTACAAACCTTGGTGCTAACTTCCCGGTCTTCCTGAACCAGATAACACCTTTCATTGGCGATAGTTTGACGAAAACTTGGTCTCCAACGAAGAACTCTAAAAATTTCCGTCTTTTATCAGAATAGCTTTTCTGCCTCGACCGAGCTTCTTCCATTCTCGCCCTTATCAACTCAACCTTTTCTGTTGCTTCTCTAACTAAATCTGGGCCAAGTACTAATCTATCTTTGGTCTCAAACCAACAAACTGGAGATTTACAAGTTCTTCCATATAAAGCCTCAAACGGTGCCATCCCAATACTAGTTTGATAACTGTTGTTATACGCAAACTCGACTAGATGAAGATGGTCTTCCCATGATTCTCTAAAATCTAATACACTAGCTCTTAACAAGTCCTTCAAGACCTTGTTAACCCTTTCCGTTTGCCCATCAGTCTGTGGATGGTAAGCAGTACTCATGTTGGGCTTGGTTCCTAAAGTTTCCTGTAGACTCTTCCAGTACTTGCTAGTAAACAAAGAATCTCTATCACTGATAATATTACTAGGAATTCCATGTAGTCTAACCACATTCTTCAAAAATAATTTTGCTAACATAGGTGCCGTCCTGGTTGACTTAACTGGAATGAAATGGACACTCTTGGTCAATCTATCCACTATGACCCATATACTTTTAATTCCTCTGTTCGACCTTGGCAACCCTGTTAGTCCCTGAGAAGTTGGTTTTGATGACAACAACCTTAGAATAAGATTATAAAATATAAATACTAACATTATTGTTTAGATATATATGTATATGCAGGATATATATACAGGTACCAAAGAATGAAGACTGTACAGTATAGAGATTCAAGAACTGATGAACTCAAGATCGAAGATATCAAGATTCAAGACTCATGAGTATCAAGATTATCAAGAGTTCAAGATTTCAAGATAAGTAATTTAGTTAAGAATTTTGTTAAAACTCCTAGAAAAGCACTGACGTCTTAAAATCCATTTTATTCGTGGAATGGAATCCACTTCGAGCCCGTTAAAGGGATGGAACCCTAAGTAGGATGGAACCTACGAAAAATCTAGTGGAACATTGTTTTGTATCCGCTAACTTTTATTCAAATGTTTTACAAAATTATATCTTGTTTTCAAAATGATTTCAAAATCTTCCTTTTTAAATCAAAAACATCTATCCTGGTTTTAAAATATTTTAGCCTCAAAATAATCTTTATTTTCAATATCAAATCATCCTTGGTTTTAAAACTATCTTTTAGTTATAATATATTTAACTTTTAATATTTATACTTAGATTTAAATATAAAATTATAGTAAAATTTTATATATACCAAAATATTATTCTCTATAATTATTTATGTATTTTAACTATAGTTAAGTATATTTATAAAGTTTAAAATAGTTTTAATACAAGATGGAAGTTATTTTCAAAGAAAAAAATTTTACCAAAAATAACTTAGGCTTGTCGACAACCCCAAGGAACCCTTGTCGACAAGGTGACAGTTTATTTCAAAAGTTTGAATTTCAAAGGAAGTGTCTATTCGTCATATCCTTTCACGAATGGACATGGCTGTTGTTCTACTATAAATAGGGGCTGTTTTAAACGAATTTACAATCATATTTTCTCTGATATTACTCCTCTTCTTCTTCCACATTTCTTTATATACATTTTTACCATTACTCTGTCGAAATCACCTGTAACAACCCGATATTTTCAACCATTCGCATCCATACATGTCAGATTTAAATTGCTCAAAATATTAGATTGTTAATTTAAATTTGGCAAAACTCAGCATATATAGTAAATAAATAATCACAAAATCACAAACACAGAGTAATATAACAATAGTGGAGCGGAAACAAAAAATAGTAGTTCATGAAGCTACTATATATATATAACAGAGTTAAACAGGATACAACAGAAGTCTCGAATACAATAGTCAAATACAAGATCAGAATACATCATTGGAATCAACTGAATATCTGAAAGCTGGATAGATAGCTGGATCTCCAGGCGAAGCTCCAACTCCAAAGGTGAGCCTCGAATATTGGTACACTCAGTCTGACCCGAGCGTAAAGCAAAACACAAAACACTCGAGTCAGGATTAAGATTCTTATATCAATAAATCCAACTCAAGCGAAATAACAACCGAAAATACAAGTAACTTAAAGGATGTTTGGGATAACCATCCTCTAAGGATTCGTTAAACTATTTATATATAGTAGTGTACGCTAAGTAGATAATGCCTATCAGTAATATAAAGTATCAAAATAGCGTTAAGGCGTTACCATTATCCGCCTTAACACATTTTATATAAGCGTCATAGTCTATACAGCACTGTAAACTCCACCATAAACTAGTGGGCTATCAGGGAGTACTCCATAGGTATAACACGAAACAAATCGTAGTGGTCGCGCATAGGGATACGAGTATGACAAGGCACCTGAGGCAATACCCAAGGTAGTGAAACTACCGTTTGCCTGATCCGGACTGGTGAGAACGCATCGCCGCAACAATCACAACACCGCGAAACAACACTCCCAATTCAAGGGTGCGCACCAATCAAAAACAAGTAATGAGTAGTTTACGAAGAAGTGTGTTCGCTAGAGGTAGCTAACCTCACTGGCCTGGCACGGCTCCTATTTAAGTCATTTCCAATTTGACACAAGTGGCAAGGTCATCCATTATCGTTCTCTTTCTTCAAATCTAGCAACGTCGTCATTCCAACCACTTCATTCTGGATCACACTCCGCGTATAATAGTTATTAAAGTGGTTTTCAGTTTAGACAGAGAGTATATCCTTAACCAATCCCGGACTCTTCAATAACTACGTAATTATTACACCGATTGGTCATTCAATAAAATTTCAAAATAGTTTATATTTCAAAACCAAAATATTATTACCATTTCAAAACTATATCAATACGATATCACTTCAATTTCAAAACCAAATACGATATCATTTCAAATATATCCATCTCAAATATATCCATTTACAAAATCTTAGTACTTCAAAGTTATAACACTTTCTAAATCAAGACTTTGGAAATCATAATACTTTGAAAATCAAAATTTAGAAATCATAATGCTTTGGAATCACAACACTTCCCACTTAACCGTTTAAATATGAATAATAGTATATATAATAAAATAGTTTATAATTTAAAATAGTTTATATAAAATAGTTATAATTGAAATAGTTTATCTTAAAAATAATTTGTATTAAAATAGTTTATATGAAATAAATTTATAAAGTAACATATATCAATAGTTTTAAATATAATTTAAAAATACTTTATATAATAAAATAGCTTCTTCAAATTCAAAAATCAATTCCAAATCAATTCCAAATCAACACCAATCCCAAAATTTCAAATTTGGTCAAATCTCAAATCATCAATTTCAATTCAATTCAGTTCTCAATAAATTATTATATCGATTTCAAATACAAATTTGAACCACAAATAAACCATTTAAATTTCAATATATTCCAAAGCTTTAAATATTTCACAATCTCAAGACTAGATTTGATAATTTCATATACATCTTAATTTAACTTTATCATTATTTAGTTTTGAATTATTCACTTAATAAATCCAATATTATTTAAATAAAATCCCAAATTACAAATAAACTAAATATTTCCTTCAACTTATTTAAACTTGAAATATTCATTTAAATCACCATAACCAAAATCAAGTTATAAAATTATATCCTTTAAAAATCTCAAATTCAATAAGTTCCAAATCGATTTCCAATTAAATATATTTCTTAATTAAATACAATTTCAAATCATTTTCAAATCTATCTTCTCAACTTTAATTTATTAAATCATTATAAACTCTATATTAAAATATAATTTAAATAAATACTTAACCATATTATATTTTAATAAAATCAAACTTTATTATTAAGCTTATTTTTTATTAAAACAAATTTATGCATAGCTTAAAATCAAGAATATAACTATAACTTTTATATAATATCTAAAATCCATATATTTTTTTAAACCAAAAATTTCTTTCCGAAGACCATAGAAATCATTTTCAAAATATTCATATATAGACCAACGGTGTCTGTATATAATTTTCTATCCTATGGTCAAGTGATACGGATATTTATCGTTTCAATCCGCAATTTAAATATATACGGGTATATATCATTTCAACCCACAATCCCAAATTCAATTCAATTGAAAATCGCTTGGGTTTATCATTTCAACCCATAACGATTTTCTCTTATTCTACAGATCGTTCGGGTATGTATCATTTCAACCCATAATGATTCTATACTAACATGGAACTTGCAGAGTGATAACAGATATGATAATAACATAATAGACATATATCATCAATATAAATAACAGATAATGGTGTCAGATGTCACAGGTGAACATATACATGTAATAGCATATATATAACAATGTAAAAAACTAACAGCGGCATATTTCAATGGTCGTTTTAATTGAAATCAAATTTAATATATATAAGAACGTAAATCGTGAGTGATTGCTCACCTTTCAAGGCTATAGAGAAGATAGACAACCCAACTGACTACGATTTGAATTGTGAAATTGACAAATCCAAATGACGATTTCCAAATCAAGGCAAGATTGGCATGAATTTGACGAGCGAAGCTGATAGCAGGGATCGATGAACAAAACAAATTAGTTTTGGTATAAACAAAATATATACATAATTATTATAATATATATTTTTTCAATATTTTAGTTTAAAGGCACATACACAAAATTCTATAAAATTTCAAAATCAAAATTTAATACATAATAAGCTTATATACGTAAGCTACAAAGCCACAATATATATACATTTTAAAAATCAAATAGCTACTATATATATAAATTTTATGAACACTATTAATAACAATATATATATATACTGTAATTCAATAGTAGTACATCTAGTCACGATTACAGCAGACCACGGCTAATATATATATTACAGCATTCACATACATAATTTATAAAATTTATAGACAGCTTTAAATATGAACGAACTTATATACATGTTACAAAAACAATTATATATATATAACCTTAAGTAGTATAAATAAAAAAATCAGATTGATATAAAGCGTAGAAAACATATATGAGGTAACAACAAATATATACAAACAAATATACTACCATTCTAATGTCATACGTATAATAAAATGTAATATGTACTAACTCAACGTGCAAATTTAATATAATATAATAAAGTATAAGCAGCCTTTATATACATTTCTTTTGTACTATTTTTAAACGTGACTCGAACATTTACTGTATAATACGCTGATGTGAAACAGAATCTTTAATATATATATTTATAGCAACAGCAAACACATATACCCTAAAAACCAAACACATATAAAATCTATGTCTACAACCGATATATAACATATATCAATATTTATCATAACAGTCCAAACTTGCTTATTATTATATTTACTCTTAAATGAATTATACTATACATATAATGAAATATACAAAACCGTAACCTGTATATATATATAATATATGTAAACCTTTTTGAACATACGTATAAATTTACTTTTCGAAACAAGAATAAGCTAACATTATTTCTTAACATACATGCAAAGTTTTAATATTTACACAACATAAAATATATCATTAACCAAAAAAAATATTATATAATATATGTAGTTTATATTTAACAAGATTATATAAACAACTTTTACTTTACAACACTACATATATATTTTACATAACAAAATATATATGAACTGACCTATTAGAAAATCTATTAACAGAACTTCTACACTCAACATAATATATTAACTAATATATATAGATAAACATACCAAAAAGGGCTGTCGTGAGCTGAAGGGGAGGAGATAGGGTCAAGGAGATCTGGGC
This sequence comes from Allium fistulosum, assembly GCA_030737815.1. Classification (NCBI taxonomy): domain Eukaryota; kingdom Viridiplantae; phylum Streptophyta; class Magnoliopsida; order Asparagales; family Amaryllidaceae; genus Allium; species Allium fistulosum. Next base: position 628,425,520 of record CM060903.1, on the reverse strand, counting down.
AGAGTGAGGTGCGTCTCGGCTAGTGTGAGGCGGTTTTGGAGTTTGGCTCGGTGGAGTCGTGGCTGCGGGTGGTGGTAGAGAGGGGAAGTTGGAATGAGGGGAAGAGGAGAAGCAGCCGAGAGGATAATGATTTGATTTATTGCCAAGCTTTCATGTTTATAAATTATTACTGTACGTATAAACAAAATACATTTTTTTTAGAATAGGCGAAGAAATGGGATGAAAGCAAGCTACAGGGAGAAGGGAGAAGGGAGAAGATGGGTGAATAGTTGTATTCACTTAATAGTATATATTTATTCCTTTTCGAAAGTAACAGAGAACCAAACTGAAACTGAAAGGACAGCCCATAAATATCCGTTACCGATAGGAATAGTGAAAGCCAGCTCGTGAATCCAGAAAAAATGATAAAAGCTAAAAGGTTAATGATTTAATAAGGAGAATATATGAAAATCCATATGGAAATCGGATAACCGTTTACTGATTTCGTGGCGTACCAAAACCCGAAATATACAAATGAATATACTACGAAGATCAGCATGACGAGATGACCAAAACGGTATACATATATCAGTGGTACGATTATCCGATCAAAAGTCGATATCCGGTACCGAAAATGCTGCAAATCCGTCGAAAATAAAGAAAACGGAACAATAGCAGTTCAAATTCGAAGAAACAAAATATGACGTCTCACCTAGAAGATGATTTACAAATTTATTATATAAAATATTCAGGTTTGGAAAACATTTTATTATCATCAAATATTAACTGATTTAAATTGAAATGAAATTACACAATAAAATAAACTTCCATATTATCCGTTGAAAATTTACAAGTTGTTATGTTAAAGTGGATCATCTCTGGTTTGATTCTCTATCACTATCTCAACAAGATCCCAGTGCTATTCATAGTTATAGACTTCTTTGTATTCAATCGAGCGAGAAAAGGTGTGATTGTAGCCTGGAAATTCAATCGGGTGAACTTGTTGCCCGTAAAATCAAGTATCTCTACCTAGAGGATTGTGAATCTGGAGCGGTGTACCTCATGGCCTTGCAATCTAGGGTGTAATTGTAAGAATTGATTTTGAAAGGAAATCCGTACTTGTGTTGCGGGACTGGATGTAGGGTAACTCCGAACCAGTATAAAATCCGGTGAGTACTTTCCTTTATTGCTTTTACTTTATATCTGCATCTGTGTTTGATTCTGTGATCATATCTGTGTCTGAATATTGCATACATTTGTGTTCAAATTAAGATAAACTAAAAAAGAATTAGTAATTCCTTAAAACACCATTCACCCCCTCTAGTGTTAATTCTAGCCTTAAGATCCGTAATCTGCATTTCTCACAAACCCATCTATGAAGTCCATGGAAATAGAATCTCATTTTGAAACTGGAATATCCAAAGTCTGAAGCAACCTACTTGGCTTCTGATGCTCGGCTTTCACCTGCTGACAGTTCATACATTGTTTCACCCATACGGCTACATGTCGCTTCATTCCTTCCCAAAAGAAACTTCTCTTCATGTCTTGATACATTTTTGTTCCTCCGAGATGGATAGTGAACTTCGAATGATGGCTTTCCTTATGTCTCCCAGTCTTGGAACACATAATCTACCATTCTTTCTCAATCAACCATTCTGGTCAAGACTAAAACCCTTCAAGTCATTGCTCTCCATTCCTTCTCTTATCCTTTTGATCTTATCAGCCAACATTGGATCCTCTTCCTGACTAAAAGCAATCTTCTCTATCAAAATTGGACGAACTTCTAAACAAGATAACATGACATTCTCAGCACTTGATCCTACTTCTGATCTCCATTGTACTCTGCAATTAGATAATGCTTCTATGTCTTTCCACTCTACTATCATATCTAATACCGCATTCTGATGCTTCCTGCTAAGTGCGTCTACAACCTTGTTGCATTTATCCGGTGTATACTCAATTCTGAAATCATAAGCAGCAATAAACTCAATCCATCTCTACTGTCTCATGTACAGCTCCTTCTAAGAGAACAAATACTTCAGCGACTTATGATCCGTAAAAATCTCAAACCTCTGTCCCAAAAGATAATGCCTCCACACTTTCAAAGAAAATATAACGGCAACTAACTCCAAAACATGAGTTGTAAACCTCAGTTCATGCGGTCAAAGATGTCTAGAAGCATAAGCAATCACCTTACCTTGCTGCATCAGCACTGCACCCAATCTGGTACCACACGCATTTGTGTAGTCTACAAAATCCCGATCCCCCTCCGGAACTACCAATACAGGTGCACGAGTCAATAAGTGTTTCAAGCTCTGGAATGCTTCCACACACTTATCAGGCCATGCGAACTTCACATCCTTTCGCGTTAGCTTTGTCATCAGTGCTGCTATCCGTGAAAAATACTTTATGAACCTTCTATAATATCCGGCTAGTCCAAGAAAGCTTCTTATCTCAGTCATAGTTTATGGCATCTTCCAACTATTCATTGCCTTGATCTTAATCAGATCTACTGCCAATCCTCTCTCCGAGATATTATGACCAAGAAACTTAACTTCCTTCTTCCAGAAGTGGCACTTCGAAAACTTCGCATTCAGCTGATGCTCCCTACGGTCTCAAGTACTACTCTAAGATGAACTTCATGCTCCTTCTCATCCTTAGAGGATATCAAAATATCGTCTATGAACACCAGCACGAATCTATCCAAGTGCTCTCTGAAGATTCGGTTCATCAGATCTACAAAGAATGCCGGCGCATTAGTTAGTCCGAACGGCATAACTGACCATTCATACGATCCATAGAGAGTGCTAAACGCCATCAACGGTATAATATCTTCTGCACCCTAAGCTGGTGAAACCCGGTAGCCAAATCCAACTGAGAAAATATTTTCGCTCCACTCAGCTGGTCTAACAAATCATCATTTCTTGGCAATGGATATCGATTCTTCATTGTCTTCTCATTCAACTTCCGATAATCGACACATAGCCTTAACGATCCGTCCGCCATCTCAACAAAAACAGCGGCTGCTCCCCAAGGCAAATTGCTTGGTCTAATCATATTCTTTCCTTCTAAGTCCACCAACTGCACCTTCAATTCTCTCATCTCGGTGGGAGTCATTCTACTTGGTGGCCTTTTTACCGGTTCTGCTCTAGGCACCACCGAAACACAATAGCACGTTTCAGTGGCAATCCCCTTACCGGCTCAAACACATCTGCGAATTCTCTTACCATGAAAACTCGACTTAACTCATCTTCCAACTCCATAACACCCAATAAAGCATTCACTTCGCAATTAGCGATTCCTACGGTACAAACAATCCGCTCACTGCAACTAGGGTAACTAAGTGATATTTTCCTATCGTGGAAAAATACCCTAGCATCATAATCACTTAACCAATCCATACCCAATATAATTCCGAACCCTACAAAGTAAAATACACGCAAACTACATGAAAAGGTGAAACCTAGGAAATCAAACTCTAAGTGGTCATATATAATCCTAAGTGTTGCATACCCTCCTATCGGATTTGCAAGCCTTAAGGAAGTAACTTAATATGAGGGTTCTAGGTTAAGCTTATATACCAAACATCGAGATATAAAAGAATGTGATGCACCAGCATCAAACAGAACGCTAACAGACATACCGTGAATCTGTAGTGAGCCTCCCATAACAGCCTTTCCTTTCTCCTATGCCCCTGGTCTCGAAGCAACAGGTTCCACAGCATACACTTGGCCCTTTCCATCCTTTGCAGGCTCTTTGCACTGATTCTTGTAGTGACCGATTTGATCACAATTAAAGCACTTGACATTGTTCTTTCCAACTGCTTCTTTCCCGTTTCCCTTTCCGGAATGACACTCATGAGCATAATGTCCTTTCTTGTCGCATTTATAACAGACCATCTTTGATTTTCCCTTCTTCTGTGCTCCTCCCTTCTGAGAATTCTTCTTATGGAAAAACTTTCTTTTCTGGCCTTGCCCTACCTGGACCTCCTTCACCTTACTCTTTTTCAGTGCATTCTGTATCTCTTCATGCCTTAATGCCATTTCCACAACCACATCACAAGGATCTTTTATGTGCGGTAAAGTAGCTATTGCGAACTCTGGCTTTAGTCCTCTAATAAACTTCTCATTTCTTTTCATCACTGTGTCGACAGTAGCATACCCATAGCGGGCTAACTCTTCAAATCTTCTGGCATATTACAGGACCGTCATTTCTCCTTGCACCAGCTCCGTAAACTTTCTAACCAACGCAGATTGCGCCAAAACAGACATGAACCTTCCTTGAAACCTCCTCTTAAACTCATCCCACATCATCGTTTCCTCATCCACACCAATAGTTATAGAATTCCACCAGAATAAAGCAGCTCCTTGAAGCTTTTTTGAATCAAGTCTCCTTTCTGCTTGTTTCCTGGAGATTTGACCAGGAAACTGAGTGCTCGGCATTGGCCACTACTCGACATGAAGGACTGTTCGGCATCTAGTGGGACTCGACATCCATAGCGTTCGGCATCCGTAGTGCTCGGCGATCAGGAGACTCGGCGTCATTTAGTGTTCGGCGACAACCAATGCTCGGCGCTAGCGTTCGGCATACAAAGGTGCTCGGCATCGAGACTGCTCGGCATCAGGTAGCACTCGGCATCAGAGAGTGTCCGGCATCCAGGAGTGCTCGGCGAAGCATTTAGCATCCAGGAGTGTTCGGCGAAGCATTTGGTGTCAAGCAGTGTTCGGCATCAACTGGCACTCGGCTACAAGAGCGTTCGGCATCCCATGGCACTCGGCATCCAAAGGTACTCGGCGTAGTACTCGGCAACAGGAGTACTCGGCATCCTAAGGTACTCGGTGTCAGTAGAACTCGGCAATGAGAGCGCTCGGCATTCAGAAGGCATTCAGTATGCACAACTTCACAAGGACCGTTCGGCATGGAAAGCATCGTCCGGCATGGGAAGGGCTGCTCGGCATCAGAGCGTTCGGCATACCAGGATCGGCATGCAGCGACCACTGTACTGGGGGCTAGAGTGTTCGGCCATCCAGCCCATTTGGGAAGTCCAGCCCATATTTGCCTATAAATAGAGGGGCAGGGTCACAGTGAAAGGGGGCCTTTTTGGAGAGAAAACACCGAGGAGACTCTGCCATTTTCAAGACTCATCTTCTCTACTTAACAATTTCATGCAAGCATTTGATTCACGAATTGTATTTGTAATCAACTATAAAGAAGATCAATAAAGTTTAACCTCAAAGTGGACGTAGGCAATTACACTGAACCACTATAAATTTGGTGTTCTTACTTTCTGTATTTAGATTAGCACCGTCTTCTCTGTTTAATTTGATTTCATCACTTATATCTCTTCACAATCTTCTTCTACGAGGTTAGTGACCAATTTTGGTGCTAACACTTTGGTGCTTTCACTGAGAATCGAATTCTCAGACCTCAAGGGTCTGCTTTGAAGCTACTGGATTGAACAAATCCCCCAAAGAAGATCCGACTCACTGATAGGACATCCGTTGATTCTACTCAGAGTTCATACCAATAACTCTACAATGGCAAGACCGCGTACCAGGTCAGCTTCTCACAATGCGGATGCCCACGAGACTGCTAGCGTGCAACAAGCAGGGCCTAGCAATCAACCAGCAATTCCAAATACAGGAGTTGCCACTCAGGACCAAACTCCAGTTGTCACCAGAATAGAGTTCAACAACTTGATGAGGGAGCTCAGGGAAAGTAGGAGACAACTAGGAGAGCAGATGCAAGCCAGTGCCAACCTGATGGCACAACTTACTCAACAGCAGCAACAAAATGTCGGGGGCAATCCCGCTGCTTACTCCTCATCTGACAGCTCTACTTCATCTGATGAACCTCCCAGGCGCAGACGCCGCAAGACTGATGCTGCGCGAGCAGATGCTGCTGTTCGAACAGCTGGAGACCGCGACCAAGCAAGAGCTGGAAGCTTCAGGACCTGGATACAGATGGAAGACAGAGGCCCAGATCATCAAAATGCTAACGATGTCGAACCTCAAGATGCACGATTGGCAGATCGCCAAGAGAGGAGGCATCAGCATGGACAGGCGCGTAGAACAGACTCCAACCTTCCGCCTTCCATACAGACACCAGATCTGACAGCCATGATCAGGCAGTTGATGAAGGAAAATCAGGGGTTATCGAATGATGATTGGGGAGTGTCAAGAAGTCATACTCCGTTCACGGATGTTGTGTTGCAAGCGGCGTACCCCAGGAAATTTAGTATGCCTACTATTCCTGCATATGAAGGAAAGACTGACCCTAGACAACATGTCATGAGGTACGAGTGGATGATGGATTCAGCCAGAGCGAATGATGCCACCAAGTGTAGGTGTTTTCCGATTACTCTATCTAGGATCGCCACTATGTGGTTCACCCGACTTCCTCCGCGATCCGTATCAAATTTCGAGGAGTTGGCGAAGAAGTTTATTGAGCAGTTCAGGATACACACTACGCGCCCAAAGGACGTGATGTCTCTGTCAAGTGTAATCCAAAATCCAGGCGAATCGTTGAAGGAATATTTGCAAAGCTTCCACGTGGCAGCAACTGAAGTCAGTAATCCCAATGACCATGCAATTCTGATGGCTGTAATGAGAGGTGTGGATCCAGACTCTGAGTTTGGAGACTGGCTGGCAGGAAAACCTCCAACCACGCTAGAGCATTTCTACTCTAAGGCACACCAGTTCATAAGAAGAGAGGAAGCTAGGTGGGTACGACGAGATAAGGCGCCAGGGCCTGTCCAAGAGTCAATAAAGAGCAACATCGCTGTGAAGCAATCGGGAGACAGCTCGGGAAAGGTCCAAGTCAACGTCCAGAACAAACCTGGGCAACCCAAGGAGTCCGGAGGAAGGAGTCAAGGGAAAAGAAAAGAAGCAGGAAAGTGGAAGTCGAGAATTCCAAGCTACAGCGAGTACACTCCGCTAAACGCCCCACTTGAAAACATTTACCTATCCACCTGCAATACTTTTCAGTACAGAAAACCACGTCCAAAAGAATCAACTGAAGAACAAAAGCGGACCGGGAAATATTGTCGCTTCCATGAGACTTATGGACACAATACGGAAGAATGTAGACACTTGCACGACGCTATCGAGAAGTTGATCAGGCAGAAGAAATTGCAGGAATTTGTGAAGATCCACAAGAAGGAGGACAGGGAACGTCCAACCCAGGTCGTGCACCAGCTCCACGTCATCCCGAGGAGCCTGCCCGGACCGTTGGTAGACTGGTCATAAATACAATTATCGGCGGGCCTCACCCCGCGGATAAGAATTGGCAGGAGATGGAGCGATATGCAAGTTCCTTGAAGCATGCAGATTTTGAGTGTTGTTCGAACATGGAGGACGGAGCCCCTGCTAAGCAGCAGCGCGTAATGACAGATGATATTGTGTTTAGAAGCAGAGACGCTGATCAGGTAGAGGCTCCGACCATCGACCCCATGGTCATATCTACAACGATCGGACCAGCATACGTAAAAAGAATTCTGATTGATTCTGGGAGTTCAGTCAACATCATCTTCAAGAAGGCCTACGATCAAATGAAGCTAGAAACAAAAGACTTGAAACCATCCAAAGCTCGTATCCATGGCTTTAACGGCGCTTCAACTGATGTAGTGGGATATGTCGAGTTACCAGTTGAACTGGGACAAGGCGAGCGTCGGAGAGTGCGAATTATACCCTTTGTAGTTTTGGATGTGGACTCTCCGTATAACGTTTTCTTGGGCCGGCCAGCCCTGGCGGAGTTTAGGGCAGCATTAGCCCCGTGGTGTTTAACTTTGAAGTTCCCGACTGACAAAGGAGTAGGCGTTGTTCACGGCGATCAAGCAGCTGGTCGTTCCTGTTATGTGGCCGAGCTCCGAGAGGCCCACCGAAGGGAGAAAGGAAAGGTTGCGGACAATCCCGTCCGCTTCCTCAATGCGGACAATTGACAAGTAGTGCCCGAGCCCTGGCTCGGGCATTGTTCTCGGATCTACGGAGATATAGATCCGAGAGACGACGATGAGAAACCCAGGGAAGAGAAGGCGGCACCGGCTGAATTAACAGTTGACATTTCAGTTAGCCGTGACGACCCTTCGCGAATACTGAAGATCGGATCACAGCTAGGCCCCGCAATGACTGAAGACCTTAGCGACTTCCTCCGGGCAAACCTTGATGTTTTCGCCTGGACGCATTCTGATATGTGTGGGATTTCTCCCGCCATCACGAGTCATTTGTTGAACATAGACCCGAAATACGTCCCAGTCAAGCAAAAAAGGAGAGGAATGGATCCGGAGAGATCCGCTGCTCTTGGAGAGGAGGTGGACAAACTCAAAGCAAATGGGTTCGTCCGCGACGCCCTCTACCCGGAATGGGTCTCCAACCCCGTGCTAGTAAAGAAGGCGAATGGGAAATGGAGGACTTGCATAGATTATTCCGACTTGAACAAAGCATGCCCTAAGGACAGTTTCCCGTTGCCTAGGATCGATCAGTTGGTCGATTCCACCGCAGGACACGAGTTACTATCATTCATGGATGCGTACTCAGGATACAACCAAATCCCAATGCATATTCCGGACCAAGAACACACCAGCTTCGTTACAAATGTCGGGCTGTATTGCTATGTAGTGATGCCCTTTGGATTGAAGAATGCTAGAGCAACTTACCAACGTCTGGTGAATCGAATGTTCAAGGACCAGCTGGGTAGAACCATGGAAGTCTATGTAGCTATGCTCGTGAAGTCACGACGGTCAACCTGAAATGTTCGACATACTCAGGTTTTACGGCATGAAGATCAACCCGTTGAAGTGTTCTTTCGGTGTTGCATCAGGGAAGTTTTTGGGATTCATCGTCAACGCTAGGGGAATCGAAGCCAACCCAGAAAAGATCCAAGCTATTCGAGATGTACAAGCGCCCAGGACTATAAAGCAGGTACAGAGCTTGAACGGAAAAGTAGCTGCGCTGAGTCGATTTATATCCAAGGCAACTGACAAGTGCATCCCGTTCTTTGACATAATAAAGAAAGGAAAGAGAAATTTTGAATGGGCGTCTAGCTGTGAGGAAGCATTCCAGAATCTGGTAAGGCATCTGGAGAGCCCACCAATGCTATCTAAACCAGTTGACCATGAGATGCTGTACGTTTACTTGGCTATATCCCCTCATGCGATAAGCGCAGCTTTGGTTCGTGAGGAGGATCGAGTCCAGAAGCCGGTGTATTATGTTAGCAAGCGTTTAACGGTGGCAGAGAGGAATTACCCTAAAATCGAGAAATTGGCTTATTGCTTGGTGATTGCATCACGCAAGCTGCGCCCATACTTTCAAGCGCATTCAATCGGTGTTTATACCGATCAACCCCTGAGGCAGGTACTCCAACGACCGGAAACTTCTGGAAGATTGCTAAAATGGAACATCGAGTTGAGCCAATTCGATATCGCGTACTTACCACGGAGAGCCATCCGAGGGCAAGCGTTAGCAGACTTCATCGCTGAATTTACCATACCCATCAAACCGGACGATCACGACATCATTCCCCCCCTTCGATGGAAATTATACACTGACGGCGCATCAAACGACCGTTGCTCCGGCGCGGGCGTAGTTCTTGTAACTCCGGAAAACCGATCAATCTGTTATGCCCTGAAGCTCGATTTCCCGGCTACAAATAACGAAGCCGAATATGAAGCACTGATCGTTGGCTTAAAGCTCATCAAGGAACTCGGGATCGAATCAGTCGAAATCTTTTGTGACTCGCAGTTGGTGGTTTACCAAGTACGGGGAGACTACCAAGCAAAGGGACGAAAGCTTGCTCCGTACCTCATTCAGGTCCAAGAGCTACTATCAAATCTTGAGCATTATGACATCTCACATATCCCGCGCGAACAGAACAAAGAAGCCGACTTATTGGCTAAGTTCGCGAGTACCGACGATACGCAACAAATGGGATTGTATCCCGTCGAAGTCTTGCATGCCCCGAGCATAGACGAAATGAAAGTCGATCGCGTGTTGGGAACAGAAACCGAGAAGGAATCGTGGATAACCCCATTCAAACTATACCTGACGACCGGGGCTTTACCAGGAAAAAGAAGCGAAAGACGGCAGGTCCTTCGAAAGGCCGCGCGATACGTAATGCAGGATGGGTCCATGTATCGAAAAGGATTCTCGGTCCCATTATTGCGGTGCATCGCTCATGATGAAACAAAGCGAGTCTTGAGAGAAGTTCACGAAGGGGAATGCGGCGACCATACTGGGGGGCAAACGCTAGCAAAAAAGATCCTCCGCTATGGATATTACTGGCCCACCGTAAACCGGGATGCCGCGGACTACGCAAGAAAATGCGACAAGTGTCAAAGATATGCAAAAATCCCGAGGGCTCCATCAACGGAACTCACACAAATGATCAGTCCCTGGCCATTTGCGATCTGGGGAATCGACATAATCGGCTCTTTGCCTTTATCTAAAGGTGGTGCGAAATATGCAAAGTCGACTATTTCACGAAATGGGCTGAGGCAGAACCTTTGGCCACTATCACCTCTAAGAAGGTCATTAACTTCGTTGTACGAAACATTATATGCCGCTTTGGCCTTCCACGCACCATCATTACAGACAACTGAACGTAATTCGAAAGTAGAGAGTTCAAAGTGTTCTGTTTAAAGTACGGCATCGAGAAAAAGTTTGCCGGCCGTTGCACACCCAAAAGCTAACGGACAAGTCGAGGCCGTTAACAAAATAATCAAGTCCATACTAAAGAAGCGTCTGGAGAAGGTTGGAGGCAAGTGGGTAGATGAACTCCCGACAGCATTATGGGCGTATAGAACTACCCACAAGTCCGCGACCAGCCACACTCCGTTCGCCTTGGCATACGGCTCTGAAGTCGTTATACCCGTGGAACTTGAAGTTCCATCGCACCGAGTGACATACTATGATCCCAAGACGAACCAAAACCTCTTGCTGGAATCACTGGACTGCATCGACGAAAAGCGTGAAGAAGCTGAATTAAGGGCGGCGGCGCACAGACATCGAGTCAAGTGTTACTACGACGGTAGAGTCCACCCAAGAATCTTTGATGTGGGTGATCTCGTTCTGAAATGAGTCTTCCCGGTACCATCACGCATGAATCCCAGCTGGGAAGGTCCATACGCCATTGAACGGAAGCATGGAGAAGGAACATTCAAGCTGGCGACCGTTGATGGCGCGACACTCCCCCGAGCATGGAATAGTGAACATTTGCGGCACTATTACATTTAGCATGTTTTCCTTTCTTGTTGTAGGCACTGTTATTTCCTGCATGTTTCCATTCAATAATGACTTAGTTTCCTTGTGAAAGTTGTAATCAAGTAATTTAGTTGATTTTCGTTAATAAAGGCTTGAAGCCATATTTTCTATGAAGTTTCTATATCTCTTAATTGGATGATAAATTACATTATCATTCACGACATGCAGACTCGTATGAACGATTTCAAATCTCCGAATCCCCAAAGTGCGGAGCGGAGTACTCTAAGTCCCCAGAGCGCGGACTAGAGTATAAACGATTTCCAATCTCCGAATCCCCAGAGTGCGGAGCGGAGTACTCTAAGTCCCCAGAGCGCGGACTAGAGTATAAATGATTTCCAATCTCCGAATCCCCAGAGTGTGGAGCGGAGTACTCTAAGTCCCCAGAGCGCGGACTAGAGTATAAACGATTTCAAATCTCCAAATCCCCAGAGTGCGGAGCGGAGTACTCTAAGTCCCCAGAGCGCGGACTAGAGTATAAACGATTTCAAATCTCCGAATCCCCAGAGTGCGAAGCGGAGTACTCTAAGTCCCCAGAGCGCGGACTAGAGTATAAACGATTTCCAATCTCCGAATCCCCAAAGTGCGGAGCGGAGTACTCTAAGTCCCCAGAGCGCGGACTAGAGTATAAACGATTTCAAATCTCCGAATCCCCAGAGTGCGGAGCGGAGTACCCTAAGTCCCCAGAGCGCGGACTAGAGTATAAACGATTTCAAATCTCCGAATCCCCAGAGTGCGGAGCGGAGTACTCTAAGTCCCCAGAGCGCGGACTAGAGTATAAACGATTTCAAATCTCCGAATCCCCAGAGTGCGGAGCGGAGTACTCTAAGTCCCTAAAGCGCGGACTAGAGTATAAACGATTTCCAATCTCCGAATCCCCAGAGTGTGGAGCGGAGTACTCTAAGTCCCCAGAGCGTGGACTAGAGTATAAACGATTTCCAATCTCCGAATCTCCAGAGTGCGGAACGGAGAACTCTAAGTCCCCAGAGCGCGGACTAGAGTATGAACAGTCTCAAGTCTCCAAGTCCCCGGAGCACAGTGTCAGCAAACCAAATAAAGACAAGAGAATCATTCAAACAAAAAGAAACTAAAATTTTATTCGATAAGTCCAAAATGGGGATACACGATCACTCCTACAAAATTCAGGCCTATACAAACTACGAGTTGCGGAAGATAAAAACAATTACAAAACCTAAGCAGGAAACTTGTTGAGCAAGTGCATCGATTATTTCTTCGACTTCTTCTTCTTGTCTTCCTTTGGTGTTTCCGACGACTCCTCTCCCTCACGCTTTCTCTTGGACTTTTTGCTTGCTAGAGAAACGGAGTCAGGAGTAGGGGACGGAACATCTAGTGGTCTGGACCTGCCCGAGAGAATGATTTTCAAAGGTCTGTTACGCGGGTCAGTGAGTTCCAGTATTTCAGATTCAACTTTGACTTTGACCTTTTTCTTCTCCTCGTCGGCGAGACGGTCCTTCATGCTCATCTCTGAAGTATGCTCAGAGGCGCCAGTGATTTTAATTTCATCGCTTCCTTCGGCAGGAGACGAAGTATCAAGTTTGTCATCATCAAGCGCCCCGATCACTTGAGCGTCTGGACCGGGAGTTACTCCTGCGTGAGCAACGTCGCTTGTTTTTTCTGCTTCCTCCTTGGCGTCATTGCTCCTCAGAGTTGGCTCGGCGTCAGAACGACCTACATGAAAATATAAGAAATGGGCATTAGAACGAATAACCATTGCTGAAAAATGACGGGATCTCTTCGACTTCTAGAGAAAGAAGAATTTCCTACCAGGATCCGGTTGGCTATCGGTGGCGCGCGGGGTTTCACCCTCCAGGATAGGTGACAGCACATGAACGCCAAGCCCAGGATCTTCGGGATCATAACTGGCATGCTGCTCGAATGGATCAAGCGTCGACCGACCGGCCGATTGAGCAGCATAAGGAGCGGCGATGTGAGGAGTAGTAGTGTCGGCCTCTGACGGGCCGGCTTCGTCGTTCTTCTCTTTCGAAGGGGAAGAGCCTTTGCCATAAAGAGCCAATGCTGCGGATAAATCCGATGGCTCATTCCCCCTCAGGAACTCCTTCACCAATGCATCCTCGTCGACCTCTTCGGAGCCTGACTCGACTTTCCTGATCTATATCAGAGTTTCCCATGCCTTAGCCAGGGATTCGAGGTAGCCGTCGCCCAAGAATGTTAAGTCACGGTGCATAAGGACGTGGGCTCCGTACTCGGCGATCAACGGGTCAAACATACTTTTGACCTCTTCCCTGCCGGCCTCTGCGGCCGCCTCAAGGCGAGAATCAAGCTCCTCCACAGCCATTCTTTTGCCCTCCTCACGGGCCTCATCCTTTATTTTCTCGACCCCAGCAAGTTCATCGTCGAGCTTTGTCTTCAGGAGTCGGGTAGCAACAATCTCATCACAATATCGCTGTGATTCTTCCTGAGCAGCTATTTTGTCTTCTTTCTTCTTGGAGAGTAGTTCTTTCAGCTCTTTGACTTGAGTAGCGAGCGCGTCCCTTTCTTTTTGGACAGAGTCTTTTTCTAGGGTAAGGGCGCCGCTGCGCTGGACTGCTTCGTCAAGCTCCTTTTTGTGAGCCACCTCTAAGCGAGTAACTGCCTCAGCAGTATCTTTTACACCTTGCTCAGCGGCTTCTAGCTTTGACTTATACGAAGCAAGCTCTTCATCTTGGAGTTTGATGATTTTCTTATCGCTGTCAGCCTCCAGATTCAGACGGTCAATCTCGTGTTGACGCTCGACAGATACTTCCGAGATCTTCTCCACCAAGTGCACGAATGCGTCATGTTGAACATAGACGTCATTGTTGCAGGTAATGGCACTTTGCTTCACGTGCCCAGGAATGTGATGGATGGCTGGGAGGAATTTCAAGCCGTCAAAACAGATTTTCAGAAACTTGGCCTTAAGGTCGACCATCTTTTCCGCAACAGTTGGGTCCACGGCAGGAGTAGGAGGAGGAGGCCTTGAGAATTCCGTTCTTTTACATTGCTCTCGAACTTGCCTCGTACTCGATGACCTGGAATGTTGTTCTCGAGCAGCATCAGACTGATAACCCTTCTGCAAAGACTTCTCTTTATCCGGCTCAGTTGGAGGAGGATCGCGGGACTGGGAAGATTGAGAGTGTGCTTTCTTGCGGTGAGACGACTCGCGAGGACGATTGTCCCTATCTTCATAATCACCTCGGTGCCTGCGTCTGCCTGAACCGGAATCCCGTCCGGAGTGATGGAATATAGAAGACCCCTGAAGACGATCAAGTCCGTGAGAGCGGCCCATATCACCTGCAAAGAATGGAGATAACAACGAGTTAAGGAGAATTCACAGATTAAAAAGACTTGAAGTATATTATGGAATGCGCATGTGTGTGTGTGTCCTAGTGTTCCCCTCGACGGACCCGTTCGTTTATCTTTGCTAATTGGAGTATTGTCTCCTTGAGCCGGGAGTTGAACTCCTGCGTTGCCCCTCGCGGGCGAAGAGAATTTGAGGGTTTCAGGATCATCGAACCCGTAATTAAGCAAATCATCGGGAATTGACAGGTTTGACAGACCCTTCAAGGAACTTTCAAGATGCTGTGAAGAAGCCTCTTTCTCAGGCGGTATAAGCGTGACTTTTGAAGTACCACCAACTTTCTCCTTCTGAACTTTATACTTTAACTTCTTCTTTCCCTTCGAAGGGGAGGACGACGTCTCGATGTCGTAGACTTCAATTGCTGGATTCTGAGCAGGACCCGCATTCTCACCCTGAGTTTCAGGAGCATCATCCTCTTTGCGCTCGCTTTCTTCGTGCGTATCGGGAGCGCGGCGCGACGACGATCCGACAAGTTTTTTCCCTTTACCAGACGGAGGTTTGGGAATGGTAACACCTTCCGGAAGGCTGATCCGACGACCAGGAGCCAGCAAGCCGAACCCCGACAGCGATTCATTTGAAATGATAACTCGGATGTCTCGATCCTCGGCAGGAAGGGCCCTAATGGCTTCAACAGCCTCAGAATATCCTCGGCCTTCCGGACGCGGGTTGATACCTGAAAAGATGAAATGAAGAGTTAGGAAAGGCATGACTCCGGTTAAATACGAATAATAACTCGGCAGAGAGACTTACTGCCCTCAACCCATCTCCTAGCAAAACCAGACGGGCAGCGCACATAGAACCATTCCTGTTTGTACAGGGCGAATTTGCTACATGCCCCTGTCAGGATCTGGCATTTGTGGTATGGCTCGAGGAACATAAAAGAAGGACTGTCTTTCCGTCTCTTGAACATATAAATGTATCTGATATCACCGGGGGTTGGAGGTCTGGAGAAGACAGCCATGAAAAGTAAATAAGTCCCATATAGGAATGCATGGCCATTTGGGTGGAGCTGCGACGGAGCTATGTCTATATACTGCAGCATATCCCGGAGAAATAAATTGAATGGAGGCACGCTGCCCATCCAACACGCGAACTTGTTGCAGGCGGTGTACCCGACTGGGGGCAAATGAGGGCGGTTGTGTCTCGAAGGAACTAACACTTCGGCAAAAGGAATCCCGTGAATGGAGCATATCCGTCGCAGAGCAGCTTCGTTGATCTTCGAGGCTTGAGAATCGATCGGATTGTCTAGTAAGATGGTTGACTCCAGAGCATCGGGCGCCAAGTTATGAGCGGGAGAGGTTGACGGGTTAGAAGTATCTGCGGCTCCCTGCCTCGATGACGGCCCAGGCCTATCGGATATGGTAGCGGAGCTAGATTTTCTCGACATCCCAAATAAATAACTAAGTGCTTGAGAGAACTATACTTAAAAAACGTTGAACGTTAGAATTAGCAACACGAGTTTTCCCCCCACGTGGTGTGTAAACTAGTGCAGGCAATTGTGTACAAGCGATAAGAATCTAAAGGTTTTTTAAAGATATAATAATCAGCTTCGAATCATCACCTTCGAAGACCGTCATCGCTGACCGTCTCAAAAAGCTTGCCTTGAGGCGATTACAGTTCCAGATTCAGAAAGCATATGTTCTATAAAGTGACCGGCCTAAGTGTAGTCTGACATTTATACTGTTCGGCATTTAAGTAATGATCGGCGTTGTTTGCTCGGCATGTCGAGCGTTCGGCTAAAGGTCTCGTTCGGTTAGGACATTGTCCTGTTAAGAGTTCTGTTCGGCATTTAAGATTGTTCGTCCTAAGTATAGTGTTCGGCTGTGTTTTGCTCGGACTAAAGAGTGTTCGGCAATTGTATTGTTCGGCTGAATTCAATGATCGGCATGTCAATTGTTCGGCTTGGGTTATTGTTCGGCTAAGTTATTGCTCTACATTTTAGTAATTGTTCAGCATTGATACCGTTCGGCATTCAAGACTGTTCGGTTTGGGTTATCGTTCGGCTAAAAGTAGCGCTCCACCACGATTTCAACTCCACCCTACACCTTCTCCATCTACGCCGAACGACAGGGATAGATCGCCCGGCGAAGACTACGCCGTTCAGCATCCCATCTTTCTTTTCCCTCCAGTCTCGTTCGGCACGAAGGAGCTAGCCCTAACTAGACAACTCCAAACATGCGAGCCATTTGTGCTCGATGCATATTATACGATCATAGAGATGTCACGTTTCCCACGAAAACAACCTAAGTCTTGTGTTGAAGTAATCTAATCACAGAAGGATAGATACCTAGTTCGAAAGTCGAAGTTGAGGAAGGATCAATTAGGTCTCAAATCTGGTAGGATGGCAAGAATTGTAAGTCTCTAAGGAATGACAGAAAAGAAGGCGTAAAAGGAAGAGAGACGGGAAGGACCTGGTTATATAGAGGGCGGTAGAAGTTGAAGAGGCTATACCCGGTAGAACCGGTCAACACCGAAGGGTTCGGCATCGTAGCAAAGTGACGTTCGACACACGAGGTACGTTCGGCTTCGAGCGTATCGTTCGGCATCTAAATCTCATTCGTCTTGCACCTCCTTCACTAACATTCTCGAGAAGGTACCTCCGAGGTAAATCGTACCAGATTCAAAGCGCATCACGTTCGGCCACGCGATACACTTTGGGGGGCAAGTGTTTCCTGGAGATTTGACCAGGCAACTGAGTGCTCGGCATTGGCCACTACTCGGCATGAAGTACTGTTCGGCATCCAGTGGGACTCGGCATCCATAGCGTTCGGCATCCGTAGTGCTCGGTGATCAGGAGACTCGGCGTCATTTAGTGTTCGGCGACAACCAATGCTCGGCGCTAGCGTTCGGCATACAAAGGTGCTCGGCATCGAGACTGCTCGGCATCAGGTAGCACTCGGCATCAGAGAGTGTCCGGCATCCAGGAGTGTTCGGCGAAGCATTTAGCATCCAGGAGTGTTCGGCGAAGCATTTGGCATCAAGCAGTGTTCGGCATCAACTGGCACTCGGCTACAAGAGCGTTCGGCATCCCATGGCACTCGGCATCTAAAGGTACTCGGCATAGTACTCGGCAACAGGAGTACTCGGCATCCTAAGGTACTCGTTGTCAGTAGAACTCGGCAACGAGAGCGCTCGGCATTCAGAAGGCATTCAGTATGCACAACTTCACAAGGACCGTTCGGCATGGAAAGCATCGTCCGACATTGGAAGGGCTGCTCGGCATCAGAGCGTTCGGCATACCAGGATCGGCACGCAGCGACCACTGTACTGGGGGCTAGAGTGTTCGGCCATCCAGCCCATTTGGGAAGTCCAGCCCATATTTGCCTATAAATAGAGGGGCAGGGTCACAGTGAAAGGGGGCCTTTTTTGGAGAGAAAACACCGGGGAGACTCTGCCATTTTCAAGACTCATCTTCTCTACTTAACAATTTCATGCAAGCATTTGATTCACGAATTGTATTTGTAATCAACTATAAAGAAGATCAATAAAGTTTAACCTCAAAGTGGACGTAGGCAATTACGCTGAACCACTATAAATTTGATGTTCTTACTTTCTGTATTTAGATTAGCACCGTCTTCTCTGTTTAATTTGATTTCATCACTTATATCTCTTCACAATCTTCTTCTACGAGGTTAGTGACCAATTTTGGTGCTAACACTGCTCATCCTTGAGCCCCAAATCAGCGAAAATCCTTTCACAATGTAACAGCCAGTTCTCCACCTCAAAAGCGTCTTCAGTGCCAATGAACGGCTTTCCTCCAAGCTTGGTGTAATCTCCACTTAACTTAGCATAATTATTGACAACTGGAGCTCCCTGAACTCCTACTCTAGCAGCATTTCCTCCAACTACACTAGTTGCAATTACAGCTTGCATCATGTACATGAAAAACTGATACATGGCTCCCATATCCACTTGGGAACCCCAACACCAACATTTTCAGCTTGAGCCTGACCTGGACCTCTTCTAGCATTTGGTCGGGCATTTCCATTAATAGTGGTGCTCTCTCCTCCAAGATTAACTCTGCCTCTTCTTCCTTCCATATATGTACTCAAGCCTTGTGAGATACAGATGAATAGCCTAATTAAGATATGACTCTAGAGATATAGCGTATACTTATATATAACAAATACAAGTATGTTACTATAGCGTTATCCCATACACCGATCTTAGCTCTAATTACCAAGTATTATGTTTTCAAAAACCATTTTTAGTTCAAGTATTTCATAAACCATGCTCTGATACCAATCTATAACATCCCCAATCTAGAGGACCAAAATTAAGCGCTACAGATGCTGCAGTCATCTATAGTGTTAGCTTTTGGCGACTAAATACGACGTTAATGGTATCTATAATATCAGAAGCACTTGAATATGGAACAAAACAAAGATTTCAAAACAATAGTTTTTTCATTACATTCAAAACAGATGTTCCATATTCATTTTACATAATCCCAATACGTTCCCAAGCACATATAAAATATACGTATTACAAAATATGCCAAGAGCGGTATATGAAGATACCCCCTAGGATGATCAGAGTCATATAGTCATAATAGACTTAATACAGACACAATGGAAATACAACAAAACATAAAACTGCAACTCCTAAATAGCTATCCGTTTGCCAATTGCATGCCACCGGTAGCCTTATTCGTCATCCTACTAAAACCTGAAAAAGACCTTAACCCCTCAGCCTACTCAAATCAATTTTTGAGCACCTGAGAGTTTAAAGGGAAAACATAAACTTTGAGTCAGGCATAAAGCCTGGTGTGAATAATACTATACATCCTAGTTTAATATGTTAAGTGAGATCATGCCGCTTAGCGGAACGGGTTTCCCCTCACTAATATCCTTTTCAAAACATATATTTTGCAAATCCTTTCTTGCAACCAAACTGGTTAATCAAACTGATTATAATAACATAATAGCAAGATCCGCTATGCTATAAACATGTAATAAATGGACTAACTGTCCAAAATCTGGTCTGGTTGCCCTCCACTGGACTAACTGTCTGCAATCTAGACTAACTGTCCTTAAAATGGGCTGACTGCCCTTTGGCTAACTCGAGCCTACCAGACAACAATCAAAATAATCTAACATCTGTTAGACACTACTGCTTCTGGACTATCTGTCCTTAACTATCTATTAAATGCTTCTCTTCTGGACGGTCTGTCCCTAACTTAATCATCTCCCAGGTCTTCCTGATCCTAATGGTTTTGCGGGCTCACCGATAACCTGTCTGTATACAAATATATATTCCTTTCTATGTAATCATAATTTTAGTCTACCTGACCAAGCCCTACACGCTGGAATTTTGAACAACAATTAGTTGGGGCCAATAGATAATGTATAGGGCGCAACCCTATACCAGTCCAATCTGGTATTCTAATACCTAAGTCATTTTCACTTAGGGATACCTTCCCATAATTTTCCTTGAAAACCCCGTTTTTCAAAATGATTTAAAACCTTTAAATCAACTCACTCAAGGAAAATATATATGCTTTACAAAAAATCAACTTGCCAAGCTATATATATACTTTACTCAATTCTTTGTTAATGAAAAAATTTTTACATTAGAAAGTACCCCTTTCGATCCCATTGAAAGTACCCCTTTCAAACCATTGAAAGTATCTCTATCGAAAACAAGTAAAACCCTTTAATTATCTGGGCCAAAAGGCCAAAACCTTACCTTTCGAAATCATACTTCAAACCCTTTCGAAAGCATCGAAAACCTTTCTTTCGAAAGCATTAAAACCTTAGACATCCTATCCTAAAACACTTTAAAACATTGCCTTAGAAAACATTGGAAAAACTTTCCATTTCAAACCTTTCGAAAACATCAGAAAAACCACCTTTCGACTTTGTCAAAAGCTGGAGGAAACCACCCTCCTTTAAATCATTTTAACACCTTTCGAAAGCATCAAGAAAAACCACCTTTCGACTTCGTCAAAAGCTTCAGAAAAAATAAAACCTTTCGAAAGCATTTGGATTTAATTTAAAACATGTGGAAAACCTCTTATAAAACCTTTCGACTAAGACCTTTCGATTCCTTTGGGAGCTTTGCTTTCGACCCTTTCGAAAGCTTTACTTCTGACCCCTTCGAAAGCTCAACTTTCGACCCAATTTGAAAACTTATCTTTCGACTACTTCAAAAGCTTAAAACATTTCTTTTAAAACAATAGGCTCCAGCCTATTTAATACTTTAAAACAACTCTTTCGAAACCTTGGGTTATACTTCAATTAGAATAAAAGGATAAAACATCTAAGTCGACAGCTTCTTTTCGTAAGCATGGGAGAAGCGGCCGATTCTTAAAAGACAAGTTTACCTTTCAACCTTGTCGAAAGCATATGACTTCGAAAGGTAGAAAGGCGACAGCTAGGGAATTTGACTCCTTCAAAAGCTTTAAACCTTTAAATGTTTGACCTGGTCGAAAGCAACCAAGTCGAAAGCTTCTTTTCGAAAGCAAAGCAGGTGATACTTTTGGGTTATAAAACAAACATACTCCAACCTCTTTGGAACCTTAGGTTTTGACCAAGTACCCCTTTGACCGTGTCCAATATGTTACGTACCAAATAGCTTGATAACCATATGCATTGGCTTCGAAAGCAATGACGTCGAAAAGTCTGGGTCGGAACCTTTAATGCCGAAAGTGGCTGAACATGCTAAAAGAATGATTTTCTTGTTTTTGACTTAAAAGAGAAAACTTTTTAACCAACCTGCCTTTATTTCTCAAATTCTTATTGGTTACTAAATACTTTTCAAAAAGAGCTGCCAATAATTCAGAAATAAACAATGATTTTTATTTTATAAAATGCCCCTTCTCCTTAATAAAATATATAAACCATTTAAGTCCCATACCTTAAATAATTTTATATATTCATTAAAACACTTAGGAAAATCTGAAAAAATTCCAGAAAATCTATTTTAATATGTTTTCCAACACATAAAAATTCCAACCCTAAATAATTATTTATTTAACCGTAAATAACTTATAACCCAATAAATCATTTTCTTCACTAGAAAAATTATATAAAATCCACATTAATTCAGAAAATTATGAAAATTGAAACCGATCTTTAAAATATCATTTCCGATCCATATTAAACATTTCAAGGAATTTGGATGTCGTTTAATATGGTTTTCATGTCAAACATATCATAGAAACTAATATGAACATGTATAATTCATCAACAAGTGTGTGTGTGTGTGTGTGTGTGTAACTTCAATCATTCAAAGCATGGCATAAACTTGCAAAATTATTCCGGATCTAACTTAAAACCAAAAAACATAGAAAACGGGATGTAGTAATTATTCACCTTAGCTTTGTGATTAGGAATGAGATTTGATCTTTTTTAAAGTTGATTTGAACCTTCTCCTTGAAATTCCTAGATTTTCTTCTCTTGTGATTATTAATGGTGGCCGACCTCCCTCTAATGTTCTTGTTTTGTGAAAATAGTGAAAATGAAGTGTGTATTCAATTTCCTAAGGGTTTTGGTTATAAAAGAGCATATTTCCTATAATGCCCTCCTTTACTTATTTCAGCTTAACTCTTCATTAGTTGGTTCGTTTACTCCTTTATATGGCATGACTACCAAATCTCAATCCCATAATCAATCCACATTATTTTATTTTATTTAACTAATTAAATATTCTAAATAGTGTTACCAAATATATGAGGTGTTACAGATTCCCCACCTTAAAGAATTTCGTCCTTGAAATTACAATAAGGTACATATCAAACAGCAAAGGTAAAACATACCATCAAACAGATCAGGATAAGCATCTCTAATCCTGCTCTCAGTCTCCTAAGTACAGTCTCTATCATTGTTACTCCACTGGACTTTTACTAACCTGACTGTCTTGTTCCTCAACTGCTTCTCACCTTTCTCGACTGTCCGGACTGGCTTTCTAATAATAGTCAAAGGGTTGGTTCCACTACTATATCTTCTAACTCAGTAGGCTCTATAGTAGTTTTTGGATCCCTTATGCACTTTCTCAGATGAGATACATGAAAGACATCGTGGACTCCTGCTAAACTACTCGGTAACTCAACTCAGTACGTGAGTTTACCGATCCTTTCCAAAATAGGAAACGATCCTACAAACCTTGGTGCTAACTTCCCGGTCTTCCCGAACTGGATATCACCTTTCATTGGCGATACTTTGACGAAAACTTGGACTCCAACGAAGAACTCTAAATCTTTCTGTCTTTTATCAACATAGCTTTTTTGCCTCGACCGAGCTTCTTGCATTCTCGCCCTTATCAACTCAACCTTCTCTACGGCTTCTCTGACTAAATCTAGACCAAGTACTAATCTATCTCCCGTCTCTAACCAATAAACTGGAGATTTACAAGGTCTTCCATATAAAGCCTCAAACGGTGCCATCCCAATACTAGTTTGATAACTGTTGTTATACGTAAACTCCACTAAATGAAGATGCTCTTCCATTGATCCTATGAAATCTAATACACAAGCTCTTAACAAGTCCTCCAAGACTTTGTTAACCCTTTTCGTTTACCCATCAGTCTGTGGATGGTAAGCGGTACTCATGTTGAGCTTGGTTCCTAAAGTTTCTTGTAGAATCTTCCAGAACTCGCTAGTAAAAAAATAATTTCTATCACTGATAATATTACTAGGAATTCCGTGTAGTCTAACCACATTCTTCAGAAATAATTTCTCTAACATAGGTGCCGTCCTGGTTGACTTAACTAGAATGAAATGGACACTCTTGGTCAATCTATCCACTATGATAGATATACTTTCATTTCCTCTGTTCGACCTCGTCAACCCATCTATGAAGTCCATGGAAATAGAATCCCATTTCCAAACTGGAATACCCAATGGCTGAAGCAACCCACTTAGCTTCTGATGCTCGGCTTTCACCTGCTAACATTTCATACACTGTTTCACCCATACACCTACATTTCGCTTCATTCCTTCCGAAAAGAAACTTCTCTTCATGTCTTGATACATCTTTATTCCTCCGGGATGGATAATGAACTTTGAAAGATGGATTTCCTCTAAAACTTCTTTCCTTATGTCTCCCACTCTTGGAACACATAATCTACCCTTCTATCTCAACCAACCATTCTGGTCAATAATAAAATCCTTCAAGCGATCGCTCTCCGTTCCTTCTCTTATACTTTTGATCTTATCAGCCAACACTAGATCATCTTCCTGTCTAGAAGCAATCTTCTCTATCAAACTGGATGAACTTCTAAACAAGATAACACGACATTCTCAGCACTCGATCTTGCTTCTAATCTCCATTGTCCTCTATAATCAGATAATGCTTCTAAGTCTTTCCACTTTGCTATCATATCTAATTCCACATTCTGATGCTTCCTACTAAGTGCATCTGTAACCTTGTTGCCTTTACCTGGTGTGCATTCAATTCCGAAATCATAAGCAGCAATAAGCTCTAGTCATCTCTATTGTCTCATATTCAGCTCCTTCTGGGAGAACAAATACCTCAGCGACTTATGATCCGTAAAAAGTTCAAATCTCTCTCCCAAAAGATAATGCCTCCACACCTTCAAAGCAAACATAACGGCAGCCAACTCCAAATCATGAGTTGGATACCTAACTTTATGCGGTCTAAGCTGTCTAGAAGCATAGGCAATCACCTTACCTTGCTGCATCAGCACTGCACCCAATTTGGTACCACACGCATCTGTATAGACTACTAAATCCTTTCGTGTTAGCTTTGTCAATAAGTGTTTCAAGATCTGGAATGCTTCCTCACACTTATCAGTCCACACGAACTTCACATCCTTTCGTGTTAGCTTTGTCATCGGTGCTGCTATCCACGAAAATCCTTTATGAACCTTCTATAATATCCGGCTAGTCCAAGAAAGCTTCTTATCTCAGTCATGGTTTCTGGCCTCTTCCAAGTATTCACTGCTCAATCTTAGTCGGATCTACTGCCATCCCTCTCTCCGAGGCATTATGACCAAGAAACTTAACTTCCTTCTTCTAGAAGTGGCACTTTGAAAACTTCGCCTTTAGCTGATGCTCCCTCAAGGTCTCAAGTACTACTCTGAGATGAACTTCATGCTCCTTCTCATGCTTAGAGTATATCAAAATATCGTCTATGAACACCACCATGAATCCTAAACACTGTCAACGGTATACTATCTTCTGCAATCCTAAGCTAATGAAACCTGGTAGCCAAATCCAACTGAGAAAATATCTTTGCTCCACTCAGTTGGTCGAACAAATCGTCAATTCTTGGCAATGGATATCGATTCTTCATTGTCTTCTCATTCAACTTCCGATAATCGATACATAGCCTCAACGATCCGTCCGACTTCTTAACAAAAACAGCGGCTCCTCCCTAAGGCGAACTGCTTGGTCTAATCAGATTCTTTCCTTTTAAGTCCACCAACCGCACCTTCAATTCTCTCATTTCGATGAGACTCATTCTACTTGGTGGCATACACCAATTCTTCTCTAGGCACTAAATCTATCCGAAATTCAATAGCATGTTTTGATGGCAATCCCTTTACCGGCTCAAACACATCTGTGAATTCTCTTACCATGAAAACTCAACTTAACTCATCTTCAAACTCCATAACACCCAATAAAGCATTCACTTCGAAATTAGGACTTCCTATGGTACCAACAATCAGCTCACTGCAACTAGGGTGACTAAGTGATATATTCTTATCGTAGCAAAATATCCTAGCATCATACTCACTTAACCAATCCATACCTAATATAATTCCAAACGCTACAAAGTCAAATACATGCAAACTGCAAAAAAAGGTTTAACCTAGCAAATCAAACTCTAAGTGGCCACATCTCATCCCAAGTGTTGCATATCCTCCTATCGGATTTGCAACCTTAAGGAAGTAACTAAATATTAGGGTTCTAGGTTAAGCTTATCTACCAAACATTGAGATATAAAAGAATGTGATGCACCAGTATCAAACAGAATGCTAACAGACATACCGTGAACCTGTAGCGAGCCTCCCAGAACAGCCTTTCCTTTCTCATGTGCCCAAGGTCTTGAAGCAACAGGTTCGACATCAAACACTTGGTCTTTTCCATCCTTTGTAGGCTCTTTGCACTGATTCTTGTAGTGGCCGATTTGATCACAATTAAAGCACTTGACATTCTTTTTTCCAACTGCTTCTTTCCCTTTTCCCATTCCGGAACGACACTCATGAGCATAGTGTCCTTTCTTGTCGCACTTATAACAAACCACCTCAGATTTTCCCTTCTTCTATGCACCTCCCTTCTGAGCATTCTTCTTATAGACAAACTTTCTTTTCTGGCCTTGCCCTGCCTGGACCTCTTTCACCTTACTCTTTTCCAGTGCATTCAGTATCTCTTCATACCTTAATGCCATTTCGACAACCAAATCACAAAGATCTCTTATGTGCGGTAAAGTTGCTCTTGCCAACTCTAGTTTCAGTCGTCCAATAAACTCCTCATTCCTTTTCATGACTGTGTCGACAGTAGCATACCCATATCGGGTTAAATCTTCAAATCTTCTCGCATATTCCAGGACTGTCATTTCTCCTTACACTAGCTCCGCAAACTTTCTAACTAACACAGATT
Organism: Allium fistulosum; assembly: GCA_030737815.1. Lineage (NCBI taxonomy): Eukaryota > Viridiplantae > Streptophyta > Magnoliopsida > Asparagales > Amaryllidaceae > Allium > Allium fistulosum. Next base: position 628,399,365 of record CM060903.1, on the reverse strand, counting down.
ACGCCATAACTGACATGAACTTTTCTTGAAAGCTCCTCTTAAAATCATCACACGTCATTGTTTCCTCATCACACATGCAGTTACAAAATTCCACCAGAATAAAGCAGCTCCTTGAAGCTGTCTTGAAGCAAGTCTCCTTTTTTGTTCATTGTTGAGCCCTAAATCAGCAAAAATCCTTTCACAATGTAACAGCCAGTTCTCCATCTCAATAACATCTTCAGTTCCAATGAACGGCTTCCCTCCCAGCTTGGTGTAATCTCCACTTAACCTAGCATAATCATTGACAACTGGAGCTCCCTGAACTCCTACTCCAGCAGCATTTCCTTCAACTACACCAGCTGCAATTCCAGCTTACGTCATGTTCACGAAAAACTGATGCATGGCTCCCATATCCACTTGGGGAACCCCAGCACCAACATTTTTAGCTTGAGCCTGAATTGGACCTCTTCTAGCATTTGGTTGGGCATTTCCATTAGTGGTGGTGCTCTCTCCTCCAAGATTAACTTTGCCTCTTCTTCCTTCCATATTTGTATTCAAGCCTCATGAGATACAGATGAATAGCCTAACTAAGATAGGAGTCTAGAAATATACCGTATACTTATATATAACAAATACAAATACGTTACTGTAGTGTTATTTCATACCCCAATCTTAACTCTAATTCCCAAGGATTATGTTTTCAAAAACCACTTTTAGTTAAAGTATTTCACTAACCATGCTCTGATACCAAACTGTAACATCCCCTATCTAGAGGCCCAAAACTAAGCGCTATAGATATTGTAGTCATATATGGTATTAGCTTTCGGCGACTAAATATGGCTATGTTAATGGTATCTATACTATCAGAGGCACTTGAATATAAAACAAAACATAGATTTCAAAACAACATTTTCTTCATTACATTCAAAACAGATGTTCCATATTCATTTTACATAATCCCAATATGTTCCCAAGCACATATAAAATATACGTATTACAAAATACATCCCGGTTTAATATGTTAAGTGAGACCATGCCGCTTAGCGGAACGGGTTTTCCCTCACTAATATCCTTTTCAAAACATATATTTTGCAAATCCTTTCCTGCAACCAAACTGGTTAATCAAACTGATTATAATAATATAATAATAGCAAGATCTGTTATGCTATAAACAAGTAATAAATGGACTAACTATCCAAAATCTGGGTTGGCTGCCCTCAACTGGACTAACTGTCTACAATCTGGACTAACTGTCCTCAAACTGGGCTAACTGCCATTTGGCTGACTCGGGCCTACTAGACAACATATCAAAATAATCTAACATTCGTTACACGCTACTTTCTTCTGGATGATCTGTCCTTAACTATCTGTTAAGTGCTTCTTTCTGGACAGTCCGTCCCTAACTTAATCATCTCCCAGGTCTTCCTGATCCTAATGGTTTTACGGGCTCACCAATAACCTATCTATATACAAATATATATTCCTTTCTATGTGTAATCATAATTTTAGTGTACCTGACCAAGCCCTACATACTGGAATTTTGGACAACAATTAGCTGGTGCCAATAGCTAATGTATAGGGCGCAACCTTATACCAGTCCATCTGGTATTCTAATATCTGAGTCATTTTCACTTAGGGATACCTTCCCATAATTTTCCTTCAAAAACCCCATTTCAAAATGATTTAAAACCTTTAAATCAACTTACTCAAGGAAAATATATATGGTTTATGCTTTACACAAAATCACCTTGCCATGCTATATATACACTTTACTCAATTCTTTGTTGATGAAAACATTTTACATTAGAAAGCACCCCTTTCGATCCCATTGAAAGTACCCCTTTCGGAAACAAGTAAAAGCCTTTGATTACCTAGGCCAAATGGCCAAAACCTTACCTTTCGAAATCATACTTCTAACCCTTTCGAAAGCATTGAAAACCTTCCTTTCGAAAGCATTAAAACCATAGACATCCTACCTTAAAACACTTTAAAACATTGCCTTAAAAAACCTTGGAAAAACTTTCCATTTAAACCTTTCGAAAACATCAGAAGCACCACATTTCGACTTCGTTGAAAGCTGGAGGAAACCACCCCATTTTAAATCATTTTAACACCTTTCGAAAGCATCAAGAAAAACCACCATTCGACTTCGTTGAAAGCTTCAAAAAAAATATCGTTCGACTCCGTCGAAAGCTTCAGCAAAATAATACCTTTCGAAAGCATTTGGGATCAATTTAAAACATATAGAAAAACCTCTTTTAAAACCTTTCACTAAGACCTTTCGACTCCTTCGGGAGCTTTGCTTTCGACCCTTTCGAAATCTCATCTTTCGACCCCTTCGAAAGCTTATCTTTCGATCCCTTCGAAAGCTTATCTTTCGATCCTTACGAAAGCTTAAAACATTTCTTTTAAAATAGTAGGCTCCAGCCTATTTTATACTTTACAACAACTCTTTCGAAACTTTGGGTTATACTTCAATTAGAATAAAAGGGTAAAACATCTAAGTCGATGGCTTCTTTTCAAAAGCATGGGAGAAGCAGCTGATTCTTAAAAGACAAGTTTACCTTTCGACCTTGTCAAAAGCCTATAACTTCGAAAGGTAGAAAGGCGGCAGGTAGGGAATTTGACCCCTTCGAAAGCTTTAAGCCTTTAAATGTTTGACCTGGTTGAAAGCAACCAAGTCGAAAGCTTCTTTTCGAAAGCAAAGCAGGCGATACTTTTGGCTTATAAAACAAACATACTCCAACCTCTTTCGAAACTAAGGTTTCGACCAAGTACCCCTTCAACCTTGTCCAATACATTATGTACCAAGTAGATTGATACCATATGCATTGGCTTCGAAAGCAATGACGTCGGAAGGTCTGGGTCGGAACCTTTAATGCCGAAAGTGGCTGAACATGCTAAAAGAATGATTTTCTTGTTTTTAACTTAAAGGAGAAAACTTTTTAACTAACCTGCCTTTATTTGTCAAATTCATTTTGGTTACTAAATACTTTTCAAAAAGAGCTGCCAATAATTTTAGAAATAGACAATGATTTTTATTTTATAAAATGCCCCTTCTCCTTAATAAAATATATAAAACATTGAAGTCTCATACCCTAAATAATTTTATATATTCATCAAAATACTTAGGAAAAATCTGGAAAAACTCCAGAAAATCTATATTAATTTGTTTTCCAACATATAAAAATTACAACCCCAAATAATTATTTATTTAACCGTTAATACTTTATAACCCATTAAATCATTTTCTTTACTAAAAAATTTATATAAAATCCACATTAATTTAGAAAATTATGAAAATTGAAGTCCATCTTTAAAATATCATTTCTAATCATATTTAAATTTTTAAGGCATTTGATGTCATTTAATAGGGTTTCATATCAAACATATCATAGAAACTAATATGAACATGTATAATTCATCAACAAGTATATATATGTATATATATATATATAACTTCAATCATTCAAAGCATGGCATAAACTTGCAAAATTATTTCGGATCTAACTTAAAACCAAAAACCATAGAAAATGGGATGTAGTAATTATTCACCTTAGCTTTGTGATTAGAATGAGATTTGATTTTGTTTAAAGTTGATTTGAATCTTCTCCTTGAAATTCCTAGCTTTTCTTCTCTTGTGATTGTTAATGGTGGCCGGCCTCCCTCTAATGTTTTTGTTTTGTGAAAATAGTGAAAATGAAGTGTGTATTCAATTTCCTAAGGGTTTAGGGTATAAAAGAGCCTATTTCCTATTATGCCCTCCTTTAATTATTTCAACTGAACTCTGCATTAGTTTGTTCGTTTACTCCTTTATATGGCATGACTACCCTTATAAAATTCGCAAATCTCAATTCTATAATCAATCTACATTATTTTATTTAGCTAATTAAATATTCTAAATAATGTTACCGAAAATATGGGGTGTTACAATGTATATCATTCAATTAAATAAAATAAGGATTTTATTAAAAATATGTGGATTATATCTAAATTAATTTAGATTTCACAGGCCCAATAAGATCTAAAATGATAAAAAAATTGAAATCCACCCATTTATCTCATTGCGTGTTGGCCTAGTTCTAATAATGTAATCAGAGCTCTAGCTTATGAGGTCTAAATTAGCAACATTATGGCTAACTTATTGACGTCTATCCATGTAGTATAGTGTCTAGAAAAGTAGTGTCTAGTCTAGGTTTAGGTAATCAAGTATCCTATCCTACATGGCCACCGGCCTGGTCCAAAAAGTAAAATAAGCCCAAAGGCTATCCCTAATTTGAAGACCAAAATTGGTTTGGGCCTTGCGCTAATTTTTGAAAATATGTTTTGAAACTAGAAATAATATTTAAATTTAAATGGTTAAATTTCAATTAAGTGGTAATTTTATAGATGTTATAAAATAATTTTCAAAATTGTCTTCAAAATAAAATAATTATTTTTGAATTTTTTTAATAATTAATTAGATTGATCGCACAAATAATTAATTAAAATTTAATAAATTATATTAAATAACACACATAAATATATATATATATATATATCATTATTTTAAAATGTTTAACGTAATATAAATATAAACAATTTTCGAAATAAATCATAGTTAATTAGAACTATTCAATTAAATATATTAATTAAATGTTAATTAATAAATAATATAGTACATATATATCAAGATATATATGTATGACTATAAATGTCATAGTATATATTCCATTTAAAATGTCTAAATAAATAAAATTAAATTAATTAACTTGTTAATTAATTAATTAAGTTAATTAATTAATATTTAATTAATGACAACTATATAAAATCATAATTAAGATTATTATATATGTTAATTAAATTATAAAATGTTTAACAAGTATTTAACTTATATAATATGAACGTACAATAAAAGGTAAAATGGTAAAAAAAACCCAAATTAGATTTAAGGAATAAATTCATACAAATAATACGTATACCATGGTTCAAATATGTCCGACACTTGAGTCACGAGGGTATTTCGTAAGAAATACATTATCCCATATGTCAGTATCACTCAGTTAAATATATTAAAGATTATGAATCTTTAATATATTGATAGATTACTTGTATATTCCTTAGTTGTTTAGAATTCCTTATACTAGGGATGATATTTGTAGCACTATTAATATATATAGAATAGATCAGATAAGTTACATGCACATATTAGTTAAGCTTTCCCTAAGGTATGTGCATTATACTTATGCCAAGATATGAGTGAATAATCTCCCTTTAGTTGTTGAACTTTACTTAGGGAAAATATGAGATTAGGGAAAAAACCATAAGGTTAGGAGTTGTACGGGATACAACTAATATAGTGTTATCCATCATATGCGGAGTTATGATTTTTTTGAGCTTTCTTCAACGTCAGAATCCCAAGGCATACAAGTCGTAACCACTAGAGAAGTCAAAAGACTTATATGTTTGTTTTAGGGTTTTGAGAAACATAAAAGTTGGGTGCTCATTAATAAAATGAAACGTAATGTTTAACCTTACTAATATTATAAGAACATCTAATATGAATTAATTTCATAGTCTACTAAGTTAAATTTGTAGAAAATGTCTACATCAAAGTTGTTTTCTTAAAGCGACAAACTTAACTACATAGACTGGTTAAGGGCGATTAAGTTAGCACTTATGTACGACCATCTATGGTCATCGATAATTGAACCTCCAAGGGAAAAACCCATTGATAATGTAGACTTCTTTTACCTATAACAGATGGCTTTTGGACCTAGAGATCATTCATGTTTACGTGTTGTCTACATTAGACAAACCGTTGTAGGCACAGCACGAAAACATAATTGTCCATCAGATCTTCAATAGTCTTAAACCTTTGTTTTGGAACACTCCTTGTTCGCAAGGTATGAGCTTACAAACAAATTGTTTAACTTGAAGACATCAAAGGGCAAGAAAATGGATGATTACGTCCTAATAATGAAAGGTTATATTAAAAGACTTTCTCACTTAGATGTTACGTCAGGTAATGAGCTGCAAGTGGACTTGATCCTAAGGTCACTTACTCCATAGTATAAGCCATTCATATTAAACTATAATATGAACCAATTGAATGTAAGCCTCGTTGAGGTGCTCGATATGTCGAGGTCGGCCGAGTCTTCATCTAAGGATCGGGGTGCAGTCCTCACAGTTAAGGATAAAACATCATCTTTGAATGGTTCGAAGAAGCAGAAATGGGTTGATAAGAAGAATAAAAAGACTGGTCCAACTGATAAGGGTGAGTGTCATCACTGTCACAAGAAAGGTCATTTGAAACGGAACAGTCCAGAGTACTTAAAGATTGTTAAAGAGAAGAAACATAATAATTCTGCTGCTCCTACAGGTATATTTATGATTCAAAATTTTTTTGCACTAAATAAATTATCTTGAGTTTTAGATCTGGATATGGAACTGACATCTATTTTGTTACAGAGACTTAGGAACAGATGTCATATGGCAAAAGGAGAAATGAGACTTTAAGTTGTTAATGGATCTTTAGTAGGTGCAATGGCTGTTGGAGATTATCGTTTAGCTTTGCCAAATGAATTAATTTTAATTCTAAATAGTTACTATTATGCGAAATTTTTTATTTATGGAATAATTTTTATGTCTAGATTGTTTGAGACTGGATATATTTCTCATTATGTTGATAATATTATGAACGTTTCATCGAATGGAAATAAAGTATGCAACGGTATTGGGATAATGGAGTTTATGTTATTAATAATAGTTATGTCTGTATTGTTAATAACTCTTCTAATGATTACATTAATAATAACCGTCTATAGCATTGTAGGCTAGGTCATATAAGTGAGAAATGACTAAACAAATTGAAAACCAAAGCCTTTATATCATCATTTCAGATGTGTGAGTCGTGTATTACAGGATAAATGACCAAGCACCCCTTTAGTGGGAGCAATAAAAGAGTTAATGAACTCTTGGGTCTCGTATATATTGATGTATGTAGCACAATCCTTATAGTTACCAAAGATAATTCTTTTAATTTTTTTAACCCTTACCGATAATTTCTTAAGACTATGATATGTGTATCTTATGAAGAACCCCGACATCTGCAAGAAGTTTATTGAATATAAAAATGAGGTCGAAAATCATACGAACCATAAGATTAAATACTACGATCTAATCAAGGAGGTGAGTATGTTGGACAAGAGCTCCAATAGTACTTAAAACATAATAGAATTATCTCTCATGTTACCCCAACCTATACTCCGCAACACAATGGTGTTTTAAAGCGAAGGAATCGAACCCTATTAGATATGGTTCGTTCCATCATGAGTAATGCTGAGTTACCTATTTCCTATTGAGGATATGCGTTAGAAACCATAGCACATATGTTAAATGTAGTAGCCACGAAATTTGTACCTAAGACGCTATATGAGATGTGGCATGGAAAGAAACCACACTTTAATTATTTGAAGTGATTGTTTGCGGAAGTAAGGATCTTAAGGCTAATTTAACACTATAGGGGACTGGACAGTGTTTGTTGGCTTTTATGGATCTTTTTGAAATTTCTTTAAGATTATAGTTTGAACAATGCAAATTAACAATTACAGATGCAAGCATAGATAGATATAAATGCAGTTAAAGTAAAAAGTAAAGAGTAAGAGAGATCACACCAGGATTTTTAGACTGGTTTGGAGTTACCCTACATTCAGTCCCATACAATTTCTTGTACAGATTTCTTTTCAAATATCAAAGTCTATACAATTTCGATTTCAAGGCTATGAGACACACCCTCCAGATTTTTCGAGCTTGGGTACACTCACTGATTTGAACGAGACACTAGCACACCCACACTTGGATTCAAACGGGACACCAAGCACACTCACTTAATTCAAACAGGACACAAGCAAACCCCACTTTCAGGTACGAGGCGATATTAGTGAACTCTTGAATGAATCTCCTATAATATCCTTCCAAGCCTAAGAAGCTTCGGACCTCTGTTGGAGTTTGTGGCATCTTCAAACCTTGAACAGCTGCAACTTTCTCTGGATTAATTGAAGTACCGTCCCTCGATACAACGTGTTTGAGGAACCTTACTTCTGATTGTCAAAAATGGTGCTTAGAGTATTTAGCTCTTGAAATGTGCTTCCTCAACGTTTCCAGCCCAATTTCCAGATGACATTTGTGTTCCTCCTCGGTCTTGGAATAAATAAGAATATATCAATGAAAACCAACACAAATTTATTAAGCACACTTCTAAAAACTCAAGTCATAAGATCTACGAAATAGGCGGGTGCACTGGTTAGCCTAAAAGGCATAATGAACCACTCGTAGAAACAATCCAGACCTCTGAATGTTGTTAATAGTATACCATCCCCCGCTATCCTAAATTGATGAAATCCTTTGGCAAGATCCATCTATGAGAATACCCAAGAACCATGAAGTTGGTCGAATAAGTCGTCTATGTGGGGTAGAGTATACTTATTCTAAACCATCTGTTTGTTTAACTCACCATAATCAACACAAAGCCTTAGTGAACCATCCAACTTTGCAACAAAGACTACAATTATTCCCAACTTGGGCGACTTGGTCTAATCAGTTCCTTCCTTAGCAAATCATCTATCTGATTTCTTAACTCCAACTTCTCTCTCAGAGCCATATTACGAACATGGTGAATAACAAGTTTCCAACCGAGAATTAAGTTAATAGGAAACTCAATCTCCCAATGTGGATGTAAGCTGTTTAGTTCTTCAAAAACATATGGGAAGTCCTTAACAATTAATATCGACCCTAACTCTTTTTGTGAATCAAGTGCATAAAGGAGGCTACTCCTTAGCTGGCTAGGCTCACCACACAACACTTAAACAAAGTTCGTCAATTTGGTTTTTAAAGATATCATCCTCCCAACACAATCTAAGACAGCTTCATTCTCTATCAGTCAATCCATACCGAGTAAAACCTTAAACCATTAAAATCTCAACAAACATGTCCTATGAAAAATGGCGGGTAAGGTAAGTAACTCATACCTTTTCACAAATCATACACAGATTAGTTGCACCATCTATGGGGTTAGGCATACAAATAGGGGTTTCTACAATCCTTAGGGAAAGTTTTAATCTATCAACCAATCATTTAGAAATAAAACTATGGGAAGCTCCGGTATCAAACGATACTCGTACTAAAATGCCATTAACATATAAATTAACTTCAAGAACTCCTTTCCTTTTCACATCCTTTGAAGTTGATGGTTCCTCTTTGATGGCATAAACCTTGACTTGCTGATCCTTCTTCCTTAACGGATAATCCTTCAACATATACCCTGGATGCTAGCAATTGGAGGAGAGTGCCTTTTGAATCATTGGAGAAATAGGTCATATCTGCTACTTTTTCTGAGCTTCAGAATTCTTATAGAATTTTGCAATATGGCCCTTCTTCTTATAAATATAACACTTAATGTCCTTGTAATGGTTACCTTGAGCCCTTGCTCCTGGATATTCTCCTTGCTGCTTCTTCCCTTGATGATTGGACTCTCTCTTGTTGGGATTGTTGTTTTTTTTGGCATAGTTGTCGGCTTATTCTTATCAAGGACTTCGTAATGAAAAATCTTGTCTATAAGGTCTACAAAAGGTCCTTTAATGTGTGCAGTCATCTTCTCATGAATTATTCCCTCATCCTAAGTATAAACATTCCATTCTTTTTAAAGGGAGTATCAATAAGTCTCGGCCCAAATCGCAAAAAAACATTGAACTTAGTTACATATTCCACTACAATAATATCTCCCTGCTTAAGATCTAGAAAAATTCTGTAAAGACAGGTCTTCCCTGCTGCTGGTATATACTGATCTTTAAATACATCCTTAAACCTTGTCCAAGAAAATTCATCCTTTGAAACATTTGCAGTAACCAAACCCCACCATGCTGAAGCTCCCTCCTGCAATTGCCAAGAAGCCAGGAAATGCTTTTGCTTATTAAAAATACCAAGCACCTTAAAGCTCTTCTCACTAGAATGAAGCCAAGCTTAGACTTCGATAATAAACTCTATGCCTTTAAACGATTTCCCATCCAAATTGGTATAGTCTTTTCATAGGGATGCAAAGTTAACTCAAGGTTGCACATGTGACTCCTCTTCTACCACTCCTACCCTACCAGCATTAGGAGCTCGACCATTGGTGGTCGTAGTACGGCCAGTTCTCCTTCCTTGCCTTCCTCTAGTACTCATTTAATACTACCTAAATTTAGTAAGATAACTTTAGAATACATAGACGAGATTAACTTAGGGAAAAGGGTATTAAATCAAACATATAAATGTTGGCCAAAATAACTTGAATATATATATATATATATATATTTGGATAAAAATTACAGATACGCACTCTCATAGACTAAACTCATTCTAGGGTATTGCTAATCCTATCTCTAATGAGTTGACCCTAACCAAGGCTTAGGTGTTCGCTCAACCTAAGCTCTAATAGGACATGTAACGATCTACCTTTCTTGCTTCTAAAGATGACACTTAATACATCCATGGTATTCATGTGTCGATAATCAAAGCATCCAAAAGATAGGTCATTAGGGTAAAAGAAAAGAAAATACAAGAAGAAAGAAACATATAATCTCACAACACATGGAAATCATATATAATACAGCATAAAATAGTACATACAGTCACTCCAAAAATGAAACATTAGTTACAATAAATACAAACATTAGCCAGGGATAGTTATAACTACCTGCCCCTATAATGCTAGTACATAAATATATACAAACAATAGTAGAAATAATAGATTACTAGATAACGGTGGACCTCTTGCTCCATGCTCCTCCAAAATGCATCTATAAGAACCCAGACTACTTGGCTACTCAAAAATTAGAGTAGACAAGAGTTTAAGGGAAAGAAAGAAAAACTCTTGGTCGGACATGGGTCTGGTGTGAGTAAACTGAAAACATATGCTTTTATGAAAAACAAAGGTATCTCGTAAGACTACGTCATACATAAACAAGGACGAGTTTTTACCTTACAATGACCAAAACATTTATAGTTAAGATCAAAGATATTACTATAATGTCTAGGGTTTAAAATAATCATATAATCATAGCCGGAATGGTTACATTAATTACAGTTAATAACATATTTATTATACAAATACAACCAAGTCTGTAAAGCACGTAGTGGAAAATGGATTCCAACAATGATAAGGCTACTAGGGTACCACTTATCATAGTACACCTTTAGAGAAAATGTACTTAGGACCTCACATGGACCCTCGGCCAACATAAAACTGGCCTACCCCTTCCTGGATAGTACCGAATATAATCATCCTTTGGTTGCGATCAATAACCGTATTGTGCCCTAAGCATACATCCAAAGAAATATCGATCTAGATCAGGGATGATCATACCCTAATGGCAGCGAACTATATAGCGCCACTGCATATCCTATGTTTTAGACATTCCTGGGTGTGAGGTTTGAGGCAACGATTACCATTTAGCAAACCCATCTTAGAATGCTAACACTGCCTCAAGGCGACAATGCAATGTCAGCATTCATCTATACAAGTTATTCTAAGATCGAACACACACAGACGCTTACTACCTTCCATTTTGGAATCACCCTTAGGAAAGGTAGTACAACTCCATAGCATACTTCATGATGATTCAGAACACGAAGCGTTTGTTAATGTGAAGTAGTTCGTATAAACCATACTTATTCGAAATCGGTGTCTCCAAACTAAAGCGATGAATTCCCAACTGACTTAATTTCGGTTCTTGTAGAAGTATGCGAACAAATATAAGAGTCCCTTTCGGGGGATCTTGAACATACATTCTTAAAGCAAACTACATTTCATAGGAATGAGTCCTCATTGGGGGATCTTAAACAATATGAAACCGCGAAGCTTTTATATACTTCCCAAGTCAAAATAGGTCAAGTTGTCAATAGTGGACAAATCATTATCTGGTGTAAGTAAGTAGTTTGCATATGGAAAATTGAACATCATATACTAATCACCGGTTTTTGATTTCAACCATGTACTATCCTTGATTAACAATGAAGTAAGACAAGTTAGAGTACTAACCTTGTAACCTTGCCTCGACAACATTCTTAATTCCCGCAGATAGAAATGGGCTTCCATACCTCGAAATTTGGTGTCAAATATAAGAAGAAGTACTTTCCATATACATAATTTATCATGACCTATTTATATAAATAAACCCTTTTATACTTATCATGCTTTTGACCTTTCGACTTCTCTATCCCTCGCCTAGAATTGATGCCAGGTAAGTCAGGGCACTGGTTGCTCTTGTCCTTGCCTTAGTTAAAGCAATCTTATTCTAGATCTTATAGATAGAGGAAATTCTACTTATTGGGTTTTAGTGCTACATATAAGATGACTTACTTTCCACTAACGTGTTAACATTTTATCACTACTCATCATAGTTGTTTTATGTTACTTAATGGCATAGACGAAGAAATCCCTTGATAAAACAAAGTCTTTTTAAAGCGATGGGAAAACAACTCCGTAAAATTATTTCCAGTCTTCAATTTCAAACTAGTTATTGAAAATATTTTCAAAAATCATTTATTTAAACCAAAACCTGATTCCAAAGGCAACATTTTTCCTTTATAAAAGAAAACAACTTTTTTAAATTCAAACCACTTTAAAACATATTTGTAAGAGTTTTGAAAACAAGAGTTGAGTTTGGAAAAAATCATTAAAAATATTCCTAGAAAAGAAAGTAGTAAGCCACTTAAAAGAAAGCATGGGATTTCAATGTCGCATAATCCATAACAAGTCGGTTGACTATAATTACGAAACATTCACAAACATTTATATAAACTAGCATATATAAAAATCACAAAGGCAAGGAACTCCTTAGAGTCCATCTACAATAATAGTGCGCTTAAATCATGTCATATGCACTTCAATGTGTTTCGGCTTGACCTATTCGCAACGAATACTTTGACTTCCATTCTTTTACTAGTCCCTTGTCTATTCCTTATGTGTCAACCGCTTCCAAGAGGGTATCAAACTAAATAGCAATAATAATTATAAAATTATACGCATAAGTAAGGCAACATAATCATTCATTTTAAAGTTGCTTTTAAGTGAGCTTAACTCACTTAAACAAGCATGAACTTCAACCAAGCTACTACTTCTTGGTCACGACCTTACCATTAACACACGGACCTAGCTTCCTTTTCAAAACTATCTTTCAAAGACCCAAAGGACCTAGAGTGCTCACGCACATGGCCTAGGGGGAGTTTTGGGTTTGACTATGGTATACTTGAGATGTAAAGGTGGTTTTCTATGTTTTTATTGACTTGTTTTGCGTTTAGAGGAGAAAAGAATTGATTTTGAAGTGATTTTATTTTATGAATTTTGGTAAAAGAATGAAGAGGGAAGAGAAGTGGAGAAGAAAAGGAATTTAAGTTTTAAAAATAAAGTAAAGAAAATAAGTGAAGAGGAGTTGTTGTTTTATAGAAATGAAAAGTGGAAAATTACCAAACTTAACAGTCCTTAAATCAAGTTACACCTTTCCTTTATTTTAAGCTACTACCATTCATTAGCTTACGCAAAACACTTCCCATTCATCATCATGTGCCATACCCCATAGTCCTTCGTGGACACTTGGCATCACTTCCTTTTCTTTAGGTACTACTTAGGTACTTTTCTCTTTTGAAGTGAAAAAAATGTCTTCATTCTTAAGTGTCTTCTAGAATGTGATTAGATAAATCCATTTAATTAGTAAATAGTATTTTGTTGTTTATATATGTATGTGCACATATGTATGCTAGTGTGCACAACAAGTTCCGGCAACTTTTGGTTGATGAAAATTCGATCAGAAAAACGATTTCTGATCACATTTTCGATCTTTCTCCAAACTACTTATTTTTGTAAAAAAAAAATTCAAAACAACTTTACTATCATAAGTTATTATATAAAAGAGGTATATCTGAGTTATAAAATCTATTATTTAATTATTTAAAAATATATTAAATATTCACATTCAAAGTGACAAAATTACAGATCGCTACATAATGTTACATGCATTTTTCAAAATTAAAAAAAATTAACTTTTCAATTCATATATATATCAAATATACATACATTTAAATTTAAACGAGATGCTTTGAATCTAGAAATGATTTTAAATTTTGAATATTTCTTCAGCGATTTTATATTTTTTTTGAATTAGTATTATGTTAGAAATATTTATAAATAATAATTTATTTTATGTATAGGCATAAAAAATTCATACATATATATTAAATATATCTATATATGTAAGTATATTTTATTATACATATTAATTTTAATATAATATTTGATAGAAAACATGTATATGAAGGGTCTAAAGTATCCGTTGCAGTGTAAATCCCAACACTTAGATATGGGCATATTAAACCATGTACACATTATATGTTGCATGTGCGCGAACATGTATATGTGTATTTGATACACATATGCACATTATATATCATTTATATAAACAAATAAATTCATTTTATTAACCAATAAATAAAATAATGATTTTATTTAAAATTTATTAGATTAGATCTAAAATAATCTAGACTTCATAAGCCTAATGAGATCCAAAATGGTATTGTTTTTTGAAATTCACCTATTTAACCCGTTGTGTGTTGGCACAGTTCCAACAAAAAGAACATATTATTTTAAATATTCTTAGTCGTGATGTTTAGAGAAATGACATTGATACCTTTGTTGAAACTAGATACTAGAGTATGTAACGCTCTCCAGATGTCGTACAGTGTATTACTCATGGCTGCTGGAGGGCCAAGGGGTTAAGAAACACAGTTATTGGATAACTAAGGAATGACTCACCCAAGAGTTTTCTATTTGTTAATATAACTATGGTTAAACAAAGAATCTCGAAGTGATAATGTTACATAATTCCCTTGACTTGAGAATACTATGGAAATTCAATGTGGACACTCAACTTTAATTATGGTTACATGCTATGGCGATCCATCGAGTGACTATAGTTGGGACTAAGTTGAACCATTGGAGATGAAACATTATTCAACAAAGAATTCTTCTCCCTAGTTATAAGGGGTTAATATCACGGTTAACTGTAGTTAACTCAATGTTAAAGTCTTTTGCTAGAGTGGTAAGATTAACAATACTGCTATTATTAAAACAAGGATTTTGTATTTGGGCTAATCAAGTTGAATATGGACGATATTGGAATTTTAACCAAAACCAAATTCCATAAGTCATAAAACGATATAGTTTTGACAAAGAGAATTGGTGTAAATAATTGTAGCAAATAAGTACCGCTTATAATAGTAAAATTAGATTTTTAGCAAAAAGATGTGTAAGCGACAAATTCAACCAAAATGTCATACCACTAGCTAAGGTGACGTATGAACGTTAATATTCGAATTTTTCGATATTAATTACTGACCGAATTTACACCTTTGATTCACACAACCATAACGATGAATACTCCAAAAAACCATATGACATAATTAATTTATAAATATTCAAAATTAATTAATATTTATGAATATTAATTATTAACTTTGTATTTATTTGAATGTTATTAGTATTTAATAAAGTATAAAAGTTATATATGTACATACGTGTTGATATATAATATAGATAAATATTTAAATTTATTTAAATCATTAATTACTATTTGGAAATTTTGAAGGGTAATCTAGGGATGTACTTGGCCAACCATGCATGATAGTGGAGAGAGGATTTGACTGAGATATAATGAGGGACTAATGGGGTAAGGTTTTAAGATAGAAATTGGAAAGGGGCATTTCACTAGAAGGACAAACTTTGCAGTCCAATTAGTTTCTTGGACACACATTCAAAGAAATTACTTTCAAGGCCAAAGTCAGCAGAATAATTAATTTTAAGGACAAAGTCAGCAGTCTAATTACTTTCAAGGACATAATTTCATAGGTTTTTAGGCACTAGAAACTAATTATTTTATGTTTTGTCCTTGAAAGTAATTATTTCAGTTGGGTGTCCTAGAAACTAATTCCACTTGCTAAAGAGGCCCTTGTGGCTAATTTCAACAATTGGAAAGGTTTTGGTGGTTCCTTTAAAACAAAATTTCTTTCTTTCATCCATTCGCTCTTCTTGACAATTCATTTTTTTCTGCTCTCCTTCTCTCTCCCTTAATGGCCGAAAATTGTTGTGGTTTCATGGATAAATGTTTCTAAAAAAATTCAAATAAAATCAAAATATTCAAGGTGGTATTTGCCTCTAGATCCCTGCAAAATCCAAAGGCCGATTCTTTCAAATCTAGGGGTTTTATTCTTCATTCAAGGTGTGATTATTGGCTTCATCTTAAGGTAATTTTATAATATTAGTTCATTATGTAATTCACGATGTTAATACAGTTTAGCTCCCATATTCTACTTTTCTTTTGATTATATGCTCATCTTGTATGTATTATTTAGATCGCAAACTTTTTATAATGAATTTATATATGCTTGGCTTATTCGATTTAATTTTTTTTATTGATTTGGATATTGATGATTAAACAAAAAAAAATTTAATCTGGAAATCAATTTTAACAAATTAATATAATTTTGTAAACTTTCTAACACATAAAAATAAAAAGGCCACATGTGTTGACAAGTTGAAATCATTTTGAAATTGAATACATGTTGTATGTTTTTTGATTTTGTATGCAAATTTATTTGGTTATTGTTTACATAATTTTAAAATTGTTTTAACTCAAAATTCATAAGTGAACTTCTATGCAAGATTATGAACTTACTTTGAATCCTTCATAAGTTAAGGCTATCTTTCTATTTGCTAACTAGAAGTTTATAACATATATATACAGTTACAAAGTTTATAGATTTATGTTGTTTTAAATTTTTAACATTGTTTGTAATTATTTTTCATGTAAACATATATGTATTTTATTTCATTTTAAAGTTTTTAAAAGGAACTTTTGTGCAAACTTATAAAATTAATTTTAAACATATCCTAAGTTAAAGCAAGATATAAAATTGTTAATTCTTGAACTCAAAATGTTTAAATAGTTAAAACAATATTTTAACACACACATACATTTAAATATGTATGTATATGTGTATGTATATGTATATGTCTATATGTATGTATGAATGTATGTGTATGTATGTAGGTATGTATAATTGTTATTTTATGTATATTTACAATTGCTATTTTATGTAGTTTATAAATAAAAGGCCTTGGATAACAAAGACATGTATAAAAGGACAAGTGTGTCCATTGTGATGTAAATCCCGACAGCAATATACGCTCACATTAACCATATATACTTCATATTCGTTGCCATTCACTATACATATATAAGTGTATTTGATACAATTATAAAACTCGTTTAATTTTAATTAAATAAAACTTCCTTTAAACAAATTAAGTAAAATATAGTGGATTTTTTTTATAAAATTAGTAAGTGTTATTTCTAATTAATTACACATTCATTACATTTATGACATGTTGAATAGTTTACATAATCAACAACTTGACTCTTCACTTGCCAAAACAATATACAAAGCAATTAACTTCTACACACGTATACATATAAGAGTATATTTGATATATTGTAATTTATGTCAACATCAAACTTATGAAACTCCTTTTGAACAATTTAAATAAATTAGATTTTATTTAAAATAATGTTAGATTGTATCAAATAACCCTTTAGAATTTATAAGCTCAATAGATCCAACTTATTTTTTTTTGAAATATACCTATTTTATCCACTTTCGACTGCCTAGTTCCTTCATGCTCAACAAATCATATGCCCACTAGTGATGGATAACTCTTTATTGATTATATCATATACAACTCCTAACCATGGTCTTTGCCCTCATCTCGACCTCGACCTTAAGTTTTCTCAACAAATCAAGAGAGATTATTCAGTCTTACCATGCATGTATCTTATTTCGCCTAAACAATATATCAATAGTACTACACATAATAGCTTTAGCTTGAGTTTTCTCGGCAACTAGTGTGTATGCAAGTAATTTATTAACATATAAAAGATAGAGGTCAACTTATATTATAGATTCATAAGATTTAACATATTTTGAGTGATTTTAATTTAAGGAATAATATATTTCTTATGAAATACCCTCATGATTCAAGTGTCGGACACATCTGAAATCACGTTATACATACCATACGTATGTATTTATTCCAAAAATCTGTTTGATTTTCTTACAGTTCCACTTATATCATATTTCAACATACACAATTACATAAGTTTAATTTGTTTATAACTTTTGTAATTTATTAACTTATACAATATTTATATGTATATTATTAATTAAATCATATTTAATTAACTTTGATTCTTATTAGTTAAATCATATTTAGTTAATTTTTAATTTAATCAACCAATTTAATTGAATTTTATTCAACTATTAGAAAGTTTTATTTTGTTCATCCTAAACTATTTAAGATGAATAATTAATTATAACCTTTATTGTTTTTTTCTGAAACTTGGTTAATTTTTATTGTTGAAACTCTTGGGCCAGTAGCCCAAAGTACAACATATAACTCAAAACTAAGTATAATATGGGCTTTACAAGATTCGAACAAAAGAAATGAACCCAGTGTTATCCGCATATTTTCTAAAGTATATGAACAAAGGAATTTATATCGCACCCCATTGATATCGCATTTCATCAAAGCCATCTATCATCAATACTGCATGTTAACAAGGCCATGATTATATTGAAGAAATGCATATCGTAAACCACCACCTAAAGATACTGAATGCTTCATCAAAACAAGGGTAGAAGTTGTATAAACTCAACATCGCATACCGCATCACCTACATGCTGCTTTCCTCCAAAGTTGCATCTTAGGTGATATCGGTTCTTTTCAATACAGGGCCTCAAGTGATGTTGCACCACTTCCATGTTGTATAACAGCTATGCCGCATTTAATTGATGTCGCATAGATTCCATGCCGCACATCATCGAAGCCATATGTTATCAAGTTGCATGTAACCCATAATGCTCCACATCAATGCCACTTCATATTAATGTCGCTCCATATCAGTGTCGCTTCCTATCAATTCCACTCCACATCAATGCTGCTTTATATTAATGTCGCTCCATATTAATGCTGCATCATATCAATCCCATTTCAGGTTGATGGCACTACATATTGATGAAGAATACCGAAGATCGACTATGATATTCCACATCATTAAGATCGCCAAAGGTTATGCATGCCGAAGATAAGTCAGACCGAAGGCAGCATAAAGCATCATGGCAAATCCATCTGTCCATATAAATAGGGACCTAAGGGCATAAAGGAAAGGGAAATCATTTCTTTTCTCTCTTCCAAAAATTAAACTCTTGTAACCCTAAATTGATTTAGGGAAAAGTTCCAATTTGATTACAATCATACTCAATTGAAATAAATGGGAACTTGGACATGCCTATTACTATGATCGTGCATTTTGGATATTATTAAACATGAATAGGCATATAATGAAGCTCTTTGGGCCCAAAGCAGATGTGATCCTATTTACATAGGATCACATGAACTTTGGTCCAAACTAATGTTTATAAGCATAGCCTTTGTTTTGCCTCATACATGTGGACATTGGAGTAGGAACATAAGGACTGTTTATTTAGTTCATTAACATGCTTAATAGGCTAATGCACACATTTACTACTTATCTTCTCTCTCCTTTAACTATATGACATAGGACTTTGAGTGTTCTATTGCTAAAGACCAAATAGGTTCTTGAATATATTATTCTAAGTGACCTTAAGGACTCTCAAATATCTTGTTCCAAGTGACCTTAAGAGATCTCGAATATTATAGTTCCAAGAAATCATATTGGCTTTTGGATGTGTAACAACCAAAGTCCATGAGCCTTATGGATCCATTTCCTAATGATATCCACTCATACCTAGCCTTGAATGCTAAGCTTATTCTTGATTTAATTAACACCAACTAAACCATACTTGGTTGTATCGACATATGAAATCGAATCTAGGATTGGCTCATCATTCTTGACTTCAGGGGTGTTATACCAATTTTTGGTTTAATATTTTGGTGCTGGAAGTAGGGCTCGAACCTCTAATTCCATTTGATTCTCTTCTAAAACTAATTTGGGTAAATTTGTGTTCCATGAAATGGGAAGATTAAGGCGAATTAATGCTCCAAACGAAGAAATCACACAAACGGCGATGTTATAAGAAAATGTCATTCTCAACTTCAACTTGGGAAATGTAGAGCCTGGACAGCCATCAAAACTGGCATAACCTACCAATAGCGAAGCTTAAATTAAAAACCTAAAATAACTAGTGTTGATGATGAAAGAACTTCTAGAAGGAATCCTTGCTTAAAAATATTCCAAAACCACCAAGTTCACAAGGGGAGATGAGGTAGAGTCTTCAAGATGGGGCTTGGATGCCTCTTTGCTTAAAAATAAAAGAAGAAGCAAGCTCGTTATGACTCCACAAAAGAGAAAAATCATTGGCAAGATAAAGCAATCGAACTTTTTCTAAGTTCATTGGCGGATAACAATGTTAAGGCAAATTACCAACGAAGATTAGAGGAGAAGTCCAAGGAGAAATCTGAAAGTTCAACCTCCAAAGAATACAAACCTATTAGAAGCAATTACCATGGTGATGAAGCTTATCTAAGAGACATGGCCGAGAAAATGGCAAAGGATATGCTTAGTCTTAAAGGAAAATGAACTCTATGTAGGTGAACAATAACCTCCAAGAAGCTCCCTTTACAGACGAGATCATGTCCACCAGGATCCTGTCCCACATTGAAATTTCATCCTTAAAATAAAATGGAACCGCTGACCTAGATGATCGCTTGATGGCCATTGAAAGTCGGATGGATCTATACAATGCATCAGAAGTTGTGCGTTGTAGGCTTTTCCTATTACTTTTCAAGGTGCAACAGCCAAATGGTACAAGTAGTACAATCAATAAAACCTCTATTCCTGGAAGTAGTTCTCTTATGAATTCTTAGCGCAATTCTGTATTTGTAAAGACCTTACTATCAACTACACTGTGCTGGCTATTATCAAGCAAAGACCAGGGGCGTTATTGGGCGGTTATCTGAAGAGGTTCAATACAGAGGCACTGAAAAAGAAAGGTAAGACTGATAGGGACAAGTTGGTGGCAGTACATTCTGGGCTGATTGAGAAAACCCCATTCTAGAAGGAGCTCTATATACACGGATGCAGAGATTTCCAAGACTTCTGGTAACACCCCTAATTTTTAATAACATTATTCAGGAGATTTAATTAGATAAATTAAATAGTATAATGTAAATGTTAAGTGATAAGGGGGTTGAGATATTAAAATAAAATTTAGGCCGTGCTCAATTCATTAATTAAATGGGATTAAGAATGGTTTCTAAGTTAATTAATTTACATAAGGGTACATTGGGAAATAGCCGCACATAACCCTTACCCTTATATATATTCTCGTTCCATTTTCGTTTCATTTTTCTCATTCACGTCATTTTGAAAACAAAACACAAACATAAATCAAGAGGAGCCGGCCATTGCTAGGAAGAAAAGAGAAGAGAAATCAAAGTAAAGTTAAGGACTAATGCTAGGGGAATAAATCTCAATTCAATCTCCTTATCATAATCAAGGTGAATAATAATTTATACCATCTCTATTTTTTTTATGATCATGTGTTTTCGGATTTAAAATTAAATTCATTTTTATGATGATATGCTTGAATTATTGTAACTACCCGTAATTTTGCAACTTTGAAAATGAGAGATTTTGTATTTTAAAAAAAACATAAAACTTAAATAAATAAGTTATATATAATAAATAATAATAGACAAATTATTTATCCTTATAATCAATAATTAAAAAGTATAGATTTGGATTTTAGAACAAATCAGCAAAAGTTAAGTTTTGTTAAAAATAAATGAATGCTTAAATAAATAGGTTTAAATATTTATTTGATAAGTTAAATCTTATTTAAAACATCTAATAAAGATAATAAAAGTATAGTAAAAGACTTAAAAGTGTATTGATAATCGCTTTACAAAAATAACCAAATTTTGTCACATTTTGTTAGTTTTACATACACTGTAAAAATAGAGATTTTGATGTTATTTAACTATAATTTTAAAATATGAATAGACATGTTTTAATTTATTTAAAGAAGTAAAAAAATTTCATTTTTAAGTTTGGTTTGATTTAATATATAGCTTAACAAAAACGTCAAATTTCAACTGTAAAATTTGTCAACAGAAACACCGTTTTCAACCAAAACAAGTTGTAGCCACATTGTTGCAACATGATACATTTCTTAACTTACACATATGCATAAATAAAACTTTACAAACTTTAAAACACATTACATTTAGCACTAAAATACAAAAGAGATTTACTTTTGAAAAGTTAAATTAAATAAATTAAAAATTCATGATTTGACAAATTTAAATTTAATTAAAACTTTATAAAACCACATCATTTCTTATATATCATATCTCATTAATGAGATGGTATATATATGCATAAGAAAGGAGCTAAGTTATATGTTTAAAGTATTAGTAAGCATAGAAATGTTGACACCTCATATTATTAAGCTTATACACTTCCTAAAACCCATATATGCATATCTAATCAATGAAAAGTCTTCCTTCCTTTTGTATATTTAAATTAAACAATAATAAGTAATCATTTCTCTTATTCATCACATTTAATGCCTATCAATCTCTCCTTTCATGCAAAATAAAATTGTATATTTAAATGAAAATATGAAGAGGGTAGTAAGGTCATTTGCCACTCAATTCTCCACATATAAATACAAGCCCAAACCCCTTCACTCTTCATTTCATTTTTCATTCTACAAAATTCCAAACTCCACTATCTTCTTCCATTCTTGCTTCTCCTCCAAGCCACTCACCTTCTACCACCCTAAACTCCTCCTACCGATGCCTAAACCACCTTACACTCCTCCAAAATCACCTACTCACCTCCAAAACCCCACGCCACAACCCAACCCACCATCAAATGCCATACACCCCACCTACCCGAGCCCCTCCACACCATACACACACCCAAAGCCCCACACCCGAGCCCAATACCCACGCACACCCCCTCCACACTGCACTCCAAGGTCATACCCTCCATGCCCCCTCCAAATACCCATGGCCCAAAAAAAAATTTCAAGACGTTCGGAGAAAAAGCACGTTAGATCAAGAAGCACGCTAGCTTATAAAAAAAAAGATTGACGGAGTGGATATGAAGGTGAGAAAATTCTCACCGCTATATAATTTATATTGATTATTAAGTTGATTTGCTATGATAGATAATCACCATTTTATGATATGGATATTTGAATAATTGTTTGAATGTTGGATAATCTATAGTAATGTTATGACACTTATCGTACTACACCTGTATTGAAAATGTTAATGTCATATGATTGGCTGTATGGTTGTGATGTTAATATGAACATCAAATTTCTATCATTATTGATTAAGTGATCCTTTTGTTAAATAGACCAAATTTGGGTGATATGATATACTTTGGAAATATAAGTCTCTTTTTAATTGGAATTGAAATTAAAGTGGAAATAAAAGAGAATTTGAAATTTGAAGTGAAATTGGATTTGAAAAGGATAGTTAAATCGAAATTGAAATTGAGATGAATAGTGAAATTGAAATTGAAATTGATTTTGAAAAAAGAAATTGAGGTTAAGGTTGAAATTTATATTAGAATTGAAATTAGATTTTAAATATAAGTTTTAATTGAGTTTAATATGAAGTTAGAATTGAAATTGAAATTTAAAATTTAATGTTAAAATAATAGGAATAAAATAATATTATAATATAGAAATAATGAAAATACATTTTAAATACTTTAAGAAGTGAGAATATTGATTTAAAATGACTTGTAATGATTTTATAAGTAATAAAATTCAATTTGAATAGATTATTTCAAGTATTGGAAAATAAGTTAAAACTAGGCGCGTCGTGCAACGGTAGTTCGCGATTTCGCGTCAAAAAGTTCAAACTAGTGTATAGAGTGGAATATAGCTCGGAATTCGTCGAGATAAGAAAACTCCGGACTATTATATTCATATCTTCTAAAGGAAGAAAGAAAATCAAAATTTCGTTAAGTAGATTTTGAATTAAGTCCAAATCAATTTTCTATAAAAAAAACGCGCTAGTGCAGTAAGTGACAATAACGGGAATCTATTTAAATGAACGTTTTTAATTATGAAAAAATATGGAATAAATTTGGTAAATCCATTTAAATAGTTTAGAAGAGATTTGAAGTAAAAAATATGAATTTTCAAATATTAAAAAGTTGTTTAAATTAAATTAGCTTATATAGCACTTCCCGCAGCACTTTTATGCTGCGAATTCTAAACCTTTTGGAATATAAGTTTAAACGTAACGATTTTACTATAATCAATTGTAAATGTTTTAAAAAGGAAAATCAAGTGTTTAAAAGATAATTTGGAATCTTTATAATCAATTCCAAAATAAAGTTGATAAATGAGTATGCGGAAACGACTAGTACATTTGTCCTGCCTGTGAGATCTGGGAAGATAAAACAAGGTGTTTAACTAAGGTTAGGGATGGAGCAACCAGTGCCCTGAAATTACCTAGCCTTTGTTTTCTCTTCTTAGGCGAGGGGTGGAACATATCGAATGGAAAGCCCGGATGCTCTAAAAATATTTTATTAAGTTTTCCAAAGTAAAAGAAGATTGGTATTATCCAAAGAAAAAGAATGAATTACTTACTCTTAAAAAAATGTAAGAGATTTTGAAATAATCCGAGAAGAATTAAAGTGAAAAGAGACTTAACATCATGTATACTCATATTCACTTTTTATCGATAATTGGATTTCATAGCAACCGGGGTCGGATTTGGGTGATTCCTATCCGAAAACCACTTAGAACCAGTTTACGCGTTCAAAAAAATGAAGATGTTTGAAGACAGAGATATTGAGATGAATAATAACAAGGGAATACTTGTTGATTAATTGGGGATAAACTTTCGATTCACTATATTGTAGCAGTGGTCTCTTTGTTATGAAAAACCTCAAAACCACAAGGACTTCTCGCCTACTAATGGCCGAGGAAAGTACCTTCGGTTTTGTTTGGTCCCAGAACAAACTTATATGGATGAATGTTTGACCTTGCATTCCAAATCACAATGAGTGATCTCTATAAATGTATATTAGTTGGTGGCGGAGAAGACACGTTCTCTTAGCTTAACACCCTTTCCCGAGACATACGAGCTCAGGAAGTTATACGTTTATAGAAATCAGTCGTGTGAAAGTGGAATGGAAATGTGGCATTCAAAGTGAAAGAAGATGTGCTATGTGAAAAGGTAATCGTAGCCTCGAGCCTCACCAACCGAAAATGACCGAAACAGGGTTAGATACAGCAATGCTAAGCGGGTCATTCCCAATTAGGGTGTGATCATCCCATTCTATATATATTTCTTCCCGCTATGATGTTCTAGATGTAAAATAATGTGGTGTATGGAAAATGAGCGCTCGGTTAAAGGTCGGTAACGACCGGGGGAAGACATATTCGGTACTACCTAGTTAAAGAGGTGGGTCGGTCTTGTATTGGTAGAGGGCAGATGTTATGTGCCTCAGGACATCCATCTAGAGGTGTACCCATCAGAAGGTAGTCCCTTCACTTGGTCATTTGTATGGAAATCCATTCTCCAATATGAACCTGCGGTTTTATTTGTGTTGGCGTAATGAATACCCTCGAAATGCTATATGGGTAACCATTTCGGCTAAGATTAATAAGTTTATTTGCAAATATTTTCAAAGAATGTCATTAGAAATAATATCAAATGTTTTGATATATAAAAGTGTTTTAGTTATCATAAGGTAAAAACCCATCCGTGTTTATGTGTGGGCGAGGTTTTATGAGATACTCTTTCTTTTCAAAGGATTTTATTAAAAGGCTGATATATGACACTGTCATTTATTATTGGTTTTTCTCACACTGGTTTATCAAGCCTGATCCGAGTATTTTCAATACTCGGGTCAGATCCGAGTAGTTTCAGGTTTAGTCGAAGACGGTTGGACTTTCTAGAGTAAAGCTGGAGATATCCATCTACGTATGACATATTCTATTATCCGCTGCTGTCTTTTGTCTTTGTTTGATGTTGTTAGCAATTGTAAGGACAGATGTTTATAATTGTCCAAGCTGAATTTAGGTTAGACTCTGATATATGAATTTTAAAAAATTTCCGCTGTAAAGATATTTTTCAATATTATATATTATTCCATTCGTGCGAGATTCTGTTATGTCTATTTTCTTTATTACCCTTCATGTTCCGTCTTTTCATGCAATATGAGTTGATCATGTGAGGTTTATTGTCGATTCAAAGGGTACTGAAAAACGGGCCATGACATTTGGTATCAGAGCCGAAGGTTAAGCGAGGACATTGGCTTTGGTTGGGTAAAGACTCGTGAGAGATACGATTAGTAATATTCTAGGATGAGTAACTCATTAGAGATAGGGTTGGTAACACCCTAGAATGAGTTATGAGAGTATTATATATACGAGTGCGTATTTGTTAATTTTATAAAATGGTTTTGTTTTAAAGAAGTTGGTAAATGAAATAATTTTACTTAAGTATATGTTTTGAAAGTAAAAAGGGGAATATTTTTGAAAAATATTAAGTTAGAAAACAAATGGTTGTTTGAAATATAGATGAACAAATAAGAAACTTGAATTACTTAAAAAAACAAATTAATAAAGGACATCTTAAGTTTAGAATTGCACTGTGCAGTTAAAGCGCTCAGCAGATTCAAAGCGGTGGAGCTGCAAAAAGTCACAGCGAGGATACAGCGAGGATATAGCGGGATATAGCGGATGGCTTTAAAATAGCATATAAAACTCATACTTAATGTTTTTACGAATATATAAATGGTAATTAAATGAAAAATTATCATTCAATTGAATTGTAACTGATACATAAATAATTTTTAAATAAAAACATGTGCGAATATACTTTAAATAAACGTAAAACTGTTATATAACATAATTGAATTTAGTAGAATATTAGAGTATTTTCATTTCTGAAAATATATTAAAAATTAAATCAAATAAATTAGTTTCATAATTTTTATAATGTATAAATTGAATTTTTCAATTCATTTTATTAAAGAAGATATAGCGGGAATAGCGGAATATAGCGGAAATAACGGGGTATAGCGGGAATAACAGGGATTAAAGCGGAAAGGCTATATTGTGGGGCTATATGGAAAAATCGTAGCGGTAGAAACTCGCTATGAGATATAGCGGGGTTATAGCGGGGTAATAGTGGGGCATTAACTGCACAAGAATTGCATGATTTAACTATAAAGATAAGAATCAATTAGTTGAAAACTAGAATTTAGAACTTTCATCATATACCCCTAGACATTTAGCCTTAAGAAGTAATAACGATTTGGTAAATATTAGAATGGGTTAATTTAAAAAGGCTAAGAACAAATACCTTGTGAATTAAGTTTCACAGTTTGACTATAAAGTATTTGATGATAATGTGTAGAAAAAATAACATCCTTTTTAGGAAGGACCAAACCCACTGAACTTCGCTTCACTTTGTCGGGAATTTGAGATCCTAAGTCAAAGAAATTTTTTGGGATCGGAAAAGATCATGGAAGTTAAGGATTGGTTAAGCAAGTGCGATAAGCTCCAGCATAGCATGGTAAGCTTCATCCATGGGTCATTTAGGGAGATGATAAGTGATGCCCTGAAATTCAAAAATTTCATCCCACAGCCAACTACTGAAGTACCAGCCAAGAAGAAAAGGCATAAGAAGAAAAAAGATTATTGTTTCAAATGTAGACAAAGAGGTCACTTTGCAAAAGAGTGTAGATCAGGAGTAAAAACCAAGAATTTTAAGAAAACTACTCCAAAAGTTTGTTATTTCTGCCATGTAATGGGACATGTCACCGGAGACTGTCCAATGCTCAAGATGGCAGAACAGCCTAGGCCTTTTGTTACCCTTACTTGTCCACCCACTACTGCAGAAAAAGGAAAAAGGAAAAAGGAAAAAGGATTGTGGAAGCATAAGTTAGTTAAGCATGTATTAGTAAACAACATCTAAGTATTTTAACCGTATGACTTTTGTAAAACTTTTTGAGTATACTTCTTAGAAGTCACTTAGTATGAATGTAGTTTGGGAATCAATATATATAGACTATCATTTTACTCCTTTTTCAATACAAAATTCTGTTAGAACTTATTAGAAAAGCTAAGATTTAATCCCATTAAAAAGAATGAAAAGAAAAAAAACAATAATAATTAAGTGAGAAGCACTTAATAAAATGAGATGAAATAAATAAAGCTGAGATAGAATCTTTGATAAGAAATGATAACTGATTTTAAGTTCATTTATAAATGGTAGAAAGTAACCAAGGCAGAAAGGCTAGCAATTAGACAGAGATTTAGGGAAGCCTTGACTAATTACGAAGACTTAGAAGTTTTAGATACACCGATTTCTAGTGATGAGGATGATGTGCAAGTAGGGGAGCCCTCGGAAGTAGTACCGGGATCATTTGATGATCCGATATATATTTCAGATGATGAGGATGTGTTGCCCATAGGCGCAGATATTGATGCAGGAGCAGAGGCCGACGCTGTTATCCCACCTTTTGGCAAAGCCGAGATACCCAAAGATTAACCGAAAATCAATGATTACTAGTCATGAACATCGATTGTGCATCGCAGGTTCACCATGGATATCGGTGAATTTTGTCCGAGTCCGGATCGGGCTACAATTGACAAGACATGACGAGCAAGGCCGTGAAAGTCAACGTTCCAAATATCAAGTCAATCCGAGGTCGTACGCTCAAGATATTATCGGCACAAGTGGAGGACATAGCATCAGGTTCGCATCCATATGGGTCGAATCCACTAAGGTCGAATCCATATGGTTCGGCTCCATTCACTTCGTATCCATCTGGCCTCGGAGCTTCGTAACCCAACAGAGCCAACCCCTAAGTTCGAATCCATCAGACCCTTACTGCTTCGAATCCATGAGAAGTACCTTAGCTTCGACTCCATCGAGCGTGCCCTCATTTCGAATCCAGCAAGGTAGAAGACCTTCGAATCCATACAATTAAGGGTGCTTCAACTCCATTGCCTTCGAATCCCCAAGATAAGACAACTCCGAATCGATCCACAGTAGCACATCTAGATCGATTCGAACAAGTACCAGGTCCCTCGATTCGAAGGAAGCGAACCTTCGAATCCAACATCTCGAGTCCACCAGGTAAACGCGGCTAAAACCAAGGATTCGACCCAGTAAACTCGGAGAAGAAGGAGGATCGACCCGAGGAACACGCACCACGTTATCGTTTTCACGTGCAGGAGCATGGAGTCGACCCTATGGATTCGAACCATATCGATTCGAATGAATCCATAGAACGAAGAACGTCATCTTGAATCGATCATAACTCGAGATCTACAAGTCCAAATGCTATGAAATTTTCACAGGAGCTTGCGTATGCAAAGAAAAGTGTTCATGCCAAATTTCATCTCAATCGGAGCAAATCTTGATCGATTCGAAGTTGAGTTCGAATCGATCCCGAAGTGGGCCCGGATTTCCTGAAAGCGGGCATGTGGACCCCCTCACGTACCAGAACTGGTCTCCCCGAATTTTAGGCGAAATATCAGCCTCCTACACCTATAAATAGAGCTCCTGGTCATTCAGAAAAGGGGTCGGACAATTTTGAGAGCTAAAGAGCGCCTAGACTCTGCCAGATTTATTCCAGATCACCATTACTGCCTTAGATTCGGATTGTAATCATAAAGTCTGTTATACTACGCAGTAAGAAATTGTAATCTTCAAACATCGAGCAATAAAATCATAAAAACCTTGAAGTGGACGTAGGCCGGAGATAGCCGAACCACTATAAATCGTGTGTCACTGTTCATTATTTCTGGATTGTTGTTTGTTGCATGCTTAGATCTGAGATTTGTGTTTGAATATTTGTTGATCTGTATTCATACACTGGTGCTTTCACAACACTTGGGGTTTGTGACCAATTTTGGCGCAAACACTTTGGTGCTTTCACTAAGAAGAACTAGCACCCGCTACACCAAATTCAAAGTTTATGCTTGAAAGCTTGAAGGATTCAGGTTGACTCTACAATGACTCGACAAACAAGACAAAGGGCTGAGAGGAGCCAACAGGGAGGAAGTCAAGAAGCATCCTCTGGCGCTTGAGAAGGACAAGCTTCGATCTACATTACTAGAGATGAGATGGAGGCTATGAATAACCTAATGCATGAAAGAATGATGAAAAGCCAACAGGAGATGCTGTAGAATTTCTTTGAACATATGAGAGCTGCAGGAATACAAAACCTAGGACCAGCTACAGCGGCTGTGAATGTGGAACAAGGAGCTAGGATTGCGAAACCTAATGGAGGACAGACTGCAGAACCAGAAGAGAGTCAACAAGGACTTGGGGGCAGACCCTCAGGATCCGATACTAGAAGGCCAATGGACGGAGCTCAACAAGCTAGGGCCAACACGAATGCTAACGAGCCACCCGAAGAGTACGTACCAGAATTCCCTACAAGACTCGGAGGGCAAGACAGAGACATGACAAGGGGGCAACCCCTGGATGGAGATGAAAGAATGATTGGCCTAGTGCGACGGATCATGAGAGGGGGATTGTCAGGTGGAGGATTGGAAGAGGTTAGTCGAAGTCCGTTCACTCCGAATATCAGGAATGCAAGGAACCCTCCAAAGTTCAAACTACCAATACTGGATCCTTATAACGGAAAGTTAGACCCGACCATGCATATCACCAGATATATCAGACACATGGAAGTGCTGGGAGCATCCGAGGAAGTAATGGCACGATGTTTCCCTTTATTCTTATCAGATTTGGCTGCGCTTTGGTTTAGACAGCTAGAGACTGGATCAATCAAGACATGGGGCGAGCTTGTGGATTGCTTCATGAGACAGTTTAGGGTCCACGTAACGTGACCCAAGAGCGTGATGACTTTGGCATCAATCAAACAAAGGACCGGAGAGTCCATAAAAGATTTTCTGTTACGATTTAATGCAACGGTGGCTTCTGTAGATCGCCCAGATCCATCGATGATTTTGATGGCGGCAGTGGCGGGAGTTGGAGAAGGCACCGAATTCAAAGATTCATTGACAAGAGATCCACCACAAGATCTTGGAGAGTTTTACCATGAAGCCGAAAAATTCATTCGATTAGAAGAATCACGAGCCGAGAGGCGGGTAATAAACGCTGTACAAGGCGAAGGAACCGCCAGGGAACAGCCCACGGTGGACAAAGGAAAGAGAAAGCAGGATGACGCACATGATGGTCCTGATAAACGGAAGAAATTCCGAGAGCCCAGATTCAGGCAATACACATACTTGGCGGCAGGACTGGAACAAATTTACACCGAAACTCGGGGGCAACTCCCCTATCGAAAACCACCCAGGAGAGATCCCACAGAGCGGGAACGTAGAACCAGAAAATATTGCCTATTCCATGAGTTAGATGGACACACAACCGACGAATGCCGCCACCTAAAAGATGAGGTGAAAGAACATGCCAGAAGTGGTAGATTGCCACAATATGTCAAAGAACGGGCAGCGGCAGTAAGGCCTGAGCAACTACCGCCTCCACCTAATAGAAACAATCCTGGATCGGGATCACGACTCGTCGTCCACTGATTAAGATGGCAAGGGCCAAGTTCAGGATTTGGACTTCGGTCAAATAATTTTATTAGATTTGATTTCCAAAATAAAACGGCTATCCCACTTACTCATGTACGGGAACCGGAGAGATCCCTAGGCATGCTCTAAGATGGTAATAGACCGCTCCGCCCGGAGAGGCATTGTCTTGCTTTTTCTGGTGTTTGAGATTGAACATCAAGGATTCGAATTTAATAAAGAAACATTTATTAAAATGAACCTTTTAACCGGAGAGTTAAAGGATGAACATTTAATATCAATATAAACATGATCGCTTTATGACCCTACCCGAAGAGGCGAGGTCCGGAGTGCAAGAAGTGAGTTGCTTCGTCGGAGAGCGACAGGATCGACTCACTTAAGCATCGTTTCCAATTCACCGGAGAGTGATTGGATCAGGATTCGATAAGAGCCCGGAGAGGCTGTGATCGGCCGACGATTTAGGCCATGACATCGCTTAATGTTAAGATACACTGAACCGGAGTGCAAGAAGTGAGTCTCTTCGCCAGAGAGCGACAGGATTGACTCACTTAACGCTGTTTCCCCTTCACCGGAGAGTGACAGGATGGGATCCAGCAAGAGCCCGGAGAGGCTACGATCGGTCCAGAACGACCAGGACATCGCTTTACGCCCTAACTGGGGCCAGAGTGCAAGGAATAGAAAGCAACGCCGGAGTGCAATGGGATCTTTCTATTCGATCGCTAAGTCTGGAATGGGCTTAACAAGGGTCCGGAGTGACCATCGACAGTACAAAGAGACTGTAGAATTTCATTCTTAACTTCCACTGGAAGAAATTGATAACGATTCGGCTTTGAACAGCCAGGGACTTGTTAGAAAATGCTATAAGCTCTGAGTAAAATATGAACTCACTGCATTCAATTTGAGACTGATCAAAACACACCTTTTTACCAAAAGGCATGTTTTGGGGGGCAAAGTGTTATCCCACCTTTTGGCAAAGCCGAGATACCCAAAGATTAACTGAAAATCAATGATTACTAGTCATGAACATCGATTGTGCATCGCAGGTTCACCATGGATATCGGTGAATTTTGTCCGAGTCTGGATCGAGCTACAATAGACAAGACATGACGAGCAAGGCCGTGAAAGTCAACGTTCCAAATATCAAGTCAATCCGAGGTCGTATGCTCAAGATATTATCAGCACAAGTGGAGGACATATCATCAGGTTCGCATCCATATGGGTCGAATCCACTAAGGTCGAATCCATATGGTTCGGCTCCATTCACTTCGTATCCATCTGGCCTCGGAGCTTCGTAACCCAACAGAGCCAACCGTTAAGTTCGAATCCATCAGTCCCTTACTGCTTCGAATCCATGAGAAGTACCTTAGCTTCGACTCCATCGGGCGTGCCCTCATTTCGAATCCAGCAAGGTAGAAGACCTTCGAATCCATACAATTAAGGGTGCTTCAACTCCATTGCCTTCGAATCCCCATGATGAGACAACTCCGAATCGATCCACAGTAGCACATCTAGATCGATTCGAACAAGTACCGGGTCCCTCGATTCGAAGGAAGCGAACCTTCGAATCCAACATCTCGAGTCCACCAGGTAAACGCGGCTAAAACCAATGATTCGACCCAGTAAACTCGGAGAAGAAGGAGGATCGACCTGAGGAACACGCACCACGTTATCGTTTTCACGTGCAGGAGCATGGAGTCGACCCTATGGATTCGAACCATATCGATTCGAACGAATCCATAGGACGAAGAACGTCATCTTGAATCGATCATAACTCGAGATCTACAAGTCCAAATGCTATGAAATTTTCACAGGAGCTTTCGTATGCATAGAAGAGTGTTCATGCCAAATTTCATCTCAATCGGAGCAAATCTTGATCAATTCGAAGTTGAGTTCGAATCGATCTCGAAGTGGGCCCGGATTTCCTGAAAGTGGGCATGTGGACCCTCTCACGTACCAGAACTGGTCTCCCTGAATTTTAGGCGAAATATCAACCTCCTACACCTATAAATAGAGCTCCTGGTCATTAAGAAAAGGGGTCGGACAATTTTCAGAGCTAAAGAGCGCCCAGACTCTGCCAGATTTATTCCAGATCACCATTGCTGCCTTAGATTCAGATTGTAATCATAAAGTCTGTTATACTACGCAGTAAGAAATTGTAATCTTCAAACATCGAGCAATAAAATCATAAAAACCTTGAAGTGGACGTAGGCCGGAGATAGCCGAACCACTATAAATCGTGTGTCACTGTTCATTATTTCTGGATTGATGTTTGTTGCATGCTTAGATCTGAGATTTGTGTTTGAATATTTGTTGATCTGTATTCATACACTAGTGCTTTCACAACACTTGGGGTTTGTGACCAATTTTGGCGCAAAGCCGACGCTGTGGCAGCTGATTGGATGTTTGATCCATTGAGTGAGGATGAGATCCTGAGGAAGAAGAGCCTATAGAAGAGCACGAGGAAGAGGAACCCATGGAAGAGCCGGAGGAGATCGAGCCGCTGATAAAGGAACCCGTGGCAGTGGAGACAGAGGACTCGGGGATTTGTGATACATGGTTATATGAGGATGATGATTCGGAGAGTTATGAGCAGATCATTTGGGAGATGGGTACGCCTATTTAGGAGGTAGGATCTCCTGTTCCAGAGCTAGCCGAGGATCTCGGTTTAGAGGATATTGTTGTGGATGAGAATTTGCCATGGATTCCGGAAGGCCAACAGTGGCAGCCGCTTGGTTAAGATTTAGCTCCAGAGATGATGATAGATGATCAGGAGCCAGTAGAGGACGGGGAGGAAGTAGAGTAGCCAGTAGAGATCGACCTTGAGGCAGCGTCAGAGGGTTCATTCGATGAGTAGTGTTACACACTTAGGGATATTTTGGGGTATTTTGGGTTTATGTTATAGCAGTTGTTATTATCTTAAGCACATAGTACACGCTAAGATATGGGGTTTAGTCCTTTAGTATGATATTTTGGTTGACTGATGTAGATATTTGACTTGTGACTATGTATTTACCTCATGTGTGTAGTATGCACTCAGGTTGGGACTAGGATCGATGTTTGTATTTCATGATCAGTATTTAGTAGCATTTCTTTTGCATATATTGTTGACCTTTATAGTTCTATATCTCTGATTTCATTTCGAGGACAAAATGCTTTTAAGTATGGGAGAATGTAACGATCTGTAATTTCGCTACTTTGAAAATGAGAGATTTTGTATTTAAAAAGAATTTAAAACATAAATAAATAATTTATATATAATAAATAATAATAGAGAAGTTTTTTATTCTTATAGTCAATAATTAAAAAGTATAGATTTGGATTTTAGAACAAATCAGCAAAAGTTAAGTTTTGTTAGAAATAAATAAATGCTTAAATAAATAGGTTTGAATATTTATTTGATAAGATAAATCTTATTTAAAACATCTAATAAAGATAATAAAAGTATATTAAAAGATTTAAAAGTGTGTTAATAATCTTTTTACAAAAATAACCAAATTTTGTCGCATTTTGTCAGTTTTACATACACTGTAAAAATAGAGATTTTGATATTATTTAACTATAACTTTAAAATATGAATAGACATGTTTTAATTTATTTAAAGAAGTAAAAATGTTCATTTTTAAGTTTGGTGTGTTTTAATATACAGCTTAACAAAAACGTCAAATTTCGACTGTAAAATTTATCAACAAAAACACCGTTTTCAACCAAAACAAGTTGTAGCCACATTGTTGCAACATGATACATTTCCTAACATACATATATGCATAAATACAACTTTACAAACTTTAAAACACATTACATTTAGCACTAAAAGACAAAAGAGGTTTACTTTTGAAAAGTTAAATTAAATAAATAAATTAAAAAGAAATGATTTGACAAATTTAAATTTAATTAAAACTTTATAAAACCACATCATTTCTTATATATCATATCTCGTTAATGAGATGGTATATATATGCATAGGAAATGAGCTAAGTTGTATGTTTAAAGTATTAGTAAGCATAGAAATGGTGACACCTCATATTATTAAGCTTATACACTTCCTAAAACCCATAAATGCGTATCTAATCAATGAAAAGTCTTTCCTCCTTTTGTATATTTAAATTAAACAATAATAAGTAATCATTTCTCTTCTTAACATCACATTTAATGCCCATCCAATCTCTTCTTTCATGCAAAAGAAAAATGTATATTTAATGTATATTTGAAGAGGGTAGTAAGGTCATTTGCCAATCAATTCTCCACCTATAAATACAAGCCCAAACCCCTTCATTCTTCATTTCATTTTTCTTTCTACAAAATTCCAAACTCCACTATCTTCTTCCATTCTTCCTTTTCCTCCAAGCCACTCACATTCTACCACCCTAAACTCCTCCTACCCGTGCCTAAACCACCCTACACGCCTCCAAAATCACCTACCCACCTCCAAAACCACATGCCACAACCTACCCACCATCAAATGCCATACACCCCACCTACCCGAGCCCCTCCACACCACACACGCACCCAAAGCCCCACACCCGAGCCCAATACCCACGCACACCCCCTCCACACTCCACTCCAAGGCCGTACCCTCCATGCCCCCTCAAAATACCCACGGCCCAAAAAAAAGGAGAAAGAAATTCAAGATGTTCGGAGAAAAAGCACGTTAGATCAAGAAGCACGCTAGCTTATAAGAAAAAGATTGACGGAGTGGATATGTAGATGAGAAAATTCTCGCCGCTATATGATTTATATTGATTATTAAGTTGAATTGCTATGATAGATAATCACCATTTTATGATATGGATGTTTGAATAATTGTTTGAATGTTGGATAATCCATAGTAATGTTATGACACTTACCATACTACACCCGTATTGAAAATGTTAGTGTCATATGATTGGTTGTTTGGTTGTGATGTTAATATGAACATCAAATTTCTATCATTATTGATTAAGTGATCCCTTTGTTAAATAGACCCAATTTTGGTGATATGATATACTTTAAAAAAATAAGTCTCTTTTTAATTGAAATTGAAATTAAAGTGGAAATAAAAGAGAATTTGAAATTTGAAGTGAAATTGGATTTGAAAAGGATAGTTATATTGAAATTGAAATTGAGATGAATAGTGAAATTGGAATTGAAATCGATTTTGAAAATTGAAATTGAGGTTAAGGTTGAAATTTAAATTAGAATTGAAATTAGATTTGAAATCTAAGTTTTAATTGAGTTTACTTTGTAGTTATAATTGAAATTGAATTGAAATTGAAATTTAAATTTTAATGTTAAAATAATAGGAATAAAATAATATTATAGTATAGAAATAATGAAAATACATTTTAAATACTTTAAGAAGTGAGAATATTGATTTAAAATGACTTGTAATGATTTTATAAGTAATAAAATTCAATTTGAATAGATTATTTCTAGTATTGGAAAATAAGTTAAAACTAGGCACGTCGTGCAACGGTAGTTCGCGATTTCACACCGAAAAGTTCAAACTGGTGTATAGAGTGGAATATAGCTCGGAATTCTTCGACATAAGAAATTCTGGACTATTATATCCTTATCTTCTAAACGAAGAAAGAAAATCAAAATTTCCTCAAGTAGATTTTGAATTTAGTCCAAATCAATTTTCCAAAAAAATCGCGCTAGTGTAGTAAGTGACCAAAACGGAAAATCCGTTTAGATGAACAATTTTCATTATGGAAAAATATGAAATAAATTTGATAAATACATTTAAATAGTTTAGAAGAGATTTGAAGTGGAAAATATGAATTTTCAAACATTAAAAAGTTGTTTAAATTAAATAAGCTGCACTTTCCGCAGCACTTTTATGCTGCGAATTCTATAACTTTTGAAATATAAGTTTAAACATAACGATTTTTCCTAAAATCAATTGTGAATGTTTTTAAAAGGAAAATAAAGTGTTTAAAAGATAATTTGGAATTTTATAATCAATTTCAAAATAAATTTGATAACTGAGTATGCGGAAACGACTAGTACATTTGTCCCGCCTGTGAGATCTAGGAAGATAAAACAAGGTGTTTAACTAAAGTTTGGGATGGAGCAACCAGTGCCCTGAACTTACCTGGCCTCTGTTTCCTCTTCTTAGGCGAGGGGTGGAACAGATCGAAAGGAAAGCCCGGATGCTCTAAAAATATTTTATTAAGTTTTCCAAAATAAAAGAAGATTGGTATTATCCAAAGAAAAAGAATGAATTACTTACTCTTAAACAAAGGGAAGATATTTTGAAATGATCCGAGAAGAATTAAAGTGAAAAGAGACTTAATAAATCTTTTATACTCATATTCACTTTTTATAAATAATTGGATTTCAAAGGAACCGAGGTCGAATTTGGGTATTCCTATCCAAAAACCACTTAGAACCCGTTTACGTGTTCAAAAAAATTAAGATGTTTGAAGACGGAGATATTGAAACGAATAATAACAAGGGAATACTTTTGATTAATTGGGGATAAGCTTCTGATTCACTATATTGTAGCAGTGGTCTCTTTGTTATGAAAAACCTCAAAACCACAAGGACTTCTCGCCTAGTAATGGTCGAGGAAAGTACCTTCAGTTTCGTTCAATCCTAGAAC
The DNA here is from genome assembly GCA_030737815.1 of Allium fistulosum. Taxonomy (NCBI): domain Eukaryota; kingdom Viridiplantae; phylum Streptophyta; class Magnoliopsida; order Asparagales; family Amaryllidaceae; genus Allium; species Allium fistulosum. Next base: position 628,361,138 of record CM060903.1, on the reverse strand, counting down.
GAACTTGTATGGAAGAATGTCTGACCTTGCATTCCAAATCACAATGAGTGATCTCTATAAATGTATATTAGTTGGTGGCGGAGAAGACACCTTCTCTTAGCTTAACACCATTTCCCGAGACATACGAGCTCAGGAAGTTATACGTTTATAGAAATCAGTCGTATGAATGTGGAATGGCAATGTGGCATTCAAAGTGAAAGAAGATGTGCTATGTGAAAAGGTAATCGTAGCCTCAAGCCTCATCAATCGAAAATTACAGAAATAGGGTTAGATGCAGCAAGGCTAAGTGGGTCATTCCCAATTAAGGTATGATCATCCCCTTCTAGATAAATTTCTTCCCGCTATGACGTTCGGGATGTAAATTAATGTGGTGTATGGAAAAAAAGCGCTCGGTTAAAGGTCGGTAACGACCGGGGAATGACATATTCGGTACTACCTAGTTAAAGAGGTGGACCGGTCTTATGTTGGTAGAGGGCAGATGTTTAGTGCCTCGGTACATCCATCTAGAGGTGTACCCATCGGAAGGTAGTCCCTTCACCTGGTCATTTGTATGGAAATCCATTCTCCAATAAGAACCTGCGGTTTTGATTGTATTGGCATACTGAATAGTCTCGAAATGCTATATGGGTAACCATTTCGGCTAAGATTAATAAGTTTATTTGCAAATGTTTTCAAAGAATATCATTATAAATAATATCAAATGTTTTGATATATAACAGTGTTTTAGTTATCATAAGGTAAAAACCCGCTCATGTTTATGTGTGGGTGAGGTCTTATGAGATACTCTTTCTTTTCAAAGGATTTTATTAAAAGGCTGATATATGACACTGTAACATCCCGCCCTTCTGACCGCCCCTAGTCGGTAATTAAACCAACTCGAAACGTTCAAAATGACGGATTGTTATTTAGTTTATAGAGTTTAAACAGAATCAGCCACAGAAACACAGAATAATAATATTTCATTACTATGAATTTCTTTTACATACATCAGAGTTTATACAATGTATTAAATTGATACAGCGAAATATCTCTTTAAATACAAAATTTCCCAAACTAAAATCATTCTTTTACCCTCTCTCTCTAACTTCGCCGTCCGAAAATCTTCAAGCTGTAAAATACTCGGTCTGACCCGAGTATTACATTCAAAAGAAAATAATACACAGGTCAGTCTAATTCAAACCAGTTATTAGTGCATAGAAGCAATAATAATCAAATAGACGATAGTCACAATAATTCTCGTCTATCCAATCCTTTTAACAAAGAAATCGGATAACAAAAATTATAACACTTAACAGTGTTATACAACAATTCAGCAGATTTAAATATCAGCAGAGATAAATAAAAATGATCTTTAAAATGAAGATGATTTTGAAAAGAACAGAATTTGCCGAAACGGCGATTAACAACAAAAATCATCAAATCAATCCAAATCAAAATATGATTCAAAATATATTGAATTGGCAACATAAAACAATTTTAGAAATAGAAAACATCAATTTTGATTGGCTGCCGTACACGCTAATGTGTATGGCCTCGCCAATACAACATCCGAAATATGAAACGAATCAATGAATCAAAACAAAAGAAATATCAATTAAAATTAATACTGAGTGACTGCAGTACACGCACGCGTGCACTGCCTCGCCGCTAGTATAAAATGCACAAAAGATCAATGCATCAAAAGCAAAAGAAATAACAATAAAATCAAAGCGGTGTGGCTGCAATACACACGTACATACATGCGCACCGCCTCGCCAACTCGAGTGCATAAGGTCAAACACAAAATATCTGATGAATACCAGCACCAAGTAGCAGTTCCAGGCTAATGATGTACAAGAGTCAAACAAAATGAACATAGTAAATGTCCACAGGCAATGTCGAATGACCAAACAAAGATAAGGCAAACCCAACACAAATGCACATAAGCAACAATGCACTGTACATCAAGTGATACAACAATACAACAGAATCTCAAGTATCGCCAACAAAAGGATACAACTACATGAACACGGCAGTGGAGAAGGTGAGGGCACCATATATATGGCACCACAGCACACAACAATTAAAGACCAATGCCGATGCCATTGAACAGTAGGTCAAAGGCAATCAAGAAAACAAAAGTTAGTGATGCAGACAAAACGCATAAAGGCACCAGAAGGTAGAAACAAGGTACAACACAATCTAGCACGCAGGCTACAAAAATCCACGAAACAAATTTCTATCTTGCCGCAAATGGTCCCAACAGCTACAATAAAGCTGCAGTAACATGAAGCAACAATTGATACAATTTCAATCCTATGCAAATGAAACTGAATATTGCAAACTCAATAGAAAATGCATATGAACAAACAAATGCCACAGTGAAAAAGAAGCAAACTCGAAGTACAAACTAATGCAGACCGAAGGGAATGAATGTACAGTGAACTAAGTCATGGATTAGACCATGCAACCGGACTCGAAGCAGTGCACAGTTAAACTCATATGTGCAAGGTCGAAACAATACAAAAGAAATGAATGCACAATGGAAATGTAGGGTCCCGTGAACCAGAATTTCACAAACTAAAACTCGACCAAAAACTTATACAAAGCATCAATGTCAAATGTACAACAAGTCAGGAACTCTTCAAAATATCAATGCTACTGTCTCAACAAATACATCAGGCAAATGAACTCAACAGTGAATCGAAGTCTGTGAGAACCCTGACTCGAACTCAGGACCAAATACAACCAAATGCAGACTGCAAGTACATCAAGCAAAGAACTCGACCAATGGACCAGGCCATACACTACAAAAGCATCAACTACAAGAGTAGTAAATGACACTACATGATGCATCAGTGAAAACATCTCGATATACAACCCATATTTCAAACAGATCCATTTTTAACTTAAGCAATGCATAAGTGATTACAGGACATCAAGATGAACCAGACAAGAAATGACAACAATAGACTAGGCCACAACAATGCAGACATACATGAACAATGGAGTATATATATATATGAACCCAGACAAAAATCAAAGAGTAGTTCAAGTGATAAAGCACTGCGACTCAAAGAGCATTAGAATGCAAACTATGATGAACTCGGCAACACTCAAGTAACCAAATAATGTAGACCAAACTACACAAATATATAGACCCAATACAACAAAATCATTCACTCAAAATTAAGTGATCCAAATAAATTATAAATGAAAAAAAAAAGAATATATATGTATATACTCGAATGGCCGAGACGAAGTCGAACGACTCTCGGCCGAACATAAATATGAAATTCGAAAACAATGAACCCAAAATATCATCATCACAGCCAAACCAAGTTTTAAAAATCAAAGTGGAGCGGGGCCAACAAGTATATCACAAGTTCAAAAACATTTATGAAGTAAATCAGAACGAAAACGAACTTTCCAAAGGCAGTCAGATAAACCTCAAGCCAACAACATAAATCGAACAACGAGCAAAGTGAATCGACAAAATCACAGAATTCAAATTAGATGTGAGTAAGCGGAATTACTCACCTTTCTCACGAGTTGGAGCAGTCGAAGCCAAGCACGAATCAAATTTTCAAGCAAAGCCGAGCAATTAAGAGAACAAAGCCCCAAATTTGGAAACCCTAAATCACAATACCACGAGACAGCTAGGCCGTGAATCCCAGGGCAACAAAGATCGAGTAATAGCCAAGAGCATCGAAACAAAGCCGACTCCCTATTCCAGATCGAACGAGAAAAGTAATTTCACAGCCGCCATTATCGTTCGTTTATTTTTATTATTTTTCGTATGATCTGGGTTTTGAACGAATGGGGTAAAGAGGAATGGGTATTGGGTTTTATGAGGAAGGGGGAAACTGGTTTTACAGAGGAAAATCGTGATTTTAGGCATAGCTGAAAATGGAGTAAAACGAAGCCGCTATTATTTTTCTTCGTTCGATTTTAGGTTTAGGGTTTGAAGATAATGAATGGGGCCGGCTATCTTCCCTGATAAGTACCACCCACCAACAAAGAAACGTGGGCTGATATGATTTTACTAGTGTACTAGAGGTATGTTAGTATTTATTTATTTTTTCTTTCAATTTGTTTTGTAGATCAACTATCAAACATTAATTTATATTAACATGTTTTACAATTAGATTTTATACTTGTATTTTGCATTAATAAAATTTATTAATTTACATAAGTAATAATTCTTATATCCAAACTATTTTTCTAAGTCATTAGTTCAAATTTTAAATACAAATTTAATATTCAATTTCAAACTCCTAGCTCAAAATTTTAAATTCAAATATATTCCTCATATTTTAAACTTGAACAAATCCAAACAATTTCACAATTTTAAATCAAAATTTAATTCAATTATTAATTTAAAATTATCTAAAATTCGGGATCGTTACAATCTTCCCTCCTTAAAACTTTTCATCCACGAAAAGGAAAGGTTAAAATTTCACCAATATTTATATCCTACACAATTTTACCAAGCTTGAAACTTATTAAAAATAAATAAACATAGAGTTCATTCCATTTGTTTAATCTCACTAGCTTTGTTCATTATCTTCTTTGTTCATTGATTTCTACAATCAAAACGCAAAAGCCTTTTACCAAATTTTTCGACTTACAAAACTCAAATTTTCTTGAAATTATTCATTTTAGAGATTTGCATAATATATCTTTTCCAAAGCTGTGGACTTTCAAAACATTTCAAAGATCTTCTTCCTTAGTTTATTAGGTTGGAATTATGAAATTCTAATTTCAGACTATCGATTTGCTATTTACAGTTTGCAAATACTTATTAACTCGAAGTTTAACAAGTCTATTGTCGTTCTCACAGACATTAGGCATACGCTGGCCAGGCGCAGGACTAAAAATCTCCAAGTACTAAATATACTTGCTTCAACTCCCAGTGAAAATACTTTAAAAATTCTTTTTTAAAAATGGATATGGAAAGCACGTTCCCCCATGGATTACAGTTACCCGGCGGTTACGCTACTATCCCAGTAGAATCGCTTGTAATCTGTAGATTTCTCATCTCTTAAATTTCGCCATGGTTGTCGCCATAGATCGCAGTTCACCCGGCGGTTACGCTACTATCCCAGTAGAATCGCTTGTAACCGTAGGCATCAGGCCCCTCAAATTTCGCTTGGCATTTAGATTGCAGTTTACCCGGCGGTTACGCCACTATCCCAGTGGAATCGCTTGTAACTGTGGGCATCTCGCCCCTCAAATTACGCTAATCAATCAATATGATCCCATCGACATGATCCATCTCAAGGGATTCCAATTCAAATAGTCATTCCGACTAATGGAAATTCTACGTAGCTACAAATTTCAAATGGACAGTCATCGAGAGTTCCAAAACCTTCACAAATAATAAATGGAAGGTACTTTTCCATATCCTCGGTTTAGAAAACATAATGTCATATATATGTAGTACTTCATTCCACATTTCGTACATATCATATCTATGTAAGCTTACATAAGATTTCCAAAACAATTACTTTCCAAACTGACGGTTTCAAATTTTACCGCATTCATATATATATATAAGTTCCGAAAACCTACATATCCTATATCCATAACAAAATAGAGGATTTCAAAATTTTCCTCTAAGCCGATTTAGAAATTTTAGGTTATCTCAAACCCAATTCATATTCATAATTCCATTTATTATTGACTTCACACTCGATTTGGATTTCACGTTACATCGTCAATTCTCAACACAGAATTGATGTCTACCAATATATAACCTCTGAGCTCGTACATCTCAGAGAAGGGTGTTAAGCTAAGAGAATAAATTCTCCGCCACCAGCAGATATATATTTAATAGAGATCAATTGCTATGTCCTCAATTCACAATGTTAGACATACAATCCAAACCATCATCTGAAATTCAAAACTCAACTTATATTGTCTTTGGTGTCGAAGTTAAACTCAATTTAACTCAACGATTCAATCTTTTTGAAAAATTTCAAATTGAACTAATTGTTCAAATTTCTCATTTAACCTTTCAACTTCGACTTTGAAAATGAATCTCAAATCATTTATCACTCATGGGATATATTCACAACATTTCCAACATTTTTAAAAGATTATCCACTGTCCAAAATTGTGGATATACTTCCTTTAACAAGCTATAAAGAATTTACTTATCAAAATAAGTCATTTTCGGATTTATAAACAACGTTTATAAATTCAATTCCTATTTATAAAGACTTCAATTTATAGTTTGAATTCCGCATACTTTTCACAATATTGGTTTTAAACCAACTTCAAATTTTTCAATACTAAGTTTTCCACTTAACTTAATTCTCTGCAAGTTCAAATTTAAATTCATCACTGAATCTATTAAATTTATTATGGATTATCATGTTGACAAACTTCAAAATTTTCAAATCTAAATCCCATTTGAACTTTGCATCTGCTTTCTACTTCCAAAATAATCAACTAGTTCTTTAGTAAATCATTCATTGAATTGATTTTCAATTTAATCACATTTGATTCATTCACATTGGATTTTACTAACATTCGTTCATATTCAATTAGTTCACTAATTTATATTCAAGTTAGCTTGCTTTCAATTCAAATCAAATTTGATTCTATTTAGATTTACTTATCTTTCAATTTGAATTCACTTACTTAGCTTTCAATTTCCATTAATTCAGTTTCATTAACACTTAATGAATTTCTATACAATCAACTAGCAAAACCAAATTTATTTACTTTGCTTACATTCAATTTGGTTTAACACATTTAATTTCAATTGGTTTATATTCTAATTCAGATTGAATTCTAATATTTACCATATTCACAACTTCTTAACTTAAGTTTTATTCAACTCTTAACAACATTTCTAATCCATGTTTATTCACTAATTCACTTTTACAATTAAAGTTGAATTTCCTTTATATAACTCAAATTCATATTCATTACTTCACTTTATTAATTCATTTTGATATCAAATTCAACCTCATTCAACATTACTTAAGCTATGTTTCATTTCTATAGTCATTTCATTTAACTTTTACTAAAGTCAAATTCATATCACTATTCAAAATTCAGATTTTGTTTTACTTAACAAAACTGTTTAACCATTTTAACAATTGGTTTTACTTAAATTTTCTCATTTTATAAGTTATACAACTTATTAATTTAAACTTCCCAATTCATATTATATAATCACTTATCTTTTAAGTTTAAATTTCCATTTCAATAATTTATCTAATCCAGTTCAATTTATTTAACTTTCCTTTAATTAAATTTCAAATCATATATCTATTAATGCTAACTCAATTTAACTTTTTTTAAGTTAAAAACCTTTATTTCATATTCTAATTTATTTATCAAAACAAAACTTCAATTTTCAAAAGAATTCAGAATCAATTTCCCAAGTTATTACTTTGGAGATTTTCAAAATATTTGATTTAACCCAATTTATTAATTCTCTTAACTTATATTTTACTTTCCATAAGTCTCAGCAATTCGATAATGGGTTTTCGAATGATAGGGACTCAAATCTAAGAAGACCTTACCGAAGAGAAACTATCGTAAACCAAAATTTAGAGAGGGGAATTTCAGTAAAGGATATGAATTTTCAAAATACTTCTTATTTTCAAAAACAATTTTATACTTCTTTAGATTTGAAAAACGTTTTCTTTAAAGTGATTCTAGTAACTATTCATATTAAACGCCATAAACTAAGCTTTGTGTAAACCAAAGCTCTGATACCACTTTGTAACATCCCGCCCTTCTGACCGCCCCTAGTCGGTAATTAAACCAACTCGAAACGTTCAAAATGACGGATTGTTATTTAGTTTATAGAGTTTAAACAGAATCAGCCACAGAAACACAGAATAATAATATTTCATTACTATGAATTTCTTTTACATACATCAGAGTTTATACAATGTATTAAATTGATACAGCGGAATATCTCTTTAAATACAAAATTTCCCGAACTAAAATGATTCTTTTACCCTCTCTCTCTAACTTCGCCGTCCTAAAATCTTCAAGCTATAAAATACTTGGTCTGACCCGAGTATTACATTCAAAAGAAAATAATACACAGGTCAGTCTAATTCAAACCAGTTATTAGTGCATAGAAGCAATAATAATCAAATAGATGACAGTCACAATAATTCTCGTCTATCCAATCCTTTTAACAAAGAAATCGGATAACGAAAATTATAACACTTAACAGTGTTATACAACAATTCAGCAGATTTAAATATCAGCAGAGATAAATAAAAATGATCTTTAAAATGAAGATGATTTTGAAAAGAACAGAATTTGCCGAAGCGGCGATTAACAACAAAAATCATCAAATCAATCCAAATCAAAATATGATTCAAAATATATTGAATTGGCAACATAAAACAATTTTAGAAATAGAAAACATCAATTTTGATTGGCTGCCGTACACGCTAATGTGTATGGCCTCGCCAATACAACATCCGAAATATGAAACGAATCAATGAATCAAAACAAAAGAAATATCAATTAAAATTAATACTGAGTGACTGTAGTACACGCACGCGTGCACTGCCTCGCCACTAGTATAAAATGCACAAAAGATCAATGCATCAAAAGCAAAAGAAATACCAATAAAATCAAAGCGGTGTGGCTGCAGTACACACGTACATACATGCGCACCGCCTCGCCAACTCGAGTGCACAAGGTCAAACACAAAATATCTGATGAATACCAGCATCAAGTAGCAGTTCCAGGCTAATGATGTACAAGAGTCAAACAAAATGAACACAGTAAATGTCCACAGGCAATGTCGAATGACCAAACAAAGATAAGGCAAACCCAACACAAATGCACATAAGCAACAATGCACTGTACATCAAGTGATACAACAATACAACAGAATCTCAAGTATCGCCAACAAAAGGATACAACTACATGAACACGGCAGTGGAGAAGGTGAGGGCACCATATATATGGCACCACAGCACACAACAATTAAAGACCAATGCCGATGCCATTGAACAGTAGGTCAAAGGCAATCAAGAAAACAAAAGTTAGTGATGCAGACAAAACGCATAAAGGCACCAGAAGGTAGAAACAAGGTACAACACAATCTAGCACGCAGGCTACAAAAATCCACGAAACAAATTTCTATTTTGCCGCAAATGGTCCCAACAGCTACAATAAAGCTGCAGTAACATGAAGCAACAATTGATACAATTTCAATCCTATGCAAATGAAACTGAATATTGCAAACTCAATAGAAAATGCATATGAACAAACAAATGCCACAGTGAAAAAGAAGCAAACTCGAAGTACAAACTAATGCAGACTGAAGGGAATGAATGTACAGTGAACTAAGTCATGGATCAGACCATGCAACCAGACTCGAAGCAATGCATAGTTAAACTCAGATGTGCAAGGTCGAAACAATACAACAGAAATGAATGCACAATGGAAATGTAGGGTCCCGTGAACCAGAATTTCACAAACTAAAACTCGACCAAAAACTTATACAAAGCATCAATTTCAAATGTACAACAAGTCAGGAACTCTTCAAAATATCAATGCTACTGCCTCAACAAATACATCTGGAAAATGAACTCAACAGTGAATCGAAGTCAGTGAGAACCCTGACTCGAACTCAGGACCAAATACAACCAAATGCAGACTGCAAGTACATCAAGCAAAGAACTCGACCAATGGACCAGGCCATACACTACAAAAGCATCAACTACCAGAGTAGTAAATGACACTACATGATGCATCAGTGAAAACATCTTGATATGCAGCCCATATTTCAAACAGATCCATTTTTAACTTAAGCAATGCATAAGTGATTACAGGACATCAAGATGAACCAGACAAGAAATGACAACAATAGACTAGGCCACAACAATGCAGACATACATGAACAATCGAGTATATATATATGAACCCAGACAAAAATCAGAGAGTAGTTCAAGTGATAAAGCACTGCGACTCAAAGAGCATCAGAATGCAAACTATGATGAACTCGACAACACTCAAGTAACCAAATAATGTAGACCAAACTACACAAATACATAGACCCAATACAACAAAATCATTCACTCAAAATTAAGTGATCCAGATAAATTATAAATGATAAAAAAAAAAGAATATATATGTATATACTCGAATGGCTGAGATGAAGTCGAACGACTCTCAGCCGAACATAAATATGAAATTCGAAAACAATGAACCCAAAAAATCATCATCACAGCCAAACCAAGTTTTAAAAATCAAAGTGGAGCGGGGCCAACAAGTATATCACAAGTTCAAAAACATTTACGAAGTAAATTAGAACGAAAACGAACTTTCCAGAGGCAGTCTGATAAACCTCAAGCCAACAACATAAATCGAACAACGAGCAAAGTGAATCAACAAAATCACAGAATTCAAATTAGATGTGAGTAAGCGGAATTACTCACCTTTCTCACGAGTTGGAGCAGTCGAAGCCAAGCACGAATCAAATTTTCAAGCAAAGCCGAGCAATTAAGAGAACAAAGCCCCAAATTTGGAAACCCTAAATCACAGTACCACGAGACAGCTAGGCCGTGAATCCCAGGGCAACAAAGATCGAGTAATAGCCAAGTGCATCGAAACAAAGCCGACTCCCTATTCCAGATCGAACGAGAAAAGGAATTTCACAACTGCCATTATCGTTCGTTTATTATTATTATTTTTCGTATGATCTGGGTTTTGAACGAATGGGGTAAAGAGGAATGGGTATTGGGTTTTATGAGGAAGGGGGAAACTGGTTTTACAGAGGAAAATCGTGATTTTAGGCGTAGCTGAAAATGGAGTAAAACGAAGCCGCCATTATTTTTCTTCGTTCGATTTTAGGTTTAGGGTTTGAAGATAATGAATGGGGCCGGCTATCTTCCCTCATAAGTACCACCCACCAACAAAGAAACGTGGGCTGATATGATTTTACTAGTGTACTAGAGGTATGTTAGTATTTATTTATTTTTTCTTTCAATTTGTTTTGTAGATCAACTATCAAACATTAATTTATATTAACATGTTTTACAATTAGATTTTATACTTGTATTTTGCATTAATAAAATTTATTAATTTAATAAGTAATAATTCTTATATCCAAACTATTTTTCTAAGTCATTAGTTCGAATTTTAAATACAAATTTAATATTCAATTTCAAACTCCTAGCTCAAAATTTTAAATTCAAATATATTCCTCATATTTTAAACTTGAACAAATCCAAACAATTTCACAATTTTAAATCAAAATTTAATTCAATTATTAATTTAAAATTATCTAAAATTCGGGATCGTTACAGACACTGTCATTTATTATTGAGTTCTTCTCACGCTAGTTTATCAAGCCTGATTCGGGTATTTTCAATACTCGGGTTAGATCCGAGTAGTTTCAGGTTTAGTCGAAGACGGTTGGAGATTCCAGAGGAGAGCTGGAGATATTCATCTACGTATGACATATTCTATTATTCGCTGCTGTCTATTTGTCTTTGTTTGATGTTGTCAGCAATTGTAAGGATAGATGTTTATAACTGTCCAAGCTGAATTTAGGTTAGACTTTGAGATATGTATTTTAAAAGTTTTCCTCTGTAAAGATATTGTTCAATATTATATATTATTCCATTCGTGTGAGATTCTGTTCTGTCTATTTACTTTATTACCCTTCATGTTCCGCCTTTTCGTGCAATTTGAGTTGGACACGTGAGGTTTATTGTCGATTCAAAGGGTACTAAAAAACGGGCCATGACATTTGGTATCAAAGCCGAAGGTTAAGCGAGGACCTTGGCTTTGGTAGGGTAAAGACTCATCAGAGATAGGATTAGTAATATCCTAGGATGAGTAACTCATTAGAGATAGGGTTGGTAACACCCTAGAATGAGTTATGAGAGTATTATATATACGAGTGCGTATTTGTTAATTTTATAAAATGGTTTTGTTTTAAAGAAGTTGGTAAATGAAATAATTTTACTTAAGTATATGTTTTGAAAGTAAAAAGGGGAATATTTTTGAAAAATATTAAGTTAGAAAACAAATGGTTGTTTGAAATATAGATGAATAAATAAGCAACTTGAATTAATTAAAAAACAAATTAATAAAGGACATCTTAAGGTTAGAATTGCCTGATTTAACTATAAAGATAAGAATCAATAGTTGAAAACTAGAATTTAGAACTTTCATCATATACCCCTAGACATTTAGCCTTAAGAAGTAATAACGATTTGGTAAATATTAGAATTGGTTAATTTAAAAAGGCTAAGAACAAATACCTTGTGAATTAAGTTTCACAATTTGACTATAAAGTATTTGATGATAATGTGTAGAAAAAATAACATCCTTTTTAGGAAGGACCAAACCCACTGAACTTCGCTTCACTTTGTCGGGAATTTGAGATCCTAAGTCAAAGAAAGTTTTTGGGTTCAGAAAAGGTCATGGAAGTTAAGGATTGGTTAAGCAAGTGTGATAATCTCTAGCATAGCATGGTAAGCTTCATCCATGGGTCATTTAGGGAGATGATCAGCGATGCCCTGAAATTCGAAAATGTCGTTCCACAGCTAACTACTGAAGTACCGGCCAAGAAGAAAAGGCATAAGAAGAACAAAGATTATTTTTTCAAATGTAGACAAAGAGGTCACTTTGCAAAAGAGTGTAGATCAGGAGTAAAAACTAGGACTTTTAAGAAAACTACCTGAAAAGTTAGTTATTTCTGCCATGTAATGGGACATGTCGTCTGAGACTGTCTAATGCTCAAGATGGCAAAACAGCCTAGGCCTTTTGTTACCCTTACTCGTACACCCACTGCTGCAGAAAAAGGAAAAGGGTTTGTGGAAGCATAAGTTAGTTAAGCATGTATTAGTAAACACCATTTAAGTAGTTTAACCGTATGACTTTTGTAAAACTTTTTGAGTATACTTCTTAGAAGTAATTTAGTATGAATGTATTTTGGGAATCAATATATATAGACGATCATTTTGCTCCTTTGTCAATACCAAATTCTGTTAGAACTTATTAGAAAAGATAAGATTTAATCCCATTAAAAAGAATGAAAAGAAAAAAACAATAATAATTAAGTGAGAAGAACTTAATAAAATGAGATGAAATAAATAAAGCTGAGATAGAATCTTTGATAAGAAATGATAACTGATTTTAAGTTCATTTATAAATGGTAGAAAGTAACCAAGGTAGAAAGGCTAGCAATTAGACAGAGATTTAGGGACGCCTTGACTAAGTATGAAGACTTAGAAGGTTTAGATACACCGATTTCTAGTGATGAGGATGATGTGCAAGTAGGGGAGCCCTCGGAAGTAGTACCGGGATCGTTTGATGATCCGATATATATTTCAGATGATGATGATGTTTTGCCCGTAAGCGCAGATATTGATGCAGGGGCAGAGGCCGACGCTGAGGCAGATGATTGGATGTTTGATCCATTGAGTGAGGATGAGGATCCTGAGGAAGAAGAGCCTATAGAAGAGCCCGAGGAAGAGGAGCCCATGGAAGAGCCGGAGGAGATTGAGCCGCTGATAAAGGAACCCGTGGCAATGGAGACAGAGGACTTGGGGATTTATGATACATGGTTATATGAGGATGGTGATTCAAAGAGTGATGAGCAGATCATTTGGGAGATGGGTACGCCTATTCAGGAGGTAGGATCTGCCGTTCCAGAACTAGCCGAGGATCTCGGTTTAGAGGATATTGTTGTGGATGAGCATTTGCCGTGAATTCCGGAAGGCCAACAGTGGCAGCCGCTTGGTTAAGATTTAGCTCCAGAGATGATGATAGATGATCAAAAGCCAGTAGAGGACGGGGAGGAAGTAGAGCAGCCAGTAGAGATCGACCTTGAGGCGCCGTCAAAGGGTTCATCCGATGAGTAGTGTTACGCACTTAGGGATATTTTGGGGGTATTTTGGGTTTATGTTATAGCAGTTGTTATTATCTTAAGCACATAGTACATGCTAAGATATGAGGTTTAGTCATTTAGTATGATATTTTATTTGACTGATGTAGATATTTGACTTGTGACTATGTATTTACCTCAAGTGTGTAGTACGCACTCAGGTTGGGACTAGGATCGATGTTTGTATTTCATGATCAGTATTTAGTAGAATTTCTTTTGCATATAATGTTGACCTTTATAGTTCTTTATCTCTGATTTCATTTCGAGGACGAAATGCTTTTAAGTAGGGGAGAATGTAACGATCCGTAATTTCACTACTTTGAAAATGAGAGATTTTGTATTTAAAAAGAATTTAAAACATAAATAAATAAGTTATATATAATAAATAATATAGTGAAGTTATTTATTCCTATAGTCAATAATTAAAAAGTATAGATTTGGATTTTAGAACAAATCAGCAAAAGTTAAGTTTTGTTAAAAATAAATTAATGCTTAAATAAATAGGTTTGAATATTTATTTGATAAGATAAATCTTATTTAAAACATCTAATAAAGATAATAAAAGTATATTAAAAGATTTAAAAGTGTGTTAATAATCTCTTTACAAAAATAACCAAATTTTATCGCGTTTGGTTAGTTTTACATACACTGTAAAAATAGAGATTTTGATATTATTTAACTATAACTTTAAAATATGAATAGACATGTTTTAATTTATTTAAAGAAGTAAAAATTTTCATTTTTAAGTTTGATGTGTTTTAATATATAGCTTAACAAAAACGTCAAATTTCGACTGTAAAATTTGTCAACAAAAACACCGTTTTCAACCAAAACAAGTTGTATGCACATTGTTGCAACATGATACATTTCCTAACAAACACATATGCATTAATACAACTTTACAAACTTTAAAACACATTACATTTAGCACTAAATGATAAAAGTGGTTTACTTTCGAAAAGTTAAATTAAATAAATAAATTAAAAAGACATGATTTGACAAATTTAAATTTAATTAAAACTTTATAAAACCACATCATTTCTTATATACCATATCTCGTTAATGAGATGGTGTATATATGCATAGGAAAGGAGCTAAGTTGTATGTTTAAAGCATTAGTAAGCATAGAAATGGTGATACCTCATATTATTAAGCTTATACACTTCCTAAAACCCATAAATGCATATCTAATCAATGAAAAGTCTTCCCTCCTTTTGTATATTTAAATTAAACAATAATAAGTAATCATTTCTCTTCTTAACATCACATTTAATGCCCATCCAATCTCTCCTTTCATGCAAAAGAAAAATGTATATTTAAATGTAAATATGAAGAGGGTAGTAAGGTCATTTGCCACTCAATTTTCCACCTATAAATAAAAGCCCAAACCCCTTCACTCTTCATTTCATTTTTCATTCTACAAAATTCCAAACTCCACTATCTTCTTCCATTCTTCCTCCAAGCCACTCACCTTTTACCACCCTAAACTCCACCTACCCACGCCTAAACCACCCTACACCCCTCCAAAATAAACTACACGCCTCAACCCTACCCGCCATTAAAAGCCATACACCCCACCTAACCGAGCCCCTACACACCACACACCACACACGCACCCAAAGCCCCACACCTAAGCCCAATACCCACACACACCCCGTCCACACTCCACTCTAAGGCCATACCCTCCATACCCCCTCCAAATACCCACGTCCCAAAAAAAGGAGAAAGAAATTCAAGACGTTCGGAGAAAAAGCAGGTTAGATCAAGAAGCACGCTAGCTTATAAAAAAAAGATTGACAGAGTGGATATGAAGGTGAGAAAATTCTCATCACTATATAATTTATATTGATTATTAAGTTGATTTGCTATGATAGATAATCACCATTTTATGATATGGATGTTTGAATAATTGTTTGAATGTTGGATAATCCATAGTAATGTTATGACACTTACCGTACTACACCCGTATTGAAAATGTTAATGTCATATGATTGGTTGTATGGTTGTGATGTTAACATGAACATCAAATTTCTATCATTATTGATTAAGTGATTCCTTTGTCAAATAGACCCAATTTTGGTGATATGATATACTTTGGAAAAATAAGTCTCTTTTTAATTGGAATTGAAATTAAAGTGGAAATAAAAGATAATTTGAAATTTGAGGTGAAATTGGATTTGAAAAGGATAGTTAAATTGAAGTTGAAATTGAGATTAATAGTGAAATTGAAATTGAAATCGATTTTGAATATTGAAATTGAGATTAAGGTTGAAATTTAAACTAGAATTGAAATTAGATTTGAAATCTAAGTCTTAATTGAGTTTAATTTGAAGTTATAGTTGAAATTGGAATTTAAAATTTAATATTAAAATAATAGGTATAAAATAATATTAAAATATGGAAATAGTGAAAATTCATTTTAAATACTTTAAAAAGTGAGAATGTTGATTTAAAATGACTTGTAATGATTTTATAAGTAGTAAAATTCAATTTGAATAGATTATTTCAAGCATTGGAAAATAAGTTAAAACTAGGCGCGTCGCGCAACGGTAGTTCGCGATTTCGCGCCGAAAAGTTCAAACTAGTGTATAGAGTGGAATATAACTCGGAATTTTTCGAGATAAGAAAATTCCGGACTACTATATCCATATCCTCTAAACGAAGAAAGAAAATCAAATTTTCGTTTTGTAGATTTTGAATTAAGTCCAAATCAATTTTGCAGAAAAATCGCGCTAGTGTAGTTAAGTGACCATAACGGAAAATCCGTTTAAATGAATGTTTTTAATTATGGAAAAATATGGAATAAATTTGATAAATCCATTTAAATAGTTTAGAAGAGATTTGAAGTGGAAAATATAAATTTTCAAATATTATAAGGTTGTTTAAATTAAATAAACTTATTAAGCACTTTCCGCATCACTTTTATGCTGCGAATTCTATAACTTTTGGAATATAAGTTTAAACGTAACGATTTTTCCTATAATCAATTGTGAATGTTTTTAAAAGGAAAATCAAGTGTTTAAAAGATAATTTAAAATATTTATAATCAATTTCAAAATAAAGTTGATAACTGAGTATGCGGAAACGACTAGTACATTTGTCCCGCCTGTGAGATCTGGGAAGATAAAACAAAATGTTTAACTAAGGATAAAGATAGAGCAACTAGTGCACTGAACTTACCTGGCCTCCGTTTTCTCTTCATAGGCGAGGAGTGGAAAAGATCGAAAGGAAAGCCCGGATGCTCTAAAAATATTTTATTAAGTTTTCCAAAATAAAAGAAGATTGGTATTATCCAAAGAAAAAGAATGAATTACTTACTCTTAAACAAAAGGATGAGATTTTGAAATCATCCGAGAAGAATTAAAGTGAAAAGAGACTTAATAAATCATGTATACTCGTATTCACTTTTTATCGATAATTAGATTTAAAAGGAACCGGGGTCGGATTTGGGCGATTCCTATCCGAAACCACTTCGAACTAGTTTATGCATTCAAAAAGATGAAGACGTTTGAAGACGGAGATATTGAGATGAATAATAACTAGGGACTACTTGTTGATTAATTGGGGATAAACTCCTGGTTCGCTATATTGTAGTAGTGATCTCTTTGTTATAAAAAACCTCAAAACCACAAGGACTTCTCGCCTAGTAATGGCCGAGGAAAGTACCTTCGGTTTTGTTCGGTCCCAGAATGAACTTGTATGGAAGAATGTCTGACTTTGCATTCCAAATCACAATGAGTGATCTCTATAAATGTATATCAATTGGTGGCAGAGAAGACACCTCTTAGCTTAACACCCTTTTCCGAGACATACTAGCTCGGGAAGTTATACGTTTATAGAAATCAGTTGTGTGAATGTGGAATGGCAATGTGACATTCAAAGTGAAAGAAGATGTGCTATGTGAAAAGGTAATCGTAGCCTCGATCCTCAACAATCGGAAATGACCAAAACAGGGTTAGATGCAGCAAGGCTAAGTGGGCCATTCCCAATTAGGGTATGATCATCCCCTTCTAGATATATTTCTTCCCGCTATGACGTTCGGGATGTAAATTAATGTGGTGTATGGAAAACGAGCGCTCGGTTAAAGGTCGGTAACGACCGGGGAATGACATATTCGGTACTACCTAGTTAAAGAGGTGGACCGGTCTTATGTTGGTAGAGGGCAGATGTTTAGTGCCTCGGTACATCCCTCTAGAGGTGTACCCATCAGAAGGTAGTCCCTTCACCTGGTCATTTGTATGGAAATCCATTCTCCAATAAGAACCTACGGTTTTGATTGTATTGGCATACTGAATAGCCTCGAAATGCTATATGGGTAACCATTTCGGCTAAGATTAATAAGTTTATTTGCAAATGTTTTCAAAGAATATCATTAGAAATAATATCAAATGTTTTGATATATAACAGTGTTTTAGTTATCATAAGGTAAAAACCCGTTCGTGTTTATATGTGGGCGTGGTCTTATAAGATACTCTTTCTTTTCAAAGGATTTTATTAAAAGGCTGATATATGACACTGTCATTTATTATTGAGTTTTTCTCACGCTGTTTTATCAAGCCTGATCCGGGTATTTTCAATACTCGGGTCAGATCCGAGTAGTTTCAGGTTTAGTCAAAGACGGTTGGAGTTTCCAGAGGAGAGCTGGAGATATTCATCTACGTATGACATATTCTATTATCCGCTGTTGTCTGTTTGTCATTGTTTGATGTTGTCGGCAATTGTAAGGACAGATGGTTATAACTTTCCAAGTTGAATTTAGGTTATACTCAGATATATGTATTTTAAAAGTTTTCTACTGTAAAGATATTGTTCAATATTATATATTATTCCATTCGCGTGAGATTTCGTTCTGTCTATTTTCTTTATTACCCTTCATGTTCCATCTTTTCACGCAATTTGATTTTGATATGTGAGGTTTATTGTCAATTCAAAGGGTACGAAAAAACGGGCTATGACAATTATAATTTGTTTAATTTAACAAGATTGTTTAAATGAGGATTTGTGCGGTTTTAGGGCAAAACCGATTGTATTTGATTCTTAAATGCCATGGAAAAATTTTATGTTATGTAAAACATGATTATAAGTTGGGTTTTAATTTTGATAATTTTCCAAGCTATGGAAAGATTATTATGAATTTTCAAAGGAAAATATGATTAATTGGGTTTAGAAATTTATTTCAAAAATTATACTGAGAATTTGGGTTTGAAATTTTGATATGTTGAATAACATGATGAAAGTGAATTTCTGTAATTTTTAAGGATTTTTCCTAAGTGATTTGCTATGGAAATTAAATTATTTTAGAAGAAGGACTTAATTGCAATATTAGTTTTGCTTAATGGAAGGGCTTATTTGCTAAATTAACCTTGGTTTAGATCTGAAATTAAGCGGCGGTTATTTTGGTAAAGAATTTGAAAAGTTGAGGCAACCAATCACATGTTTTCACCTGGCAGGTTAGTTAAATAGAATTTGCTATAATTGGCATTGACAAGCTTTTACACAAAAAGCAGGTTCTGCCACTAATAGAAGTGCCTTTCGACTCCAATGCTTCTACTCCATCTCAGTCGAAACCAACCCACAATACACAAGGTATCACTTAGATGGTACGTAGTGGATTGGAGAAAGGCAGAAGGCATGGTGTCGAAAGCAATGCTTCCAATGGGGTCGATACCTTTGTTTGTTTAAAAAAGTTAAGCGCCTGACTTCGTTTTACTTAAGCTTTCGATGTAGTCGAAACATATGTTTTCGAAAGGAATTTTCTAAATAGCTTTCGAAGGGGGTTTCCAACTTATGTTTTAAAGTATAATCTTTCGAATGTGTTCCCTTGTTTATAAAAGAATGCTTTCGAAAATGATGGTTACGACCTAATCGAAACTCTACCACCGTTTCTATACCCTTCGAGTGTATTTAAGTCATCAATGCTGTCAAAGGGAAGTTTTTGTTTTAAACTTATACTAAGCCACATCCTAAATGCTTTCGAAAGGGTCCAAGGGTTTCGAAGGCAGTGGCTTCGAAAGGGGTTTCAATGTTATCCTTCAGTGTTTTGGCTTAAATGTTTTGAAGCTTTCGAAAGGGATGGTGCCGACGCCATCAAGTTTTCCCCAACACTTTTATATGATAAAGAATGGTTATGAAAGAGATACTTTCGCTTATATTCACTTCGACCCACGTGATATTATTAAATATAAACCCAATGGTTTCAAAAGAGGGACTTTCAATGGTTTCGAAACGGGTACTTTAAAATATTTCGAAAGGGGAACTTTCAATGGTTTCGAAGCTATGCTTCTAAGAGTTAATAAGTAATACTTTATTACATTCGAAAGGTTTCAAAGGAGAGGTTTAAAGTATTTCGAAAGGCAAGGGCCAAATATTTTGAAAAGGGATTTATATGCTTTCGAAGGAGGTTATCCAGTGAGGTCGAAAGCAAGGTTTTGAAGGTTTCGAAAGCCTTAGTTTTTCAAAACAAATAACCCAATCTCATTTTAAAGAAAAACCATGGCATAAATAAATAAAGTGATTTGAAAAGGAGTTTTTGAAGAAGTTTTCTTTGATTAAAAGGTTAAAGGGATTAACCAAGTTATTGTGTTTACTTCTTCATATATCTATATATTCACATTGTAATGGACCCATAACTATATTTTGGGGAAGGGCGGAATAACTAGTTAAGTTGACCTAGTAGTGAATATAAATTAAGTTAACTCCTAAATGAGTAGAATTTCATCCAGGAGGTCAGGAAGACCAGAATATAGGATGCTAAAATATTAAAGGAAGATATTGGCAGGGGCCAATAGGTTCACAGTAAGCCCATGAAAACTGTGTATAGGAAAAGATAATTGCAGGGGCTAATAGGTTCATAGTAAGCCCATGAATACTATGTATAAATGAAGATGTCAGAAAGATAGGCTCATAGTAAGCCCATGAAAACTATGTATAAATGAAGATGTCAGAAAGGCAGGTTCATAGTTAGCCCATGAAAACTATGATTTGATATTGGCAGGACCAATAGGCTTGTAGTTAGCTCATGAAAACTATATCCGGATTAAGATATTGACAAATGTCAATAGGTTCCTAGTCAACCTATGAAAACTATGATAAGAGAAAGGATATTGAAGTTAACAATAGGTTCGGGGAGAACCCATGAAACAATAAAGATATGGGCAGAGGCCGTTCTTAGTGATACCATGAAAACTATGTAACTGGACAGGGAGTCCTTAAACATTTAACCGGTTATTAATCATCCAATGAAAACTATTAGGTTAATAGTAAACCTAGAAACTAGAACTGAGACAGGTAGTCAAAATGAATGGGGATGGGTAATCCTGAATTGATTTATATGTTTTGCATATCATCATATCATATTGTATTAAAATTTTTTAACCATTGTGAATGCAGAAGCACAGTATATGGTTTTATAAAGTTTTTAGGATACTAGTGAGGGGAAAACCCGTTCCGTCAAGCGATGTGGTCTTACTAGATATCTAAATGGTTTGAAATGGTATATTATTATTCATACTAGGCTTTATGTCTGACTCGAAGTTTATGTTTTCTCCTTAAACTCTCGGGTACTCAATTGATGTTGAGTAGTTTTAGAGTTGAGGTTTTCAGGTACCTCTTTAGACGAATAAAGCAACCGAAGACGTGTTGGAGGCATGATAGTTATCTAGAGTTCTCTTTTATTTGATTTCGCTGTGTTGTTTGTAAAGGCAAAGTTGTTAAATTGCCTATATATACTATGATCATCCAAGGGGCATCTTTATATGTCGCTCTTGGCGTATGTTGTAATAAATATGTTTTCTCTGAATGTGGTTAACGATTGTGGGATTATGTAATGAATTTGAAATGTTTTGAAATGGAATGCGGAAGTTGTTTGATGCTTTAATTTTTTTTCCATATTCTTATGTTTCCGTGTGTCAATGTATCTAACATTGCCATATTTGGTCGCCGAGGATTAATAACTATGATGACTCCAGCATCCATAGCCATTAGTTTTATACCTTCAAGTAGGGGGATGTTACAAGTTGGTATTAGAGCATAGGTTTATGAAAACTTAAAAGAAAAGTTAAACCTAAAAGCCTTTTTTGAAACATAATCCAACGAATCATAAATATGATTGGATTTTAGGATAATGCTATAGTAACGTACTTATATTTGATATATATATAAGTACATATTACCCTCTATCTTAGACCATTTTTTTATCTTATTAAAGCTCGTATGCAGATTTACGAGAAAGAAGATATGGAAGTAGGAAACGAAAGAGGAAATCTCAGTGGAGGAAGCACCACAACCAATGGAAATGCTTGACCTAATACCAAGAGGAACCAAGGTCGACAAGATGATGCTAACCAAAATGCTGATGCCAATGTGGTTGTTGGAAATCCACCAGTAGATATGGGGGTGATGTATCAATTCTTTGTCAATCTGATGCAAGCTGGAGTTGCTGTTAGTGCTACTAGAAATGTTGGAGGAGCTAATCATGTGGCTCCAGTTAGGAATAATTATGCTAAGCTGAGCAGAGATTACACTAGTCTTGGTGGAAACCGTTTATAGGAACAGAGGATGCAATAGAAGTAGAGAATTGGCTTTTGCATTGTGAATGTATCTTTGCTGATTTGGGTTTAGATGATGAGCAGAAGAGAAGGTTGGCCTCTAGGCAGTTGCAAGGGTCGGCACTTCATTGGTGGAATAGTGTTACTGCCGGAGTTCCAGAGGAAGAGTTGACATGGGCTGAATTTAGAAGGAGATTTGAACAGAGGTTTTTATATGAGGTTTCTAAGTCAGCGTTGATGAGAAAGTTGATGGATCTAGTTAAGGGAGAGATGTCGGTTATCGAGTATGCTACTAAGTTTGATGAGCCGTCTCGATATGGGTATGCTACTATAGACACTTACATCAGGAAAAATAAGAGGTTCATTCGGGGACTGAGACCTGAGCTTGCTAGGGCAACCCTGACACATATCTATGATCCTTGTAATGTGGTTGTGGAGATGGCAATCCACCATGAGGAGATGCTTACTGTTTGTGCTAGAGAGAAACCAGTTGAAACTCAGGGTTCTCTGGGAAAGAAAAGAAAGTTCTTTAAGAAGAAGGGATCCCAGAAGGGAATTGCTGCCAAGAAGGCAAAGGCTGATTTAGTTTGCTACAAGTGTGACAAGAAGGGTCATTATGCAAATGAGTGCCGGTCGGGCAAGGGGAAGAAGGCCGTAGATAAGAAGAATGTGAAGTTCTTTAGCTGTAATCAAGTTGGGCATTATAAGAATCAGTGTCCAGAACCAATTAGGGCGGACAAGGGAAAGGTCTTTGCTTTTGGACCATCATCTGCTAAGCCAACTGTAGTTGATAAAGGGAAGACTGTGATGGAAGATATGTTTTTGGTTCAGAGTATACCAGTTAGGTACTATTTGACATCGGTGCATCACATTCATTTATATTCCAGTGTTTGGTTGATAGGTTATGCTTAGAACCTAAATACCTTATTACTTCCTTAAGGGTTGCGAATTTGATTTGTTAGGTCATAAGTTTGCATGCAGTCTGTATGTTTTTGATTTCGTATATATTGGAATCATTTTAGGTATGGATTGGTTGAGAAGGTATGAGGCTAGGATATTTTTCCAGGATGGGGAGATATCACTAAGACGCCCTAATAGTCATAACCGAATTATATTATCAGTGGAGAATTCTGACTAGAGTAGTTGTGCTTTGTTAAGTGCAGTGGAAGTGGGAGAAGAGTTAAGTCAGGTTCGAGTAACAAGAGAGTTTGTAGATGTCTTTGAGCCGGTCATAGGACTACCACCAAAACGAGCTGTTAAGTTTCAGATAGATCTTGTGCCTAGAGCTGAACCTGTGAGTAGACCACCTAGCAGGATGACACCGACTGAGATGAAGGAATTGAAGGTGCAGCTAGTGGACCTAAAAGGAAAGAATTTTATTAGACCAAGCAGTTCACCTTGGGGAGCGGCCATGGTATTCATGAAGAAACCAGATGGGTCGTTGAGGATATGTATCGACTATCGTAAGTTGAATGAGAGGATAATCAAGAATAATATCCTTTGCCGAGAATTGAAGATTTATTTGATCAGTTGAGTGGAGCCAGAGTGTTTTCCCAAGTTGGATTTGGCGACGGGTTTCCATCAGTTAAGAGTGGCAGAGGACAGTATTCCTTTGACAGCATTTCGAACTAGATATGATTCGTATGAGTGGTTACTGATGAATCGAGTCTTCCGAGAGTATTTGGATAGATTCATGTTGGTGTTTATAGATGACATTTTGATATACTTTAAGGATGAAAAGGAGCATGAAGATCATCTTAGAGTTGTGCTTGAGACGCTGAGGCAACATCAGCTAAAAGAGAAGTTCTCTAAGTGTCATTTTTGGAAGAAAGAGGTTAAATTTCTTGGTCATGTGGTTTCAGAGAAAGGGTTATCGGTTGATCCAGATAAGATCAAAGCTGTTTATAATTGGAAGAGACCGGAGACGGTGACTGAGATTAGAAGTTTTCTTGGACTTGCTGGCTACTACCGGAGATTCATCAAGGATTTCTCGTGGATAGCAGCGCCTTTGACTAAGCTAACCAGGAAGGAGGTGAAGTTTGTCTGGTCTGACAAATGCGAGGAAGCATTTCTTAAGTTAAAGCATTTGTTGACCAATGCACCAGTGTTAGTAGTTCCAGACGGAAACCAAGGGTTGGTGGTGTATACTGATGCATGTGGAACCGGATTAGGAGCTGTGTTGATGTAGAAGGGTAAAGTGTTTGCTTACACTTCACGTCAGCTTAGACCACATGAAGTGAGATATCCAACTCATGATTTGGGGTTGGCTGTGGTGATCTTCGCATTAAAGATTTGGAGGCATTATCCCTTAGGGGAGATATTTGAGCTATACAGGGATCATAAGTCTTTAAGATACTTATTCTCTCAGATGGAGTTGAATATAAGGCCACAGAGGTGGCTGGAGTTTTTAGCTGCTTATGATTTTGGTATAGAGTATATCCTAGGAAAGGAAATAAACTAGCGGATGCTCTTAGCAGAAGACATCAGAATGTGGTGTTAGCTATGTTGTCAGAATGGAAGGAATATAAGCTTTAACTATCTATAGTGTGAAGTTAAGATCGACTGCTAGTTCTAGTCAAAGTACTGCCATGTTGTCATGTTTAGAAGTTCGACCAGTGTTGATCGAGAGAATTGCTTCTAAGCAGAAGGAGGATCAATTATTGGCCGAGAAGATTAGGAGGCTTGAGGTTGGAACGGAGATCGATGATCTAAAGGATTTTAGTCTTAATTAGAGAGGATGGTTGAGAAAGAAGGGACGATTATGTGTTCCAAATGTTGGGGACTTGAGTAAAGAAGTTCTTGGAGAATTTCATCGATCCAAGTTTACGATTCATCCTGGAGGGACCATGATGTATCAAGATATGAAGAGGAGCTTGTATTGGGAATATGTGAAGAGGGATGTTGGCTTGTGGGTTAGGCAGTGTGCAAACTGTCAACAAGTGAAAGCCGAATATCAGAAGCCAAGTGGATTGCTTCAACCTCTAGAGATTATTCCAGCTTGGAAATGGAATTCAATATCCATGGATTTTATAGACGGTTGACAAGGTCAAATAGAGGAAATGAAAGTATATGGGTCATGGTGGATAGGTTGACCAAGAGTGCCCATTTCATTCCAGTTAAGTCAACCAGGACGACACCTGTTTTAGCTAAGTTGTTCATGAAGAACATAGTCAGACTACATGGAGTTCCTAGTAGCATAGTCAGTGACAGAGATGCTTTATTTACTAGCGAAATCCAGAAGAGTCTACAGGATGTGTTAGGCACAAAGCTCAAGATGATTACTGCATATCACCCTCAGACGGATGGGCAGACAGAGAGAGTCAATAAAGTACTCGAGGATTTATTAAGAGCTTGTCTATTGGATTTTTGTGGATCTTGGGAAGATCACCTGCATTTGGTTGAGTTTTCCTATAATAATAGTTATCAGACTAGTATAGGAATGACACCATTTGAAGCTTTGTATGGAAGTCCATGCAAATCACAGCATGTCGGTTGGAGACTGGAGACAGATTGGTCTTAGGTCCAGATTTGGTTAAGAAGGCATTGAAGAAAATTGAGTTGATCCGAGAAAAGATGGAGGAAGCTCAGTCCAGATAGAAAAGTTACGCAGATAAGAGGCGTAAAGACCTAGAGTTCTCGGTTGGAGATAGGGTTTTCATTAAGGTATCACCGATGAAAGGTGTGGTACGGTACCGAAAGTCAGGGAAACTGTCACCGAGGTATGTTGGACCATTCCAGATTATATAGAGGATTGCAAAGCTTGCATAAGAGTAGAGTTGCCGAGCAGTATGGCAGGTGTCCATAATGTATTTCATGTGTCTCATCTTCGCAAGTATGTGCATGATCCAGAGATTACTATTCCTCCAACAGGGTTGGAAGATTTGGTAGTAGAGCCTTATTTGACTTTTGTTAAACAACCAGTTCGGGTTGTAGTGAGAGATGGGAAAAGATTGAGGAATAAGACAGTTAAGTTGGTGAAAGTTCACTGAAGCGACAACGAGAAGGACTGTACTTGGAAGACAGAAGATAGGATTCGAGATACTTATCCTGATCTGCTTTGAGGGTATGTCTATATTAGATTTATATAGATAATTGCTAGTCAGGTAGACTAGTATGGTAGTTAGGAGTCATTACAGATGATTGCAATGTTCAGTATTTAGTCCTTACTGAATTTCGAGGACGAAATTCATTAAGGAGGGGAGCCTGTAACACCCCTAATTTTTAATAACATTATTCAGAAGATTTAATTAGATAAATTAAATAGAATAATGTAAATGTTAAGTGATAAGGGGATTGCGATATGAAAATAAAATTTTGGCCGTGCTCAATTCATTAATTAAATGGGCTTAAGAATGGTTTCTAAGTTAATTAATTTACATAAGGGTATATTGGGAAATAGCCGCGCATAACCCTTACCCTTATATATATTCTCGTTCCATTCACGTTTCATTTTTTCCATTCACGTAATTTTGAAAACAAAACACAAACGTAAATCAAGAGGAGCCGGCCATTGCTAGGAAGAAAAGAGAAGAGAAATCAAAGTAAAGCTAAGGATTAAAGCTAGAGGAATAAATCTCAATCTTAATCCAATCTCCTTATCATAATCAAGGTGAAAAATAATTTACACCATCTATATTTTGTTTTATGATCATATGTTTTTGGATTTAAGATTAAACTCGTTTTATGATAATTTGGATGATGATATGCTTGAATTATAATTTGTTTAATTTAAACAAGATTGTTTAAATGAGGATTTGTGCGGTTTTAGGGCAAAACCAATTGAAATTGATTTTTAAATGCCATGAAAAAAAATTTATGTTATGTAAAACATGATTTTGGAGTTGGGTTCTAATTTTGATAATTTTCCAAGCTACGGAAAGATTATTATGAATTTTCAAAGGAAAATATGATTAATTTGGTTTAGAAATTTATTTCAGGAATTATATTGAGAATTTGGGTCTGAAATTTTGATATGTTGGATAACATGATGAAAGTGAATTTTTGTCATTTTTGGGGATTTTTCCTAAGTGATTTGCTATGGAAATTAAATTATTTTAGAAGAATGACTTATTTGCAATATTGGTTTTGCTTAATGGCAGGGCTTATTTGCTAAATTAACCTTGGTTTAGATCTGAAATTAAGCGGCAGTTATTTTGGTAAATAATTTGAAAAGATGAGGCAACCAATCACATGTTTACACTTGGCAGGTTAGTTAGATAGAATTTTCTTTAATTGGCATTAACCAGCTTTCACTCAGAAAAGCAGGTTCCACCACTATTAGAAAGTGCCTTTTGACTCCAATGCTTCTGCTCTATCTCAGTCGAAACCGACCTAGGCCGAAACCAATACACAAGGTATCACTTTGATGATAGGTAGTTAATTGGAGAAAGGCGGAAGGCATGGTGTCGAAAGCAATGCTTCCGATGGGGTCGATACCTTTGTTTGTTTTAAAATGTTAAGTGCATGCCTTTGTTTTACTTAAGCTTTCGATGTAGTTGAAACATATGTTTCGAAAGGAGTTTTCTAAATAGCTTTTGAAAGGCGTTTCCAACTTATGTT
The DNA here is from genome assembly GCA_030737815.1 of Allium fistulosum. Classification (NCBI taxonomy): domain Eukaryota; kingdom Viridiplantae; phylum Streptophyta; class Magnoliopsida; order Asparagales; family Amaryllidaceae; genus Allium; species Allium fistulosum. Next base: position 628,333,160 of record CM060903.1, on the reverse strand, counting down.
TTAAAGTATGAGCTTTCGAATGGGTTCCCTTGTTTATAAATGAATGCTTTCGAAAATGATGGTTCCGACCTAGTCGAAACTCTACTTCTATTTCTATACCTTTCGAGTGTATTGAAGTCATCAATGCTTTTGAGGGGTAATTTTTGTTTTAAACTTATACTAATCCACTTCCTAAATCCTTTCAAACGGTTCCAAGGGTTTCAAAGGCAATAGCTTCGAAAGGGAGTTTCGATGTTATCCTTCAGTGTTTTGGCATAAATGTTTTGAAGTTTTCGAAAGGGATGGTGCCGACGCCTTCAAGTTTTCCCCAATACTTTTATATGATAAAGAATGCTCTCTAAAGAGACTTTTGCTTATATTCACTTCGATCCAAATGATATTTTTAAATATAAATCGAATGGTTTCAAAAGAGGGACTTTCAATGATTTCCAAAAGGGTACTTTCAAAGATTTCGAAAGGGCAACTTTCAATGGTTTCAAAGCTATGCTTCTAAGAGTTAATAAGTAATACTTTATTACATTCGAAAGGTTTCAAAAGAGAGGTTTAAAGTATTTTGAAAGGCAGGGGCCTAATGTTTTGAAAAGGGATTTATATGCTTTCAAAGGAGGTTATCCAGTGAGGTCGAAAGCAAGGTTTTGAAGGTTTCGAAAACCTTAGTTTTTCAAGACAAATAACCCAATCTCATTTTAAAGAAAAATCACGGCATAAATAAATAAACTATTTTGAAAATGAGTTTTTAAAGAAGTTTTATTTGATTAAAAGGTTAAAGGGATTAACCAAGTTATTGTGTTTGCTTCTTCATATATGTATATATTCACATTGTAATGGACCCATAACTGTATTTTGGGGAAGGGCAGAATAACCAGCTAGGTTGACCCAATAGTGGATATGAATTAAGTTAAATCCTGAATGAGTAGAATTGCATTTAGGAGGTCAGGAAGACCAGAATATAGGATGCTAAAATAGTAAAGGAAGATATAGGCACGGGCTAATTGGTTCACAGTAGGCCCATGAAAACTATATAAAGGAAAAGATAATTGCAGGGGCCAATAGGTTCATAGTAAGCCCATGAAAACTATGTATAAATGAAGATGTCAGAGAGATAGGCTCATAGTAAGCCCATGAAAACTATGTATAAGTGAAGATGTCAGAAAGGCAGGTTCATAGTTAGCCTATGGAAACTATGATTTGATATTTGCAAGGGCCAATAGGTTTGTAGTTACCCCATGAAAACTATATCCGGATTAAGGTATTGACAGATGTCAATAGGTTCCTAGTAAACCCATGAAAACTAGGATGAGAGATAGGATATTAGAGTTATAAATAGGTTTAGGGAGAACCCATGAAACAATAAAGATATTGGCAGGGACCGATAGGTTCTTAGTGATTCCATAAAAACTATTTAACTATACAGGGAGTCCTTAAACATTTAACCGGTTATTAGTCAGCCCATTAAAACTATTAGGTTAATAGTAACCTTGAAACTATAACTGAAACAGATAGTCAAAATGAATGGGGATGGGTAGTCCAGGATTGATTTATATGTTTTGCATATCATCATATCATATTGTATTGAATTGTTTTAACCATTGTGGATACAGAAGCACGGTATATGGTTTTATAAAGGTTTTAGGATACTAGTGAGGGGTAAACTCGTTCCGTTAAGCGGCGTGGTCTCACTAGATTTCTAAATGGTTTGAGATGGTAGATTATTATTTATACCAGGCTTTATGTCTGGCTTGAAGTTTATGTTTTCCCCTTAAACTCTTGGGTACTCAATTGATGTTGAGTAGTTAGAGAGTTGAGGTTTTCAGGTACCTCTTTAGACGAATAAAGTATCCGTAGAATTACAGGAGGCATGATATTTATCTAGAGTTCTCTTTTATTTGTTTCCGTTGTGTTGTTTGTAAAGGCAAATTGTTAAATTTCCTATATATACTCTGATCATTCAAGGGGGCATCTTCATATGTCCCTCTTGGCGTATGTTGTTATAAATATATTTTCTCTGAATGTGGTTAACGATTGTGTGATTATGTAATGAATTTGAAATGTTTTGAAATGGAATGTGGAACTTGTTTGATGTTTAAAACTTTTTCCATATTCTTGCATTTCTATGTATCATTGTATCTAACATTACCGTATTTAATCGACGAGGATTAATAACTATGGATGACTGCAGCATCCGTAGTAGTTAGTTTTGGGTCTCCAAGTAGGGGGATGTTACACTTGTATTTCCAGGCTGATAAATTCATTCGTAGGGATGAAATATTTCATGCTAAAAAGAAAGCTCATGCCAAAAAGGAGACCGGGAAAACTGGCTATAACCACAACCATAAAAACCAAGATGGGAGGAAATCCCTAACGCCAATCACATTGCTTTGAATAAGCCACTATCTTACATATTCGCTATGGCAAAGGAAAATGATGATTCTCCAATCTGATACAAAGCTAAGACCAAACCTATACCAAGAAGGGGGAAGACTATTGTGTTGACCATAAGTCGAATGGGCACAAAGCTAATGAATTCCGTGTTTTGGCAAGCATAATCCAACGCATGATTTGCTCTAGACATTTAAAGGAGTTTGTTAAAGATAGTCAAAAAGTTAGTCGTTCTGAAGATCCCCTCTGAAGACTCCTGAACAATGCTGCTAACTTAGTGGAAGGTGATGGTCCACTAGATTTCGTACCACCCCTCAATAGGATCGATGTAATCCATGGAGGACTCAATATAGCTGGAAGCAGTAAAGGAGCTAAGGACCATTATGTTAGAGAAGCAAAGGTGGGGATTTTTTCTATTTATGAAGAACCACCACTCAAGAATCCTAGGTTCCAAATTCAGATGCACAGCCTAACCATCACTCCACAAGAGCTAAGAGGAGGAGTTCGTCATCCATACAATGATTCACTCATGATTATTGCTCAAATTAGATTCTCTATGGTTTCCAAAATTTTGGTGGATTTGAGAAGTGCGGTCAACGTGATCTTTAGACATGCTTTCGATCAAATGAGAATTCTGGTGGAGAAGCTAGGGTCGAGCTTTGAACCCATTTTTGGGTTCAACAACAAAGGATCAACTCCTATTAGGCAAATAAGGCTTTTAGTGTGTATGGAAATTTCTCCAAACTCCAAGACATTCGAGACTCTCTTTGTTATCATGGATCAACCATCCTATTACAATGCATTCTTTGGGTGGCCAGCTTTGGATGAAGTTGATGCTTTTGTTTCGCAAAATATGTGATGGTGAAATTCTTAACCAAAAATGGTTGGAGAATAATAAAGGGAGAACAATTTAGCTCTCATGAAGTGTATTTTGCCACTCTTGAGCAATATAAACGGGACAATCTTTCTTATTATGAGTAGGAGAAAAATGAATAAATTGGAAATGATATTAATAAGCATTTAGATGAGGGTTCTTTAAACCAATCATCCAAAGCAAAAACAAAGCCTATTGAGAAAACTAGGCATGTATTAAGAAAATTCAATTTCTTTGGAAAGAAAAGGAAGAGAAAGGAAACAAGGATGAAATAGAAGGTGATGAAATAGTTACTAAATTAGATTGTAGAGGGGGGCAAGAACGGATAAAGCCTACGGAAGATCTTGTGGAAATATACTTAGATTCAGTTGATCCAACAAAGACGTTAAAAACCGGGAAGGAACTGGATAGCAAACTCAATGGGGAGTTAATTTAATTTCTTCAATCCAGTAGAGATGTATTCGCCTGAACCCATTCTGATATGATCGGAACAGATCCTACCGTTATGTGTCATGCTTTGAATATAGATCCAAATATCACACATATATGTTAGAAGAAAAGATAATTTGATAAAATTTGATCTAATGCTTTAAAAAGAGGAAGTCAAAAAATTGCTTTTGAATGGGTTATTAGAGAGGTACTTTATCCAAAGTGGTTGGCCAATCCAGTGCTGGTCAAGAAATCCAATGGCAAGTGGAGAACGTGTGTTGGCTATACTGATCTAAAAAAGGCATGCCCAAAAGACTGCTCCCCCTTCCAAAAATAGATCAATCGATTGATGTAACCAATAGACACAAACTTTTATCTTTCATAGATGCTTATTTTGGCTGTATGTTCAAGCCAGACGAGGAGAATACTAGTTTCATAATGGATTGGGGAATTTGTTGTTATAAGGTAATGCCTTTTGGGTTAAAGAATGTAGGCGCTACATACAATAGATTGGTAAATAGAATGTTCAAGGAGCAAATTGTCTGGAATATGGAAGTATATGTGGATTATATGCTAGTTAAGTCTCGTAAAGGGAGTAGCCAATTAAAATATCTTAGGGAAATGTTCGGGTATTACGAAAGTATCAAATGAAGCTCAATAAATAGAAATGCTCTTTTGGAATTCAATTTGGAAAGTTCTTAGGATACATTGTCAATGCCTGAGGAATTGAAGCTAACCCTGACCAAATTCGGTCTATTAAGGAGAGCCCAAAACAAGTAAAGATGTAATGAGTCTAAACGGGAGAGTGGTGGCATTGAATATGTTTATTTCCAAGCCCACCAACAAATGCATTCTATTCTTCAATGTGATTAATGAAAAGAAGAACTTTGAACGGGGAGAAGACTGTCAAAAAGCTTTCAAGGATTTGAAAGACCATCTTGAAAAGCCACCAAACCTGTCTAGTCCCGTAGAATGAGAGAACATTTATCTTTATATGGCAGTTTTTGAACATGTAGTTATTTCTGTATTGATAAAAGAAGAAAAAGGGATTCAGCTTCTAGTATACTATGTAAGTAGAAGGCTAAAAGATGCAAAGACTAGATATTTAGTCATAGAGAAACTAGCATACTACTTAATGCTTACAGCACAAGAACTAAGAGCTTACTTTCAAGCACATTCAATCAAGGTTTTAACCAATCTCCTTCTTAAGCAGATTTTCAGTAAACTATAAGTCTTGGGAAGATTGGTAAATTATAGGATAGAGCTTAGTCATTATGACATTGAATTTCTACCTCGAGTGGCAATCAAAGGACAAGCTTTAGCTGATTTTATTAACGAGTGTACGGGTTTCATCAAAGAACGATCAGAAAACGAAAATTATCTTAAGATTAAGTGGCAATTATTCGTAGATGGAGCTTCAAATGAACAAGGTGCTTGAGAAGGATATGTCATTATCACATCCGATGGACATCGCCTATATTATTCAATGAAATTAGGATTTCCAGCTATTAATAATGTGGCAGAGTACGAATCAATGGTGGCAGGACTCACTTTAGCCGTACAACTGAAAATTCCCAGAATTGAAATTTCCAAGGATTCCTAATTAATGGTAAATCGGTTGAAACAAACATACAAGACAAAGGATGTCAAGCTAGTCTTATATGTAAAGAAGGTATTGAAAATGCTGAACCAATTTGAGGATTTCTCAATACACCAAGTACCAAGAGGTAGGAACTCGGAAGCTAATTCTTTAGCTAAACTGGCCAGTTCACGAGGAGCACCAGAAACCTAGATCATTCCAGTGGGCTATCAACCAAATCCTAGCATAGAGGAGAAGATGCCCGAGTAAAAAAAGAATCGATAGTATTGACCAGATCTCACGCTCTAATACATAAAGAGGAGGAAAGAGTGAATGAAAATGAAATCCCTCAAGAGAAATTCTCTCTTTCGGAGACAAATGATCGCTATAAGAATAATTGGATGAGACCCATTGTTGAACACCTTGTAAAGGGAACATTATCGACCGATAAAAAGAAGGCAAGAAAGATTAAGCATCAGGCTCCAACTTTCCTTATGATGAATAGAATACTTTATAAGAAGGGATATTCTCTTCCCTACCTTATATGTGTGGATCTAGAAAGTGGACTAAAACTATTGAAAGATCCCATGAAGGATTTTATGGGGATTATTCTAATAGAATAAAATTAGCTAAGAAGGTCATGAGACAAGGCTTTTATTGGCCTCGAATGACTAACCACGCCATTGACTATGTAAAAAGATGAAACAAGTATCAAAAGTTCTCTAAAATCCCACATTTATCGCCAAGCGAATTGACTTCAATCTCAAGTTCATGGCCACTCGATATATGGGGAACCGACATAATAGGACCACTTCCTATCTCTAAAGGGGATCTAAATATGCTGCAGCGGCCATGGATTATTTACTAAGTGGGTAGAAGCAAAACCCTTACCAAATATCATTACCGGATTTGGAATCCCGTAAAAGATAATATGTGATAATAGAACTTAATATGAAAGTAAAGAATTCACTTGATTCTGAAATAAAAATAGAATCATCAAGAGCTTTTCATCTGTAGCTCACCCTAAGGCTAATGGAGCCATTAAGACAGTCAATAAAACCATCAAAATCATTCTCAATAAACGATTAGATAAAGCAAAAGAAACTGGGTAGATGAGTTACCTTTGGTATTATAGGCTTAAAGAACTTCTACTAAAACAGAAATAGGACATACCCCATATTCATTTACATATGGATGTGAACCAATGCTTCCAGTTGAGGTGGAAGCGCCCTTTCATCAAAGAATTTCATATCCATTCAATTGGAATCAAGAATTGAGGAAAGAATCCTTAGATCTAATTAATGAATTGAGAGATGAGGCATCCATACAGACTGCTGAATACCAACGAAGGATATCCAAGTATTACAACTCCAAAGTAAAAGTAAGGTAATTTAGAAAAGGAGATTTGGTGATCTAAAAAGTTAAGGAAAATACTAAAAATTCAATAGATGGACCACTTGAGCCAAATTGGGAAGGACCCCTTGTCATACACAAAGTAATCCCACTTGGGACCTATAAATTATACCACTTGATGGCAATGTGATAGCAAGAACATGGAATTCTAAACATTTATGACCATATATTACAATAATAGATGAATAACGAAGTTGAGATAAGAATGTCTACTGGATCAGGAGTAAGACTCTCCTTAAACAAAAGTAAAAGGCCTTTATTGTCGTCTTCAAAGGCCCCACTAAAGCACCTCCTAGAGGGAGGTCGAATAAGTCTCTAGTTTTGCTTAAGATAGTCACCCATAGTGCTAGACAAGCCTTCAGTGCCATCATCAAAGGCCTCACTGAAGCGTCTCCTAGAGGGAGATCGGGTAAGTCTCTGGTTTTTCTAGCACCCAAAGCATCGGACCAGCCTTTAGTGTCATCATCAAAGGCCTCATTAAAGCGCCTCTTAGAGGGGGTCGGGTAAGTCTATGGTTCTACCTAAGGGAAGATAACTAAATACACCGAACAATAGACCTAAATCATTACCTAAGACGGTGATAAGGGGTTGGATCCAAGTTGAGATCATCACCTGAGATGGTGCCAATTGAATTCAAAAGCAAATCTAAACTCTATTCTTAGGATGGATCTAAAAATAATCTTCTAGAGGAAGATCTATCAAAAATAAGTTGTTTGTGCTTCAGAACAAAGTCAACCAATCTTCGAAAGGAAGAACGACAAAACATGGACAAAACAATCTCCAAAGGAAATGGAGATCTACATTCCATGTAAGAAATTCAATTGCCATATGGATTTCTGGTCTTCTACCTCTATTAATCCTAAATGGATTTTTGGTCTTCTATTATTGCCAAATGGATTTCAGGTCTTCTTTTATTATCTAACGGATTTTTGGTCTTCTATTACTGCCAGATGGATTTCTGATCTTCTTTTATTATCAGATGGATTTCGGGTCTTCTATTATTGCCAGATAGATTTTGGTCTTTTTTTATTATCAGCTGAATTTATGGTCTTCTATTATTTTCGGATGGATATCTGGTTTTCTTTTATTATCAGATGGATTTATGGTCTTCTATTATTGCCATATGGATTTCTGGTCTTCTTTTATTATCAGATGGATTTCTTCTATTATTATCAGATGGATTTTTTATCTTCTATTATTTCCGGATAGATTTATGATCTTTTATTATTAATGGATTTCTTCTTCTATTATTATCAAATGGATATCTGGTCTTCTATTATTGCCGGATGGATTTCTAATCTTCTATTATTATTAGATGGAATTTCTGGTCATCTTTTCGGATAACTTTCTAACTTCCTACTCAGAATACAATTGCTGTCAAATAGGCTTCTGGTCTTTTATTCAGGATATTGTCAGAGAAAGTTTCTGATGCTCCATCATATGATATTACCATATAATCTTCCGGGCTCCTGTTTGAAAATTTATTGTTATTTATTGATCTCTTAAAGAGAAATTATAATCTTGACTCATGCAGATAATATGGACAATATATACTTACTTATAGCTCAATCAAATCCAAAAAGGGATTGCTTGAAGTTGAAATTGAGTTTAAAGTTAATAACAAAAGATATCATTCACTTTATGTTTTACAGAAAAACAGGATTGGAAAGAAAATCTCACAAGGAATCGAGAAAGAAATAATTGGTTTTACAATAAAGTTTAAAGGCTTCTTCTATACGGGATGGGAGGGCAAATGTTATCCACATATTTTTTATAGGATACGTACAAAGGAATTTATATCGCACCCCATTGATATCGCATTTCATCAAAAATTATATCAGCAATACCACATGTTAACAAGGTGATGATTATATCGGAGAGCTTCATATCGCAAGCCACCACTTAGAGATACTGAATGCTTCATCAAAACAAGGGTGGATGTCGTATAAAATCAACATCGCATACTGCCTCTCCTCCATGCCACCTTCCTCCAAAGTCGCATCTCAGGTGATATCACTTCTTTTCAATACCGGGCCTCAAGTGATGCTGCGCTACTTCCATGCCGTATAACATCTATGCCTCATTTAATCAATTCCATGTAGATTCCATGCCACGCATCATCGAAGCCACATGTTATCAATGCCGCATGTAACCCATAACGCTCCACATCAATGCCGCTTCATATCAATGTCGCTCCACGTCAGTGCCGCTTCAGACCAATTCCACTCCATACCAATGCCGCTCCATATCAATGCCACTCCACATCAATGCCCCTCTATATCAAAGTCACCCCACATCAATGCCACTTTATATCAATGGAGTTCCATATCAATGCCGCTTCATACCAATACCGCTCTATTTCAATGCCGCTCCATATTAATAGTGCATCATATCAATGCTGCTTCAGGTCGATGCCACCACCTATTGATGAAGAACACCGAAGTATGTCTATGATACTCGCTGTCATTAAGATTGTCGAAGATTATACATGCTGAAGATAACTCAGACCGAAAGCGGCATAAACATTATGCCGAATCCACTTATCCCTATAAATAGGAACCTAGGGGAATGAAGGAAGGGGCGATCATTTCTTTTCTCCGCTCCAAAAAATAAACTCTTGTAACCCTAAATTGATTTGAGGAAAAGTTCCAATTTGATTGTAATCATGCTCAGTTGAAATAAATGGGAACTTGGACACGCTTATTATTATGATCATGCATTTTGGACATTATTAAACGCGAACATGCATATAATGAAGCTCTTTAGGCCTAAAGCAAAAGCGATATTATTTACATAGGATCACATGACCTGCGGTCCAAACTAGTGTTTATAAGCATAGCCTCTATTTTGCCTCATACATATGGACATTGGACTATGGACATAAGGTTTATTTATTTAGTTCATTAACATGCTTAATGGGCTAATGCACACATTTACTACTTATGTTCTATCTATTTTGAATATATGACATAGGACGTTGAGTGTTCTATTCCTAAAGACCAAATAGATTCTCGAATATATTATTTCAAGTGACCTTAAGGATTATCGGATATCTTGTTCCAAGTGACCTTAAGGGATCTTGAATATTGTGTTCCAAGAAATCATATTGGCTTTCAAATGTGTAATAACCAAAGTCTATGAGCATTATAGATCCATTTCTTAATGATATCCACTTGAACTTAGCCTTGAATGCTAAGCTTATTCTTGATTTAATTAACACCAACTAAACCATGCTTGGTCGTATTGATAGATGAACTCGAATCAAGGATTGGATCATCATTCTTGACTTCGTGGGTGTTATATCAATTTTTGGTTTATCACCCCGTCCATCACGAGATGAGGTAGTTTGTTTCAGGTGATTATGAAGCATGATTATTCCAACTTTACCCACCTTTTCACTTCAGTTCTCATTCTCCTTCTTCATTTTTTTTCCATCTTTTTGCTTGTAAAAACCAAGGTGACTTAAAATCAAACAAGCCCCGGGTTTCTAGAAGCAGTTCATCCTCCTCGCCAACATTGGCATGTGATTTCTTTTTGATAGTTCACAAATAATATTAACATCAACTTCGATCAATTTGCTAATTTTATCAATTTTCATTTCTTTTTCTAGATTACTCGACAAACCTTTCTTCTTAAAAATGATGGACTACATCTATTAATGTTATCTGCTCTACTTGCTTTCCCAGTTTATATCTCCTCTGGCTGCTGCTCAGGTATAACAGTTCTTCCTCTAAGCTTTTCATTGTCTACATGTCTTTGTTTTTCAGTTTGAATACTTGATTACTGTAGTTTCATTCAAAAAACAAGTGTTGATAAGGTTCATTCTCTGATTGACGTAGTTTACTCGGTAGATCTACATTTAATTCACATTTTCCAAATTTATCTGTAGTTAGGAGTCTAAAGTTAGTTGCTTTATAGGTAGTAAAAGCCATCTTTGGATTATTAGCTTTAGAGCATATAACCGAAGCCCAACTTTTGATTTCATGTTAGATCTGATAGCCTCCCAAGCAAATTTAGTTGAAAAATTACCATCTTTCTTTGGGTTCCATCTTCAGGTGTCATTGTTAATACTTGAGTAGATAGGAATGTACCTCAATTTGTGCGTATGGTATGTAGACTCATTCTTTCAGTGCACCAGCTTCGATTGTCAATAATAACATCAACCTTACTATCATAACCTCCCACATTAGTTAATGTGTCCTAACCTAGATTTGGAATCAAAGTTTGGCCATTAAGCCAAGGTTCTTTCTAGAGACTAGTGTCTTTACTGTTAACAAATTCTCTAGCAATCTATTTTCTATGATCATCTCTGCCTTTTAGAATGTTTTTCTAAACACCAGAAGTATTATTACCATCTTTCATTACCCAAAAATAATCTTTTGTATACCTAGACCTCATCATTCAGCCTAAATTGCTTTTGATGTAATTATTTTCCAGCCAAGTTTAAAATTGTAGACCTTTTTAAGCACTTTAAGGTTGATCAAGCCCACACCACCTTCTATCTTCGGTCTATAAAGTATATAATAACTTAGTTTATGCAGGCCCCTTCCAAATAAAGTTAGCACACATAAAATTGATTTTTTTCGATTGAGTAGTCAGAAATTTGGAATGTTTGAATCCAGAATCTCACTTTAGCAGTGATCACAGTGTGAATCGGTTCGATTTTTCTAGCAAAAGATAGCAATTCTGAGCTCCAACCGTTTAATTTTTCTCCAATGTTAGTCATTGGTTCTCCATATTCTTTATCAGTAATCACATTAGAGGATAATGGGACACCTAGGTGTTTTATTGCATGCGACCCTCATTAATGTCAAGAATGCCAAAAGTAGTTCGTTTACTGTAGTATTTGTTGAAATAACATTTTGACTTATGATTGTTTAATTTTATCCTAGCATATTTCTCTAAATTGTTGAATATATCATAATGCTCTATGTTGCCCTAGCATCGGCCTTGACCATAATAATTAAATCATCAACATAGAGAAGGTAGTGAAGTAAGGGATGATTTTTTTTATAGAGGTTGAATAGTCTATGATGACGTACTAACTCCATTTGTAGTGAAAATTATTCCATTGCCCCACAAATAGGTAATGATAGTGGACCCCCCCCCCCTTAATCCTTTGTTATAGTTAATATACCCTTTCTTAGTCTCATTGATAATTATAGAGTATGTTAGGGGTAGAGATACATACCTTAATTAATTTAGTAATCATAGTAGGGAATCCCCTGCATGTCAGCATATGGATTATGAACTTCTTTTTAATCTTATCATATGTTTTATGAAGATCTACTTTAATGCATGGTTTATCTCCCTTTTTTTATCGAAATTCCTTACTAGTTCATGAGCTAGTAGAGAATTCTCGTATATGTGTCCCCCTAAATGAATATTGATCGACATTCAGAAATTAAATTTAGTAGGAAAATAGTTATTCTGTTGCACATTACCCTGGTAATAATTTTGTATATCATTTTGCAGCAAACTATAGGTCTATAGTCTTCCATCCTGTTTGGCTTGTTAACGTTTTCTATGAGAGCAATGAAAGTGTGATTTAGTTCTTGTAAGATCTTTTGGTTGTGAACGACTCCTAAACAACATCCAAAAATAAATTATCAGGTCATCCCAATGGCATTTGAAGAACTTGGAATTCCATCCATCTGGCCTGGGCTAGAGTCATTGTGGGTAGAGAAGATAACTTCCTCAGCTCCTATTTAAAGATGCAAGCATTCCGCATGTCAGCCCCTTCATCATTAATCAATGTCCTGCAATTAACACGGGGTAAGATAGAATCATACGGTCCATTATATAGATTTGTGAAATATGTGATAAATTTTTGTTCAAATTGCCCTAGATTAGTGACTAGTTCTCCGTTCTCTACCAATGTGTTGAGTTGGTTGTCATAGTTCTGTACTATGTCTTTCTGTAGAAAAACTTTATGCATTCATTCCCTTGTGTCAACCATTTCGCTTTTGTTTTTTGTTTGATTTTAGTAGCCCGAATCTACAGTGCATTTTTCAATTGTTTGTGGACTGCATAGTATCTTTCATTTAGGGCAGCATCCAAGGGGTTTTGATCCAGTAAGCTTAAAACATCCTCACAATCATTCGGAAGATTGTTATCCCACCTTTTGGTCAAGGCCGGAATATCAACAGATTATCTGAAAAGGACGGATATCAGGATTGGAGATCGATTGGAAACAGGGCTGTGATCGATGTCGTCAAAATTTGGCCGAGCTCCAATCAAGATGGAATCGATTGGGAATGATGAATAAGGCTAAGAAAGGCTACGTTTCAAATTTCAAGTCAAACGGAGTTCATTTGCTCAAGAGAATGATGGATACGTGCACAAGGAGGTCTCATTAGAATCGATATGAATTCGTATCGATCCGGCATGGATACGAACAAGTTATTCATATCCATCGACATGGATACGAACACGTTGTTCGTATCAATCAAGGAGAAGGGATGAAACGCAGCAGTATTCTTTGAATCTATAGACTTCGTATCGATGTAGTGCGAGTCAGTTGGATGGGTGCATAGATGTACTTCGTATCGATCATTGCTGAATCGATACGAAGGGGAAGCAATGGTTTTAGGACTTCGATTGGACATTTTGTATCGATCGCTTATGGACCGATATGAAGAAGACGCTTATGGATCGATACAAAGAAAACACTTATGGATCGATACGAAGAAGACGCTTGGGAGCGATACGAAGAGGGCGGGTTTTATGGATACGATGGCATGTGCTTTCGGGGTGCTCAAGAATCGATACGAGCAAGGTAATGTGAAGACCAGATATTGGATCGATGCGAAGGGTAGATATGAACGACATAAGATGGATGCGAAGAGAACGATGGCTGATCGATACGAACAGAGCGATACGGAAGGATCGATTCGAACTACACAGCCTACCGAAAACACGAATTAACATTGATCATAACTGACAATCTACAAGTCCAAATGCCACCAAATTTTCACAAGAGCTTGCATACAACCTAAAGAATGTTCCTGCTCAATTTCGACTCGATTGGACAAAATCTTGATTGATACGAAATTGGTTCGTATCGATCACGGATCGAGTCAGAATCACCTAGGATCGATCGCGTGGGCCCGCCCACGTGCCAGAAGAGGTCTCCCGAGATATTTGCAGCCTACGCCTATAAATAGCATCCAAAAGTCGACAGAAAAGGGACTTTTTGGCCTGCGACGTCCAGACTCTGCCGAAATCACCATTGTATTCAAACTTCACTGTTGTACTCGGATATTACTGTTGTAATCTGCTGTAACCATCGAGTAAAGTCAATAAAAGATTATCTTTTGAAGTGGACGTACGCCGGAGATAACCGAACCACTATAAATTTTGTGTCTTTGTCTACTTCTTTCCATTTTAAGTTTTTTATTCTTCATTTTTTATTCTCTACATGACTTAGATCTTTGATTTGTGATCACATACTGCTGATCTATGTTCATACACTGGTGCTTTCACAATATTTGGGGTTTGTGACCAATTTTGGCACAAACAAAGATTGTTGACTATGTCATGTTATTTTGGCCTTATTTTGTTCCGTCTTTTCAACTTACTCTTTATTTCTTTCAATAAAACAGCTAAAGTATACCTGCCTTTGCCATTAGTAAGCCTTATATTTTTAACTTCAACAATTTCGTTGTAATCATCAAGTAAGCACCAATGATTTGCATACCTGAAAGACTTACCTTTGGCTTGCAAAGTTGTATGATTGAATTGAATGTCTACGGGGCAGTGGTCACTAGTAGAACTAGGAAGAGCTATCACATTCAATATAAGCATTTTATTAATAATATTTGCATTAACCAAAACTCTGTCTAATCTGCATGTGATATTTTTTGCTTCTCCACTTCTCCACTTCTCCATGTATATTTTGGGCTAGCATGGCATGCTTCTAGGAGTCCTATTGCTTCTACATAATTAGTGAATTCTGTTGTTTGGGATACTTTCAAGGTAAGCCCTCCTTTCTTTTCTTTGGTGTTAAGTACAACATTAAAATCTCCAAATATCATTCATTCTCTTCTAATTTGTTTAGATAAATGTAAATTTATCTCCTATAATTTATTTCTGATAGAGGCCTAATTGTGGGCATAGATAAAGGTGGACATAATGCATAGCCCTCCCACATTTGTAATCTCTATTGTTAACTGCTGCTCATCCATATCAATGCAACTGACAAAATGGCTTTGTGCCAAGTGATTATAATTCTCCCATTTGATCGGTCTAAATTATTGTTTATGCTGTAACATTGAAATTACTTTCAAACATAGAAATAGACCGATCACCCATTTTATTTTCTAGAAAAACAATAAATGTAGGGTTTAGCTTATTTCTAATATTAAAGAGGTCTAATTTTTTCATATCATTATTAAGACCTCTTATATTCCAACAGAGAATTGACATTAAGAGGTTGATGCTTGGCTCTTAGTAATAGGAGCTGATGTTGGTCTAACAAGTTCTTAATTTTCTTCCCCTTATTGAATTGCTTTTTATACATTAAGTTTTCTTTAAGTAATTTCACTTGTTTGGCACACTATTGTCAGTTTCATCATCACGGTTTTCAAGATTAATGTTTAACCTACTTATCTCTTCCATACCTTTAGGGTATCCTTCTCTTGCACTTGATCAAACTTTTCGTCCAGAATCAAACTCTCACTTGCATCCAAGAACAGTGAACTTAACTCGGGTTGTGGTTGGACCTCCTCATCCTTTTGCTCCTCCCTAAACATTTGTTTCTACTTTTGAGAACTGGTGACCTCCTGGCTACCAATATTAATTACTAAATCCTCTATGGTATAATTATTTTTCGGGTTTGTATCTAACTTAGTAACTTCTGTCCCATCCGAGACTTTAGAGTTTTTGTCTGTTCCTTGACTTTTTGCTTGTATAGGATTAGAGAGAGGTGTAGGATTAGGCCCTACTGTGTGTGGTTCTATGGTTGCTTTTTTCCCCCATTATTTGGCATTTTCTATTTTTAGGATCGGGTATTGCAATCCACTATGCCCAAAGCACTTGCATTCTTTGCATATAGGTGGAATATATTCATATTCCACCTCTTGCACATGCATCTTGGCTTACCTATCTTTGGCTCTTATAGTTTGCTGAATTTAATGTTTGATTTCGCATCTACTAAAACTCTGGCATACTATAGTCTTTTTATCTATCTGGTTTTTTCATCAATGTCTATAGGCTTCCCAATAATCTTGCTAACTTGTTGATGCCTATAACATTGCATAATGTGAGGTGTGGGTCATTTAGTCTAATCCAAATTGGATAGGATTCAAACATATCTCTTTTAAATTTGAAATTTGCGTCACACTTCTTCATGAAAATAAGTTTACTGTCTATGAACCACGAACCTCCATTCAAAACTCTGTCTAAGTCTTCTTGAAGTTTGAATTTCATCAAATAAAAGCCATTATCCCTGGAAAAAACTTCCCACTTGCATTCAGGTTTCCATTCTCTTTTAACATAAGCATTAAAATAGACATAGTAAGGAATTTTACCTATCATGTATATGAACATTAAGTTGTTCCACATCTAATTTGACCATTGATGGTCGATTTCGTCAAAAACCCCTTTGGGATCGGACCGAGGGTGATGACATTGTGCTTTTTTTTATCTCAATGTTTTTCCCTAAAAGTTATATCCATGTCTTGGTACCCTGCTCTTGATTAAGTTTAAATAGGTTTTCTCTTGATCTAGAATTAGACCATGCCTTTGTTTGTTTGCTACTCCTCCCTCGACCACTTTCTGTTTCCTCTTCTGTTTAACCTCCTGTCATCCTTCTTCCTCGTCAGCCTCTAGTAGATGACGATGCCATTTCGGTTAAGAAATAAAATTATTTTACATTTATAATATATAAATATATATATATACACACACATATATCATTATATATTTTTATTTAATTAACATTTAATTAATAATTTATCAAATAAATCATTTATTTAATCAACCACTTTAATTAAATATTTTAGTTAATTTCGAAATTTTATTTAATTGACCTTAATCAATTTTAAAATAAATATTCAGTTATAACCTTTATAGTTGTGTGTGTGTGAATGTGTGTATATCAACATATATTTATATATGTATTAATCTTTATTTATTTATTTATTTATTTAATAATATTAATTAAATATTTATAGAAGTTTCTAAACTTATTAGATTAATTTCTTAAAACAATTTTGAAATTTTTTAATTTTACTTTATAACTTTTATAAAATATTCTTTTATATTTGAAACTTAACATTTAAATTTAAAATATTTTAAAATTTTAAATCTAAATTTGAATACTAGCCTAGGCCCAGAAAACTCTAAGCCATACATCTGGGGCCAACCTTTTGGACTTACTCAACCCATTAGGTCAGATCAATAGCTAAGAAGGGAGAGTACTTGATTATTCAATTTCAACCCTAGACACTACTATTCTAAGACACTCAAAGGATAAAAAAATTATTAGTTGGACCTAAATGTTGACTAATTAAACTGCTTAGACCATTCGGGCTTTGATACCTTCGAAGGAACCCATCCATTTCGTAGTGGGTGTAATGGTAGATTTTAAGTTTTTTTCTCTAGTTATCTCAATTGGCATATAAAATCTAATGTCTAATACTAGATCCAATATAGCGATTTAATAAAATCATATTTTAATAATATTGTCTTAATCTTAATTAATAAAATCTATGTCAAATAGGAATGTTCTTTGAATAAGTATGAATATATCCCATATATCCATATTTCTAAATGGCATGACATGTGAAACATATAGTGTGAATATAATTGCTTGGCGTTTAAAGATGAGAACAAATATGAAATTAGATCCGGATATAATCACATCAAGATCTAAAGGAAAGAGCTAAATATGGCATCATTAATTTATTCCAATTCCTCTTTTGCAAACATTCAATTGAACCTAAATTTAAATTTTATACAAGAGATGGTGTGCAATAATAATAAGTTCAATATGAAAAAACAACAAATAATAACATGGTCAATATGCGTGTGTGTGTAGATACGGGATATACATCTATGTTTGTGGAGAGGGGATAGGAGTCTCAAGGATCTACTATGCCTCACTTTCGCTACGCCTTAATGTACTCCTCTATGGTTTTTAGTGCTACACCAGTCCAAATCAAACGAAACTTTAGGGATGTTCAATCTACACTATGAACATCATGTCCATAAAAAATAGATCGTTTTGAAACTCCTAATATGATCAATATGTTAAGCCAAATATCAACCATTAAAACACTTATTTTAACCATTGATTTAAAACGCAATTTTAAAGATGTTAGGATTCTTCAAATTAAGCCAAATGTTGTAGAGATGATATTAAGTTATGTAAGAATATATCTAACAATATTCATTCAATTTCGTAAGTCGAAAATGAATAGAGGTGTAGATGAGATGTAGCGAAGAGAGTTGTAGCGGAACCCTTCCCATATATGTATGTATATGTGTGTGTATATGTTTGGTATATATATATGTGTGTGCGTGCGTGCGTGTGTGTATATGTATGTATGTATGTATGTATGTATGTATGGGAAAGGATCAGCAACACCCTCTATTCAATCCCCAAACGTTGCCTCTTAATTTTAGCCACTCGTTATGATTTAAATAATAATACTTCCTCTCAATTATCATACCATATAATTATTTAAACTGTAACAAGTGGCTGAAATTAAGGAGCTACGTTGAAGGCTGAATAAAGAGGGTTGATGATCCTTCCATGTATACATATATAGACACATACACACACATACATATATGCATATGTAAAAACATGCATGCACACATAAACACATGCACATATACACACAAATATATATATATATATATATATATATATATATATATATACACACATAAACACATGCACATATACACACAAATATATATATATATATATATATATTATATATACACACACATATCTGTGTGTGTATGTTTATATGTATATGTATATGTATATGTATATGTATATGTATATGTATATGTATATGTATATGTATATGTATATGTATATGTATATGTATATGTATGTTTGTATGTATATGTATATGTATATGTATGTTTGTATGTATGTCTATGTGTATGTATGTATGTATGCAAGGTTATCGTTAATGAGAAGTAATCTTAAAAAAATTAGTGAGAAGCTGGCTATATGGTGAATTACAATTTACTGGATGAAATAGGTGGCTAAATATCTATCTCATCATTAATTCAATTATAAATTTATTGCTATTAAAAATCAAATATTCCTTTTCTTGGTAGGAAATATGTAAAGAGGCTTACTTGACATCTATGTTTGCATTCTTAGGTACTATTTCTATATTCTTTCATTTGTAATCGACCCTGCTTGTACTCAAATAAAATAAATGCACGAACTTGTGGAGACAAATGATAGTGAACATACCATAGTTTTGAAGATCGAACTGTGAGTCGAACCATGTAAGTGCAAGGTCAAAGGTTCTATTGGTTCAACTGACCAAACTGTGATAACCACGTTGATCATTATTTTTTATTTTTCTAATTAACTATAATATTTTTGAATTAATGTTAAATTTTAACTAATTATGATTAATATATTAACTGTTAAAAACAATAATTCTTGAGTACTAGATAATAAATATTAATTAAAAAACTCTATGTTGACGCCAAAAGAGGCACGATACTCAAATATAGCCTATTGTAGGATTAGATCTAGCAGACACAACAATAAAGTAAAGAATTCACAAGAATTTTTATAGTGGTTCGGCAATCCTGGCTTACGTCCACCTTATATTTTATTGATTATGAGTTTTGTTGAGAGTTTGAGAGAGAATTTGAATCATTGGTACAAGGGGTCTACATTTTGAAATCCTAGAATATCAGACGGTCGCTTCCGTGTGATTTCAATAGAGGAGAGATAGGGGATGAAGAAGATAGAGTGCCCAAAGTGAAGAAAAAGATCCTTATTTAGTTGTTATAAGGTTGATATTTATAGATAAACTGCTCTGCATATCCAGGTTCCCATGTAGTTTAAGGTCCAAATAGAAGTCCATAGGTCCAGAAGAGAGCACGCCAGCCTAAAAAGCAATATAGACCTCTCGTTACCAAGAGGTTCCTCTCAATATCAAGAGGTTTTTGTGTAGAAATACCCTTCTTTCTTCCTTGCTTTATTGTATTCTAAACTCTTTTTCATGAAAGCTGAGTTGTTTCTGACGATTTCCCTAATACCGGTTGTCTTATCCTGCTTTCTTTGTTTTCTTCTCATCGATCTTTAGAATTGCTTGTCTATTCTTTGAGAAAAGTATTCAGGGACAATCACTTGAGTTAGTACTTGGGAGTAAAGAGTTTAGGAGGCTTAAAGTCGAGAAAATATCTATCAGTACCAAGAGGTTCCTTTTAGTACCGAGAGGTCTACTTTGGCCAATTTTGTTTAAAACTTGTTGAATGCCACTTTCTTACCCTTCTGAACGTATTTCTAAGTTCATGAGTTGTTTTGTCTTTGTTATGACGTTATAACTTTCATGTAAAATCAACTTGGACTAGTTAATACTTGCCCCCTAGTGTATGCTTTCATTAAAACCAAGTGTACTTTGGATCAAGACAGGTTTTGACTCACTGTCTAGTGATTTTAGTTAGTCGTTCAGAAACTTCTTTGAAGCATTGCCTTTGTCTAGTAGGTCTTTGTTGAAATGCTTTGCATAGTTAAAAACTTTGTTTGTCGTAATCTGGGCAAGGTCTACGCTCTAGAGACTGTTCCATACCTTAGTTGGGTATGCTCTTTCTTTTGTCGTGCTCCCTGCCAACTTTCGGGTCTATAAATTATCTTAGTACTGATAGCTTTCATTAACCCAAAAGCTACATAAGCAAACACTTAGCTTTTTTCCCTTTTCACTTTCATTTGTACCTTCCATCCACTGAGAGCTCTTGCTTTTGAACCTTTCATTGTCGATTCCTTCAAATTGTGATCGATCCCTACTTCGACCATCTTGCCTCCACCGTCGAACTCGAATAGCCGCCATCGCCTACCTGAGATCGCTGCCATTCACTCAAGGCTACCACCAACTTCATGCCAAAGCACTCCACATTGACTCCCTTTCACATTCTTTCTGCCGACTCCAATTCGTGCCACCAACTCAAAAGCTCTTGCCATCGATTCAACCTAAACCCAGATCTTGATTGTATGCAAGGTTGGCGATTGCTTTGGGTTGAGATGGTGAATGCTCATGCATAATTCGAAAGGTGTTGTTCAAAATTGGAATTACTTGAAGTTTGGAGCTAGTTGCTATTTTGAGCTAACCCTGAATGAAGTTCAGTATCAGACTCCTATCAACGTCTATTTGATCATGTTACGTTGTTCACATTCCAACAAGATGGTTCTTGTTTGAGAATGGTCATATTGGTTGGGCTTCAAGATCCAGACGATTCCATCACTCAACATCTTTATCGTTTACTACATAGCATTCTTCATTGTTCAACCAATGTTCCTGCAACAACTTTTGTGTTGCTCCGGACAACGGTTTAGTTATCTATTATTGAATGATAACGGGTAAGATCTGATACATAATTTCTTCGTGCGGCGCGACTGATTTTTTAGCATGAGAGAGCTATCTATACAGGATGGTCCATTCATCCTATACGGGACACGAGACTCACACTATATAGATTAATACTTTCACCTACCCTCGGTCAAGGCTCGAGATCCGATTAGTGAACACATGTCGTCATCCTTTGGATTCTGAATTGGTCACACAGATTCGATATTTGAAATAAAATATACCTCACTGTGTTGAATGCCAAGTTTTCCTATCCATAATGACTCATCGATCGCCATGCTTCAAGTCCAGTAAGGATGTGTCTATTCCCCCTTAAGCTGGGTCTACCATGGCATAGACTTCTACTTCTGCACTCCGTGCTTCCAAGTAGATGATAACTGGGGACCTTCAGAGGATAGTTGTTCTGCTTCAAGAGGTGCCTCCACCGGCACATGGGTACATTGGTCTTCGGGTTTCAGAAGATCTACCTAAAAAAATGCCGACTGTTTTATTTGAGAAAACACTTCAAATATATACCGCCAGCATGAAATTTCTATGGGTGATGCATTGCTTCCTACTTAAGGTCAACAAGCACATCATCCTACGTAGGGATTCATAGCTTGTAACAGTTATATATGTCTCGACAGTGCTGTGCCGCCCTTTAATTCGATCCTTTGAATGGTTCTCCAAGAGCTTGGATCAGCTATGGCTCAACTTCATCCGAATGGTTATGCTATCTTGAGCTCTTTTTACATGCTTTTCATGAACTGGCTTAACCGGGCTCCAACTTTTCAGGTGCTTACCGACCTCTTGCATTTCAAGCAAAGGAAGCAGTCTCCTTGTCATATGATCATCGAGGGTAGGTGTAGGTGCAAGTCATCGAATTTCTTCACAACAAGTGCTCGTATTTTAAAAATGAGTACTTTTATATTCGGTTCCCATATAGCTTCAATGGGCGTTGGCTGTCCGAAAGTAAGTTTATATCCTTCTTTCCTTTCCGGGAATGAACCCCTTCAATCTAAGTGCTTAACCTATTACTTGGTTCTTCACAAGCATTCCCGCTTGAGATGCTCGCAATGATCACATTGACAGACCAAAGGGTCTAAGGAGGTCACCTTCCAGCACCGCATAACTAATCTTCTCTTGATGAATGAAAATCATAGACGGTGTGGCTTGTTGCTCCTGGGTAGATATGCTATTGCTGAATCGCCTCTGTCCAACGGCTCTAGATACCCAATTTCTATCACCAATCGCAGTTCTGGTGAGAATCTATGATGGGAAGTCGAAGGTTCGTCGGGTACGACGCATACCGTAGAGGCTACTAGAAGGGGTGCTGAAGAGCTAGTTGTGGTGATGTCCCGAGAGAACGGGCAAAAAGAGTTGGAATGCAGCTAATCTCGGAGGAGAGTGAGAGTGCGGTAAGGAGAGAAGGGAAGGATCCAATGGAAGAAGAGGAAGAAGAGAGCACTAGTGATAGTGACTATCACGTTAGTATGGAGAAGGGTGAATCGTTCGGAGAGACACCCTACAAGAGCCCTAAACTTCCAAGCTCACCTTGTCCGGAGTGAATCATCGTTGAAACTTCTAAGATTCCCGAAGGACCGACCACATTTCCTTCGAGTGAAATAACTCCTTGAGGTCACATTCTTGGTGATGTATTCACTTGTTTAAATTCGACGTTTCCATTATTGATCTTCTTGTCGAGGGATCCCCCAACTTTAGCTTCCCGCTTGGAGGAATTTTGAATGAAGGCGGTGAGCATCTGTCATTAATTCCTTGCCAACAAGGTCTATAGAGTACTTAGGGGGTCATTGGCACTCTGCATTTCACTAGGATCACTTATACGCATCCTTGCATTCACTATTCTTAGTAATCTAGACACTTATTCTACTTCTCTTCTCATTTCAAGTTCCATGGCTAGGCAAAGTTATAGAAATATTTCACGCAACGCCGGTGAGTTTAGAGGACAAACTCTTGACCCATATCTGCCTTGCTCCAACTATCAAAGTAGTGAGACCGATGAGGAGAAGCGTAGAAGGAAAGAGCGAGAAGTGGAGGACGACTGACTGGTTGAAAGGGAGAGGGAAAGGAAGAGGGAGATAAGAAGAAAGAAAAGAGAGGCCGAAGAATGGCTGTCGTATGATCCATCTAAGCGACCGAGAGAATCCCACGATGGCCACGGCTCTTCTCCTGGCATTGTTCCACCACACACTAAGCCTCAAACTTCTTCTCAGCAACAAGTTCCTACCTATCACTGACTGTTATAGTTCCACCCACTCTAAAGGGATTTCTCTCCTCCGGCTTGTCTTCCTTTTGCTCTGCTACACCTGTAAGGCACATTTCTCGACCTTTTCCTGCATGGAGTGATGTTTGATTAAGGCATCAAAAACACTCCAAAGCAAGAGATGGATTGGGATGTACAGTGGGTTCAAAGGCATGTCGACGAGGGCAACAAATAGAAAAGACTCTGTTATGCCCTCTCCAATATCAACAGAATTAACTGTACCAATATTCAGTCCTTTAACTCTGAGAAGCAAACTTACGAAAGGATCATCAAGAATCATGAGGAGGACATGAAGAAACTAAAGGTCGAAAGAGATGTTGCAATAGAAGCCATGGAGAGGGCTAATAGCCTGATGATAGAGATGAAGCTTGCACATTCTGAAGCCAACCTCATACTAAAAAATTTCCTAAAGACTTTCCATTGGGAGAGTGCTGCTCTGAAGTTGCAAGTTGATGAGAAGGACATGGCCCTTACTAAAAAGTATGGGATCATCTGGGCTAGGGACCAAACCATCGAAGAGCAAGTGGCTGAAATTCAAAAGCACCGTATTGAAAAAAAAAACTTTTTGATGATTTTCTTCTTTTGAAGGCTGAAAAACTCGATGTTGATGTTGAGCTCACCATTGCCAGGCAAAAAGTCAAGGAGATTCATGAGGAAAAGGACAGCAAGGGAGATAAGTTAAACCTCAACCTCCAACACTTCTACGCTAGTGTCATTATACACAAAATTTTAAAGGAGATAGGGAGTGCTTATCCCGAGAGTCTTACTGGTGCATGGGAAGAGGTACTTCACTGAGTTGTGACATATGAGGATAGTTGTTTTGAAGAAGAATTGATGGCCGAGTACCCCAATGCCGTAGATATCCAAAAATTTGCTGAGGAAAAGGCCTTGCTAACTGAGAAAGATGATGTCGCTTCTACTACCGCCATTGTGGCTTCCACTGGCCCGAGTTCTACGGGTCAGCGTGAATCATTCATCCCAAAATCCAAGGAGCCTATGATGGACATTCCTGTATCTGTAGGGGTTAGCTCTGACATCACTCTCGTCATTCCGACCTCTGCAACAATAACTTTCGTCGAACCCTACATCCCCCTCGTAGACCAAATAGAGGAGCACCTAACCGAAGAGGGGAAATTAGTCAAATCTTCTATGTAACGAAGTCCAGGCTCAAGTATATCTCTTCTTTCTCTAGTCTTCGAGAAGCTTCAGTTTGACGTAATTCTGTCACTAACCTTTTCTATTCTGTTTGTCAACTTGTAGGTCAACTTCATCTTCCTCATCCGTTGCTACTACTACTCAATATTTGGGATCTACGGCTATCTCCACCGCGCCAACCTCTATCTCCGTAGGATTTGTCATCTCTGCTCCTCTCTCCAATTCCGACCTAGGCCTAGTTCTGAGAAAATAGCTGCCCTGGAAAAACTTAGAGGATATTTTTGTGTCCCAGGAGGAAGATGTTGTCATAACCAACACTGTAGACCCTACTAATCATAAAAGACGGAGAAGAGGTTGAGGGTGGACTTCGAGAAAATCAAGGTGAAAGGTAAGCCTAGCACCATAAAGCCCAATTTTCTGCTCCTACAAGTCCCACATCCATGTTTTAAGTTGAGGCCGCCAAAGTTCACGATCAAAGCCTCCAAAACTTCTACCGGGAAGACTGATAAGCCATATAATGCTACTGGGGAAGAATATACTGAATCCAAGGACGAAAATCCCAAAGGAAGGGTGATTAAATATGAGAAGAAGCACAAACGGTATTTTAACAACAAGGGAGAAAGAAGGGGAAGAGAAAGTAGAGGGTACTTAGAGATTGTTTATGATGGTTTGTTTTCTTTTGTTGTACAGTACTATTTTGGCTTTCTTTTGGTGGTGAATAGGACGTGTTTGTGCGGGATCGGTCCCTGTTATATCCTATATATATATATATATATATATATATATATATATATATAAGTTGTTGTAATGAAAAGATCGTTTTTTCTTATAATCTTTGTTCTATTTACTCTTTTGCACTTTTATATACTGTACCTTTTTTATAACTGCCCATGTATATAATATAACTACTTGTAATGCAATTTTTCCATATTATATATGCATGTGCCTGTGCAGTGTGCTTATTTACTGCAATTTTGTGCATACAAATAATATTCCTACAATTACTTTGATTGTATTCTACTATTTGTCTATATGTAGTCGTTGAAGCATCCCACTTGGTAAAATAAGGACTGACACTTAATCGACCCCGTGGATATCGATGCGTGTGTTCGATTAATTATCTCTTTAATGATCACTAATCCTGCATGTTCTGTGCTTCGCGCATCTTCCGCGGGCATGGGGCTGCAGTTGGAAGCTTATTCTCTTTTCTATATAGTTTTGTTGTGTGCTTGCCCCTATTCATGGGACTTAGCACTTCCAATGCTAATATGGGGGCATCAATGGGACAGAAATATCGTGGGGCAAATTATCCAATTGCCCCTAGTTTGGGCATGCCTTCCCTGTCTGTATCATGGATCAAGAAAGTCGGATAATACATGTTTTTCAAGCCCTTACGACCATCCTGGCTTATCCTCGACTGAGCGTGTCCCATTTGGTCGCTAGCACGATCATTGAAATCCAACTGTACACTAGTTTCAATCTCTGAAAACTAGTTCACAAATTATTCAATTCCAAGTTTCCTTTCTTAAAGCTGCTTATTCCCAGGAAACAATCAAATCACTTACTATTGAAGTCGAAAATCCAGTCGTGTATCAGTTTCTATTTTCGGAGACTAGCACATTGGTGGTTCGATTCCTAGAGTTTCTTCTTAGCGTTGCCTATCTCCGGGTAACGGTAAATTCCTAACGGTCAGGATAGAATTGTCTAATCAATCGCTAAGTGGGTGTTCAAACTTTTTCATCATTGCCCATCTCCGGGCAATGATGAATTTTAGTAAGCTGGGGTAGAATTTTCAGATTAACCTTAAGTAGCTAACTTCTCAACATTGCCAATCTCAAGGCAATGCCAGATTCCTTAAGGGTGGAGTTTTACCTTCCTTACGTCGCCAATCTCCAAGCAACGCCAAATTCTTGAAGGTTAGAGTTTTCCTTCCGGGCGTCTCCTATCTCCGGACAATGCCAGATTCCTGAAGGATAGAGTTTTCCTTCCTCGTGTCGCTTATCTCTAGGAAATGCTAGATTCTTGAAGGATAGGGTTTTCTTTCTTGGCATTGCCTATCTCTAGGCAATGCCAAATTCCTAAAGGATTTGGTTTTACCTTCCTGAATGCTACCAATCTCTGGGCAACGCCAGATACTTGAAGGTTAGGATTTTCTTTCCGATGTCACTTATCTCCAGGAAACGCCAAATTCTTGGAGTATAGGCTTTTCCTTTCTGGCGTTACTTATCTCCGGGCAACGGTAGATTCCTAAAGGTTAGGGTTTTACCTCTCTAGCACTGCCAACCGCTGGACAGTGCCAAATTCTTAAGGGCTAGGTCGAATTTTCCGATCAGCCCTTGGGAACATAATCCTCGTCCATTATCCGAGGATAGAGGAGTCAGTTCCCGATTGTACTGCTGATTACACAGTGCAGGGGATTTTGCTTATGACAACATGGTTCTATTGGTTTAAGAAGCTGACTTTATTCATGAACGGGAGAAGTAGCAAGTCTTGCCTTATTACATTGCCCTCAATCTTTGGATGGCTTATTTTTGAAAAAAACTAAGAAAAACTAAACATAGTTATGTCGTAGCAAGTCGTTGTCCCATGCACATGGGATATGGATTCCATTAACAGTTGCTAGCTTTAAAATTCTGTCTCTAAGCTTTTAATCGATCGTGTAGGGTCCTTCCTAGTTCGGGCCAAGCACATACATATCCAGAAGAACTCGTTTTAGAATGAGATCCCCTATCTCAAAGTTGTGGTTGCGAACCTTGACGTTGAAATGTCGCTCTACCCTTTTTTGGTGGGAAGCTACCCTTAATTCTGCTTCTTCCCTTTTTCCATCGACCAAATTGAGGGACTCGAGCAAGAGTTCCTCGTTCACCTCCGGGTCGTAATGCCTTTTATGATGAGAAGGGAATTCCAGTTCTATCGAGATCATCACTATCGATCTATAAGCCACAAAGAAAGGCAAGTGTCCAGTTCTTGACTTATGTGTCATCCTATAAGCCCACTATGCTAATGGAAGCTCATCAACCCAATTGCCTTTAGCTCTACTTAGTCGCTTTTTCAAAGTGGATTTCATGGTCTTATTCACGGCTTCCACTAATCTGTTTGCCTATGGATGTGCCACCTCGAAGAAGCTTCTCTCAATCCTGTATCGGTTGTAGAAATCCTTGAATTTGGTGCTCTCGGACTGGGTTTCATTGTCTGTGATGATCTTCTAAGGTACTCTGAACCTGCAAATAATATTCTTCATTATGAAGTTAATTACCTTCTTTGTTGTGATCATGGCAAACGGTTCCACTTCTGCCTATTTTGTAAATTAATCCACTGCAATGATAGCATATCTGGCTCCTTCCTTCGCTATCGATAGCACACCGATGATGTCGCTTCCCGAAATTGCAAATGGTCATGGACCGACCATTTGCGTAAGTTCCGCCAATGGGGCTCTTGTAATCTTCGCAAATCTCTGATACCAATCACATAATTTGGTGTGGTCAGTAGCATCCCAGTCTATTGTCGGCCAGAAATATCCATAGTAAAGTACCTTCTTTACTAAAGTTTTCCCTCCGGTGTGATCATCACATCTACCCTCATGGATTTCCACAAGGATATTCCTAGTCTCATCCTTAGTTATACACCGAAGCAGCGGGTAGAGAATCCTCTCATGTACAATATTCCATCTTTCATTATGAATCGAGGCTCTTTTTGGAGGAGTTTCATCAATAAATTCCTATCTCTTGGGAGAGTTCCTTTGATCAAATAGTCTTTGATTGGGGTCATCCATGACTCCCGCTCCTTTTTAGTCTCCAAAATCCAGTCGATGCCCATCTGAGCGATAATAGCAACTGTCAGAATTTCCACTGGAAGCAATCCCTTTACCTGTGCTTCTCTAGAGCTAGCTATCTTAGCTAATGAATCAACCTTCTTGTTTTCCTCTCTACGGGCGTGCGTTATTATATAATGCTCTATGTCCTCGAGTAGCTCTGGTGCCTTCGACGAGTAAGGGGCTAGTCTCGCTCCCTTGGCCTGATACTCCTTCCTAATTTGGAAAACCACCAGCTGGAAATCGTTGAATATCTAGAGTGTCCTTCTCCCCATTTCTTTCGATATCCTCAGTCCTGCTATTAACACCCTGTACTCGGCCTCGATATTAGTTGCAGGAAATTCAAGCTTTAATTTGTAATAGATTGACTGCCCTTTCAGCATTCCAAATACTACTCCTGCTCCTAATCAACATTCGTTTGAAGCACATTCGACAAATAGCTTCCAAAATGGAATTGCAGTAGCATCATCCTCCTTTTCCCCTACTATTTCGCGCAGTAAAGTCGACGATGAAATCTGCCAAGGCCTTACTGTTTATTGCTCTCCTTAGATGATAGGTAATATCATACTGGCTCAACTTAATATTCCATTTCAGCAACCTTCCCGAGGTCTTGGGTCGACACAATACATACTTCAGAAGCTGATCCGTTAGTATTTCGATTAGGTAAGCTTGAAAATATGGTCGTAGATTTCTAGCCGCAATTAACAAGTAGTATGCGAGTTTTTCCAACTTTGGGTAGTTCTTTTCAGCTCTTGTAAAGTGCTTACTGATATAATAGACTGGCCTTTGAATCCTCGCCTCCTCACGTACCAGTGCTACACTTAGTGCATGAGAAGACACTACAAAATAGACAAATAAGTTCTGCCTGTGCAACGGATTGGAAAACACCGGTGGTATCTCTATGTCCCTCAACAAATCTTCAAAGGCATTTTGACAATCTTGATTCCATTCAAAGTTTTTCTTCCCCGTCTTAAGGGCATCTAAGAAGGGTATACACTTATCAGTCACCTTCGAGATGAACCCAGTACTCAAAGCAGAGATCTTCCCATTCAAGCTCTATAGCTCCTTCTTCGTGGTTGGGACAGTTACGTTCCTCAAGGCATCAATCTGCTCTAGATTAGTCTCAATGCCCCGTGAATTCATGATAAATCCCAGGAACTTTCCCAATGGTACTCTGAAAGAACAGTTTAATGGATTTAACCTTATTTCGTATTTTCGTAGAACTTCAAACGTCTCCAAAAGGTTATCCAGATAGTTCCGAGATACCCGAGATTTCACAAGCATGTTGTTTACGTATACTTCCATTGTCTATCCCATTTGATTCTTGAACATAGAAATTACCAATCTCTGTTACGTAGCTCTGGCATTCTTCAAACCAAATGGCATAACTTGATAGTAGTATAGTCCTAAATCTGTTATAAAGCTAGTATTCTCCTAGTCTTGTATATGCATCAAAATCTGGCTATAGCCTGAATAAGCATTCATAAAGTGCAACTCAGGCCCTATAGTCTCGTCCACCAGTTGGTCAATCTTAGGCAAAGAACAGCCGTCCTTCGGGCATGTTGTATTCAAATCTGAGTAGTCGATACATGTTCGCCATTTCACATTTGACTTCTTGACCAACACGAGGTTGGATACTCAATCGGGGTATAAAGTGTCATGAATAAAACCATTCACATTAGCTTATCCACTTCTTCCTTTAATGCAGTAGATCGCTTCGGCCCTAAACCACACCTTTTTTATTTTACTGTGTGATCTTTGGATCAACATTCAGTGCATGACGCGCTATCTCCAACAATATCCTGCATATATCTAAAATTTTCAAAGTAAATACATCTAAATTTCTTCAGAGGAAGTTAATCAATTCCTTTCTTGGTTTAGAGTTGAGCTGAGATCCAATCTTTAGGACCCGAGTAGGATCATCCATGTCAATTGGAACATTCACCGTCAGCTTTGCCAATGTTGGTCACCCTTCCCCTGGTTTCTTCCTGGGATACATGGCCGTGTTAAAGCAGTTATGGTTCCCGAGCCAGCGTCCAGGCTTTGATTTCTATGCTTACAAATCTTGAATGCGGAGAGTTCTCTCCACATTCTTACATTTCTCACGTCGCTTTGCTTCTCTCAATTTCGCAATGTAACATTCTCTTCCAAAGCTCTGGTCTCCTTTCACCACTCCGACCCCGTTTTCCATGAGGAATTTCATCACTAAATACCAAGGGTCCAGTGCTATTTTGAAGTCAGCGAGGGACGGTCGGCCCAAGAAGGTGTTGTATGCCGAGTACTCGTCCACGATAACGAACTTCTGAATTTGGACTATCCTGCGATCTCCTTTATCTAACTCCATAGACAAATCAATCATCCCAATTGGTTGTTTTGCTTCACTTGTAAATCCTTGAATCTTGATTTGCAAGCTATAACCTCCTTTATGTTGATCTTCATTTGACTGAATGTTCCTTTGAACAGTATGTTCATCGAACTCTTAGTGTCTACCAAGACTCGACGTATAGTTGCTGGTCCAATTTCAACTGTTAACACCATAGGGTCGAAAGTTGATGCTTCGACTTTGTCAGCATCTCTATTTCTAAATATGATATCATCGGTAATTATCCTCTACTGCTTGGCTGGGCTCCATTTGTATAGCAAAGCAGCTCTCCTGCGGTACATGCTTCAGCGAGCTCGCGTATCATTCCATTTTCCTCCAGCTTTTCTCTGTTGGATGAGGTCTTTTGGTTATGGTGTTGATGATTAATTTCCCATCGTTTCACCTAGGCCTTTCTCCGCTTGATCCAGGCTGATTCCCTTAGGTAGGAGGCCCTTGGGGTCTTGCAATTTGACCATCATCATGTGGTTCTTTAACGTACTACTGGAGCCTATGCTTCCTTATCAATTCTTTATAAGGTCATTCAAATGTCGGTACTCGTTCGTGTTGTGTCGATAGGTTTCATGGAGACGACAGAACTTGTCGGAGCGCCTTTCCTGCTCAGTTGCCTCCCTTCTAGGCGGCTTCTTATATCATTCCATTCTTTTGAGTGGCTAGGTATACGTTTTCCAATGTATCATTCAGAGGGGTGTAATCCTCTGGTTTTATGTTCCTCAGGCGTTTCTTGTTGTCGTTACACCTATCGACGGGCCTTTATTCTTTTTTCTAGTTACCAGACTTTCCAACATTAGTTGCCACATTACCAACACTACCTCCAGATTGTTTTACTGCCACATTGCTTTGGATAACCTCTTTGATCATCCATCATCGGCATCCTCTAAAGCTAAGCTTGCTTCTTCTAAGCGCAGAAACCGATTAACCTTCTGATGGAACTCTTCAATGGTTGTAGATTGCTTCATCTTTAGTCATCTTTCAAAATCCATGTCTAGGTGGATGCCCTGGACCAATGCCATGAATACAAATCCTCCTTCGGATTACTTACTTCAGTAACTTTAGACCGATTCAAGCAACCTTTCGACGACTAATTAGGCTCTTTAGATAAGCTCGACAAGGACATCACGTCCTTGGGTCATGTAGCATGTAGTCGAAACTGCTCCATAAATTTCCTAGTCAACTCATAGAAAGTTGATATGGACCTCGGTGCGAGCCTAGTGAACCACATCGACATAACTCCTTCCAAGAAGATGGAAAAGCATCTACATTAAACATCATCCGTTGCCGTAGCACCATCCATGTGTCATTCATACTTGAGTAAGTGCTACCTAGGATCGGTAGTTTCATTATACGATGGCATTGTCAATACTGTAAACTTCCTAGGATATTCCTTCATCAAAATGTTTTCTGTGAATAGAGTCCTACTTGGTGCGAAACCCAAATCCACATTCTTTCTACCTTTGCTTTACTCAACCAACCGCTTAACCATATCTGCTATGTATTCCTCACTGGCACGATATTCCTTAAGATGACTATGAGGGGCTGCTTTGAGTGTTTTTCTCTACAAACGTTCTCGGCTCGCCTACTAACTTATAGGCTCTCCAGTCTTTGGAAGAACCACTTCTGGGGTTTTTCGCTGACGCTCGATTGGTTTTGCTACAACCATTTGAACTCTAGTTCCATTAGCGCCAACGTCTAACTAGTAATTGTCATTATTATGCTTCAAATCCTCCTCGGAATCAGATAAGTCAAAAGTTTCAACTCCCTGTCCCCCCAAACCTCCAGAATTCTTCTCGGTACCAAGCTGAATCCTTTCGGTACTGAGTGATTTTTTTTCTAGGGGAGCATTCTGACTTCCTCCAGCAACTCCGTCTACTGCTCCAATATCCACTTCCTTTTGTTTTACCTTTTCGTTTTGCCCATTCTGACTAGAAATGGATGAGTTTTCTTCTTCAAGTCCAGGAGGAGATGCTTCTCTCCTATTAATCCTAGTCCTTTGCGGTTGCAGAGTTAGCAAAACCTACATCTTTTCCACCAATGCTTTATGACTATCTGCCATCTTTTGGTTTAACTCCTACATTATCTTATCAAGCTCACCCCTTGTAACGACTTCATGTTGAGAGGATGAGCCTGCAACTGCCTACTGGTTTCCTACTTCAGTTTAGCAGGTATTTTCTTCATCTCCACAACCACCTTTCTAGATGATCTTCCTCTTTTGGGAACATTGAATTCTACCGGCAAGTTTCCAAATTCTTCAAAGAAAATCTTCTGGATTTAACCACTGGATCTCTTCAAATCCAAAATAGTAAGCTAGATCTAACTCTTAGCTGGATTTCTCAACAAAAGCACCAAAATATTGATGCCAAAAGTAGCACAACATCCAAATATAACCTTTTGTAAGATTAGATCTAGCAGAAACAACAAGAAAGTAAAGAACACACAAGAATTTTTATAGTGGTATGAATCTCTGGTCTTTGTTTACTTCATATTTTATTGATTATGAGCTTTGTAGAGAGTTTGAAAGAGAATTTGAATCACTCGTACAAGGGATCTACTTTTCTAAATCCTAGAACAATAGACGGTGGCTTCCTTGGTGACTTCAATTTTGAAGAGATAGGGGATGAAGAAGATGGAGTGCCCAAAGTGAAGAAAAAGATCCTTGTTTAGTTTCAATTGGGTTGATATTTATAAAAAAAACTGCTTTGCAATTGCAGGTGCCCATGTATTTTAAGGTCCAGGTGGAAGTCTGTAAGTCCAGAAGAGAGCATGCCGGCATAAAAGCAATATAGACCTCTCGGTATTGAGAGGTTTTTGTGGGTGAAATACCCTTCTTTCTTCCTTGCTTCGTTGTATCCTAAACTCTTTATCTAATCTTACTTTCTTTGCTTTCTTCTCATCAATCATTAGAATTGCTCATCGTTTCTCTGAGAAAAATATTCAAGGATAACCACTTGAGGTAGTACTTGAGACGTAAAGAGTTTGGGAGGCTCAAAGTGGAGAAAATACCTACTGGTACCGAGAGGTTCCTCTCAGTACCGAGAGGTTCACTTTGGCCAATTTTGCTTGAAACTCATTGAATGTCACTTTCTTGCCCTTCTGAGCATATTTCCAAATTCGTGAGTCGTTTTGTCTTCGTCCTTACGTTCTAACTTCCATTAAAAATCTGCTTGGTTAAAAAGTCGGTTAATATTGTACAATAATTTCTTTAGTGCAAAGCTGTAAATTTCCTAGTTTTTTAAGATAAACTAGATTTGCTTTCATAAAATATACCATAATAATGTTTCACATTATCCAAAATTGATAAGGTAATACAATATTTTGGTGGTTAAGGTTAATAAATTAACTATTAAATAGTCTACGTGGAGAAAAAAAAATGAAGCTATAGTATTGTTCTCAAATTTGAAGAACCGTTTGGTAAAAAGAGGTTGGTATATAAGTTCATTTTCGGTTTTAAGATTGGACTGTTGATCCATGCACGCGTAGTGTTATTTTATTTTCAGAACTGTGGTGTTTTAAGGTCGAAAGTTAACTATGGTTGGGTCTGGTCTTCAAAATGGTATACTCATTTATAACCAATCTATATGGATAGCAACCAATATTATATTGCATATCACGTGCAAAACATTGCCCCTTTGTCCTTACTTGAAATACTAGACTCTTCTTTATATAGTATCTCTTATCTCTTATTCTTCCTTCAATATCACATTCTACATGGAGGCTGTAGAAAATCTGTCATGAGTGGGGACTTATTTTTTAATCCTAACACGTATATGATTCACCTCCCCTTTCCTCTAAACCGAAAGAAATGATTCTTTGAAGATAGCTTTCAAATAGTTTCTTAAAATGGCAACGCTTGATATCTAAGCCACCTTAATTTGGCTTGCAAACAATTATGTCTGTGTTTTTCTTCCCCACCACAAAATGTGATGTGTTACCAACATTATTAATGCTGCTACTTGATATCACATGGCGATATGATTTGTTGTTTTGAAACTTATGGTGCCACAGAGACAAATTTTCATGGGAAACAAGACAAGCTCGGCAGCATCTTTGTTTATCTTTGCTTGCCTTGACATTTTCGAATTAAATATAGATTAGACATTAGAGAGAAGGTAGAAATAAGATTTTATGAATGAATTTTGTCGGGTTAACAACATTGAATATTTCACATTGAACAAGAAAATAAAGTGACCAGTGACATTTGTTTTCGTTTTCAAACAAAAGTACCAGAACAAGAGTCGGAATTTAATCCTATAAATTGCAGTTAAAAATATAATTTTTTGGGTTCATGCAGTGAAATATGGTTTGGATATCAATGTGTTTCACAAGCATAAACCGTGTAACAAAACTTTAAGAAGGCCAAAGAATCTAAACTGAAATCACTGTTTGGTGATTTTTACCTGTGCTTTTTTTGGAGACAAAAGGTTCTATGTGAACGGCAGTAGTCACTTATATTTAGAATATGGAATTTGTTGTATTGTTGAAATTATACCAGCTATTTATAGTTACAAAAATGCTAAACATCTCCCAAATTTTGGTGTAAAACTATATCCACTAATGGAGTCTATGCATGTGGCCCATTTATGGGTTCCACGCCTCTTTGTACGGGTAAAGTTTTGCATAAATTTTCAAAGATGTTGAGCGTTGTCTCTTTAACCGTACAATTGAATACAAATTTAAGCTTGACTTATGCTTGACGTATTTGGTAAAATCACAGTAAGGTCTTAATTTATAAATAACATTAACACAACCATCACCATCATCCTTGTTTTTTTCCCAGAAAT
Source organism: Allium fistulosum (assembly GCA_030737815.1). Classification (NCBI taxonomy): domain Eukaryota; kingdom Viridiplantae; phylum Streptophyta; class Magnoliopsida; order Asparagales; family Amaryllidaceae; genus Allium; species Allium fistulosum. Next base: position 628,297,526 of record CM060903.1, on the reverse strand, counting down.
GAATGCGGTCGTGCATTAAGCCAACTATAATTTTAGTAATTAATAAAAATATAAATTAGTATAAGAGCTTCTACAATAGCTACACTACAACAAAAACACCATATTACAACGGGCATTGACTGCTCGTTGTAATAGAATTCTATTACAACGGTCCTTCCAGGCCGTTGTAATAGATGCTCTATACAACGCTCTTTTTACAACGAGCTATCACTGCCCGTTGTCATAGAATGTTATTGCAACGGTCCTTTCAGACCCATTGTAATAGATGTCAATTTTACAACGTTCACAAAATGTCCGTTGCAATATATGTCAATTTTACAACGGTCATAAACGTTGTAATTCCTACCCGCCTAAATTTCGTGCCCTATTTCTCCTCTTTATTCCTGTCCGTCTAAATTTCTCTTCACACTTCTCTGAAAACCCGCTTTAGCCCTAAATCTCTTCTTCAACCCACGAAGCCCTCTCAAATCCAATCCCCGCTTTAACTCTAAATCCCTGCTTCAACCCTCGAATTCCTCTCAAATCCAATCTGCCACCCACAAATTCCTCTCAAATTTGGCGTTCTATTGGTGCAACTCTCGAGGATGGAAGTGCTAGGTGGCTGCTTCTCTGGCGCTGCTTGTGGCGGCCTCCGTTATGTTTGGGTATTCTGCTCCGAGCCCGTTCACCGCTCGGTTATCCATAGTATCCTCAATTACTAGATGGTAGATATTGGTCATTACTACTACAGAAATGGATTATGGAAGTGAGTTTTTTTCAATGGAAGAACCCCATTTAGATCCGAAGTGGCTTATTGATCCTAAGCTGCTTTTCGTTGGTCCAAGAATTGGAGAAGATGCTCATGCTAAAGTATATGAGGGGAAGTAAGTACTATCCGGTTTTGTATGACTATGAAAAAGTTGGGTTTTATTCGGATTTTTTGTACGTTTTGTGTAGGTATAAGAATCAAAATGTTGCTATTAAAATTTTGCACAAAGGGGATACGGCAGAAGAAATAGAGAAGAGAGAGGGTAAATTTATGAGAGAGGTTTCTATGCTTAGTAAAGTTCAGCACAAAAATCTTGTAAAGGTTGGATTTTGATTTATTTTTTGTTGATTCAAATTTGTTATCTTACTGTTATACTGTTAGATTCAACTTGGTTGTCCATAACCTCTCACTGAATTGCATGAATTAACCACGACAACATATTCCTGATAATAGGCAAATAAATTATTAGCATCATAAGGATTCAACCCTTGCATTTTGCACTGGCCAGATAAACTATTGTTGCGGATAGTTTAATTTAGATGGCAGTTGATTATCTGTTACTTTTACTGCAGTCCAAAATAATATCTGTTATTCTCTAATGTTGCATGAACATAAGATATAGAATGAATCTATTACTACATGAGTTATTTGTATGTTCTTTATCCACCTTTGTATCCAAGCAAAGTTATTAGCAAGATACTGCAATCTATGGCATCAAACTCAAATTTAAAACTACTTACCGGCCTATAGGACACGTTCTATGTACAGTAAGAGTAGAACATCCATCTCTTATAGAGTGTTGAAGAAAACTCCAACTAAAGAAATAAATTTAATTGGTTTCCTTTCAGTTTTCCAATAACAAGTTTATAGGGTATTGGGAATGCTCTTAGAATAGGAGACTGTAGTACCTCTACTTAGAAGTAAATTCAATAGCTAAACATCATCTAGCTGATTTGTATGCTTATTACATGATGAGTGGGCTTGCTATGGAAGTGTTAGAATATGGGTGATGAGTGAGATTGCTATGGAAGGAGAGACTGATAAAGAGTGATCTGTTGTGTTTAAAGATACTAGACAGTTAGATATAAACTATACGGGCTTGAAATATATAATACTATATGCAGTTCATTGGAGCTTGCAAGGAGCCCATGATGGTGGTGGTAACCGAGCTTCTGTTAGGAGGATCATTGAGAAAGTACTTGCTGAATATGAGGCCAAGAAGTTTAGACCTTCGTGTGGCAGTAGGATTCGCATTGGACATTTATAGAGCCATGGAATGCTTGCACTCTCATGGAATCATTCATCGTGATTTGAAACCTGGTAAAAATATCTATATATTAGGAGATTAATTTGATTACTTCTTCTGCTTGATTTTTTTGGGTGTTCCATAAATAATGGGTGTTATGTGGTTTCCATCACAAAATAAAGTTTGTAGCTTTATAGATTTCTTGGATATCACCCATTGAGATAGTATGTTTGCTACAGAAGCGGTAAAATGCAAATATTAGAATAGAACTTCAATGAGCATTTACAAAGTAGTAGCAGCAATGTTATTTTAGCATATTGATTATCTTTAGTAATAATATTGCTGTTTCATTATTTTCCACCATGGAAATTGCAATTTCTCAATTCCTATGTGCATTTCTGTGCCTTTTCATTTGAATATTGTTTGTGCGCTTATCTTTCTTAACTCTTAAGTCACACAATAGCATTGGGTTACAAGATTAAAACCACTGGACATTTTGGGAATTGCAACTGGATGTTTCTTGACATTACTATTATGAACTTCGGTGTTTTTTTTCTTTTGATCTCTGCCTCACTCGGTTCATTTTGCCTTCATTTTGTCATTATGTCAAATAACAACATGCAGTAAGGAGTTTCAACGATGATTGACATGATTCACCAATGCTAAGTGATTTGTTTCTCAATCAGTGTCTACTTGTGAATCTACATATGACTTAATAGACAAATTATTATATATGAATGGCTGGGTACTCCTAGTAATGCTTTTCCAGTTTGGAATATAGTTCATTTAAGATTTATCTAGGAGAGGTCTAAGGCCACTTGAATGAATTTCAAGATGGCCTTGCATGCACTTTGGTCTCAAAATGTCGGAAAAATTTGATTGTGTTATTGAGTTAGTGTAATATTAATAGAGCTTGGTACATAGAGGTATCTATTTATAGAGTTAGAAGTAAACATAACTGAATTTTGAGGCTCCTTTTTCTATTGATATTTTCTTAACTGTAAACTTTAATTCTATTGGTTATAATCATTCATAAAGTTGTATTTTAGGATGTGGAAAGTCATTTGAAATAAGCAGTTCATTACTTGCCATTATACTATTGATTTGGATTTCAAGGGGTAACCAATATTATCATGCCAAGTAATGTGCTGCTTATTTTCAAATGTAAGCAAACTTGACAAACACGCTTTTCTGTCATCTTGATCCCTGGTCGAGACGACCGCACAATTATTTTCTATATTCCTTTTCAGGAGCTCTTCTCCCCTTAGTAATTGCTTTACATTTCCTCTCTTTTCCTTTGCAGTGTTAAAGGTACGGTTTTGATTTCCTTTTTCTCTTCGTTTTGTAGATCGGATCTCTATATGCTGCCTGAAAAGAGAGCAATTGGAGCTAAATCGATCGTAACAATTGACGAAAACTCGAACAAGAAATCCAAGGATATGAACGGGATTGAGATTGATGCTGCGTTGGTGACTAAAAATGGATACGGAGCTGCGCCAACTGAGATTGATGAGGATCTGCACTATCGGCAGCTGGCGGTTTATGGAAGGGAGACGATGAAACGATTATTCGCCTCCAATGTTTTGGTGTCCGAATTGAATGGGTTGGGCGTTGAGATTGGTAATTTTTATAAGTATTGTTAGTGGTTTTTGAAGTATTTATCTGTCTTTGTTTGTTTTTATATTTGTTAAGTTGTTTGGTGGTCATAATTAAGTTAATTTTATAGCTAGGATTAGGAATAGTGGAATTATGTGTGAACTCGTAAATTTATTTATGCAGTTCAAGTGTGTTATGTAGTGTCCAAATCTTGTGCAATCAACTATTGTTACTTATGTCAAATTAAGAGTATCTGATCACAGCGAGGTCATAGCTTTTACGCATGATCTGATAACACATCATTATTCGTTTGTTAGAAATGCCAAAGTCATTAGAAAGAGAACCATGGATTACATTTCTCACTTGTATTGGGTTCTATTTTATACTTTTGTTGTCGACTCACTTGGGTTGTTTGCATATTGTTTTGAGTTCTCGATATGCCTCTGCAGTCTATTGCAACGGGTTTTGGTCGTTGTATTATAGTCTATTACAACGGTCATAACTCATTGTAAAAAGGTATACTGCAACGGTTTTTACAACGTGCTTTGCCCGTTGTAAAATGTGGTGGATCTATTACAATGAGGCCTATTACAACGGGCACATGCCCATTGCGAAAACCATATTACAACGGGCATTGCCCATTGTAAAAAGAATGTTTTGTTGTAGTGCTAGTTAAATTTTTAACTAGGTAAATATTATCACGTGGACCATAAGATGGTAATTAACTTGTCCACTCACATGTTAAGTTTAGCTGGTGTTGTCTAAATTGAACCGGCTAAATTAAGCTAGTTAAGATGTATTTTATTTATTAAAATATATATGTATAAGAGGGTGAGAAGGTATTTTAATGCAGACTAATGTAAATTGACAAATTGTGGATCACTTTTACTACCTAAATAACTTTCCATAGTTGAAAAAGAAAGCAACCGTCTCACACAAACAAACTATCTTAACAAGTGCACGACCATCTTGTATTGTATGTTGAAGTAAATTCAGTCTTTACTAACACATCCATAGCAGATGCTCCACGGCTTCCTCATTATGTTAAGGGCGGTCATTGAGATGGGTTGGTGGTGCAATATCTAGGGCCTCCATTTTTACGGGTCCTATATTTTTTGTATACCATTTAATTGACAATTGGTCAAAAAAGCGGTTATGCTAATAGCTTAGTTGTTTTCTTAGCTCACTGGTAAGCACAAAAGAATGTTTAACACTTGAGAGATTTGTTTGAATCACCTCAGCTTGTTTGAAAACACTCACTACAAAAAAAGGGATTATTAAAGACTCTTTTATTTTGTCTCTAAACAAAAAATTATGTCTTTAATTCATACTTGTAACCCACTTAAGACAAATAAGTATTGTCTCAAAAAACAGGTCTCTAAATACACAAAGACCACATATATTCGTCTCAAAAATATTAATGACCTCACTGGTGGTCTCAAATAAGCGCCCAAATTAAAAACCAGTTAGAGACAATTTTATGGGTCTCTTTATATAACTATAGAGACCATAGTCAAGGTTTCAAATCAGTCATTAATACAGTCGTCATTATAAACCAATTGGAGACAAGAAATAAAACATAATTTTATTTCAATTTCATCACAAATCAATTAATAGACAAAATACAAAGCCAGATAGAGCAAGATGAAGGAGAAATTTTCATCATATATGTAAAACAGTAACCAATTGTCTATTGCTGAAAAACAAAGTACAACCAAAGTTGTACAACCAAAGTACAACCAATTGTCTATTGCTGAAAAACAGTGCGGAAATTTCAATTAATTTGCACTAACTCCAAAACTGAAGCAGAATACTAAAGTGCAGAAATAATCAAAACAAGGATCTAGCTTGTCGATTAATTATCAACCGCCAATTCAAATGAAAAATAATCACCAAAGAAAGAGAAACATAAAAGTAGAGAACACAGAGATTTAACGTGGTTCGGCTAGATTGCCTACGTCCACGGACCCAACAACTATTCTTTATTTCACTGAAGAAAGAGAGTACAAAAGAGAGAGATTACAAAATTATAGGTAGTAAAGTGGAGAGACTAACCTATAAATTACAAATTGAAATAATCAATTTATCCAAAGACTTGTTTACGCTCAAAACCCCTAATTGATTGACTGCAGAAATTAGGGTTTACTGAAGAAGAGGATAATGGTGGATGCTCTCACACATTTATGAAGATGGACTTCCATCATTTAAATAGGCTCAATGAAGGAGTTGCTTAGGGATTAAGAAAAAATAATTTACAGATTATGTTTTGAAACCTTTCCAAATATCCAGGATTTAATTTCTACGTAAATGGATAATGGTGATTGGTTTCCATAATTTTCCTTGATTGAATCTCCATCAGCAATTTCTTTCTTCATATAACAAATTGACTAATTAATTGATTTCCTTCAAAATATCCTTCCATATACCAACTAAATTAATTGATTTGATTGAATCAATTAATCAATTTCTTTCCTCTTTAACAGATATTTGAATCATCCAAATTCAACACTCCACCTTGATTCAAATATAACAATCTCTCTGCATCACCACATCTTCACAAATTGTTGGGTCTACGTCAACAAGTTCAATGTGAACTATTTTGGGCAATATTGCCCAAACAGAGCTTCCAAATCTTTCCCAAGCATAAGAAAGATAGTATGCACATCAGCCAACAAAATGCATACGAGAAAATACCAAAATTCTTCAACAAATCCGACGTAGGAGATGAAACTGTAGATACAAATCTTTGAGAGACCAATGGAGATTTAACAGCGCACTTCACCTTCTCCATTCCAAATTGAGTGAGGACATACTCAATATTATCTACTTCAATCTCCTCCACAAGAATTTTGCTAGACTTTCCAAATTCAACATCAACAGACTCACCAACAAGCTCCAAAACATTCAAAGCATAAGATGAAGAATCATCGCTACAAATATGCTTACAAATAGGGCCAACTGAACCAAAAGGCCTTTCCAGCAAGTGAGCTCCACCTAGAGTCTGAACCTCTGTATTCTTCTCATCAACCACGGTATCATCGGAAATACCAATATCTCTCCGAATATGAAAATAATCTGATGACTCTAAATGTGTTTGGCAATTTTCTGTCCTCCCAATGTCATCACTTGATAGAGGCTCCACCTTCAACAAAGACCTCTCATCAAATATCACATGCCTGCTAGTCACAATTCTCCTAGTTGTTTTACACCACAACCGATACCTCTTCACTCCTTCTCTATAGCCTAACAAAATGTGCTTGCTTTCTCTAGGCTTCAACTTATCATATCTCTCATCTTCTAAATAAGCTGAACAACCAAACACTTTAAGGAATGAATAATCAACAGGCTCTCTTTTCCATATCTCTTCCGGGATCTTCATATCTATGGCAATAGAAGGTGTGCGGTTGATGAGAAATACTGTCATAGATATCGCTTCTGCCCAAAATCCCTCTTCTAGACCAGCAGTCATTCTCAAGCTCATAGCTCTCTCCCTCAATATCTGACACATGCTCTCCGCCACTTCATAACAATGTGACTCAACAGAAATAGAAAAATCTCTAATTACATGCTCGGACGCACAATAGTTAGTGAATTCTTGTGACATAAATTCACTACTATTTCCAACTTTGAGAACCTTCAAACGCTTCCTCGACTGCTTCTCTACCAAGGTCTTCCACTTACAAAATTGGGCAAATATTTTGTCTTTGGCCTTTAAGAAATAGACCCAGACCTTACGTGAGAAATCATCCACAAATAAGACGAAGTAACTGGCTCCACCAAAAGATGCAATTGGGGTGGGTCCCCACACATAAGAATGAACATACTCTAGAAACTCTGTAGCTCTAGGTCTTCCAACATCAAATGTGACATGCTTCTTCTTTCCAAAAGAACAATCTCCACAAAAACTAGGCTTCAACTGACAAACATCATCAATCAACCTACGCTTCTTTAATACTTCAAGACTTTCCTCATCAACATGACCTAAACGAAGATGCCATAACTGAGTAGAATCTGAAATACTAGAATCGGTAGAAACTACCGACTCTTCTAAGACTGTCTCTCCATGAAGCACATAAATATCATTAACTCGCACCCCTTTCATCACAACCAAGGAACCCTTCGCCACTCTCAAATTCTCTCTATCTATTATTATCCTCATACCAAGTCTACTCAAAGCTCCAACTGATAACAAACTTCTACGCAGCATCGGAACATGTCTAACATCTGTGATAGTCCTAACAACACCATCATGCATCCTAAACCTCACACTTCCAACGCCCACAACATGACAAGATGTGTCATTCCCCATATGAACTGCTTCACCATCAATCTTCTTGTAACTGACAAAACAGCTCCTATCTGGCGTCATATGACAAGAGGCTCCAGAATCAATCACCCAACTTGTATGCTCTAAAGGTGAAAAACTGGCTGAAAATAATGATGTATTACTATCATTTCTATCTGCATCCGATCTAACTGCTGCCGCAACTGAAGCTTTCTCCTTCTTCTCTCTCTTCTTTCTAAGAGCTGGACAATCCCGTATGAAATGTCCATTCTTCTTACAATAATAGCAAGCACCTCTTCTAGGACCCTTGAAATGGGACCTATGCATATCTCTACCTCCAAGGTGCTTTTGGCTTTTATCTCCTCCTTTAGATGAATGAAGTTGTTGCTGAAGAACACCGTCATTAGTCTTCACTTTCCATGTCCCTAAAACTCCTTTTCTAACATATTTGGTGATGTCATAATTTTTCATACCACCACTAAAAGAATTTGCCATTGACAACTAATCTAGAACAAGACAGCTAGCTCTGATACCAAACTGTTGTGCGGAAATTTCAATTAATTTGCACTAACTCCAAAACTGAAGCAGAATACTAAAGTGCAGAAATAATCAAAACAAGGATCTAGCTTGTCGATTAATTATCAACCGCCAATTCAAATGAAAAATAATCACCAAAGAAAGAGAAACATAAAAGTAGAGAACACAGAGATTTAACGTGGTTCGGCTAGATTGCCTACGTCCACGGACCCAACAACTATTCTTTATTTCACTGAAGAAAGAGAGTACAAAAGAGAGAGATTACAAAATTATAGGTAGTAAAGTGGAGAGACTAACCTATAAATTACAAATTGAAATAATCAATTTATCCAAAGACTTGTTTACGCTCAAAACCCCTAATTGATTGACTGCAGAAATTAGGGTTTACTGAAGAAGAGGATAATGGTGGATGCTCTCACACATTTATGAAGATGGACTTCCATCATTTAAATAGGCTCAATGAAGGAGTTGCTTAGGGATTAAGAAAAAATAATTTACAGATTATGTTTTGAAACCTTTCCAAATATCCATGATTTAATTTCTACGTAAATGGATAATGGTGATTGGTTTCCATAATTTTCCTTGATTGAATCTCCATCAGTAATTTCTTTCTTCATATAACAAATTGACTAATTAATTGATTTCCTTCAAAATATCCTTCCATATACCAACTAAATTAATTGATTTGATTGAATCAATTAATCAATTTCTTTCCTCTTTAACAGATATTTGAATCATCCAAATTCAACATGCTAGAATTTCCTAAGTTAACATGCGCACGTTATGGAATAATATATATGCAAAAGATATGCATATTATTTCATCATATATTGTTAAATTTTGGTGATACAAAATCACAATAGAAGGAAACAAATATGCAAAAGGGAAAGTAATCACGTTTGTTCATTATGGAAATGCATTAATAATTGGATTGCATTTGAATGAGATGGCAAGGAAATTTATGCATGCGCACGTTATGGAATAATATATATGCAAAAGATATGCATATTATTTCTTTCTTCGTAATCGCATTGCTTTGGGATTATTTTCTTCCATCTTTGGAACGAGTGAATTACTTACTATGTTTGCGTGATTTGTTACCGTTGTAATTTGCCTCCATTATCTTCTTACCATATTTTGGTAATTTGATTGATGACTCACATGAATTTATATTGGCTATATATTGAGGGTAGACTTCATTGTAAACCCATCCTGGTATTCAACCAGCGATCTCCAAATAGAGTGTCTCTTTTTTATCCCTAATTGGGGCTTTGGTATGTAAACTCTTATCTTGTAATCTCTTGTAATTCTCTCATGTGGAATAAAATCTCTCTCCTTTGGACTGGACGTACACTATCTAGATGATAGTGGAACCAGTATAAATATTGTGTCTACTTTTTCTTTATAGTTATTTGCTATTTATTTGGAGTATAGAATAATTGCTGCTAGTTAAGTGGTGTTCAAATTGGCAAATCTAGATCCTGTTTATTGTCTTTCCGCATTGGTGCAATTTTCTGCACAACAGATTGGTATCGGAGCTAGGCGATTTGTTCAGATTTGTGCATCAATGGCTTTTAGAAAGAGCGGTAGATCTGGTGGTGATTATGCTATTACTCATTTGGATGGAAAAAGGAGATTTTGTGCAATATGGAGTGGAGAAGATTATGTTGAGAGAGAAGAGTGTTCCAGTCTTGGAAATTTGATGATAAGGAGTTTACTGTGTTGAAGAGACATCTGGATTTGGAAACTTGTATCTGCTTTATGGCTCGATGTTGATGTGAGAGTCTTAAGTTGATTTCCATGGGAAATTTGTTGTTTGGCAGATAAGTGGATTTGGAAACTTGTATCTGCTTTATGGCTCGATGTTGATGTGAGAGTCTTATGTTGATTTTCATGGAAAAATTGTTGTTTGGCAGATAAAGTATGTGGAAGGAGAGAGATTTGTCTTGTATACAGAGATTTGGATTAGCCTTGTCTATTGGCTTTTGCTTTTTGGCTCTGTATTTAGATTGGTGATTGAGAGAATATTTTTTGGCCTTGGTGGCTTTGAGATTAATTTGGTATCTACCTTCTTTTGATTTTGGATATTTGCTACATTTTGTTGGTGGGCGGGGACATAGTCTGAGCTCGTTAGCAATGTGTGATGGGGGGTGGCTTTGTCGGAACCCATTGGGTAAATATTCATTTTTGGTCTGTATCTCGTTAAGAGATTTTGGTTGAAGGTAGAGTTTGATTTGAAGAGTTTTATATTGAGAAGAGAATTTGACTCGAGGTGGAGTGTTGGAAATATGTGATTTTGCATCAAGGTGGAGTGTTAAATTTTGGTGATACAAAATCACAATAGAAGGAAACAAATATGCAAAAGGGAAAGTAATCACGTTTGTTCATTATGGAAATGCATTAATAATTGGATTGCATTTGAATGAGATGGCAAGGAAATTTATGCATGCGCACGTTATGGAATAATATATATGCAAAAGATATGCATATTATTTCTTTCTTCGTAATCGCATTGCTTTGGGATTATTTTCTTCCATCTTTGGAACGAGTGAATTACTTGCTATGTTTGCGTGATTTGTTACCGTTGTAATTTGCCTCCATTATCTTCTTACCATATTTTGGTAATTTGATTGATGACTCACATGAATTTATATTGGCTATATATTGAGGGTAGACTTCATTGTAAACCCATCCTGGTATTCAGCCAGTGATCTCCAGATAGAGTGTCTCTTTTTTTTGTTATCCCTAATTGGGGCTTTGGTATGTAAACTCTTATTTTGTAATCTCTTGTAATTCTCTCAAGTGGAATAAAATCTCTCTCCTTTAGACTGGACGTACACTATCTCGATGATAGTGGAACCAGTATAAATTTTGTGCGTCTCTTTTCTTCTTTATAGCTATTTGCTATTTATTTGGACTAATAGAATAATTGCTGCTAGATTAAGTGATGTTCAAATTGGCAAATCTAGATCCTGTTTATTGTCTTTCCGCATTTGTGCAATTTTCTGCACAACAATTTTCATCATATATGTAAAACAGTAACCAATTGTCTATTGCTGAAAAACAAAGTACAACCAAAGTTCAAATGTTAGAACTAAAAAACAACATATCTAATTTATACCCTACAAACTAGCCTTGAAACAAATACAAACAAAAACAAAACCTAGAGTAGTTCAAAAGAAGAGGCAAGTTTTCTAACAGAGCATGCTTGAAAAGGAACTCATGCGTCATCTTCAATTTGCGACCGAATGTTTCCTTGAGGGTTTGATGCTTGATTGTTTCCAAGTTGATTATGATCCGGTTGATCTTGTGTTATAGGTCTCAATAGTTGCATGAAAGACCCAACTTGTTCTGAAATGTTTCCAAAAGTTGATTGAAAAGGCACATGCATTGTTTGATATTGTTCGGGTGGTTGTTGACAAGGAACTGATGGTTGTGGAAATTGATAAAGTGATTGAGAGGACTGAATAGATGGCTGGGAGATATGATTAGACATTTGTAGAAACGGTTGATCACATGGTTGTGGGACTTGACATGATGGCTGTGAGAGAAAACTTGAATGATGTAGAAATGGTTGAGGAGGCTGCAACACTTGATTTAGTGGTTATGGTAATTGAGCAGTTGGTGGTGCAAATGGATGAGTAAGTTGTTGTGAGATTTGACTTGGTGGTTGTACAAAAAACTGACCCAAGGACTGTGTTTGACCAGGTTGTTGGTTGAACGCCCACGATTGTTGGTTTGTGCTTTGGAGATTGGTCGAATTAATTGAACCAAGAAAGGTAGTTATTTTCAGCTGCACTTCACTTTCTATAATCGATTTGATCTCTGATGTTAATAACATGCCACCGAACATAACAGGTTGTTCTAGATTCGCACGATCTGCTAAACAGTTGGATTGAAGACTTTTATGCAATATAGTATTTGTATTAACATAAGGTGCTCCATAAACTCTTCCTCTTGTAAAGCCTCCGGATGACTCAACCCAAAGTCGTGGATTCCATACATTTTCATCTTCTTGTAGCTTAGCTTTTTTCTTCATGTATGTTTCCTGAAAATGTTAAAACATCATAGAAATTGAGTGCCTTATGTTAAAAGCACCATTTGCAAACTCTATTACATCCAGTGCTCCATTTGCAAACTCTGTTACTGACCAAATGGATTTGCATCTCAGACTTTTTAACATAAGGATTTGTTAAAAGAGTTCTGAACATAAACAGAGTTTTTATATGATGTTACATTTTTGCAAATGAAGCACTGGATGTTACATAAGTAACACTCTGTTTTAATAAACTCTGTTACATAAAGTAACACTCTATTTTAATAAACTCTGTTTTAAGTGGCACTGAATGTTCGGAACTCTTTTAACGTTTGCAAATGGTGCACATAATAAACAGAGTCCTATTATTTGATTGTTTTCACTATAATATCTACTTGGACAAACTAGGGTGGGGCCGAACTCAGTTGGTAGGCATTTGGTGCGCAGCTAGATAGCTGAGTCTAACTTAATTTTTAAATAGAGTATATTAACCTAATTTTTAAAGAGTCTTCTGCTATTTCAGTTTTTAAAGAGTCCTATTAGTTGATTGTTTTGACTATACTAGCTACTTGTATAAACTACCATGGATCCGAAGTCAATTGTAGGCATTTGGTAAGCATGCAGACAACTGTCTTTAATAAACCGAGTTTGTAATAAACTTTGTTTCAACTGAATTTAAAAATAAAATAAAAATGTGCAAGTTGGTACATGAAATATAAATTGAGTAAGGAAGATCTGCTCCAGAAAACGTGCATATAATAATAATATTTTGGAAATATGAGCAGGGACTGTAATGCTAGAGATTTAAATCTCTTATGGTCAAAACGTACAAGTCATGGCAAATGAAAACATCACCATGGCTGCTAGCTACTTAAATGCATTTTGTTATGCCCATATCTCCTATTAATTACACTTCTTACCAATTAACAAACATATACAGTATATGTTTTGACCATAAATGAACTTACCAGGCCATATACGCAATTTTTTTCCATCTATTTTCTATACCACGGTGGTTGTAGTATGTAGATGCATCCCGGTTACATGTGACGAAAAGTAAGTGCTAGGTATGGAGTATGAACTGAAATATATTGTATATCGCGTACTGTATTGTTAAGAACAGTAGTGCATATATGTTATTTTAGTCAGGAAAAGAGCGCCACAATTAAAATAATGCATGTTGTGTTTGACAATCTTAATTACCTCTTGATTGTTGAACTTGCACTTTGTCAATGACAATAGCGGATTTAGTATTAACAAGTTTTAGTTGTGGAAAGCAAATCATATTTTCTACATTCTAAATAAAATGGACTCTAGATGTTATGAAATGTTAACATTAAGTTTGCATATTAGTTTACCGAGCAAAATTATAATTATAATTTTTTAACAAACGAACTCAAATTGTCATTCTCATTGGAAACTCTATCGCGCAACAGAGGTAAGTAAACCAGGAAAAGTGTAGCTAATGGGCCATAATGATGATTTCATTACAGAAGATGATTTCATTACAGAAGTTTTGACTTACGTTTTGGTAAAACGTGTAAAAAGTTAAAGGTGTTTAAACTTAAGTAACATGAATTTCATTACATGTCTCCTACAGGATGAATAAAATTCAAAGACTAATAAACTTAAGTTTAAAACATCAGTTTTCATATAAATTCCTGCTATGTCTACTACTAGATGAATAAAATTCAACGGTTAATAAACTTAAGTTTAAAACAATAGTTTTAGCATACATGTGTTTGAGCTGTTTACACCTATTAACATAACAGGAGTTTTAAACTTAAGTAACAGGAGTTCATTACACCTTAAGTGATAAGAGTTTCATTACATATCTCCTGTATGTTAAAAGAGCCAAAACTTAAGCAACATGAGCTTTAAACTTAAATATAAAGTTTTGACTAAATAAACTGATGTTTAAACTTAAGTAACAGGAATTTCATTACATGTCTCCTGCATGTTTTCATGTCTGTAACAGGTGACCTAATCATGACTTTATGTCTTCTGTTTTTGACTTGTATATTAATTTCATGTTTATAATAGGTCAAACATCAATAGATTTCATTGTGTTAGCTTCTTACCCACTGGATGAATAAAATGAGAATTTACCCATTTAAATATGATTTATTCAACGGTATTTTTAATTAACTGAGTTTAAACTTAAGTAAATCAGTTTTTTTTACGCTAAGAATGGAAAACTGAGTTTTTAACTGAGTTCAAACTCAGTTTAAAACTGAGTTTAAAACTTAATTTAAACTCAGTTTACTCTTGGTTCACTCCTTTTTTTAACTAAGTTTAAACTAGTTTTAAACTCTGTTAAAAAAGTGAGGTAACTGAGATTTTATTATGTTACCTAAGCTTCTTACCCATTGGATGAATTAAACGAGAATTTGCCCATTTAAATATGATTTATTCTAAGGTATTTTTAACTAACTGAGTTTAAACTTAAGTAAATCAGTTTCTTTTTTTAACTGAGATTAAAAAACTAAATTTTAAAATCATTTTAAAATTCAATTTAAAACTCAGTTCAAACTGAGTTTAAAACCGACTTTAACACTGAGTTTAAACTCTTGGTTAAATCGTTTTTTCAACAAAGTTTAAACTCTGTTAAAAAAGTGAGTTAATTGAGATTTCAATATATTACTTATGCTTCTTACATACTGGATGAATAAAATGAGAATTTGCCTATATAAATATGATTTATTTATAGGCATT
This sequence comes from Allium fistulosum, assembly GCA_030737815.1. NCBI lineage: Eukaryota > Viridiplantae > Streptophyta > Magnoliopsida > Asparagales > Amaryllidaceae > Allium > Allium fistulosum. The sequence continues at coordinate 628,282,363 of CM060903.1, read as the reverse complement.
TTTAATTAACTGTGTTTAAACTTAAGTACATCAGTTTTTTTAAACTGAGATTAAAAAACTGAGTTTAAACTCTCCTTTAACTCATTTTTTTAACTAAGTTAAAATTCAGTTAAAAAGTGAGTTAATTGAGTTTTTAGCTTAGCTAATAGGCTCCAAACAAACCGAGTTAAATGAAATTTACGTAATTACATAAAGTGTATAGTTTTTTAGGAATAATGTTTCAGGTTGAGTAGCACTATGTTAGATTTATAATGTCTTCATAAGCATCAAAGCCAAAACATTGTATTACCATAGTAAGAAAATATGGATTGTACTATCATGTTAATTCAAATGACGAACAATGTAACTAGCTTAGATTTCAACCAAATAGAACATAACAAGATTAATAAAGTTTAAAATAACTCACGTAGACTTTCCGCGACTTGTTGTCAACAAATTTGCAAGTTGATACCGAAGCTCGCTTTGCTTTCCCCTTTTCCTTCGCTTTTTCTCTTTAATATGCCAAGCCACAAAACTTTCTTCGAAACTAATTGGTTTACCTGTCTCAAGTTCCTATAAATAGATCATATACAGATCAGTACAAATATTGAAGAATGTAGCAAGCACGTGTCTGGCTGTTTTATGGTTGGATATGTTAGTAAGGGGTTGATTGATATATAAGGATCTAAAGATTTCGCCATGATATTTGCATTAACCAAAAAATAGATTTGGTAAAAAAAACTTGACGAATACTATTAATGCTCCGAGTGCCTGGTTTGCCTTCTACACATGCACATGCTGACGATACATTAATTTGGTTAATGCTGACCATGTTGCATGATTTCTATGGTTAATGCTGAACCGTTTTCAATTGATGCGGTTATTATTCCAATTTTTTTAAACTTTTTGAAATAAACTTTATTGCAAGTTGAAATATATATATGAGTTGATTTTCAATTAATTTTGGTTTGGATTTTTTCCCCTGCTCCCAACAGTGGATGTCATAACCTTACTTTAATTCTGAATCTATTTATGTTACTAAACCCTTTTGTTTTTATATGAAACAACTAATATGATGCTGAATATGACATTCATGAATAAGTGGTAAATTAAATGGTAAACTACTGTAATTCACTTAAAAAAAATTTGGTCCAATGATTTTTATAAGTTTAGGCAATTTTTCTCTCAATTTCCGTACATATCAACCAATATAAGGTTCGTTACTTTATTTACTTTCCTATTCTTTCAATAGGAAAGAAAGCTTTTGTAGCTTATCAGGGTAAAATTTTAGATTTAAATGAGACAAATGTTATTTTGTTATTTTTAATTAAATACATACCACTTGTGCATCATGTGAAACGATGGACACAGAACCAGCAGTGTGGCATGTATGTGTCCCTTCTTTTAATGTCAGACGATTGGCTCTCATCTTCTTACATTTGTCATCGTATGTGCTTTTGTTCCATTCAATATCAATCATTTTATTCCATACATCTACCTGTATCCATGCAGGAGGTGTGTCTCGACAGTCGGTCATTTTTGTGGTTTGCTTTAATCTTTTTGCTCTTTGTCGTGCATGATTTAGTTTTTTTTCAAGATAGAAGCTGCTTTCTTTTTCCAAATCTCATGAACCATGTGCTCATAAATAGCGTCATAAGTGTATGCCCTCTACAAAAAAGCAAGATAATCAAAATTAAATTTTACAAAGTGATACTATAAGTGCATTCGAGAAACAAAATGATGACGTAGAAAGATGCGCACAACATGAATGTCATGAGTTGCATTAAGGGGTAAGTAGTTCGCATAATGAGGTTTGTAATTTCAAAAATGAAAGTAGAAATCTGTTACAAATTGAATATTTATTTAATAAAGAGTCAGAAATATTGAGATACCTTAAACTCATTAAATAATAGTTGTCTTTTCTCTTGGGGAACTTTCGAAAATGCATACCATGGTACAGTAAATCGCATATCCCAGATAGATCCAATAAGACATGCAGCGGATTTATTCTTAAATCTATGACAATCAAAAGAAATATAAACTATTTAATATATATTATTTCGTAATGTAAATGTAAAATTATGTAAAACTTACTGAGTTCCTTTCCATGGAGCTTGATCACCTAACGGTTCCTCCGTAATCTACTTGTAAAAATGCATAATCAATAAATTTGTTGACACCATTAACAAATTCTAAATTTATATATCCATCTTTAAGCCTACGATACATCCATGAACGGTCACTCATTTTGGGATTTATCCTACAAAGAAATAAAACTTACTTAATATTTAATAAGCAGTAAAAAGTTATTATAAAACAAACTTAAAATACAATACATACCTACTTTTATCTACGGAAAAGTATGGGAATCAAACATTACACATTCCAGACTATAATAATGATTTGCAACATATAATCAATAGAATATACTAAAAGAAAAAACATGCAGCTTGGTGAAACAATAATAATGATTCAAAATATATAATCCATAGAAATAACGCATAAATAAAAACATTAAAATGGCACATCGGTAATATGAGAAGGAAACAATGGTCTAATTACTAAAAAGAAAAGTGAAAAAAGAGTATTTTCACAGTAAATTTATGCCTACACTTTTAGTTTGACAATGCATCTGAAGTTTTTGGTTTTGTACATATATATTAAGAAGCTTATTTTGAATATTTTGAATATTCAGACAAATTAGACAGCATCCATAAATTTTCAAAGATGCGATGCATATGTGATATATCCCTCATGCTTTAGGCGACTAATTAAAATTAAAATGATGATGGTGATGATGATAAAAAAAAGATATTTATCTTAAATATTAAGGGATAATTTTTCCATTTATAATATGTAGAACAAAGTGTATAATACATGTACATGAAATTAGAGCTTATACACTCTCCATGATCGACACAGTATTACTTTTACTCATGATTATTTCTGTAGCAATATAACAACTATAGTTCTACTAGAAACCGATCGTTTATTTCAAAGCTTTAGGTTTATTAACAAGAGGAAAAAAAAGATTTGTCAGGATAAAAATAGGTGATAATTTGTTAACCATATTTGTAGAATACTGTGTTATACATATAAGGAATTAGAGTTTATAGTATGTACTCATTAAGATTGGTTCAAAACATGGTATATTACTTTCCTAATTGGTAGAACACGGTGTTACTTGCCCTATTTGGAGTATGATTTGAACATGATTTTAATTTATATTTGCATAGAATAGTTAATCAAAATGTTTAACTGCACACAACTGTTTTACCACTATAGCTTTATTCTGTTGTAAATCATGTCAGTTTCTTCTATAAAACTCAAGTGTGTATATGTATAGTTAAATTTGCAATTAAAATGGTGTTAACTAGTTGTGTATCTAATAATGTCAAAATTAGAGAATTAATGGCATTGAGAAGAAAACCTAAAGAGTGAGAAACCTAGAGAATTATAGAGATGAGACAATTACATAAAACGTTGCCTAAATTAAAAATATGAGTAATTCAATACATGTTATTGATCAAAACTTGAAAATAAGGGATTGATCTTAATTTTCGCTAATTTTTTCCTCTTAATTCTACTGTGTAAAAAAATGTTTATACGAATTATTTATATTTTGTAGCTCGAACGCATTGCCTAAAGGTATATGAACTTAATAAAGAGCGAGGATTCACCTTTGATGGAATTTTATCCAAAAGGTAGGCTACAATAGTTTAAAATAAAAATAATTATCAATTTTGTACACCTTTTTTTTCCTGAAGGGTTTATATACTCCCATTTCAGATTTTGAAGTAGATGCCAATGGTAAAAGATACACATGGCAGGTAAGTCTGCAGCTTCTATTTTATGCTCACTCATAAATTTCAAGGTAGTTGTTATTTTTTTATTTTACTTTTTTTTCCTTTGAGTTTAGGGTGTTTGTAAACCGCCATTCATTGATGAAAAAAAACTATTAGCTGGAACGAAGAGTGTGGAGAATAATCTTGAGGTTTCATCGAACTTTTTAGCTCTGGCATTACTTTTAAAAAGCATGAAACTGATTATGCTATATTACTTTTGAACTAAATGGCATTTATATTTGTGTAATATAGCATAACCAGTTTGAAAAGCATGTCATTTTGTTCACCTACAAGTTTGTTATTCTAATCAATATCGTTAACAAAATAACCTATTTTTTACTTTTCTGTACATTGCTGAACTTGAACAAACAATAAAGCTGTAGCCATTTAGCTTTATCTACTCTTATTTTCTATTTACTGTCGCATAGACATTTCTTACAACTACAAACAGTACAAATTTTTTTTGTCTAAAGTACAAAACGCTAGGCATAATACTTGTATCACAACATCATTATCTGTTGAATTAGTTCTACGAGAAAATGAGAATCAAATACCATATTTATCAAATTGGCAAATAAATTCAACTCTCACCAATTGATAATCAATAAAATCATTCAACACTTGCAGTCAAATCAGATAAATTCGTGTAGAACAATTAGTAGAAATAAGGGACTGAGAAAACGAACCGTTGTTCTCTTCACATACGTAACTCGGTAGCTTAAAGCATCCTTTGATTCACAAAAGAGAAGTATATATGCCGAAAGAGAATGATTTGTGGATAGGGGAATAGATCTGCGGAAACGTTTTGCAGGATTAGGGTTCTATTTTTTCTTTTGGGGAGAAATAGAAAATGCGGCCGGGCTCTTATTTTTACAAATAAGGGGTTTTGTTTTTTAGAACGTGTGGTGTGATGACGTGGACGTTTAAAGGGTATAAGGAAACGAATGGATTAAAGGATCTTCACATTGAGACCCACTAAAGACAATTATTTAATACTTTTAGTAATTATTAGTAACAAAATTATTTTTGTCTCTAGTCGGATCTCTTTCAAAGATAAAAATATTTTTGGTCTCAATAAATTGTCTTAAATCTACATTTTGTTGTAGTGACTATTTATATTTGCTTCCACCTAGTTATTTCTCTGTACTCACAATTTACCCGTCCTCGTATACCACTACACATCAGTCACTCGTTTATCCATAGCCACCATCTATTTTAATATGGTGGATCCCGCATATAAATTAAATAGTTGAAATAGATGGTTGAGATTCAATGGGACAAATAAGAACACAAAGGTTTAACATCGAGAAAAATACGCCATGCATTAAGTTTTTTGGAACATCCTAGAAAAAGGTGTAATTTCTGATCATTAACATGACACTAGAATTATCAATTATGAATTATGCATATAAATACCAACTCCGTCGTTTGAACACCACAACAACTTCTTAAGAAAAAAATTCACACTTCGACTTAGCTTGCGAGCTTTTTGTGGCAAAGACGGTATACTGCATATTGGCTGTGTGTTTATATATAGGACCCGTTTATTGTTATGTTCTAGTCATTCTCATAAAAGTTTGGTTCGTCTAGTAACATAATATTTCAAATCGATAGATAAAGTAAATATTTCAACGGTTGATATTATGTTCGCATTTAAGGTGGAACCTTTAGGTCAGCCGCATGGTGATATGAGCGTCTAGGTTCGAGCCTTTTCATTTTTGCTACCCAAGTTATCAAAAAAACACCTAAATTTCATCTTTAAATTTCAGAATCTTCATACTCAATCCTTATATTCTTTTTCATCCCAAATTGTAGTCCAAATTTTTTTAAGACTACCAGAATACTGTTAAGTTTTTGTAAATGCTTTGAAGAATTCCAAGAACTTGCCCGACTAAGGTTTCATCAATTCCTATATTGGACAAAGCACTAAATTTTGATCATCTCATGGAGTGCATAGCAGTAGGATTTGATCGATTCCTGCTGCATAACATAACAGGGTTTAGTAAAACCCTAGAGAGTACTAAAAAATGATGTAAACTTAGAAAAAATGCAAATAGCATATGCAATTCGTATTTATTTTAAGAAGAAAATTGTTGAACGACGTTTTCTAAAAAACACTATAGTAATTCTTCATCTTCTAGAACAAACCATCGTGTTTTTTCCCTTTTTTCAAACCAAAAAAGAAAACACATCCTCATGAATTATTTAGCTGGGTAAATTTGAAAAAATATATATATTAATTTTTAGTGCAAGGAAATTATAGGAGATTAATGAACGCAGCTTTTGAAATAATCTCAATTATTTTGGGAATGATGTCTTTACTGTAGATTAAACATCTTTGAAGTTTGGTCTCATTTCAAACCTTGTAACTCTAGAAACAACCGTGATGTTGATTGAGGTGTAGCATATATGAAGTGTAGTTGATTTCCCCCACACACACCTACATACATACATGTTTGTGTGTGCGTATCTATATATGTATACATATACATGTGTGTGTGTGATATATACATATATACACATATGCACACACACAATACACACATATGAGCTAGGATCAATACCCTGTTATTTAACACCGTTTTACAGCCTTCTCATATCAGCCACAAGTTTTTATTTATATATTTGTTCTTCCTCTCTCTCTCGTCATATGGATCTAATATTTAATTATAAACTTGTGGTTGATATTAGAGGGCTACAAATGGTGCTAAAGTAGGGATGCTAGGAAGGCTATTGATCCTAGCTCTGATTGTATTTATGTATATTTAGACACACACACAAATAATTGATATTCATACATGGATATTGTTTGTGGATGTGGGTCTATTATTACAAATATTTTCCATGCCTGATTATAAAAACATAGCAATGATGTTCAACACCACCTTTGGTGTAGAATTCTTTCCTGTGTGTTGGAATTCCTAATACTAAATTAAATGAAAATAACATAGTCCCACGTCGTCAAAATTGCAAAACTATTCTAGTATATTAATAGCTTTGCAATGAAGGGGTTGGGGCCTTGGGGTACCCAAATGTTTACTTCGTTGTGAGGAGGGAGATCGTGCATCACCACCACGCGCGCGTGCCGCCGCCGTCCATCCGACCGAACCGGGCCAGGTTTGGGTCTAATATGATCATATTTTTACTGCAAAACCGGGCTGGATTTTTAGACAGTTACAAGCTATACGAACAGGTGCGGATCTGTTCGGAAGCGGACAACAAATTGATTAAAGATGCGCAAGCGGGTGCGACCCGTCAACAAATAGTAGCAGTTAAAAAGGCAACGGGTGTGACCCATCAAGCAAACGCGACTGTTTGAAGGGATGCGGACGAAATTATAAATAGGAGAGAATAGTGATCACATTCTCATTCGATTTCAATTTTTGTTTCTTCTGCCTCTACTGCTCTATACAATAAATCACAGGGTTGACATACTCATTACAATCTCATGCAGATTACGTCTGTTGTATCTTGGGAGAATTTGAATAAAAAATTCTTAAGGAAATTGTTTCGACAAGCCTCAGATGGAATTTCCTTAGTTAACCAGTCAGGTTCTAGTCTATTTGTATATTCTTATACATCATTCTTTTATCTTTCCGGTTTCTACGTTGTGCTATTTTTTACAATAGTATAACGTTGTTGTTGTAATTTAACTACGACATACCTATAGCTTAAATTAGCTAATACAGACTTCCAGAGTAGTGGAAATCTGATTGATAAACTTGTGAGACGAGTTGATAATTAATTATTCTCTGTTTTGGTATACTAGACGTATAACATCTTAAGAATTTTTTTGTTTTCACTAAAACAGAGATGGCAACAGTAGAACTCTCAACAAAGGCTACTACACACAACAGGCCCGATCCGTTTAAAGGAGATGGTGACGATTTTCTAACATGGCAGAATCAGATGTTATTTTATATCACCACACTCGGTCTGCAATGGTATCTCGACGAGGAGGAACCGATTCCTGCACCAGGCAAGGAATCAAATGTTGATACGTGGAAGCATTCCGATTTTCTATGTAGAAACTATATTCTGAATTGTCTCGACAAGGTGCTATACAAAGTATATCAACCTCTAAAGACAGCAAAAGCACTCTGGAATGCACTTGCCACGAAGTACAAGACGTAGAATATCAGTCTTAAGAGATTCATTGTAGACAAATTCATGGACTACAAGATGGTTGACTCCAAACTAGTGACTGCTCAACTTCATGAACTACAAATCATCATTCATGAACTCGAAGCGGAAGGTCATAAGGTTGGAGAATCGTTTTTGGTTGAAGCCATCACGGAAAAACTACCGCCGTCGTGGAGAGACTACCGCAACTATCTAAAGAATAAATAGAAAGAGATTTCTTTACAGGGCCTCATTGTACGATTAAAGATTGAGACAGATAACCGCGGAATTATCAAACAAAGTGTCACATACCGAAATTTTCGACTTTCGAAAATTCGACATCGATACTCACTTTATCGACTGCCGAGCAATCGAGTGCCGGAAACTCCAATAGTGAGGGTTTTAAGAAAAAGAAAAGGTCAGAAGAAGAAGAAGATAGAAGAATAAGAGAAGAAAGAAAGAAGAAGAACAACAGAAAACACATCAGAACAGAAAACAATATCAGAATCTTACACATCGCAGCGGAACAATATATAATAGATAAATGAATAATCTTTAAACAAAGAACTATATCATTTTATAACATACATCAATCATCAGAGTCACTATACAACTCAGTACAACAATGGACAGTTATATAAACTTGTCCTCATACAGAATGCACAGCGGAATAAATACTATCATATACAAATACTACGTCTCGCCATCCAGCTTATCTCCAAAGCTCCAGAATATCCAGAATATCCTGATAACATAACTCTAGGCTGCCCGTGTGGAAATTGGTGGGCACCCAGAGTTTAGAAGGGAACAATAAACTCCGAGTCAGTCATGGTGACTGGTGTGAGATCGTAAAACAGTTATTCTTTAAAAATAAATAGCAGAGAATTTTAAAGTCAATTCGCAATGCTTTTGGAAAATGAAACTACCATAAGACCTCCCGCCACACACACAATGCAAACGCAGACTTGGAGGAGATTTCTTCTTATGATAGTCAAAGATGCTTACTACGCGAAAATCAAATTCTTTTTGATATTATTATTAGTGCATAGTGTAGAAAACATTTCGAAAGTAGAATATAAATCTTAGCCAGCATAGGTACCATTATAGTATGCTTGCTATAGCTACCATATTAAATGGCAGGTTCTACAACTAAAACCGTACAAGGCTCGTATTGTTTCTTTGGATTTCCAACAAATGGTCAGGCTAAGGAACTTCCTATCCACGATGGGTACGTCCCTGGAATAGACGACCCGAGAAATAACCTAACATTACGGTTAGATCTCTGCCAACACAAGGCCGGGTTACCTCTGCAAAAATAGGTAACTACTGACACGCGTATGCCATCCCCCGATCGTCACCGATCTTCCCGAGGATCCCCGATTTCCAACAAACCACATAGAAAAATAATGCAGTAACCACAGAGGTTAAGTATCTGGGCTCCATACCATGATACCACCTTTATCCAGAAGGAATGACATACACTAAGGGGCGCTACTCCCTAGAACCTTGCCGCATCCTTCCTGTTTTAACCATTTCCGGGGTGTGAGGCTCGATGAAGTCTCGTCCACAAAGCTACGCTTTCTACAAAGCCCTGCTTCGGGTCAAACAAAATGATCAACCAATGATCACAAAGATATAAGATCAAACAAATGATCATATCGCAAATGATCAAACACTGATCATTTCACAGCAACACTCGGTATGCCACGTTACCAAACTGGGATATATCGCTGATAAATTTCAACTACATAACCTCTGAGCTCGTACGTCTCAGAGAAGGGTGTTAAGCTAAGAGAATAAATTTTCCGCCACCAACAGAAATGTATTTGAAAGAAATCAGCTTTATATCTCAAATTGTAACGTCAGACACACAATCCATACAAGTCTGTTCCGGGATCGAACAGAACCGAAGGCACTTCTCACGAAGCCCTTGCATATCCGGATAATTTTCTAATCACGTCCGGACTTCCCGTCACTAAGGGTGATAAAACCTCTAAACCGGAGATCAGCCGATGTAGAGTAACTCGACGGTAATCCTTCCGTTTTCAAAAATATCCGGTCTTCAACACCGGTCTTCGAATGCAATTCATAACGACGTATCACATATTCGGAATGGGTTATACGACCCCATGGTCCTTTCCCGGTTAACCCGAATAGTGAGCGCTTATTCAAAAATAAGTGTGGCATTCAAATTCATCCAATTCACAACAGATACCTATCTAAAGGTAATTATTGATAGTCGGTTATTTAACTATCAATAAAGATGCGCAACATCATCAGATTCCAAATAATTTTCCAAATTATTTCATCTTCAAAAATATCTTTACTAGATATATTATTTCCACACTTCAATCATTTGAAAACAATTTCAAATCAACTTCCACATTTCAATTTATCTTTAAAAGATAAAATCTCAAAACAGTTCATTTCATATTGGAAAAGCATTTCCATACTTATTTAAAAATAAGTAATTCACAAATCATTTATTTTCAAGATTTAGAAAATATTCGATATACTTAAATCAAAATTAAGTATATATCTCATTCTTTAAGGAAATCATTCTTAAAACACATTTATTTGAGTCAAAACGAATGTTACGTAAAACATCGTTACGACGACTCAACATCACTAGTATAGGGATTCGAAATTTAGATAGATATATAAATCCCAATACTATATAAAACATTTCCTTTCGGAAATCATTTACTATAACAACAGTGTTATAGTCCACCATTTCCTTATTTCTCGAAAACGTCTATTTCAACAATAAAACGTTGAAATCTATGCTTTCGATTCATAATACATTTTAAAACATCTTTTAAAACAATTACTTCATTTCATAATATCACTTCTCCAGAACATATCCATTTTACTTAACAATATATTCACTGTCCAAATTCAACATTTCTACACATTTTATTTAAAAGTTTATCCACTGTCCAAAATCGTGGATATAATTCCTTTAATTAACTTCTACAATTCACTTATCAAAATAAGTGATTTCGGATTCATAAACAACGTTTATAAATCACAATTTTATATTTTATAACTACTTCAACTTATAAATTCCTTTTATTATCCAATTCAATTTATAACTCAATTTTCTACCAAAAGTCCATTCTATAAGTTAAACACTTATAATTCGTTTATTTACAAAAATCGTTCTGTTAGGACTTCACAAATCATTTATTCTGTCCTTTATAAAACCCATTTTAACATCATTTAAAACGTCTTTAAAACTCCTTTATAATTTCATCACTTTGATTTTAAAAAAAATCAAAATTTATAAATCTTATATGTAGAGCTTTCATAATAAATTCAAAAATCTCTATTTAAACCCTTTTATAAATAAATCGACTTTTATTTCAAAAACGACACTTCGGTTATATTTCACTAAAAATTATAACTTTTATAACTTTAAAATTTTACGTTTATAATCGATTCAAAAATTCCATAAAACGTATATTTTCAAAAATCACTTTAAAAACCTTTTTAAAGTAAAAGTCGTTATTTTTACATTTCAAAACTGAATCCGATGATGCAACAGCATCAATTAGTCCATCACAACAGTCAATATCATATATCAATATGATAACAAAATATACATCAATATCTGTAACTAAATAAATACTGGTGAGGAATCCAGTTGGATCCCTCCAACCTGTTTCCCTGCATCCAAAAACGTTAGCACAATACCAATTCCGCTCCAGTACGGAATTATCGCGGTATATGGGTTTTATAAAAATAATCCGCTTACTAACGGCGCAATAGGGTCTCATCCGCTATACGAGGCGGGAAATCAATCAATCCAATATATACATATGCCAATATGTATATATTGCTATATATATAGATATATCCTATTATATCTAATATAACATCCAATAGCCATCAAATAAATAACTGAAAATTCCACTTTTTAATTCTTGAGTGAGAAGATCTCACCTTGATTTTAAATTCCATTCCAGCGTTTATTTCGAATAAAATTAAACACGCGTTTAATTTTACCCGAAATTCAAACTAGCTCCAAATGGCTCCAATTCAGTTCCATAGCGAAGTACACATCGAGGCAATTCCAATGCATTTTGTTTCGTCAAATTCTAATCACGCAGCAAAAAGATATGCATTTTTAAAGTTCGTACAAATTTAAATTAAAATTATATTTACAAATTCCTTTTAATATCTTATACCCTAGAATCCAGATCTGCCGTTCATTCCTTCACACGAAAATCTGGCCGCGTCTTCTTCTTTCTTCCCTTCACGTAGCTCCCAGGTAAAACGCACGCGAGAAACACCCACCGGCCGCCTATATGCCCTAATTTACGCGACCACTACGTTGATCGAAACAGCGATCGAATGCTTACAAATCGAAGCCCAACTCGAGAGCCTCCTTTAGCCTCCACCACGTCACACTCGGTCCCCTATTTTCATCATTTTCCGTGCACGAACCGGCCCTAAACGCGGCAAAATTGAAGCCCCTACACTTCACCATTTCAGATCTTAACCATATAGATTCGAAGCTCGTTTCGTGCTCTTCAACTTTGATGTTGAACATTCTTCGAATTGATGAATGGATTAGAAGAAATTGAGGGAGGAAAGATGTTGTTTTCTGGCCGTTCGTTTGGATGGAGGCGGCTACTGATTAGGGTTAGGGTTTGCAATTGTGAACGATGAAGGGTTCCTTTTATAGAATTTTGGCGAAAAACACTATTCATTCGTGATTTTTCCAAACTCCGATTTACGCGCGGTAACTGGCATTTCTGGGGTTTATCCCGCATTCCGGACACAATGAAACAGGTTTTGGAAGCTAATTCGATCGTCTGTGCAAGATATGGAATTAAACGATCAATTTAAATTAAACCGATTTAAATCGATTTCGAGGCGTTTTAATTTGTACCGGACAAATGGTAAATCCAAAAATTACGAAATTTGAAATCTTACAATAATATCACATTACGGATTCGATGAAACTAGTTTCGTCGAAATCCGAGACCTTTTGAAAATTGACTAATTTAACTCGACGATTTAAAATTAAAACGATTCGATGCGTTTCAAACTGCCACGGTCAAACGATAACTTCGATTGATACGAAAATTGAAATCCGATAATAACTAACTATTACGGATCCAATGGAACTGGTTTCGTTCAATTCTGAGACTGTTCGAAAATTGGCTATTTTTATAGTCGATAATTAAATATTAAAATATTTGATTTTCACAATTTAACTCCAAATTCAATTTTAAAAGTTCTATAACCTTTCTATAACTCCAGTATGATTTAATATAACTTTATAAATCGTTTCCAGCACATTAAACCCATATTTTCAATTATTTCTGGAATTTCAATCATTAAATTATCGATTAAATTGACCAAATTAATCCAATATTCGAATAATAAATTATTCGACTTCTAAATTCATTTATTAATATTTAAAATCAATTAAATATTCGAATTTTAATTATCAAAAATTCTGGGTCGTTACAAACTTCCCCCCTTAAAAGAATTTCGTCCCCGAAATTACAAGTCAGGAAGAAAGAGTCCTTAACACGTCTACTATTTTTCACAATCTAATAGTTTTATCAATTTATCAAAACAAATCTTTCTACTAAAGATTCGTTATCATTCAACTAATTTTCCAATTTCAATTATAAATTTTAAACAACATTGTTTACTTCAAAATTCGAATTCGAGTTTAAATTCAAATTTTAAACTTCCAAAATTTTCTCAAAATTTTCTAACACTCGAAATTTTCGAAAAATTTCGCCAGCGTCTCCTTTGCGCGGCTAATACGGTACTACTACAAAATGTTCCTACGGACCCTCAGATTTCAAAAAGAAAAAGAAAAGGCCAAGCGGCTAGACCAGAAATCAGTAAATCTCATATAGAAATTTAAGTACTTACCTTTTTCGAGCAATTCAAATTATCTTCGAAATCAAAATTCCAATTCCTTTTTATAACACCTGTATATCTACTAGCCATAATATCTAGTTACATATATTCAAACCATTTTGCACAGTCTATTGCAAAATTTTCCAATATCAACTTCTTATACATTTTTAGCTGACTATTGAAGTTACATATTCATTTTCCTTCAATTTTACATTTCAAATTCATTTGAATTCAATTCACAATTCCAATCTAATTTGGATTTAGTTTACTTTTGGATATTGAATTTATCGATTAACTTTCATTTACAACTGCACTATTTTAAATTAGTTCCAGTTACTAATTCATCACAAATTCTATTCTCTTTATTCAAATTCGGTTTTCAACATTCAGTTTCAAATTTATTTTCAATTCACTATTTTGGTTTATAACCACTTATATTAAACTGGATTTCCAATAACATATGAATTTTAATCCATCTTTCAATTTACATTATTCAATTTCAATGATAATAATTTACTATTATTACTTCCTAACATCCATGCAACCATATACTATAGTACTTTATAGAAAAACATTTATTTTCTATACAAAAATAGTTTTGGGCAAAATTATCTCATTTACCCTATTTAAAACAATATTGTGCCGAATTGTTCTATACAAGTGTTTAGAGATCCCTATCGATAGAGTTGTACGGACAATACCGACCAGAATCCATATACCACTCAACAAACCAATCATCACAATATAAAACAATTTTATATTCACTAACAAATACGCACTCGTATCTATTATTACACTCAACTCATTCTAGAGTACTACTGACTCTATCTCTAATGAGTAACACCCAACAGAGCAGGGTTGTCGCTTAACCATATGCTCTGATACCACTTTGTCACATACCGAAATTTTCGACTTTCGAAAATTCGACATCGATACTCACTTTATCGACTGCCGAGCAATCGAGTGCCGGAAACTCCAATAGTGAGGGTTTTAAGAAAAAGAAAAAGTCAGAAGAAGAAGAAGATAGAAGAAAAAGAGAAGAAAGAAAGAAGAAGAACAACAGAAAACACATCAGAACAGAAAACAATATCAGAATCTTACACATCGCAGCGGAACAATATATAATAGATAAATGAATAATCTTTAAACAAAGAACTATATCATTTTATAACATACATCAATCATCAGAGTCACTATACAACTCAGTACAACAATGGACAGTTATATAAACTTGTCCTCATACAGAATGCACAACGGAATAAATACTATCATATACAAATACTACGTCTCGCCATCCAGCTTATCTCCAAAGCTCCAGAATATCCAGAATATCCTGATAACATAACTCTAGGCTGCCCGTGTGGAAATTGGTGGGCACCCAGAGTTTAGAAGGGAACAATAAACTCCGAGTCAGTCATGGTGACTGGTGTGAGATCGTAAAACAGTTATTCTTTAAAAATAAATAGCAGAGAATTTTAAAGTCAATTCGCAATGCTTTTGGAAAATGAAACTACCATAAGACCTCCCGCCACACACACAATGCAAACGCAGACTTGGAGGAGATTTCTTCTTATGATAGTCAAAGATGCTTACTACGCGAAAATCAAATTCTTTTTGATATTATTATTAGTGCATAGTGTAGAAAACATTTCGAAAGTAGAATATAAATCTTAGCCAGCATAGGTACCATTATAGTATGCTTGCTATAGCTACCATATTAAATGGCAGGTTCTACAACTAAAACCGTACAAGGCTCGTATTGTTTCTTTGGATTTCCAACAAATGGTCAGGCTAAGGAACTTCCTATCCACGATGAGTACGTCCCTGGAATAGACGACCCGAGAAATAACCTAACATTACGGTTAGATCTCTGCCAACACAAGGCCGGGTTACCTCTGCAAAAATAGGTAACTACTGACACGCGTATGCCATCCCCCGATCGTCACCGATCTTCCCGAGGATCCCCGATTTCCAACAAACCACATAGAAAAATAATGCAGTAACCACAGAGGTTAAGTATCTGGGCTCCATACCATGATACCATCTTTATCCAGAAGGAATGACATACACTAAGGGGCGCTACTCCCTAGAACCTTGCCGCATCCTTCCTGTTTTAACCATTTCCGGGGTGTGAGGCTTGATGAAGTCTCGTCCACAAAGCTACGCTTTCTACAAAGCCCTGCTTCGGGTCAAACAAAATGATCAACCTATGATCACAAAGATATAAGATCAAACAAATGATCATATCGCAAATGATCAAACACTGATCATTTCACAGCAACACTCGGTATGCCACGCTACCAAACTGGGATATATCGCTGATAAATTTCAACTACATAACCTTTGAGCTCGTACGTCTCAGAGAAGGGTGTTAAGCTAAGAGAATAAATTCTCCGCCACCAACAGAAATGTATTTGAAAGAAATCAGCTTTATATCTCAAATTGTAACGTCAGACACACAATCCATACAAGTCTGTTCCGGGATCGAACAGAACCGAAGGCACTTCTCACGAAGCCCTTGCATATCCGGATAATTTTCTAATCACGTCCGGACTTCCCGTCACTAAGGGTGATAAAACCTCTAAACCGGAGATCAGCCGATGTAGAGTAACTCGACGGTAATCCTTCCATTTTCAAAAATATCCGGTCTTCAACACCGGTCTTCGAATGCAATTCATAACGACGTATCACATATTCGGAATGGGTTATACGACCCCATGGTCCTTTCCCGGTTAACCCGAATAGTGAGCGCTTATTCAAAAATAAGTGTGGCATTCAAATTCATCCAATTCACAACAGATACCTATCTAAAGGTAATTATTGATAGTCGGTTATTTAACTATCAATAAAGATGCGCAACATCATCAGATTCCAAATAATTTTCCAAATTATTTCATCTTCAAAAATATCTTTACTAGATATATTATTTCCACACTTCAATCATTTGAAAACAATTTCAAATCAACTTCCACATTTCAATTTATCTTTAAAAGATAAAATCTCAAAACAGTTCATTTCATATTGGAAAAGCATTTCCATACTTATTTAAAAATAAGTAATTCACAAATCATTTATTTTCAAGATTTAGAAAATATTCGATATACTTAAATCAAAATTAAGTATATATCTCATTCTTTAAGGAAATCATTCTTAAAACACATTTATTTGAGTCAAAACGAATGTTACGTAAAACATCGTTACGACGACTCAACATCACTAGTATAGGGATTCGAAATTTAGATAGATATATAAATCCCAATACTATATAAAACATTTCCTTTCGGAAATCATTTACTATAACAACAGTGTTATAGTCCACCATTTCCTTATTTCTCGAAAACGTCTATTTCAACAATAAAACGTTGAAATCTATGCTTTCGATTCATAATACATTTTAAAACATCTTTTAAAACAATTACTTCATTTCATAATATCACTTCTCCAGAACATATCCATTTTACTTAACAATATATTCACTGTCCAAATTCAACATTTCTACACATTTTATTTAAAAGTTTATCCACTGTCCAAAATCGTGGATATAATTCCTTTAATTAACTTCTACAATTCACTTATCAAAATAAGTGATTTCGGATTCATAAACAACGTTTATAAATCACAATTTTATATTTTATAACTACTTCAACTTATAAATTCCTTTTATTATCCAATTCAATTTATAACTCAATTTTCTACCAAAAGTCCATTCTATAAGTTAAACACTTATAATTCGTTTATTTACAAAAATCGTTCTGTTAGGACTTCACAAATCATTTATTCTGTCCTTTATAAAACCCATTTTAACATCATTTAAAACGTCTTTAAAACTCCTTTATAATTTCATCACTTTGATTTTAAAAAAAATCAAAATTTATAAATCTTATATGTAGAGCTTTCATAATAAATTCAAAAATCTCTATTTAAACCCTTTTATAAATAAATCGACTTTTATTTCAAAAACGACACTTCGGTTATATTTCACTAAAAATTATAACTTTTATAACTTTAAAATTTTACGTTTATAATCGATTCAAAAATTCCATAAAACGTATATTTTCAAAAATCACTTTAAAAACCTTTTTAAAGTAAAAGTCGTTATTTTTACATTTCAAAACTGAATCCGATGATGCAACAGCATCAATTAGTCCATCACAACAGTCAATATCATATATCAATATGATAACAAAATATACATCAATATCTGTAACTAAATAAATACTGGTGAGGAATCCAGTTGGATCCCTCCAACCTGTTTCCCTGCATCCAAAAACGTTAGCACAATACCAATTCCGCTCCAGTACGGAATTATCGCGGTATATGGGTTTTATAAAAATAATCCGCTTACTAACGGCGCAATAGGGTCTCATCCGCTATACGAGGCGGGAAATCAATCAATCCAATATATACATATGCCAATATGTATATATTGCTATATATATATATATCCTATTATATCTAATATAACATCCAATAGCCATCAAATAAATAACTGAAAATTCCACTTTTCAATTCTTGAGTGAGAAGATCTCACCTTGATTTTAAATTCCATTCCAGCGTTTATTTCGAATAAAATTAAACACGCGTTTAATTTTACTCGAAATTCAAACTAGCTCCAAATGGCTCCAATTCAGTTCCATAGCGAAGTACACATCGAGGCAATTCCAATGCATTTTGTTTCGTCAAATTCTGATCACGCAGCAAAAAGATATGCATTTTTAAAGTTCGTACAAATTTAAATTAAAATTATATTTACAAATTCCTTTTAATATCTTATACCCTAGAATCCAGATCTGCCGTTCATTCCTTCACACGAAAATCTGGCCGCGTCTTCTTCTTTCTTCCCTTCACGTAGCTCCCAGGTAAAACGCACGCGAGAAACACCCACCGGCCGCCTATATGCCCTAATTTACGCGACCACTACGTTGATCGAAACAGCGATCGAATGCTTCCAAATCGAAGCCCAACTCGAGAGCCTCCTTTAGCCTCCACCACGTCACACTCGGTCCCCTATTTTCATCATTTTCCGTGCACGAACCGGCCCTAAACGCGGCAAAATTGAAGCCCCTACACTTCACCATTTCAGATCTTAACCATATAGATTCGAAGCTCGTTTCGTGCTCTTCAACTTTGATGTTGAACATTCTTCGAATTGATGAATGGATTAGAAGAAATTGAGGGAGGAAAGATGTTGTTTTCTGGCCGTTCGTTTGGATGGAGGCGGCTACTGATTAGGGTTAGGGTTTGCAATTGTGAACGATGAAGGGTTCCTTTTATAGAATTTTGGCGAAAAACACTATTCATTCGTGATTTTTCCAAACTCCGATTTACGCGCGGTAACTGGCATTTCTGGGGTTTATCCCGCGTTCCGGACACAATGAAACAGGTTTCGGAAGCTAATTTGATCGTCTGTGCGAGATATGGAATTAAACGATCAATTTAAATTAAACCGATTTAAATCGATTTCGAGGCGTTTTAATTTGTACCGGACAAATGGTAAATCCAAAAATTACGAAATTTGAAATCTTACAATAATATCACATTACGGATTCGATGAAACTGGTTTCGTCGAAATCCGAGACCTTTTGAAAATTGACTAATTTAACTCGACGATTTAAAATTAAAACGATTCGATGCGTTTCAAACTGCCACGGTCAAACGATAACTTCGATTGATACGAAAATTGAAATCCGATAATAACTAACTATTACGGATCCAATGGAACTGGTTTCGTTCAATTCTGAGACTGTTCGAAAATTGGCTATTTTTACAGTCGATAATTAAATATTAAAATATTCGATTTTCACAATTTAACTCCAAATTCAATTTTAAAAGTTCTATAACCTTTCTATAACTCCAGTATGATTTAATATAACTTTATAAATCGTTTCCAGCACATTAAACCCATATTTTCAATTATTTCTGGAATTTCAATCATTAAATTATCGATTAAATTGACCAAATTAATCCAATATTCGAATAATAAATTATTCGACTTCTAAATTCATTTATTAATATTTAAAATCAATTAAATATTCGAATTTTAATTATCAAAAATTCTGGGTCGTTACACAAAGCGAGGAGGCGTTGGTAACAGAAGAGTCGAATAACAAGAATAAAGGCCACTTCAACAAAAAGAAGAACTTCTCAAAGAAGAGGAAAGCTCCTAAAAACAAACCCAAAGATAATAAAACCAAGAAGTTTAATGGCGAATGTTAGGTTTGTGGCAAAATGGGACATGCCGCTAGAGATTGCAGATACAAGAAGGAACGCAACTCAGAGGCAAATATAGTTGACAACATGAAAGTGGACGAGTCCAATTTTTCAGCAGTTATATCTGAATGCAATTTGGTTCAGAATCCTAACCAATGGTGGGTGGACACAGGAGCTACTCGTCATGTCTGCTCTGATAAATCCATGTTTTCAACATATCAGAAATTCGATCAGAAAGAAAAACTGTATATGGATAATTCTGCTGTTTCCATGATCAAAGGCAGTGGCACAGTAATCCTCAAGTTTACTTCTGGAAAAACTATTAAGTTGAATGACGTGCTCCACGTTCCATAGATACGCAAGAATCTGATCTCTGGTTCAGTACTATCAAAGAAAGGATTTAGAATGGTGTTCGAGTCAGACAAGATGGTTCTGTCCAAAGCTGGAATGTATATCGGCAGGGGATATTTATGTGATGGCCTATTTAAGGCAAATGTAGCCGTTATCGACAATAAAACTATGTATTCTGATTGTGTTATTAATAAAATTGAAGTTTCTTACTTGCTTGAGCACGAAATTTTACTATGGCATGATAGATTAGGACACATAAATTTCCAAAAAAATGAAAACATTATCAAACTTGGGATTAATTCCGAAATTCCAAGTAGATAAGAACTACAAGTGTGAGACATGTGTAGAAGCAAAAATGGTTAAAAAACCATTTCAATCTATTGATAGAAGCACCGAACCACTAGGTTTGGTTAATACAGATTTATGTGATTTTAAATCGTTACCTACAAGAGGTGGGAAAAAGTATTTTATCACGTTTATTGATGATTATACGCGATATTGCTATGTCTATCTTTTGAATAGTAAAGATGAAGCAATTACATCATTTATAAAGTACAAGGTTGAGGTAGAAAATCAGTTAAATAAAAAGATCAAGATATTGAGATCTGATCAAGGTGGAGAATATGAATCATCATTTGAACAGTTCTGTGCCGAAAATGGTATAATTCATCAAACATCAGCTTCATATTCACCACAACAAAATGGTGTAGCCGAGAGGAAGAACAGAATGTTCAAAGACATGATTAATGCCATGCTTTTAACCTCTGGTCTACCGACGAACTTGTGGAGGGAAGCCTTAAATATGTCTAATCGCATATTAAACAAAGTCCCTTACAATAAAATAGGAACAATTCCATATGAGTTATGGAAAGGATACAAACAAAGTTTTAAATACTTCGAAGTGTGGGGGTGCTTGGCAAAAGTTCCAGTTCCGCCTCCCAAGAAAGTCAAACTTGGACCAAAAACAGTAGATTGTTACTATCTAGGGCCAGCTCAAAATAACAGTGCCTACAAATTTTTGGTATTCAAGTCTGATATAGCTGATGTTCATGTAAATACAATCATGGAATTAAGAGATAACAGAGATGAGACATATGAAGATAAACTCATCAAGACAAAGATGAAGTTGAACCAAGAAAAAGTGTAAGGGCAAGAACTTCCAAGACATTTGGTTCGGATTTTTTAACTTATATGTTAGCACACGAACCTCAAACGTACAAGGAAGCAATGTCATCTTCTGAATCTTCATGTTGGAAAGAAGCAATCCAAAGTGAGATTGATTCAATTCTAAGTAATAAAACTTGGGAAATAGTTGATATTCCACCTGGAATAAAACAAATTGGCTGCAAATGGATTTTTAAAAAGAAAATGAAACCAGATGGCTCTATTGATAAATATAAAGCCAGATTAGTAGCCAAAGGATATCGTCAAAAAGAAGGTGTAGACTTCTTTGATACCTATTCACCGGTTACACGAATAACCTCTATAAGAATGTTAATAGCAATTGCATCCATATATAATCTAGAGATTCATCAGATGGATGTAAAAACAACATTCTTAAATGGAGATCTCGATGAGGAGATTTACATGGAGCAACCTAAGGGTTTTATTTCCAAAGGAGATGAAAACAAAGTATGTCGGTTAGTAAAATCACTATACAGACTCAAAAAAGCTCCAAAACAAGGGCACGAAAAATTCGATAGTGTCATGATGAAAAATGGTTTTCGTATAAATGAATGTGATAAATGTGTTTATTACAAACAAGTTGGACAATCATACGTTATGATTTGTTTATATGTAGATGATATGCTAATCTTTGGTCCTAACACTAAAGTAATAGAGACCATAAAGAAGATGTTAATCAACAATTTCGATATGAAAGACTTAGGAGTTGCAGACGTTATTTTGGGAATCAAAATAATAAGAACACCTACTGGAATTGAATTGTCTCAGTCACACTATGTAGACAAAGTGATTGAAAAATTCTAAGACTATGTAATTAAAGGAGTAAGAACACCTTTTAATCCATCAGAAGTACTGCATAAAAACACTAATGAGAGTGTAATGCAACTGGAATACTCTCGTGTAATAAGATGCTTAATGTATCTCATGAATTGCACTAGACCAGATATCGCTTACGTGGTAAGTCGACTAAGCAAATATACAAGTCACCCAGGGAAGGAACACTGGAAAGCACTAATGAGAGTGTTGGGATATTTAAAGAATACCACTAATTTTTCTTTACATTATGGAAAATATCATGCGGTCTTAGAAGGATATAGTGATATAAACTGAATGGCAGATTCAGAGGAATCAAAATCCACAAGTGGTTATGTCTTTACCCTTGCAGGAGCAGCAGTGTCATGGAAATCTACTAAACAAACATGCATAGCTCGATCCACTATGGAATCTGAGTTTATCACATTAGATAAAACAGACGAAGAAGCAGAATGGCTTCGTCAATTCTTAGAAGATATTCCATTTTGGCCCAAACCTGTAATGGCCATATGTATTCACTGCGATAATCAAGCAGCGCTAAGTAGAGCGAAAAACTTTGTGTATAATGGCAAATCACGACACATTCGTCGTCGCCATAACACAGTTAGACAGTTACTCTCTAATGGAACTATTTCCATTGATTATGTGAGAACAAATGATAACCTAGCGGATCCATTTACTAAAGGTTTATCAAGAGAGAAAAATGACTGTGCATCGAGGGAATGGGTTTAAAAGCCTAAACCAACAAGAGTTACCTTACACGGAAACCTATCCTAGCAACTGGAGATCCCACGGACTAGGATCAATAGGCAAACCAGTTATGAGTAACTCAAGAAGCAATGAATTTGTTTGGACTTAGTCTTACTCCATTCATATGGTGCAAAATATAATGCATGCCTACAGAAGTAGTTAAAGGTTAAAACTATGTTTTTTAATGATGATCATATCTTGAAAATAACAAGTGGGCTATATGTAGGATCGGTGTTTTGAAAACCCGACCCATCCTCGGTTCGACCTCGAATAACCCTGAACCTTGGATCATCACGGTTCGGAACTCAATCAGACCTTAGTCATGCATGAACCCCGGTCGAACCTTCAAACCGGCGGTCCAACCATTAATTTTATCTGGTTGAACCGCGGTTCTTTTAATTTTTCCTATTTTCTCATCCTATAATTCTCTCTCATTTTCATCTTTTGTATTGCTTTAAAAAAACAAGTAAATCTATATTTCAAAAATCATAATGGTACTAAAATCTAAACTACAAATTCCATCATTTGGCTCTTTGCTGCTGCAAACTCCTCTAATAGTACTATGCATAAAACCATGTTGCAGGTTCATGTTATTTTATTATTAATATGTAGGTGTCAACTATTATATACATGTTAACTTTAATGTGTGATTGAGGTTAAAACCATGATGAAATGTTCAAGTTTATGTTATTGTGGTATTTATACGATGTTTTCAACTATTATATGTGAATTATTATCGGTCTGTATGTTTAAGATCATGTTATATGAGATATGTTGTGCTTGTGTTTGAGTCATAATATGTGTTTGGTATTTTTTATGACATGAGTCAATATCATGTATTAAACAACATGAGTTTATATTTTTCAATTTGGAATGTATAAATCGTTAAAAAATAAAAATGCAAGGTTTCAGCGGTTCGACCGGTCCGACCATCAAAACCTTGAACCTTGAGATACAACGGTCCGACTTACGGTTCGGTTTTCAAAACATTGTGTAGGATACTCTTAATGGTTACGATCACCTATGTTAGTGTGAGCTGGATCGGCTCTATGAGAATATTAAAGGCTTAAATTCTTTATAACACTCGCATAACCAAAATGTGCTCAGGACCAAAATGAACACAACCAAGAGATTGGATGAGAAGGAAATCAATGCTTCGTAAAGCTTATTGTCTGGATATACAATAAAGGCCGACGGTTCAAGATGAAATAATTCACCGATTAGCCAAGTAGATCCGATAAGTTTTAACTAGGGAAAGTTCAAAGTGAAATATCTACTTATCCACGATAAAACATTATTTCATATGTACTCTGTGATATTTTGTATAGAGCACGTGTGTTATTCTACACATCACAAGATTTTGTTGCGACCTAGTTATCACTATTCTTGGTTTGTCTAAGCAATAAGGATAGAGATATGACTCCACCATCTTTTGGTATTTTTCCTTGAACAAGTGTTTTGAAACCGATACAAATTAATGCTTTGATACCTTATTCACCTTTATGGCTACAATAAAAAAAGCTAACAAAAGTGACAGAAAGTTTAGCATGACCAGAGAACAAATAGATTCTATCTAACTACCACAGGTAAGTACAATGCATATTTGAACTATATCAACATATATAAGATCACCAAAGGTCATATTTCTATGCAACATAACTAACAAACTTAGGAGCTCTTCAAGTTTTTGTCTCCCCCCTAAATCTCTTTTAAACCAATTATATGAGTAGGGATCCTTTAGTTCTGGGTAAGATAATTGGTGATGTTTTGGACCCGTTTGTGAAGACAGCTGCACTTAAGGTGACATACGGGTCCAAAGATGTCTGCAATGGCCGTGAACTCAAACCTTCGCAGGTTGTTAGCCAACCAAAAGTTGAAGTTGGAGGAAATGACTTCAGAACCTTCTACACACTTGTAAGACATATCTTAAAATTCTAATGAATTTTTTTTGGTTGCATCTTATACATCTGATGGAACTTTATCCATGTCAATTATACAGTAGGAAGTTCTGTTTGCACACCAAGTTGACCTTTTTTTCATACTGTAAATAGTCAAAAATAAATAAATAAATAGAACCTGTACTTGAGGTTCAAATGTGAAGTGCATTTGCATGCATGTATAGATAATTGAAAAAATGTGGCATGAGAAGTTAGCTTTGTAAAAATACACATCATTATCATACATGTACAGAGGAGAATGATGAGAACTTATCTTTTCTTTTTATATTGATTTAGTACTCATTTGATACAGTTAGCTTTATAGGAATATCTATCATTATCGTGTTTATATGTATAGAGGAGATATTTCCAGTACTCACTTGATTATATTATTGTGCTGTGATTACCATGATATAAAATAGACTTGATATTTCCAGTGAAAGTTTAAAGAAATACATGCATTTACCTACAGGTGATGGTTGACCCAGATTCGCCTAGTCCAAGTGACCCTAATTTAAGAGAATACCTCCATTGGTTAGTTTCATAAGTTGCATTTGTTTTGTAATTTGTATTATGCTTTGTAGTTTCAAAAAAATAGAATAAAATGGTATAGTAATTAGTTAATATGAATCTACTATCAAGGTCAAAATTTGCCTCTAAGCTATATATTGAGCGATCTCTTGATTTAAATTACTCTTAAATATATAATAATATATATTCTGGTGGGTACATAATATGACATTGAACAGTTGAACAAATTTTACAATGCTATGCTACATAACTGGATATAATGCTTACAACGGCAGCTTGGTTCATGTACATATTTTTTATTAAGATTGTTTATAAAAATCTGAAACAGACATCAACTGTGCAGAACAATTGAACAAACACGTCATAGCTGTAGTCAGCCTTTTGTTATAAACTGTTATTGACTCTTTTTATACTATTGCACGTGAAATTAAATATATTAAAAGGTAGCTTTTCCGTTAGGTTGGTCACTGACATACCTGGAACCACAGATGCTACTTATGGTAAGTTCTTATTCTTCTTCTTTAATTACGCATCTCAGCTCCAATATGGATGCCACTTCGTTAATTTAAACTTGGTTAAGTCATTAAACAGAGAAGGGAAACAATAAATATACAATTCTAGTTTGGAGGCTATATACCTTTTAAATGCATGAAGTAAAACCTGATTTACAGAATTTCACACTTATTTTAGTCGTGTAAAAAAAATCATCATTTGATCACATAAAGATAATTAATGTGCTCTATTGGTTGATGTTATTTCGGCATTATAGCATAAACATTCACATAACTCATGTCTGTTTCATTGATTGTATATGCAGGACAAGTAGTAGTGCCCTATGAGAACCCTAAACCGACACTTGGCATTCATCGATTAGCGTTGGTGTTATTTCGGCAGGCAGCTGGCAGGCAAACTGTATACGCTCCAGGATGGCGCCAAAATTTCAATACCAGAGACTTTGCAGAGCTTTACAATCTTGGATCGCCTGTTGCTGCTGTGTACTATAATTGTCAAAGGGAGTCTGGTTCCGGAGGAAGAAGAATGTATACCTGACTATAGAGTATAGACTGAATAAGCATTCATCAGCTCTCCCGTTGCTATGAATAATATCTACATATAGTTATTAATTATATGATTAGAAAGTGTGTGATTAGATATATGGGCATATACAGACCTGTAGTTGTATTTTGTACTGTTACTTTTATGTACCCGAGGGAACATTGCACCTCTACTGCAGATGGAAGACCCTTAGTTTGTATAGTTATTAACTAATATGAATGTCAGTCATGCTACATAAACATTTCCTCTTTTTTCACATATGTTGATCTTATGTTAATATTATGCATTCATCTTGCTCTTATTTCATGGCCATGCAAATGCATTTCATTTGATATATGGTAGTATGCATTTAGCTATTGTTAACTATTGACTGTGAACTTGACTTGACACAAAATGAGTAGAATAAGTATTGAACCAAGAGTATTTTGGGTTTACATGAAAAGATCCGATGATGTAAGCCACTTGATGCTTTATGACCATAACAGATGACATCCCAAGTCAAGTGGTCGAAATCCATTACGAAAACTGTATGTGTAAAAAAATAAATAGAATCTTGGTTATTCTTTCTTTCTTTGAATGTATTTCTTTCTTTGAATGTATAACATATGTTGAGAAAGCACAGGATTATAACAGTGCTGCCTTTATATTTTTTTTGTCCAAGTTCAAACTGAATGGAATAAGTTGAGGAAGCAGATAGGAAGGTGAACCACAAAGATTTGCATATGAAGGAATAGAAAGACAAAATCACGAGGTATCTGATACGATAAGAAGTATATCTTAGTATGTTCTTATTTGTTAAAATCTTGTTCAAACAATTTAAAATGAATATTGACAGGGCAAATGCACTAAGGACTGATAAAAAGGTGGCATATTCTAGATGTTCATATAGTTCACACATAAAGGGAACATTGCTCTCAAGTTGTGAACATCTATATTATATACCAATGCATAATCGTACATGTAGCCTTTCAATGTTATTCTTTGATCTGTTTGAGGTTGTAACAGTTGCAAAAATCGAGATAGTTCAAACCCGGATCATATCCACATCATATTCATAGTCACTCTGATGTTACTTAAGCAATAGAAGAGGCTCTCACTGGCTAGCCATGGTGGAAAACTCACAATCCCTCAATCATAATCCCTCCTCCAATAATTTGTCAACCAAGATAAACCCTCGATAATCCTTCTTCTTCTCACATTAGAATCGCCAATAGATCTGTCATCGACATCGACAGATTCGAACTTGTTACGAACAAGAAACTAAAGGGATCAATCTTTCAAGATCACAAAGGGTCCATCAAGAAGAAATTGGATTAAAAGCAAACACCAGACAAAGAAATGATCAGAATCTCTTGCACCCAAGATCCAGACCAGTTGAAGGCGGCTCCAAGTGGTTCTGGCCTGAAGTCAACGACGTTTAATAAGGCTCAGGGCCGTTAGTTGTGGAAGGATATTGTCTCGAACAAGACAATAAAGATTTCGATTTACACTACTTCCCTCACATTTCAATAAGTAATAAAAAGTTTGCCGTGATTAAGAAAAGCATTTGTTAAAGAGGAAAAAAAAATGATGGGAAAATGCTATTAAATCATATGTTGGCCTCTCACTAAACGCCTACATTCACATTACGTGGAAATAAAATGGCGATTTTAAAATCCTTCCAAGAGAAAACGGGTTTCTGCCTGAAAGACCTGAATAACTTTCAACAATTTTAAAAAATGATCAATAATTTTTTGATGGCGAAATCATCATTATTGATCAAGAAGCATCAGAGCTCGCATTGGCTTGGCTTACCCCAGGCATAAACGACGGGACAAAGGAAAATATAAAATTGTTGTTTATGAAAATTGAAGTCCTAACCTCATAAAGAATAATTGTGCATTCAACCAACCAAGCAAGTAAACCTTTTGAAAATAATCAACATCACTACATATTTGTTTTAAATTTATTATTTATCGTTAACATATTTTTTTCCTAATTGTTGCCCCTGTCGAGTCGGTTGCTCTAGACGGCTGCTTGCTCGGCATAGCCTTAAAGTGTCCTGAGAAGCGTTTAGCGTCATGGCAAGTGTAATTGGCAAAACTCTTGTTATACTCAAATTTCTTAAGGAATGAAGTTATCGAGGGTAAAGGAACCAAGCTATCGAGCGTCAAAGGAGAAAACTATCAAGTGTTAAAGAAATCAAGCTATCGTATGTCAAGGAATGAAGCTATTGTAACGACCGCCCTATACCTACGGTGCATAACGCCCTATACCTACGGTGCATAACGGTAGTCAAAGAAAAGAAAAGGAAATAAGATATAGAAATAGAAGAGAAAAGAATGGAAAATTAGGAAAAAGGAAGCACCAACTAACCAAATTATCTTTTGCATATCTCACATCGTATCAAAGTAAATATAATAATCAATACAGGTATACAACAATAGAGACAGTAATAACAATGTGAAATAATCATCTGAATAAAGATCCACAAAGTTATACAACACCGTAATAGAGTTTATACAACGGGAAAAGTAAACTCAACTGGTACACTGTCTCATGATAACAAATCAACACCGTCAAGGCTCCACAATATCACACAGCGGAAATATAATAACAAATGTACACATAAGTATAGAATACCATCACCTCATGTCGGTCCACCCTGTAGAACTCTATAATCATCCACTTGCTCTCAATCGTACCGGAGATAATAAGAAGCAAAGCATAAAAGCTCGAGTCAGACAACAGTCTAGTATGAGTGATATCAAATCTCAAAGTACTATAAAACCAGATAATATACGGAACAAAGGGTATATAAACCATACCCAATATGTCCCTGCAACCATAGAGTCAAGACATAAACATAAGTAATATGTTACTCGATAACATCGTAAAAAGGGTATACCATACTCAGTATCTGTCAACGTGCCTAGGTATCTCCACCTATAGTCCATACTCCATACTAAGTAAACTTCAGGTATCTAGGTATCTCCATCCATACCTACTCCACACTAAGTCAATTCAGGGTATCTAGGTATCCCTACCACAATACCTACCTAGTGTGACATCCCTGGGGTGATAGGTGACTAGTGAGCAACCATAACAAACATAACATCCATCAAACAATACTAACCGTCACCCAATGTGGCAGATATACGATGACTCATATGACCCTCTACAACTGTCAAGGACTAGTGGAAATCCCGGTTCTCTGTCGTACTTATGTAAAGACGGGTCTGTTTCAACCCCAGTACGCTGCCACGGCTTAGTACACTCCCGTACCTGCTTGACACTAGACCCTCTCGGGGCGGTCCAGGATACACGACCATCGCTACTAGCCCTTGGGTATCACCCGCATATAGTACCCCTGCTCCGAGCAAGATAGAAAACTGAGTCATCAACGATCCCTAGGCACAAACACATCCATCGAGCCCTACTCACTCGATATGGATTCGAACCATGCTGGCTCGCTATAGTTTCTGGGCATGAGCCCTAACACTCAACCCAATCCACTATCCGCGGCCTCACTCCAATCCGAGCTGCTATCCTCGATCTTGCTCTCTACTTGAGCTCTCAATCAAAGAACCATACTAGCATGCCATCTGAAGCCCGAGGTCCAGCATGATCCATACAGTCCTGATACTATCATCCCGAAGCCTACTCCATACATCATCGAATCACTATCCGCAGTATCAGACTACCAGGTCGAAGCACCACATCCCTGCCTCACCATCAAAATCACCAGGTCGAAGCACCACATCACTGCCTCACCATCAATATCACTCGTCACAGGTTAATAACATCCGATCTCTAAACCGGTCGCACGAACAAACCATCACGTCACCCACCATGATTCTCATCAACCTCCAAGCCATATAACGGCCAAATCGCTAATCGACAACAGTGATGGACATTGACCACTCTACCATAATCACTACCATCTACCTTGATCTTGTACTTAACCGAACGATTAAGTACAAACCAAATGGAAACATCCGGCATCCACTTTAAAACCCAGATTTGTTGGCACGTATCCAAACCCACTTCTAAAACTCATCTCGTTCATTAGATTTTCGCGTGTGCGAAACTCCAACGTACAAGATGCTACCAAAAATCAAACCACCGCTAATCGGCGTTTTCAACTTAAACAGCCAAATAACAAACAAGCCAAACAATCAAACATACATCCAAACAACCATACATCCATCTAAAATAACATACATACAACATAAACAATCCATTCATATCAATTAATGTGGGAAATAACATCAATAATAGATCTAATCTAATAATTCACTAACTATGGCACGACGATGGAAAATACGCGATATTCTTTATAAAACATTTTAAAATAGTTATATATTCTTTTATAAAAATATAGCTGCTGTATAATAATAATAATATTACGTTTAAAAATCAAAAATCATTCCCGAACGTCAATATAATACTAAATAATCAACCATAGTAATATGAGAGACAATATCACTCACTTCAGCCAAATCTGTCCAAACTAGTGCCAAAATGTAAATCTCGCTAATGCGATCCCAACGCAAGAAACCGCATCCAAAATGGACCTAGTATGCAAAAGATATGATCGAAATAAGAATCGATATTAACTAGATAATTAATAAAATGAAACATTAATTACCTTAATTAATTTCTTAATCTTTCTTCCTCTTTCTTTTTCCTGTATGCATGCACAAGAATGCACACCATGGTCGTGCATTTCACTCTTCCACTCTCCCCAATATCTCACTCGATAATCAACGAAATTGCAATCCGTCTTCGCCAAACCATTTCTCTTCGCATTCTCTCCAATCTTCACCTAAGAAAAACTCGACCGCACACCTCCCTTAGATCGCTCTACCTTGACCTGACATCGGGCCAAAAATATCGGACCTAGCTCGAATGGATCGCACCTCATCAAACTTGGCGAGGATATGCACCTTGCCATGAGAAATAGAATGATGATTACCGATCTGCCTCTCGTCGCCTAAATCTCCGTCTATCTCTAACCCTATATCCACGGTGGATGGGTCGATTTCGGCCAATAGCGATCGCACATCGAATCGAGGGTATATCGAAGCCCTCGTCGATACGATCTCAACAAATCAAACGTCGTGATTTTTAGTTGAGTAAATCTCTATATCTAGATTTTTGAAGAAGAATGAAAGGGGTCGGCCATTGTTAACGGTAAAAAGTGAACGCTAACACCCGGTGTGTGTAATAGAATTGTGAAAGCACCACCCGTTGGTACGGGAACAGAATATAAGCTGAAAATAGCAGAAAAGCAGTAAATGAACAACAGATTTATAGTGGTTCGGCCCGTAATTGAGCCTACGTCCACTTTATAGTCTTTTATTGCTGATTCGGTTACAATTTGATACAATATCCTTCTAAATACAATACAACTTGATCATGAAAACATTCTTGACTACTAGCTCGATCTTTGATGATAAAACTCGACGAATCCGTGTTGGATGTAAGGAGCTCTTCTCGAAGATTGTTGTAGTGTCTCGAATGCTTGAAGATCTTTGATTGCTGAATGAGAGGAGGCTTCGACAGCGTAACGGCACTTGGAGAAATGAATGGCCAAAAGTCCTTTTCATGTTGGAGGTGGTGGCCTATTTATAGGAGCAGATTTCTGAGCTCTCGGTTTGGCCAAGTCATGAGTCGTGACCGACTCATGGTAAGTCGTAACTCATATTCGACTTAAGATGTCTCGTGGGCGCCATATTTGGTCCATCCTGTGGCTCAGTTGGAAGACAAGTGCTGAGTCGTAGTCGACTCATCAGATCAAAGTAGCACAGGCCAGGGCTTTGGATTCCAGCTTGATAGCCTTTAAGTCGTATGCCTGATGAGTCGCAGATAAGCCTGATGAGTCGTGAGACCTCATGAGTCGTAAATCTCCATGACTCGTTGAACCTGATGAGTCGTAAGACTGATGAGTCGTAAGACCTCATGAGTCGTAAATCTCCATGACTCGTTGAACCTGATGAGTCGTAAGACTGATGAGTCGTAAGACCTCATGAGTCGTAAATCTCCATGAGTCGTAAGACTGATGAGTCGTAAGACCTCATGAGTCGTAAATCTCCATGACTCGTTGAACCTGATGAGTCGTAAGACTGATGAGTCATAAGAAGCTTGTCTCGTTGAGTCATGAAGCTCTTAAGTTGCAGGCCACTTATAGCAAATCATGAGTTGCAGACGACTTATAGCAAACCATGAGTCGTAGACGACTTATAGCAAATCATGAGTCGCAGACGACTTATAGCAAACCATGAGTCGAAGACGACTTATAGCAAACCATGAGTCGAAGACGACTTATAGCAAACCATAAGTCGTAGACGACTTATAGCAGACCATGAGTCGTAGATGACTTATAGCAAACCATGAGTCGTAGACGACTTAAGGCCTTCCAGATAGTTAGGTCGCTAGGCAAGTTAAGTCGCTGAGTCTCTTAAGTCGTAGAAGAGTTAACTTGATGAGTCGTACAGACCTTGTGAGTTGTAAGATCCTTTTGAGTCGTAGAGACTTTAACTCGTTGAGTAGTTAAGTCGCGAAGTTCCTTTAGGTCGCAAGCTGCTTAACCCGGTAGGTCGTAAGTCGTTCAAGCCGTAGATTCCTTCTTAGCAACTAAGTCGTGAGTCGTTGAGCACACAGGCTTTAAGCTTTTTAACTCGTAAGTCGTTGCTAAAAGGGAGTTAACATTTGCCCCTCGAAGTATACGTCTTAAGTCGTAAGTCGTGTGCTTCGATTTCCTTAGCTCGCTTCTTGATGAGTGTGCTAGATCTCGATCGACTTAAGATGAGTCGTAGGTCGTGAACGACTTAGGATAAGTCGTAAGCCGGATGTGTCGATTCACCTTTCACTGTCCCAGGGCATAAATAGCTTAGGTCGCTCCTTCTTCTCCTTCACCTGTTTCATTCCGTCATTTGCAAGCATTCAAGTTCTTCTCAGACAAACTCAAATACTCGACCGCCAGACATCTTCGATTTCGTATTGCGTAAGTGGATTCGATTGCTATTCATTCCTTGATTATCACCCAATTACGAATACCATTTTCACCATTGACCCCCCTTTTCTCATGCCGTAATTCTCTGCAATCTTTGTTTCAATCGATCATTGATGGATTCAAGATGATTTGTCTTAGCCTTGGACAGTTTTGTGTGAACAAGGCGATGGATTGCGGCGTTTCAGTTTGACCGATTTGTGATTTGTGATGGAATATCATTACACTAGGTGTATGGTGATTTCGAGATGATTGAATGCGTTGAGGGGACGAGAGTTTTGGTTGAAGGAGAGGCTAATGGTTAACGGGTTAGGAGTTCGGCGAATCGATGTACTGGGGAGAATGAGCATCTTAACACCTTTGAACAGAAATCGCGACTTAATTTTTGACGACCTTAAGTAGGTCGTAGTTCGTAGGTCGTAGGTCGGTAACGACCTAGGACATTGCATTTTTGCATTCAGACTTGAAACTTTTCCTTGTAGTGCAACTTAAGGACTGACGACTTGATTTAACTCATAGCTTGCCCCTTAGGTCGTGGACGAGTTAACACTTAAGGTTTAATCTTGCAAGCACATCTGAATGACTAGGTCGTGGATGAGATAGCCCTTAACTCGTAATCTTGCGAACCCATCCGAACGACTTAATAACTTGAACTCTATGACTTCGAATTCTTGGACTTGAATGACCTGACTTAAGAGAACATGCCTTTAGCATCTTGACTTTAATGCTAATAACCTGCTTAACACAACATTCACAGAATACTGGGACGAATATACTGCCACTGACTGCCCACATCGAATGACAGATTAGTTGATAAAGAGAAAATTAAATTAAGTGAACTGTATGAGTGAAATGCTACACAATAACCAACTCAAGTGAAGTATTAAAGCAAAATCGTAATGGTAAACTAAAACTGATTTGTTTGCATCAACACTACACTTGAGTATTAACAAGTTCTGAAATCTCGTATTTGCCTGATTGTCAGTTAGTTTAATTCCAGTTATACTTGTTTTTTTCTTGTTTTCATTAGTTTTGCACAGCACTTCACACTTTTAGGAAGCGTGCACCTTCACTTTTGAACATTCAGCTGATTGTGTAGAATGGCATCTCATCAAGAAGACTTGGAACCAAGTGGAGAAGCTTTTCCAATTGCCACTCCGTTGAATGATCCCCTGGAAAGGACTCCTACCACTCTGAGTCATAAAGTCTTCCGTCAACTATGCACCCAGTTTGGCATCGCTGAATCTGACGCTTTGCTCCCTGGAGTAAATGACACTGTTGATAGGCCGCCCCACGGCTTTGTCGCAGTGAACCGCCAAATGTGCTTGAGTGGAGCGATTCCCCCGTTTAATGACTGTCTTCGAGAACTTCTCCTTCGATTATCTATCTCTCCTTTTCAACTTCATCCTAATGGCTATGCCATCTTGCTGGGACTGTGTGTGCTTTTTAGGAGAATGCTGGACCGTTTTCCCAGTTTTGGAGAAATTTGCTTTCTATGCTCATTCACAAAGACCAAAGATCATCCCTCTATCATAGTTGTAAGGAGTGCCAGGAATCGTAAATTGATTATTGGTCTTCCCGAAAGCGTTCCTGGGTTTCTGAGCCAATTTTTCTTTGTTCGTTGTCCCCCGGGATTTTACGCCATTTGGAGAGTGGGAAGTACGATTATCTATCTTTTCCCTGTGTTTTTCTAAATTCTTTGAAGTCCAAATTGTCAAGTGTTAACTTCTTTTTCTACTGTTTCAGCGCTTCCTTCCCCCTCTAGGGAACCTCGTCACAAGACTACCTTTGAGAGGCTTATGGCCGTGCCGGTCGAGGAGAGGAGTGTTCAATTTCTATTGAGAGATGAGTTCCTCCACGAATTTGGACTCTTACATCCTTCCCGTTCCACTCAGCCACATGAAGTCCCTGATTCTCCTGCTGAGGAGTCAGATGCCCCTGTTCCTGCTAAAGAACTTTTACCGCAAGAACTTACCGCTGAGACTTCATTGGTAAAGTGTTCTACTCCTACCGACATTGCTGGATCGTCCAGTAAGTTAGCACTTGCCCCGGTTGTTGAAGATGAGGAAAATCTTCACACTTTTGAAAAGACGGCTGAGGTGGAAGTTGAAAAAGATAATTCTCCCATGCACCATGGCGATGATACTTTTGATAGTCTGAGCGACATCATGATAACCTCTCAGGAGCTTTTTAAAGATGATGTTTCTAAAGTGGTCCCTCCTGTTGTCGAAGCAACTTCTTCTTTGCAACAAACCACAACGCCTTCCACACAACTTATTGCCATTTCTACACCCAAAAGTGGTTTGTAGTCTGATGCGCGTAGTTTGCACATCACACACACTTAGAATTTTGGCACTTATATGCACTTAGCTTCTTCAACTTGAGGATTTCTAAAACTGGTCTTTTTCTTCAATTTCAGGTTCTCTGATGGGGCGAAGCGGCTCTTACTACAACAAATTCCAGCGTTACGGAAGCCGTGAGGCTTATGACTTTAGGAGTTATATCGGTGCTGTGAAGGAAACTGATGAAGAGAGGGCTGCCAGAAAGGCTCATGAGAGGCGAGCTCATGAAGAGCGTCGCGGGAGAGAAGATGAGGAATACTATGGGAGTAGGGACGAGCGACGTGACTCTTCCCGCAGAAGCGACGATCCTTACAAGAGGAAATCTTACGATGACAAGGGGAAGAGTCATACTTCCGATGATTCCAGCAAACGGATCAGACTTGGCGAAAAAGATACATCTAATATCTCGGAAAAGACTACCGCTTCTATTCCTCCTAATACATCTTCTGGTTCTCCTGCCCTTAAGGAGTCTGACATCCAGACAATCATTAATAGACCACAGTACCAAGCTGGAGATGGTCCTCCTACACTCCAGAGCCGATTTCCGAATTGGTGTCTGAAAGGAGTGCGTTTTGATTTGGATTTGGTCCCCATTGATAAGCAGGCGATGCTGAAAAATGTCGATGCTGTAAAACTTGACATCGAAAGAATGTCTGGATGGCAGAAGCTGGTTGATAAACTTCAAAGGGTCAACCATATGAACCTTGAGGCGATGATGACCATGGAGAATGATAAGTCCGAGTGGGACAAATGGCGTAAGCAGCATGACGCGGAGATGAAAAGCATTAGCGATGGTTATGGGAAGCTCGAAGCTGAAGTTGAAGGACTTAAAAATGAGCTTGCTACTTCTTCCACTTCTTATTCTCAGAAAGAAGAAATGCTTCAAAAACAAGTTCGAGACGCCCATGCAGCTCAGAGAGATATTGAGGTGAAACTCGAAGCAGAACAGCAGGTTACGAGAAAATACCGCGATGATGCCGTTCAGCTTCGAGAAAAAGTCAGCTCTCAAGATTTAGAAATTATAAGACTGCAATCTCAGCTACTGAAGGCCGAAAGAGAACGTGATGAAGTTCTCTCTGGTAAAGCTGCAGCCGAAGAATCCCATAAGGCGACCATAGCCACCATTGACGCGACTTTGTTCGACTTTTATATGCATTGTGTCCTGGGACGTGGGAGCCTTTCATTTTTGGGACCAGAATATGAAGTCACCTTAGCGGAAGTATGGGAGGCAATCATTGACTTATTTGGTGGTGCCGGATATTCTGAAACAGATCTTCAAGCTACCTACT
This sequence comes from Allium fistulosum, assembly GCA_030737815.1. Taxonomy (NCBI): domain Eukaryota; kingdom Viridiplantae; phylum Streptophyta; class Magnoliopsida; order Asparagales; family Amaryllidaceae; genus Allium; species Allium fistulosum. The sequence goes on along the minus strand of CM060903.1, from coordinate 628,245,070 downwards.
TAGGTGAGAGCGATCGCGCTGCCCTTGCCAAAGGAAAAGAGCAGCTTATCCGAATGCGGGCCGAGGCGACGGGAGAGAAGCTTCCTAAGAAAGAAACACCTCCTATTGCTCCTGCTCATACTTCGGCTTTAGCTTACGCGGATATTACTGGCTCTAGTTCTCATTCCACGCCTCCTGCTAAGGTTGACAAAGAAACTGTAACCACCCCTACAGAGGAAGAGGCAATGAAGGACTTCCAAGCTCGGGAATTTGAGATTGATCTCGCTAAACCGGCTCCTCCAGGTAACTTTGACGATTCACGGTCTTCTTTTTTCTCGGGGAATACTGATTTTGATTTCTTTTATCATGCAGCAGTCGTGCCAGAAACTGCACCAATTCTTCCTTCTTCAGCTGTCGTTCCTCTTCCTCCTCAAGTTATACCTCTTCCAGCTTCTCAACCAGGTTCACAGGAAGAACCAATAGCAGCCCTTCAAGGTTTAGACGAACCACCTGCTTCCGAAGAACAGAAGGCAGAAGGTCTGGAAGATAGTGAGAAGACCCCGGAGCGGTCTTTTGACTACGACACAAAGCTTTCTACATTTCTTGCTCCGAGGAGCGAGTCTTCTTCCAAGAAGAAGGGAAAGCGTGCGGTTTCGAAGAAAGGAAAGAAGAGTTCTTCTGCTGCTGGGGATGAAGCAGAGATTGGTCCGGCTGAGTCTCTTTCTCCTTCTTCTCCGATACGGCCTACGAAGCTAATTACCAGGCCGGGTAAAAGCTCCAAGGGTGGGAAGAAGGGGAAATGAGTTTGATTTTGTCTTTTCTGCTTTTTGTATTGACCGGGGATTGTGTGGATACCGGTCTTCGCTTCTTTTTGTAACCTGTACAATGTAAAAAATTTCTCATAGTGTTGAAATAAATAGATATTTTTCTTGTACAAATCCTTGTGTATGTAGAAATACATCTGTTTTTCATTTGAAGTGTAGAGTAAACGATTCTTTCTATTTGTACAAACTTTTGTCTGTGTTTCAAGAACGCATTTACTTCACATCTTTATTACGTGATATTGCAATGAACTTGTGGTATATCGCTTGTATATTACTTTTATTACTGTAATTGAATTGTATAATGCTGCCCCCATACCACAAGTATATTGTAATATTTCTTGCTTTCACAAGACCGATACTCTTATTTTAGAGAATAACTTTCCACTTTTTCAGGGAAGAATTATTCTGCTTTTTAATAGAGTATATCTTGTCTTTGGAGAAAAATTTTATTTTCTTTTTCTTCCTGAAGAACATTTCGACTTCTGGGAATGATCACTTTTATTTGTTTGAAAGTGAATTTTCCTGTACAATGAAATGAGCTTCTGAAGAAGGTTTTGATTTTATGCCCCAGTAAAGGGTTTATTTTTGGTACTTCAAGCAAGGTGAAGTACGCCTCTGAAGAGGTCTTTTGGTCTCTGAAGAGAAGCAATTTTGGTCTCCGAAGAGAAGCAATTTTGGTCTCCGAAGAGAAGCAGTTTTGGCATTTCAGCTCTGGTGAAGTGTGCCTCCGAAAAGGGCTTTTGCCTCCGAAGATGGCTTGTGCCTCCGAAGAGGGCTTGTGCCTCCGAAGAGGGCTTGTGCCTCCGAAGAGGGCTTGTGATTGCCTGGAAGTTACTTTCTCATGGTCGGAGGGGTCCACGGGACAGGCGCAAGTTGCTTGATTGGATGTTTGTTTGTACAAACGATCGCAATCAATTAACGAGGTGCCCCTTCGGTGGTCCTACCAATCTTTTTGATTGAGGAAAGCACTCCCATTTATTGGCGTGCCTCGCTAAAGGGATTTTTAGTATTTCATCACTGGTGAAGTGGGTCTCCGAAGAGAAGCATTTTGCACTTCTACACGGGTGAAATGTGCCTCCGAAAAGGGCTTTTGCCTCCGAAGATGGCTTGTGCCTCCGAAGAGGGCTTGTGCCTCCGAAGAGGGCTTGTGATTGCCTGGAAGTTACTTTCTCATGGTCGGAGGGGTCCATGGGACAAGCGCAAGTTGCTTGATTGGATGTTTGTTTGTACAAACGATCGCAATCAATTAACGAGGTGCCCCTACGGTGGTCCTACCAATCTTTTTGATTGAGTAAAGCACTCCCATTTATTGGCGTGCCTCGTTAGAGGGCTTTGGTTGGTGTGCCAGGAAGGTTGCGTCTTAGGGGCAAGTAGATCCATGGGATGGACACAAGCTGCCTGATCGGATGCATCACAATCAGTTAGCGAGGGTCTTATTCCTTCTGTTTGGGAAGGTATCCCTTTAGTGGATCTACCTGCTTTCCTGTTGAGAGGCATACATCCCTTTGGTTGTTTCCATGTTTGCCCGCTCATGTTGTATCATCATCCGCCAATCTGCGATCCTTTATCATTGTTTCCAAGCGCGTCTTCCTTTCTTTTGCAAGTAAATTGCTCTATCCGAAGAAGTAGACTTCACTGTTGAATGACTCCACAGAGTAAACGCATGTTATTTGGTTGGATGCCTTTTTTATATCAACGATCGCAACCAGTTAACGAGGGCTTGACACAGTGGAGCCGTCAACTTTTTATGTGAAGTTCCTTTTGTATGGGATTTGAGTTTGGAATTTTTGTTGCTTGAAATTTGCTTTAATAAATGATTTGTAGGGCTCGCTTAGCTTTGCGATGGGTGAGCTTTGCTTTAATGACCTGCAGTATTAGATCGACATTTTAGCAATACATTTAGAGTATTTACACATCGAAATATAACAGGCATTTTATAATAGAAAACACAGAATGCTTAGTTTTTCATTATTGAGTCACGCTGATTTCTCAGCGGTTTACAATGCTGAAGTTACACATCCATCATTATCTTTACAAATTCAAGCAATGCTGTTAAGTAAAAAATGAATGCTAGTTATTGTTGTTTCAGAATCTCCAAGCTGGATTTCCATTTGTGCTTGATTCATAGCTTTTGGATTTTTATGCCAGAGAAAGTGAGAGATGCCCCCAGTCGCAGTTTTGTGGGTAATTAGTAGTCATCCCAACTTCTGCTTGCTGGGTATGGTCCCCCTGTGATAGCATTAATGACAAGCTTTTCTGAATCTTGCACTGCAGTGTTATTGTGAGAATCGGATTGATGGGTTGGGTGTTGTTGATCCCGAGTGGATGAGGTTGGATCGACTCCGTTTCTCTTAACGTATTGTTGGAGTTTACCTTGTTCCAGCAATTCTTCAATCACTTTCTTTAACTGGCGACATTGGTCAGTGTCATGGCCAGGTTGATTGTGAAATTGGCAGAATTTTCCATTACTCTTTGCACCTTTCGTCATCTCAGGTGGCTTAGGATACCGGACAACGTCTTTTGTTGCAAAATAGATATTTCTTGGTGTATCAGTTAAAGGAGTATAATCCAAAGAATTAAAGCGGCGAGGTTTCTTTTCATTTCCCTGGTTCTTTCCTCCTTCATTCTCCCTTTTCTTACTTTCAGATTCTCTTTTCTTAGATGGGACACTGTTATTATTAGTTTGGGCAGCAACCACCTTCGACGTCGTAGAAAGGCTTTCAAGGCGAATGAACTCGTCGGCCTTTTTATAAAATTTATTAAGTGAGTTCGGTTCCTTCATCTTTAGCCATATTCCAAATTTACTCGATTTATCAATGGCTCGCATCAAATAAGTCAGGATCATGCGTGGTTCCGCATTTTCTACTTCGGCTAAAGCTATATTGAAACGGCTCAAGAAAGATTTGATCGATTCTCCGGGCGCTTGTTCCAGGTTAGACAGTGACATTATATCCTTAGCTTTTGAAGCATACAATCTGAACTGTTCTTTAAATTTTTGTGTCAAGTCGGAGAACTTATCTACAGACCGAACTGGAAGCTTTGTGAACCAAAGTAAAGCCACACCTTCCAGATATACTGGGAAGTATCGACACTTGATCTCGTCTGATGCTCTTGCACCGGTCATATGCCAATCGTATTTGTATAGGAAATGATTAGGGTCAGTGGTTCCCCTATAGGCTTGGATAGTAGGAGGTGCAAATTTCCTTGGAAATTCCGCTCTCAGGATCCTTTCAGTAAATGGAGTTCTGCTTGGCGCGAATCCCCAGTCAGTCTCATCCTCTTCCCTTTGCATGCTCTCTTTCATGATGCGGCCAACCATTTCAGACAGGTACTCTTTATTGTTCAAAGACACCTCCGGGCAAGCACCAGTTCTTCCCTCGGAAGTTTGCCCGGGCATATGTTCATGACAAGTTGGTTGCGGCATAGAACCATCAGCTTGGAAAGGTGGCATTTCAGGAAGGGTGGTTTGATGGTTTTCTGGTTGACGATTTGCCCCGAGCAGGGCAGTTATTCTATCCATCATCAAAGCATTTTGAGTTTCAATTTGTTGGTATAATCTAGAAACTGCGTCATTCAATTCAGCCCTGGTGACTCCAACGGTTGGAGTTGCTTGGTCTGTTGTTGGGGAAGCGGAAGTCCCTTCGTGAGCATTTCCGGATCTGATAGGTCTACCTCTTCTTCCAGGAGCCATTATTTCGGATCTGGTTTTTAAGAGAGGTTCTTTTTATGAGTCTTTGCGAAGCAACGGTGGATGATCACCTGAGTTGGGCTCTCAATGAAAGCACCAAAATGTTAACGGTAAAAAGTGAACGCTAACACCCGGTGTGTGTAATAGAATTGTGAAAGCACCACCCGTTGGTACGGGAACAGAATATAAGCTGAAAATAGCAGAAAAGCAGTAAATGAACAACAGATTTATAGTGGTTCGGCCCGTAATTGAGCCTACGTCCACTTTATAGTCTTTTATTGCTGATTCGGTTACAATTTGATACAATATCCTTCTAAATACAATACAACTTGATCATGAAAACATTCTTGACTACTAGCTCGATCTTTGATGATAAAACTCGACGAATCCGTGTTGGATGTAAGGAGCTCTTCTCGAAGATTGTTGTAGTGTCTCGAATGCTTGAAGATCTTTGATTGCTGAATGAGAGGAGGCTTCGACAGCGTAACGGCGCTTGGAGAAATGAATGGCCAAAAGTCCTTTTCATGTTGGAGGTGGTGGCCTATTTATAGGAGCAGATTTCTGAGCTCTCGGTTTGGCCAAGTCATGAGTCGTGACCGACTCATGGTAAGTCGTAACTCATATTCGACTTAAGATGTCTCGTGGGTGCCATATTTGGTCCATCCTGTGGCTCAGTTGGAAGACAAGTGCTGAGTCGTAGTCGACTCATCAGATCAAAGTAGCACAGGCCAGGGCTTTGGATTCCAGCTTGATAGCCTTTAAGTCGTATGCCTGATGAGTCGCAGATAAGCCTGATGAGTCGTGAGACCTCATGAGTCGTAAATCTCCATGACTCGTTGAACCTGATGAGTCGTAAGACTGATGAGTCGTAAGACCTCATGAGTCGTAAATCTCCATGACTCGTTGAACCTGATGAGTCGTAAGACTGATGAGTCGTAAGACCTCATGAGTCGTAAATCTCCATGAGTCGTAAGACTGATGAGTCGTAAGACCTCATGAGTCGTAAATCTCCATGACTCGTTGAACCTGATGAGTCGTAAGACTGATGAGTCGTAAGAAGCTTGTCTCGTTGAGTCATGAAGCTCTTAAGTTGCAGGCCACTTATAGCAAATCATGAGTCGCAAACGACTTATAGCAAACCATGAGTCATAGACGACTTATAGCAAATCATGAGTCGCAGACGACTTATAGCAAACCATGAGTCGAAGACGACTTATAGCAAACCATGAGTCGTAGACGACTTATAGCAGACCATGAGTCGTAGATGACTTATAGCAAACCATGAGTCGTAGACGACTTAAGGCCTTCCAGATAGTTAGGTCGCTAGGCAAGTTAAGTCGCTGAGTCTCTTAAGTCGTAGAAGAGTTAACTTGATGAGTCGTACAGACCTTGTGAGTTGTAAGATCCTTTTGAGTCGTAGAGACTTTAACTCGTTGAGTAGTTAAGTCGCGAAGTTCCTTTAGGTCCCAAGCTGCTTAACCCGGTAGGTCGTAAGTCGTTCAAGCCGTAGATTCCTTCTTAGCAACTAAGTCGTGAGTCGTTGAGCACACAGGCTTTAAGCTTTTTAACTCGTAAGTCGTTGCTAAAAGGGAGTTAACAGCCATGATTTTTGCTCTTTGATATGAACAGTGAAATGTAATTGGAAAAATGGAGGGAAGAGGATATGATTTGGGATTTATATAATAATATTATATTCCATTTATTTAAATTCTCAAATAAATGGTTGTGCGTCTCGAGTCTGTACAATCACACGACGCGTTCGATCGCCACAAAACTCGTCTATGTACATCACCTCATGTTTCCAAATCCAACGGTACTAACCTCGTTGCCATTTGAGACTACGTCCCGAAATGATAATTTCGCGTATTTCGAGATCATTTCGGCCATCGGATCGTTCGATCTCCAAATATAGCTATCTTTATACTCATTTCAATTTGCAATGTCAATCTGAACTCAACGGAAATGGTCTCGAGTACTGATTCGGACGTATGCAAAAAATTACATTTTTGGGCTTTTATGTAATTAACGATTAAATATTTAAATAAATTATTTGACCGTTTTAAATATGGGTCATTACATTCTCCCATCCTTAAAAACAAATTCGTCCCCGAAATCACAAAGCAAAGAGAACGTCTCCTAACCCATCGGCCCTCAAAAATCAATCAGATTCCAAAAATAAATCAGTAGAACCTCCTTTGGACCACTAAGTTCAAAAAACTCTACTACAACAAAGATATGTATAAAACTCACATCTTTAACTATACTAGATCATCTATAGCAACCATCAAACAAGAATACTATACCAAACATTAACTATCCAGCATGCCTAACAACCATACAAACATAAACTATCATCTCAAATGTAGTTTAAGGCGCTAAGGCACAAGCCTTGAGCCTTGGGCTTTTTTGAGCTTGGGCCTTTCTGCGTGCCATTTATACAAGTTTGATCTATTATTTTACTAACTATAAATTAAATTTTAAACCATATTTTATGATTCATTCAACTATTTAAATATTTATTATCTAAATTTTAAAATTCAAACCATGTTTTATAATTCATTTAACTATTTAAATTTTTTATTTAACTATTTTGTAAACTAAAATTTGAATTTTGCAAAAAGGCACCTTAAACTGCAAAAAGGTGCTCTCAAACTGCAAAAAGACGCACAAAATGAAAGCATACATAAGATCTAACATCCAAAGGTAAAACATCCATGCTTATCCTAGCATGCGGAATGCTAAATCATCTAGTATTAACATCCAATATGATATCCATAATGAAAGCTGACAATAAAAAAAATGCCATCGTCTAAAAAGCTCCGGACTAATGGTCCTCATGCTCCCCGCAGTCTACCTTACCCTATTGTCTTTGTTTTCATTCCACTGAACCCTACTACTCCTTCGACCTCCTCCTAACCTGATTCATATCACATCTACCGACATAAATAGGCTTATGAGGTCTCTAAGTCTATGGTTCAGTCTTGATATCATCTTATCCATTTAGTGCTAAATATCCAAATGCCTCTTGTAAGCTCTTCCAAAGCCCATTATCGAACAACGGGTCTTGGCCACTTACAATGCTCTGAGCACACAATGGAATCACACCAACCATCCCTCAAGCAACAAAACAAAAATGGATGTCGTACTACTGGACTTAAGAAATACAAATCTAGCATCACCCGTCAACCAATCGATTGTGACTCAAATGCTATCTCTCTATCCTTAGTCATCGGCAATCCTTGAATGCAGTCCCAAAGCATTTGTTCTCACTACTCGTGAACAAATAATCCCTATGGAACCGACAGTCTCTGTCGGGTCTGCACTGCGTTATTTCATCAGATTACTCACTGTTCTAATTTAGTCATGATCTCCACTAGTCAAGCTTAACGCCTTTGACTGGTACCAATCAGCTAAATCAAAGTAGGTCTAATGGTCAAACTAGCCATCACACCCGGCCAAAGCTCTTCAAGTCCTGGAGTCGTAACCAGTGATAAGCTCGGGCAATACCCACTCTAGGAATATTGCTCCCAAACTGGTACGTCTCCTACTCAAATACTAACCACTACATTTTCCTTCAAACGTCTAGGAAATGTCAAAACCATAGGAGGCTAAGAACTCTAACCATTGCTACAGGCGAAGGTCGAGATCCTCTCAGAGAAGAGATACTACAATGATGTGGAATCATTGAACAGCTAGAACTCCTCTCCTAACATACAGTGCTTCCATATTCCCAAAGTGAACTCTATCACCTCCAACTCCGAACCAAGAGTTGGATATTACCTCTCGACATCACTACCATACCTAGTTAAGTACCACATGCAAGTGCATACTATCGTCTCTTCATTCCTACTCGGAATGAGTACAATCAATATACTCATCAACCTCTTGGCCAGACTCACTAACGCATGTCTACACCTCACATCTCAAACAAAAGTCTGATCCTCTCCCATATAATAAGTCAATGATATTGCTATCTTGGGTCTATCCAGATTTCGGACTCCCATAACTAAAAGATCTATAGCGACGTCCTACTCTGAAACAACATGACCCAAGCATCTCACTCCCCTCCTTCAGGAGTGATACCATCAAAATCTCATCACTAATCGTGTCTTGTGCTCCTCTTCCGTCCATGGGTAGACGAAAGTATCATCAACGAACACAAGCACAACCTACTCAAGTGACCACTCTAATCACGGTCCATGAGATCCACAACATATGCCGACATATTGGTTAGCCTGAATGGCATAACCAACCTAAAATCAAGGTAGTGTGTGAAACACTATAATCGTCACACTCACCCAAATTACTCTCAATTGGAGCAACCTCGCCGTAGGGTCCAACTAAGAGAACATCCTCTTGCTATAGAACCAATCGAACAAGTCATCAACAAATAGGAGTACGAACATGTTCGTCATCTCATCCAGCTCACAAAAACCAACAAACAACTCTAAAGAGCCATCCGTCCTATTGACGAACACAACAGGTGTATCCTACCCAAAATATACACCCATGGATGAACCATTACCAAAACAGGTCATCCGCTCGCACCTCTAATCTCTTAAGCTCTTTGGACACCCTATGTCTTAAAGGCATATCTATTGGTCCAACTCCTCTGACCAGATCGATACAGAACTCTATCTCTATGTGGTGGTAATCCGGTCACCTCCTCGAGTATGTCCGGACACTCTCCAGCTACATGCACAGATGACATCCTATTTGTGGAATATCGAGCGAATGCATAAGGCTCCTCTACAGGCAGCCAATCCCTACCATTTGCTCCTCCACAACCCTGATCGTCATCAACGACCTCTCTTAGTCCACCACTACTTTGTATCCCCTTCAGCCAGTCCATTCTTAAACTATAATACCAATCCAACTAAACCCAAACAATCAGTGCCTAACAAACAAACAACCATGACTCAAAAGGGCAAGGTCTCGACAAACCACGTATAGGCTGGTTGAGCCCCTAACTAGGTCTGTCACGATCAAAGATTGGTAATTATATCGAGTCTCTATCCTAATATCTAACCATCGGGTCTACATATGAAGGAATACAAAACCTTGACGTCAAATAAAACACATATAGAACCATCATATGCGGAAAGCATATCTCAAACGGTGATGTTATTTCCCTTCTCTTTCATAGATGGAGTAATCGACGAAACCGGAACGACGATCAATACATATGCTTCCCGATCTATCACTACACAGCTGGTTCAGGACAACCCTACTACACTGGGTACATGCCCTCTCATCATAAAGCCTTCTCGAAGCCTTTATCAATATGACCAATCAATCGCTTCCCAAGATGATCACTCAACCCAATGATAAACTCTTCATCCTTTTTATGTGGGGTATCAACCGGAAAATAGACCGTTATTCGATAGCTCATCGAATTCGGTCACATACTCCAACACAAAAATATCACATCACTTCAAATCGACGAACTCCCTAACTAACACCGACTTTAGAAAAGTCAAGATAAATTTTCTTCGAAGCGAACTATGAACTAGTCCCAAGGAAATCGGTCCTCGAGAATCATAGCTATAGAAAACACTCCACTAGTTCACCGTCCATCCTTGGAGTGATCTAGAGGCTAACTTCTACCTCATGCATCAGTTAACTCCAAGTCATCGAAAATCCTTCTGCAAGCAACCAACCTAACTTTCCTCCCAATAGCCGACTCTGTTCCAAGGAATGGCCTGCCTCCTAGACTCTCATGGGTCTATGTATAGCTCGGCAAAGTGGACTCTAGCCAATTGCACTTGAGCACCATAACCATCCAGAACAAATTGGGCATCCGGGAAATGATCCGCACCAACTCTATGAACATACCCTATCAATCAGGGATAGCATTCCTGATCCTTTGCAATACTCAACTCCAAAGATAGACTTAATAGCATTTTTCTTCCATGCTAGAACATTCCTATTCTATAACAAGGATGATCTGTCTCTCACAAAGAAAACTGCATCAATAGTGCTCATGTGTGCACCCAACTCATATACTATATAATTTTGAAAACCAAAATATATAACAAATACGAACTCTCTCATATATACACTCTCTTGATCAGTCTAAGGCGACAACTCCTACCCTTTCTCTAGTGCATTGCGGTATAAACTAAGGTTAATCAGGTAATCTTTGCTCTGATACCAAATGTAACGACTGCCCTACACCTACGGTGCAGAACAGTAGTCAAAGGAAAGAAAAATAAATAAGATCTAGAAATAGAAGAGAAAAGACTAGAAAAAGAAGAGAAAAGACTAGAAAAAGAAGAAAAAGGAAGCATCAACTAACCAAATTACCTTTCGTATATCTCATATCGCATCAGAGTAAATATAATAAACAATGCAGGTATAAAACAATAGAGATGGTAATAACAATGTGAAATAATCATCTGAATACAAATCCATAAAGTTATACAACACCATAATAGAATTTATATAGCGGGAAAGTAAACTCAACTAGTATATTGTCTCATAGTAGCAAATCAACACCGTTAAGGCTCCACGTTGTCACACAACGGAAATATAACAACAAATGCACATATAAGAATAGATAACCGTCATCTTCTGTCGGTCCACTTATAGAACTTCATAATCATCCACCTGCTCTCAATCTACTCATTTAAGAGTACCCAAGATGATAAGAAGCAAAGCATAAAATTTCGAGTCAGAGAATAGTCTTGTGTGACTGATATAAAATCTCAAAACACTATAAAACTCGATAATATATGGAACAGAGGGTATATAAACCATACCTGATATGTCCCTGCAGCCACAGAGTTAGCGCATAAACATAAGTAATATGCTACTCTATAATATCGTAAAAAGGATATACCATACTCATTATCTATCAGGATACCTAGGTATCTCCACCTATAGTCCCTACTCCGTACTAAATAAACTTCAGGTATTTAGGTATCTCCATCCATACCTACTCCATACTAAGTCAATTCAGGGTATTTAGGTATCCTGTCCAAAATACCTACCTAATGTGACATCCCTGGGGTGACATGTGACTAGTGAGCAACCATAACAAACATAGCATCCATCAAACAATACTAATTATCACCCAATGTGCCAGATATATGATGACTCTTATGATCCTCTACAATTGTCAAGGACTAGTGGAATCCCGATTCTCTGTCGTACTCATGTATAGACGGGTCTTTTTCAACCCCAGTACGCTGCCACGGCCCAATACTCTCCCATACCTGCTTAACACTAAACCCCCTCGGGGTTGGTCCAGGGTACATGACCATCGCTACCCGCCCTCAGGTATCGCCCGCATACAGTACCTCTACTCCGAGCACGATAGAAAACACTCCGAGTCATCAATGATCCCTAGCCACAAACACATCCATCGAGCCATACTCACTCGATATGGATTCGAACCCTACTGGCTCACTACAGTTTATGGGAACAAGCCTTAACACCCAAACCAATCCACTATTACAGCCTCACTCCAATCCAAGCTGCCATCCGCGATCATGCTCTCCGCCTGAGCTCTCGATCGAAGAACCCTACTATCATGCCATCCGAAGCCCAAGGTCTAGCATGATCCATACATTCCTTATACTATCATCTCAGAGCCTACTCCATACATCATCGAGTCACTATCTACAGTATCAAACTACCAGGTCGAAGCACCACATCCCTGCCTCACCATCAAAATCACCAGGTCGAAGCACCACGTCACTGCCTTACCATCAATATCACTTGTCGTAGGTTAATAATATCCAATCTCTAAACCGGTCGCACGGACAAACCATCACGTCGCCCACCATGATTCTTATCAACATCTAAGCCACATATCGGCCAAATTGCCAATCGACAATAGTGATGGACATTGACAACTCTACCATGATCAATACCATCCACCTTGGTATTGTACTTGACCGAACTGTTAAATACAGACCAAATGGAAACGTCCGACATCCACTCTGAAACCCAGATCCATTGGCACATATCCCAAACCCTCTTCTACAACTCATCTCGTTCATTAAATTTCCACGTGTGTGGAACTTCATAAGATGCTACCTAAATCAAATCACCGCTAATCGGCATTTTCAACAAAAACATCCAAATAACAAACAATCAAACATACATCCAAACATCCATACATCCAAACAACCATATATCCATCCAAAACAACATACATACAACATAAACAATCCATCTATATCAATTAATGTGGGAGATAACATCAATAATATATCTAATCTAATAATTCACTAACTATGGCACGATGATGGGAAATACACAATATTCTTTATAAATCATTTTAAAATAGTTATATATTCTTTTATAAAAATATAGCTGTTGTATAATAATAATAATACCATGTTTAAAAATCAAAAATCATTCTCGAACGTCAATATAACACTAAATTATCAACCATAGTAAAGTGAAAGACGATATCACTCACCTCAACCAAATTTGCCCAAACTAATGCCAAAATGCAGATCTCACCAATACGATCCCAACATAAGAAACCGCATCCAAAACGGACCTCGTATGCAAAAGGTATGATCGAAATAAGAATCGATATTAACTAGATAATTAATTAAATAAATAAAATGTTAATTACCTTAATTAAATTCTTAATCTTTCTTCCTCTTTCTTTTTCCCATACGCATGCACAAGAAAGAACACCATGGTCGTGCATTTCACTCTTCTTCTCTCCCTGATATCTCGCTCAATAATCAATGAAATTCCAATCCGTCTTGGCCAAACCATTTCTCTTCGCGCTCTCTCCGATCTGCACCCAAGAACATCTCGACCGCATGCCTCCCTTAGATCATGTCTTCCTTGACCTGACGTCGGGCCAAAAATATCGGACCTAGCTCGAATGGATCGCACGTCATCAAACATAGCAAGGAGATGCGCCTTGCCATGAGAAACACAATGATGATCGTCGATCTGCCTCTCGTCGCCTAAATCTCCATCGATCTCTAACCCTAGATCCATGGTGGATGGATCAACTTCGGCCAATGGAGACCGCACATCAAATCGAGCGTATGAGATCGAAGCCATCATTGATACGATCTCAACGAATCAAACGTCGTGATTTTTAGTTGAGTAAATCTCTAGGTCTAGATTTTTGAAGAAGAATGAAAGGGGTCGACCGCGATTTTTACTCTCTGATATGAATGGTGAAATGTAATTTAAAAAATGGAGGGAAGAGGATTTGATTTAGGATTTATATAATAATATTATATTCCATTTATTTAAATTTTCAAATAAATGGTCATACGTTTCGAGTCCGTACAATTACATGATTGCCAAAAACTCGTCTGCATACATCACCTCATTTTTTCGAATCCAACGGTACTAACCTCGTTGTTATCTAAGACCGCATCCTGCAATGTTAATTTCGCGTATTTCGAGATCATTTCGGCCATCGGATCGTTCAATCTCTAAATATAACGATCCTTATACTCATTTCAATTCGCAACGTCAATCTGAACTCAACTGAAGTGGTCTCGAGTACGGATTCGGCCGTATGCGAAAAATTGCATTTTTTGGCCTTCATTTAATTAACGATTAAATATTTAAATAAACTATTTAAATATCTGACCGTTAAAGATACGGGACATATAGCTATCGAATATCAAGAAATAGAAAGTTATTGAATGTCAAGGAATAGAAGCTATCACATGTCAATATGTGAAGCTGTCGAGGCATAAAGCTATCGCATGCAGGGGATGTAGCTTTCGTGAGTCAACAGAAGGAGCTATTATAAGTTAAAAGATTGAGCTATCGCAAGTCAAGGAAGGAAGTTATCTCTCGTTTAAATTAAAAGTTACCAATGATATAAAATAACTATCATCGATAAAAGAGTTATTGTCGATACAATGAGCTACCGACGATACAAAAAACTATCGTCGATACAGAAGGACTATCGACGATACAAAAGAGCTATCGTCGATAAAAAGAGCCATCGATGATACGGAGAAGCTCTCATGTACTTATTAAAATGTGTTAATAATTTCTTATTAAGCAAATTAATGAAAGAACATACAAGGGTAGAAGATATGGAAGACATTCAACGCAAAAGGATAGAGTAAGTAAACTATATAAAGAGCAAGTGCATTAATATGAGAAGGAGTTTATGTTTAACTAGTGATAAAAGTTTCAAAGCGTTCTTATGCAAGCATGCCACTTTCATCAATGTCACGACTAAGATAGAAATCCACTTGAACTACTTTAATCCAAAGATTATGACATATGGCACCATTAAGACCATTCATCTTGCCAAGTCATCGATTTGCGTCAAATCTAATTGCCCAATACAAGCAAGCTACACCACTCTCCAACTAATATAAATAGGGACCTACCCCCACATTTGAAGGGACTTCGTTCTTCTTTTTCTTTCTTAGCACAAATCATTTTTGAAGACTTGAGATTTCTAATCTCTCTCGAGAGCTTGAGGATTCTTAATGGCCGAAGAAGAAGAAGATGACTTCAATTTTTGAATATAAGGATCAATAGAAATAGGAAATTGCATATATACCATATTTTTATTTTAAACTATGAACAAGGAGATGACTTGTATTATTGACATATTGACTTATGAATGAAGGACATTGTATATGTATTTAAATTATATATTTTTTGACTGATATTGAGCATATTTTGAACTTATAAAAATATCATATCCATCTAAAGAAATTTTGGGTGTTGGACCAAAAATTGTTTTAATATTTTGTGCCACTATAAGAAAATGACCCTACTATAACTAATTATTTACAATGTTCACAAAATGACACTTGTAATAAGGAGTTTTAACAACTGGTTTTTCCTGAGAGGTGTGTTAAACGTATTTTTAACAACTCGTTTTTCCTAATAGTTGTAATAAACGTATTTAAAACAACTGTTTGTTTTAGCCAGTTGTAATAGGGATCTATAACAATTTATTAGTTTTGACTGTTGTAAATATTGATAATTTCCCCGAAGTTTATAAAAAAATTGATATTACTAAGCTACTTGGTTAAGACTTTTTCTTGAAAACAATCATTTTCATTGAACGAAACAAGGAATCTATTGTATTTGTGTAAAATTTTACTATAATTAAAACACAAAGACCCTATTAAAAACTATTATTTTAAAGCATTTAAAAAATGATCATTGTAATAGATGTCTTTAACAGCTGCTTTTACTCGAAAGCTGTTTTTTGCAACTTTCAATATTTTGCAGTTGTAACACAAGTCCTTAACAACCTTTTAGTCTTGACCGTTGTAAATATCAATTGTTAGAAGTTTTTTATATAAAATTATCTAAATTGATTGTCACTGCGAATGAGGGGGTCCGGGAAGGAGGGTGGCTACCCCTATAGGCGAGGATGTGGGACCAATGCCACTGCTGATGGCGGTCGATCTGACCAGCTAGGTCGCGGAGGTCCAAGGGGCAGCATCCCATCCAAAAACGGTTTATCATGTTTGTATTTGAATTTGAATTCAAACAGCAAACAGTTATGATAGTTCAAACCAAAAGGTATTTGTTCCTTTCAATTAATAATTAACGAAATTGCTAATAATTAATATATACATATAATTAACATTTAGTTATAGTTAAGAAGAAATAAGTAATAAATCAATAATTAATAAATAAGAAGTAATATTTAATATTTAATAATTAATAATTATACAATACTATTAAATAATTAATAATTAATAATTAATAATTGAGACTTATATTTAATATTTAATAATTAAGAAGTAATATTTATTATTTAGTATTTAATATTTGATAATTATAGTTGACAATTTATTTAATATTTAATTTTTCAAAAAAATTCAAATTTTTTGAATTTGATAAAATAATTTTGAAATATTTATGAAATTTTCATAAAGTTCAAAAATTAAAATATTAAAATTCTTAACGAATTTAAAATTTTATAAAATATTCAAAATTTTAGAGAATATGAAAATGTTAAAAAATTCAAAATTCAAAAAATGTAAACATTACATTGCAAATCTCAATACTAATCTTGGTCTAATTTTGCTCAATGATTATAATAACTCAATTGTTATAGATTTCAAGGCAGAATTACATTGTAAAATCTATTGCAACTTGTGTTCTATACAAAGTATTATTTCTATATGAGTCTAGACATAGAAAGGTTTCTTTTGGCTCCAAACTTAAGGCCCCATTTGGTTTCATTTTGGGATTTTGGATTTTGTATTTTCAACACTACAAAAGAATTCCAGATTCCCAATGCCAATTTGGTGTAGGGACGGTGTAGGGAAATGATTTTCCCTACGTTGTCCCTATGCCTAAGATAAAGTTGGAAAACAAACATCGCAAAAATTCCCTACACCATCCATATGCCTCATTCCATACGCATTTCCTACGCCTCATTCCATACGTCTTCCCTGAAAGTGACTGTGCTATAGGATCGAAATGACCAACAGTTGTAAATAATGTAAATGCAGTGGTAGTGCGATATAAACTAAGTTATCTGCTGATGCGGAATATGAGTATAAAAAATAGTAAAGTAAATGACACCAGGGATTTTTATACTGTTTCGGACTCCCGTTCTACGTCCAGCCCCAGACTCCTTTTGGAATTTAACTATCAACCCTCTCTTAACCCGAAGGAACATGTATTACACTGCTTGAGCAACCGAACAGGACTTCTACCACCTGAGCAACCGAACAGGACTTCTACCGCTTGAGCAACCGAACAAGACTTCCAATACAAATAGTAAAGTTGTTTCTGACTGAGTATGCTCTTGAAAAGCACCGATAAGTCAATAATGTACACCCTTTCTATAACCTTTTCCTCAAGAGTAATGTGTATGATTGTGCGTGTACGAAGAATAGGAAGATTAGAATTGCTTTATAAGATATGGAAGTGAGATGTAAGCAATGAATGTACGAACTTATGTAAGCAATAGATTCGAGAATGTTATGCATGTTAGATCAAGAGATAAGAGAATTAAGTTATTTGATCATTAGAAAACAAACATATATATAATAGTTAAGGAGTTATAACTGCTGGTGAAGAAATCTCTACAAACAGTAATGGATGCAACTCTTCACGTAGGAGAAGGCTGTTCACGAAAGGAGGTGTCTATTCAGAAAATATGGCAGTTATACAGTGGTCAGTCGACCGGCTTAGAAGATTCAGTCGACTGAATTTAAATTGTGCATGTACATTTGGAAGTGCACAGATTCAGTCAACTGACTGAGTGTATTCAGTCGAGTAAATTCTGTTGATAAACAAAAATCACCATAGCTTATTCGGTTTGAGCACTTGCCTTCTAAACCAGTGACCCGGGTTCGAGCCCTACTTCATGCATTTTCTGAAAACTTGATTTTGATTAAAATATGCATGCAATTTTATTTGAATGTGAATGATGATTCTTGAGGAAAGATTTTAACAAAGCACTAAACTAGACTCTATATACACATTTGATGACTCTTGTTAAAATATATAATTATACGAACCATACGTTGAGTCGTTGAGTTCGGATGTTGTCGTAGTCGTAGATTCATGAATTTTTGAATCTCGTAGACTTCTCGAGTAGGTCAAGGAGGTTGGGATGAAGAAGAGGCTTGCATATGTGGAGTTTGTTAACGAGCTTGTTGGGAGGAAAGTTGACCTTGACCCGCGGCTTGGTTTTCAAGCCAATGTTCATAAGTAATTATGGTGTGGTCAAGATATTGCTTTGGTAGGTTCATGAGACTAAGGGTTTTAGTATTCAAGGAACCTATGTTTGAACATTCAGAATCAACAAAAGAAACATCGAAATGTTTGAGAATGCGCATGATGTAAGTGCCATAGTAGATCATCCTCATTCGACCTTAGTTAAAAATTTGAAACATAATTTACATAGTATCAGCCAATTATGTGACAAAGGATTTAATATTTCCTTTTCTGAAAATAAGTGTAGCATTTTTGATCAAAATAAAAATCTTATTTTTGAAGGTTTTAGAGATAAAAATATTTATGTTTAAATATGAATGTAAATTATAATACAAATATGTGTTTAATAGCCAAAGAAAATGATCCTTGGTTATGACACAAAATATTTTGTCATATTAATTTCAAAGCTATAAATAAATTATCTAAAAATAATTTAGTAAAAGGTTTACCAAAAATGAACTTTAAAGTAAACAATATTTGTGATGCTTGTCAATTAGAAAAATTATCAAAATCATCCTTTAAATCAAAGAAAAATATTTCTACTGTACAACCACTAGAACTATTACATTTAGGTCTCTTTGGTCCAACTCAAATTCAATCTATGAATCATAGTAAATATGTGTTTGTTATAGTAGATGATTTCTCAAGTTATACTTGGACTATTTTCTTAAAAAATAAATGTAATACTTTTGAAAATTTCAAGATTTTTGCAAAGAGAATTCAAAATCTCAAAAATTTAAAAATTAAAAATATTAGAAGTGATCATGGAGGTGAATTTGAAAATGAAGCTTTTGAACATTTTTGTAATATAAAGGGAATTTATCATAATTTTTCTCTTCCTAGAACACCACAACAAAATGGAGTTGTAGAAAGGAAAAATAGAACATTACAAGAATGTGCAAGAACTCTATTAAATGGAAGCACATTACCAAAACATTTCTGGGCAGAAGCTGTAGCAACTTCTTGCTATGTTCTAAATCGTGTTTCCATCCGACCTTTAACAAAACACACTCCATATGAACTTTTTCATCAAAGAAAACCAAACATTTCATATTTTAGAACTTTTGGTTCAAAATGTTTTATCTTAAACACAAGAGATCAGCTTGGAAAATTCGATCCAAAATCCGATGAAGGAATCTTCGTAGGATATTCAGAACGAAGCAAAGCTTATCGAATTGTCAATAAAAGAACAAAAACAATGGTAGAAACAGTTCATGTTTCATTCGATGAAAAATTCAATTTTAATAAAATTTTGAGGATGATGAAAATATACCTAAGACGGTCACAAATACAGTTACTCAAAATAAATTTGAAGAAGATGAAAACATTGTTTATAATTTTGAAGAAGATGAAAACATTTTTCATAATGAAAATGAATTAAGACCTCCTCCTAGAATTTTACGAGATCACCCAGTAGAAAATGTCGTAGGAGAAATTGATTCACATGTTAGAACTAGAAATCAACTTAATCAAATGGGCCATGTAGCATTTCTTTTGAATATTGAACCTAAAAATATAAAAGAAGCCTCTACTGATGACTATTGGATTATAGCTATGCAAGAAGAGCTAAACCAATTCGAACGAAACAAAGTTTGGGAACTAGTTCCTAGACCAAGTGATCAAATAGTTATTAGTACTAAATGGGTCTTCAAAAATAAAGCTGATGAACAAGGTAATATAACTAGGAATAAAGCTAGATTAGTTGCACAAGGATATAATCAAGAAGACGGAATTGACTACGAAGAAACGTTTGCTCCAATCGCATGACTTGAAGCAATACGAATCTTACTGGCCTTTGCATGTTTTCATAATTTCAAACTTTATCAAATGGATGTTAAAAGTGCTTTCTTAAATGGTTATATAAAAGAGAATGTTTATGTTGAACAACCTCCTCTATTCACACATGAAAATTTTCCTGACCACGTCTATAAACTTAAGAAAGCCTTATACGGTCTAAAACAAGCATCCCGTGCTTGGTATGAACGTCTTAAGAGCTATCTAATAGATTCTGGTTTTGAAATTGTGAAGGTTGATCAAACTCTTTTTATTAAAAGATCTAAAAAGGATATTTTAATTATTCAAATTTATGTAGATGATATTATTTTTGGTTCTACAAATGAAGAATTATGTCAGGATTTTTCTACAATAATGACCAAAGAATTTGAAATGTCACATATGGAAGAATTATCTTATTTTCTCGGTTTAAAAATTAAACAATTGGAAAATGGTAATTTTATTAATCAAGAAAAATATAGTACTAATCTAATTAAACGCTTCGGTATGGAAAATACTTATGCCAAACCAACTGCAATGAGTACAACATTACATCTCGATAGAGATGAAGATGGTAAAAGTGTCGACCAAAAATTATATCGAAGCATAATTGGATCATTACTTTATCTTACTGCTAGTAGACCTGACATAATGGTGAGTGTTTGTTTATGTGCTAGATTTCAAGCAAATCCTAAAAATCACATATGCGAGCAGTGAAACGAATATTGCATTATTTAAGCAAAACCAAATATTTTGGACTCTTCTATCCAAAAGAATGTCCTTTCGAGTTAGTTTCATATAGCGATGCTGACTTTGGCAGATGTCGGACGGATCGTAAGAGTACAAGCGGGACTTGTCACTTCATTGGACGATCCTTAGTCTCCTAGTTTAGCAAGAAACAAAATTGTGTTTCACTTTCAACTTGTGAAGCAGAATATATTTCAGCTGCTTTAGCATGTGCTCAAGTTATTTACATGCAACAAACACTTAAAGATCTTGGTATGAACTTATCTAAATCTACTATTTACTGTGATATTACAAGTGATATAAACTTATCAAAAAATCATATCAATCATTCATGAACTAAACATATCGACATACGTCATCATGCTTCGTGATAATATTGAAAAGGACTTAGTCAGATTAAAATTTATGTCCTCTGAAAATCAACTGGCCGATATATTTACCAAACATTTGAATGAAAATATTTTTATTAAACTTAGAAGAGAATTAGGAATAGTGTCTTTAAAAGATTTATAATTTTTTTACAAAATTTATTCTTGATAATACAGTTCAATACATTCATTTTAAAGACTGTTATTTTAATCATTACCTTAAGATATCCTATCTTTTTACCAAAAATAGATTTAGTTTTATGGTTCTCCTTCTTAGTTACTCTAATCCATTCATTCTTAGATAATTAGTGGTTTTTATTTAAAATTGTTGTAATCCACTCTTTGTTCTGTCTATTATTTTAAAATCTTTCTCTTATAAAAGACTATCTTTTTCACTATCTTATCACCATATTATTTAATAAAAAGGAAGACAAGCAACAAAAGTTTTTTTAAATCGATATGTCTTCAGAAAACAACTCTGTCTCACCCTCCCTTTCGTATACATCCATTACCTCAGAATCGGTGAATCTTCCAACACCGACTCCTATATACGAACCCGTTCCTATTGTTCCACCATCTAACATCCACACTGGTTATACCCCTCCTGTCAAAAGAGCTAAACGCTCTTTATTTTTTGGCTCACCGTCTACCAAAGAAAAAATAGACGACATTCATCACTATCAACGGGAGACTCTCGAGTTACAACGAGAACTATACTACGAGCAGAAGGTGAATGCGAAGCGGCTAAGCTTCCTTGAACAAGTGGCTCTTAAATTCTGTGGTTCGTCTTCAAACAACACGATTCATCAACCAACGACTCCTTCACGTCGTAATCCATGGGAACCATCACCTAAACGTCCACCGTTATCTCTGAATTCTTGGGAACGTGGACAAGGCCGGTCACCATTACGACCTCTGTAAGAAAATACGAAAGTGGAACCGGAATATTATCACACTCCTTCCTCTTCATCCAAATCATCTTGATTTTTTTTACATATATATATTGCATTGCTATATAAATTATTTTCATTGATTCATGTAATTCTAAATTTTTGTTTATATGTTGTTGTTGTTTAATACATTTTTTAAGAAGGTTCAGCCTAAAAATTCAACAGCGCCAGTCGACTGAATCAAATAGTCAGTCGACTGAACCTGCCTTCCAACTTATTTTTTTCTCTGCAGTCAGTCGACTGGCTCTCTAAGACAGTTAACTGAATTCGATGTTTTTCTGTTATAAATTCTTGAGAAAGGATCAATCGACTGAATCTATGGGGACAGTCGACTGAACTCATAAAATTATATTTTCATACACAGAACCAGTCGACTGCCTATGAAGGTTCAGTCGACTGATACTGGGTACCCGACTTTTACCCTCTTTCAGCCTCTACAAATTTACTTCTTACCTTTACCAAACTCACATTTTTACCTTCAATCTTTTTAACCTTCTGCCATTAAAATCTTTTTCAACTTTAAATTCACTTAGAATTTCATCAACTCTCTCATTAATTTGTCCAATTCTTTTTAAATTCAACCTCCCACTTCATCACCAAAACCCTAGCTCTTCAAATAGCTCATAAAAGACCTCGACATTCTCAAGCTACAGCAAGTTCTTCGGATTCACAAATAAGAGCATGGCTACACAATGGCAAGGCGGTGCAACGCTTTGAAAAAATACAAAGCTCCAGGATTTTTGAAGGTTCTTTTATCAAATTCCTTGATTTTTCTTCATATGCTATTCAAGACTTAGCTCGCCGTAGCGGATTGGAGCACCTCATTGATTTTGCGGCAAATAATAACAAGATTAATCACCTCCTTGTTAAACTTTTTTACGCCAACTTAAATCTAGATCACCACACCATTACAAATCCGGATGACTGCATTTGGACATTAGTATAGGGTAAAAATATTTTTCTTCCACTACAGCAACTTGCACGGATTCTACAATGTCCAGATGAGGGTAACGAATTATCTGAGATTGTTGTAAACATGGATACTCGTGATCGAGTTAGTCATTTGTTCCTCTCGGATGACTTAACGGAGTTAAAAGCGGTAGCACTAAGGCCAAAAGCTCGCATTATGCATAGAGTGCTTACGCACACCATTAATCCTCGCACCGGAAGCTATGACAAAGTCTATAGACGTGATTTCCAATCCTTATACGGCATTTGGGGAAAGAGACGAGTAAACTGGGCAAAGGTCATTCTAGATGAGTTTCAAACTTTTAATTAAGGTCGAATGAGGATGATCTACTATAGCGCTTACATCATGCGCATTCTCAAACATTTCGATGTTCCTTTTGTTGATTACGAATGTTCAAACATAGGTTCCTTGAATACTAAAACCCTTAGTCTCATGAACCTACAAAAGCAATATCTTGACCACACCATAATTACTTATGAACATTGGCTTGAAAACCAAGTCGCGGGTCAAGCTCAACCTTCCTCCCAACAAGCTCGTCAACAAACTCCACATATGCAAGCCTCTTCTTCATCCCAACCTCCTCGATCTACTCGAGAAGTCTACGAGATTCAAGAAATAGACCCTCAAGCTTGGCCTCACGAAGTCGTGACTACTATTGCTCGTAATCAAAGACTTCTCGATAATCGTCTATCTCGAGTTGAATCAACTGTCTCTAGCGTCGATAAAAATGTCTCCAAAGTCAATAAGAAGCTTAATTATATTAAGTCCTTCCTCAACAATATCTGGGAAGCTATCACATGCTCCCAACAATCTTCTACCTCCGTCCACGTACCAACATCTCATGGGAAACGACCGGCGGAACATTTCACTTGGTCTACATCTAATGTGGAGCAGGAGGAAGAAGCTGAAGAGGTAGGTGACGAATCGGATGATGAAGAAACTGAAGGCGACGAACAAAGTTCAAATGGCGGAAGTCAAGGTGATGAATAAGTATTTTTTTCTATTTTTCTACGATGTTGTTAGACTTTTCTTTCAGACATTTTTAATCTTTAAGTTCTTGTGGTATCGTGTAATTGTCTAAAACTCTATGTTTTCTATGTGTATGTCATGTTGTATTATTATTCTCGGAGGGTGTGACTGTTATGTTTCTATGTTATGTGCTAAATTTCAGTTTCATATATATGTGTGTTCCTATACCATATTACTCGTACTTTAACTACCCTATACCTTGAGTACTCTCCTTTTTGTCGATGACAAAGGGGGAGAAAAACATAAATTGTTTATAGGAAATATAGCATAGATTCAGGCGGAGAATACAATATAAAAGTTGCAAGCATATTACTTAGGGGGGAGATATTTTAACAAAATCATGTCAAAGATTCACTCGTAGCAAATGTAATTGTCATCATCAAAAAGGGGGAGAATGTTGGATCATAAGGTTTTGAATGCTGACAAGAGACGAAAGTTCTTTACGAATCTACGACTACGGCAAATCCGAACTCATCAACTCAAATATGATTCGTATTGATATTGATGTAACTAGAGTCTTTAAGTAAACAGTCTAGTATAGAATTTTGTTAAAATCTATCCTCAAAGCTCATCACTCACAAATTCATTTTACGAAACTTTCGTATATATACTCAAAGTTTTTATGTGCACTAAAAAACAGTATTCAGTCAACTGAATACTATATGTCAGTCGACTGATGCTGTTTGAACTTTTTTTTAAAATACAGCATTCAGACGACTAAACTGCTTAAGTCAGTCGACTGACACCATGCAAATTTTTTGTGCACGTCTAAATTCAGTCGACTGACTAAGCAACTTCAGTCGACTGAATACTGCAACTGTCATTTTTTTCAAAAGACACTTCTTTTCACCAAAGGATTCTTCTTCATGGAAAGTTGCATCTCTTAGATTTAGATAGATATCTATTTCCAGCGGTCATATCTCCTCACACACTATATATACACTCAAGATTTATAGAATCAAATCACCTAATTCTCTATTCTCTTTTGATCTATAGCACTTAGCATTCTTGATTTCAATATATACAAGCTTTCATACAATCATTGCTTACGTATTCATTTCCATACTCTTCAAGCAATATTATGCTTCCTATTCTTCATACACACACAAATATACACATCTACTTTGAGGATAAGATTATAGGAAGGGTGTACTTCAAGTGACAAATCCGTGTTATTTAGAACATGCAAAGTCAAGTTAAATCCAGTTTTGTAAGAAAATCTTGTTCTGTTGCTAAGGCGGTCAAAGTCATGTTCTGTTGCTCAGGCGCCCAAAGTCCTGTTCTGTTGCTCATGCGGTCAAAGTCATGTTCGGTTGCTCAGGCGGTGTAATACATGTTCTTCCGGGTTAAGTGAGGGTTGCTAGCTATAATTCCAAAAGAAGTCTGGGACTGGACGTAGAACGGGAGTTTGAACCAGTATAAAAATCTCGGGTGTCATTTTCTTTACTGCTTTAATTATTTACTTACTTATTTATTATTCCACACAAGTAATTTATCCATATTACACGATCCTTTAGTACGGTCACTTTCATTCCCTACGCCTCTATCCATACACATTCCTTACGGCATTTTCCATATGCCTTCCCTACGCCTATTTTCATACGCTTTTCCTACACCTCCTTCTGTACATCTTCCCTACGCCTAGCCTACGTATTTTCTAATTCTTTGTAAAACTGAAAAAATCGAATTTCCTTACAAGTTCCCTACACCTTCCATACGCCGCCTTACAACAAACATCAATATAATTCTACTGTATTTACCTCCACCTTACACATACCACAACAAAATCTAATATAAGCTGAATGCCAACAACAGAAAACACTACTGATATATTATATAATCACATGCAAAATCATAATAATATAACTCATTAAAAACATTAAAGTAGAATGCATATCATGTTCAAATTACCATAAACTTGCTACAAATGTATTTAAACCACATCATGTCCAACAAACAATAAAATAGCAATTGCTACATAATTCCAACATAGTTGTTTCTGTGGAATATGCATGTATATGCTTTTTGTTTGATGATAATAAACATATATACATTCATTTAAATGTATTTGATATTGTACTATTTTATTTTTCACAGATTAAATAGATATTTGCTGAATAAAATAAATAACATAGAATTTGAATTCAAACGAATATTTTATTCAAATAAATATTTATTACAACTTTGATAGTACAATTTCAAGCTCTCGCTATATACATCATTTTTGATCACAATACAATTACATCACGATTTCATAGATACATCAGTTCCTCACTACATATCACTCACACTCGTATTTATCTTCAACTTCATTCCAGTTTGAATCCAGCATCTGAGCAATCTGCAAAAATATTCACTGACGCAGTAAAATTGAAAATGAAATGTTTTTGCAGTATAAAACAAAATGTGGATTTTGAAAATATTATTTGCCTCAGTTATTTGGGTTGTTCGTCATCATTTATATTGAATTCATCACAAACGAACATTGTGACATGCGCAGTGCATCACTGTACATGCCACAAGGCTGTGCACACCGATATATGTATATACACTTGATATATTTACAGGGACAAGTGAGCACAGGTCAAACCCAAATACAGGATTCAACTCAAGTGCAAAATAAAATGATGTCACAAGGTCAAATCCAAATCGGATTCAACTCAGGTGAAATTCGAAAATCAAATTCGAATACAATCAAGTGGTCAAGACAGTCTACACAAATTCAAGGAGGCACCAAACAATCCAACAAAGCATGCAAGATATGAAGCATGAAGCAACATGAAGCATGCAAGCTCGAGCCCAAGACAATACAACTCACTATAAATATTAATGCAGACATACATAACTCAAGTGACAACAGTATGCAACACACAGATGTACACATGAAGTTCAAATGATCAACTCAACCCAACTTGACCAGAGAAGAAAATGAAATAGCACCAAACAAAGATCAATGAATGCTGCCGACTCAAGAACATCAAGCATATGAACCAAACAAGCATATCAACCAACCAGACTATATGCAAGCAATATGATGATCAAAGTGCAGTGATGTCTACAACAACTCAAGCATCGACTCCAGTGAACAGGCAAACATCACATTGAAGCAACTCGAGCAAATTACAGTGAACATGGTCAGAAGACATACAATTAAGACTACACAAAAGCTATAGTTCAAATGACAGAAAGCATGTCAAAGTCAGGCCAGTGAAGTATAGTTCGAACAAGGTCGAAAGTGCTACCAGAGGTAGTGAATAGTATGGAAAAAGTTCGAACTATATCAAGTAACTAGGAAATCACGAAATCGAGTCAGGAATTTGCAAAATTCAAGTCGAAGCCAAGAGCAATTGAACAAGTCAGAGTCACAGTATCAAACCAAGTCAAGAAATATCAATACCGTGATAACCAAGATACTAAAAACAAATATATACGCATTTTGAACAAGTCATAAATCATCTCAAACGTGCAAACATCATCAAGCAGCAGAGCAAAGAGTTTTGACAAATTCAAATACATATAGACGAACGAATATTCAGGGACTCGAACCCTATAAAAGCACAAATCATCATCAGCAAAAATGTGTTATTCGAGTTCGAGCTAACAGAAAACAAAAAACCAATAACTCGAATCACGGTGAGTTCGAATACAAAAATCGAAGAGGAACAAAGCTAAAATCTTACCAAAAGCAAAATCGAACTCACCAAAGCATGAAGCCATAGCCAAGTACAAATCTAATTTGCGCAAAGCCGAAGCTATAGCAAATTCTCACAAATTACATACCGAAGTCAGGTGACGAATTCGATCACAAATCGAAGAGCAGCCGTGTGCAAGACAAAGAAATCAATCGATCGACTAAGCAACGTAGTTCGAAATCAAACTCGATCGACCAGTATAAAGTCGGCATCTTCGAATACAAGCCCCAATCCAGAATCGCCAGAGAACAATCAAAGCCCTAATTCAAGAATCAAACAAAGAGGACCCAAAGCTCAAATTCGCCAGTGACAGAGATTCGAGGAGCTGAAGCTCGTAATCGCCAGAGAAGCACAACATCGCCGAAGTCTTAATTTGTGAATCGCCATCGGGCTAGTGAAATAACAAAAGGGATCGAAGAGATAATAGTGGGCCAACATTTTTAATCGAAATAAAAAGTGAAGCGGGCCGTTGATCTTTTAAAAGGGGCCGGTCTAGTTTTTAGGGTTTTAAAGTTTTAATTTTTTAGTTATTTTTAGGCCGGGATTATTTTCTAGAGCAAAATCAGTTATCAAGTTTAAATTTCAATTTTGCTCCAGGTTTAAACTGTATTTTGTTTTTTCAGTCTGTATTTTCAAATTCCAGTCAGAGTGAATCACCACCTAGGGTTTAGGTGTTGTCATATTGTCTAGTTAGGGTTAGTTCAGTGAGCAGGGAGACTGCGAGTTTGCAAAGCTCTATAGGCGGGAGCAGAGTTTGCGAGTAAACGAAACTCTATAGGCGGAGCAGGGTGTGCGAGTCTGTAGGAGTGTTTGTGAGCGGGAGCGAGTGTCTACGAGTCTGTCAGAGTGTTTGTAAGCGGGATACTGTTTAACTCTAATAGAAATCTGGGAATGCAGCAGTAGGCAGGGGTTGCCGAAGCTGGGTAAATTCTGTGTGTGATTTACTTTACTGCATATTTATTTATCTGCTGTTTACTTCCGCGTTTAATTTGAGAAAATTTGCGATAACCCTATTCACCCCCCCTCTAGGGTTAATCTAGATCCTACAAGTGGTATCAGAGCCTGGTATTTTTACTTTAACTCTAGAGTCATGAATTCATCGAATAATGCTTTTTCTGAGGGGCAATCTATTGCTAGGCCACCGATGTTTAATGGTAATGATTATGCTTACTGGAAAGTTAGGATGAGTATCTATCTTAGTTCTGTTGATTACGATGTTTGGGATATTATTGAAACTGGCTATAGAGCTCCCACTATAACTGTTGGTGATACTGAGATTCCAAAACCCAAGGATAGGTGGGATGCTAATGATAAGAAGTTGAAAACTACAAATGCCAAAGCAATGAATGCTTTAATTTGTGCTCTTGATAAAAATGAATTTAATAGAATTTCTCATTGTAAAACGGCACAGGAAATCTGGCATACTTTGGAGGTGACACACGAAGGAACTTCTCAAGTCAAGGAGTCTCGTCTAGCCCTGTTCAGCAATGAATACGAGAACTTTGTAATGGACAAAGGCGAGAGCATAAAGGACATGTTTGGACGCTTCTCAACCTTGGTATACAATGCTAGAGCGTTTGGAAAGGTATTCTCCGAGGTAGAGTTAGTGAGGAAGATACTACGAGTCTTACCGATGAACTTTGAGGCAAAAGTCACAGCAATACAAGAATCGAAAGATCTGAGTAAACTAAGCATGGAGGAGTTGATTGGCAACTTGATGACATATGAGCTTGAGCTAAAATCAAAGGAGGAACGCAACAACTCCGAATCAAAGAAGAAGACGATTGCCTTGAAGAGCAGAGAAGAGAGCGATGATGAAGCAGAAGATCCAATTGAAGAACTTGCAATGGCTGTCAATAATTTTAGAAAATGGTCAAGATTCGGGTTACGCAAGAAGAAAACAAATGGTAATAGGTCAAAAGATTCTGACAGTTCCGATAATGAATTGACCTGTTATAACTGCAATAAGCCTGGCCACATCAAACCAAACTGCCCACTTCTCAAAAACAACAAAGAAAAGAAAAAGAAGAAGAAGGTCTTTGCAGCAACTTGGGATGATGAAGAAGGAGAGGAAGTTTCGAATGATAACTCAGAGGAGGCTAACTTGTGTCTTACGGCAAGATCAGATTCAGAAGAAAGCTCAGTGGAATCAAGATCAGATTCAGAAGCAAGCTCAAAGGATAATGAGGTAAGAAACTATTCTTATAAAGATCTTGTTTATTTGTGCCTCGATCTTACTAAAACAGTTGATGCTCTAGATTCTAAAATTGAAAAACTGAAATCTGATAGGAGAGAACTTGCCCGTGAAAATTCTAGGTTAGAAACTGAACTTGAAAATATTCAAAACCTAGACTGTAAAAAATGCAAAATTTTAGATTCAGAATTATCAAAGCTTAAAATTAACTTTGAGAATCTTGAAAAAGAAAACTTGAGTCTTAAGGAAATCATTGACACTAGGAGAAAGGATTTTATAAATAGATGCACCTCACTTGTGACTGAAAACACAACACTAAAACACCAAAGTCCAAGATCTTGAGAAATCACTGAGTAACTTTTCAAGAGGAGAAAAATCATTCAATATGTTATTTGGAAATCAATTGTTTGCCAACAATAGAAAAGGACTGGGATTTGGAAAAACACAAGTTGATAGTGCTAAAGGAAAGAGTGTCTTTACTGGATGTCAAATAAATGGGCATCATAGTCATAGGAACAAGAACACAAAATTTATACAAGTTTGGGTTCCTAAAAATTCTACAAATAAATTTCATGTCTATTGGAACAAGAATGAAAGGACAAAACAAATTTGGGTTCCAAAGGGATTGTTTATTCACAATTATTCTGCCACTAACAACCATGGACCTATAAAAACAAATAGGTCACATAAATCTTTAACCGTGTAGGTGTGGTGGCAGGCTAAGGAACAACATTAGTGTTATCTGGATTCTGGCTGTTCCAGATACACAACGGGCGACAAATCAACGTTCCTTAGCCTAGTATAAAGGTGACAGATTCACAATGGGCAAACAACGAAAGATTATCGTACAGGTAAAACAGGTAATTGTATTTATTTTCAAACGATAGATAAAATGTGAAAATCTGCACCATAGTCTGAATTAAATCAGCCAGTTATGTGAAATGATTGATGATGTTAATTCTGATCTTTTCGAAGTAATTATGATGGTTGACAGATTCTAACTTACTTGAGATGATCTTACATGACTTGTTCTTATCTATGACTTTGATTTATGCTTAAAAGTTGACCAACCATTTTTCATTGAACTTAATCTGTTTTTGGTCAAATTATGATGTTGATTGATTATTGATTTCTCAAAGGATTTTTTTTTAAAACTGTTGAAACTGTTTGGTGAAACTTCAAGAAATTGTTTTTGAAATAATGATGATTGTTTAATGACTGTTGATCCTATGGTTTCTTAATCTGACACTGAGATTTTTTTTTGATGGTTAACACGACTTCAATTTAAAGTCAAGTTTGTTGAAAATGACTCTGAGATAATTTGTTGAAATTTCACAATCTGGTCTATAACATCCAAACGAGTGATATTGAGTCAGATGCAAATTACACTGGTAATGTAGTTGATAGAAAAATTACTAGTGGAACGTGATTACATTTTGAGACATTCATTTGCTGCATCATTTTTCAAAGAAAATATCTGCATATCTTTCACTTGAAATATTTTTCATTTTAGCAGAATTTTTCTTAAAAACCCCTTCTAGAAAATAATTTCTTTTGACCTTGTATCAGATTTGTTATTTAAGAAAACTTGATTTTATTGAAATTGATTAACTGATCTGACCCCCTAATAATTATCTAAAAAGATAAATAGTGATTGAAAATAAGATGAGTGTTGATATTAATCATATATTATAACTTGAGAAAGTATATTTAGAAAATTTCTTTAGAAATTTAAACAAGAGTTATAAAAACTTTTTGTTGATAACTATTCCATGATCATTTCTATTTCTATCATCCGTCTATCAACCATCACTCATCAAAAATCAATATAGTATGATTAATTTGTGGTAGTTTAAACAGGGAATCATTTGTGCTTCAAATTTATTATATTTCTAACAATAAAATCCAAAATATTCACTCTCATTTAAAAGTCCTCACGGTTATGCATGGGTGAATTACTTGGATTTTTGATTTTGTGCTTCCATGCTCATTTAAAAGTCCTCACGGTTATGCATGTATGGAACGCATATCAAAATTAATTGATTAAATAGACAAGTTGATTCTAATCCCATTTAAAAGTCCTCACGGTTATGCGTGGTTAGAAGATACTTGAATTCATTTTAAAAAAATTTGGAATACTACTAATCTCATTTAAAAGTCCTAACGGTTATGCATGGTTAGTAGATATTCAAATCTCCTGAAATAAATATACCACAAATAGACACAACTATATGGTTTTATTTGATGAAATCATTTATATCATTCTAAAGTGGAATATGCATCAATTAAAGTATTTATGATTTTTGTTTGATTTTCTTATTGAAATTAATATTTATACTCGATTGAGCTTTAATATTGTATTAATGTCTACCACTATATCTCTACTTTTCTATTACTATTATTCTTTTGCTGATAACAAAAGGGGGAGAGAAAAGTTAAGATTTTGAAAATAAAGGTCAAAGATTTTCTAATTGCATCAAGGCTCATTTGAATTCTTTATTCTCATGCATATATGTAGGGGGAGTATTGTGTAGAAAGAGAGCATTCAAATAGGGGGAGCAAACTGAATAATCAAATACATTTAATGTAGTCAAAATCTTAAATATATGTTTGTTATCATCAAAAGGGGGAGATTGTGGAATATGCATGTATATGCTTTTTGTTTGATGATAATAAACATATATACATTCATTTAAATGTATTTGATATTGTACTATTTTATTTTTCACAGATTAAATAGATATTTGCTGAATAAAATAAATAACATAGAATTTGAATTCAAACGAATATTTTATTCAAATAAATATTTATTACAACTTTGATAGTACAATTTCAAGCTCTCGCTATATACATCATTTTTGATCACAATACAATTACATCACGATTTCATAGATACATCAGTTCCTCACTACATATCACTCACACTCGTATTTATCTTCAACTTCATTCCAGTTTGAATCCAGCATCTGAGCAATCTGCAAAAATATTCACTGACGCAGTAAAATTGAAAATGAAATGTTTTTGCAGTATAAAACAAAATGTGGATTTTGAAAATATTATTTGCCTCAGTTATTTGGGTTGTTCTTCATCATTTATATTGAATTCATCACAAACGAACATTGTGACATGCGCAGTGCATCACTGTACATGCCACAAGGCTGTGCACACCGATATATGTATATACACTTGATATATTTACAGGGACAAGTGAGCACAGGTCAAACCCAAATACAGGATTCAACTCAAGTGCAAAATAAAATGATGTCACAAGGTCAAATCCAAATCGGATTCAACTCATGTGAAATTCGAAAATAAAATTCGAATACAATCAAGTGGTCAAGACAGTCTACACAAATTCAAGGAGGCACCAAACAATCCAACAAAGCATGCAAGATATGAAGCATGAAGCAACATGAAGCATGCAAGCTCGAGCCCAAGACAATACAACTCACTATAAATATTAATGCAGACATACATAACTCAAGTGACAACAGTATGCAACACACAGATGTACACATGAAGTTCAAATGATCAACTCAACCCAACTTGACCAGAGAAGAAAATGAAATAGCACCAAACAAAGATCAATGAATGCTGCCGACTCAAGAACATCAAGCATATGAACCAAACAAGCATATCAATCAACCAGACTATATGCAAGCAAGATGATGATCAAAGTGCAGTGATGTCTACAACAACTCAAGCATCGACTCCAGTGAACAGGCAAACATCACATTGAAGCAACTCGAGCAAATTACAGTGAACATGGTCAGAAGACATACAATTAAGACTACACAAAAGCTATAGTTCAAATGACAGAAAGCATGTCAAAGTCAGGCCAGTGAAGTATAGTTCGAACAAGGTCGAAAGTGCTACCAGAGGTAGTGAATAGTATGGAAAAAGTTCGAACTATATCAAGTAACTAGGAAATCACGAAATCGAGTCAGGAATTTGCAAAATTCAAGTCGAAGCCAAGAGCAATTGAACAAGTCAGAGTCACAGTATCAAACCAAGTCAAGAAATATCAATACCGTGATAACCAAGATACTAAAAACAAATATATACGCATTTTGAACAAGTCATAAATCATCTCAAACGTGCAAACATCATCAAGCAGCAGAGCAAAGAGTTTTGACAAATTCAAATACATATAGACGAACGAATATTCAGGGACTCGAACCCTATAAAAGCACAAATCATCATCGGCAAAAATGTGTTATTCGAGTTCGAGCTAACAGAAAACAAAAAACCAATAACTCGAATCACAGTGAGTTCGAATACAAAAATCGAAGAGGAACAAAGCTAAAATCTTACCAAAAGCAAAATCGAACTCACCAAAGCATGAAGCCATAGCCAAGTACAAATCTAATTTGCGCAAAGCCGAAGCTATAGCAAATTCTCACAAATTACATACCGAAGTCAGGTGACGAATTCGATCACAAATCGAAGAGCAGCCGTGTGCAAGACAAAGAAATCAATCGATCGACTAAGCAACGTAGTTCGAAATCAAACTCGATCGACCAGTATAAGGTCGGCATCTTCGAATACAAGCCCCAATCCAGAATCGCCAGAGAACAATCAAAGCCCTAATTCAAGAATCAAACAAAGAGGACCCAAAGCTCAAATTCGCCAGTGACAGAGATTCGAGGAGCTGAAGCTCGTAATCGCCAGAGAAGCACAACATCGCCGAAGTCTTAATTTGTGAATCGCCATCGGGCTAGTGAAATAACAAAAGGGATCGAAGAGATAATAGTGGGCCAACATTTTTAATCGAAATAAAAAGTGAAGCGGGCCGTTGATCTTTTAAAAGGGGCCGGTCTAGTTTTTAGGGTTTTAAAGTTTTAATTTTTTAGTTATTTTTAGGCCGGGATTATTTTCTAGAGCAAAATCAGTTATCAAGTTTAAATTTCAATTTTGCTCCAGGTTTAAACTGTATTTTGTTTTTTCAGTCTGTATTTTCAAATTCCAGTCAGAGTGAATCACCACCTAGGGTTTAGGTGTTGTCAGATTGTCTAGTTAGGGTTAGTTCAGTGAGCAGGGAGGCTGCGAGTTTGCAAAGCTCTATAGGCGGGAGCAGAGTTTGCGAGTAAACGAAACTCTATAGGCGGAGCAGGGTGTGCGAGTCTGTAGGAGTGTTTGTGAGCGGGAGCGAGTGTCTGCGAGTCTGTCAGAGTGTTTGTAAGCGGGATACTGTTTAACTCTAATAGAAATCTGGGAATGCAGCAGTAGGCAGGGGTTGCCGAAGCTGGGTAAATTCTGTGTGTGATTTACTTTACTGCATATTTATTTATCTGCTGTTTACTTCCGCGTTTAATTTGAGAAAATTTGCGATAACCCTATTCACCCCCCCTCTAGGGTTAATCTAGATCCTACAGTTTCATCTAGTTCAAACATCATATCTAGTTCAAACATCATACAACGTACATGATAATATAGAACATCAAACTCACAAGCAAAATAGGAATAACTCACGATGTAAGTCCTATCTCAGGTCCTTGCTCCCGCCTCAACCCCCGTAAGAACTCCTGCATAGAACTCATCTCCTCCCGCATGGAACATAAATCTCCTTGTAGTTTGTTCACCGTGACATTCATTTCTTGATTTTTACTCCTTAGCTCTTCTACCTCCTCCACAAGTTTCTCTGTGTCATGTGACGCTCCAAACCTAGTGTTGTATGTATTGTCTCTATATATATGCATATAAGTTTTACAATCAAATTAGCAATGTAGGTTATTGGATTATGACATGTATTTTGAGTACTACACTTTCATTATACTTTAATGAATGACACTATAGCATGTAAATTATAAACTCAAGAAATGCCTTCTAAGCAATAAAAATCCTTGTGTAATTCTTTTCTGCAGCGAATCCGTTAAAGTTGTAGTATTAATTAAGGTATGGAACATATATGTATAATTCTAATCTTGTAGCGTTAATATTTCATTTCAGCTCTATTATCGAGACTTTAATATACTACTAATAGGGAATGATAAGGAGTCTTTTACTGTATTAATATAAAAGTCAAATATATTCATCAATAGTGAAGAACACAAATATATTTTTTTCTTATTCTTAGAGCATCTCCAACAGTTTGGAGTGCGGAAATTCGATTTTCTGCACTCCAAAATGTTGGAGCCCTCATTTCTACAACAGAAATGAGGGCAGGCGCCTGTTGAACAGGCGCCTGGGCATCAGGCGCCTGTTCAACAGGCGCCTGAGCATAAGGCGCCTGTTCAACAGGCGCCCGTGTTCAACAGGCGTCTCGTTCCCTGTTGCCAGGCGCCTGTTAAACAGGCGCCTGAAAATGAGGTGCATGTTCAACAGGCGCCTGGCAACAGGCGCCTGTTCAACAGGCGCCTCACTCTATCCTAATTTCTCAGCCTGAAGGCCCTACTTTCTGCACTATTGTAAATTCTCGCACTCTGTTGGGGTTGATTTCGGGTGCGGATTCGAGAATTTGCAACCTGTTGGAGATGCTCTTACGTCCTGAAAACTGTAGACTGTAGTAAAACGAGTAACATGCTTGCATGCATATTACATCTCGCTTTCATCCATCTATACACACTTACACACACAAGTATACATTTAGTTTAATTTTAAAACTCATTAGATTTGCTAATCTTTTCTCAATTGATGTTGCAAATCCAACAAAATTGAAGTTGGTTAAACCATTATGGTCAAAATTCAAGAAACTTCACTGTAAAACCAAAAAGAGTTGATGATATGAAGCAAACCTTAAGTGTACAAGCAATATATAACTAAGAACAATTTTGGCACCTGTTGCAGGTCTTGCCTTCCACAAACATACGTCTAAGGAGACATTGAAGATTTAAAGTTAACTATTCGATTTTTTCAAATTTCGAGGTGTGTTGGTTTGTTTTGGAAAGTGAATATATTGTAGTACATTGATTGTTATTGTATACAAGTAAGGATGCTCTATAGGTAATTAAAACCATGTTCAGCATTAGACAAGAATATGTAGAACTAGCCTGACAAATTTCTACTTAACAGGAACAGAGTAATGTATTCGAAATTAAACTATATTTTATATTATTTATTTATGCGCATGATATTAGAGAATTTTGAGACTACACATAAAAAAAACTACAAAGATAATTGATCCAGCTAAAGTTATGAATTAAGACGAATGCATGTTATGGTATGTTCACTCAATGTTCTATAGACTGACTACACAAATGATGAAACCTTCAATTTTCAGGACTGTAGTAATTAGTAAGTAGTCGAAAAGCAACAGAGCTAATTCTGCTAAATAACATTCAACATCCAATAGCAATACAAAGGAATCACAATTGAGCTACTGACCAAACTAAAACATATATGTTGAACTTAAAAAATCTTTTAAAAATAAAGTTGCTAATCTAATTTTGTCGCCGTCGTCGTCATCATCCCAATACATCAAAATATAGAAATCCTCACCTTATAACTAAAAATCCTTCAACAACTTCCTAACCTGTACACTTAAGGTTGAAGAATTTACATTGTTTCATGAGAGGGTTTTAGTTATGATTTCAAAGGATTCACATTATTTCAAATATGCAACTATTAATTACTATTTAATACTTGACATCTAAAAGACCAAAAATACTAATTAAGTTTTCAGTCAATATTACCCAAGGAATATTGCCAATACCAGGCCTCCGCGTGCTTCTTAAGGAAGCGAACGTCTAACCTTCTCCAATTAGCTGCATGAAAAGAAGGTGTAGCTCATCGTGAGAGAGCTCTCGACCCTGACTCTCGGTCATTTGAGCAACTCGCACATTGTATTTAGCCTGTAATTTATGTAAATTAGGTATGTACACATAACATAGTTTAGAATTTGTAAATTAACAGAAATTTTGTTGATTACGTACAACGAACTGTTCTAAGTATTCGACCTTGTTCTTTCTCCTAAAAAATAAAAAATAATTTATCATGTGTTTTTTTATTGTATACTATTATTATTAAATAATTTAAACAATTACCATATCGTTCATCCATTGTGCCATTGATTTAGAAACATCTCTATGTGGCTTTGGATTGCTGTTGCGAGCGACTGAGTTCTTTTGAGCAAGTTCCTTCACATCCTCTCTCTCCTAGTGGGCTAAAAACTGTTGCCATATCTCATACGTTATACAAGGATTCTTCTTTTTATACCTTTTCATGTCTCCAACAATCCACCTATACGTCAAAGAGAATTTTTGATCCCATAATCATTTGACATCGGCAAATGAAGTGGTGGGATCCAAAGAGTACAATGCCTATATAGGAATTTGTGAATAGATTAAATGAATTGAAAAACTTAATCGCGGATGGATTAAATATTGTAACATCTTGAATTTCAAAATTATTTTACCTTAAACTCTTCAAACTAATGTTGCTTAATATGATCGGGAATTACACTAAAACAAGGCCAAAATAATGTCATACGGGCTTTAAGCATAGAAGATATAGTACGAGACGTCGAGGCACTATTTGCAAATTCCCAGCTGTTAATGCACAAAATTATATTAAATACTTTACTACATTATTAAAATATACGATAATTCAAAAGTTTATAAATTTTACTTACTCTCCACTCTCCCTATAATAAATATACACCGTGCTGACTGAAGAAGTCGAGCCAGTCTGTGACATATGTGTAGATAGCCCTGGGGTGCCTTGAACATGATCACCGCCATCTAAAGGGGTGGGTTGTTGATCGACAGAGGGTGGTGCTAGTTCGATCAAACCCAAACCACATCCACTACCATTACGACGACCACCACCACTACGACGACCACCACCACCATGAGAACTCATATCTATTACAAGAATACAACATATGCAACTATATACATAAGATAAGGTAACGTTTCAAAATGAAATTTGTGAACTTTATTTAAGACAAGATTTGAGAATATACATCAAATAGCATAGAATATAAACCAATAATTGAAAATTTTACCGTTAACTAAAAGATGAACAACTTCATAAACATAAAAGCAATCGAGCAACTAAAAAAACATGAAAACAATCATAATTAAATATACATGCTACCAATCCTCATTATCATCGTCACTCTCAATATTTACACTCTCGTCTTCAAGCTCACACTCACCTTCATCTACTTCGACTTGCTCATCCTCATCTTTATCCACTTCGACCCTATCATTAACGTCATTAATAAGAGATCCTATATCTTGTATTTGATGTACAATCTCCAGTAGCTCGTTAGGTTTTGGATCATTTTGATATGCTAGATTGTCGTTTATGATTGTGTTTGAGTGAAATGACCATCTTGGTTTTGTTTTAATATCAGCCCACCAATTTGAGCGAATGTTGTCGATAGCAGGATACAGCGTGAAATAAACTTGTGTAGCTTGTGTTGCCAACACAAATGGATCATACCCTAAATATTTTTTTCTATGGTTTACTTCAATAAGAGGGTAATCCTTATGCACGCGTTTTACTCCAATATTCGTCCTACTATCAAACCATTGACATTTGAAGAGAAATGTTTTTAACTCTGGCATCAACGAGTAAGTTAACTCGATTATTTCCTCCAGCACACAATAATCTTTATGTCATCATTGGTGTTCCAACCTTTAATACAAACTCCGCCGTTAACCGTTGTTTTTTTCTTTCCATATTCTTCTATGTGAAATTTAAATCCATTTATAAATATTATTGGACATATTCTGTAACTATTAAGCGGACCAAATGCGAGTTTCCTATAGCAAACATCGGTGATATTGTTCGTATCAACCTATCGATTTGAATCAAGTACACAAGTTAATATATAATGAATACCGTGTGAGGTTAAAATACATGACTTGTCATACTTACATATTGTTTAAATCATCCCTCGAATTCTTTACCGAGTTCAACATTGGAATATTCGCTTTCGAACTTGTTGTTTAAATCAAGTACCCATGTTAATATTTAAGGAGTATTGTGTGTAGGTTAAATAGATTGACATAAATTTAGTTAACGAACAATCAAATTATTATAGTACCTGACAAGATCAGTTAATTCTTTACAGTTAAGAAGCATAGTTGCCTTGGCTAGATTGTAATCCTTCGTTGTGGCAAAGCCTTTAACATTTTTCCATTTACCAGATGGACGTCCTTGTTTTTTTTAATACCGACAAAATGGTACCAATTGAGTCATCCACAATAACATTTTCATTGCGATGACCACGATTAAAATTTAAATTCACGTGATCATCGAAATAA
Source organism: Allium fistulosum (assembly GCA_030737815.1). Classification (NCBI taxonomy): domain Eukaryota; kingdom Viridiplantae; phylum Streptophyta; class Magnoliopsida; order Asparagales; family Amaryllidaceae; genus Allium; species Allium fistulosum. The sequence goes on along the minus strand of CM060903.1, from coordinate 628,204,986 downwards.
TGACTAAAAAATATGGATGATTCTTCAATAATGTATGCTTGACAAATAGAACCTTCAACACGTGCTTTCTGTTTCACTTTTTTCTTTAGGTGACCCGGATACCTTAATATGAAAATATGTGAAATTAACTATAACATGTTCGATATTTAAAAACTATGTAAATAAATATAACTATGAATGCTCTATGCATACCTCTCAAAAGGATACATCCATCCATACTGCACTAGCCCCCGTAGTAATGCTTCAGTTGGTAGATGTACTGGTAAATGTTCCATGCAATTAAAAACTACAGATGGAAATATTTTCTCTAGTTTACACAATAATTTAGGGATATCTCTTTCAAACTTCTGCAAATGTTTTTTAGATATAATTGTCGAACATACATCTATAAAGAATAAACCGAGCTCTGTTATAGGCATCCAAACCTTTTGTGGTAAAAGCTCTTTAAATACTATTGAGAATAGAGTCTCTAGAAATACATGACAATCGTGACTCTTCATACCTGACAGTATAAGCTCCTTCGAATCAACACATCGTTTCATAATATAAGCAATTCCATTTGGAAACCTCAAAGAATCGACCCACTCTAGTAATTTTATACGACGAGTCCTATCCAGCTCATAACATGCAAGAACTTTGAAGTTTGGACGCATAGGATTAATCTTAAGCTCTGGATGATTGTAATAGTATTTGATATATTTTCTTGATCTCAAATCATCTTTGGTTTTTCATTTCACATTCATAATTGTATGAAAGAAATTCTCAAACACATTTTTTTCGTTATGCATCGCATCCAAATTGTATCGAAGTTTTAGATCCTTCCAATAGGGTAATTCCCAAAATATACTTTGTTTGCACTAGTTGTGATAATCTCTTTTGCCAGGAATTTTGGGCTCGTTGTTTCCCATCTCATGTAATTTTGCTTAGTCTTTTACGATATCAAATACCACTTCTTCGTTCAAAAACGTTGGTGGTTGCAAACTTACAAATTTTATTTCTTTCAAAGTTTTTCTTATCACGTCTAAACGGGTCGTTTGTATGCAAAAATCGACGCTGGCAATCCCACCAACACTGCTTACCACCATGCTAATGTAAATGCTTTTGTTGAATCCATGCACAGGGGCAAGATAATTTACCTCCCGTACTCCAGCCCGAAAGCATCCCATACGTGGGAAAATTGCTTATTGTCCACAATAGACAAGCAAATAGTTTGAAATTTTTTCTCTTCGACACGTCATAAGTGTCAATACCCTCTACCCACATCTTCTTTAGGTCCTCGATTAAAGGTTGTAAATAAACGTCTATTCCATTTTTCAGATTTTTCGGCCCAGGGACAATTAGAGTTAAGAATGTGTATGGATTTTGCATACACATCCAAGGTGGTAAATTGTAAGGTGTTAAAATTACTGGCCAAGTGGAGTATTTTTTACCATATTGGCTAAAAGGTTGGAAACCATTAGTGCATAAACCAAGCCTAATATTTCGTGACTCCTTGGAAAAATTAGGATATTTGTCATCGAAATGTTTCCATGCTTCTCCATCTGCAGGATGACATAAAACCCCTTCCTCTCGAACTCGTTCACTATGCCATCTCATGTGCTCCACAGTGGCATAAGACGAATACAATCTTTACAATCTAGGAATAAGTGGAAGATAATGTAAACGAGTAAAAAGTACACCATTACCATTACTTTTTTTCTTTTCATATCTTCCTAAGCCACAAAATATACATTGTGAACGGTCTATGTCTTCTTTACAATATAGCAAGCACCCACTTTGACATGTATCTATCTTTTCGTACGGCAATCCGAATTCGAACACTTGTTTTTTTTAATTGATACCAATTTTCTGCCAATCTAGTCTGCAAACCAGATGGTACCAAATCTCGAACTAAACTAAGAACATCATTCATTAATTTTTGTGTACCGTTGTTTGTGGATTTTATAGCAACTAACCTAGAAGTCGCTGCCAACTTTGTCATTAGACATCCATCAAAAAGTGGTCTTTTTGATGCTTCTAACAAGTCAATTTTTTTTAGCTTTTAGATTTGGTTCTTCCTCTACATCCAACGAATTAGGCAGCATACTCGGACCAACGACATCAATAACCATTTCAGTATTCTATTTTCTGAAGTAGCAGGTTCATCAAAATCAACACCAATATTTACGTTATCATCCTCACCAAGCACCGACGTATTAATAACATTCATCGTATCTTCACCATGATGTATCCACACATAGTAATCATCCATAAAACCGTTTTTTGTCAAATGCCTTTGAACAACTTCATAAGAATGATGCTTTATGGCTTTACACTTCTTACAAGGACAACGGATTTCTGTCATGTTTGTCTCATTGGAAGATGCCACTTGCATGAACTCAGTTAAACCTCTTAAAAACTGAAATGGAATCGTTCCTCTATGCCCTACATTTTTGTACATCTAAGCTCGACGAACTTCAAATGTTCCATCTTGTACTGCATAATTAAGCTAAGCTATATTATATTTTGTTGAGTACTTAGAATATGATTATATGGAATTATAGTTATTTCATTATTTTGATATTATCCAATTATTGTATTATTTTATTAAGATGGATATAATTTCAAATTCGTATACATACAAATACAATATTAGATGTATGCTATTTTAATTTTTTATACTTAAAAATTCTTATACTTTTAAATATTCAAATTCTTACATTTATGTGAATATAATATATCTTATCGTAAACCTAATAGAAATTTGTCTATTATTTATTAATCGAACTTTCCATTAGAATTGTTTATTTATTGAATCAGCCAACCTACTTTCCATTACAGACAAAACATTGTTTTTACATTTCATAAATCATTTCGCCTCAAATGGTACAACAAAATATTGGCAGCACTTCCCCTTATTCCCTATATCATACGCCAGTGTGCGTACATGAGGAACAAAGAAGAAGCACTCTAGAAATTTTGTCACCATTTGAATTGAAATGATTTATGTAATGTGAAAAATTAGTTTTGTTTGTAACTTGTCCAATACTGGGACAAATTTGACAAATATTGTATTAGATGAATATTGATGTCCGTTTCATAGCAAAACAAACATCTATATAACGATCATATACGATACTTGCCAAACGGGGCCAAACATTAATCTACGATGAACAAATTTTTTTAATGTTATTTCAAATGAATTGCAACAAGTTCAAGCTATATTTGTAGTTGTAATCTGAATTTTATTTTATTTTATTTTTTACCTATTTATTTACTCAGTCATTAATGCATAATAAAATTGTTTAAAAAGGTTCTTTTGTTCCTATGTTCGCAACATCATTTTCAGTTTTATGACATTTATCTATCTAGTCAATCAATTAATGAATGACTATGATGTTTTCTAACATTTTGATTCAAGGATGATGAACACATGTTCTAATTTTGTGCAAAGCAGAATATACATATTATGTAGTGTCATCAAATAAAATTATTTAGGGGAGAGAGGACATTGTCTCAATTCCCACCTATAAAAGAGGCTGATAAAATCAATAACCATATAGTTCTTATTGTGTCCATATGTTATCTTCTGTATATATGTGAACTCAAAACATGAACAAAACCAGAGTTTAATCACATGTTCATAATTGAGTTCTTTATATCATTTGTATGTTAAAGAAAAACTTCCTTTAGAAAAAGGAGAGAAAATCTTTCTAAAATTATGATTCTCCATTATGTAATAAAGAATAAAGCAAACTCCATGAAACAAGCATCCATAAAAGTGTTTTCTTGATAAACTAACAGCTACCGAAAAGCTATAAATTACAATACATAATATCAGGAAATCAACTGTAAACTTGGACATTTGTTTATGAACAAGAACATAAAGAGAAAATTTATAGGTCATGCAATACTAGATCTATCCAAGCACAAAATCAATTTGTGTGTGTGTGTGATATCAGTAAATCAATCGCTAATTTATAGGTCGTACAATATTAGAAAATCAATCGCTAATTTATCCAAGCACAAAATCAATTGGAAAAAACTTGCTGGTAGATTGTAATGATAATTACCATTAGAAATTACAAAAAATAACAGTTGTGCAATACCATATTTTGTGCGTGTAATAAGGAAGAAGCAAAGGCAGCCTCTCAAAACCATTCATTCCAAGCTGCTCTTGCTCGATCAAAGGCACGGATGGAGGTATGGGAAGTGGTGGGGCGAAGGCAGGTAGTGGCAGCGCAGTGGCAGACATGAAGGGAGAGCGACATATTTAGGGTTTCTTTTAATCGATGGAAACGTATGAGTTGGGGATAGGGAATAGTAGCAAGGCCGTTTGCCATAGCGTTAGCTTCTGCAGTTCAATGTTTTTCAATCTTGAGCAGTTCAATGTTTTTCAATTGTGCTCCTATCTATGTAGTTGAACCGCGGTCCTATTTTCTTGACCAATTCTTCTTTTATGCTTAACAAGTATTTGATTACTCTCCAGTATGAATGTAAGGAATGAATACGCACCCACACATTAAATTATTCTATTGGATGTTACATATATATGTAAATTTCTTGTTTATAGTTATTGTTAACCCGCCTTTTGGCAAGGTCGCGGACAGACGGGTTTAACTTAATCGACTGCATGTTCGTCGAGGCTGGTGTACGATGGATTCAGTCGACTGGATGGATGGATGATGCAACATGCTTGGGAGATGGAAATATGATTGGATAAAGATGGATCAACTATAATTTGGGTCTAGGAAACATGGTTCGGCATTAAACATGGTTCAGCATGGTGGAGGTTCGGCACAAGTAGTTCGTCTGGCATTCACTATTCACGTTCGAATAGCATTCAAGAGTACTTGGCATGCATAGAGCATTCGACATACATGAGTGGTTCGGCATTCCAGGAGCACTCGGCATTCAGTAGCGCTCGGCATCCAGGAGCGCTCGGCATTTAGAGGCGCTCGGCATTAGAGATCGTTCGGCATGATGGGCGCTCGGCATTAGAAACTGTTCGGCATCAAACATGGTTCGGCATGATGGAGGTTCAGCATTAAGTATCGTTCGGCATTGGATGGAGCACTCGGCATAAATCTCGTTCGGCATTGGATGGATCGTTCGGCATTAGGGAGCGTTCGGCACTGGATGGGTCGTTCGGCATACCTCACCTCACTCGGCATTGCACCTCGCACCTCCATACCTCGCACCTCCATACCTCACCTCGCTCGGCATTGCACCTCGCACCTCCATACCTCGGTACCTCGCACCTCCCAACGTTCGGCATACCAAATGCTCAGGATCGGTCGGCATAATGAAGTAGGGTTCGGCTATGACCTTGATGGGCCCAAACTACTCAGGAGGCCCAACAACCTGGTTTTGCCTATAAATACAGCATGTGGGTCTCCAGATGGGGGATCTTCTTTCGGCTCTCTTACTTTCTCTTTTCTAAGGCTAAGGCAACTCTGCCATTTTTGTAACTGTAATCGATTATTACAGCAATAAAAAGAAAACTTCTGCAGTGGACGTAGGCCGGAGTTAGCCGAACCACTATAAAATCTGTTGTTCTTTACTGCTTTCATTTTAGTTTTAACTGTTCTTCACATTATTACTCTCTACATATACTCTATCTCTGAGCTGTGACTGGTATTTGGTGCTTTCATCTGGATTTGGGTGTAGTGACCAATTTTGGCGCTAACACTTTGGTGCTTTCACTGAGAATTGAACTCAGGAATTTTAGAGTTAGGAACTTGGACTTAGAAAGCAATGGCTAGGCCATCAACAAGAAAGCAAGTGACAGAAAGGAGCAATCAGGAGGGAAGTCAAGAGGCTTCCTTTGGAGCGGGAGCAGGTCAAGCATCCATCTACATCACCAGAGAGGAAATGGAAGTCATGATGAAAAGACAAGAGGAGATGATGCAGGCTCTTCTCAGACAATTTACGCAAGTAGGAAATGTGGGGGCTCAGATCCATGGAGCCAAATCAGAAGCGCTCAACCAGCAAGCAGAGGGAATGGTTCAGCAGGGGGCAACCCCCGATCAACATACAACTAACAATCCGAATGGAGCTGGACTCGGGGGCGCACCATCAGATAATGTTGAACCAGTTCATGGAGGGGTTCCAGCTAACACCACGCAACAGGATGCTGGCAGGAATGTAAGAGCAAGAGATGAAGAGTATGTACCAGAATTCCCTCGGGAACTCGGGGGGCATCCCTTGACGGACAATGCTGGATTAGTTGAGATTATTAGGCGAACTATGCGCGGAGGTTTGACCAATAGAGATCTGGAAGGAGTGAACAGGAGTCCATTTACTCGTGAAGTCAAGATAGCTCGGAATCCATCAGAGTTTAAGCTACCTAACGTGGAGGTATATAATGGAAAAGCTGATCCAACTGATCACTTGATGAGATACACAAGACACATGGAAGTGCTGGGAGCATCGGAGGAAGTTATGGCCCGATGTTTCCCTTTGTACTTAATGGATATAGCTGCTATGTGGTTCAGATAGCTAGAAGAAGGATCTATCGGGACATGGACAGAATTGGTGGACAAGTTTTTGAAGCAATTTCGGGTTCATATCAAGAGGCCAAAGAATGTAATGACGCTGACATCAATAAAGCAAAGGACGGAGGAATCACTCAGGGCTTTCTTAACTCGGTTCAATGCGGAGGTTGCATCGGTGGATCGACCAGATCCATCGATGGTCCTAATGGCAGCAGTGTCAGGGGTCAGAGAGAATTCAGATTTCAAGGTATCTCTAATACGAGATCCACCAATGGATCTCGGGGAATTCTTTCACGAAGTTGAGAGATTCCTTCGGCAGGAAGATGCATGCTCAGATATGAAATTAAAGGAGGTGAACGTGGCTGATGATGGAGAGCCATCTAGCGGAGGCTTGGATAAAGATAAAGATAAAGGAAAGCGGAAGCTGGATGATGATTCAGGAAAAGCTAGGAAGCGGTGGAGAGAGCCAAAATTCTCCACTTACACGGGATTAAACGAGACGTTGGAACGGATATTCATGGAGACTCGGAATCGCCTTCCCTACCGAAGGCCAGCTAGGAGAGAACCTTCGGAACGTGAAAGGGCGTCAGGAAGGCACTGTCTTTTTCACGACTTGGACGGGCATGATACCAACAGCTGCAGGCATCTGAAGGACATAATTGAGGAGCATGTAAGGAATGGACAGTTGCGACAATATGTTGGAGCTCGGAATGCAGCGGTGGAAGAGGAGCGACCACCGTCTACCTCAAACAACGATGGCGCGAGGCCTAGGAATGATGGTCGATTGGTTATCAATTGACAGGGGTAATATGAAATAAGTAGCAAACTTTGAGCAAACGTCCATGTCACTTACACATGTACGGGGACGGAGATAGCCCCTAGGCATGCTCTGAGATGATGACAAACCGCGATGCTCTAGTTTGTGAAATTTGCCTTTTCTTTTTCGGTTTGGACATTTGCTTTTTCTTGGTTTGGTTTGAACTCCTGGTTTTTGTTTGTCTTTTGATTTTTTCTTTTGGTTTGGACTTTAATTTGGATGATTGATTTCTGGTTTGGATATTGGTTTGGATTTTTGATATGGATTTTTTGTTTCCTAATTTGATCTGGATTTAGGATTGGCTTTTGATTGGATTTTTATCTGGCTTTTGGTAAATGATCGTCAGGTATGGATCATACCTGGCAAGGGGTAAGTCGCTTTGTCCGAGCATGGCAAATCGACTTATTCAGGTCGTCGAGTATGGACTATGCTCGGCAAGGGTCCAGAGAGACCAGGATTCAGCCTAGGACTTAGGCCCTAGGTTATCGGTTACTATTTCAGGTCGTCGAGTATGGACTATGCTCGGCAAGGGTCCGGAGAGACCAAGACTCGGCCTAGGACTTAGGCCCCCATATTATCGGTTACTATTGCAGGTCGTCGAGTATGGACTATGCTCGGCAGGGGTCCAGAGTGACCAAGATTCGGCTTAGGACTTAAGCCACGGCATTATTCGACGTTCAGGGACAGTGAACCATGATCACCATGGATTTACTTAACATAGGTCGTCAAGTGTGGATCATGTTTGACAAGAACCCGGAGAGGTTACGGATATGAATATCGGCTATGGACGGCAGAGGATTTGGATATTGACCCGGAGAGGTCCTAAAGTCGGTTATTGGTTATTGGATATGGATGAAACATGGACTTTGGATATTGGATTTGAGGCTATTCAAAACACACCTTCCAATAGCAAGGCATGTTTTGGGGGGCAAGTGTTAACCCACCTTTTGGCAAGGTCGCGGACAGACGGGTTTAACTTAATCGACTGCATGTTCGTCGAGGCTGGTGTACGATGGATTCAGTCGACTGGATGTATGGATGATGCAACGTGCTTGGGAGATGGAAATATGATTGGATAAAGATGGATCAACTATAATTTGGGTCTAGGAAACGTGGTTCGGCATTAAACATGGTTCGACATGGTGGAGGTTCGGCACAAGTAGTTCGTCTGGCATTCACTATTCACGTTCGAATAGCATTCAAGAGTACTCGGCATGCATAGAGCGTTCGACATACATGAGTGGTTCGGCATTCCAAGAGCACTCGGCATTCAGTAGCGCTCGGCATTTAGAGGCGCTCGGAATTAGAGATCGTTCGGCATGATGGGCGCTCGGCATTAGAAACTGTTCGGCATCAGACATGGTTCGGCATGATAGAGGTTCGGCATTAAGTATCGTTCGGCATTGGATGGAGCGCTCGGCATAAATCTCGTTCGGCATTGGATGGATCGTTCGGCATTAGGGAGCGTTCAGCACTGGATGGGTCGTTCGGCATACCTCACCTCACTCGGCATTGCACCTCGCACCTCCATACCTCACCTCGCTCGGCATTGCACCTCGCACCTCCATACCTCACCTCGCTCGGCATTGCACCTCGCACCTCCATACCTCACCTCGCTCGGCATTGCACCTCGCACCTCCATACCTCGGTACCTCGCACCTCCATACCTCAGTACCTCGCACCTCCATACCTCGATACCTCGGTACCTCGCACCTCCCAACGTTCGGCATACCAACTGCTCAGGATCGGTCGGCATAATGAAGTAGGGTTCGGCTATGACCTTGATGGGCCCAAACTACTCAGGAGGCCCAACAACCTGGTTTTGCCTATAAATACAGCATGTGAGTCTCCAGATGGGGGATCTTCTTTCGGCTCTCTTACTTTCTCTTTTCTAAGGATAAGGCAACTCTGCCATTTTTGTAACTGTAATCGATTATTACAACAATAAAAAGAAAACTTCTGCAGTGGACGTAGGCCGGAGTTAGCCGAACCACTATAAAATATGTTGTTCTTTACTGCTTTCATTTTAGTTTTAACTGTTCTTCACATTATTACTCTCTACATATACTCTATCTCTAAGCTGTGACTGGTATTTGGTGCTTTCATCTGGATTTGGGTGTAGTGACCAATTTTGGCGCTAACACTTATGATAGCTTAAATTCAAATTTTCATATTATCATACTGTTAACTTAATACTCTAACTTATTAAATTTAATTATTATTCTTTTTTAGTTAAATATCTAAAAGTTAATTATTATAATTTAAATTTACTATATATATACATAAAATTTTATTTCAGTTTCGAAAGTAAATATGGTTTAATGAAAATTTAAATTCAATTTTTACAATATAATTTCAAGTTAAATTACAAAAGTTAATAATTGTCTGACGTAGGTAAAGCGTAGGGAAATTCCAACCCTCTTCCACCAGTAAGCGTAGTCAATTCGTAGGGAAATCAATATGATTACAATGATGTATGGAATGGGTAAGGAATTCCCTACGTCTTTCTTACGCCACAGTCAAATGGCAAAGACCATGGCCCACGTAGGAAATACGTAGGGAACTGCCAACGCCTTCTCCATGTTTTCACGTTTTTCCTACGCCGCGCCTACGCGGCGTAGGGAGGGCGTAGGGAATTCCGGGTTTGAAAATTACCATTTCTTTTGTAGTAACTTTCACTACGAAATACTATGAAAAAAAAGATTTATAGTTCTTGGTCGTTACGACGACCAACGGATAATGGAGGAGATGGACGACCAACGGACAACGGAGAAGTTGGATTGTTCTTTATGCTTTTGTTATCCTTCAAAATATGAAAAACAAAATAAACTTGTTTTTATTTTACATGTTAATTTCATATTCAAAATTGTTTGTTTTCCAACAATACATACGACATGCGTATTTTTGTTTAGATGAAAGCACAAAACTAAAAATAACAAATCAAACTGGGTCTAAATTTTTGGTCCAAAATCCAAATTTTCATCCGTAACTCACTCACCAGGTTTTTCATGCCATGCGGCATTTTTTTATTTGGCTCTTTCCTTCAGGGCGGCATTTTTTTATTTGCCCACTTTTACTGTAGGGCTCTCTAATAACTTGATTTCTTATGTTTTTCATCGAATTCGATATCCAGATTTGTAACTCCAATCTATTTCAGTCTGATTCCAAGCTTTACCCTAACTTGAGACTGTAGAAAATTAAGTGTGTAAACTGAATTTTAATGTTCAGATATACTGAGTAGAAGAGTTTGAAGGAAGAACAACAAAGCATAGAGATACACAAAGAAAGGCTTTTATTTCAAACTAGATTTCTTAGAAAAACTTGTTCATACAAACTGGTATGCAGGCTTATATAGGCAATACTTTAACATAAATAGGCTAGAAAATAGGATCACAACTAACAAGTAATTTAGAATAATTCAAAAATGATTTATTTAATAAAATCAGAATTAACTTAGTCGACATCCCCCTTTAATTCTAATTTGGAAGAGTCTTCATTCCAAGAAACTCCTCAACTTGACAAAAGTTTCAATCTTCAACGGCTTAGTAAATATATCCGCAACCTGCTCTTCATTGCTGCAGTATTCCAACTTAATCACGTTCTTGCTAACTTGATTCCTTAAGAAATGGTATTGTATGTCTATGTGTTTGCTTCTTCCATGAAAAAGGGGATTTTTTGCTAAGTTAATGGAAGAAATATTATCAACATAAATCTTAACAGGACCTTGCTGTTGAAGATTGATTTGGCTCATTATATTGCTAAGCCAAATTGCTTGACACACACTCGATGCAGCTGCAACATACTCTGCTTCACACTTTGATAAAGCAGCAATAAATTGCTTCTTGGAGGACCATTAACAAGCTGTTTTCCCAAGCATGAAACAATAGCCATTCGTACTCTTTCTCTCATCTAAATCTCCACCCCAATCACTATCCGAGTAACCAATAAGAGAATTTTCCTTGGATGATGAATAGAACAAACCTAAATCATAAGTACCTTTGATGTAACGCATGATTCTTTTCATAACTTGTAGGTGAGACTGCCTTGGGGACTCCATGTAACGACTAACCAGTCCAACAGCGTAGAAAATGTCTGGTCTGGTGCATGTGAGATATCTCAAGCTTCCAACAATTTGCTTGAAGTAGGTTGGATCAACATTTTGATCATCCCCATCTATGGTCAGTTTCAACCCAGTCTCCACGGGGGTTCTAACTGGATTTGAATCATGCATACCAAACTTCTTTAGCACCTCAAAAGCATTCCCTTTTGATTTATAAAGATTCCTTCTTCTGTTTGAACAACCTCGATACCCAATAAATAGGGCATAAGATCGAGATCAGACATCTCGAACTCCTTTGTCATGCATCTCTTAAATTCTTCAATCATTTGAACATTATTCCCTAAAAAATTATATCATCAACGTAAAGACATAAAATCAGTAAATTACCAGATTTAGCAGCCTTCACATATAATCCATGATCAGAGGGACACTTTTGAAAACCAACTTCTTGAAGAAAAGAGTCAATTCTCTTGTTCCATGCACGTGGTGCCTGTTTAAGCCCATACAAAGCCTTCTTGAGCCTGTACACCTCCTCCTTTCCATGTTGCAGAAAACCAGGTGGCTATTTCACATAAACTTCTTCATCAAGTGGGCCGTTGAGGAAAGCCGACTTGACATCCATTTGGTGTATCTTCCGCTGATTTTGAGCAGTTAAAGCAATCAGCAATCTTATTGTCTTCATTTGTGCTACAGGGGAAAATTTTCCTTGTAGTCATATCCTTGCCTTTGTTCAAAACCCTTTTCCATCAGCCTCACTTTGTATCTTTCAACTTCACCATTGGATTTAACCTTGATCTTGTAAACCCATTTGACATCAATAGCCTTGTGACCTCGTGGAAGATTAGTAAGATACCATGTTTCATTCTTCTCAATGGCCTTCGTCTCCTCGTTCATGGCATTCATCCATTTTGGATCACAAAGGGCATCATCAAACACCACAGGTTCAGAATCTGCTAAGAAATCAAAATGTACCAGCTCTCCGTTATCATCAATTTCATTATAAAGATTTAACTCATAATCCTGTAAATGTGTTGGTCTTTGCCTCTGCCGCCTTGGTCTTGATGATTCTAATTCATCTGTTGCAACTGCATCTTTCACTAGGTTTACTAAAGGTATTTTAGTTGTGACTGCAGTTGTAACTTGGGGTATTGCAGTTGCAACTGAGATTTCTTGTTCATCTTCTAGAGCATAAATTGTATGTTGTTGTGGATTTTGTTGGACATCCACATTCCAATTCCATGCTTCATCTTCAGCAAAGGTTACATCATGACTGACAATCACCTTCTTTGTCACTGGATTGTACAACTTGTACCCTCCTTGCTTGTAATCCATGAACACACACTTTTCAGTTCTATCATCAAGCTTGGTTCTCGTTGCTGCAGGTACATGGGCATATGCAACCGATCCAAACACCTTCAAATGTTTCACATTTGGCTTGAATCCACTCCAAGCTTCAATAGGAGTTGCATTTTGAACACTTCCAGTAGGTGACCTATTCAACAAATAAACAACAGTTGTCACTGCCTCAGCCCAAAAGAAATTAGGCATACCTTTCGCCTTTAGCATGCTTCTTGCCATTTCCAATATAGTTTGGTTCTTTCTCTCCGCCACTCCATTGTGTTGCAGAGTGTAAAGAAATGTTGTAGTATGCTGCACTCCATGTTCTCTACAATAATTTTTGAATTCAAGAGGTGTACTAACCACCTCTATCACTGCGCATGTTTAACGGCGGATTTCCTATCGGATTAGAAAATAGTCGAAAAATTTTAAATTAAAAATAACCGCAAGCGCACAGCATACAGTACGTGGCGAGTACGGATCGATCCGTAGGGAATTTAGTTGATTTAAAATTTCTATTCAATCAAATTAAACCAAGATTTGAAGTTGTGATTAACAAAAAATTTCTAGAAACTAACAAAAACTAAAAGTGGATAAAAATATGAGAGTAGAAGGCAATTTAGAGGTAATTTCCTTCTCATGATCACATAAATCAAAAAAATGAAATTATGATCTCTCTTTTGATCATTAGTGAATTTAGTTGATGTGTTTATCATAAGTATGGCCTATTTGTGTTATTAATTAGCCCAACATAAACCATCAAACTATAACACACCCACTAAACCACTTGTTAACTCTCATGAAAATTGACAATGAAGTTGAAAATAAGATCTATTTTAAGCATGATCTATTTACTATTTATTAGTAATATAGACCATCAAATTTTGATTCTAAAATCACTTCATTACCAACATCATATGTAGATGATAAGGTAATTTGTGTTTATGTTTGTTTAAGCATAGCCTATTGGATGTACATAGGCTATCAAATTCAAAGTTAAAACAACAAAAGTTTATCCATTCAAACATTTCCATTAAGCACAAAAAAGATTAAAAATTAGCAATATGTTGACTCTACATGATTAAGAGAGCTTCATTACCCCTAAATTGAAGTGGTTTATCTACTCATATTTGTTATCATGTCAACAAATGTAGAGTGTAACATGAAATACAAAACAAGAGGAAAATGAAAGCTAATTAAAATAAAAGGAAAGCTAAAATACTTACAATAATTAATCTAATCTACTAACATAAAAGAAAAGAACATGAAATAAAATAGCATGAATTAAAATTGCATATAAGAAAATTACATAAGAAGAAAATGACTAAGTAGCCATGAAAAAGAAAGAGAGTTTTTGTTAATTTTTTATTTGAGCCTAAAACTAAACTAACTAAAGAAGAGGCTAAGAGCTCATTACATGAAACATAAGGGGTATTAATACATGTTTTGAAACCTTAATCATATTTTTGGAGACTACCCAAAATACCCTCTTAGGAAATGTAACCTCCAAGTAATCATTAGCATGAGCATAATCCTCCATTAAAGTGTGCATTAGCTCTTAATATGGATCATGTTAAGTGGGTAGGTAGGCTCCTCCTTATTGCATGAAACGATTATTTTCATCTTCATTAATTTTGGCTTCTTTATTTGTTCATGCATATTTCATGAAGCCTCTTATAATTTCCATCCAATTTTCCTACAAATAAAAATAAAATGTGCAAATAAATATTCTCAAATTAATATATGCACAAAAATGACCATTTTGCCTTCATATGAAGATAAATAAATGATGATTTGAAAATAATTGAAATATTAGTTTGAACATGTTAAAATACCTATATGCTCATTTATTTAAATAAAAATAGATTAAATATGGATGTAAAAATATGCACATTTACGTGCACATCAAATACCCTCACACTTATCTTTTTATTCGTCCTCGAATAAAGAAAAACTAAGATAAATCTGTTTTCGTAAGGAGTATGATTGCATTGAGCGTATGCAACATGTCGTTAAACCTCTAGGTGTACCTAGTAGGACGAGTGTTGTCTCGCGATGGTTTTCGGTGGATACTACCTACAAAATCCAAATGCAACATGAGAAATTCCTAAATGCAAGATTTATTTACAAAGAGATGGATGCAAGTTTTTGAAAATATTTACAAATGAAGAATTTACTTTTAAATTGACATAAATAATTTAAATATAAATTATGGTCAATATCAAGAAATTTAAGTCCTTTTACTTGTCAAAATTTCCAATAAAAATTAATTTATCATAACAAATAGACTCTAGTTTGGTTAGTTGTTTCGGTTGATAACATAGTGTAACTATGAAATGGATCCTTAGTTGATTATCAAAGTTTTTCAAAGTGGTATTTTCATTTTTTTTAATAACAAATCAAATCACTTTAGTTAAAATAGTGCTTGGATTTCAATTGTTTATTCTCTCTTATTTGAAAATTTTATTGATATTAACAATATTTACATATGCCTAACTCAGAAAACTAAGGTCAGATATATGACCCATGCACTACCTTGCGGGCTTATATGAGGGGAATACAGAGCGTGGCGAGTGAACAAACGAGTGTGTACACCTATCGACTTAGGCATTATTAAAAAGAATTTTTATATACATACACCTAACTCAGATAAACTGAGGCTAGATATACCGATCATGCACTGCCTTTCGGGCTTACGTGAGAAGGGTACAGAGCATGGCTAGTGTACACACTTGCATGTGAACACATGACTTTAGGTATTTTTTATTTTTATAAAAACCATTTTTTTATGTTTTATATATATATACATTTTTTTAGGGAGAGTTTTGCAAAATCAACCTAGCACCATTAGAAGATAAAATGTTATATCCTTTACTTTAAATTCACCACCTATTTAAACAAAGATTTTCCATTAGGATATACTTCATAATTATCACCCATGAACCTTCCTATATACTAGTTAAACAATCGTTACTTGTAATCAAACTTCATTTTTATTTTTGTTAAGACAAATAAATTTTCAAAAATTTCAATTTAATAACCAAAATCTTATACTTATCCTATAGTGTTTGTTTAAAAGTAAATCAAAATGCTAGAAAGAAAATTTGTTTTGGATTTTTTTGAATTTTTTTTTAAAAGTTTTGGAAAGAAAAATGCAAAATATAAACCATGAAAAATCAAAAAGAAGATGGGACTCCCTCCACACTTGATTTTGACTGTGTCTCCACAGTCAACCCAAGTGAAAGGAGAAAAATAAAATAAAAATATGACCTATATTTACATGAAAATGAAACGATTATTATTTACACGACATCAGAAAATATATCGTCAAGGAGTAAATGAAACGGTCTTCCAAAGACCAATTCATTTGTCTCATCAAGTATGAGAGACACAGCTTAAGCACGGAAAACCAAACCATAAAAGATTTCAAAGTTGAATATTGATTTAGAAAAATGAATGTCGTTTTATTAAAAATCGTGTGAGTTGTTTTATTTTCGATGATTTTCGGTGTAGATAAAACAATTGGTCGAAATTCAAGTTTATTTTCATCAAATTTAAATTCAAACTTATCATTGAAAACTTCTTCAGAATTATTGATTACAAAATCAAAATGGTGATTTAAATTTTCCCCTTCGGAATTCAATAACTCATTTTCGAAAAGTCAAAAAAATTTGTGCTCACTAAATTCTTCTTTCTTTGTTGAATTATTCACAACTTCATTCCATGTATCAATTTCAAAATCTAAAGTTGTTGTATTCAATTTTTCAAAATCGAAAATAGGAAGATCGAATTTAAAATTTGATTCCACATTCTCAGACGAATTGAAATCCAACTCAATTACCATATTTCAACAACTTCATTAAGATCGTCATTTTCAATTTAAAAACTTGTTATTGAAAATCGTCAATTTTGGTAAAAGATGGATTATTGTTTGACTCGTCATACGTTGGGATTTGATTTTGTTTCTCACGTTGTTTCATATATGTTTCAAACAACAAATCCATATGATCTTTGTGAATTTCTTCCATTTGCTCAACAAAATCCAATTTATAATTATTAATTTGAGAATTTCCAATTTGAAATTGTTGAGAACAAAAATTTTCCATTGCACCATAATCGAAATTACTCCCATTGTCAAAATCATTTAAATCGTTGTTTCCATTTTCGTTTTGATTTTGAAATTCATTTTGGAGTTGGAAATTGAATTAGCATGGGTTATAATCGAAACCATTTGAATTTTGAAGTGAATTCAAATTTTGATTATTTTTAAATCCTTGGTTTGAGTTATTGCACAAGTATGAATTACACAAATCATTTATCATTTGATTTTTTATGTAGAGAGTTTAAGTAAAGACGAAATCGTTTCAATACTATTTTCAAGTTTTGAGGATTGGTCATAATTTTGAAAATTTTGTGGTGCAAAATTCGAATTGTTTATACAATAGTTATTATTAAAATATTCATAATAATTTGATGTGAAATTATATGAATTATATTGATTTTCACAACTACCGTAAAATTCATGTGAGTAGGGAAACTCAGACATTTTCAAAATGTTTTTTTATAAAGGAAAAATATTTACCAATAGGAATTTATTTTTCAAAAGGGAAATTTGATTTTTGTTTTGTTTTTTGGATTTTCAAATTTTTTTTATATGTTTTTGTTTTTTTGTTTTTTTTGAAAGGTTTTTTTTGTTTTTCTAAAAAAAACTAACTTCAAATTTTTTTTTGGATTTTTTTGGTTTTGATTGAAAATTTTCAAAGGATTTAAAACTAAGTTAAGAAATATTTACAAATTTTTTTAGTTTTGGATTTTTTTTAAATATGCATGAACTAATGCAACTAAATGAATGTACGAACTTAATTACAAATTTTCTGTCCTAAGTATAAGTAGCTCCTAACCCAAAATTGTATAATCACACTTTGTCTTAATTCAATAAAATAGTTCTTAGCCAAGAAACGGGCAGGATTTATCAGTGCACCACGAATCACCGTAGCAATGCAGCCAAAGGTTTAAGTACCTTCAGAGAAACAATCGGTATAATATTTACGAATCACCGTAATTTTTATAACTGATTATTGTATTGTCGTAGTCTAAACACCAAGAAATTAAATTGTCGAAAGAGGACAACTTGTCAATATACAATTAAGCCCTAGATGAGCTCGCGAAACCCTTAAGTCTAATGTCTAACCGTTATTATTAATCAAATTCTAAGATGAAATGCAATTTTTGGGCTAAAGAAGAGGTGATGAAATCCCTTACCTTATGTGGATTGGAATGTGACCTTTAAAAAAGAAAATAAGATGATATGAATGCAAACTAAAAATAAACGTGATTTAACGATGCAACTACAAATGAACTTTGATTTTGTTTTTGAATTTTTTTTCTTAAAATTCAAGCAACCAACAATGCAAGGAAAATAAAAATAAGAGACGAGAGCACAATACCACAACGTGTAGAATTATTAACAATTTATTGTAAAGCGGTAAAAAAAAATTTATAAGCAAGCAAGCAATTTATTTTTTTTAGCAAGCTAATCTCCTCTTTTTGATTTTCTGCTTTTGTAACCTGCAACAAAAACACGATATATACAGTTTTTTTTATATGTATATGTCAAAGAAGGAACTAAAACAAATGAAAAACAAAACAAATGAAACTAAAACAATTTTTAAAGGAAAAACAAATAAATTTAAAGAATCCAAATTACAAAAACAATTTTTTTTTTGTTTTTTTTTGAAGAAGAGGAGAAAAAGGAATTTACACCTAAACAAAATTCAAGTGAAAGGAAAGGGAAAAAAATAAAATTAAAAAAACCTGAACGGCCTACGAAACCCACAAGCTAATTCACAAACCAAGTTTTAACCTCAAACCATTAACCAGCAATTCACAAACCAAGAATTAACAAAAGAATGAACCGGCAATTTCACAAACCAATAACCATCAAACGAAGAAAACTAAAGCCTTTAATCCCACAATTTCGCGAATCATGAATCCGCAAACCACAGATCAGTCAATCAAAATTTTTTTTCGCGATTTAGCTGAATTGGTGATTTCAATAACAGATCAGTCAGTCAAACCACAGTGGATTCGAGGTCGATGAGAGCAATTGAGGTGTTTGGTTGGATTTGGAGCTGTTATCAGGTGGTTGCGCTTTGGTTTTGGTTTTGGGAATATGGAGGAGGTAGTCAAAGGTTGTTGTTTTTGTTGTATGGCGGAGCTGAAGTAAGGCAGTGGATATGAGAGGAAGCAGGGGGTGAAGCCGTGGTGGTTGAAGTCTGGTTGTTTGCTTGCTGGTTGGAGGTTTGGATAGTGTTATGAAATGGTTGTCATGAAGTTGAGGTAGAGGAGTTGAATGTATGTTTGAGTGGTTTGAGGCAGTATGTGTTAGGAAGACTGACTGGTTGTGGAAATTGACTATTGAGGTGGTATGGGAAATTGCTATTGATCAGTGAGGTTTGACAGTGGTAGAAGGCACAGTTGTGTTGAGTGGTTGAACTGATGAAGGGAAGAGATAAAGGAGGTGGGTAATTGAATGGAGTGGTGGTACTTGTTTGTTGCTACTGACAGAAGTGAAAGCTGCTGGTGCAATGGTGATATGAAGTTTGCAAGGGCGAAGTGTATGAACTGTGATGTTGCACAGTTTTTTTTGGTGATGATGGAGGAACGTTGTGCAGGTGTTGTAATGTTGTGAAGGGTAGAATGTTGTGCAGGTAGTTGTGATGGTAATGCAATTTGGTGACAATTTTTTGTATATGAAGAGGGATGGAATGGCAACAACAGGCTGGGGTGATGTTTAATTGAGGAAGGAATTTGTAATGCTTGTGGTTGTGGAAGGTAGTGAGATAAGGCAGTTAGTAATAGTTGATGATGAGTTGTTGAGCAGCAGTAGCTTTAGACAATGGTGATAACGATTTGCAGATGTGAATTGCATATGATAGGGAATTGTAGATGTGTATTTGTAGAGGAGAAGGGGGTAGGCAGTGGTGGAACTGAAGTCAGTGAGGTACGACAATGTGCACAGGTTAAGTGTGCAGTAAGAAGTATGAAGTTTGATCAGCGAAGTATGAAGTATGAAGTATAAAGGAGGTCGTATGATCAAGTTTGGCGATGACAGTGTGTAATGTTGAGGCAAGCTGATGGAGGGGATGTAGATGTGAGCAATGTGAAGGTGGTAGTGTATGTAGAGGGTTGCACTGTGTTGTAGTGGTAGCAGGAGCAGTTTTCTGGAGGATTTGGATGTAGTTGTGAGGAATTGGTCGTGGAATGTTGTGAAGGGAAGGCAAGAGGTTATGGGCAGACAGAAGTGTTGCACTGTGCAGGTGAATGTTGATTGTATGGTGATGAAGTTTGAATGTTGGCAGTTTTATGGTTAGTGCAGGTTGATTGTATGGGTATGCACTGTGCAGTTTTATGTTGCAGTTGTGTTTAAAAGAGTGGTTGAAAGAAAGAATGTGTAGTCAGGGATGTTGTTTGGTTTATTGTTCAGAAGTGAAAGTTTGTATGCAGAAGAATGTTATGGCGGTGGAATGATAGGGAAGTGACTGAAGCAGTGTGGGTTTTCTGGTTGCAAGGTGGAGATGGCAGTTGGAAGAAGTTGTATGATGCAAGTTTGGAGGTTACTTGTAACGACCCGTATTTTTGGGTCATCGAATTCGAATATTTAAAATGTAACGATCCATAATTTAATCACTTTGAATATGAATAGTTAATATGTTTTTTAAATGATTAAATAATGGATTTTATATTTAAAATTATTAACCCTGCTTAATAAAATAGAATAGTATAATTACCTGTCTAATAAAACAAGAGAGAATTATTAACCTTGCCTAATAAAACAGAATAGTATAATTACTTGCCTAATAAAAACAGAACAGTATAATTACTTGTCTAATGAAACAAAATAGCATAATGATTATTATATTCCATGCGGATGGTTGTCATTGAACCAAAATCTGGTCGAATCATGTTATGCCATAGTTGATAAGGAGGATTTCTACTGGACCAAAATATGGTCGAATCAAATTAAGTCATCAAGATGTTTTCTATTGGACCAAAATGTGATCGAATCAAATTAGGCCATAAGGCTGGTTTCTATTGGACCAAAATGTGGTCGAATCAAATTAGGCCATAAGGCTGGTTTCTATTGGACCAAAATCTGGTCGAATCTGGTTAGGCTATAGGAAATGACTAAAGTACCATTCTCTTCACCTATAAATAGCCAAGTCCATATCTCATTTTATTTCATTCACAAACTAAAGAAAGGAGGAGTGGATCCCACGGTGAGAAACTATATCACTTAATATAGTGTTTATATTGGTTGTGATTGGATGAATGGATTGATAGTTATGGATGTTTTAACTATATGTTAGTTATATCAGTATTTAATTGTTAAAATATTCAGTTATACCATATAATGCTTGTTTGGATGATATGAAGGTATATATGGATGTTAATAGTGATAGCACTGCACGTTACACTTATTATACACACCCATTTGGATTTAAACGGATATTGGTTAAGTCTCGATTTAAAATAATAATAATATAATATTCAAATTTGAGTGGGAATTTGAATATTCGAATTTTATAATTTAAACTATTTGGAAATGATATTGGAGATATATTGAAAAACTTTTGTAAAAGAAGTTATTTATTTGAAATCATTTTAAATATAAAATGGCATGTTCAACTTTGGAAATATAAATAATAATTTAAATCGATTTTAGAAAAGTGAAGTTAAGTTCGCTATATAAATAAAGGTTTATAATCAATTAAATGATTCCAATAGTATTATATATAGTTTATTTTGATTTCTGGAAAGTTTGGATTAAATCGGATGAAAATTAGAAAAATAATATTATTATATTATTTAAATATTCAATTAAATCAATTAAATTGAATAAAAAGGTTATGAATTGAGAAATGAAGTTTTTATAGTATATATGAAGTATATATATGATTTAAAAGATAATAGAAGTAATTTAAATCATATTTGAATGGTTTTAGTTGTACAAATACACTATATTTGCGACACTAATCTTAGACCTTACTTAACAAATTAAGTAACGTTGTTTTAATCGGAAATTGATTGGATTAATATTTTAATTAAGATTTGAATGGAATGATATAATCTTTTAATTAAGATTTAAATGGAATGGTGAAATCTTTTAAAGATTTAAAGGAGTACGATTCGGATTTATGTTAAGTCTAATAATTGGTTTTATTTACCAAATTTTAAAGAAGAGACTTATACAATCCTGTATATCCATATGGTTTGGAAATAGCGCTTATTATTCAGAAAGACCAGGATTTTCCCATTTTGAATAATAATACGACGTATGAAGAGAATGATGGATAAGAAGGCAATGATGAAGACCGGGATCTTTTCATTGAAAGGACTGCTTGTTGATTTCTCTTTACAGAGTTGCTCCTGTCTAGATAACATAACCCTATATTTTTAGCAGTGGTCCTGACAATGTTTGGGGATTTACCGGATATACAAGGACCTCTCACCTTTTGGGCAAAGGTTGAGGAATAAGGTGCCTTCGATTTCGTTCAGTCCCAGAACGAACTTGTGAATGGATGGATTGTTTGACATTACATTCTAATTTTATATGATTGATCTTTTTTAACGTATATCTGCTTGGTGGCGAAGAATTTATTCTCTTAGCTTAACACCCTTACTTGAGACGTATGAGCTCAAAGGTTATGCGTTGGTAGAAATCAGTTATGTAATTTTGGATTGGTAATGTGACATTTCGAAGAATGCTATGGATGGATCAAGGCTTTTGTTGAAAAGCAGAGCCTTGTGGGTACGAGACTTCACGAACCTCACACCCCGGGAATGGCCGAAACAGGAATGGATGCGACAAGGTGTAGGATGCTATTCCCTTCTAGATATATATAGTGATACCATGGTATGGAACACAAGTATTCACTTTGTGGATTATATGTTTATATAGCTGTACTGTGGTCTTACACGCCAAGTATTTGCTTGATGTGGATGTTGGAAAAGATCGGGGCCCCGTTTTAAAGGTTGGTAACAACCGGAGGATGGATAGACTTGAGTAAGTAGTTACCATTGAGTGGTAACCCGGCCTTGTGTTGGCAGAGAAATAGTAGTTTCTCGGGACGTCCCTCTAGAGGCGTACCCAATCGTGGATGAGGAAGTTCCTTTGCCTGGTCATTATTGGAAACCCATTCTCCAATACGAACCTTGTACGGTTTTGATTGTATTACCCACTGTTTAATACAGTGGCTATAGTAGGCATACCATCATGTAACGTATGCTAGCTAAATTAATAATTTTATTTTGAAAATGGTTTTCAATCACTAAGCACTATAATAATATTTAAAGGATATTTTTAACGTATCAAAGGCATGTTTGACTATCATAAGGAGAAACCTCGACCATGTGTGTGTTGGCATCTTGTGTGCGGATCGAGACCTTATGATAGTTTCATTTTCCAAAAGCATATACGGAAATTATTTTCAAAAGCAACTATATTTTTAAGTTCTCACACCAGTCTCATGACTGACCTGGAGTTTATTGTTTTCCCCTAAACTCTGAGTGTCCATAATTTTCCATACGGACAGTCTAGAGTTAGGTTTGTCAGTTAGATCTGGAGCTAGGATATTTGGAGCAATTATGGATGTAAGACTTGAAGATGGAGCATTTGGAGATTTTGCTTTATTTTCCACTGTAGTTGTTATTCCGTTGTATTTATGTAAACTCTGAAATGTAAACTCTTTTGTATATGAATAAAAGAGAGGTTGTTTCACTTCCGCTGTGTTCTGATATTTCTGATATGTTTATTATCCTAACCCCTAACGATCAAGGATTCCGATCATTTGATTTACGACATTTGAATACATTCAATTATATTCAGGTGTCGATTTTGAAGGGTCGATAATCCTAATCGCTAGGAAAGACGTGAATCCTTATCTTTTGAGTTGGACTTGTATACATTTTAGTCAATTCAAAGGGTGAGAATTTACGGGTCTTTACATTACTGATGGGTGAACTGCTGGATATTGATGTCAGGAGAGACGTGGTGTATGGAGTTGTGTGGTTTCGCTGATGATGAAGCGAGGTTGTGATGGGTAGTTTTGGTTAGATAGAGCAGGGTAATGGTTTCAGGCAATAATGAGAGTTGTATGCTGGTCAGAAGTGATGGATTATGGCAGCAGATGTTAGTGGCAGTGTTGATGAGGAAGTGCAGGAGTATGGTCTTTGACAGTGACAGGGATGGCAACAAGGGTGGAGTAGTTGTTGTTGTAATGTTAGTAGTGTGGATGTGGTCAATATGTGAGGAGGTTTCAGGGCAGAGAATAGGCAGTTTGAGGCAGCAGGCAGTTTAAGCAATGCAAAATTGTAAAAAGGAATTGTAAATACAAAATTGTAAAAGAAAAGCAGAAAATGTAATTGTAATGCGAATAATAAAATATTTTTTTGTTTTAAAATTGTGTATTTTTTTAAGGAATGCACACAAACAAATACAAAAGTGAATGCAACACTACGACAAAATCTCAAACAAAAATCAACAAAGATGAAAGAAACCAAATGCACAACACACAAATATATGTATGTATGTATGTATGTGTTTTTTATTTTCTTTTTCTTTTTTTTTAACTAGAAAAGCAACAAGCACACAACCAAAATGCAAACAAAAATCACACAACGATTTTTTTAAAAAAATGCAATTCAACACACAAAATGAACACACACAAAAATCAAACAAAAATAGTTCAAAGAATAGAAATAAAAAAACAAATTAATTTCCCGGCAACGGTGTCAAAAACTTATTTAATGGCGGATTTCTTATCGGATTAGAAAATAGCCAAAAAATTAAATTAAAAATAACCGCAAGCGCATGGCGTATAATTTTAGTACGGGTCGATCCGTAGGGAATTTAGTTGATTTAAAATTTCTATTCAATCAAATTAAACCAAGATTTGAAGTTGTGATTAACTAAAAATTTCTAGAAACTAACAAAAACTAAAAGTGGATAAAAATATGAGAGTAGAAGGCAATTTATAGGTAATTTCCTTCTCATGATCATATAAATCAACAAAATGAAATTATGATCTCTCTTTTGGTCATTAGTGAATTTAGTTGATGTGTTTATCATAAGTATGGCCTATTTGTGCTATTAATTAGTCCAACATAAACCATCAAACTATAACACACTCACTAAACCACTTGTTAACTCTCATGACAATTGACAATATACATGAAAATAAAATTTATTCTAAGCATGATCTATTTACTATTGATTAGTAATATAGACCATCGAATCACTTCATTACCAACATCATATGTAGATAAAGAGGTAATTTGTGTTTATGTTTGTTTAAGCATAGGTTATTTGGTGTCAACAACATAGGCTATCAAATTCAAATTTAAAACAACCAAAGTTTGCACATTCAAACATTTCCATTAAGCACAAAAAGAGATCAAAAATTAATTAGCAATATGTTAAATATACATGATTAAGAGAGCTTCATTACCCATAAATTGAAGGGGTTTGGCTACTTATATTTGTTATCATGTCAACAAATGTAGAGTTCAACATGAAACAAAAAACATGAGGAAAATGAAAGCTAATTAAAATAAAAAAGAGCTAAACTACTTGCAATAATTAATCTAAGCTACTAGCATAAAAGAAAAGAACATGAAATAAAATAGCATGAATTAAAATTGCATATAAGAAAATTACATAAAAAGAAAATGGCTAAGTAGTCGTGAAAAAGAAAAGAGAGTTTTTGTTTATTTTTTTTGAGCTTAAAACTAAACTAACTAAAGAGGAAGCTAAGAGCTCATTACATGAAACATAAGGGATATTTATACATGTTTTGAAACCTTTTAGGAAATGTAACCTTCAAGTAATCATTAGCATGAGCATAATCCTCCATTTAAATGTGCATTAGCTCTTAATAGGGGATCATGGTAAGTGGGTAGGTGAGGTCCTCCATGTTGCATGAAATGATTTATTTTCATCTTCATTTTGCCTTCTTTACTTGTGCATGCATATTTCATGAAGTCTCTTGTAATTTCCATTCAATTTTCCTACAAATAAAAAAAATGCAAATAAATATTATCAAATTAATATTTGCACAAAAATGATCATTTTGCCCTCATATGAAGATGAATATATGATGATTTAAAAATAATTAAGATATTGGTTTAAACATGTTAAAATAGCCTATGTGCTCATTTATATTTGAATAAAAATAGATTAAATACGGATGTAAAAATATGCACATTTACGTGCACATCAGCGCACCATCTTAAGTACATACCGGCTTTGTTTTTCAACAACAAGTTTAGACTTTTTGAAGTATTTAAAACTTCAGATTTGTTTCTCAAGATATAAACCCATGTTTTCATCGTAAGATCATCAATAAATGTGAGAAAATACTTGTTGCCACCTAACGACAAATTGTTCATAGGTCCACACACTTTGGTACGAACAAGCTCTAAAGGGTGTCGTGTACACCATGGATCTCCCAAAAATGGTAATCGGTGACTTTTGCCTAGTACACACGCTTCACACAACTGGTCAGGATGTTCAATGTAGGATAATCCCTTCACCGTATTTTGTTTGGCAAGTTTTCTAAGACTTTGAAAATTTAAATGCCCAAAACGTAAATGCCACAACCATGAGTCATTACTCACAATAGTGCTCAAACATATATATTCACCTTTAGCAATATCAACCGGAAACATGCGATTCTTTGATAAAAAAAGTTTTGAGAATTAAAGTACCTTGTTTATCAAAAATAGAAAACTGGTTTCCAGATATATTTATCACATGCCCTTTCTCTGCCAATTGTCCCATACTAAGTAGGTTGCTTTTCATTTCAGGTACGTAGAAGACATTAGTGATGTACCTGTAATCGCCTTTCTTCAATGTGATGAGAATTTTCCCTTTTCCAACCACTAGGACAGTCCTGCCATCTCCGAATTTCACATTTGTGTGGAATGATTCATCTAGCTCTGCAAATAACTCCCTTTTTCCACACATATGATTCGTGCAGGCAGTATTTAAGAACCAAGTGTGATGGTTTGGCTTCTAATTCAATGCTGAAACCATCATAATGGCATGATTACTTTCATCTTGATCGGAACTTTCCACTCTCTGTGCATAGTTAGCAGCTTGGTTTTCACTCTTGAATTTGCATTGACTTGCATAATGGCCACGCTTGGGGCAGTTGTAGCATTCTTCATTTGATTTGTCATATCTTCCCTTACTAAATCCATGACCTCGTCCTCTCGAGTTAGAACTTGAGTTACGACTGGAATTGTAACTAGAGTTGTTTTACTCTGCGGGAACTCCACAATTCTGGCTACCACGACCTCTATTGGACTGCTTGCCACCTCTCCCTCTTCCTTTTTGACGAGAATTAATTAATTTTTGATTGGACTCGTTAATGGAGACTTGTGAAAGAAAGGCTTGCTCAACTGGGTCATGCAGCCTATTCTCGTTCATCTTTTGTTCATGCTCTCTCAATGAACTGGATACTAATTTGACCATCATCGTGAACAGATCATGAGCCTCTTCAATCGCCGTCACCACATGTTCGAACCTTGGAGTCATGGTTTGTAGAATCTTCTCAACTTTGTCTTGTTCGGTGAAGGTTTCACCATTGTTCTTCATGGTGTTGGTCAATGCTAGAACTCGACCAACATAGGTGTCTACCGCCTCATTTGACTCCATCTGCAACAGCTCATACTGGCGTCTCAAAGTTTGTAGACGTATTTTCCTGATTTTCTCATCGCCCTTGTAGGAAGTTGCCAGAGTACTCCAAGCTTCATGGGAATTACTCGTTCCTTCTATCTTTTCGAACGTCTCATCGCTCATCCCTTAATGGATGTAATACAAGGCCTTCTTACCCTTCTTCTTCTGCTCACGGTAGGCTGCCTTTTGTGCCTCGGTTGCATTATCTGTCAATGTTGGTATCCCTTCTTCAACAATTTCCAACAACTCGTAGTAGTCAAATAAAACTTTCATTTGAGCACACCAACGATTGTAGTTTTTCCCATCAAGAATAGGAACCGATAATTGAGTGATATTGTTAATCGTAACATGTTGTAAAGATCAAATAGGCTTTGATACCAGCTGTAGAAAATTAAGTGTATAAACTGAATTTTAATGTTCAGATATACTAAGCAGAAAAGTTTGAAGGAAGAACAACAAAGCCCTTATATAAGCAATACTTTAACATAAATAGGCTAGAAAATAGGATCACAAGTAATCTAGAATAGTTCAAAACTGATTTATTTAATAAAATCAGAATTAACTTAGTCAACAGTGATGCAATCTTACAATCCCGAAACGTGCGTGGATGATGAAATCGATTGAGCATTGCATGTGTGTCGAAATCGAGTTCTTTATCGGCGGTCGATGCCATTGCGACTATGGTATTTCTTCTAGGAAGAGTTACCCAAGCTGTTATTTTCCTGCAGCTTATTGAGAGGATGGTTTGGGGATTCCAATGTAAGCTAGGAACAATGATCTGCTACAAGTTCTAAACAATTGAGAAGCTGACGCTTCTGCATCACTGACGATTTGAACACGTGCTTGATACGTGCCACGATGGTGTAACACTCGCGCTAGAAGAAACATCGCGCTGTCCGAAGTGCGCCCCTAAAGCGACGACTGCTTCAGGTGATCTCCTGCCTCTGCCAGTATATTTTTTAGTACAGCATATTTTCCAATGCATACAGCTATACAATTCCTCAGTTGTTACTCACGAAAATTAGCATTGCAAGAACTGTATTCTATGAGCCAATTCTTTGTCGGAATACACCATGAATTATTTCAGGTACATTTAGACATGTCAAAATATGACCCAACCCATTTACCCTACTTATAAATGGGTTGGGTCAACCCATTTATAAATATTATTAAATGGGTTATGGGTTGGGTTGACCCATTTTTAAAAAGGTTATAAATGGGTAACCCAATTACCCATTTATTAAAAACATTAAATTTTAATATAAATTTGAAAAATAAGAATTTTGAACATACATTGTAGTTTTTCATGGAAACCGACAGCTGTACTTAGAAAATAACAGGCTACCGCATCTCCATATTTGAATTACGCCTAGTGGAGAAGCCGTTATTTTTTTTGTTCGGACTGCAATAACTCCTTCGTTCTAACTCGGAATCAGACGGGATTTCGACCGATGAACTCCCGTCTAAATTACGGACAGTATGGAACACTCGGATACTTCACCGTGTGAACGCACACTGTAGTTCTCCAAAGGGACTGACAGTTGTACTTGGAAAATAACAGGCTACCACATCCCCATATTTGAACTCCGCCTAGTGCAGAAGCCGCTATTTTTTTTCTTCTGACTGCAATAACTCCATCGTTCTAACTCGGAATCAGGCGGGATTTCGACCGATTAACTCCCACCTAAATTACGGACAGTATGGAACACTCGAATACTTCACCATGTGAACGCACACTATAGTTCTCCAAGGGGACTGACAGTTGTACTTAGAAAATAACAGGCTACCACATCGCCATATTTGAACTCTGTCTAGTGCAGAAGCCGCTATTTTTTTTTGTTCCGACTACAATAACTCCTTCGTTCTAACTCAGAATCAGGCGGGACTTCGACCGATTAACTCCCACCTAAATTACAAACAATATGGAACACTCGGATACTTCACCGTGTGAACGCACACTGTAGTTCTCCAAAGAGACTGACAGTTGTACTTAGAAAATAACAGACTACCGCATCCACATATTTGAACTCTGCCTAGTGCAGAAGCCGCTATTTTTTTTGTTCTGACTGCAATAATCCTTCGTTCTAACTCAGAATCAGGCGGGACTTCGACCGATTAACTCCCACCTAAATTACAGACAGTATGAAATACTCGGATACTTCATCGTGTGAATGCACACTGTAGTTCTCCAAGGAGACTGACAGATGTACTTAGAAATTAATAAGCTACCGCATTCCCATATTTGAATTTTGATGAAAATTAAAATTTTACATTTTTATCGGAAATCACAACATAAAAATTAGAATTAGAATTATTTTATATTTATTTGTTTTTTATTAGTCAAATTAAATGTAAATCTTTAAATGAGTTAAATGGGTAACCCGCTTATTAAGTGGGTTGGGTCATAAATGAGTAAAAAAGAATGGGTCATAAATGGGTTGGGCCAAACTCGGCCCAACCCATTTTAACCCAACCCAACCCGTTTGACAGACCTAGGTACATTTTAATATTTATAGAACCGATTGTTTAGAGGATTGTGGTTGCCAACATTACATGTAATGCATGCTATGTTATTTTATTCAACAATAATATCATGTATTTTATCATTAAATACCTCCTCCTTTTCTTATTATCATTTGTCAACAACTAATTAAAGTTCTTGCTTCATGGAGCCATGTTTGTATGTAGAGTACTTTGAAATTCATGACAAGTTAATGTGCTGGAAAACTGTTATTTTGCAGTTTTTATGATATCCATATACTTCAGATTATATAATGTTTTTAGAAGAGTTGAAATATGACCTTTGGATTGAATTCTTTACTGCTAGACTAGGAAAACTGTAACTCTATGTTTATTCAAAATAGTTGCATAAAATCAGCATTAATTTCATAGGGTCGTGTTTGTATGTATAGTATTGGAAAATGACAAGCTAATGTGTTGGATAATAGTAATTCTGGAATTTTGATGGCTCTCTGTATGCTTTAACCGGTATATATTCACGAGTATCACGACACGCGCAAAGCACGCGCTTCGCGCATGAACTATTTTCCTTATAATTTTATAAATTATATATATTAAACAGGAAATTATTGTCAAGGACAAAAATTTTCAGCGTTTTTACCTCAAGGACAGGCCTTCAATATTTTATCCTGAAGGACAACTTTTTTTAGGTATCAGTTTTTAGTCATTGATAGTATCAGTTTGTAGTTATCGGTAGCAGTTTTTAGGTATCAGTTTTTAGCTTGGTAGCAGTTTTGTTGTCCTTATTAATAATTTTGGAAAATATTTGTCCTTATGAATAATTTTTAGAAAATGTTTGTCATTTTGTTAAAAATATTGACGTTGTGTCCTTGATGTAAAAAATATACAAATCTTTGTCCTTTAAATTAATTCCCCCTATATTAAAATGGTCAAAAAAATAATTTTTTATTTTCAAATAATATTAAGATTTGTATATTTGTAAAGAAGTATTCTGAATTTATAAAGAAAGATTAATTTTAGATTATATTTTTAAAAGTGTTTTGAATTTGTAAAGCATTTTTAATTTTTAGATCCGATTTTTTATGGACGTTTGAATTTGTAAAAAAGTTTAATGTTAGATTCTATTTTTAAGCGATTAAGATTTGATAATATATGGATGGCGTTTTTGTAGTTCACTTGATACCAAAATAGTGTGACATCAAAGCTATTACAACTATTATTAAAAAAGATATTACTAAAAGAATACATATATAAAGGATGATTTTGAAACTTTACGGTCGGATCAAAAAATTGCGCTTCCAAACCTAAGAGCTGACTTAAGATTTTTGGCTTAACTTTATAGACTAAGATATCTGTGATTTTTCAGTACACCATAGTTTCATGTTAGACTCGTTCGATAAAACATATGAGGACACGTAGGTTGGAAGAAACCTATATGCATTGGTAGACATGCAGTTGGAGACCAATATCGTGCAACTTATATGGTCATTAAAGGCCCAGGAAAGCTTAAAATGGTTTTCGGAAGCACAGTGTTATATACATAAGTATCACGGTTTACTATTTCTCTAATCATACCAAATTTCATTGTTATTTATGTTCCAGAGAATGGTGATGCACCTACAAAGTTAAATGTTTATGATTACAGAAGTTCTGGAATTGCACTTTGCGATGTTCAATGTTGACGAGGTTTGGTATCCAAATACTTTTGTTCAAAATTAGCATGGCAGTACACTTAACCTTTTCGTTTCAAATTTCTAAATATCCCATGTTCATATGTTATAGTCTATTCGATCTTTCGCTGAATCATCAATGTCCACGGCATTCAACAAAAAATGGCTACTGTAATTGAGCACCAAAAAATACAATTCTGAAAAAAATATGACGGCAGGTACTGTTATCTTGTACAAGTATCAGAAAAGTACCATAAATAAGCGTTACGAAATGCGCTTCGAGCATGATAAAAGAGGCCGGATTGTTTTTTTACAAATTGTATTGTATTTATTTAATACGTTTAAAAGAAAATAATTTCTACGTGTATTTAGTCATATTTTTGTGCTGAATCATATGTAGGTAATTTGAAATTTTATAGCTTAAAAGGGTGACGGTAAATATATAAACATATAAATGGCAATTTTGAAAATTCACGGTCAAACCAAAAGATTGCGCTTCCAAACCAGCTATTAATAAAGATGTTGCATCTTATTTATTGCAAATAATTTTGATTTTGTAGTTTAAATTTCTCTGTTGAAAACCTTTTTTTATGTATATATATACAAAAAACGATACAGCGTTGTTACATTCGTTTAGTGTTTGTGCTTATTAATTGTACTTGTTACAGAATTATTGTATCTGTTGTAACTTTGATTTACTTTTACTTGTTAGGTCATTGAATTTAGTTTTGCAGATGAGACTAGGATGAAGGAGTTTAATCTCAAATCAATGTGGAAGAGTCACAATGACTTGATACATAATTCTTTTTGCATGTGTTTTGAAGTTGTATGCTGTAACGAAACCTAAATTTTAGTGGTTTTATTTATTTAATCAATTGAATTTTGTGAAATTTTAAATGATAAAAATCTTGAAATAAAAATCTAATATTTGAAATACGTCTATTTAAGCATAGCAACTGGTAAATTTTCATCAGAAAATATGAAAGTTAATTTTCTTGTGTAATTATATTTCAATTTAAATCAGTTGAATTTAAAAGTGTTCTGAAACCTAGATATGTCAACATGAGAAAATTTATTTGGAATACTCTAAATAAGACTACGTAATTCGTTTCGAAATTTTCGGAAGTGTCTAGCTCCGTTTGAATTTTTCCGTACGGAATAGCAACATTTTCGGTATCGATTATTGACTTTTGATCGTATCACTGATATCTGCATACCGTTTTGATCGTCTCTCCGTACCGATCGCAACAGTATATTCAATTTTGTGTTTCGAAGTCCGGTGCACGGTGAAATCCGTAAAACGATTTGACAAACCGGTACCCTATTTTAACTTTTTGGTTCCGTGACCATTCATTTACCCAACAGGTGAAACAAATTGCCACGTACCTTTAATATTCTCTGAAAGATACATTTGGCTTTTGGTATCCACTATTTTTTTCTCGCAAATATAAGCAATAGTATTATTTGCTTTAGATCTAAGAAGCCACCACCTAGACAACAACCTTTCCACTCCGCTTCCTCCTGGAGTCGCACCGCCCATGCATCAGACACCTACTGCCCTCCGCCTCCATTTTCCTATCACCGCCCCTTCACCTTTTCCCTTCCTCCCTCCTACCCAATCTCGGCCACTCCAGTAGCAGCCATCGCCAAAAATCCTCATCTCGTGCTCCTCATCGTGCAAACCGCCTCGCCGAGCTCTCCATTTTTTTACAGGTTAGTTAAATCTATAATGTTTATATATATTAACCTATGTTATAGCTTATGGGTTTAAGATTTTAGTTATGCAATAATATCTTAAGGTTCTATATTAGTTATATATATTTAAATCTGTTGTTTATATACAAAAATATATAAGTTATATATAGCTTGCATACATTGGTTATAAGGATTTGTTGAGTCTATATATAAGATTTATATCCTTATATTCTATATATGATTTCACGTGTGTATGTATATATGTTATAGTATCACAACTAGAATACTTTAAAATAGGGACGGAGCATGTTGTCGGCCGGAGTTGGCTCCGTCTCCATTTTGGAGTCGGCTGGGGACAGCATAATATTTTATTGAACTTTGCGTCGGCTGGAGTCGACCTGTAACGGCTAGAGACGGCTAGCGTCGACTAATTAATTATTTTCTCAATCTACTTCTTATATACACCTATTTCATTTGAAAAAAATGAAAACAGTACTAAAATGGACGAAAAAATAAAATTGACATGTATGATTATTAATATTCACCCAATGACGGGTCGTGATAGGTTAGATTGGTATTTTCGATGATATATGTTCGTGTAATTCGAAAAGTTATCGTTGTTGAAAATCTAACTCACACGACCAATCGATGCAACTTTTAGTCGATCCGCTATACAAATTCGATAAAGGTGGTTATATGTAACATTTTAAGGAATTAAAATAATTTTTTAAACTGTTGGGTAATCAATTATGAATTTTTAAATGTATTTGGTATAATAAAATTATATAAAATAAATTATGCGGCGTAAAAATAAATTATTTGGATCTTATGTCGATCTAAGGTATTTTGGAGATGTTTCCAGAATATGGTTAAAAAATACACGAATCTGGAGTGTCGATCTTGAATTTCAAATTTATGGCCGTTCGTGGACTTTCGAACAAAAAACCCTTCGTTCGAAGGCCGAACGACCTTCAAACGAGACCAAATTTGAACCAGGGATGCTTTGTAGTGTTTTAATCGAATCCGTACGGATGAATTCGCAAAAAAATCATCGCCTACAAAATTATCCTAGAAACATGTCATTGTCTAGGAGTTAGCTATAACACTTATAATATAAGTGCTATAGCTAACTCCTACAAAATGACATATTTCTGGGATAATTTTATTTTCGATAATTTTTTTGAGAATCCAATCGTACAGATTCGATTAAAACAATACAAAGCATCGCTGGTTCAAATTTGGTCTCGTTTGAAGGTCGTTCGGCCGTCGAACGAAGGTTTTTTGTCCGAAAGTCCACGAACGGTCATAAATTTGAAATTCAAGATCGACACTCCAGATTCGTTTATTTTTTAACCATATTCTGGAAACATCTCCAAAATACCTTAGATCGTCATAAGATCCAAAGTATTTATTTTTACGCCGCATAATTTATTTTATATAATTTTATTATACCAAATACATTTAAAAATTCATAATTGATTACCCAACGGTTTAAAAAATTATTTTAATTCTTTAAAATGTTACATATAACCACCTTTATCGAATTTGTATACTGGATCGACTAAAAGTTGCATCGATTGGTCGTGCAAGTTAGATTTTCAACAACGATAACTTTTCGAATACACGAACATATATCATCGAAAATACCAATCTAACCTATCACGACCCGTCATTGGGTGAATATTAATAATCATAAATGTCAATTTATTTTATTTTATAATGTAGTAGTGTTTTTTATTTTTTTAAACGAAATAGTTGTAAGAAAAAGAATTTAAAAAATATATATATATAGCCGATGCTAGCTGACGCTCTTCGGGCCGATGCTAGCCGACGCCAGCCGACGCCATGTCGCGTATACAAGTTTCAGCCGAACCTTTCTTCCTCACTTTCTTTGCTCACCCAAAAAAAAATGATTTTTACTCTTCCCCATCACCGATTCCGACTCTCTCCAGCCGTCACCCTCCGTCGTTGTCGCCGTAGACGCCTAGAACTCGCCGGAACTCGCCGGAATATCTTCTTCTTGAATTTGGTAATTTTCTAAACCCTAATTTCGAATTAAATTTTTTAATTAGGTTTAAATGTACATTATTGTAATGATAATTGGGTGTAGGCATTGCTAATTTAGTGTGTTAGGTTATTTTTAATTAGTATGAAATCGTTGAATTTGAAAGTGTGAATTGGGAATAATTGGGGTGTAGGTATTTAGAATTTGGAAGTGTGAATTGGGAATTGGGAATTTGAAAGTGTGAAAGTGTGAATTTGAAAATGTGATTTAGGAATAATTGGATGTAGGTATTTTAGTTTATCTCTAGTTAATATAAATAATTTAAACGAAAGTAAGACAGCAACAAAGCCTTTAGTCCCAAAAGGCTTTGGTAGATAAAAAAGTACGATAATAATCACATAAAACTTCAGATGCAAAGTATATATGCGTATAGGAATAGAAAAGAAATGCTGTCGAAATTTCAGAAAACGACGAAGGTTGATTATTAATTAGTGATGATGTAATGTATATAAGATGGAAATTTGTATCGTTTGTTGTATTATGTCAATTCTAGAACCTATGTTAATGTAATGAAAATTCGTATCATTTGTTGTATTATTCTTTTATTATTCTGCTGTGAGCTATGTGTATGTGATTATAAATCAGGCATGTTTTCTAATAATGAAATGATATATGTTTTTTTCATTATATGAAATGATATATATATATATATATATATATATATATATATATATATATATGCATGTTTCTAGTAGATATTATGTCACACAGCAGGCGGTCCCAAGGTTCACGAGGCCCTGATCATGGCGAGGGTAGTAGTGGTATGGCCGATAATCGCCAGAGAGCATACTTACCGAAGACCAATGGAGGGTAACTATTTAATTTACTGCAACTTCATTATATTATTTAGTGCATGCTACTAGTATATTTATGATTTAGTAACTGACAATATCAAAATGTTTTCAGGGGTTTTAATTTACAGCCATCCGAGCCCATTCTAGCTGTGTCTCGAAACAGCTACCGTAGTAGGATGATGGACTTGTGGGAGCACTGGGATAGTATCCCACTTTATATCAGAGATGCCATATGGGCTGTCCTCCAGGTAAGTATAAAATTCTAATTAATTTGAGATTGACATATTTGATCTTTGAAAATTAATATGCAATTTATAAAATTAATTTAAATTTCAACGTGCAAGAGTCCTTTACTGTGGATCCCGAAGATCTCGGGTCGTTCAGGACGCACTGGGAGAGGAAGATGAGGAAAAACTATAGAGGTACGCTCTCCAAGATAAAAGAGGCCGGTAAAAAGCCAAACTGGATGAGTGAAAATCTGTATGCGCGGTTTCTGCAATATTGGGAAAGCGAAGACGCGAAGGTAAATTTTCTACTTTCATATGTCTGTAATTATAATTCCTTTAAATATTTATATAATAGTTAAATTATACAGGCGGTAGCATCGAGGAACTCCGCAAACAGGCTTAGGAATCCTGCAACACACCGCGGTGGATCCAAGTCTTTTCAGCAATATAGAGAAGAAATGGTAAATATAAAAATTGTTATTTGTAATTTACTTATATACATTCTTTAATCATATTTAATTTCAGACGGGGGAGAGAGGTGGTGTTGCACCGTCTCATTTGGACGTCTTCACCCGAACACACGCCGTCGAGCATACAGATGAATATGGCAACGTAACATATGAATTGTCAGACGCCAAATCAACGAATATCTGGGTATAAAGACTATAATTTTTTCCTCTTATTTAACAGTACATTAAATTGAATATTCATCTTCTCAAAATTATATTTCTAAACACAGGAGAGATGCGATCAGGAGATTGCTCGCGTGCTTGCAGAGTCTGGCAGGGAGCAGTTGACCGTTGAGGAGACAGACAGGATATTCGCTCGTATTACCGACCCGCCGACCAGAAATAGACAGTATGGATATAGCAATCAAGCGGTAATATTTATTGAATTTAATTAATTCATTAACCACTTTATAAATTTTATTGAATATTATGTATAAACTATAACTATGAATTTATTAATATACAGGCCGCGACGCAAGCCGCTTACAATAAGCAACAGGATGAAGAAACAATAGCGGGCCTGCAAGCACAAGTCACCGAGTTGAACGATTGGAGGAGGACTGGATTGAAGCAGCAACTAGACGAGGCAATTGCTGCTTACTTGGCAGAGCACGAGACGAATATGCCGCCATCACAGGGATCTGGCGCTGATGATGGTTGGGTTGAGTGGTAGCATGTTTTTATATATGTTTTTGATGAACCTTTGGTTGAATTTTGTAAATATTATGGATATTTGTGATGATGAACGTTTGGAGATGTATGGACGTTTGGAGATGTATGGACATTTGGAGATGTATATTGATGTTTTGTGGTGCTTAGTTGGACATATTTTTGATGTATATTGTTGTTTGGTGAAGTATATTTGTGGAATATATATGATTGTGTGGATGGATGGCAGAAAGGGGTGTTGGAAATACAGAAAAAATTTACCCAGATTAGAGTTGGCTATCGTCGGCCTATTGGTCATCCATTTTTTTACACGTGGACTATGTTTAGCATCAGCCGGAGTCGGCTAGCCGACTCTAGCCGACACTAATTAGGGGACGGAGCCGTCCCTTTTGCCGTCGCCATTTCACTTGGCGACGACCTGTTTAGCGTCGGCCTTTAGCGACGGCTCGAGTCGGCCGGAGTCGGCCGTAGTCGGCTATAGGCCGACACTAAACAAAATTATCCTTGTAGTGTATATATATATAGTTTGTCTGTATGTGTTTATTTATATTGGTTTTATACAAATTTTTGTGTTGTACGTATATAAGGTTATTTGTTATAATATGATATTTTAGTATATATACGTATAATATATAACTGTTATATTTCTGTTTTGTATACTATGTGTATATTATAGATCTGTATATGTTATATACATATAACGTTTATACATGTTTTATATCGAATATATATTTGTAGTTTAAATTATACGTTTAAAAGTATATTTCGTTTTCGTGTGTTATTAGTTATACATCTGGATATGTATTTATATACAATATAGATATGTATGTTATATGTCAGTGTAATGGCAGTTTAAATTTACAGTATATATATACATTTACATAGCGGTTCGTACGTTTCCTATATATTAAATTACGTATAGTGTTTATATTTTCTATCAGTTTAACTTTTGGTTATTGGTTGATTATATTTACATATGGCTGGTATAATAATAAATGTATGTTTATATTTATTAAATAAGTATACAATATAGTATTATATACAGGTGTATATCAGGGCAGTATGTAGGCTTGCTGGGTACATTTTGTTAAATTTGTTCATCTATTTTGTTTTGTTCAATTTTAGTCTACATTGTATATTTGCTTATTAATGATTGATTTTAAACTATTTTCATATATGGTTACTTAAATTTTGAAATGTATATAGACTTTAAACTAAAATTTTGTATATATAAATTTATCTAAGTTGTTTATATTTTGGGTCTTGATTAGTTTTGAATATAATAAGTTTGAATCATATATATATATATTTATTCTAATATTTGTTGTGTTGATTTTTTTAAAAGTAATAATAAGAATATAATATACATTGTTTCTATTATATCAAAACTGATTATGATTCAGTTCATCAATTCTTGATTATCAGCCTTGTTCGTCTAATTCGTGCCAATCTAGCTTGGTTTTGGGAAGTCGTGCTTGGATTCGTAACTCATCTCACTTTCGTTCATCTCTAATCTCGAAAGATGAGCAATCACTCACGATTAACGTTCTTATATTTATTAAATTTGATTTCAATTGAAACGTCAATTGAAATATGCTGCTGTTAGTTATTTACATTGCTATATATATACTGTTATTTGTATCTGTTCACCTGTGACATCTGACACCATTATCTATTATTTACATTGATGATATATGCATGTTATATTTTATCATATCTGTTATCACTCTACAAGTTCCCTGTTAGTATAGAATTCACTATGGATTGAAATAATACATACCCGAACGATCTGTAGAATAGGAGAAAATCGTTATAGGTTGAAATGATAAACCTAAGCGATTTTCATTGAATTGAATTGGGATTGCGGGTTTAAATGATATATACCCTTATATATTTAAATTGCGGATTGAAATGATAAATATCCGTATCACTTGACCATAGGATAGAGAATTCTATACATACACCGTTGGTCTATATATATATAATACTTTGAAAATGATTTCTATGGCTTTGAAAAGGAAAGATATGGTTTTAAATAAATATTGATTTTAAAAATTTATTAAAGTTGATTTAATAAAGTTGATATATAATATGTTTAAGTATTTATTTAATATCTATATTTTCAAATATAGAGTTTATAATGATCCAGGTTGGAAAGATAAATTTGAAATTGATTTGAAATTATATTTATTTAAGAATTATACTTAAATAAGTTTGATTTGAAATTTATTAAATTTGAATTTTTTTTAAGATATGATTTTACAACTTGATTTTTTTGATTTAAAGTGATTTAATGAATATTTCAAGTTTAAATAAATTGAAGGAAATATCTAGTTTATTGTAATTTGGGGTTTGTTTTAAATGATATTGGATTATTAAGTGAATATTTCAAAACTTAAATAATAGTAAAGTGAATTTGATATATATATATATGTATGTATGTATGAAATTATCGAATTTAGTTTTGAAAAGTTGAATATTTAAAGCTTTGAAATATATTGAAATTGAAATGGTTTATTTGTGGTTCAAATCTGTATTTGAAATCGATAAAATTTGAAATGATTTATTGAGAAACTGAATTGAGTTGAAATTTATGAATTGAGATTGAATTAAGTTGAATTTGGAAGTCGAGTTGATTTGAATCGATTTGTGAAATTTGAGGAAACAATTTTATTATATAAAGTATTTTAAATTATATTTAAAACTATTTTATATTATTTTATAAACTATTTTTAACATAACTATTTTTAATATAAACTATTTTAAATATACTATTTTTTTTAATACAAATTGTTTTAACATATAACTATTTTATATACATTATTTTATTTTATAAACTATTTTATTATATAAATTATTTTTAATATCTAAACTGTTTAAGAGTAAGTGTTGAGGAATCCAAAATGTTATGATTTCAAAGCTATGATTTCACAGTGTTTCAAGGTCGTGATTTCCAAAGTGTTTTGATTTTTAAAAAGACTTATGATTTCAAAAGCGATATAAATTTGGAAAGTACTATTATTTTGGAAGTGAATATTTTTGAAATGAAAATGATATCGTATTGATTTGGTTATTGAATTGAAAATTATATTTTGGTTTTGAAGTATAAACTATTTTAAATGACCGCGGTGTTATAATAACGTTTGGTTGTTAAAGAGACCGGGATCAGATATGGGCATACTCTCTATCGATACCGAAAACCACTTTAACAACTGTGTACGCGGTGGAGATTCCAGAATGAAGTAGGATGGTGGCGACGATTCCTATTGAGGTATATACGTGGACTCGACTCCCGTGAGTTGGCATAAAGGTGGCTAAAACATGAGCGATTGATGGGCCAATGAGGTAGCACCTCTGATCGGACACATTTCTTCGATACCATTCTATTACTTTGTGATTGATTTGGTGGCCACCCTTCGATTTTGTGTGGGAGTGTGTTCCGAGGTGGGCGGTAGTGGCTGTTTCCTGGAGATTTGACCAGGCAACTAGTGCTCGGCATCAAGTAGCACTCGGCATCCATAGTGTCCGGCATCCAGGAGTGTTCGGCGAAGCACACAGCATCCAGTGGGACTCGGCACCAGAGAGTGTCCAGCATCCATAGTGTCCGGCATCCAGGAGTGTTCGGCGAAGCACTTGGCCTCCAGGAGTGTTCGGCGAAACATACGGCATCCAGTGGGACTCGGCATCCATAGCGTTCGGCATCCGTAGTGCTCGACGACCAGAAGACTCGGCGTCAAGTAGTGTTCGGCGTCAACTGGCATTCGGCGACAACCAATGCTCAGCGTCAGCTAGCGTTCGGCATCATTAGAACTCGGTGACAGGAGAACTCGGCAACAAGAGCGCTCGGCGTCCTAAGGTACTCGGCGTAGTACTCGGCAACAGGAGTACTCGGCATCCCAAGGTACTCGGCGTACTCGGCAGCAGGAGTACTCGGCATCCCATGGTGCTCGGCGTAGTACTCGGCATCCAGAAGACATTCAGTATGCACAACTACTCAAGGTAACAATGTCGTTCGGCCTGCATGCACTGTTCGTTCAAGAGCTTCGGATAGAGACACGTTCGGCCTCAACTGACAATCATCCTGCACTTCCCACACATCCAGCGTACCGTTCGGCATAGAAAGGACTGTTCGGCATCGGAGCGTTCGGCATACCAGGTTCGGCATGCAGCGACCACAACACCTGGGCTAGAGCGTTCGGCCACCAAGACCACTTGGGAAGTCCAGCCCATATTTGCCTATAAATAGAGGGGCACGGTCACAGTGAAAGGGATCCTTTTTTGGGAGAGAACACTGGGGAGACTCTGCCATTTTCGAGACTCATCTTCTCTACTTAAACAACTTCATGCAAGCATTTGATTCACGAATTGTATTTGTAATCAACTATAAAGAAGATCAATAAAGTTTAACCTCAAAGTGGACGTAGGCAATTACGCTGAACCACTATAAATTTGGTGTTCTTACTTTCTGCAGTTAGATTAGCATTGTCTTCTCTGTTTAATTTACTTTCATCACTTATATCTCTACACAATCTTTCTCTACGAGGTTAGTGACCAATTTTGGTGCTAACACTTTGGTGCTTTCACTGAGAATTGAATTCTCAGACCTCAAGGATCTGCTTTGAAGCTACTGGATTGAACAAATCCCCCAAAGAAGATCCGACTCACTGATAGGACATCCGTTGATTCTACTCAGAGT
The DNA here is from genome assembly GCA_030737815.1 of Allium fistulosum. Lineage (NCBI taxonomy): Eukaryota > Viridiplantae > Streptophyta > Magnoliopsida > Asparagales > Amaryllidaceae > Allium > Allium fistulosum. The sequence goes on along the minus strand of CM060903.1, from coordinate 628,162,749 downwards.
TCATACCGATAACTCTACAATGGCAAGACCACGTACCAGGTCAACTTCTCATAATGCGGATGCCCACGAAACTGCTAGTGTGCAACAAGCAGGACCTAGCAATCAACCAGCGATTCCGAGTGCAGGAATTGCCGCTTAAGAACAGACTCCAGTTGTCACCAGAATAGAGTTCAATGACTTGATGAGAGAACTCAGGGAAAGCAGGAGACAACTAGGAGAGAAGATGCAAGCTAACACCAACCTGATGGCACAACTCACTCAACAGCAGCAACATAATGCTGGGGGCAATCCCGCTCCTTACTCTTCATCTGACAGCTCAACTTCCTCTGATGAACCTCCCAGGCGCAGACGCCGCAAGACTGACGCTGCACGAGCAGAAGCTGCTGTTCAAACAACTGGAGACCGTGACCAAGCAAGAGCTGGAAACTTCAGGACCGGGGTACAGACGGAGGATAGAGGCCCGGATCATCAAAATGCTAACGATGTCGAACCTCAAGACGCACGATTGGCAGACCGCCAGGAGAGGAGGCATCAGCATGGACAGGCGTGTAGAACAGACACTAACCTTCCGCCTTCCATACAGACACCAGATCTGACAGCCATGATCAGGCAGTTGATGAAGGAAAATCAGGGGTTATCGAATGATGATTGGGGAGTGTCAAGAAGTCATACTCCGTTCACGGATGTTGTGTTGCAAGCGGCGTACCCCAGGAAGTTTAGTATACCTACTATCCCTGCGTATGAAGGGAGGACTGACCCCAGACAACATGTCATGAGGTACGAATGGATGATGGATTCAGCTAGAGCAAATGATGCCACCAAGTGTAGGTGCTTTCCGATTACTCTATCTGGGATCGCTACTATGTGGTTCACCCGACTTCCTCCGCGATCCGTATCAAATTTCGAGGAGTTGGCAAAGAAGTTTATTGAGCAGTTCAGGATACACACTACGCGCCCAAAGGACGTGATGTCTCTGTCAAGTGTAATCCAAAATCCCGGGGAGTCATTGAAGGAATATTTACAAAGATTCCACGTAGCAGCAACTGAAGTCAGTAATCCCAATGACCATGCAATTCTGATGGCTGTAATGAGAGGTGTGGATCCAGACTCTGAGTTTGGAGACTGGCTGGCAGGAAAACCTCCGGCTACGCTAGAGCGTTTCTACTCAAAGGCACACCAGTTCATAAGAAGAGAGGAAGCTAGGTGGGTACGACGAGATAAGGCGTCAGGACCTGTCCAAGAGTCAATAAAGAGCAACATTGCTGTGAAGCAGTCTGGAGACAGCTCGGGAAAGGTCCAAGTCAATGTCCAGAACAAGCCTGGGCAACCCAAGGAGTCCGGAGGAAGGAGTCAAGGGAAAAAGAGAGAAGCGGGGAAGTGGAAGTCGAGAATCCCAAGCTACAGCGAGTATACTCCGCTGAACGCACCACTTGAGAACATTTACTTATCCACCTGCAATACATTTCAATACAGAAAGCCACGTCCGAAAGAATCAACCGAGGAACAGAAGCGGACCGAGAAATATTGTCGCTTCCATGAGACTTATGGGCATAATACGGAGGAGTGCAGACACCTACACGACGCTATTGAGAAGTTGATCAGGCAGAAGAAATTGCAAGAATTTGTGAAGGATCCATAAGAAGGAGGACAGGGAACGTCCAACCCAGGTCGTGCACCAGCTCCGCGTCATCCCGAGGAGCCTGCCCGAACCGTAGGTAGACTAGTCATAAATACAATTATCGGCGGACCTCACCCCGCGGATAAGAATTGGCAAGAGATGGAGCGATATGCAAGTTCCCTGAAGCATGCCGATTTTGAGTGTTGTTCGAACGCGGAGGACGGGACCCCTGCTAAGCAGCAGCGCGTAATGACAGACGATATTGTGTTCAGAAACAGGGATGCTGATCAGGTAGAGGCTCTGACCATCGACCCGATGGTCATATCTGCAACGATCGGACCTGCTTATGTAAAGAGAATTCTGATTGATTGCGGAAGTTCAGTCAACATCATCTTCAAGAAGGCTTACGACCAAATGAAACTGGAAACAAAAGACCTGAAACCGTCCAAGGCTTGTATACACGGCTTTAATGGCGCGGCAACCGACGCCGTGGGGTACGTTGAGTTACCGGTTGAACTGGGACAAGGCGAGCGTCGGAGGGTGCGGATTCTACCCTTCGTAGTTTTGGATGTGGATTCTCCATATAACATTTTCTTGGGCCGGCCGGCTCTGGCTGAGTTTAGGGCAGCGTTAGCCCCTTGGTGTTTAACTTTGAAGTTCCCGACTGACAAAGGAGTAGGTATTGTTCATGGCGATCAAGCAGCTGGTCGTTCCTGTTATGTGGCTGAGCTCCGAGAAGCCCATCGGAGGGAGAAGGGAAAGGTTGCGGACAATCCCGTCCGCATCCTTAATGCGGATAATTGACAAGTAGTGCCCGAGCCCTGGCTCGGGCATAGTTCTCGGATCTTCGGAGATATAGATCCGAGAGACGACGATGAGAAACCCAGGGAAGAGAAGGCGGCACCGGCTGAATTAACAATTGACATCTCAGTTAGCCGTGACGACCCTTCGCGAATTCTGAAAATCGGATCACAGCTTGGTCCCGCGATGACTGAAGACCTTAGCGACTTCCTCCGGGCGAATCTTGATGTTTTCGCCTGGACGCATTTTGATATGTGTGGGATTTCTCCCGCCATCACGAGTCATATGTTGAACATAGACTCGAAATACGTCCAAGTTAAACAAAAAAGGAGAGGAATGGATCCGGAGAGATCCGCCGCTCTTGGAGAGGAGGTGGACAAACTCAAAGCAAATGGGTTCGTCCGCGACGCCCTTTACCCTGAATGGGTATCCAACCCCGTGCTCGTAAAAAAGGCGAATGGGAAATGGAGAACTTGCGTAGATTATTCCGACTTGAACAAAGCGTGCCCTAAGGATAGTTTCCCGTTGCCTAGGATCGATCAGTTGGTCGACTCCACCGCAGGACACGAGCTGCTGTCATTCATGGACGCGTACTCAGGGTACAACCAAATCCCGATGCATATTCCGGACCATGAACACACCAGCTTCGTTACAAATGTCGGACTATATTGCTATGTAGTGATGCCCTTTGGATTGAAGAATGCAGGAGCAATTTACTAGCGTTTAGTGAATCGAATGTTCAAGGACCAGCTGGGTAGAACGATGGAAGTCTATGTGGATGACATGCTCGTGAAGTCACGACGGTCAAACGACCACATTCGAGACTTGGCTGAAATGTTCGACATACTCAGGTTTTATGGGATGAAGATCAACCCTTTGAAGTGTTCCTTCGGCGTTGCATCAGGGAAGTTTTTGGGATTCATCGTCAATGCTAGGGGAATCGAAGCCAACCCAGAAAAGATCTAAGCTATTCGAGATGTGCAAGCGCCCAGGACCATAAAGCAAGTACAGAGCTTGAACGGAAAAGTAGCTGCGCTAAGTCGATTTATATCCAGGGCAACTGACAAGTGCATCACATTCTTCGATATAATAAAGAAAGGGAAGAGAAATTTTGAATGGACGTCTAGATGTGAGGAAGCATTCCGGAATCTGGTGAGGCATCTGGAGAGTCCACCAATGCTATCAAAACCAGTTGACCACGAAATGTTGTACGTATACTTGGCTGTATCCCCGCATGCGATAAGTGCGGCTTTGGTTCGTGAGGAGGATCGAGTCCAGAAGCCGGTGTATTATGTTAGCAAGCGTTTAACAGGGGCAGAGAGGAATTACCCTAAAATCGAGAAATTGGCTTATTGCTTGGTGATTGCATCACGTAAGCTGCGCCCATACTTTCAAGCACATTCAATCGGTGTTTATACCGATCAACCCCTGAGGCAGGTACTCCAACGGCCGGAAACTTCTGGAAGATTGCTAAGATGGAACATCGAGTTGAGCCAGTTCGATATCGTATACTTACCGCGGAGAGCCATCCAAGGGCAAGCATTAGCAGATTTAATCGCCGAGTTTACCATACCCATCAAACCGGATGACCACGACATCATTCCCCCCGTTCGATGGAAATTATACACTGACGGTGCATCAAACGACCGTTGCTCCGGCGCGGGCGTAGTTCTTATAACTCTGGAAAACTGATCAATCTGTTATGCCCTGAAGCTCGATTTCCCGGCTACAAATAACGAAGCCGAATATGAAGCACTGATCGCTGGCTTGAAGCTCATCAGGGAACTCGGGATCGAATCAGTCGAAATCTTTTGTGACTCACAGCTGGTAGTTTACCTAGTACGGGGAGACTACCAAGCAAAGGGACGAAAGCTCGCTCCGTACCTTGTTCAGGTCCAAGAGCTACTCTCGAGTCTTGAGCGTTATGACATTTCACATGTCCCGCGCGAACAGAACAAAGAAGCCGACTTGTTGGCTAAGTTTGCGAGTACCGGCGATGCACAGCAAATGGGATTGTATCCCGTTGAAGTCTTGCATGCCCCGAGCATAGACGAGATGAAAGTCGATCGCGTGTTGGAAACGGAAATCGAGAAGGAATCGTGGATAACCCCATTCAAACTGTACCTGACGACCGGGGCTTTACCAGAAAAAAGGAGCGAAAGACGGCAGGTCCTTCGAAAGGCCGCGCGATACGTAATGCAGGATGGGTCAATGTATCGAAAAGGATTCTCAGTCCCATTATTGCGATGCATCGCTCATGATGAGACAAAGCGGGTCTTAAGAGAGGTTCACGAAGGGGAATGTGGCGACCATTCTGGGGGGCAAACGCTAGCAAAGAAGATCCTACGCTATGGATATTACTGGCCCACCGTAAATCGGGACGCCGTGGACTACGCAAGAAAATGCGACAAGTGTCAAAGATATGCGAAAATCCCGAGGGCTCCATCAACGGAACTCACACAAATGATTAGTCCCTGGCCATTTGCAATCCGGGGAATCGACATAATCGGCTCTTTGCCTATATCCAGAGGTGGCGCGAAATACGCGATAGTTGCAGTCGACTATTTCACAAAATGGGCTGAGGCAGAACCTTTGGCCACAATCACCTCTAAGAAAGTCGTTAACTTCGTTGTACGAAACATTATATGCCGCTTTGGCCTTCCTCGCACCATCATCATGGACAACGGGACGCAATTTGAAAGCAGAGAGTTCAAAGAGTTCTGTTTAAAGTACGGCATCGAGAAAAAGTTCGCCGCCGTTGCACACCCGAAAGCTAACGGACAAGTCGAGGTCGTTAACAAAATAATCAAGTCCATACTGAAGAAGCGTCTGGAGAAGGTTGGAGGCAAGTGGGTAGATGAACTCCCGACAGCATTATGGGCATATAGAACTACCCACAAGTCCGCGACCGGCCACACTCCATTCGCCTTGGCATACGGCTCCGAAGCCGTTATACCCATGGAACTTGTAGTTCCATCACACCGAGTGACATACTATGATCCCAAGACAAACCAAAATCTCTTGTTGGAATCACTGGACTGCATCAATGAAAAGCATGAAGAAGCCGAATTAAGGGCGGTAGCGCATAGGCACCGAGTCAAGCGCTACTACGACGGCAGAGTCCGCCCAAGGATCTTTGATGTGGGTGATCTCGTTCTGAAACGAGTTTTCCCGATACCATCACGTATGAATCCCAGCTGGGAAGGTCCGTACGCCATTGAACGGAAGCTTGGAGAGGGAACATTCAAGCTAGCGACTGTTGATGGCACGACACTCCCCCGAGCATGGAACAGTGAACATCTGCGGCACTATTACATTTAGCATGTTTTCTTTCTTGTTTTAGGCACTGTTATTTCCTGCATCTTTCCATTCAGTAATCACTTAGTTTCTTTTTAAAAGTTGTAATCGAGCAGTTTAGTTGATTTTCATTAATAAAGGCTTGAAGCCGTACCTTCCATGAACCACTAACGTTTCTATATCTCGTAATTGAATGACGAACTACATTATCTTGTACGACGTACGGACTCGTATAAACGATTTCAAATCTCCGAATCCCCAGAGTGCGAAGCGGAGTACTCTAAGTCCCCAGAGCACGGACTAGAGTATAAACGATTTCAAATCTCCGAATCCCCAGAGTGCGGAGCGGAGTACTCTAAGTCCCCAGAGCGCGGGCTAGAGTATATACGATTTCAAATCTTCGAATCCCCAGAGTGCGAAGCGGAGTACTCTAGGTCCCCAGAGCGCGGGCTAGAGTATAAACGATTTCAAATCTCCGAATCCCCAGAGTGCGGAGCGGAGTACTCTAAGTCCCCAGAGCGCGTGCTAGAGTATAAATGATTCCAAATCTCCGAATCCCCAGAGCGCGGATCGGAGTACTCTAAGTCCCCGGAGCGCGGACTGGAGTATAAACGATTCCAAATCTCCGAATCCCCAGAGCGTGGATCGAAGTACTCTAAGTCCCCGGAGCGCGAACTAGAGTATAAATGATTCCAAATCTCCGAATCCCCAGAGCATGGATCGGAGTACTCTAAGTCCCCAGAGCGCGGACTAGAGTATAAACGATTTCGAACCTCCGAATCCCCTGAACGCGGATCAACTTACTCTAAATCCCCGGAGCGCAGATTTAGAAAAAAGGTCCAAGTACTCGAGAAATGTGGAATAAGGAGTATGCCACGTCCGAAGATGTTTGAACAACATGAAAATGGACTGGGAGATAAGGAAACTCATAAGAACTTGAGTATTGGCTACAATTAGTCATCAAACCAAAGAAAAGCAAGAGAATCATTCGAACGAAAAAGAAACTAAAAACTTTATTCGATCAGTCCAAAATGGGGTTACATGATCACTCCTACAAAATTCAGACCTGTCTATACAAACTACAAGCTACTGAAGATAAAAGCAATTACAAGACTTAAGCAAGAAGCTCGTTGAACGAGTGTATCGATTATTTCTTCGATTTCTTCTTCTTGTCTTCCTTTGTCTTTACCGATGACTCCTCTCCCTCACGCTTTTTCTTGGACTTCTTGCTTGCTGAGGAAGCGGAGTCAGGAGTAGGAGACGGAACGTCTAGTGGTTTGGACCTGCCCGGGAGGATGATTTTCAAAGGTCTGTTCCGCGGGTCGGTAAGTTCCAGGATTCCAGGTTCAACTTTGACCTCGGCCTTTTTCTTCTCCTCTTCGGCAAGGCGGTCCTTCATGCTCATCTGCAAGGTATGCTCAGAGGCGCCGGTGATTTCAATTTCATCATTCCCTTCGGCAGGAGATGAAGTGTCGAGCTTATCATCATCCAGCGCTCCGATCACCTGAGCATCGGGACCAGGGAGTACTCCCGCGTGGACAGCATCGCTTATTTTCCCTGCCTCCTCCTTGGCGTCATCGCTCCTCGGAGTTTGCTCGGTGTCAGAACAACCTGCACGAAAACATAAAGAATGAGCGTTAGAACGAGTAGCCACTGCTGAAAAAAAGACGGGATCTTTCAACTTCTAGAGAAAGAAGAATTTCCTACCAGGTTCCGGTTGGCTATCGGTGGCGCGTGGGGTTTCACCCTCCAGGATAGGGGATAGCACATGAGCACCGAGCCCAGGGTCTTCGGGGTCATAACCAACATGCTGCTCGAATGGATCAAGTGTCAGCCGACCGGCCGATTGGGCATCGGATTGAGCAGCAGTATGAAGAGCAGTAATATTGGCCCCAGACGGGCCAGCTTCATCATCTTTCTCTTTTGGAAGGGGAGAGCCTTTGCTGTAAAGTGCCAATGCTGCGGATAAATCCGATGGCTCATTCCCCCTAAGGAACTCCTTCACTAAGGCCTCCTCATCGACCTCTTCGGAGCCTGACTCGATCTTCCTGATCCTTATCAAAGTTTCCCAGGCCTCAGCTAGGGACTCAAGGTAGCCGTCGCCCAAGAATGTTAAGTCGCGATGCATAAGGACGCGGTCTCCATATTCAGCAATCAACGAGTCAAACATGCTTTTGACCTCTTCCCTGCCGGCTTCCGCGGCCGCCTCGAGGCGAGAGTCAATCTCCTCTGCTGCTTTTCTTTTGCCCTCCTCACGGGCCTCATCCTTCATTTTCTCAACCCCAGCAAGTTCGTCATCAAGCTTCGCCTTCAGGAGACGAGTAGCGACGATTTCATCATAATATCGCTGTGATTCTTCTTAAGCAGCTACCTTGTCTTCTTTCTCCTTGGAGAGTAATTCTTTCAGCTCTTTGACTTGTGTAGCGAGCGCGTCCCTTTCCTTTTGGACAGAGTCTTTTTCTAGGGCGACGGCACCGCTGCGCTGGACTGCTTCATCGAGCTCTTTTCTATGAGCCGCCTCTAAACGAGTAACTGCCTCAGCAGTATCTTTTGCGCTTTGTTCAGCGGCTACCAGCTTCTACTTATACGAAGCGAGCTCTGCGTCTTGGTGCTCGATGATGTTTTTGTCGCAGCCAGCCTCCAGTTTCAGGCGATCAATCTCATGCTGACGCTCGACGGACACCTCCGAGATCTTCTCCACCAAGTGCACAAACGCGTCATGTTGAACATAGACGTCGTTATTGCAGGCAATGGCACTCTGCTTCACGTGCCCGGGAATATGATGAATGGCCGGGAGGAACTTCAGACCGTCGAAGCAAATTTTCGGAAACTTGGCCTTAAGATCGACCATCTTTTCCGCAACAGTCGGGTCCACCGCAGGAGTAGGAGGAGGAGGCTTTGAAAGTTTCACTCTTTTTCGTTGCTCCCGAACTTGCCTCGTACTCGATGAACCAGAGTGTTGTTCTCGAGGAGCATCAGAGTGGTAACCCTTCTGTGAAGTTTTATCTTTATCCGGCACGGTTGGAGGAAGGGGATCACGAGACTGCGAAGATTGAGAATATGCCTTCTTGCGGTGAGACGACTCACGGGGACGGTTGTCTCTATCTTCATAATCGTCTCTGCCCCTGCGTCTGCCTGAACCAGAGTCTTGTCCAGAGTGATGAAATATGGAAGAGCCATGAAGGCGATCGAGTCCGTGAGAACGCCCCATATCACCTGCAAAGAATGGAGATAACAACGAGTTAAGAAAAATCCGTGAGATAAGAAAAAAACTTGAAGTGTATGATGGAATGCGTATGTGCGTGTGTGTCCTAGTGTTCCCCCCGACGGACCAGTTCGTTTATCTTTACTAATCAGAGTGTTGTCTCCTTGGACCGGGAGTTGAACTCCCGCATGGCCTCTAGCGGTGAAGAAAATTTTAGGGCTTCAGGATCATCAAACCCGTAATTAAGTATATCTTCGGGAATAGAAAGGTTCGATAGACCCCTCAAGGAACTTTCCAGGTGTTGCGAGGAAGCCTCTTTCTCAAGCGGGATAGGCGTGACTTTTGAAGTGCCACCGACTTTCTCCTTCTGCACTTTATATTTTAACTTCCTCTTTCCCTTCGAAGGGGAGGATGACGTCTCAATATCTTGAACTTCGATTGCCGGATTCCAAGCGGGACCCACATTCTCGCCCTGAGTCTCAGGGGCTTCGTCTTCTTTGCGCTCACTGTCTTCATGCATATCGGGAATGCGGCACGACGACGACCCGGCCTGTTTTTTCCCTTTACCGGACGGAGGTTTGGGAATGGTGACACCTTCTGGAAGGCTGATCCGACGACCAGGGGCTAGCAAGCCAAACCCCGACAGTGATTCATTTGAAATGATAGCTCGGATGTCTCGATCCTCGGCAGGAAGAGCTCTAATGGCTTCGATAGCCTCAGAATATCCTCGGTCTTCCGGACGCGGGTTGATACCTGAAAAGATGAAAACAGAGAGTTAGGAAAAACATGACTCCGGTTAAATGCAAATGGTGACTCAGCAGAGAAACTTACTGCCTTCAACCCATCTCCTCGCAAAACCAGGAGGGCAGCGCACATAGAACCATTCCTGTTTGTACAGGACGAATTTACTGCATGCCCCTGTCAAGATCTGGCATTTGTGGTACGGCTCGAGGAACATAAAGGAAGGACTGTCTTTCCGTCTCTTGATCATATAGATATATCTGATATCACCGGCGGTTGGAGATCTGGAGAAGACGGCCATGAAAAGTAAGTAAGTCCCATATAGAAATGCATGGTCGTTCGGGTGCAGCTGCGACGGAGCTATGTCGATATACTGCAATACATCCCGGAGAAATAAATTGAATGGAGGCACGCTGCCCATCCAACACATGAACTTGTTACAGGTTGTATACCCGACTGGGGGCAGATGAGGACGATCGTGTCGCGAAGGAACTAACACGTCGGCAAAAGGGATGCCATGAATGGAGCATATCCGTCGAAGAGCGGCTTCGTTGACCTTCGAAGCTTGTGAATCGATCAGATTGTCTAGTAGGATTGTCGCCTCCAGGGCATCAGGTGCTAGGTTATGAACAGGAGAAGTCGACGGATTAGAAGTATCAGCGGCTACTTGCCTTGATGACGGCCCAGGCCTGTCAGATATAGTGGCGGAGCTAGACTTTCTCGACATTCCCGATAAATAACGAACCTGGCTAAGTGCTTGAGAGAACTATACTTAAAAAACGTTGAACGTTAGAATTAGCAACACGAGTTTTCCCTCCACGTGGTGTGTGAACTAGTGCAAGCATTCGTGTACAAGCAATAAGAATCTAAAGATTTCATAGATATAAGAATGAGCTTCGAATCGTCGCCTTCGAAGACCGTCATCGCTGACCGTCTCAAAGAGCCCGCCTGGTGGTGATTACAGTTCCAGATTCAGAAAACACATGATTTATAGAGTGACCGGCCTAAGTGTAGTTTCACATTTATACTGTTCGGCATTTAAATGGTGTTCGGCAACTGTATTGTTCGGCCTAAGTATAGGTCAACGTGTATGTTGGTTCGGCGTGTCAATTGTTCGGTTAGGTCCTGTTCGGCATTCAGACTGTTCGGCCTAGGAATAGTGTTCGGCTTTGTTTGGCTCGGTCTAAATAATGTTCGGCAATTGTACTGTTCGAACTAAATTATGTTCGGCATTTGGAGTGTTCGGCCTAAACATGGTTCGGCATGTCAGTTGCTTAATATTTATGACGTTCGGCATTGATACAGTTCGGCATCTAAGTGTGTTCGGCTCGAGTTTGATTCGGCTAAATTATTGTTCGGCATTTGTGTTTGGCTTTGGTTTGTTTGGCTAAGTTATCATTTGGCATTCCTTAGTTTATTCAGATAAAATACTGTTCGGCAGCCTCCACCATTCGGCGCATGACAGCATACGCCGAACCAGAGCTGTGCAATCCAACACCCTTACCACCTCCAACGTTTTCCTTTTCCTTCTTTAACTATAGTTCGGCACGATGAAGCTAAATACAATGACCATATGTGCAAACACCCCGAATCCTTCCACCTCGCCTCGCGTTATCGTTCGGCAATATACTCGAAAGCTTTCTACGTGACACACTTCCATCTCGTTTGAAACCTATTCGAGTTATACGAGGAATAGTACCTAGTTTGCAGAATTGGAGATTATGAAGGAATGGTTAGGTTTTAAATCTGATCGTCTAGCGAAAATTGCTAATCTTTGAAGAGTGGCAGAAGTGAAAAGGTAAAGGAGAGAAGACGGGGAGGACCTGGTTATATAGGGGGAAGGGAGAAGTTGAAAAGGCTATACCCGGTAGAACCGGTCAATACCAGAGTGTTCGGCATCATAGCAAAGTGACGTTCGGCACACGAGGATTGTTCGGCTTCGAACGTATCGTTCGGCATCCAGGCCACGCTCGCCACACACCTCCGTTACAGGCATTCTCGAGAAAGCATCATCAAGGAAAATTGAACCAGATTCAAAGCGCATCACGTTCGGCCACGCGATACACTTTAGGGGGCAAGTGTTTCCTGGAGATTTAACCAGGCAACTAGTGCTCGGCATCAAGTAGCACTCGGCATCCATAGTGTCCGGCATCCAGGAGTGTTCGGCGAAGCACACGACATCCAGTGGGACTCGGCACCAGAGAGTGTCCGGCATCCAGGAGTGTTCGGCGAAGCACTTGGCATCTAGGAGTGTTCGGCGAAACACACGGCATCCAGTGGGACTCGGCATCCATAGCGTTCGGCATCCGTAGTGCTCGGCGACCAGAAGACTCGGCGTCAAGTAGTGTTCGGTGTCAACTGGCATTCGGCGACAACCAATGCTCAGCGTCAGCTAGCGTTCGACATCATTAGAACTCGGTGATAGGAGAACTCGGCAACAAGAGCGCTCGGCGTCCCAAGGTACTCGGCGTAGTACTCGGCAACAGGAGTACTCGGCATCCCAAGGTACTCGGCGTACTCGGCAGCAGGAGTACTCGGCATCCCATGGTGCTCGGCGTAGTACTCGGCATCCAGAAGACATTCAGTATGCAAAACTACTCAAGGTAACAATGTCGTTCGGCCTGCATGTACTGTTCGTTCAAGAGCTTCGGATAGAGACACGTTCGGCCTCAACTGACAATCATCCTGCACTTCCCACACATCCAGCGTACCGTTCGGCATAGAAAGGACTGTTCGGCATCAGAGCGTTCAGCATACCAGGTTCGGCATGTAGCGACCACAACACCTAGGCTAGAGCGTTCGGCCACCAAGCCCACTTGGGAAGTCCAGCCCATATTTGCCTATAAATAGAGGGGCAGGGTCACAGTGAAAGGGATCCTTTTTTGGGAGAGAACACTGGGGAGACTCTGCCATTTTCGAGACTCATCTTCTCTACTTAAACAACTTCATGCAAGCATTTGATTCACGAATTGTATTTGTAATCAACTATAAAGAAGATCAATAAAGTTTAACCTCAAAGTGGACGTAGGCAATTACGCTGAACCACTATAAATTTGGTGTTCTTACTTTCTGCAGTTAGATTAGCATTGTCTTCTCTGTTTAATTTACTTTCATCACTTATATCTCTACACAATCTTTCTCTACGAGGTTAGTGACCAATTTTGGTGCTAACAGTGGCTGCTATGCGTTTCCACCAGCCCGGATGCGTAATTGGTATATCTACCCTGGCATTCCCTAGTTGTACCGTGTCACCTACCATATCGAGCTTTACTATGAGTTTGGATTTGTGCCGTAGCCTGTGGAGTATTGAGGGTAGCTCTCGATCTGGGGGTATGCTGATACTGGATAGACTACTGGGACTATTACGTGTTAAGGTGGAAAATGTAAAGCCTTAGCGTTATTTAAAAGTAAGTATATTTTACATTAGACATTATTATAATAACGTATATTACTACATAGTAGATAGTTTAACGGATCCTTAGAGGATGGTTATCCCAAACAACCTTTAAGTTACTTGTATTTCGGTTGTTATTTCACTTGAGTTGGATTTGTTGATATAATAATGTTAATCTTGACTCGAGTGTTTTGTGTTTTGCTTTACGCTCGGGTCAGACTGAGTGATACAGCATTTGAGACTCACCTTTGGAGTTGGAGCTTCGCTTGGAGACCCAGCTATCTATCAATTCTGCTATCAGTTATTCAGTTGATTCCAGTGATGTATTCAGATCTTGTATTTGACTATTGTATTGAGACATCTATGTATTCGAGACTTCTGTTGTATCTTGTTTAACTCTGTTATATATAGTAGCTTCATGAACTACTATTCTTTTATTTCCGCTGCTTATCGTTTATTACTCTATGTCTATGATTCTGTGATTTGTTTATTTACTGTATATGCTGAGTTTTGCCAAATTTATATTTACAATCTATTGTTTTGAATTATTCAAGTCCGACATGTGTGGATTTATTTTCGATTTGAATGGTCCAAAATAGTGGGTCGTTACAGATGTGTTTTGAAGTTGTCATGTAATGAACTTTGTGAAATTCGATAAGAAGTATATGTATGTGAATGGTTTTGGTTCTTAGTAGTAAAATGTTGGTTTCAGCTTCAAAATGAAGCTAAATCTATAGGTGCGCATTACAATAATGCATAGATTTATATGGATATCATAAAAATTGCAAAATAATTGAACAATACAATTAAATGTTTAAAGTACAATCAAACATGAAATGTAATATAAAACAAAGCGAGGTGAACAAATATACTTCAAAGACGAATATATATTAAAGAATGAATATCGAGAAATAATACAAAAGATATCGTAGTAAAATGACTTCGAACGAAGTGAATAAAAATAAACGATTTTAATATAAAATGATGGGCTTATCAAATCTACGGAATTTTTGAAGATATATATAAGGATTATTTGTTGCAAAATTTATGACTCATTAGTTTAAAATTCAAGTTTCATCATGAAGGAACCGAGCCGGTCCAGTGCGTAGATTGGGTGAATTTCAAAAAAATTCTCTACTTGGATCATAATGAGTCTATGAAGTCTAATGGGTTTCACTAGATCCAATCTAGTCGATTTTACTAAAATCATATTTTATTAATATTGTTCTTATTTTAATTAATTGATCATATTAATTAATTTACTTTAATGTTTATTAGGTCTAAAATTTGAAATGGTAAGAACATTTCAAATACGTTCTTTCAAATTGTGTGACAAAATGTAAGACTTGAAACAAGTGTGATTTGGTTGAGAGTTATTTTTCTATCATTTAGCTATGTAAAGAGTCAAATTATTAATTATGGAAATAACTTAATAGATCATAAATGTGATAACTATGCAATTAATTAGGAGTTAAATTTTCCAGTTTTAGAAAGGGGAAATGTCACATGAACATATAGGGTGTAAAATAATGTATGATAAAATATGACAACAAAATGATATATGACATGTGTATCGTTGTGTATGTATATGTACATTGTCATTTAATTATGTTTATGTAAATAATGATTCAAGAGCAACTAATGTAATAAATTCCAAATTCAAATCTTTGATTAAGGAAAGATTCAATTGACATCTAAAATTTTGGAAAGTATTTCCATCTTCTCATGTAAAATCTTAAGTGTAGATCCAATTCGAAAAAATAATTTGTATATTCCACAATTTATTCATAGCTAAAAGAGAGATAGTGTATATGAACTTACAAAATTGCAACTTGCATAAAAAGATACATCAATACTTGTTTAAAATAAATAAACAAACATACTATGAAATACACATATGTTTAATTTTAATTTTATGTAGAAACAACATTTATAAATATACGTGTGTCCATGTGCGAGTGTGTGTGGTATAAACAAACTTCCATAATTACAGTTTAGGTGTGCGTGTGTGTGTATAGTAGTCAAAATAATTAACAAAATAAATGTCAAAATTATTCCTTGACTGAGTCTATAACAAATTATCATGATTTAAAACAAAATTCAAGATAACAAATTATCATGATTTTAATCTAATTTATAAACAACACATGTAATAAATCAAAATTCGGTTAAAGCACAATGGCAATTAAATATACATCAAATACATAAATTTGGGTTAAGGGTAAACATGTTTAAATGTGTAAATCAAATATTTACCTTATAGATCCAGCCCTTCGTGATACGTTGATTTGAGATTTCTCCTCAGATTTCTATGTAGATCCACACCCAGCTTTGCAAGAGAAGGATGAACCACTTATATTTTATTTTATTTCATTACTTTCATTTGATTTGGATTTGAAAAAATTATGGAATGGAATAATAAGATTTTATCCATGGTAAGGAAGGAGGTGAGAAGAAAAGTAAATTAATGAATTAGTGGATTTGTTTCAATAGAAATAATGAAACTTTTTCCATTATTTTAATTAAAACTTTCCTAATCAATTTCCTTAATTTTCTCTCTCTCCCCCACCCTCTCTCCTCAATATGAGGCCGCCCATTTCTGCCATCTTATGGCAAAATTTCCATAAATCTCCAATGCAATTATCTTTTATTTAAACTCATTTAAAGTTAGATCGATATCATATATCGGTGTGCACAAATATAACTTTTATATATGCATCCTGATAGTTATCAACAACTCCCAAATATCAAATAAATTAAATAATTATTATTATTTCTTAAATATTAATTTATTTAACTAACTACAACATTTTATAAATTAATTAAATCATGTGGTTTTTGAAGAATTTACGAATACTTTGGTGTGAATTCAGTTAGCAATTAATATTGAACAATTCATATATTAACGTTCACATGGCACTTTAGCTAGTTGTGTGACAGTTTGTCGAATTCATCGCTAACCGACATTATCAGTAAAATCATATTTTTTTGTTTCTTAAGCAATACCAATTAGTAACGATTATTTACGCCAATTCTTTTCATCAACACTATATCACATTAGGACTTATGGAATCTAGTTTTGGTTGAAGTTCCAATACCGTCCACGTTTAATTTGGTTAGTCCATAAACAATTTCCTTTGCACAATAATAACATTCATTATTACCTGTAATACCCCAAAAAACGAACCATAAATAAATAAAGTAAATTAATTAAATATGATAAGAGTTGGATATGGGACTTTATAAAAGTTGCAATTTAACCACAAAATTTATTCTAGTGCATTCATGGCGAAATTCTGATATGTTTTCATACATAATATGCTGAAAAAGGAGCTCAAACAAAGAAGTTATGAGCATTTGAAGTTCTCAGATTTAAATTAATTTAGTTTGAATTCAAATTCAAATGAGAAATCAAATTTAGGATTTAAATTTCAAAAATTAGCTTGGTGGCTAAGTAAACGGTTAATTAAGGCTTAACATTAAAAAGTTAATTAGGAAATAAAATGATTCAGCAATGGAAAGTAAAATAAACGCCCATAAATAAGACAGCGGTCATCCTGAATAGGTCAACCGGTCGACCGGTTGCCCAAGGGCGGTCGACCGCTTGGCAATAATAGTTTCCAGTGGCGGTTAGGGTTTTATGTTATGTTCTATTCTGTTGTGTGCTCTAGATTTACCCATTTCCTACCGACTTCCATCATACAGTTCGGGTGCATTTCAACTCCTATAAGTAGGACCCTATTTTCTCCACTTTTATTCATATTATTTTGAGGAATATGAAGAAACTCTGTCATTGCTATTTCTCTAATAAGATTCAAAAACTCCGTGGAAAATTCAGGGTAAGGATTCGACTTATTTCCTATTTGTTTCTTCCTTCTCCAATCTATTTTTATCCTATTCTTCTCCAATATTCAAAATCTAATGAATATATATGCCCCTTCCCTATTGCGTGTGTATACATATCAAAAGAGAGAGATTCTGGAAGAGATCGAAAGGCTGCAAATCCATTTGAGTAAAGCTAAGGCTAATCTATGAGTGGAAACCTTAGTATTTCATTTCAGCAATTGTTTAGTGTATTTCTTTTGGATTTGAATATGCCTTAGGGGTTTTGGGATTTTGAAAATATGATAGATAAAATTCAAATTTCTTTTTATTTCGAAGTGTTAATTCTATGTTGAGATTCTTAATTATTTACATCAATTTGATGGGATTTGTGTCATTTATGCAATTTTTGATAATTTCATAATCTATTCCATTTCTCCTTCTTCCTTGGGTCAAATTGTGATCCTTCAATAAAATAAGGGGTTTAGATTACGAATTCTATTCGTAGTTTACACCACTTATTCCTATCTATTTCCTTGTAAAAGAGGAGTTGAATAAAATATGGCGTTTAGATTGCAATTCTTATTGTTTAAGATCCATTGAATTGGTGTAATAAATTGAGTTTCTATTTTATTTACAAGTTTGTTATTGCAGTTTTGAGTATGAACATTTATTCCTTGTTTTCCACGTTAGAATTCCATGAAACCTTGGACAATTGAAGAAAAAGGATTTGTAATAATAATTGGTTAGGGAATTGACATTTAAGGCTAGTTTAGAACGTAAAATCCATGTATTTAGAACCAATTAAGCGTGAATATTTATTTATTTCTATTTACGTAATTAACGTATAACTATTGCGTATATAGCGTACTTAATTAGGAACTTATTTACATTTATTTTTCCCCATTAGGAAGGTAATTGATCTTGAGGTGAAAATAAGAGGAAACTCTTATATAGCCTACTTATTATTTTAAAGCATAATAAGGAAGATTCCTTATAAATCCTTATTTATGAAACAGCGAGACGAGTGTGTGTGTGTGTGTGTGTGTTGATTTGTGGCTAAATCATAGGGATACGAGGTCAATAGAGTTATATGATGGAAGTCTGCCCTTCACTTTGAGGCTACTAGCAGTCATGTACACTTTTATTGATGTGAGATATCCTTATGATAAATATTTGTAATGACGCGAGGTTAGTTCCAAATTCTGTAGGGGAAATCTACCCAGCTAATCTAGCTATCAGTTCCTATGAATAGCGGACTAATTTGAGACGTCATTATGAGTATGGACCATAAGACGAAGGGCCTGCTTCGGGGTTTGAGGTATTAAGTGGTTGGACCCGCCTTTTTCCCCAAGTGAGGTATTAAATGGCCAATAGGTTACGCTAGCTGGTATCTCTTCAGGGATTCGCTTCTGGAATTATGCTTTAATTGATGGGGTCTTCCTATATCCACTTGGAAGTATTAAGTGGCCTATGAGATTTCATATAATGCCAGCTAGATAGCACCATTGAAGTGCACGCTTCTAAAATTAGGCCTTAAATGACGAGGTCTGCCTATTTTCCACTGGGAAGTATCAAGTGGCTTGGATACCGTCTCTTACATTATTAGCTATTTATGACGTATGATTGGGATATGGGATTTACTTCTGGAATGGAAGGTATTAAGTGGTTGGACCTGCATCCTTTCCTTATAAAGAAGTATTAAATGATTTTAATGATTTCGTGTTCGTAGACATATTATTATGTAGAAATATACTACCCAAGTACTGAAAAGGTAAGACTCGAGATTTTTATGCACTAGACACTTGTTGTTCTGGCTCCCTCCTCATTACAACATATGTTAAGGATGGGGTGATAGTGGTATCGATGCTTAAAGATGAGGAAGCTTGTTAAGTGGTAGTATTTATTATTATTTGTTTTCATGTGTACCCATGGATTTAAATAATTGTTGTAACAGATAATATATTACGGTTTTTATGGGATTTTGTGTTATTACATTTTTCTGATTTTGAAATAAATGGGTACACTTTACTATTACATTTTTTCCCTCCGTTGTAAGTTCTGAAAGTTTAGTTATGGCTCTGCAATTTTATTTCTTTTTACTGCCAACAACTTGAATGGATCTAATTTCGATGGGCCTTTTCTAGGTTGAAATTTAAGCCTGTTCCGGGGTGGGTTGTTGCATTTGGTATCAGAGCTCTAGCTTATCCGATCAACGACGAAAAACTAATAGAGTTAGGGCTATGCCCCAGAGGGCAACTGTGTAGTTTGTTACATATATCTAACTCGTTGACCAATCTTGTTCGAAATAAAGGTGTTTTCTTTCTATTATATACTTGATATAATGTGTTATATTAATTAATTAATTTAATTAAAAGTATATTTAATAGAAAAGCCATAAATGGTATGTTTTGTGATAGTAGTTACAAAGTGTTCTAACCGTGAGTAATTTATCATGATGTAACAAATATATCATTTTAAATGTTCCTAGTTAAGATGCATCGAGATTGGATATCGATGTATCCGTTGAGACTAGAGTACGTAATGCTCTCCAAATGTTGGGCAATATATTAATCCTGACTGTTGGGGGCACCTGTGGTTACGCATTAATAGTTATGGGATAACTATGAAATGACTCACCCGGTTGTTTTCTATTGGTTAATATAATTGAGGTCAAACAGAAAGTATTGATGTGACTAATTTGCATAGTTCTTTCGACTTGAGAATACTGTGAATCTTCAATATGAAAGCTCCGCTTTGATTATAGTTGAATCATGGCATAGCGTCCATCGAGTGACTATAGTTGGGTTGAGTGGAAGTATTGAAAGTGGAGAACTATTCAAGAGAGGATTCGTTTTCTCAGTTATATGGGGTTAGTATCACAGTCAACTCAAGTCAACCCATAGTCAAAATCTCTGGCTAGAGTAGTTCGGTTGATAATAATTGTTATTATTGAACCAAGGACTTTATGTTTGGATTATAGAGTTGAATGTGGATGATGTTGGAATTTTAACCATTACCAAATTCAGCAAGTCCATAGTGATATAGTTTTGACGAAGAGAATTGGTGTAAATAATTGTCATAACTGGGTAACGCTTATTAAATTAAAATGAGATTTTTTCGAAAATGAGTAAGTGATAAATTTGGCCATAATATCACATCACCTGCTAAGTAAAGTGTGAATAATAACCTTCGAATACTTTGACGTTAATCACTGACCGAATTTACACCTAAGAGTCATACAACCGAAACGATGAATTCTTTTAGACCAAACAATTTAATTAGTTTATAATCATTATAAATTAATTAAATAAATTAATATTTGATTAATTTTATGAATTTTGAATGTGATTAGATAAATAAAATTATTGCATATATTTATGAAAGTTATGAATATATTGATCGATATGAGATATCGATAACAAAATATGTTAAATATGATTGTACATATTTGATTTTGGTTAAATGGTCTCACAACCCATGATATTTGGAGAGGATAGGTGTTGTTTTGGAGAAAGATAGGAGGTGGCTACAACATGTGTGATTAGGCTTTGAGATGTGTGGTTGAGATCATTGTTTGCTCTCTTGTCCTATCCATATAAAAGCCAATCTCAAACCCTAATTATAAGCTCATTCATTTTTTGAGCCGCCACTTTCTTCTTCCTCTTCCTCATTTTAATTGCAACAACTTACCTCTAAAATCATTCCTAAATTTCTCGAATCCAATTCAAAATTAAAAAAACTAATTTGTAGTATGTCTCCAATCTCGGATTAGCAACCTAACGGACTGTGAATTGTTCTTAGAAGAGAAATCATTGTTCAACATGGAATCAAAGGCTTCATTAAGAGGTGCACTTTTATTTATTATCATTGGTTTGATTTTATGTCTATCATATAAAAGTTGATTTACATCCAAATCCTCTGTTTGTATGTAGATCTGTTTATTATTCAGATTAGGTGAAATTTTTGTGGATACATGTGTTTGTTACAATTAGATTGGTTATATGTTTGTTATAATATTTTGTTTATTGATCTATTGTTGAATTAATATTCTGAAAAAAATGTTTTAATTTTGATATATATATATATATATAGATTAAATGTGTACAAATCTACAAATTATGAATATGTATAATTGTATATGTGTTTATATATCATATATATTTAATCTTAAAATTTTCTTATGATGATTTGTACCTATTATGAATCATTAAATATAAAAATATTTTATTGAATATGTATATACATATTTTATTATTATTTAATGATTTTTTGAATTGTTTATTATAAATAAAATAATTAATGGTTCAAAATTTAATTTTATATTTTTTATATTTGCTACACCATGTAATAAGATTATAGTAAAATTTTCAGATTTTTTAAACTTAATTATTATTTTTAAAAAATTAATTTAAGTTTGGCCTACAATCAATCATTTAATTAAAAATATAATTTCAATTGAGAAAATTCTAGAGGTTTAAAAATGTATTTGGAACCTTTAGAAAAACTTTCATATTTTAATAACTTAATTTATTTATTTTTTAATTAATTTATTTTTGAAATGCAATTAACTATTTAATTAAAAATATAATTTTAGTTGAGAAAATTCCATAAATTTTTCCTAAATCTAAAATATGCCTCATATACCTTCACAAATTTTTCTAGAATTTTTCAACCTGATTTCCTATTTTTAAGAATCAATTTGATTATACGCTATTATCAATTATTTAATAATAAATATTATTTTAATTGTAAAAATTCCATAAATTAATCTTAAGCCCAAAATATATTTCCAGATTTTCAAAAAATTTAAAAACTTGTATTATTATCATATAATTATTTTACATTATTTGTTATGGCAGAAACTATTTTATTTAATAAACTATACACACACACGCACACACACATATATTAGTATTTTGTTTTGCATATTATACAAGCACATATTTGGACAAATTATAGTACACACAAAATGAGCTAACGTGTCCGTTACAATATAAATCCCAGCATCTATATACCCTTCACGGATTATGATGTTACACATGCACAAACATATATGTATATATATATATATATGTGTGTATATGATACATACATACATACATATGTATGTATGTATATGTACACTTGTATAAATAAATAAAATAAAATAAATCTCAAACTACAAATTGCACAGTTTAATACATATAAACATATAATATATAGTGCCATGAATAAATTATTAATGATGACATTTAATGAATCAATCAATTCAAATTAAAGAGAGAAAATGAAATGTTTCTCTCTCCATTTAATATAATTAATCCTCTCAATTAATTCTTGTTTTAGGGAAAGAAATGAAAGGTTTCATTCCCTAACATTATAACTTATAAATAAATGCTAGGTGTATTTGATACACTATACATTTGAAATTAAACTTATTTAGACTCCCCTTTAACTATTTTAAATAGAATACAAGATTTTATTTAAACCAAATTTAGAAAAGTTCTAAATGAAATTTAGACTTCGTAGGTCCATTAAAGATCCAAAGTGGTAAAAAAAACTTGAAATTCACCCATTTCTTCTACTGCGGGCTGGCACAGTTCCTTCAATGGTATCGTAGTCCAATAGCCTATGCGGTCTAAATTAGTCATGTTATAGCTAACTAATTAATCTTGCCCACTAAGTACGGTGTCTATGAATGTAATGTCTAGGCTTGGAATTGGGTAATCACGTATCCTGTCCTACTTGGTTACTAGCCTGACCTGAAAGGTGAGTGAGTTCAAAGGTTGCCCCTAATAGAAAAGGCCCAATTTGAATTGGGACTTGGGCTAGTTCTCAAAATTGTTTTAAAAATAAAAAAAACATGTTTATTATAAAAGTCATAATACAACATAAGTTTTCAAAATGTTTGAAAGGATAATGATATTTTCAAAAATGTTTGAAAATATTTATATACTAATTTCAAAATTTAAAATTTATTAATAAGATTAATAAAATGAATTAACTAAATATATTATTTAATTAATACATATATGCATATATTATATACGTTGATATATGTTATGTTATTTTAAAATATTTAGGATAACATAAGTTTACATGTATGTATGTAAGAAATTTTTTAAAATTAATAAAATTTAATCAAAATTATTTAATTGAATAAATTAATTAGAGGTTAATTGATTAAATAAAATACACATATATAAGATATATGTGTGTTATACTATAAAGGTTATAGTGTGCACTATAAAGGTTATAGTAGATATGTCTAATATAAATTTTGTATTGGAATTATAATATAAAATTAATTAAAGAGTTAATTAGTTAAAATTAATTAAAGAGTTAATGAGTTAAAATTAATTAAATAAGATTTAATTAATATAATATTATATATAAGACTATTATATAAGTTAATTATGTTATAAAGTTATATAATAATTCTGCTTATGTAATATGAATGCATAGCGAAAGGTGGAACTTTAAAGAAACCCAAAATAGACTTAAGGAATAAATACATATGTAAATGTTTGTATACCATGAGATGTGTTTGACACTTAAATCATGAGAGTATTTCATAAGAAATACATTATTCCATAAGTCGATATCACTCGATATAATATATTAAAGGTTATGAATCTTTAATATAAATATTAATAGATTACTTGCATACTCCTTAGTTGTTGAGCTTTCCTCAAGCTAGAGATGTTATATGTAGTAGTATTAATATATTTAATAGACGAGGTAAGATAACTGCACGTATTTGTTGAGCTTTTCTCAAGGTACGTGCATTATACTTAGGCCGTCGCCAAATGATAGGTCTGAGTGAATAGTCACAGATTACTTGTTGAGGTTTCCTCAAGGTAAATGTGAGATTAGGATAAGGTACCAAAGGTTAGGAGTTGTATGTGATACAACCAATAAAGAGTTATCCATCGTATATGGGCCTATGATTTGTTGAGATTTCCACAAGGTCAGAATCCCAAGGCATACGAGTCCTAACACTCACTAGTGAAGTAGAAAGACTTCTATGTTTCGCTTAAGGTTTGGTGAAACATAAAATACTACTGGGAGCCTTATTAGAAAAATGAAATGATAACATTTAACCTCTCTAATATTATAAGAACATATATTAAGTAATGTTATACTTATCTACAATGATAAATTTGTGCATTTAATATGATTGATAAACCGTTATCAATTAACAATTACAAATGAACTAAATTGAAAGTTGACAAATGGAAATATAATACTCACTATTAAATGCCTATTACATGTTAATGTTTTCTATACCCATGCAAGTGCCTAATTTTTAAAACTACTTATTACATTCATAAAATGATCACTTACGTGTTTATTTGGTTTAGACCATGTATTGCATTTTATGAGTTTCGAACTCTAAAAGCAATACAAGACTATAGATGGATATTTGATCCATATACTATCACATAAATGTTATATGGTGAATGGTCCAAGTTCGTAATGTACGGTACTTCAATGAATATAGTTCATTCAAAATAAGCTAATAAACTATACTATTAGATCGAGTATTCGATTTGGTTGATTACATAAAAGATCATATTGTTTTAATTGTAGCACGATACAAAAACTACAAGATAGATCTAAGAACTTGATCGTTGAAATATCAGTTTAATTAGTTTATGCAAAGAATAACATATTTGATGTCCTTAAATGTCAAGAATAATCAATTGTGCTTTCGTAAAGAGTTCATTATGATATTATAGTAAGGGTTTTCTTTTGAGTAGTTTGACCATTTAGAAAGGAAAATGAATGTATAAGAATAAATATGATTTAAGGTATAGTTGGGATAGAGAGAGTGAATAATCATTTCTTCTTCATAAAGAAACGACGGAAACGAGAATTGTAATAATAGTGATTGATACTTAACATTGGAATGAGAAATATGATTTATATTCCGTACTGTATTTTCATATAGAAAATTATTATCTATGAGATTTGTTTATTTGAGTTCAAGGTATTTGATCAAAGAACTCTCCATGGTAAATTAGTTGCAGTATATGAAATAAACAAGTCTATATTAAGTGAATAATGGACCTTCGAATTTAGTACGCTACTATAGTAATGGCGGAAATAGTGGGAGCATGTCATATAGCACTTATTGATTGCATCAAATCACGAAAATTGTTTTCATAAAACGTACCGAACATTATTTATGAAATAATGACTATTTTTGGTTATCGACTAAAAAAATAGACATAGCTATATTTCTACGAATATTATGAATATTCGTTGTGAAATAAATCTATAATGTGGTATTTTCATAATCAAAAGTGATGCATTGGAAAATACAGAAGTATCTAATATTATTTACGGTTATTCTGGAATTATAAATTAAGCCGTAATTTTGAGAAAATAATTTTATCGTATGATTTTAAATCATATGATACTTGTTAATTATATCTCCAACAATAAAGTGCTATTCACCCATTTAGTGGGAGCATCATGAGAGCTGATTAACTCTTCAGATTGATACATATAGATGCATGCAATCGTAACTCTATAAATACCAAAACGGTTCCACATACTTCGTCATATTCACTGATGAGTCATCATCGACATGGATATGTGTATTTGATACACATGTAGTATGTTTATGGTAAATTCATTGAATATAAAACAGAAGTAAAAATAACATGCGATAGAAATGATTCGATTTGATTGAGTGATGAGTAGAGTATATTGGAAAAGGTTCCAAACGTACGTAAAATGAATAAAGATTCAATCTCAAAATAACTCCTTCATGTGATACATAATGATGCATCGATATGGAGTAATCGAACTTTGTTGGACAATATACGGTTAATTGTGAGTGAAGTTGAGTTAGTTTCTTTCTATAAGGTAATGTACTTAAGAGTGATACACAAAATTAATATTATTTCGTTTGAATAAAATTTTACAAAATCTTACAAGATAAATTTTTATTAGAAACTCCAACATATTATAGGTCAAGGAGTTGGCAGGTTATGCGAGTCAAAAGATTGCACGTAATAATTGTTTACGAGGGATCTTGTATGAGTCTCCCTAAAAAGAATTTGGAAAGGACTCTCATTGAATGACATATTTATGTTTTGAATTTAATTTTTGAAAACTAAAACCAAATCAGTTTTATAAACAAAGAAATTTATAAAGCATTTATGAATCCCTATTCTATTTACACTAAGAAACAATTGTTGTTTCAAGATATACCACTTTTATTGTGAAGGAATTTCTTTGAGGAATTATTGGTAGTTAAATGGAATTGGATACGATCTATAGATAGAACTAATTATATGGGATGAAATGAAATTAACTAACCTAAACGAACACATAGCATTAGAATGTCTAATAAATATTCTCATACATCGAAAAGTGATATTGACCAAAAATGTCTCGAAGTCAGCGGGAGCGATATTGAGTTTGTGAATCTTTGGATATGATCCAAGAAGTGATACGAAAGTATCATTTTATAAGCATCAAGGTTGAATAAGTATTTTGATAGAAATCATATAGTTTTATTTTCAATCAAAGTGCAGAGAAAGCAAGTAGTCATAAGAAAGAACATTAAAAGGTACATTGATATTTCTAAACTGTAAGTAAACAACACACTGTTGATTTTAATGATGTACTTGTGTTGAAATCAACCTTAGTTGTTTTAATACTCAACTTTGGATTGTAAATGATGTTTTTTATAGTCAATATAAAAGATATTGGTAATGTCCCAAATCGATATGTAAATACACCTTATAAATTGTTTAATATGGAACATGTGAGTTCCTTATGCATTGGCAATAGGAATTATCATACATGTTATGCTGGTTATGATATTGTGATTTGTTTATGTATTCGATACATGAAGCAGATATCAAATCCAAATTGATATCACTAAATGGTTATTTGAAGTGTTCTCGTGTATTTATGAAATACTAGAGAATTGTTTACAGAAACAAAAACTCCTTATGAAGAAGTGTTCGGACACAAACATCATAAGTGATATCGAGTATAATATGACAATAATAAATTCAAGTTAAGAATCTTTAAGTTGGAAATGTTCCAAATGAAAGATTGTGGTTAGTTCAATGAAAAAGGCTAAGTACATCGTCTTGAATAGAGCAATAATAAAAACAATGTATATAAATAATAAGTGCACAAATTTATAATTAAGCCAATTCCAAATATTGAGACTCTCATAACATTGTTATATGATAACAATGTCGCGATATAGTTTGTAACAGAACTTAGAGCTTACCTGAAGTCGAGAGACATACTCCGAATTGTTCCACATGATAAAACAGTTTATCACCGTCGGAGAGAGTTGATTGATGGAGTAGATAATTGAAACAAAATAGCATACCTGTTCACAAAGGGACTGACCCATTGGTTTCGAGAAAACTGATTAGAGATGTTAGAATAAGATTCCATAATTGACCCGAAGTGCAAATGGGAGATTGATAGAGCTAGGGGTATGCCCTAGAGGGCAATTACGTAATTTGCTACTTATATTTAACTCGTTGACCAATCTTGTTCGAAATAAAGGTGTTTTCTTTCTATTATATACTTGATATAATGTGGTTATATTAATTAATTAATTTAATTAAAAGTATATTTAATAGAAAACCCATAAATGGTATGTTTTGTTATAGTAGTTACAAAGTGTTGTAACCGTAAGTAATTTATCACAATGAAACAAATATATCATTTTAAATGTTCCTAGTCAAGATGCATCGAGACTGGATATTGATGTACCCACTGAGAGTAGAGTACGTAACGCTCTCCAAATGTTGGGCAGTGTATTACTCATGACTGCTGGGAACACCTAGGGGTTACGTACTAATAGTTATGTGATAACTATGGAACGACTCACTCGGTTCTTTTCTGTTGGTTAATATAACTGAGGTAAAATAGAAAATATCGATGTGACTATTTTACATAGTTCTCGACTTGAGAATACTATGAATCTTCAATATGAAAGCTCCACCTTGATTATAGTCAAACCATAAGATATCGTCCATCGAGTGACTATAGTTGGGTCGAGTGGAAGTATTGGAAGTGAAGCACTATTCAAGAGAGCATTCGTCTCCTTGGTTATATGGGGTTAGTACCACGGTCAACTCAAGTCAATCCAAAGTCAAAGTCTCTGGCCAGAGTAGTTCGGTTGACAATAACTGTTATTATTGAACCAAGGACTTTGTATTTGGATTATAGAGTTGAATGTGGATGATGGTGGTATTTTGAACAGTACCAAATTCAATAAGTCCAAAGTGATATAGTTTTGACGAAGAGAATTGGTGTAAATAATTGTCACAACTGGTTAACGCTTATTAAATTAAAATGAGATTTTTTCAAAAATGAGTAAGCGATAAATTTGACCATAATATCACACCACCTGCTAAGTGAAGTGTGAACGTTAACGTTCGAATAGTTCAACGTTAATCGCTGACCGAATTTACACCCAAGAGTCACCCAACCGAAACGATGAATTCTTTTTAGACCAAACAATTTAATTATTTATAATTTTTATAAATTAATTAAATGAGTTAATATTTATGAAATATTAATTATGAATTTTGAATGTGATTTGAGAAATAATTTTTGCATTTATTATAAAAGTTATGAATATACTGATCGATATGAGATATCGATAACAAAATATGTTAAATATGATTGTACATATTTAATTTGGATTAAATAGGCTCACAACCCATGAAATTTGGAGAGGATAGGCGTTGGTTTGAAGAAAGATAAGAGGTGGCTACAACATGTGTGATTAGGTTTTGAGATGTGTGGTTGAGATCATTGATCACTCTCTTGTCGTATCCATATAAAAATCAATCTCAAACCTTAATTACAAGCTAATTCAGTTTTTGAGCCGCCACTTTCTTCTTCTTCTTCCTCATTTTAATGACAACAAATTTCCTCTAAAATCATCCCTAAAATTATCAAATCTAATTCAAAATTAAAAATACTAATTTGTAGTAGAAGGTCTCCAATCTCGGATTAGCAACCTTACGGATTGTGAATTGTTCTTAGAAGATAAATCATTATTCAACGTGGACTCAAAGGCTTCATTAGGTGGTGCACTTTTAATTATTATCATTGTTTTGATTTTAATTGTATCATATAAAAGTTGATTTACATCCAAATCCTCTATTTTTATTCAGATCTGTTTATTGTTTAGATTGGGTGAGATTGTTTTGGTACATGTGTTTATTACAATTAGATTGGTTATGCATTTGTTATGATATTTTGTTTATTGATTTATTGTTGAATTAAGTTTCTGAAAAAAGTTTTTAATTTTGATTTATAATACACACACATAGAGATCTTCAAATTACGAATATGTATAATTTTATATATGCTTATATATCATATATATTTAATCTTAAAATTTTCTTATGATGATTTATACCTATTGTGAATCATAAAGTATAAAAATATTTTATTAAATATGTATATACATAATTTATTATTATTTAAGGATTTTTTGAATTGTTTAGTAAGATTATAGTAAAATTTTCAAATTTTTTAAACTTAATTTATTACTTTTAAAGATTAATTTACTTTTGGCCTGCAATCAATTATTTGATTAAAAATATAATTTTAATTGCGAAAATTCTAGAAATTTTTCTTAAGGCTTAAATATGTATTCGGAACCTTTAAAATTTTTAGATTTTTATAACTTAATTTATTAATTTTTGAATTAATTTATTTAGAAATGCAATTAATTATTTAATTAAAAAAATAATTTCAGTTGAGAAAATTCCAGAATTTTCCCTAAACCTAAAATATGTCTCAGATACGTTCAAAAAGTTTTTTAGAATTTTTCAACTTGATTTTCTATTTTTAAGAATTAATTTGATTATGGGCTATATCAATTATTTAATATAAATATTATTTTAATTGTAAAAATTCCATAAATTTATCTTATGCCCAAAATATATTCCCAGATTCCCTAAAATTTTAAAAACTTGTATTATTATCATATAATTATTTTACATTAATTTGTTGTGGCAGAAACTGTTTTATTCAATAAATTATATATATATATACACACACACATATACATATATTAGTATTTTGTTTTGACATATTATACAAGCACGTATTTAGACAAACTACAGTACACACAAAATGAGCTAATGTGTTTGTTGCAATATAAATCCCAACATCTATTTACGGGCACATTATACTCTTCACGGATTATGACGGTTCACATGCACACACATATATATGTATATGATACATACATACATATATACATACATACATACATACATACATACATACATACATACATACATATATATATCTGTGTGTATGTGTATGTAACATCCATTTACTTGGAGGCCCAAAACTAACGGCTATGGATGTTGTAGTCATCCATAGTTATTAATCCTCGGCGACCAAATACGACGGTGTTAGATACATTGATACAAAGAAACACATGAATATGGAAAAAATTTAAAACATCAAACAAAATCACATTCCATTTCAAAACATTTCCAATTCATTACATAATCCCACAATCGTTAACCATGTTCAGAGAAAATATATTTATTACAACATATGTCAAGAGCGATATATGAAGATGCCCCCTTGGATGATCATAGTATATATAGACAATTTAACAACTTTGCTATTACAAACAACACAGCGGAATCAAAGTAAAAGAGAACTCTAGATAACTATCATGCCTTCTGCATGTCTTCGGAAGCTTTATTCGTCTTATGAGGTACTTGAAAAAATCAACTCTCATACTACTCAAAATCAATAGAGTACCCGAGAGTTTAAGGGGAAAACATAAACTTCGAGTCAGACATAAAGCCTGGTATGAATAATAATCTACCATCTCAAACCCTTTAGATATCTAGTGAGACCACGCCACTTAGCGAAATGGGTTTTACCCTTACTAGTATCCTAAAACCTTTTTAAAACCATATACCGTGCTCCTGCATCCACAATGGTTAAAACAATTCAAAACAATATGATATGATGATATGCAAAACAAATGAATCAATTCTGGATTACCCATCCCCATTCATTTTGACTAACTGTCTTAATTATAGTTTCTATGATTACTATTAACCTAATAGTTTTCATGGGCTGACTAATAACCGGTAAAATGTTTAAGGACTTCCTGTCCAATTACATAGTTTTCATAGGATCACTATGAACCTATTCGTAACTCCAATACCTTTACTCTTATCCTAGTTTTCATGGGTTGACTAGGAACTTATTAGTAACTCCAATATCTTTTCTTCTTATCCTGGTTTTCATGCGCTGACTAGGAGCCTATTGATGTCTGTCAATATCTTAATCCGGATATAGTTTTCATGGATTCCTATAAACCTATTAGCCCCAACCAATATCAAATCATAGTTTTCATGGGCTAACTATGAACCCGTCTTTCTGACATCTTCATTTATACGTAGTTTTCACGGGCTTATTATGAACCTATTGGCCCCTGCCAATATCTTTTCCTATACACAGTTTTCATGGGCTTACTAAGAACCTATTGGCCCCTGCCAATATTTGCCTTTAATATTTTAACATCCTATATTCTGGTCTTCCAGACCTCTTGGATGCAATTCTACTAATTCAGGAGTTAACTTAATTTATATTCACTACTGGGTCAACCTAGCTGGTTATTCTGCCCTTCCTTAAAATACAGTTATGGGTCCATTACAATGTGAGTATATACATATATGAAGAAGCAAACACAATAACTTGGTTAATCCCTGTAACCTTTTAATCAAAGAAAACCTCTTCAAAAAATCCTTTTTAAAACACTTTATTTATTTATTCCATGGTTTTCTTTTAAAATGAGATTGGGTTATTTGTTTTGAAAAACTAAGGCTTTCGAAACCTTCAAAATCTTGCTTTCGACCTCACTGGATAACCTTTTTCGAAAGCATACAAATTTCTTTTCAAAACATTAAGCCCCTGCCTTTCGAAACACTTTAAAACTTCTATTTCGAAACCTTTTGAATGTATTAAAGTATTACTTATTAACTCTTAGAAGCATAGCTTCGAAACCTTTGAAAGTACCCCTTTCGAAACCTTTGGAAGTATCCCTTCCGAAACCATTGTTCTTTTCAAAACATTAGGCCCCTGCCTTTCGAAACACTTTAAAACTTTTCTTTCGAAACCTTTCGAATGTATTAAAGTATTACTTATTAACTCTTAGAAGCATAGCTTCGAAACCTTTGAAAGTACCCCTTTCGAAACCTTTGGAAGTATCCCTTCCGAAACCATTGAAATTCCCTCTTTCGAAACCATTGGGTTTATACTTAAAAATATCATTTGGGTAAAAGTGAATATAAACGAAAGTATCTCTTTCGAAACCATCCTTTATCATATAAAAGTATTGGAAAAAACTTGATGGCATCGGCACCATCCTTTCGAAAGCTTTAAACCATTTAAACAAAACACTGAAGGATAGCATCGAAACCCTCTTTCGAAACCATTGTCTTCGAAACCCTTGGACCCTTTCGAAAGCATTTAGGAAGTGGCTTAAAACATCTTTAAAACAAAACAACCCTTCGAAGGCATTGATGGCTTCAATATACTCGAAAGGCAAAAGAACAGCAGTAGGGCTTTGACTAGGTCGGAACCACTTCTTTCGAAAGCATTATTTTACAACTAAAAAACTCATTCGAAAGCTCTTACTTTTAAAACATAAAGTGGAAACCCCTTCGAAAGCCTTTAGAAAATCTCTTTCTAAAACATATGCTTCGACTCCTTCGAAGGATTTAATAAAACATAGGCATGCGCTTCACTTTTTAAAACAAACAAAGGTATCGACTTTATCAGATGCAATGCTTTCGACACCATGCCTTCTACCTTTCTCCAATCCACTACGTACCATCTAAGTGATACCCTGTTTATTGGTTTCGGCTTAGTGGGGTTTCGACTTGATTGAAGGCGAAAGCTCTAAATCGAAAGTTACTTTTATTAGAAGCGGAACCTGCTTTTTTGAGTAAAAGCTGATTAATGCCACTTAAAGAAAATTTTTATCTAACTAACCTACCACGTGTAGACCAATAATTAGTTGCCTTAACTTTTCAAATTCTTTACCAAAATAACCGCCGCTTAATTTCAGATCTAAACCATGGTTAATTTAGCAAATAAGCCCTTCCATTAAGCAAAACCAATATTGCAAATAAGTCCTTCTTTTAGAATAATTTAATTTGCATAGCAAATCACTTAGGAAAAATCCCCAAAAATAATAGAAATTCATTTTCATCATGTTATCTAACATATCAAAATTTCAGACCCAAACTCGTAATATAATTTCTGAAATAAATTTCTAAACCCAATTAACAATATTTTCCTTTGAAAATTAATAATAATCTTTCCATGGCTTAGAAAATTATCAAAATTAAAACCCAACTCCAAAATCATGTTTTACATAACATAAAAATTTTCCATGGCACTTAAACATCAATATCAATCAGTTTTGCCCTAAAACCGCATATATTCTTATTTAAACATTCTTGTTTAAATCAAATAAATCGTAATTTAAGCATATCATCATCCAAATCATCATAGAAACGAATTTAATCTTAAATCCGAAAAACATATGTTCATAAAACAAAATAGAGATGATATGAACTATTATTCACATTGATTAAGATAAGGAGATTGGATTGAGATTGAGATTTATTCCCCTTGCTTAAATTCTTAGCTTGATTTGAATTCTCTTCTCTTTTCTTCCTAGCTATGATCGACTCCTCCTTGATTTATGTTTGTGTTTTTGTTTTCAAAATTACGTGAATAGGAATGAAATGGTAAGGAACGAGAATATATAAGGGTAAGGGGTTGTGTGCGGCTAATTCCCATTATACCCTTATGTAGATTAATTAACTTAAAAAACCATTCTTTAGCCCATTTAATTAGTTAATTGAGCACGACCTTAATTATATTTACTCAAATCTCAATCCCCTTATCACTTAACATTTACATTATTCTATTTAATTCATCTAATTAAATCTCATGAATAATGTTATCAAAAATTAGGGATGTTACAGGCTCCCCTCTTTAAAGAATTTCGTCCTCGAAATTCAGAAAGGACTAAATACTAAACATAGAAATCATCCGTAACGACTCCTAACAACCATACTAGTCTACCTGACTAGCAATTATATATATAAATCTAATATAGACATACCCTCAAAGAAGATCAGGATAAGTATCTCGAATCCTGTCTTCTGTCTTCCAAGTACAGTCCTTCTCGTTGTTGCTCTACTGTACTTTCACCAACTAGACTGTCTTGTTCCTTAATCTTTTCTCATCTCTCGCAACAACCCGAACTGGTTGTCTAACAAAAGTCTAGTTAGGCTGTACTACTAGATATTCCAACCCTGTTGGAGGAATGGTAGTCTCCGGATCATGCACATACTTACGAAGATGAGACCCATGAAATACATTACGGACACCTGCCATACTGCTCGGCAACTCTACTCTTATGCGAGCTTTCCAATCCTCTCTATAATCTGGAATGGACCAACATATCTCGGTGCCAGTTTCTCTGGTATTTCAAACCGTACCACACCCTTCATAGGCGATACCTTAATGAAAACCCTTTCTCCCACTGAGAACTCTAGGTATTTATGCCTCTTATCTGTGTAGCTTTTCTGTCTGGACTGAGCTTTCTTCATCCTTTCTCGGATCAACTCAATCTTCTCTGATGCCTCCCAAACCAAACTGGACCTAAGACCAATCTATCTCCAGTCTCCAACCAGCATGCTGGTGATTTTCATGGCCTTTCATACAAAGATTCAAAAGGCGCCATTCCTATACTAGTCTGATAACTGTTATTATAGGAAAACTCAACCAAATGTAGGTGATCTTCCCAAGATCCACCAAAGTCCAATACATAAGCTCTCAACAAATCCTTGAGTACCTTATTGACTCTCTCTTTCTGACCATCTGTTTGAGGGTGATATGCAGTACTCATCTTGAGCTTTGTGCCTAACACATCTTGTAGACTCTTCCAGAATTCGCTAGTGAAAAAAGCATCTCTGTCATTGACTATGCTACTAGGAGCTCCACGTAGTCTAACTATGTTCTTCATGAACAACTTAGCTAAAATAGGTGGCGTCCTGATTGGCTAAACTGGAATGAAATGGGCACTCTTGGTCAACCTATCCACAATAACCCATATACTTTCATTTCCTCTATTTGACCTTGGCAACCCGTCTATAAAGTTCATGGATATCGAATCCCATTTCCAAACTGGAATCTCTAAAGGTTGAAGCAATCCACCCGGCTTCTGATGTTCAGCTTTCACTTGTGACAGTTTGCACACTGCCTAACCCACAAGCCAACATCCCTCTTCATACCTTCCCAATAGAAGTTCCTCTCCATATCTTGATACATCTTGGTCCCTCCATGATGATCGTAAATTTGGATTGATGACATTCTCCAAGAACTTCTTTCCTCAAGTTCTCAACATTTGGAACACATAGTCGTCCCTTCTTTCTCAACCATCCTCTTTGGTCAAGATAAATATCTTTCAGTTCATCGATCTCAATTCCAACCTCAAGCTTTCTGATCTTCTCGGCTAACAATGGATCCTCCTTCTGCTTAGAAGAAATTCTCTCGATCAACACCGGTCTAACTTCTAAATAGGACAGCACGACACTACTCTGACTAGAACTAGTAGTCGACCTTAACTGCACACTACAAGTAGTCAATGCTTCTAAATCCTTCCACTCTGCCAAAATAGCCAACGCCACATTCTGATGTCTTCTGCTGAGAGCATCCGCTACTTTATTACCTTTCCTTGGAGTATACTCTATACCAAAATCATAAGCAGCCAAAAACTCCAACCACCTCTGCTGTCTCATATTCAACTCCTTCTGAGAGAATAATTATCTTAAAGACTTATGATCTATGTATAGCTCAAATCTCTCCCCTAAGAGATAATGCCTCCAAATCTTCAATGCGAAGATCACCGCAACCAACTACAAATCATCAGTAGGATATCTCACTTCATGCGGTCTATGCTGTCGTGAAGCGTAGGCAATCACTTTATCCTTTTGCATTAACACAGCCCCCAATCAAGTTCCACATGCATCAGTATACACCACTAACCCTTGGTTTCCATCTGGAACTACTAACACTGGTGCATTTGGCAACAAATGCTTTAAATTAAGGAATGCTCCTCACATCTGTCGGACCAGACAAACTTCACCTCCTTTCTGGTTAACTTAGTCAATGGTGCTGCTATCCACGAGAATTCCTTAAGGAATCTCTGGTAATAGCTAGCAAGTCCAAGAAAACTTCTAATCTCAGTCACCGTCTCTAGTCTCTTCCAATCATTAATAGCTTCGATCTTATCTGGATCGACTGGTAACTCCTTCTCTAAAACCACGTGACTAAGCAACTTAACTTCTTTCTTCCAAAAATGACACTGGGAGAACTTTGCATTTAGCTGATGCTGGTTCAGCGTCTCAAGCACAACTCTAAGATGATCTTTATGCTCTCTTTCATCCTTAGAGTATACCAAAATGTCATCTATAAACACAAACATAAATCTGTCCAAATACTCTGGGAAGACTCGGTTCATCAAATCCACAAAGAAAGCAGGTACATTTGTTAACCCGAATGGCATTACTAACCACTCGTATGAACCATACCTAGTCTGAAATGCTGTCAAAGGAATACTGTCCTATGCCACTCTTAACTGATGGAAACCTGTCGTCAAATCCAACTGGGAAAACACTCTAGCTCCACTTAACTGATCAAATAGATCATCAATTCTTGGCAAATGGTACTTATTCTTTATCGTCCTCTCGTTCAACTTACGATAGTCGAAACACATCCTCAACAACCCATCTGGTTTCTTCACAAATACCGCGGCCACTCCCCAAGGAGAACTGCTTGGTCTAATAAATTCCTTCCTTCTAGATCCACTAGCTGCACCTTCAATTCCTTCATCTTAGTCAGTGTCATCCTGCTAGGTGGTCTACTCACAGGTTCAGCTCCTGGCACAAGATCTATCCGAAACTCAACAGCTCGTTTTGGTGGTAGTCCTGTGATCGGCTAAAAAACATCTACAAACTCTCTTACTACTCGAACCCGACTTAGCTCTTCTTTCACTTCCATTGCACTTAACAAAGCACAACTACTCGGGTCAGAATTCTCTACAAAGAATATAATTCGGTTATAACTATCAGGGTGTCTTAATAATATCTCTCCATCTTGGCAAAATATCCTAGCCTCATACCTTCTCAACCAATCCATACCCAAAATGATTTCGAAATCTACGAAATCGAAAACATAAAGACTACATGCAAACTTATGACCTAACAAATCAAGTTCTAACTGGTAACATCTCATCCCCAGAGTTGCATACCCCCCTATTGGATTCGCAACCCTTATGGAAGTAACAAGGTATGTGGCTTCTAAGCATAACCTATCAACCAAACACTGGGATATAAATAAATGTGATGCACCAGTATCAAATAGTATCCTAACTGGTATACTCTAAATCAAAAACATAACTTCCATCACAGTCTTTCCCTTTTCAGCTGCAGTTGGCCTAGCAGATGATCCAACAGCAAAGACCTTTCCCTTGTCTGCCCTGATTGGCTCTAGACACTGGTTCTTATAATTCCCAACTTGATCACAGTTAAAGCACTTCACATTCTTCTTATCTACAGCCTTCTTCCCCTTACCTGATTGGCACTCATTTTCATAATGACCCTTCTTGTCAGATTTGTAGCAAACTAAATCAGCCTTTGCCTTCTTGGCAGCATCTCCCTTCTGGGCTCCCTTCTTCTTAAAGAACTTCCTTTTCTTTCCTTGAGAACCCTGGGTTTCAACTGGCTTCTCTCTAGCACAAACAGCAAGCATCTCCTCATGGCGAATTGTCATCTCCACATCCACATTACAAGGGCCACAGATACGTGTCAAGGTCGCCTTACCAAGCTCGGGTCTCTGTCCCCAAATAAACCTCTCATTCCTTCTGATGTCAGTGTCTATAGTAGTATACCCATATCGAGACAGCTCATCAAACTTAGTGGCATACTCGACAACCAACATCTCTCCCTGAACTAGATCCATAAACTTTCTCATCAACGCTGACTTAACAACCTCAGAGAGAAACCTCTGTACAAATCTCCTTCTGAATTCAGCCCATGTCAACTCTTCCTCCAGAACTCCGACAGTGACACTATTCCACCAATGAAGTGCTGACCCTTGCAACTGTCTAGAGGCCAACCTTCTCTTCTGCTCAACATCTAAACCCAAATCATTGAAGATATGCTCACAATGCAACAACCAAATTTCCACTTATATGGTATCCTTCATTCACATAAACGATTTCCCACCACGACTGGTGTAGTCTTTGCTCAACTTAGCATAGTTATTCCCAACTGGGGCCATAGAATTAGCTCCTCCAACATTTCCAGCAACTCCAACAACAACTCCTGCTTGCATCACATTGACGAAGAACTGATACATCACCCCCATATCTACTGGTGGATTTCCAGCACCCACATTGGCATCAGCATTTTGGTTAGCATTAGCATGTCAACTCTGGTTACTCTTGGTATTAGGTTGAACATTTCTGTTTGTTGTGGTGCTTCCTCTACCGAGATTTCCTCTTCTGTTTCCTGCTTCCATATCTTCTTTCTCATAAATTTGCATACGAGCCTTAGTAAGATACAAAAGAACGGTCTAAGAAAGAGCGGAATATGTACTTATATATATATATATATATATCAAATACAAGTACGTTACTATAGTGTTATCCCAAACCCCAATCATATTTCTGATTCATTGGATTATGTTTCAAAAAGCTTTTAGGTTTAAATTTTCTTTTAAGTTTTCATAAACCTATGCTCTGATACCAACTTTTAACATCCCTCTATTTAGAGGCCCAAAACTAACGGCTACTGATGTTGCAGTCATCCATAGCTATTAATCCTCAGCGGCCAAATACGACGGTGTTAGATACATTGATACACAAAAACAGATGAATATGGAAAAAAATAAAACATCAAACAAAATCACATTCCATTTCAAAACATTTCTAATTCTATTAGAAGCGGAACCTACTTTTCTAAGTAAAAGCTCATTAATGCCACTTAAAGCAAATTTTTATCTAACTAACCTGCCACATGTAAACCTGTAATTGGTTGCCTTAACTTTTCAAATTCTTTACCAAAATAACTGTCGCTTAATTTCAGATCTAAACCATGGTTAATTTAGCAAATAAGCCCTTCCATTAAGCAAAACATATATTGGAAATAAGTCCTTCGTCTAAAATAATTTAATATGCATAGAAAATCACTTAGGAAAAATGCCCAAAAATTACAAAAATTCACTTTCATAATGTTATCTAACATAACAAAATTTCAAACCCAAATTCTTAATATAATTTATGAAATAAATTTCTAAACCCAATTAACCATATTTTCCTTTGAAAATTCATAATAATCTTTCTGTAGCATGGAAAATTATCAAAATTAAAACCCAACTCCAAAATCATGTTTTACATAACGTAAAAATTTTCCATAGCATTTAAACATCAATATCAATTGGTTTTTCCATAAAACGTGAATGAGAAATGAAATGGTAATGAACGAGAATATATAAGGGTAAGGGGTTGTGTGCGGCTAATTTCCATTATACCCTTATGTAGATTAATTAACATAAAAACCATTCTTTAGCCCATTTAATTAGTTAATTGAGCACGGCCCTAATTATGTTTATTCAAATCTCAATCCTGTTATCACTTAACATTTACATTATTATATTTAATTTATCTAATTAAATCTCCTGAATAATGTTATCAAAAATTAGGGGTGTTACAGTGTGTTCATGTATACTAGTATAAATAAAATAAAATAAAATAAAATAAATCTCAAACTACAAATTGTACAGTTAGAATACATATGGACATAGTAATAATATTGCCATGAATAAATTATTAATAATAACATTTAATGAATCAATCAATTCAAATTAAAGAGATAAAATGAAAGGTTTCTCTCTCCATTTAATATAATTAATGCTCTCAATTAATTCTTGTTTTAGGGAAAGAAATGAAAGGTTTCATTCCCTATACATTAACACTTATAAATAAATGTTAG
Source organism: Allium fistulosum (assembly GCA_030737815.1). Lineage (NCBI taxonomy): Eukaryota > Viridiplantae > Streptophyta > Magnoliopsida > Asparagales > Amaryllidaceae > Allium > Allium fistulosum. The sequence continues at coordinate 628,122,769 of CM060903.1, read as the reverse complement.
GTGTATTTCATACACTACACATTTGAAATTAAATTTATTTAAACTTCCTTTTAACTATATTAAATAGAATACAAGATTTTATTTAAACCAAATTTAGAAAAGTTATAAATGAAATTTAGACATCGTAGGCCCATTAAAGATCCAAAATGGTAAAAAAATTGAAATTCACACATTTCTTCCGTTGCGGGCTGACCCAGTTCCTTCAAAAACTATACGTATAAGAGACGTATTTGTTATTTTTGAAAAAGGTTTGTTAAAAGAATTCTTACTATATATATATACCTATACCCCCTCTCTTCTTGAACATACACACATACACTATGCAAAATTTTCTTTTCTTTCAGCATATAAATACTATCTTAGGAAATCATCACTAAAGATTTAACCTATAGATAATTGATATGGCTGATAACCAATCTTCTTCCAAACAACAGAACCATACTCGACTTTCCTAAGATATATAAGGACTTTCTCAATATGGGAGGGAAGACATACTCTAGACCTGAAGGATATTCAGAAGCTAAAGCATGGATTGGTAACCGTGAGAAGATATTTAGAGAGCTTGGTTGGCATGATCTAGTTAAGAAGAAGAATGGCAGCTTGGCACCTCAAGGAAGAAGCTTTAAATTGGTGGAACTTTATGATTGATGAGCACCCCTGTAGGATATTCACTTGGGATGAGTTCAAGGGCTGATTTGAGATGAGATTAATGCATAGAGAAGAGGTTAGTTTACAATTTAAAAAGTTCATTCAGCTGAGATAAGGAGATTCTACCCTTAAGGAGTACATAGCTAACTTTATTGAATTGGCTAAATTCGGGATGAACCAGATAGACACACCTATAAAAGAGGACATGAATTTCGTGAAGGGCTTAAATTCCCCGCTAAGAGAAATGTTGTTGACCCAAGTACCTATGGGCCACATATGAGATGTAGGTAGAAACGGCAATGTTGCACATGGCCAATGAGGAAGATAAGAGAGAGAAAGAGAAGTTTGCACAGGCCCAAAAGCAAGGAGGGTCTAAAAAGGGGAGCTTTTGGACGAATAAAAAGTCAAAGGGGAAGTTTAAGAAGGAAGTAAAGGTGTGTAAGAGATGCCAAAGGAAGGGTCACAAAACTAAAGATTGTAGGTGAGTCTGATAAACGAAGCCTTTAACGAAAAGTGCTTTAACTACCACGAGGAAGGGCATCACAAGAATCAATGTCCCAAGATGGCTAAGGAAGGACCAAGCAGACATGCCTACACTATTGAAGCTGTCCCTATTGCCAGTAACCCACTAAGGGACTAAGGAAAAGCAGCACTAGAAGGTATAACTCTTATCTTGGGGTTACCATTCATACCCTATTTGATTCAGGGGCTTCACATTCCTTTATAGCTAGGGATGTAGTAAATTCCTTAAACCTTAAAACCCAGATGGTCAACAGCCTAATAGTGGTTTCCAATCCTATTGGGGGTTCGACCCATCTTTCTTTTATTTGCAAAGACCTAGTGTTAGACATATGCGATGTTGATTTCATATGTACTGTGTACGTTCTAAATTTTGAGGGGTATGGACTTATCTTCGGTATGGACTGGTTGTCATATTATGGAGCCATTCTTGACTGTGATAAAAGGGTAGTACGATTAAGGAGTCATCGAGGTCATGACCTAAAATATCTTTATATCCCAAAGCTTTAGTTGAGTCAAGCCATTTATACTCACCAAATCTATCTATTGATCGAGAACCACTATATGTACCTGTAGTTTAGAATTTCTTAATGCCTTCGAGGAGGTCTTGGGTCTTCCACCCCATAGGGAGATTGAGTTCCGAATCGATTTGGAGAAGGACACAAGATCCATCGCTCTGCCTTTGAGACATATGGCCCCCAAAGAAAGAAGGGAATTGGATAATAAAATCTCAAAGCTATTGAATAAAGGATTCATCCGTAGGAGTACTTCTGAGTGGGGAGCCCCTGTCGATTTTGTTACTAAAGTAGTTGGATCTTTAAGACTTTGCATCTAGGGAGTTGAACAAGTTAACAAGGAAAATATGTACCCTCTACCTAGAATAGATAACTTGTTCAACCAACCTATAGGAGCTAAAGTCTTTTCCCAATTAGACTTAGCAAAGGGATTCCATCAGTTAAGGATTGTAGAGGAAAGCAAGCTGAAGACTGCATTCCGTACACCAGATGAACTTTATAAGTGGGAAGTAATGCCTTTTGGACTGACAAATGCCCCTAACATACTTTGTGGATTTGATGAGTAGAATATTTAGAGGGCAACTTAATAAATTTGTTGTGGTGTTTGTTGATGATATCTTGGTTTTCTCTAAAGGCATGAAGGAGCATGAGGACCACCTTAGGTAGGTATGGGAGACCTTGAGAAGAAACCAACTCAAAGCCAAGTTTTCTAAATGCCACTTTTGGAAAACTGAAGTCAGGTTCCTTGGGCATATTGTTTCGAAGAAAGGATTGGCGATGGACCATACTAAAGTGGAAGCTGTCCAAGGATGGAAGGTTCCTAGTAATGCATCAGAGGTTAGACGTTTTCTTGGGTTAGCAGACTATTATAGGAAGTTCATCAAGAGCTTTGCACAAATAGCAACCCCTTTAACCCGATTGACTAAGAAGAATTTAGTTTTTGTTTGGAATGATAAATGCACCAAGGCATTTGAGAAGCTTAAGGAGTCATTGACTAGTGCACCCGTGATCACTATTCTAGATGGAACCAAGCCGTTTACGGTTTTCACGGATGCATGTAGCACAAGATTAGGGGTAGTTCTTATGCAAGAAGGGAAGGTAGTTTGCCTATGCTAGTAAACAACTAAAAGATCACGAGAAGAGGTATCCAGTGCATGATTTAGAATTGGCAGCTATTGTTTTTGCCTTGAAGATTTGGAGGCATTATCTCTTGGGGAAAAGGTTTGAGCTATTCACTGATCATAAATCACTCAAATACCTATCAACAAGATTTGAATCTTAGGCAGTAGAGGCTGATGGAGTATATAGCATCCTTTGACTTTGGTATTCAATGTACCCCCGAAAAAGGGAACGTGGTTGCCGACGCCCTTAGTAGGTGACACGCTACTGTAGGTGCTATATATGAATAGAGACAGTTGGAGTTTCACTCGAATTTTAACCTCTAGCCTTCAGAAGAACCCATCAAAATTTTTCTATCAGTTATGAAGATTAGACCAACCTTGATGGATCGTATGTGGCACGAGCAAGTAAAAGACAAGGAGTTAATTGAGATTTTGGAAAAATTAAGGAAAGAAGAGCATTTTCCCCATGCTAGAAGATACTCAGTTGATGAGAAGGGATATTTGAGAAGATATGGACGTCTTTGCATCCCAATGATTGGTGACCTGATGAGAGATGTGATTATGGAGTGTCAGCACTCAAGGATGACCATTCATCCTGGAGGAAATAAGACGTATAAGGATATGAAGAGATTTTTCTTTTGGAATGCAATGAAGAGGAGCAAAGCTGGGTTTGTTGTTAGGTTTTTGACATGTCAAAAGATAAAAGCCGAGTAAGAGAAGCCCGATTGATTATTATTACCTTTGGAAATTCTGACTTGGAAGTGGGAGCATATTTCAATGGATTTATGGAAGGATTGCCTAAAAGTCAGAAGGGCAATGAGGCTATTTGGGTTGTTATAGATAGACTCACCAAGAGTGCTCATTTTGTTCCAATTAGGAGAAATAGGTTTAGTGCCTCTCTCGCCTAGATTTATGTTAAAGAGGTAGTTCGTCCACATGGAATTCCTGTAAGCATAGTCAATGATAGGGACCTCTTATTCATTAGCGAGTTTTGGAGGAGCCTACTGATAGATTTGGAACTTCTTTGAACCTTAGCACGACATGTCACCCGCAAACTGACAGACAAACATAGAGGGTGAATAGAATTTCGGAAGACTTGTTGAGAGCTCGTGTCTTGAATTTTGGAGGACATTGGGAGCAGCATCTACCTTTAGTTGATTTGCATATAATAATAGCTATCAAACTACGATTGGTATGTGACGCAGCGGATTAATCAAAACAATGTAGATCGATGAAAGTTGCAATCAGTGGATTGATGAATACTGAAATGCCCAAATTCGTTGATCCGAAGATACCGAATTCTAGCTATCCCGAACTCGTTGATCGCGCACGATACTGGGTTCAAAGATCTGCGATTCTTCGCACGTTGATCTAGCGCACTAGATTCCGTGAATCGGCTTCTGCAGTCGTTGAATCGAGCGCACTCGATTAACCGAAAGAGGAGATAGGAGATTACACTCAACTACCAATTGGGTGAAAGCACAAAGCTTACAAAACAAGAGTTTTATTTCAAATCAACTAACTTTACAAAATGACACAACTTGCCTATTTATAGGCTGCAACACATGCCATAGAAAAATTACACAACACTTAAGTCGTTTCCGACTCATCACCCTACGACCTACGACTCATCATAAGTCGTTCACGACTTTTCAGATTACAAACATCACGACTTACGACTTATAACAAAACGACTTAACAAAATGTACAAAGGAAATAATACAACATATAGATCGTCTACGACTCAACATACAATTCTCGCGACCTAACTTCAATGCTCCAACTTCCATCAGCGACTTAAAGAATCAACGGCAGAGATTAACTCGGCATAAGAATCAACGGCATCAAGCTTCAGCGACTTAAAAGAAAACCAGCTTCATGCGACTTAACGAATCAACGACAGAGATTAAGGCGGCATAAGAATCAACGGTTTCAATCCTCAGCGAACTGTAGCAATTGGCGACCTAAAGTTTCTCGCGACCTAACTTAGGTCGTAGATCGTACGCGACCTAACTTAGGTCGTAGGTCGAGGCATTCCTCATTCAGAATTTCGGAGCAACTTACCTTAGGTCGTAGGTCGTCCATACGACCTAACTTAGGTCGTATCACTTCTTTGCGACCTAACTCTGCACGACCTAAGGCCTCTCGTCTTAAAGTGAACGACCTATCTCTCTGCAGTTTCTCGCGACCTAACTTAGGTCGTTCCCTTTCTCTGCGACCTAACATAGATCGAAACATAACTCCGCGACCTAGGGTAAGTCGTAACTTGTTAGGTCGTTTGAGCGCCTTTCCTTTTAGTTCGTTAGCTCGCGAGTCTTCAGTAGGTCGTTGCCGATCTTCACTAGGTCGTTGGTGCGACCTAAAGGCCTCGTTAGGTCGTACGCGACCCAACTCTTCATCATTCTGGGCATCCTTCTGGGTTGCATCATCCTCCCCTGGTTGAGAAAAATTCGTCCTTGAATTTGTAAATTCTTCCACATCAGATTGTTCATTCCCATAATATGGCACGAGATGTTTAACATTGAACACGTCAGAAGTGTACACATCTTCCGGTAGCTTCAATTTATAAGCATTTTCATTAATCCATTTCACAACTTTTACAGGACCAATTTTTCTGGCTTTTAACTTGTTATAAGCGCCCATTGGAAAACGATCTTTCGTTAACACAGCATATACCATATCTCCTTCATTAAACTCAACATTTCTTCGCTTCAGATCTGCAGAACGTTTATACTTCTCATTCGCCTTTTCCAATCGTTCTTGAATGATTCTATGACACTCTGTTAATCCTTCAACAAAATCAGCAGCTTGCTTGACCGTCTTCTTTGGTTGTGGTACTACCGTTAAATCCAACGGTCCCCTTGGCAAACTCGAATATACAATCTGAAATGGACTGAAACCCGTACTACGGTTCACAGCATGATTATGAGCAAACTCCGCTTGACATAACTTCACATCCCAACTCTTCAGATTGTCTTGCACAAGACATCTCAACAAATTTCCTAATGATCTGTTCACAACCTCGGTCTGTCCATCCGTTTGCGGATGATAAGCGCTGCTAAAGTTCAACTTCGTTCCCACCATCTTCCACAAACTTAGCCAAAAATGACTCAGAAAACGAGTATCCCTATCCGACACAATAGATTCTGGCAATCCATGAAGTCGATATATCTCTTTGAAAAATAACTGAGCAACATGAACAGCATCCGCCGTCTTCTTACAAGCAATAAAATGTGCCATTTTCGAAAATCGGTCAACCACCACATAAATGGAATCGTTTCCACGCTGTGTTCTCGGTAACCCCAACACAAAGTCCATACTCACATCAACCCAAGGCTTAGTTGGTACAGGTAATGGCATATATAAACCAGCATTAGTCGCAGTTCCTTTCGAAACCTGACAGATATGACATCGCTCCACAAACCTCTCCACCTCTTTCCTCATCGATGGCCAAAAGTAAGACTGTGAAATTAACTGTAATGTACGGTCTCTCCCAACATGTCCTTCTTCATGTAGCTCTTTTACAATCTTCATTCTCAAACTACAATCAGGTATGCACAATCGATTTCCTTTGAACAGGAAACCATCCACCATCACGAACTCATCCGTCTTCCCATTCTTGACTTTATCAACAAACTTCCCAAAGTAAGGATCTTCGTCAAATAATTCTGGTAACACATCAAACCCTGTTACTTCGACCTTCATTGTAGTCAACAAATGATTCCTTCTGCTCAACGCATCCGCTACATGGTTCGTAACTCCAGACTTGTGTTTAACAACAAAAGTAAACTGTTGCAGATATGCAATCCATGATGCATGTCTCGCTGAAATCTTGTCTTGCCCTTGTAAATGCTTCAATGCTTCATGATCGGTGTAAAGAACAAACTCTTTCTGAAATAGATAGTGTCTCCAGTGTTTAATAGCTTGCACAACAGCATAGAATTCCACATCATATGTGTTGTATCTCATCTTTGCTCCTGACAACTTCTCACTGAAATATGCAATAGGACGCCCCCTCTGACTCAACACTCCTCCAATCCCAACCTTGGATGCATCAGTATGTAGTTCAAACACTAACTGAAAATCTGGTAGCACTAGAATTGGTGCTGACGTCAAAAGTTCTTTGATTTGCTCAAAAGCAACCCCTGCTTCCTCCGTCCATGCAAATTGTTTACCCTTCATACAATCTGTAACAGGCGCCATCACGCTACTAAAGTGTGGAATAAACCTTCGATAAAATGAAGCCAACCCGTGAAAACTACGAACTTCCTTTATTGTCTTGGGTTGAGGCCAATCTCTGATAGCTTCAACTTTACATTGGTCAACCTGTATTCCTTCTTCCGACACAACATACCCCAGAAATAAAACACTCCTTGCCATAAAAACACACTTCTTTGTAGCAGCATAGAATCGTTCTTCACGAAGAATAATTAACACTTCCTTCAAATGCTGAACATGCTCTTCTGTACTAGCACTGTAGATTAGAATATCATCAAAGTAAACCACCACAAATTTCCCAATGTATGGCCTGAAAATTTGATTCATCACCCTCATGAATGTACTTGGTGCATTCGATAGACCAAACGACATTACCAGCCATTCATACAATCCTTCCCTCATCTTGAATGCTGTCTTCCATTCGTCCCCTGGTCTAATGCGAATCTGATGATAACCGCTCTTCAAGTCAATCTTAGAAAAGATTACGGAACCACTGATTTGATCCAATAAATCATCAAGCCTCGGCATCGGAAATCTGTATCTGACTGTGATCTTATTCAATGCTCTACTATCTGTGCACATCCTCCACGTTCTATCCTTTTTGGGTACCAATAAAGCTGGTACAGCGCAAGGACTTAAACTCTCCTGCACACGCCCCTATTCAAGCAATTCCTCTACCTGCCTCCGCAACTCTTCATGTTCCTTCGGACTCATTCGATAATGTGGTCTATGTGGCAACATTGCTCTCGGAACCAGATCAATTTGATGTTGAATGTCTCTCAGTGGCGGTAACTCCTTCGGTAACTCATCTGGAAATACATCCTCAAATTCTTTCAAAACTGGTTTCACTTCTTCTAGAATTTCAACCTCTTCACTGCTCTCACGCCCAATCAACAAGAATACCTCGGGCTCCTCTTCAATCTCCTTAACAAACTCCTTCAAGGATAATAAAGTTTTCAGCTCTTCAATCTCTTCTGACTTACTTTCTCCTTGTTGTCTCTTCTTTGGAACCAAGATAATCTTCGTACCTTCAAACATAAAACTGTAGCTATTGGTCCGACCGTCATGCTGTACTGCTCGATCATACTGCCATGGTCTTCCCAAAAGTAAGTGGCAAACATCCATCTCTACTACATCACACCAGATCTCGTCTTTGTATTTCTTCCCAATAGAGAATGGAACATGAACTTGTCTATCCACTTTCACTTCTCCTCCTTTTCTCAACCATGCTAACTTATATGGATTCGGATGTTTCTCTGTCTTCAATTTCAACTTTGTTACAGCCTCGGTTGAAACGATATTGTCACAGCTTCCTGCATCAATCACAAATTTACACACCTTTCCCAGTATAGTGCATGTCGACTGAAAGATATTACTCCTCAACCAACTAGCTTCTTCCTGCTTCGGTGTTAAACACGATCTCCTCAGCATTAGATTACAACCTTCATCTCCTGATGCAATATCCTGTTCATCCTCCTCAACTGAACTAGAATAATCTCCATCAACATCCTCATCTTCAACTTCTGCAATCATGGTTCTCTTCTATGGCTTTGGACACTTGTTGCTTTTATGACCCATCTCTTGACAATTGTAACATTTGAAACCATTGTTAACCTTTGCCTTCTCAACCTCCTTCACCATTGGTTTACTGATAGGTTTAGAAACATTAGAACTTCCACTAACACTCTTCACTTGATTGTTGGAATTAGTAAACACACCACCTCCTCGGCGTCCCTGTTTCTCCCAAGCCAACGCTTTCTGATGTGCTTCTGCCACAGATCTTGGATCGAACATATTAACCATATCCTGAATCTGCATTCTCAATCCCCCAATGAATCTAGATGTCAGCTGCTCTTCCATTTCCATAATATCATTCCTCGCAATAAGCTGATAAAACTCATCCGCATAATCATTAACAGTCTTTGTGCCCTGCCTCAAATTCTGCAAACGTTGATACATCAGCGACTGATAGTTATAAGGTAAGAATGTGGCTTTCATCATTTTCCTCATCTTTTCCCATGATTCAACCTTTGACTTCCCCATCCGTTCACGTGTAAGTTTGGTTTGCTGCCACCACGCCAAAGCTCTACCCCTCAACCTTGTAGCAACCAACTTCACTCTACGATGTTCTGGAACTTCTTTGAAGTCAAAAATCTCTTCAACATTAGCCACCCAATCTAGAAACTCCTCCGCTTGCATACCACCTTTGAATTCAGGAATTTCAGTCTCCATCCCCGACTCCCACTTGTGATCATACTCAGAATAATTTCTTCCTTGTCCTCGTTCTTGTCCATGAACACTTCCACCATCATACCTCTCTTCAAATTCAGATGTATATCGTTTTCTATCTCGTCCACCCACATCTCTACTACCATCACGTCTTCCACCAACATCCCTTCTATCTACATTCCTCCGTTCACGATCATTCACGTTCCTCCCACGCCTTTGATCATCGTCAACACTTCTGTCTCGATTGGAATGTGGCGAGACTCTACTTCCCCCATGGTTAGATTCAGGTGAAACCCTTCTCCGATTTTGATTCATCTCTAACATCATCTTCTCTAATCGTCCAATCCCTTCATTAAGCTTCTCACTAAAGTTCTCATTAATTCTTTGCTCCATCTCATCAGCTTCTTCTCTTCGATACAAAGCTTCTACGTTTTGATGACGATTAGCTCTTCTCGGCGGCATGATTTGAAACTTTACAAACTCTTCAAATTCAAACACTATTCGAACTTTGATCCAAAGTGTAATGGATCGAAATCTCCCTCTTTGTTGCAATAATATGATGAACACGATGAACACAACTTCAACACTTCAAACAAATCGCCTCCAAGACTCGATTTAGCTATGATTGGCTAAAACAAGCTCCGATACCAAAACTGACGCAGCGGATTAATCAAAACAATGTAGATCGATGAAAGTTGCAATCGGTGGATTGATGAATACTGAAATGCCCAAATTCGTTGATCCGAAGATACCGAATTCTAGCTATCCCGAACTCATTGATCGCGCACGATACTGGGTTCAAAGATCTGCGATTCTTCGCACATTGATCTAGCGCACTAGATTCCGTGAATCGGCTTCTGCAGTCGTTGAATCGAGCGCACTCGATTAATCGAAAGAGGAGATAGGAGATTACACTCAACTACCAATTGGGTGAAAGCACAAAGCTTACAAAACAAGAGTTTTATTTCAAATCAACTAACTTTACAAAATGGCACAACTTGCCTATTTATAGGCTGCAACACATGCCATAGAAAAATTACACTACACTTAAGTCGTTTCCGACTCATCACCCTACGACCTACGACTCATCATAAGTCGTTCATGACTTATCAGATTACAAACATCACGACTTACGACTTATAACAAAACGACTTAACAAAATGTACAAAGGAAACAATACAACATATAGATCGTCTACGACTCAACATACAATTCTCGCGACCTAACTTCAATGCTCCAGCTTCCATCAGCGACTTAAAGAATCAACGGCAGAGATTAACTCGGCATAAGAATCAACGGCATCAAGCTTTAGCGACTTAAAAGAAAACCAGCTTCATGCGACTTAACGAATCAACGGCAGAGATTAAGGCGGCATAAGAATCAACGGTTTCAATCCTCAGCGAACTGTAGCAATTGGCGACCTAAAGTTTCTCGCGACCTAACTTAGGTCGTAGATCGTATGCGACCTAACTTAGGTCGTAGGTCAAGGCATTCCTCATTCAGAATTTCGGAGCGACTTACCTTAGGTCGTAGGTCGTCCATACGACCTAACTTAGGTCGTATCACTTCTTTGCGACCTAACTCTGCACGACCTAAGGCCTCTCGTCTTAAAGTGAGCGACCTATCTCTCTGCAATTTCTCACGACCTAACTTAGGTCGTTCCCTTTCTCTGCGATCTAACATAGATCGAAACATAACTCTGTGACCTAGGGTAAGTCGTAACTCGTTAGGTCGTTTGAGCGCCTTTCCTTTTAGTTCGTTAGCTCGCGAGTCTTCAGTAGGTCGTTGCCGATCTTCACTAGGTCGTTGGTGCGACCTAAAGGCCTCGTTAGGTCGTACGCGACCTAACTCTTCATCGTTCTGGGCATCCTTCTGGGTTGCATCAGTATGGCCCCTTTTGAAGCACTTTATGGGCAGCCATGTAAATCGCCAAGTTGTTGTTAGGAAACCACCGAAAAAGTGTTGCTCGGACCCGATTTGATCCATGATATCACAGAAAAAGTAGAGTTGACCCGATAGAGGATGAAGGTAGTGCAAGACCGTCAGAAATCTTACGCGGATAAAAGAAGGAAAGAGCTTGAATTTTTTGTTATTTGTTAAAATCTCCTCTTTTAGAAAAGTTGTTAGATTTGGCAAATATGGAAAATTGGCACCTAGATTTATTGGGCCATTCAGAATTCTGGAAAGAATAGGGAAATTGGCATATCATGTAGAGCTTCCCGACAAGTTGGCAGGAGTCCACAATGTTTTCCATGTTTCTCACCTTAGGAAATACCTTCATGACACCGCTAGAAGTGTAGAGCTTGATCAGTTGTGGGGTTTTGAGATGGAGCCGATAGTGTCCTGTGTTAGAACCTCTATTGTTGGATTTTAATGACAATAACTATACAATTATGCCAAAAAATCTCTAAGCTAATCTACAAGTACATGAGCATCAAAAAGAGACAAACAAATACGTTCAAAACGAAGATACACGGTACAAAAAAGGATGAAAGTATTTATATGGAGATTCAATAAGAGATATACATGATAGAGACAAGACGAAGGTGACAAACAAAGTATTATTAGTCATAGAGTGTCATGTCTAGAGTTTACAAATGTTAAAATCTTCTCAAAATGGTATACACACATATACATTCATATTTTAAATGAAAAATCAAGTTTCCAAAAATTGCATGGAGCAGGACTCAAACCCGGGTCACTAGTTTAGAAGGTAAGTGCTCTAACCAAATGAGCTATGGTAACTTTTGCTTATCAACATAATTCAGCCGGCTGAATAATACCATTCCGACGGCTGAATGCTGAAACAAAACATAAATGTTTATGCAGTTTCAACCGGCTGAATTAGGCCAAAATTTGCCTATTTCTTTGCTGTTTTCAATTTTATCAAATTCAGAAAGCTGAATAAATATTTTCAGCCGGCTGAATATTTTCAACAGCTATTTTTATGAAAAGTCACTTCTCTTTATCGAAGAGAAACATTTTCAAATCAACAGTTGCGCCTATTTCTTTTCAACGTTATCTTTCATCAATGGTTTCAACTTTTTAATCTCTATAAAAGGATTTCAGAATTCAACAAACAATCAACTTAACTGATTTTAATATTCTTGAATTCTTATCTCTTAATCTATTTTCAATTTGCACTCTAATTGCATACAAACTTTGATCGTTGATCACTCCATCTTCCACATTTCTCAAGCACATTACACTATATATCAAAAAGGAGAAGATTTTAGGAAGATTATACTAAATTGACTTATCATTGCTATTTAAAGAGCATACTACAGTCAGATACTTTTGTTATTTGTAAAGAAGTCATGTTCGGTTGCTCAGGTGGTAGAAGTCCTATTCGGTTGCTTAGGCGATAGAAGTCCTGTTCGGTTGCTCAGGCGATGTAAACCTATTCCTCCGGGTTAAGTGAGGGTTGCTAGTTTAATTCCAGAAGGAGTCTGGGACTGGACGTAGAACGGGAGTTTGAACCAGTATAAAAATCTCTGGTGTCATTTACTTTACTGCTTTAATTATTTACTTTCTTAGTTTATATTCCGCACAAGTAGTTTATCCATATTACACGATCCTATAGCACAGTCACTTTCATTTGGTATCAGAGATTGGAATTCTATCGATCATCACAACATCATAGAACAATGGCCAAAAAAAAACAATCGAAATACAATAAGCAAAATCCCTGTCAAAGCCACCAATGAGGACTACAAAAAGGTACTTTTCGATTTACAAGTTTCAGTAAAAGATAATAATGAATTAGTTTGTATAAGCGATAAGATTTCAAAGCTTAATTTTATTATTTTAGAAAAGATGAAATCTGTTGAATTTGAAAATGAGAAATTGAAAAATGAGAAGTTAAATTTAGAAAATTAACTTGGTGTTGTAAAGAATAATTTTATAACTATTAAAGATTTTCTAGATGAACAAAACACCATATTTGAAAAAGAGAGAGAAAAATTTTCAAAAGAAATTTTTTATTTGAAAAGACAAAATGATTTATTACAATCCTCTTTAGATAATTCAGAATCTCAAAATTTTCTTCTCAAAATGAGAACTGTACGTTAAAAAACAAGAATTCTGAATTAAGCAAGCAAATTGATATTTTGAAAAACAGTAATATTTCTTTTAAAAATAATAATTGTGACTTTAAAGCTAAATTTTATAAACTTAACACTGAAGTCACAAAATTTAATAAAGGTCAAAATGATTTAAACATGTTTTTATCTAGTTCTAGACCTTTATATGATAAAACTGGTTTAGGATATAATAAAACTGATCGTAGAAATAGCACTAGATACGCTTTCATGTATAGTAAAAATGTTAGTGCTAGTACTAGATTTCGAATAAAGTCTAGAACCAATTTTTATAGAAATTCAAATACTGCTATGACCAATAATGTTTATAATTTCTCTAGAAGTACAAAATCATTGACGGGAAATATGAATAAAAATTATCTAAGTATTTGGGTTCCTGTTAATTGGAAAAATAGAGAAAAATACATTAATGGTTATTTTGATATGGTAGTTAATAATGAAAATTATATTTATAAAGGTTCAACCACATCTAAATGGGTATGGTTTCCCAAGACCTAACCCCTGGACCCTGACATAGTAAGTGGGTACCAAAAATGATTATTATTTTTTGCAGGTACTCGGAGAAACAAATGGAAAATGATAGATTTTGGAATTTTAAAGGATGTTCCATATGTTTAATAGAATTATGTGCTTACAGTGAAATATGGACTTCAAAAAATATGGTAAAATCTATTTTATTTTTCTCCATAATTAATATTGAGTTTATCCCACTATTTACAAGGTATTTTATAAAATTTATTATATTCCCTCATTCTTTTTGATAATGACAAAGGGGGAGAAATTCATATGCATATTGATAGAGGGAGATATTATACTTAGGGGGAGATGTTATACTTAGGGGGAGCTTTAAACATATTAATATTGTTTTATATATAGAATGAATATTTAAAAAAAAAAAATATAATTGTCATCATCAAAAAGGGGGAGAATGTTAGAACCTCTATTGTTGGATTTTAATGACAATAACTATACAATTATGCCAAAGAATCTCTAAGCTAATCTACAAGTACATGAGCATAAAAAAGAGACAAACGAATACGTTCAAAACGAAGATACACAGTACAAAAAAGAATGAAAGTATTTATATGGAGATACAAGAAGAGATATACACGATAGAGACAAGACGAAGGTGACAAACAAAGTATTATTAGTCATAGAGTGTCCTATCTAGAGTTTACAAATGTTAAAATCTTCTCAAAATGGTATACACACATATACATTCATATTTTAAATGAAAAATCAAGTTTCCAAAAAATTGCATGGAGCGGGACTCAAACCCGGGTCTCTAGTTTAGAAGGCAAGTGCTCTAACCAAATGAGCTATGGTAACTTTTGCTTATCAACATAATTCAGCCGGTTGAATAATACCATTCAGACGGCTAAATGCTGAAACAAAGCATAAATTTTTATGCAGTTTCAGCCGGCTGAATTTAGCCAAAATTTGCCTATTTCTTTGCTGTTTTCGATTTTATCAAATTCAGAAGGCTGAATAAATATGTTCAGTCGGTTGAATATTTTCAACAGCTATTTTTATGAAAAGACACTTCTCTTCATCGAAGAGAAACATCTTCAAATCAACAGTTGAGCCTGTTTCTTTTCAACGTTATCTTTCATCAATGGTTGTAACTTTTTAATCTCTATAAATATATTTCAGAATTCAACAAACAATCAACTTAACTGATTTTAATATTCTTGAATTCTTATCTCTTAATCTATTTTCAATTTGCACTCTAACTAGATACAAACTTTGATCGTTGATCACTCCATCTTCCACATTTCTCAAGCACATTACACTATATATCAAAAAGGAGAAGATTATAGGAAGATTATACTAAATTGACTTATCAGTGCTATTTAAAGAGCATACTACAGTCAAATACTTTTGTTATTTGTAAAGAAGTCCTGTTCGGTTGCTCAGGTGGTAGAAGTCCTATTCGGTTGCTTAGGCGATAGAAGTCCTGTTCGGTTGTTCAGGCGGTGTAAACCTATTCCTCCGGGTTAAGTGAGGGTTGCTAGTTTAATTCCAGAAGGAGTCTGGGACTGGACGTAGAACGGGAGTTCGAACCAGTATAAAAGTCTCTGGTGTCATTTACTTTACTGCTTTAATTATTTACTTTCTTAGTTTATATTCCGCACAAGTAGTTTATCCATATTACACGATCCTATAGCACAATCACTTTCATCCGTGCCACTGCACGCATTGTGGAGCATGGTACTAGGAGACTCCATAATAAAATAATTAAGTTGGTTCAAGTATAGTGTGGGGACAATCAGGTGGAAAGCACATGGGAGACAGAGGAGAAGAAGAAGAACACTCACCTAGAGCTTTTCACTTGTAACTTTTCTCTCCAAAATAAGGATTTTTGTTGCATTATAGTTGCTAGATTGGATGGTAGGAGATGGTTGATACACTTTTTCACATCACTTTACACTCATATAGAAATTTTTATGCATGTTTAAGATATTTGCATAAACACTTACATGACATGATTACACACTCATGCTAGGATTGAGAACATTTTAGCATGTCTACGGTACATAATCACATTGCACTAGTGGTTGAGAAGATGGTTGGGTAGAGAACTTGGTTGTATAACGTGGATGTATTGCGAGTTACGCTGTTCTTCTCTTGGAAGATTTCGGGACGAAATCCTTTTTAAGGGGGGAAGAATGTAACACCCCGTAAAATGAACCATAAATAAATAAAGTAAATTGAATTAAATATGATAAGGGTTGGATATGGGAATTTTATAAAAGTTGAAATTTGACCACGAAAGTTATTCCGTTGTGTTTGTGACGAAATTCTGATCTGTTTCCATATATAATATGATAAGTATCACCGATGAACAAACCCAACTACCGCCGCCTCGGTCGGCGATTCGCCGATCCCACCGTTGAACAAGCTCTTATTGTCGTTGTTTATGCTACCTATGCCACAGACGATGACAATGATGGAAATGGTATGAAATAAGGCTTGGCTGCAGCAACGGTCCACGATGATAACAGAGGAGAAGGGACAATGACATAAATTGCCCATGATACAGTCAATACGAACATTAATTGTAAAAAATGGAGAAAACGCTAAATAATATAACCAACCGTACAGAAAGTTACATGGACGACATAAATTGAAATTCACACACACCCTTGGCTATATAACAACATTCCGAACTAATTAAAATAGCGTACAAATAAAATGTTATAATCTAACCAAGTTATGGTGAACGTATCCATGCTTAACCGGAAGACGTTGTGAATTGGTATTGCAAGGACAGTTTCAGTACCAACATATCTCAGTGCCTGTTTCCCTGGCTTTCCAAATCGCACCACACCCTTCATCGGTGATACTTTAATGAAAACCCTATCTCTAACTGAGAATTCTAGGTCTTTACGCCTCTTATGTGCGTAACTCTTCTGTCTAGACTGAGCTTCCTTCGTCCTTTATCGGATCAATTCAATCTTCTCCGTCGCCTCTCTAACCAGATCTGGACCCAAGACTAATCTCTCTCCAATCTCCAAACAACATGCTGGTGATTTGCATGGCCTTCCATACAAAGCTTCAAAAGGCGTCATTCCTATACTAGTCAGATAACTGTTATTATAGGAAAGCTCCACTAAGTGTAGGTGATCTCCCCTACCAAAGTCCAATACATAAGCTCTTAGTAAATCCTCGAGTACCTTATTGAATCTCTCTGTCTGCCCATCCGTCCGAGGGTGATATGCAGTACTCATCTTGAGCTTGGTACCTAACACATCTTGTAGACTCTTCTAGAATTCACAAGTAAACAAAGCATCTCTATCACTGACTATACTACTAGAAATTCCACATAATCTAACTATGTTCTTCATGAACAACTTAGCTAAAAGAGGTGCTGTCCTGGTTGACTTAACTGGAATGAAATGGGCACTCTTGGTCAACCTGTCCACTATGACCCACATACTTTCATTTCCTCTATTCGACCTTGGCAACCCATCTATCAAATCCATGGATATCAAATCCCATTTCCAAACTGGTATCTCCAAAGGTTGAAGCAATCCACTTAGCTTTTGATGTTCGGCCTTCACTTGTTGACAGTTTGCACACTGCCTAACCCATAAGCCAACATCTTTCTTCATACCTTCCCAATGGAAGCTCCTCTTCATATCTTGATACATCTTGGTTGCTCCAGGGTAAATTTTAAACTTGGACCGATGACATTCCCCAAGAACTTCTCTTTTCAAGTCCTCCATATTCGGAACACACAATCAACCCTTCTTTCTCAACCATCCCCTTTGGTCAAGGCTAAAATCCTTTAGATCATCGATCTCCTATCCTATCTCAAGCCTTCTAATCTTCTTGGCTAATGTGAATCCTCTTTATGCTTAGAAGCAATCCATTCGATCAACACTGGTCGAACTTCTAAACAGGACAACATAGCGGTACTCTGACTAGAAATAGCAGTCGATCTTAACTGCACACCACAAGTAGTCAAAGCTTCTAAATCTTTCCATTCTGCCAATATAGCCAACACCACATTCTGATGTCTTCAGCTAAGAGCATCCGCTACTTTATTTCCATTCCTAGGAGTATACTCTATACCAAAATCATAAGCCGCTAAAAACTCCAGCCACCTATGTTGTCTCATTTTCAACTCCTTCTGAGAGAATAAATACCTTAGGACTTATGATCTGTATACAGCTCAAATCTCTCCCCAAAGAGATATTGTCTACAAATCTTCAATGCGAAGATCACTACAGCCAACTCCAAATCGTGAGTAAGATATCTTACTTCATGTGGTCTAAGCTGTCGTGAAGCGTAGGCAATGACTTTATCCTTCTGCATCAACACAGCCCCTAATCCGGTCCCACATGCATCGGTATACACCACTAAACCTTGGTTTCCGTCTGGAACTACTAACACAGGTGCGCTGGTCAATAAATGCTTTAACTTAAGGAATGCTTCCTCACATTTGTCAAACCAGACAATCTTCACGTCCTTCCTGGTTAACTTAGTCAAAGTCGCTGCTACCCGTGAGAATTCCTTAATGAATCTCCAGTAATAGCCATCAAGTCCAAGGAAACTTCTAATCTCAATCGCCATCTCTGGTCTCTTCACCTTATTAACAACTTCGATCTTATCTGGATCGATTGACAAGCCTTTCTCTGAAACCACGTAACCTAGAAACTTAACCTCTTTCTTCCAAAAATGACACTTGGAAAACTTCACTTTCAAGTGAAGCTGCCTCCGCGTCTCAGGCACTACTCTGAGATGATCTTATTGCTCTCTTTCATCCTTAGAGTATACTAAAATGTCATCTATAAACACCAACACGAAACTATCCAAGTACTCTCGGAAAACTTGGTTTATCAAATCCACAAAGAAAGCTGGTGCATTCGTTAACCCGAATGGCATTGCTAACCACTCGTACAAATCATATGTAGTCCGAAATGCAGTCAACAGAATGATGTCCTCTACCACTCTCAACTAATGGAAACCTGTCGCCAAATCCAAATGGGGAAAAAACTCTAGCTCCAGACAACTGATCAAATAGATCGTCAATTCTCGACAAAGGATACTTATTCTTAATCATCTGTTCGCTCAACTTACGATAGTCGTTACACGTCCTTAACGATCCATCCGGTTTCTTCACGAACACCGCGACCGCTCACCAAGGTGAACTGCTTGGTCTAATAAAATTCGTCCCTTCTAGATCCACTAGCTGCACCTTCAATTCCTTCATCTCAATTAGTGTCATCCTGCTATGTGGTCTACGAATGGTTCATCTCCTACATAAGATCTATCCGAAACTCAACAGCTCGTTTCGGTGGTAGTCCTGTAACAGGCTCAAAAACATCTGCAAATTCTCTTGCTATCTGAACCTGACTTAACTCCTCTTCCATTTCCATAGCACTTAACAAAGCACAAGCACTTCCATCAGATTCTCCACTGAGAATATGATTCAGTTATGACTGTCAAGGTGTCTCAACAATATTTTCCTATCCTGGCAAAATATCTTAGCATCATATATACCTAGCCAATCCATGCCGAAAATGATTCCGAAATCTACGAAATCAAAAACATACATACTACATGCAAACTTATCACCTAACAAATCAAATTCTAACTGGTCAAATCTCATCCCTAGAGTTGCATACCCTCATATTAGATTCGCAGCCCTTAAGGAAGTAACAAGGTATGTGAGTTCTGAGCATAACCTATCAACCAAATACTGATATATAAATGAATGCGATGCACCGGTATAAAATAGTACCCTAACTGGTGTACTCTAAATCAAAAGCATACCTTCCATCGCAGTCTTTCCGTTCTCAGCAGCAGTTGGTCTAGCAGAAGATGGTCCAGCAGTAAAAACTTTTTCCTTGTCCGCCCTGACTGGTTCTGGACACTGATTCTTATAATGCCCAACTTGGTCGCAGTTAAAGCACTTCACACTCTTCTTTTCTATAGCCTTCTTTTCCTTGCTTGTCCGACATTCATGAGCATAATGACCCTCTTATCACACTTGAAACAAACTAATTCAGCCTTTGCCTTCTTGGCTGCTTCTCCCTTCTGGGTTCCCTTCTTCTTAAAAAACTTCCTCTTCTTCCCGTAAGAACCCTGAGTTTCAACTGGCTTTTCCTTCCCACAAATAGCAATCATTTCCTCATGTCAGATTGCCATCTCCACAACAACATTAAAAGGATCACAGAGATGTGGCAGTGTAGCCCTAGCAATCTCGGGTCTCGATCCCCTAATAAATTTCTCACTCCTCTTGATGACGTGTCAATAATAGCATACCTATATTGGGACAACTCATCAAACTTAATGGCATACTCAATTACCAACATTTCTCCCTGCACTAAATCCATAAACTTTCTCAACAATGCTGACTTAGCAACTTCAGAAAAAAACCTCTGCTTGAATCTCCTTCGAAATTCTGCCCAAGTCAACTCTTCCTCAGGAACTCCGGTAGTAACACTATTCCACCAATGAAGCGTTGCTCCCTACAACTGTCTAGAGGCTACTCTCCTCTTCTGCTCATCATTCAATCCCAGGTTAGCGAAGATTCTCTCAAAATGTAACAGCCAATTCTCAACTTCTATGGCATCCTCTGTTCCCACAAACGGCTTCCCACCAAGACTGGTGTAATCTCTGCTCAACTTACCATAGTTATTCTTAATTGGAGCCGTGGATTAGCTCCTCCAACATTCCCAGCTACTCCAACAGCTGCTCGTACTTGCATCTGATTAACGAAGAACTGATACATCATCCCCATATCTAATGGCGAATTTCCAACACCTACATTGGCATTTGCATTTTGATTAGCATTAGCATTAGCATGTCGACCCGGTTTCCTCCTAGTATTAGGTCGAACATTTCCATTTGTTGTGGTGCTTCTTCCACCGAGATTTCCTCTTCCGTTTCTTGCCTTCATATCTTCTTTCTCATAAATCTGCATACGGGCCTTAGCAAGATACAGAAGAACGGTCTAAGAGAGAGGGGAATATGTACTTATATATATATATATATATATCAAATAAAAGTACGTTACGATAGCGCAAACCCAAACCCCGATCTTATTTTGTGATTCATTGGATTAGGTTTTGAAACCTTTTAGGTTTAAATTTCTTAAGTTTTCATAAACCTATGTTCTGATACCAACTTGTAACATCCTCCACTTTGAGGCCCAAAACTAACGGCTATGGACACTACAGTCATCCATAGTTATTTATCCTCGACGACCAAATACGGTAATGTTAGATACATTGATATAACAGAAACACATGGATATGGAAATTTTTTGAAATCATTAAACAACTTTCTCATTCCATTTCAAATCATTTCAAATTCATTACAGAATCTCATATTCGAGAACCACGTTCAGAGAAAATATAATTATTACAACATATGCCAAGAGGGACATATGAAGATGCCCCCTTGGATAATCAGAGCCAAAACATAGGCAATTAAACAACTTTGCCTTTACAGTGAAACATAGCGGAATCAAAATAGAAAAGAACTCCTACTAGCTAGCTTGCCTCCTGCAAGTCTCCAGAAGCTTATTCGTCTAAAGTGGTACTTGAAAACCTCAACTCTCAAACTACTCAAAGTTAATTGAGTACCCAAGAGTTTAAGGGGAAAACATAAACTTTGAGTCAGACATAAAGACTGGTACGAATAATAACCTACCATCTCGAACCATTTAGATATATAGTAAGATCACACCGCTTTGTGGAATGGGTTTTCCCCTCACTAGTATCTTATCAAAAACTTATAACAACCATATACTATGATCATGCATCCACAAGGGTTAAAAACATAGCAATTTAAAATATTATGATGATACGCAAACAAGTAAATTATTCTGGATTTCCCATCCCCATTCATTTGACTATCTGTCTGAGTTATAGTTTCTAAGGTCACTATTAACCTATTAGTTTTCATGGGCTAACAATTAACCAGTTTAAAGCTAATGGACTATCTGTCCGGTCTCATAGTTTTCATGGGATCACTAAGAACCTATTGGCTCCTGCCAATAACTTTATTTAATTCATGGTTCTCCCTGAACCTATTGGTATCTCCAATAACTTCCCTCATATCATAGTTTTCATGGGTTGACTATAAACCCATTGATTTATGTCAATAACTTTATCCGGATATAGTTTTTAAGGGTTCACTACGAACCTATTGGCCCCTGCCAATAACTCTCTTTAAACATAGTTTTCATGGGTTTACTATGAACTTGTCTAAATTGACAACTTCTTAATTAGTCTTTAGGCATCCTAAGTTCTGGTCTATCTGACCTCCTAGATGCAATTCTACTCATACATGAGTTAACTCAATTTATATTCACCACTAGGTCAAGCTAACGGGTTATTCTGCCCTTTCTCCCTAAAATACATTTATGGGTCCATTTTACAGTGAATATATGTATAATAGAAGAAGCAAACATAATAACACCAACATCTATGGTTTTATATCCTTGAAATCATTTTCATATGTAACATGGTTAATCCCATTAACCTATTACTTTACCAAGGAAAGCTTTTTCAAAAACTCCATACATAAAATCCATTTTAAAACTCCTTTACTTTTGCCATGGGTTTTCCTTAAAAAATGAGATTGGGTTCATTGTTTTGAAAACTAAGGCTTTCGAAACCTTAGACCTTTACTTTAGAAACCATTGGAAAACCTCCTTCGAAAGCATTCAAATCTTCTTTTCAAAACACTCAAAACATATGACTTTCGAAACCTTTTAAAGCATCAAAACCTTCCTTTCGAAAGCATTAAAACAATCCTTTCGAAAATATTAAAGTATACATTGAAGCATAGCTTCGAAACCATTTGAAAGTACCTCTTTCGAAACCATTGGGTTTATTCTTAAGAATATCTTTTAGGTCAAAGAGAATATAAATGAAAGTACCCCTTTCGAAACCATTAACCTTCATATAAAAGAGTTTAGGGAAAACTGATGGCTCCGGAACCATCCTTTCGAAAGCATTAATCATTTAAACAAAACATTTGGAAGGACAGCTTCGAAATACTTTACGATGCCATTGCCTTCGAAACCCTTATGTGGCTACTAGATCCCTTTCGAAAGCTTTGGGAAGTGGCTTATTATATTTATAAAACAAAAACTACCTTTAGAACTAGTTGATGACTTCAATTCATTCGAAAGGTATAAGGTCGGCAGCATGGTTTCGACTGGGTTCAAACAGCCCTTTCGAAAGCATTGATTTAAAAACAAGGCAACTCATTTGAAAGCTATCTTTTCGAAACAAAAAGGCAGCGACTTCTTTGAAAGCTATAGTAAACCCCTTCAAAAGCATTCTTTTGGAAACAAAGTAAGTGCATTTTCTGGTTAGTAAAACAAAGGCTTCGACCCCTTGGAAAGCTAGGTTTCGACTCCATACCTGCCGCCATTCTTCAATCCACCATGTACTAATCCACTGATAACTTGTGTATTGGTTTCGACTTGGTTGAGGCGGAAGTATAGGGTCGAAAGGTACTACTGGAAGTGGCGAAACCATACTTCTGTACAAAAACTATTTTTATTGCCTTTTTAAGCAATTGCATTTTAACTAACCTGCCTATTTGTAAAAATTTAATTGGTTGCCATAAAATTTTCAAATTCTTTTCTAAAAACTGCCGCATTTATTTCAGATCTAAATAAAGGTAATTAGCAAAGAAGCCCTTCCCTTAAGCAAAACAATTAAAACATTTAAATCCTCCAAATAAATTAATTTAATTTCCATAG
Source organism: Allium fistulosum (assembly GCA_030737815.1). NCBI lineage: Eukaryota > Viridiplantae > Streptophyta > Magnoliopsida > Asparagales > Amaryllidaceae > Allium > Allium fistulosum. Next base: position 628,099,185 of record CM060903.1, on the reverse strand, counting down.
TAAATTACTTAGGAAAAATCTCAAAAATCATAGAAATTCACTTTTAATATGTTATCTAACATATAAAAGTTCCTGAACGAAATTCCTTCATTTAACAGTCGAAATAAAATTTAAACCCCAAATATTAATTTCTTCCTTCAAAAATTCATAATAATTCATCCATAGCTTGGAAAAATTATAAAAATTAAAACCCATCTCCAAAATAATGTTTTACATAACATATAGATTCCTTATGGCATTCAAAATCCAGAAAATACGATTTTTACTAAAATCTAATTAAACATTTATCAAACAATCTTATTTGAATCAAACATATCATAAAATCCATGCATGTCATCATAAAAATCATCACAAAAGGTTTTAAACATAAACCCGAAATCAAATGATCCTTAAAAATAAAAATATAGATGGTTTTGATTATTATTCAGCTTGATTAGGATAAGGAACTTGAGATTTGTCTTTGATTAATTCCCTTTGCTTGATTGCTTAGCTTTAATTGATTTTCCCCTTTTCTTTCCCTAGGTTATGGCCGGCTTTGATCTTTTTGTTTACATTTTTGAGTTTTTGAGACATGAACGTGCAAAGAATTGGAAACGAGATTTTTAAGGGTAATGGGATTATGGTGCGGCAATCACCCATTAAGTCCTTGTTTTATTCTCTTATTATTTATCTAATAAACCATTTCCATAAACTCATTATTTATGTTTATTTAAGCACGACCTCTAAATAAATTTTCAAATCTCAATCCCATTATCGCACTAATATTTACATTATTCTATTTAATTTATCTAATTAAATCTCCTGAATAATGTTATTAAAAATTAGGGGCGTTACATATAACATGGATGTATTGCGAGTTACGCTATTCGTCTCTTGGAAGATTTCGGGACAAAATCCTTTTTAAGGGGGGAAGAATGTAACACCACGTAAAATGAACCATAAATGAATAAAGTAAATTGAATTAAATATGATTAGGGTTGGATATGGGAATTTTATAAAAGTAGAAATTAGATCACGAAAATTATTCTGTTGCATTCGTGATGAAATTCTGATCGATTTCCATATATAATATGCTGAAATGGAGCTGAAACAAAGAAGTTATGAGCATTTGAAGTTCTCATATTTAAATTAATATATTTTGAATACAAATTCAAATGAGAAACTAAATTTTGGATTTAAATTTCAAAAATTAGCTTGGGGGCTAAGTAAACGATTAATTAAGGCTTAATGTTAAAATTTTAATTAGGGAATAAAATAATTTGGCAATGGAAAGTAAAATAAACGCCCTTAAATAAGATAGCGGTCGACCTGAATAGGTCAACCGGTCGACCGTAGCAGTTGACCGGTCGCCCATGGGCTGTTGATCACTTGGCAATGATAGTTGCCAGTGACGACTAGGGTTTTATGTTATGTTCTGTTCAGTTGTGCACTCCAGATTTACCCATTTCCTACCTACTTCCATCCTACGATTCTGGTGCATTTCAACTCCTATAAATAGGACCTTATCCTCTCCATTTTTATTCAAATTATTTTGGGAAATACAACGAAACTCTGTCATTGCTATCTCTCTAACAAGGTTCAGAAACTTCGTAGAAAATTGAGGTAAGGATTCAACTTATTTCCTATCTATTTCCTCCTCCTCCTCCAATCTATTCTTATCATATTCTTCTCCAATTATTCTGAATATAATGAATATATATACCCCTTCCCTATTGTATGTGTATATATATCAAAAGAGAGAGATTCTGGAAGAGATCGAAAGGCTGCAAATCCATTTGAACAAAGCTAAAGCGAATCTGTGATTGGAAACCTTAGTATTTCTTTTCACCAATTGTTTATTGTATTTCTTTTGGATTTAATATGCCTTAGGGGTTTTGGGGTTTCAAAGCTACAATATATAATATCCCCCAAAATTCCTTTTTATTTTGAAGTGTCAATTCTATGTTGAGATTCTCAATTATTTACATTAGTTTGATGGGATTTGTTTCGTTTATGCAATTTTTGATAATTTCATAGTCTATTCCACTTCTCCTACTTCTTTAGGTCAGATTGTGATCCTTCAATAAAATAAAGGGTTTAGATCACAAATTCTAATCATAGTTTACACCACTTATTCTTATCTATTTCCATGTAAAAGAGGAGTTGAATAGAATATGGAGTTTAGATTGCAATTCTTATTGATTAAGATATTACATCGAATTGGTGTAATAAATTAAGTTTATATTTTATTTACAAGTCTGTTATTGCAGTTTTGATTATGAATATTTATTCCCTATTTTGGACATTAACATTCCATGAAACCTTGGAAAATTAAAGAAAAAGGACTTGTAATAATAATTGGTTAGGGAATTGACATTTAACGCTTGGTTAGGGCGTATTATCCGTATGTTTAGAACTTATTAAACACGAATATTTATTTATTTCTATTTACATAACTAACATACAAATATTGCGTATATGGTGTAGTTAATTAGGCACTTATTTACATTTATTTTCCCCCATTAGGAAGGTAATTGATTTTGAGGTGAAAATAAGAGGAAACTCTTATATAGCCTAATTATTATTTTAAGGCATAATAAGGAAGATTCTTTATAAGGCCTTATTTATGAATTGGTGAGATGAGTGTGTCTATATATATATATATATATATATGAATTGATTTGTGGCTAAGTCTATGGATACGAGGTTAATAGAGTTACATGATGGAAGTCTGCCCTGCACTTTGAGCCTACCAACAGTCGTGTACACTTTTATTGATGTGAGATATTCTTATGATAAATATTTGCAATGAAGCGAGGTTAGTTCCAAATCCTATAGTGGAAGTCTACCCAACTAATCTGGCTATCAATTCCTACGAATAGCGGACTAATGTGAGACGTCATTATGAGTATGGGCCATAAGACGAAGGGTCTACTTCGCGGTTTGAGGTATTAAGTGGTTGGACTCGCATATTTGCCTAGATGAAATATTAATTGGCCAAGGGGTTATGCAAGGTGGTATCTCTACAGTGGTCCGCTTTTGGAATTAGGCCTTAAATGATGGGGCCTGCCTATTTTCCACTTGGAAGTATTAAGCTGCCTATGAGATTTCATATGATGTCAGCTAGACAGTACCATTGAGGAGCACGCTTCTGGAATTAGGCCTTAAATGATGGGGTCTACCTATTTTCCACTAGGAAGTATTAAGTGGCTTGGGTACCGTCTCTTACATTATTAGCTATTTATGATGTATGATTAGGATATGAGATTTACTTCTGGAATAGAAGGCATTAAGTGGTTGGACCCGCCTCCTTTCCTTATAAAGAAGTATTAAATGATTTTAATGATTCTGTGTTCGTAGACATATTCTTATTTTGAAATATACTACCTAAGTACTGAAAAGTTAAGACTCGAGGTTTTTTTTCACCAGATACTTGTTGTTCTGACTCCCTCCTCATCACAGGTTAAGGATGGAGTGATGGCAGTGACGATGCTTAAAGATGAGGAAGCTTGGGGCAGTATATATTATTATTTGTTCTCATGTGTACCCATGGATTTAAACAATTGTTGTAATGGATATTATATTACGGTTTTTATAGGATTTTGTTTTATGCCAATTTTCTGCTTTTGAAATAAATGGGTACACTTTACTATTATATTTTGTTCCATCCATTGTGAGTTTTGAAAGTTTAGTTATGGCTCTGCAATGTTATTTCTTTTTACTAGTAATAGCTTGCCTTAGAATGGATCTAAGTTTCGATAGGCTTTTCTGGATCGAAATTTAGGCATGTTCTGGGATGGGATGTTACATTACCTATACTACACTGGCCAGATATTTTTATTTTGAGTTGATTATAGTTGACCGTGATACTAATCTCATACAACTAAAGAGACCAATTCTCTATTGAATAGTGTTTCACTTCCAATGCTTCAACTAAGATACAATTATAGTCATTTGATGGATGCCATACCACGATTTAACTATAACCAAAGTGGAGTTTCCACATTAAAGTTTAACGGTATTCTCAAATTGAGAGAATTGTGTAATATCATCACTTCGACATTTCTCGTGCGACCTAGTTGTAAAACTCTCGGACAAGTCATTCCATATATATCAACAACTTTCAGTACGTAACTACTTGGTGCCCCCACTATTCATGAGTAATACACCGCCCAACATTTGGAGAAGGTTACATATCTCAAAGAATGTATTAAAATTATTTCTTGAACCATCTTGACCAGGAATATTTAAAATAAAATATTATTTTACATTGTGATTAAGTACCAACGATTGCAACTATTTTCAACTACAATCCCATAACGTTTCTTTTAAGGATTTTCTTATTTATATACTTTAATGTAATTATTTAATAATTATATCACTATATAACAAAATATATAATAGAAACCAAATACCTTTATTATGAATAAGATCGGTCACAGAGTTAGATATATTTAACAAATTACATAATTTCCCCTAGGGCATACCCCTAACTCTATCACTTTACCGATGAGAAGCGGTGAGTATTTATTATTCAAGGCTATAGATCTCATCATCCAAGGCATAAACCTACAAATTTCTGGATTTCCTTATAAAATGCGGATTACTATCTAATGATGGAGCTCGAAATACTTTCCTTCAAAATTACTGGATTATTCGTCGGTAAAGAACTTGATATTATAATTTCTCTATCATCATGACAAGGGATGATTTGTTTTCTATCTGAAATAATATCATGATTTCCTATATCAAAACCTGGATTTGAATTCTCTATTAGTTAATGATGGATTTCTTTGTTATGTGGGTTACTGGTCTTCTTTATTATTGTTTGAATGGTAAATTCCTATTAGTAAAGTACGCCCCTTCCAACATGATGATCTATGGGATTTCTAAAATGAAGTATTATTTTGGTCACTCGATTCAGACAAATTCAAGAAGAGGTCAGTATTCAAACTCTTCAATTCATCAAAAGTTGAACTTCAAGAAATTATATATTTCCTTAAGTTCATTAGTTATCTTATCTAAAGAGGGTCCTTAATGGAAAACTAATTCTCATTTGAAGAGGCTATTAGTTCATGAATCTTTACTTCTTAGGCTCGCAAATATGACATGTCTTTTCACTAAGGAAAATATGAAGTATTATATTCATATCATTTAGAATAAATAGGTTTGAGATCATATTTTGGAAAAAGAAAGTAGAACTTTTACATTTTCAGAAAAAGGAAACATACACCGTCTTCATAATAGTATTTTCATTTAAAGCTTTGATCCAAGGAAACTTTGGGAAGCTATGCTGAAGTTTAATGATATTATTATTAAATATCCTATTCATCAAAATAAGTATACATAAATTTATTTTAGAAATGATTTGCGAAGGTTTTAGGGTCCACTATTTTTATCTAAGTAATAATATCATTGTTTAAAACTCTTAGCCCAAAAATATTTTAATGAAGTATCCTCAAGGTTTTTTGAGATTCTTATTAATTATTTTTGTTTATAAAAGAAGTATATACAATTTATTCCGAAAGTAGTTTATAGAATTTTTTAGATCATCGACTTTACAGAAACTATAAATAGAGAAGTCTAATCCCGACTAAAAAGCTACTAGTTCAAGAATCATGATTAGAAAGTCTATTATTTGAAGTTTACATTTTTGTCATGAGATTTCTCAAAGATCTTTCTTAGTAACAATGCTGATAAGGGATTCTTTGCAGAAAATTCGAATTTCAAAGAAAACCTTTTTGATTCACTAGCTCGAAACCAAGCTAAGAAAATGGTTTATAGAAAGGAAATATAATCTTCATAAAACTCTACTTGATTTATTGAAAACAACACCGAAAAGGGATCATTTAAAAAATTCAATTCTCCAAATGAAATTCCTCATTTTGTAAATTGAAAACTATACCAAATAAAGGTTTTAATGAAATTTGTTTTTAATGACCTTTTAATAGTTTGTTCATTAACTGAAAATAGTGTAGAAAAAGAGACTTATTCAAATATTCAATTTTATGAAACTTTCTTTGGTTTACCAATTAAGAGCCATGCTAAGACAAGACAATTGTGACGACCACCCTACACCTGGAGTATCCAATATACCTTTATAGTGCACTGTATAGGTGCCCGGCCGATGCAAAATGATAGCTAATGGTGTAAAGTAGCGAAAATCCAAGCACGGAACCTGTAGAACATATCACAACAAAAAGACAAATTATAATATAGTAATATAGATGTAAAATAAGCGAAATGATGATATAATCAAATGAACCATAAACAAGAACATCACAGTGCAACGAGTCCATAGATTATACAAAAAAGGAAATAGTTGAGTTTATACATCCCAAATCTTCAAAATAAACTCTATAATTGTCCCTAAGGTAATACACATACCAGTATAGCTCCAAAGTACTGCATAACGGAATATAAGCGATAGTAAGCTCCAAGTATAGATGTATGAAAGCATAGCCTCCTCTTTTTTATGGCAGTTCCAAAAAATCATACTTTTGTACCAAAAAAACGTATTCGTAGAAATATTTGGAAGAAAAAGGGAAATTTAGTTGCACTAAAAGCCTTTTCTTTAGCAAAGTCAGTTTCTACGGGAAATTCAAAAAGTTTTTTTGTTCGGCAAACAAATAAGAAAATCTTGGAATAATTTGAATCTCATACTCCATACAGCTCCATGCGCTATCCAGACCTGTTATCCGTAATCTACTCATTTAACAGTACCCAAAATAATAAGCGAGCATAAAACCTTGGATTAGACAATAGTCTGGTTAAGCGATACATCAACTTAAAAATACTATAAAGTCGTATATAGTACATAGGGGCCAAGGGTATAAAGAACCATACATGACCTATCCTTTCATATAAACAGTTAGCACATAGCAGTCAATATATGCTAATCTACAATCATTTCCATGTAAGTGTACTATAGTCTAGTTTTACAGTTAAAAATACCAACATCGTGTGACACCCTAGAGTGATAAACAACCATGACAAACATAACATCCATCAAACAATCCTCATCAATAGCCGGCCTTGGATGGCATGAGTCTGTTCTACCATATGATGGCTAGAAGGGGATGGTTTTTTGATTTGGTAAAAGGAGGAAATGGTAAAGAGAGAAACAAGGTCCATGATCCTTGTTTCACTCCTTTGTTCTTCCTTTATTAAAGCAATATGTGCCTCCCTTTTGAAAATACACAAGTCCATCTCCTTTTTGCAATTCCTATCCAAAATCACCTCATTCCAAGTAACAAAAATTCCAAGTTCAAATACATATCAAAACGCCTCAATCTGGTTGACGGTGGTAGATAATTTGGAGCTAGCAACTTCCAACTTATGAATCTGATTCCAAGAGTACTTAACCACCTTTCAATGTGTATTCAATAGGCCTTCGGAGAGGAAATTCTCTTATTTACATTAATGAATCAATGTTTAATTAATCGTTAAATCATATGATGCTTAGCTAAAAATATTATGAATCTAGTTTATCGATATTCATTCACATGCCAAATGTTTGAATATATTGTGGTGCATCTTTATATAAATAATATTTATCAATATCATGAATGTATGTTGACATTAAACTCCTGGCCTAATTAAAAAAGAAAATTTATTTTAGAATTAAATATTATTTAAATCTGATTTTGTTAATAATAAATCATTTTCCAAAGAATAAATGTGACGACCAGGATTTTTGACCCTCGAAAATAGACATAAATACGTTCACTGTATAACATGCCAAACAATCGAATGCTGGAAAACCCGATAGTTAGGGGAAAAGAAAATGAAGAGGCAGAAGAAAAGAGAAAATAACAACACAGAATCTCACAATTGTAGCGGAACAATACATAATACATAATCACATGTCTTTATAAAAAAAGAGCTATAACTGTTATTTATACATACCATCATCAGAGTACAACAAATCAACAACTCAATACTGGACAGTTATAATAACTTGTCCTCACATGTGCTGAATATACAACCTACAATACACAGCGGAATGTAATCAAGTACGTGTAATACGTCTTCGTCATCCAGCACGTCTCCTGAGCTCCATAGCATGCTATCCTGAATCTGTAATACTCGGTCTGACCCGAGCATTATAATAAAATTACACCCAAGTCAGTCTAGAAAACCAGCGTGAGAAAAACACACTCAATTTGAATTATTACTATTATAAAAATCCTTTGAAAAACAAAGGTATCTCGTAAGACCACGCCACACACAAACACGACGGGTTTTTACCTTACGATAACCAAAACATTTTATATCAAAATCATCTGATATTATAATAGTGTCTAAGTACAAATACATTCAAATAGCCGAAATTGTTACATTAATTAAATTCCAGCATACTAGGCTCTACAACCAAAATCGTAAAGGCACGTATTGGAAAATGGATTCCATTCAATGACTAGGCACTGGGGTACCATCTATCACAGTACACATCTAGAAAAATGTGCCGAGGACCTTGCCGGGATACCCTACAACACAAGACCAGCCTACTCCTAACCTGGGTAGTACTGAATATGTTACCACCCCAGGTGTTCCCATCCTTATCGAGAGCTCTTTTTCCATGCGCCACCGTATCCATAATTTATAATATATCCGAGGGTATCTAGAAAGGTGATAACATACCATAATTGGGTGTGACCCGCTTAGCCTTGCTGCATCTCCCTTGATTTTCAGTCATTCCGGTTGATGAGGTTTGAGGCTACGATTACCTTTTTAAGGAATTTATACTTGGAATGCTCATTGTCCTCCAACGACAATGTACTGATAGCATTCATCCATACAAGTCCGTTCTAGGTCTGAACGAAACCGAAGGCACTTTTCATACTACATCCATTTTGGAATCATCCTCGGGATTAGTAGCGATTAGCCCTTGAACTTCAATGCTCCATCTTCGATTCTATGCTCTTGTCTTCACTTTGAAAACGTATTTGTTGGGTCGAAGTGGTTTTCGGATAACTTATCCGATCCCGGTCTCTTCGAAAAAACGTTCGATATTTTCGGTAAACTAAACCCCGGTTCTTTAGGAAATAAACAAACGAAAATAAGATCATAGATCATCTCCTGATCGTTAGTGGATGGATTTCCTTATCATCGTCCTAGGAGAACGAAATGAGTTTATACGTACAGTATAACACCTTCGACGGTAACTGTACCATATAATCCCCATGTTTCTCCTAGATATTTTCAAAGTTATGTTTTTGGTTCAGATTTGATAGTCGGTTATTTAACTATCAAATAAACAATCATTCAACCAAAGAATTCATTTCCTACTGAAATCACTAAGCCTTATTTAATTTAAATTTAATAAATTAAATCTCTTCATCAAAAAGGTATATACTTATCTTATCGGAATAATTATGTTCACAAACCATTCCTTTCAAAAATATTTGAAAACTTTTTAAAAAAAATAAACAAATATGGAAAGCACCATGCGGTATCAAACATGGATTCATAGCTCAATAATTACGTCTCTATCATGGAGAAATCCAAACTTAACTGCAGGCAATCTCTGCCTCCGATTTCCGCCATGAAAGTATACCATTACTTTCTGAAAACCTTATTTAATAATTAAAATGTACTTTTAAAAAATTAAAATAATTACACAACTTTCAAACAATAATTGATTCTGATTTATTAATAAAATTCAAATCAATTTACAAGACTTGTTTATAAAACTTATAATTCATTTTGATAATTTAAAAATATTTAAATAACTAACTTTCTAAAATATTTTTATGCTAAAACATTTTTAAATTACCTAGTTTAATAATTAAAAATCCGCTTTTTAAAACAAACTCAACTTCTCGAAAAAAAATATTTTTCAATTCCAATATAGCCAATCTAATATTTATAAACCTCTCTCGATTTATCACCAATCAATTTACGTCCCCAATTTCATAAATCCGTTTTTACATTTCCAAAAGTAAAATATATCATTTCTCCTTTTAAACCGATTTACCCATCTCATTATAAATTCTTATCGTAAATTTATATCTTCAATTTATCAAATGGTAATCATTTCACTTTATTTATAATCATTGTTTATAAATCCCATAGTCTCATTTCCCATTTACAACTGTTTCACATCACTTAAACCTATTATAAATCGATTTCTAAATTAAATTCCATTTATAAATCAATTTCTTAAATAAACCAAAACTATATTCCAAACCAAACAAATCTCGATTCTACTTCCATTTCGTAATTTAGAAATCTTATTCAAGATCTAGTATAACCAATTTTATATTTATTTCCAAATTCCCTTCTATTCTCCCGATCTATTAAAAATCTCGATTTTTAAAACCTTTTATATTTAAACAAGTATCAATTAAGAATTATTATTTAAAATCCTTTATCTACATTATTCCAAAATCTCTATTCACAGTATCACGGAATAGTTAAGTACAAATTTAACGTCAAACCATTTACTTTATCCAAATCAATTTCTGTTAACTAATCCAAAATTCTATATAAATACTTCACTTCCAAAATCCCTTTTTAATTTCTTTTCAAATTCAATATATATATTTATGGTATTTTAAAATACCAAAATCTAGTCCAGTGCTACCATAACATCCAATAAATTCAAATCACATAATAATCTATCACAGATTTTCTAACATATCATATATCACTATATTTGAAATAAAATTCAACATTTTTGAGGAATCCAGTTGGATTACTTCAACCTGTTTCCCTGCAACGACAGATGTTAGATAATATATAATACCAATCCCGCTTCGAGGCTGGATATCGCGGTAATATAGAGCCATCCGCTATTATGCAGGGCGCATAGGGTCTCATCGCTCCAATAGGCGGGAATACATCCAACTACTAATATATATACTAATATATATATATATATAACATAACGTCCAACAGATAATATAATTAATCTATTCATCCAATCATCCAATAATTAATTATAAAATTAAGCTAACAATCCAAATGAGTGAGATTTACTCACATTTATTTTCTGTTGTTGCCGAAGCGTTCCAGTTTGGAACTAAAACCGGACAACGTCCGATTTTAGCCTAAATTTCGACAGTCTCCAAAGCTATACAAACTAGTTTCATTGCGAAGCTCTCGACATCACGATCGCAACATAAAAGGTCTCGTCCCAATCGGACCTCGTGTGTAGATGTTATACAATTTATAAGTTCCTCGATTCGAATATAATTAAATTAAAACATTAATTAAATTTATATTTAAAACCCATACCCATACGGTTCAAAACCCGGCCCAAATAAAAGCTCCTTCTTCTCCCTTCTTCTATGTCTCGCGCTTGTACATGAAAACATGGCCGTGCAGGAACAACTGATACGAAGCATGACTCCACGAAATAACGTTTCGACTTCGCCTACGGCTTCCTTGCATCGATCTCCACTCCAAACTCGAACGCCCCAAAGGAATCACGGCCTGCTCGTGCCTGTACGTGCTACAGTTGTAACAACCCAATATTTTGAAATTATTTTTATTTGAATTTATTTCATTTGAAAATATTTTTATAGAGAAGTAGAAATTTTTCTAGAATTAATGGTATTTTTTTGTAATTTTCATGTTCTGTTTCCTTTTTAAACAATTTCTTTAGTTCTTTTGCTGTTTTCTCTGAATTTAATTATTTATTTCACTTTGAAAATGTTTTAAAAATCATTTTATTTCAAATTTTGTTTTAGAATATTTTTAAAATGAAGTAAATAATTTTCCAAAGTCAATGGTGATCTATTTGTAATTTCTGGACACTGTTTTCAATTTTTAAGTAATTTCTGTAATTCCTTTTCCATTTCTTTAAAATTTAAATATTTAATTTTATTTTATAATAATTTTTTTCAGTTTTTAAAGTCAAATTCCGAATTTATTTTGTTTATATAAAATTAAAAAGAAAAAGAAATATGAAGAGTTTAAAATGCTTTAGAAACTAAAGTCTTTTCATCTCCAAAACTCTTCATTTCCATAACCACCTCATTACAATCTTTGGCCGTGCATTCTTGTGTGAATAGCCGTGTATTCCAGTTTTTTCTCACACAAAAATAATATCACTTTCATTTCTATTCACGGCTAGGAGGAATTTGGTAATGGCTACATCTCTTTTTTTTTCTACTTTTCTCCTCATTTTCTATGTATTTTGCCTTGTTCTTCTTGCTTTTTGGATTGGCCTCTCCTCCATATCCACGGCCACAAACTCCTACACCTCTTCCCTGCCATCAACACCACCTACACCCCAGGCCTTGACCATGGCCGAGCCCACCATGGTGACTAAACCCCTCAAAAATGCAACCTAAGCCTTAAAAACATGTTATTGACCACTATTTGCTTCACCACTCCACTTTCCACCACCACCACCACCTTATGCCGCCACCACCATCACTGACCAGACCACCACACACCTTTCCTCCCACTGACCTGACCCATGCTCCCATGGCCAAGCCAGACAACCCCATGGCCGAACCCGATATTGAACAAAAATCACACTATTTTGCCTTAAACCCTTCACCTTCTCACTATGTAACTTCCCCTCCATGTTTCACCACTTTGGCCGTGCATTCACATGACCAAACCTGAGCCAAAACTTGTGCAAACCAGAGCCAAACAACATCCCTAGGCTGGAAAAAAATAGAGGAAGCAAGGCAAAAGATTTGGCATTCATATCTTTTTTCATTTAAAAGTTATTCCATTTCAAGTGTATTGAAATTTATGGTTTGTTTTGATTTTTGTTTTGGGTTGTAACACAAGTGTTGTAGCATTGGATCTCGCTCTCCACTCAAATCCATATTCTTGTCTTTGTGCTCTTGATTCCATTGTGTCAGTTGTATTGCAATCTCCAGCATTTAGAGGTGAGTAAATCTCACACGACACTATATACTTATGCAATTGTGAAGCGACAACATTTGAATGTGTAAAATTATAAATGATGCTATAACTGCCTGTGATTATTTATGTATGATGTTAAACCTGTAAATTGCATGTCATATCATCTATTACATTTTGTTTTATTTTACTGTTATTCTATTCTGTTAATCACACTGCAAGTTCCCTGTAGAATAGAATCACTATGGGTTGAAATGATACATACCCGAACGGACTTTAGAATAGGGAAAGATCGTTATGGGCTGAAATGATAAGCCTGAGCAACTTTTAATTAATTTTATTTACTTGGGATTGCGGGTTTGAAATGATAAAACCCGGATTTTCTTGGTAAACTACGGATTGAAATGATATATTATCCGTATCACTTGACTTAGGCTAGAAAATATTATACAGACCCGTGGTTATTTTATATATTTTTCTGGAAATTTTTTAAGTATTTTAAAATGTAAAAAAAATACGATAAATTGATTTAAATTGAATTTTAAAAGATTTATTAAAATGGAAATGTTTTTCTATGTTTTAAATGTAAAATAAATGGATAGAAAATGGTAATTTTAAAGTGTAACTTAAATTGGAAATTTTACTGATTTTTAAAATGGAAATTTAAGTGAATTAAATTAAAAATGAAAATTAAGTTTTAAATGGTGAAAAATGGAGATTTAAATTTAAGTGTTGAAATAAATTGTTAAAAATGAAAAATGGGAATTGACACACTTGAATTAAATAAGTGAACTTTGGAAATTTTGACTTTTATTTGAAAAAAATTCTTTATAAAAATCATAAGTTAAAGGATTTAAATGAACATTTTTGAGGTGAGAAAATATGATTTTCATATGTTTAAATGATTTAAATTGAAGTTTATTTGCGGCTGGAATTGTATTTAAAACCTGGAAATTCAATTTATAGCACTTTAGAAATGCTATCATTTCTGGAAATGAACTAATTCTGAACTAAGTAGAATCTGCAGCACTTGTTAAGTGCTGTGGTTGCATAAATGAACTTAAAGACTAAAATGAACTAAGGCTATGACAGCACTTGGTAAGTGCTGTGGTGGCAGGAACTAAATTTAAAACCGAAACTAATGATGAGGCTATTGTAGCACTTGTTAAGTGCTGCAGTTGGCTGAAATGGGATTTTTGAATGTAACTGAACTTTTACAGCAGTTTTAAAACGCTGTCTTTGCTGAATTGAATTAAAACCTTTAATTTGAACCCTGAATTATTACAGCAGTTCTGTAAATGTTGTCTTTTCTAAATTGAACTATTTTTCCTTTAAAACTGAACTGTTATAGCAGTTTATACATGCTGTCTTTGCTGAATTGAATTGTTTTCAAATATAACTTACCGCAGCACTTTTTAAATGCTGTGAAAGCTGGAATTTTAATGTTTTATTGTTTTTAAGTGAATAAATGAACTCAGAAAAGGGTAAAATTTTGGGAATTGAATATTTGATTTAAAAGAATAACGACTTTGTTTTTAAATGGTTTAATTGAAGCATTTTGATTTGAAATATAAACTGTTTTTAAATTTATAACCACGGGTTATAATAACGATTGGTTGTTAAAGAGACTGGGATCGGATATGGACATACTCTCTGTCGATACCGAAAACCACTTTGACAACTGTGTACGCGGTGGAGTTTCCATAATGAAGTAGGATGGTGGCGACGATCCTAAGGTGTAACGACCCGTAAGATTTCAACCGTTTTAATAATGTAATTAGTTGAAATTTTGTGAAATTTTAAACGATAAAATTTTGAAATAAAAATTTTATATTTGAAATACGTCTAGTTAAACATAGCGACTGGTAAATTTTCGTCCGAAAATATGAAAATTTATTTCGTGCGTAAATTCACTTCAATTTAATCAGTTAAAAAGAAATGAAAATAAAATGTTTTCGAAATCTAAATATTTTTACATAGAAAAATTCTAAATCATCTTCTGAGCAAGATTTCAGTTTGTCGTTTTTCCAAATTCGGACATCTTTGGCTCCGTCGTTCTTATTTTCTGCAAAATAGCAGTATTCTGGTACCGATATCGATTTTTATCGGATGATCGTACCACTGATTTCTATATACCGTTTTGATCGTCTCGTCGTACCGATCTCTACGGTATATTCGATTGTCAAATTCGGAGTTCCGTTTTACGTTGCACTTTACGTAACGCTTACCGTATCGGTACCGGTTTGTGACGTTTGGTTTTGTGCCTTTTGATTTTCTTTTCTGTGACCATTCGTTATTCATCATGAGAAACAAATGGGCAGTAGTAATCTTTTCTATTCCCAAAATTTATCATCTAACTTTTGGTATCCCAACTGTCTATTGAATATAATTGTTATACCCTTTTGTTCGTCCTCTCTCTTTTTCCCATCTCCTCCTTTTGTTTGCCTGAAGCTCGTCATCCATGCTAGCCTTCATATTTTTCCAAAGCATGCTCCTATTGATTTCTTCCAAACCCGAACGTCTCTTTCCATTCCCCGACCTCCTCTGGTTTCCATCCCCGGCCTTCCATCGCTGCCTCCATGGTCGAGACGAGTCAAACCGCCGATCCCATCATCTCCTCCCACCGCCTTCACCACAGCCCGACCGCCATCAACCACCGACCCTCCATCTCCACCTCCCCTTCCTCCTGCCTCGCCATGGCTGTAGCCCAGTCATTTTTTTAAGGTAAACGCTATGTTTGTTTATATGTGGTGATATGTAAATATATATATATATATATAGTTTATATAGAGATATTTTTTTTTAAGTATTAGATGAGTTATGTATGTATAGTTACAGTTTTATTTTGTTAAGTTTATGTATAAGTTTAAATATATATGTCCTTAAATATTGTATTTTATATGAACAGTAGTGTATTATTGTTTGCATGAAAGTATAAAAGGTATATAATGTGTTAGTTATATGGTGTTGTTAGCCTATATTTTTACAATGTTACTGTTAGCTCATATGTTAGTCTATAAGGATTTTTCACGTATGAGTCATTTTTCCTATATATGTTAAAGTACATCTTAGTATAATATGATGTAGCCTGTGTTTATGCTAGTACTCTTAATGTTTATATTCATATATAAAAAATACTAGTTTACAAAATATATATGTGTAACTGTGATAGTTTGGTTTAGCATGCAAGTTAAAAGCATTATAAGTTAAAAGCAGTGGTTAATGGATAGTTGGAATAACACAGCAGTACAGGTTGTTTAAAAATGATGCACGGGCTGTTTAGAAAATGAAGCAGATGCAAGAAGTCCATGCATTAACACAAGTCCAACAATTTGGAAATAAAATATGAGAAGAATATGGTAAATAGAGCGGTTGTCGTTAGGAAACAAATGCCTATTTCAAACCTGAAGCTGCTTATGAAGGTAGAAACGTAATCAACGATATGTATTTGGATTTCACAATCAAAAACACTTAATGTAAATTTATCATTATAAGATCATTTTGTCAGTGTTCAAGATAAAAAAAAAAGATTTTAAAGAAGTTATTGTATGCGTTTAAACAGATATGTATGAATAAGTTTTAAGTTATGGACATATATACGTGTTACAGTAATATGATGGGATGGGTTTTTGTTCTGTTCTTTTGAAAGGTTGTATATATAAAAATATGTATAGTTTTATATGATAAGTGTGTTGTGTGCAATAATATATGTGCGTGTGTAGTGTATTTTATAACTTGTGTTCGTATGTATATAATAGTATACGTGAGCTATGTATGGGTTTAATATAATATACATATGTTTGTTAAGCTTATTTATATGATTGACGTGAATTATATATACACATCTTTTTAATAAAGTAAGTTTATATTAATTTTATTATGAACATTGATCTTTGATTAATTTTTAAATCTAAAGATTTCGCTTGTGTATTTAGTTTAAATATATATGTGTAGATACAAATTTTATTTTGATTGGTATTTAGGATTGAATGTTGATTTTAGAAAATTTAGACATATGTAATATATCCGGTGCTCATCGATTCCTATTTACCAGCTTGTCCGGCAAACTCGTGTCCATCGTGCTTTGCTTCGAATTCGTACCAATCTAGCTTTGTTTTGGAATTCGTGCTTGGATTTGTAACCCAGCTCATCTTTGTTCTTCTATAGCCTCGAAAGGTGAGCACTCACTCACGATTAACGTTCTTTTATTTATTAAATTTGATTTCAATTGAAACGACAATTGAAATATGCTGCTGTTTGATATTTACACTGTTATTGCCTGTATCAGTTCACCTATGACATCTGACACCATTATCTGTTAATTATTTATGCAATGATAATACTGTTTGGCTGATTATTGATTGATTGTTGATGTTTATATTGGACGTTAATCTGTTAATGTAAATTGATAAATAGTATGCAATTGAACTCGATATAGAATAGTTAAATGTTTAAAATTGATTAGTTAAATTTGTATAATATGACCCCTTTCACTGTTAAATCTATTGACACGTAGGATTTGTTTAATTACATCTTGAACCACTGAATGTATGTTGTTAAATTGATGATGGATGAAATTGTAAATATATGACAAGTGAAAAACCGTAATGTAATAATCTTTAATCTACATGAAATGATAGTGTAGATTCTAGAAATAATTATATTAATTCGTACAAATAACAATGCGAATTAATACGGTTATTTCGGGATTATTTGAATTGATTATTGGATTGATATTGATTATTGTTATTGCTTGTTTATTTACTTTGACACCATCTCTGTTATCACACTGCAAGTTCCCTTTGTTATGTTTTGATTTTGAATTGAATTGGAATCGGGTTGAAATGATAAATACCCAAATTTAACTTTGACCTAGGACAGAAAATTAAATAAAACCCGATTGGTCAATAATTTGATTTAAAAATAAAACGAAGATTTTATTTGAATAAATAATATGGTTTTGAAATGAAGTTGAAATTTGAATTTTTAATGAAAAGAAAATGTTAATATATAATAATCTGAAACGAAATATTAACAATGTAATTGACGAAAGAATGTTGTTTATTTGAGAAATGATTGAAATTATAATTAAGTTTGAAATGGTTAAACTTTGAAACAATTTGATAATTAAGTTTGAAATTATAATTGAGTTTGAAATTATTAAACTTTGAAATTAATTAATAATTGAGTTTTGAACTATTTAATAATTAAATAAGATTGAATTATTTAATGATTAATTGAATTGAAATTCTTTAATAAGAAAAATTGGACTTTTGAATAAGTGAATTTACTTCGTAAATAATTGAAATTGAATTTCTTTATTAATTAAGTTTTGGAAAATTATTTAAGTAAGTAAATAAGTGAAATTGCATTTCTTTAACAAGAAATGAAAATGTGTTATTTTGGAATTAATGTAAGACTTGTAATTGAAAGAATTGATTTGACGAATTTAATTTAATTTAAAATGTAAGTTTTGATTTAATGAAGTTGAACTTAAGAAATTGATTTAATGAATTGGAAATTTAATAGAAATTGTTTTGAATGATAAGGTAACTTAACGAATATTGAATGAAATCGATAAATGAGTTATATTGATTTGAATGTTAAATTAAATTAATTTAAATGATTTCGGAATGAAACTTATATACGAACTTGAATCAATATTTAAATTGTTTAAAATTGAAATTGAAATTGAAGTATAAGATTTTGAAATTATGAATTTGGATGTTTTGAAACGTAAATTATTGGAAATTGGTTTTGAAAGTCAAATGAAATGTTGATTTACAAATGTTTAATTGAAATTGAAATTGATTTGGTTTTGAAATATATAAACGACCAATCGGTGTAATAATTACGGAAGTTATTAAAGAGACCGGAATTCGGTTATGGATATACTCTCTATCTAAACCGAAAACCACTTTAATAACTATACGCGGAGTGATGATCCAGAATGAAGTGGTTGGAATGATGTACGTGATGACTGAAGAAAGTGAACGATAATGGATAGCCTTGACACTTGTGTCAAATTGGAAATGACTAAAACAGGAGCTGTGCCGGGCCAATGGAGGATTGATACCTCAAGTGGACACACTTCTTCGAACTACTTATACTTGTTGTCGATTGGTGCACCCTTGATTTTGGGAGTGTTGTTTCACGGTGTTGCGGGCGCTGCGGCGTTGCGTTCTCACCAGCCCGGATCAGGCGAACGGTAGTATCACTACCTTGGGTATAGCCTCATGTGCCTTGTCATACTTGTATTCCATTTATGCGCGACCACTACGATTTTGATTTGTACCTTGAGTATATGGATTGCCCTCTGGTGACTTCCGGTTTTGGGGAAACTACGGTCTTGTATATGCTTGTGGGAATAAAAATGTGTTAAGGGTGGAATGGGCCATGACTTAACGCTATTTTGATATCTTTTTATATTACTGATAGACATTATCTACTTAGCGTATATTACTACATAGTAGATAGTTTAACGGATCCTTAAAGGATGGTTATTCCAAACATCCTTTGAGTTACTTGTATTTCAATTGCTATTTCACTTGAGTTGGATTTATTAATATAAGAATGTTAATCCTGACTCGAGTGTCTTGTGTTTTTGCTTTACGCTCGGGTCAGACTGAGTGGTTCAGCTTTCGAGACTCACCTTTGGAGTTGGAGCTTCGCTTGGAGATCCAGCTATCTATCCAGCTTTCAGATATTCGATGATTCCAGTGATGTATTCTGCTTTGTATCTGATGTATCATATTACTCTTCCGTTGTATCTGGTTTAACTCTGATGTAACTTATATATTTTTATAGTAGCTTCATGAACTACTATCTCTTTTATTTCCGCTGCACTTATTACTCTGTGTCTGTGATCTGTGATTATTTATTTACTGTATATGTTCAGTTTTGCCAAATTTAAGTTAACAACGCGGTATTTTGAGCAATTCAACTCCGGCATGAGTGTCTACCTATACACTTATAATGGATGCGAATGGTCCAAAATGGCGGGTCGTTACAGTTGGTATCAGAGCTTTGGTAGCTCTAGGCAAAACTCAACACATAGGGTAAATGTATTTACGGAATCACTCTCATTCGAGTTTCAATCTCTTCCTTTTGACTCGATTCCTTTGAATTTTGGAACGTTCCCCTCGGTTCCGAAATTTATTCGCGTCCTTCACAATTCGTCTTCTTTCAATTCTGGAGCACCCCACAACTCCATTTTGAATGATATCTATAATAGATCGGCGGTCTCGCCAATCTTCGAATAATTCGTAAAGGAGTAAACTCCTTTATAATAGGCATCGATTTACCGGAGATTTCTGTATCCTCGGTTTACGATGCTATCTATCTCCTGCTATACCTGAATTTTATTTCTTGAGATCGAATGTCGATTTGCCTCAAATTTCTACATCGATCTTATTCTTGAAGTTACGGACGATCCGGTTAAGATTGCCCGTAAATTAAATAAGCTTATCCAACCCGATTCTGTCAATTGAATCATCTTATCTTTTCTTTCGAACTTGTATTTAAATCAGAATTCTCTTTAACTTGAGTCCATAAAATTTGAAACCCTATCCTTATTTTGAAAATTCATCCCTGTATCGTCGAGCAAAGAAGTGTATTTGTAAATTTATATTAAAATGTTTTATATATTGTGTTGTTTGAGTTGTTGATGTTGATTTGGGTTTCCGATCGATTCGTCTGATCAACGCTATCGATAGGATTTCCAAAACACTTGAACAGAGCAAACTGACACAATATTATTTTCAAATTTGGTAAATGATATAAATTTGTTGATTATATTGTAAAAATATAAGTTAAAATTTTCTGGAATTTTATAAGTTAAAATTTTCTGGAATTTAATAAGTTAATTAAATTGTTGTTGAAATGATAATATTTGATTATCATTTATTGTTCTAAATAAATTTATAAATACGGTTTATAAATTGATTTGAAATTTGAAATGAATTTAATTCAGAGATTTGAGAATTTAGTTTCCGGTGATTTCGAACTTTGGTTTTTAAAATTTTAAAGTATATATTATTGAAGTATTTTCGAATAGAAACCGTTTTCAAAGAATTTTAAAATGTTGAAATCAGTGCTCTTCTCTTTGTCGCTGGAAAATAATTTCGGTGATGGCGGCCGCATCATCGATGTTCATTTTCGAGTTTCGAAGTGGAGATACTATTCTGTATCTTTGCTACGGTTTTGTTTTGAAAAATATTTTGATTTGAATTTCTTCAGTATATTTTGATTTATATATATAAGTATCTTATTTAAATTTAATTTGATTTGATATAAATATATTATATATATCTCTAAATTGTTTAAAGTTAATCGGAAATCTAATTCTTAAATTTTGTTAAGGGATGATTTTAATTTTAAATAAAACCAAAATTTGGAATAAGTATTTAAACTTGAATAATTGAATTGGGAAAATTTTATTTGTATATTGTTCAACTGCATTATAATACAACTTACCTAAATCATTCAGAAGTTGAGTATGTAATTGGATAATATATAATATAAATTAAATTTATAAATAAAATTTGAGTGTTTATAATAAATGTTATACACTAAAATTTTATTATAAAGATGTTAATAGAGTTAGATAGGATAATAAGAAAACTCATTTAATAATGAAATAAATTTGTTTTGAAAGAATTAATAAATTTGTTTTGGAAAAATTAATAAATTGAAATTTGATCAACATATGAAAATACCTTGAATTTAAAAGAAATTAATAGTTGTAAATTAATTTAAATCGAAACTTTTATGGTTTAATTCAAATTTATATGGATTAAATATATGTGATTAGATATATCAAGAAGAATAAATTTAACAATAATTTGGAATAAAGAAGAATTTAAAATTGTTGAAAAAATATGATTTTAGTAAAAGCTATTCAAATTTATGGTTTTAGAAATTGAAAATTTGAGGATAATTGGATAATAAGATAATGAATTTAGAAATAGTTGAGATTGATTTTGGTGAAATCAAATGGATTAAATCAATTATTAAATACCAATTAATTTAAATTTGAATTTATATGGTTTAAATTAATTGTTATTTTGTATTTCAAATCTGTTTTCTTTCTGGTTGTTTCTATTCTCCTACCTCGTTCCTTTTCGGGGACGAAAAGTTTTGAGTGGGGGAGTGTAACGACCCGTAAGATTTCAACCGTTTTAATAATGTAATTAGTTGAAATTTTGTGAAATTTTAAACGATAAAATTTTGAAATAAAAATTTTATATTTGAAATACGTCTAGTTAAACATAGCGACTGGTAAATTTTCGTCCGAAAATATGAAAATTTATTTCGTGCGTAAATTCACTTCAATTTAATCAGTTAAAAAGAAATGAAAATAAAATGTTTTCGAAATCTAAATATATTTACATAGAAAAATTCTAAATCATCTTCTGAGCAAGATTTCAGTTTGTCGTTTTTCCAAATTCGGACATCTTTGGCTCCGTCGTTCTTATTTTCTGCAAAATAGCAGTATTCTGGTACCGATATCGATTTTTATCGGATGATCGTACCACTGATTTCTATATACCGTTTTGATCGTCTCGTCGTACCGATCTCTACGGTATATTCGATTGTCAAATTCGGAGTTCCGTTTTACGTTGCACTTTACGTAACGCTTACCGTATCGGTACCGGTTTGTGACGTTTGGTTTTGTGCCTTTTGATTTTCTTTTCTGTGACCATTCGTTATTCATCATGAGAAACAAATGGGCAGTAGTAATCTTTTCTATTCCCAAAATTTATCATCTAACTTTTGGTATCCCAACTGTCTATTGAATATAATTGTTATACCCTTTTGTTCGTCCTCTCTCTTTTTCCCATCTCCTCCTTTTGTTTGCCTGAAGCTCGTCATCCATGCTAGCCTTCATATTTTTCCAAAGCATGCTCCTATTGATTTCTTCCAAACCCGAACGTCTCTTTCCATTCCCCGACCTCCTCTGGTTTCCATCCCCGGCCTTCCATCGCTGCCTCCATGGTCGAGACGAGTCAAACCGCCGATCCCATCATCTCCTCCCACCGCCTTCACCACAGCCCGACCGCCATCAACCACCGACCCTCCATCTCCACCTCCCCTTCCTCCTGCCTCGCCATGGCTGTAGCCCAGTCATTTTTTTAAGGTAAACGCTATGTTTGTTTATATGTGGTGATATGTAAATATATATATATATAGTTTATATAGAGATATTTTTTTTTAAGTATTAGATGAGTTATGTATGTATAGTTACAGTTTTATTTTGTTAAGTTTATGTATAAGTTTAAATATATATGTCCTTAAATATTGTATTTTATATGAACAGTAGTGTATTATTGTTTGCATGAAAGTATAAAAGGTATATAATGTGTTAGTTATATGGTGTTGTTAGCCTATATTTTTACAATGTTACTGTTAGCTCATATGTTAGTCTATAAGGATTTTTCACGTATGAGTCATTTTTCCTATATATGTTAAAGTACATCTTAGTATAATATGATGTAGCCTGTGTTTATGCTAGTACTCTTAATGTTTATATTCATATATAAAAAATACTAGTTTACAAAATATATATGTGTAACTGTGATAGTTTGGTTTAGCATGCAAGTTAAAAGCATTATAAGTTAAAAGCAGTGGTTAATGGATAGTTGGAATAACACAGCAGTACAGGTTGTTTAAAAATGATGCACGGGCTGTTTAGAAAATGAAGCAGATGCAAGAAGTCCATGCATTAACACAAGTCCAACAATTTGGAAATAAAATATGAGAAGAATATGGTAAATAGAGCGGTTGTCGTTAGGAAACAAATGCCTATTTCAAACCTGAAGCTGCTTATGAAGGTAGAAACGTAATCAACGATATGTATTTGGATTTCACAATCAAAAACACTTAATGTAAATTTATCATTATAAGATCATTTTGTCAGTGTTCAAGATAAAAAAAAAAAGATTTTAAAGAAGTTATTGTATGCGTTTAAACAGATATGTATGAATAAGTTTTAAGTTATGGACATATATACGTGTTACAGTAATATGATGGGATGGGTTTTTGTTCTGTTCTTTTGAAAGGTTGTATATATAAAAATATGTATAGTTTTATATGATAAGTGTGTTGTGTGCAATAATATATGTGCGTGTGTAGTGTATTTTATAACTTGTGTTCGTATGTATATAATAGTATACGTGAGCTATGTATGGGTTTAATATAATATACATATGTTTGTTAAGCTTATTTATATGATTGACGTGAATTATATATACACATCTTTTTAATAAAGTAAGTTTATATTAATTTTATTATGAACATTGATCTTTGATTAATTTTTAAATCTAAAGATTTCGCTTGTGTATTTAGTTTAAATATATATGTGTAGATACAAATTTTATTTTGATTGGTATTTAGGATTGAATGTTGATTTTAGAAAATTTAGACATATGTAATATATCCGGTGCTCATCGATTCCTATTTACCAGCTTGTCCGGCAAACTCGTGTCCATCGTGCTTTGCTTCGAATTCGTACCAATCTAGCTTTGTTTTGGAATTCGTGCTTGGATTTGTAACCCAGCTCATCTTTGTTCTTCTATAGCCTCGAAAGGTGAGCACTCACTCACGATTAACGTTCTTTTATTTATTAAATTTGATTTCAATTGAAACGACAATTGAAATATGCTGCTGTTTGATATTTACACTGTTATTACCTGTATCAGTTCACCTATGACATCTGACACCATTATCTGTTAATTATTTATGCAATGATAATACTGTTTGGCTGATTATTGATTGATTGTTGATGTTTATATTGGACGTTAATCTGTTAATGTAAATTGATAAATAGTATGCAATTGAACTCGATATAGAATAGTTAAATGTTTAAAATTGATTAGTTAAATTTGTATAATATGACCCCTTTCACTGTTAAATCTATTGACACGTAGGATTTGTTTAATTACATCTTGAACCACTGAATGTATGTTGTTAAATTGATGATGGATGAAATTGTAAATATATGACAAGTGAAAAACCGTAATGTAATAATCTTTAATCTACATGAAATGATAGTGTAGATTCTAGAAATAATTATATTAATTCGTACAAATAACAATGCGAATTAATACGGTTATTTCGGGATTATTTGAATTGATTATTGGATTGATATTGATTATTGTTATTGCTTGTTTATTTACTTTGACACCATCTCTGTTATCACACTGCAAGTTCCCTTTGTTATGTTTTGATTTTGAATTGAATTGGAATCGGGTTGAAATGATAAATACCCAAATTTAACTTTGACCTAGGACAGAAAATTAAATAAAACCCGATTGGTCAATAATTTGATTTAAAAATAAAACGAAGATTTTATTTGAATAAATAATATGGTTTTGAAATGAAGTTGAAATTTGAATTTTTAATGAAAAGAAAATGTTAATATATAATAATCTGAAACGAAATATTAACAATGTAATTGACGAAAGAATGTTGTTTATTTGAGAAATGATTGAAATTATAATTAAGTTTGAAATGGTTAAACTTTGAAACAATTTGATAATTAAGTTTGAAATTATAATTGAGTTTGAAATTATTAAACTTTGAAATTAATTAATAATTGAGTTTTGAACTATTTAATAATTAAATAAGATTGAATTATTTAATGATTAATTGAATTGAAATTCTTTAATAAGAAAAATTGGACTTTTGAATAAGTGAATTTACTTCGTAAATAATTGAAATTGAATTTCTTTATTAATTAAGTTTTGGAAAATTATTTAAGTAAGTAAATAAGTGAAATTGCATTTCTTTAACAAGAAATGAAAATGTGTTATTTTGGAATTAATGTAAGACTTGTAATTGAAAGAATTGATTTGACGAATTTAATTTAATTTAAAATGTAAGTTTTGATTTAATGAAGTTGAACTTAAGAAATTGATTTAATGAATTGGAAATTTAATAGAAATTGTTTTGAATGATAAGGTAACTTAACGAATATTGAATGAAATCGATAAATGAGTTATATTGATTTGAATGTTAAATTAAATTAATTTAAATGATTTCGGAATGAAACTTATATACGAACTTGAATCAATATTTAAATTGTTTAAAATTGAAATTGAAATTGAAGTATAAGATTTTGAAATTATGAATTTGGATGTTTTGAAACGTAAATTATTGGAAATTGGTTTTGAAAGTCAAATGAAATGTTGATTTACAAATGTTTAATTGAAATTGAAATTGATTTGGTTTTGAAATATATAAACGACCAATCGGTGTAATAATTACGGAAGTTATTAAAGAGACCGGAATTCGGTTATGGATATACTCTCTATCTAAACCGAAAACCACTTTAATAACTATATGCGGAGTGATGATCCAGAATGAAGTGGTTGGAATGATGTACGTGATGACTGAAGAAAGTGAACGATAATGGATAGCCTTGACACTTGTGTCAAATTGGAAATGACTAAAACAGGAGCTGTGCCGGGCCAATGGAGGATTGATACCTCAAGTGGACACACTTCTTCGAACTACTTATACTTGTTGTCGATTGGTGCACCCTTGATTTTGGGAGTGTTGTTTCACGGTGTTGCGGGCGCTGCGGCGTTGCGTTCTCACCAGCCCGGATCAGGCGAACGGTAGTATCACTACCTTGGGTATAGCCTCATGTGCCTTGTCATACTTGTATTCCATTTATGCGCGACCACTACGATTTTGATTTGTACCTTGAGTATATGGATTGCCCTCTGGTGACTTCCGGTTTTGGGGAAACTACGGTCTTGTATATGCTTGTGGGAATAAAAATGTGTTAAGGGTGGAATGGGCCATGACTTAACGCTATTTTGATATCTTTTTATATTACTGATAGACATTATCTACTTAGCGTATATTACTACATAGTAGATAGTTTAACGGATCCTTAAAGGATGGTTATTCCAAACATCCTTTGAGTTACTTGTATTTCAATTGCTATTTCACTTGAGTTGGATTTATTAATATAAGAATGTTAATCCTGACTCGAGTGTCTTGTGTTTTTGCTTTACGCTCGGGTCAGACAGAGTGGTTCAGCTTTCGAGACTCACCTTTGGAGTTGGAGCTTCGCTTGGAGATCCAGCTATCTATCCAGCTTTCAGATATTCGATGATTCCAGTGATGTATTCTGCTTTGTATCTGATGTATCATATTACTCTTCCGTTGTATCTGGTTTAACTCTGATGTAACTTATATATTTTTATAGTAGCTTCATGAACTACTATCTCTTTTATTTCCGCTGCACTTATTACTCTGTGTCTGTGATCTGTGATTATTTATTTACTGTATATGTTCAGTTTTGCCAAATTTAAGTTAACAACGCGGTATTTTGAGCAATTCAACTCCGGCATGAGTGTCTACCTATACACTTATAATGGATGCGAATGGTCCAAAATGGCGGGTCGTTACATAAGGTATATACGTGGACCCAACTCCCATAAGTTGGCATAAGGTGGCTAAAACATGAGCGATTGACGGACCAATGAGGTAGCACCTCTGATCGGACACACTTCTTCGATACCATTCTATTACTTGTGATTGATTTGGTGCGCACCCTTGATTTGGGAGTGTTGTTCGAGGTGGGCGGTAGTGGTTGCTATGCGTCACCACCAGTCCGGATGCGTAATTGGTATATCTACCCTGGCATTGCCTAGTTGTGCCGTGTCACCTACCATAGCGAGCTTTACTACGAGTTTGAATTTCCCTCATAGCCTGTGGAGTATCGAGGGTAGCCCCCATTTTTGGGAGTATGCTAATACTGGATAGTCTACTGGGACTATTACGTGTTAAGGTGGAAAATGTAAAGCCTTAATGCTATTTAAAAGTAAGTTTATTTTATATTAGACATTATTATAATAACATATATTACTACATAGTAGATAGTTTAACGGATCCTTAAAGAATGGGCGATCCCAAGCATTCTTTAAGTTACTTGTACCTCTATTACAGTTCACTTGAGTTGGTTTCATTGTACAAGTATGTATGTCCTGACTCGAGTGTTTGTGTTTTATTTACGCTCGGGTCAGCCTGAGTATTCACAGCTTTGGATTTCACTTTTCTGGAGCTAGGAATCGCTGGAGTTTCTGCTTATCTAGTTATCTATCTATTTCAGTTCAGTTTTTCTATTTCAGCATTTGTATTAGAGACTTATGTATTTGGATTTCTACTGTACTTGTATCAGAACTGTATTTGTTTTCAGACTATGTATTTTGTATCTGTTTTGAGACTCTGTATTTTAGTGGCTTCATGAACCACTATTTATTTTATTTCCACTGCGAGTTATTCTGATATTTCTGTGTCTGTGATTCTGTGAATGATTTTATTTGCTCCAAATTTTATTACAATCTGTTATTTTGTATTATTCAAGTCCGACATGTGTGGATTATTGTCGATTTGAATGGTCCAAAATAGTGGGTCGTTATAACAGTGATAGTCGAGTTCTCCAAATGGAGATCGACCCTGATAAAATTCTTCCACGAGATGCTATTGTTCATGACAAATCCAAATATCACTTCGATTCTTCACAGCATTGCTTGAATTCGGAGAATTTGCCAACCCTAGTTTCGACTCTTTCACATCTCCACTGTCGATTATCAAAGAATGAAGTCACGACCTTCAAAAAGCATTCCAGGCTGAAGCTCTTGGCAAAATAGGATTTTTAAAATTAATTTCGTGATTTTTAGTTTAGTATTGGGGAAGAACCAGATTTTTAAACTTCCATTTTTTTCCTTTGTTGTTCTGCTCGGCTGTGCTTTAAAATAGAAGAAGATACGATGTGCGTTAAAGAGGTAATAGTCACAATCCTAGGTTGCAGAAGACTAGATAGAGTTTGACTTCAAATTTTCGGCTGAGGTGAAGTTTTGAAAATAATATATATATATATATATATATATATATATATATATATATATATATAATTCCCAAAATATCTAGATATTTATTTCGAACTCCTATCGAGGCGTGCCACTAGACATTCATAATGTTATACCACTATTCTGAACGCAATGGAAAAGGTTTCGAGTCCTAATTTGATCGTATGGAGAAGATAGCTATTTGGACCCAATTATTATATTAATTTTTCGATATTAAATTCAACGCGTTTCTTTCACGTATGATCAAACGATAATCTCAAACGCTACAAAATTTGAAATCCGATAATAATTCACTATTACGGATCAAATAGAACTGGTTTCGTTGAAATCCGAGACCTTGCTAATTTAACCGAGTTATTTTTAAAATCGAACAAATTGCTTTTAAATTCAATTTAAAAGTTCTATTACCTTCATCCTTATTAATATAAATTTAACAAGCCTTTAAATTATTTTTATCAAGCTCAAAACTCAAGGTTCAACTATTTAAGTAAATTTCAATTATTAAATTATCTAATAAATCATTATATTTGAAATTCAAGTTAAAATTTTACTTTTAAATATTTAAAATCAATTAAATATTCCAATTTCAAATACTCAAAATTTTGGGTCGTTACATTCCTCCCCCCTTAAAAGAATTTCATCCTCTAAATTACCAAGGTAAGAAGAATAGTCCAAAACCCATTAACTTTCCCAAAATAAATCAGTTGAAACAACTTCCCAAAATAAATTTATTGAAACCACATTATCACTTTTACTAATTTCCAAATTCATCCATAGATTCCAAATAATATTATTTACTCAATCATTTCAAGTTATAATCCAAAATCAAATTTTAGTTACCGAAAATTTTCTTCAAATTTTCCAACTCCTTAAATTTGCAAGAAATTTCGCCAGCGTCTCCTTTGCACAGCTAGATCCAAACAACTACAAATCGCCACTATGGGCTCAAATCATCAAAAGAAAACTTAAGCCAAGTGGCTTAATCATAGAATCATCAATTTCAAACAACAATTTAAACATGTACCTTTTTGTCGGGCAATCCAGTTCTCTTTTGACATCGAAGACATCAATTTAGTTCTTGCTTTTATATACCTATATCTAATTTACTAATAATATCCAATCATATAATTCAAAATCAATTTATTCAGCATTTTCAATTATTCAATATTTGCTTTACTAAAACCGTACGATGTACATATATCATTCGTATGCAATATCAATTCTGATCGCTCACTCGATCACACAATTTCACTTCCGAACTAGTATCGTTCACACGACCACTCTAGTGCGGACTCAGATTTGGTTCCTTGATTAGAGACCGTTATTCTCCTTACATAGCCATATACTATGATAGCGAATTCCAGAATCAATCAAAAATCCATATCTAGTGTTTGCCGTCAAGAATTGAGTGAAAAATCCTAACTCGGACTGATATAAATCATCTCGAAATTCTGTGCTCGAATCTAGATCAAACTGTCATTCGAATAAAATAATATACATACCACTTACGTATTCATTTCAATTGATTCTTAGCTATATCAAATTCTTTTTATTCACATTTACTTCATTTCCATTCAATTATTCACAGTTATCATTCACATTTATAATTCACATTCACTTAGTGTATCCTTTTAATACCGATTTCACTTAAGAATTTCACCATCAATTTTCTTAAGTCTATTATAAACATTTTATACAAACTTCTTATGGTTATTACCACTTCACAACTCAATTCCTTACCCATTTTAATCAAATTCAATTTCAATTTTTCAATTTCACATTTGATTTTTATCAATCAGCATTCCAAACCATATCCAAATAACTAATCGATTTAATTAGTTCATTTATTCATTTATCCCATATCTCAATAGATTCCATTTCCAATAATTATTTCATTTAGTCTACTTAGGCTAAATTTTCAAAATTCAGTTTATTTAACTTAATTCAAGTTAAATTTCATTCCAAGGTTAAATTTCAAACTTTTTACTTTTCTTGCATCCATATTCAACACTTTAAAATATTGCTTTAACATGAAATTTACAAATTTTATAAGTAATCTAACTTATTTTCTCATATTTCCAATAAACATGAAAATCCCAGAGTTTAAACACTTGTTCTTAAATATTTCAAAATCATTTTTGAAATCATACACACACACACAAAATCCCTTGGTATATCAAATCATTCTTTTGCATTTCAAACCAAAACCAATTTTACAAACAAAACTCCAATTGGTAGCAATTCCTCCCTTGGAAACTCGAAAATGAACGTCGATGATGCTACAAACATCACCGAAATTATTTTCCAGTGACTGAAGTGAGTTCAGTGATTTTATTCCTTTAAAATTCCTTTTAAATATTTCCAATTCAAAAATATTCTCCAAATAATATCACTAGTATTTTTCCAATACCTTGAAAAACATTTCAAAACCAACGGGATTTAAATTCCCAAATCTCCAGCCTTCAAACCCTTTTAACAAATCATATTTATATATACTTCTGGAATTTCATTTCATTTCAAATTATAAATCACATTTACAAAATCACATTTACATAATTCCATTTCATTATATGAAATTATTTCTTAACTGTTGACTATATTATCAACTTTTATTCAATCACCACAACAACAAATGATAATGGTTTAATATTATCATTTCCTAAAAACCAAGCACGTCATATACAACTATACTAATTTATGAAAAATTATTTCTTTCATATATAAAAATAATCTGGGTAAATTATCTCATTTACCCTATTTCAAAACAATACCATGTCGAATTGCTCTGTACAAGTGTTTAAAGATCCTTATCAATAACGTTAATTAATCGTATAGACCAGAATCCATAAGCCACTCAATAGATCAATTACCACAATATAAAACAATTTTATATTCACTAAAAAATACATGCTCATATCTATTAATACACTCAAGCTCATTTTAGGGTGCTACTGTCCCTATCTCTAACGAGTTACCCCATCAAAGCCAAGGTTCTCTCTTAACCTTCATCCCTGATAACAAATGTGATGACCGGGATTTTCGACCCTCGAAAATTGACATAAATACGTTCACTGTATAACATGTCGAACAATCGAATGCCGAAAAACCCGATAGTTAGAGGAAAATAAAAGGAAGAGGTAGAAGAAAAGAGAAAATAACAACATAGAATCTCACAATCGCAGCGGAACAATATATAATAGATAATCACATGTCTTTATAACAAGCTATAACTGTTATTTATACATACCATCATTAGAGTACAACAAATCAACAACTCAATACTGGACAGTTATAATAACTTATTCTCACACGTGCTGAATATACAGCCTACAATACACAACGGAATGTAATCAAGTATGTGTAATACGTCTTCGTTATCCAGCTCGTCTCCTGAGCTCCATAACATCCTATCCTGAATCTGTAATACTCAGTCTGACCGGAGCATTATAATAAAATAACACCCGAGTCAGTCTGGAAAACCAGCGTGAGAAAAACACACTCAATTTGTATTATTACTGTTATAAAAATCCTTTGAAAAACAAAGGTATTGTAACGACCCGTATTTTCACGGATCGAAACATCGTAAAATAGTTGACCTTTGGTTGCATTGCTGTTAAGTCGTTTCAGATTTTGGAAGAATTTTGTTTAAAGTCCTAAGTCGTAGCCGACTTATGAGTTTTAGACGAGCTAAGTGATAAGTCTGGGGGAGTTAAGGAGTAGGTCGGCGACGACCTAAGGAAGATAGGAGAGTGGGTTAAGTCGGTTGATAGTTTGGAACGACTTAAGAATAGAGTTAGGTCATAGTGACCGACTTAAGATATAGTGGACGACTTAAGGTTTTGACCGAGTTAAGAGATAGGTCACTATGTATTAGGTCGTCTGGTAGCTTGATTTGTTAGGTCGTAGACGATCTAAGATTAGTTAGGTCGTTAGACGACTTAAGGAAGTTAGGTCGTAGCCTAATTGAGTCGTGGCCGTGTTAAGGAGATAACGCTAAGTGTTAGGTCGCATTGTCTTAAGTCGTACCTAAGTATTAGGTCGTGTGGACTTTAAGTCGCTGAATTGTGGCCTTATAGTTAGGTCGTAAGTCGTATACCCAGTTAGGTCGTAACCGACTTAGGGGTTAGCTGCTAAGTCATAAGTCGCAGGATCTCTAAGTCGTAGTTTGTTAGGTCGGAGGCTCTGTTAGGTCGGAGGCTCTGTTAGGTCGGAAGGTTATAAGTCGGAGACGACCTATGGAGACAGACGAGTTAGGGAATTCAGCTATAAATAGGAGGGCTTTGTTCCATTTTTGGGATCCAGATTTCGAAGCGATGAAGTGCTGCCATTTTGAGAGCTCGACTTCTACACTTCTTCACTTCTTTTCTCCACTCTAATCTAGTGATTCTATCCATCCAAGTTGAAGATCAAATTGAAGATCTTCATCCTTTGAAGTGAGATTTCTTCGTTTGAAGCGGATTCGTGATAGATCAAGCTTGATCCCTCGCTGTCTAGATCTGAAGCGTGTTGATTTGAGGTTGTTTAGGTGATTTGGTGAGTGGTGATTATCTCTCACACGGATCCAAAGGAGTATATCGGATTGTTGGTTCGATTTGGTGTTAAAATAGTGATTTCCATACATTTTCTTCATCCTAAGTGTAGATCCATATAGATCCATTGTTCATGATGATGTTACATCCATTTTACTACATGTTAACCTATGCAAGTTCATTCATCAAGATTATAGAGATATTGTTCATGTTTTCATGCTTATTTGACTTTCTACTCTTTAATTACGAAATTGCCATTATTGTTATAATTGTCTACTTAGATCATATTTGAATGCTTGATTGCTTGGATTAATGTTTGATTTGGCTGATTGCTATGAATTAGATGATTGATGATTTGATTTAGATCGAGGATGATTCAAAAGCTAAGGGAAAGGCTCTTTAATGGGAAAAGCTGCTTGTGGCATTTGTAGCGGATGATGAAGCTCTTATGCATAGATTTGGTGATGATGTTGAGATGAGACTTTACGAGGATGTGATGAAGCGAAGTATGATATGAGATAGTCTTGGTCTAATCCAGACGGGATCATTCCAAGCAGGTTGATAACTCGGTGATATTGTTCGAGTTAGAGGATAATGTATTGCTCGAGAGGCGCTTGAGCTAGTATGGAAATAGTCGTCGAGGAGGATGACTAGAAGGCTGAGATCTCATCATTGTTGAAGGTTCTAGCATGCTCAAAGCAAGAGTACGTTGGGTAGATTCGATAGTCCCTAAAGGCTACTGATTGGGTAGTCAAGTACTCTGGGCAGATTTGATAGTCCTAGGCACGGGTCACGATGACGTGCGGGAGTTATGTCTAGAACCGGGGTTTCCATTAGCCCTTGACGGACGGCTGAAAGAATGTGTCGGTCATTCAATTAACGGTGATATCGAAGCAATGATAACAGTGATAGCCAGAGTCATGGAGGTTGGTTGTATCGTCATTCGGTCTCAAGAGCAGTGTTTTCTGGGTGCTTATCTGATCTTGGTTTAGGCCTTGGGGGTTTGTGCTTGGAAAACATCGCCCTTGACTCGAGTGATAATTGCTTTACTTTACATTGTATGCTCTGCTATGTTTGCTTCTGCTTAGTGTGTGTCTGGGGGCTATCACTGTAGAAAGAGGTTGGAGTGGGAGGGTTGTATTCCTATTCCTTTTCCTTTATGCTCTTTTGGTACGTTGTTAGTTAATTTACCGCTCACTAAGACTATTGTCTGACTCAAGGCTTTATGTTTTAATTCTTATTGCCTTGGGCTGTTCGTCCATTTTGGGTCGGGCAGACTAGGTAGCAGGTGACAAGTGCTGTTCTCTTCTCACGATGCTGATATCGAAGACGAGCTGGAGGGTTGCATATTATCTTCATATTATATGTACTGGATGTTCCGCTGTTTGTATAATCTATGAGTGTTATGTAGTGAGGCTTGATGTATTGACTATTTGGATGCTTGTATTCAACTATTATGGAGTTTTATATGATGGCATTTTATTCTGTAAAGCTTCACTATACATATGTTCTATTGTATTTTATCCATGCGCTATGAGTAATACGATAGATTCTGTTGTTTTAATCTACCTTGACAATCGTCCATGGTCGCCTGGCACACTTTACAGCGCACTTCCTCTAGATTCGGTGCAGGGGTCATGGGCGGTCGTTACATTTGGTATCAGAGCATTGGTTAATCGATTTTACCCAACGCTCGCTGACGTAACTACGTATGAGAGACGT
Organism: Allium fistulosum; assembly: GCA_030737815.1. Classification (NCBI taxonomy): domain Eukaryota; kingdom Viridiplantae; phylum Streptophyta; class Magnoliopsida; order Asparagales; family Amaryllidaceae; genus Allium; species Allium fistulosum. The sequence goes on along the minus strand of CM060903.1, from coordinate 628,064,243 downwards.
AATTGTATTTTGATGGATGATTACCATATATAATATAGTAGCTTAGTAGAGTTTGAGTCCTTTAAGCAGTTGTTTCTCAAGATGTTCTGACCATTCCTTTTTATATATATTGAGAATGAGTCGAAGAGGGAGATCAGCTGCTAGGGAAGGCCGTGCTACTGAGGGGGCTGCTGATTATGCAGCTATGTTCGAAACTATGATGACTTCGATCATGAGAAGGATACCAGTTCCGGGGGCAGCAGTAGATGTTGGAGTTCAAGTCCAAACTCCAAAACCAGTGGATTTTGCTAAGTTGTGCAAGGACTATACTGCTCTTGGAGGAAAAGTTTTCTTGGGAACAGAATCAACTATTGAGGTCCAGAGGTGGATAGATGCTTGTAGAAGGATCTTTGGTGATTTGGGAATTGAGGAAGCGACTAAGAGGAAGTTGGCATCGAGACAGCTTCAAGGGAGAGCCTCTGATTGGTGGAACTCTATTACCATCAATACTCCGGAGGAAAAGAGATTACTTGGGAGCAATTCCAAGTTAGATTTGAAGCTAAGTTCATTTCTACAGCTCAGAAGTCTGTTCTATTCAAGAAGTTTGTGGAGCTCAAGTAGGGAGGAAGACCAGTTCTTGAGTATGTTTCTGAGTTTGAAGCTTTGTCCAAGTATGCCCGGTCGTATATTGAATCTGCGTATCAGAAGAATGAGAAGTTTGTGACAGGCTTGGACAGTTATCTTGGGAGACAGTTGGTGGATCATTTGGACGATTCATTTGAGAAGCTTGTGGAGAAAGCTCTCAGGCATGAGAGTCTGTTTCCTAAGGAAGGATCTGTTGTTGCTGTGACCAGGGAAGAGTCTAAACCCCAGCAGGGTGGAAACAAGAAGAGGAAGCAGCAGCAGCAGAAGGGTAAGTATGGCAAGAAGAAGCCGAAGGGCGAAGTGACTTGCTACAATTGTCAGCAGAAGGGCCATTTCTCGAAGGATTGTAAGAACCCGAAGGCACCGATGAAGTGTCACAACTGTGACAAGCCAGGGCATTTCAGGAAGAATTGTCCAGAACCGAGGAGGGACAAGCAGATTGTGCAAGCTTATGCTTTGGGAGCTGTTCCGTCGTCTTCAAAAGCTCCTACCGCTGAAGAGAAGGGAAAGAGTGTGGTGGTTCAAGGTACTCTTTTCTTATGTGGTGTTCCAGTTAGAGTGTTGTTTGATACTGGGGCGTCGCATTTGTTTGTTTGTAGTGATCTTGTAGGCCGGTTAAGTTTGGAGCCGGATATTGTTGATAGGCCATTGGTTGTGACTAATCCAGTTGGGGGTTCGTCTTGTTTGTGTATGTTATGCCGTGGTCTGATTGTATCGAGTCATGGTTGCTCTTTTGTTTGCGATTGTTTTGTTCTGAACTTTGCGGGGTTCGGAATTATTTTGGGTATGGACTGGCTTAGGAGGTATGCGGCAAAGGTTGATTGTGAGAGGCTAGAAGTGACAGTCGAGAATGTGGAGGGGCGAAAGATTGTGATACGATGTAAGCATGAAGAAGGCGTCTTCATGAGCTTCATGTATTCGCTAGTTGTTCCACGGGATGGACTGTCATTAGTGCCAATCGCGAATGGATTCGAGGATGTCTTTGACAAAGTCAAAGGGTTACCGCCGCATAGGGAGATCGAGTTTCGTATAGATCTAGTTGAAGGGTCCAGACCTGTTGTGATGCCTCTTAGGCGGATGGCGCCTAGGGAACAGCAGGAGTTGAGGGTGCAAGTTGATGACCTTTTACAGAAAGGATTCATTCGGCGTAGTGTGTCCGAGTGGGGTGCACCAGTTGTGTTTGCAACCAAGGCAGATGGGTCGTTGAGATTGTGTGTAGATTATCGTGAGCTGAATAAGGTGACTAAGAAGAACAAGTATCCATTGCCGAGAATAGATGACTTATTTGATCAGCTTCACGAAGCTAAGGTGTTTTCTCAGATGGATTTGGCAACGGGATTTCACCAGTTGAGAGTGGCTAAGGATAGTGTGCCGAAGACTGCTTTTCGAACACCATCTGGTTTCTTTGAGTGGCTGGTAATGCCGTTTGGATTGACTAACGCGCCAGCATATTTTGTGGATCTTATGAATAGAGTGTTCAGAGATCAATTGAACAAGTTTGTACTTGTGTTCGTGGATGATATTCTGATTTATTCAAGGACTGAAGAAGAGCACAAGACGCACTTGCGTATTGTTTTGGAAATCTTACAGAAACATCAGCTGAAGGCTAAGTTTTCGAAGTGTCACTTTTGGAAGAGTGAAGTGAGGTTCTTAGGCCATGTTATCTCTGGAAGTGGAATAGCGGTTGATCCCGCTAAGGTGGCAGCAATCCAGGATTGGGTTAGACCTAAGAATGCATCTGATGTGAGAAGTTTTCTTGGATTAGAAGGATATTATCGACGGTTTATCAAAGACTTCTCCAAGATAGTTGCACCGTTAACAGGATTGACGAAGAAGAACCAAGTGTTCAGTTGGGATGCTAAGTGTGATCAAGCTTTCGGAATCCTGAAAGAGAGATTGACGAGTGTTCCTGTTTTGACTATTCCTAGTGGGAATGAAGAGATGGTGGTTTACATCGACGCATGTGGTACTGGACTTGGAGCAGTGCTGATGCAGAAGGATAAAGTTGTTGCGTATGCCAGTCGGCAACTGAAGCCGCATGAAAGGAATTACCCGACTCATGATTTGGAGTTAGCGGCGATTGTTTTTGCTCTGAAGATGTGGAGACATTATCTATTAGGGGTTCGATTCGAGCTGTTTACAGATCATAAGTCATTGAAGTATCTTTTCTCCCAAAAGGATTTGAATCTTCGGCAGCAACGTTGGCTAGAGTTTTTGGCATCATATGATTTTGGTATAGCTTATACTCCGGGAAAAGGTAACGCAGTGGCAGATGCGTTAAGTCGAAGACATGCAGGATTGGGAGCCATGTTTTCAGAATGGAAGAATCTCGAGTATTTAGCTGGATTTGACTTCAGGCCCGGATGTGAATTGGAACCTGAGATGTTGGCAAACTTATCGATAAGACCTTCTCTTGTGGAAAGGATTGGCGAGAGCCAAAAACGAGACGATAAGCTTGTCAAGATTATCCGTGATTTGGAATCTGGATTGGATCCAGAAAAGGATAAAGGATTCGAGGTCGATCGAGAGGGTTGGCTTCGGAAGCAAGGACGACTGTTGTTCTCGATATAGATGAATTGAGGAGTGAAGTTCTGAACGAAAGTCATCACTCGAAGCTGACAATTCACCCAGGTGGAAATAAGATGTATCGGGATATGAAGAGAACTTATTACTGGGAAGGTATGAAGAAGGATGTTGGAAATTTTATTTCCAAGTGCATGAACTGCCAGTTGGTAAAAGCCGAGCAGAGGAAGCCAAGTGGATTGCTTCAGCCATTAGAAGTTCCTACATGGAAGTGGGAGCAGGTATCGATGGATTTTATTGATGGACTACCTAGAACAAGAACGGGAAATGAAGGGATTTGGGTCATCGTAGATCGTCTGACTAAGAGTGCAAGATTTATTCCTGTTCGATCGACTAGGACTGCATCAAAGTTGGTTGAGTTGTATGTTAAGTGGATAGTTCGATTTCATGGTATTCCGAAGAGTATAGTGAGCAATCGAGACCCACTATTCACTAGTGGATTTTGGAAGAGCTTCCAGGAAGTTTGGGGAACCGAGTTGTGTTTGAGTACAGCTTATCACCCTCAAACCGATGGTCAGACCGAGCGAGTCAACCGAGTTTTGGAAGATCTTCTTAGAGCTTGTGTTTTGGATTTCGGAGGACCATGGGAAGATCCTTCATTTGGTGGAGTTTGCATACAACAACAGTTACCAGTCAAGCATTGGTATGGCACCGTATGAGGCATTGTATGGAAGACCGTGTAACTCACCGACATGTTGGTTAGAAACTGGAGAAAAGTTGATACTTGGGCCAGAGATGATTCGGTAGACTTCAGATTGTGTAGAGATCATTCGACAACGAATGAAGGCAGCCCAAGATCGTTAGAAAAGTTATGCCGATAAGCGTCGAAATGATTTGGAATTCGACGTAGGAGATATGGTTTTTGTGAAGATTTCTCCACTGAAGAATGTTATTCGATTCGGGAAGAAAGGAAAATTGACTCCGAGATTTGTTGGACCATTCCCGATCATCGAGCGAATTGGAAAACTCGCTTATAGATTGGAGTTACCAGAGAAGATGTCGAGTGTGCACAATGTTTTTCATGTATCATATCTACGGAAGTATGTGCACGACTCGAATACAGTGGTTTCTGCTGATAGCTGTGAAGACTTCGAAGTCGATCCAGTCGATAGAAGACCTCGTAAGCCGCTTCGTGTTGTGGAGACCGACACGAAACAACTTAGGAGGAAGGTAGTTAAGTTTCTCAAGATACAATGGAGTGATGATGATAACGACTGTACGTGGGAGGTGGAAGAGAGGATGAAGGCAGCTCATCCTGAACTCTTCAAGGTATGGCCCTAAGGTGTCGTGTCATCTCACGATATTGTAACTTGTCCTGGTTTTAGAATTCTGCATGCTAAGCTAGAATTGGATGCATGGTTTGTTGATTGCTATGGATGGTAGGCATGAAGAATAGTATTTGATTGCTTTGTTTGTTTGGAATTTCGGGGGCGAAATTCCTAAGGGGGAGAGAATGTAACAACCCGTATTTTCACGGATCGAAACATCGTAAAATAGTTGACCTTTGGTTGCATTACTGTTAAGTCGTTTTAGATTTTGGCAGAATTTTGTTTAAAGTCCTTAGTCGTAGCCGACATATGAGTTTTAGACGAGTTAAGTGATAAGTCTGGGCGAGTTAAGGAGTAGGTCGGCGACGACCTAAGGAAGATAGGGGAGTGGGTTAAGTCGGTTGACAGTTTGGAACGACTTAAGAATAGAGTTAGGTCATAGTGACCGACCTAAGATATAGTGGATGACTTAAGGTTTTGACCGAGTTAAGAGATAGGTCACTATCTATTAGGTCGTCTGGTAGCTTGATTTGTTAGGTCGTAGACGATCTAAGATTAGTTAGGTCGTTAGACGACTTAAGGAAGTTAGGTCGTAGCCTAATTGAGTCGTGGCCGTGTTAAGGAGATAACGCTAAGTGTTAGGTCGCATTGTCTTAAGTCGTACCTAAGTATTAGGTTGTGTGGACTTTAAGTCGCTGAATTGTGGCCTTGTAGTTAGGTCGTAAGTCGTATACCCAGTTAGGTCGTAACCGACTTAGGGGTTAGCTGCTAAGTCATAAGTCGCAGGATCTCTAAGTCGTAGTTTGTTAGGTCGGAGGCTCTGTTAGGTCGGAAGGTTATAAGTCGGAGACGACCTATGGAGACAGACGAGTTAGGGAATTCAGCTATAAATAGGAGGGCTTTGTTCCATTTTTGGGATCCGGATTTCGAAGCGACGAAGTGCTGCCATTTTGAGAGCTCGACTTCTACACTTCTTCACTTATTTTCTCCACTCTAATCTAGTGATTCTATCCATCCAAGTTGAAGATCAAATTGAAGATCTTCATCCTTTGAAGTGAGATTTCTTCGTTTGAAGCGGATTCGTGATAGATCAAGCTTGATTCTTCGCTGTTCAGATCTGAAGCATGTTGATTTGAGGTTGTTTAGGTGATTTGGTGAGTGGTGATTATCTCTCACACGGATCCAAAGGAGTATATCGGATTGTTGGTTCGATTTGGTGTTAAAATAGTGATTTCCATACATTTTCTTCATCCTAAGTGTAGATCCATATAGATCCATTGTTCATGATGATGTTACATCCATTTTACTACATGTCAACCTATGCAAGTTCATTCATCAAGATTATAGAGATATTGTTCATGTTTTCATGCTTATTTGACTTTCAACTCTTTAATTACGAAATTGCCATTATTGTTATAATTGTCTACTTAGATCATATTTGAATGCTTGATTGCTTGGATTAATGTTTGATTTGGTTGATTGCTATGAATTAGATGATTGATGATTTGATTTAGATCGAGGATGATTCAAAAGCTAAGGGAAAGGCTCTTGAATGGGAAAATTGCTTATGGCATTTGTAGCGGATGATGAAGCTCTTATGCATAGATTTGATGATGATGTTGAGATGAGACTTTGCGAGGATGTGATGAAGCGAAGTATGATATGAGATAGTCTTGGTCTAATCCAGACGGGATCATTCCAAGCAGGTTGATAACTCGGTGATATGGTTCGAGTTAGAGGATAATGGATTGCTCGAGAGGCGCTTGCGCTAGTATGGAAATAGTCGTCAAGGAGGATGTCTAGAAGGCTGAGATCTCATCGTTGTTGAAGGTTCTAGCATGCTCAAAGCAAGAGTACGTTGGGTTGATTCGATAGTCCCTGAAGGCTACTGATTGGGTAGTCAAGTACTCTGGGTAGATTCGATAGTCCTAGGCACGGGTCACGATGACGTGCGGGAGTTATGTCTAGAACCGGGGTTTCCATTAGCCCTTGACGGACGGCTGAAAGAATGTGTCGGTCATTCAATTAACGGTGATATCGAAGCAATGATAACAGTGATAGCCAGAGTCATGGATGGTTGGTTGTATCGTCATTCGGTCTCAAGAGCAGTGTTTTCTGGGTGCTTATCTGATCTTGGTTTAGGCCTTGGGGGTTTGTGCTTGGAAAACATCGCCCTTGACTCGAGTGATAATTGCTTTACTTTACATTGTATGCTCTGCTATGTTTGCTTCTGCTTAGTGTGTGTCTGGGGGCTATCACTGTAGAAAGAGGTTGGAGTGGGAGGGTTGTATTCCTATTCCTTTTCCTTTATGCTCTTTTGTAATGTTGTTAGTTAATTTACCGCTCACTAAGACTGTTGTCTGACTCAAGGCTTTATGTTTTAATTCTTATTGCCTTGGGTTGTTCGTCCATTTTGGGACGGGCAGACTAGGTAGCAGGTGACAGGTGTTGTTCTCTTCTCACGATGTTGATATCGAAGACGAGCTGGAGGGTTGCATATTATCTTCATATTATATGTACTGGATGTTCCGCTGTTTGTATAATCTCTGAGTGTTATGTAGTGAGGCTTGATGTATTGACTATTTGGATGCTTGTATTCAACTATTATGGAGTTTTATATGATGGCATTTTATTCTGTAAAGCTTCACTATACATATGTTCTATTGTATTTTGTCCATGCGCTGTGAGTAATACGATAGATTATGTTGTTTTAATCTACCTTGACAATCGTCCATGGTCGCCTGGCACACTTTACAGCGCACTTCCTCTAGATTCGGTGCAGGGGTCATGGGCGGTCGTCACAGGTATCTCGTAAGACCACGCCACACACAAACACGATGGGTTTTTACCTTACGATAACCAAACCATTTTATATCAAAATCATCTGATATTATACTAGTGTCTAAGTACAAATACTTACTCAAATAGCCGAAATTGTTACATTAATTAAATTCTAGCATACTAGGCTCTACAACCAAAACCGTAAAGGCGCATATTGGAAAATGGATTCCACACAATGACTAGGCACTGGGGTATCACCTATTACAGTACACATCTAGAAAAATATACCAAGGACCTCGCCGGGATCCCCTAAAACACAAGACCGGCCTACCCCTAACTTGGATAGTACCGTATATGTTACTACCCCGGGTGTTCCCACCCTTATCGAGAGCTCTTTTTCCATGCACCACCGCATCCATAATTTATAATATATCCGAGGGTATCTAGAAAGGTGATAACATACCCTAATTAGGTGCGACCCACTTAGCTTTGCTGCATCTCTCCTGATTTTCAGTCATTCCGGTTGATGAGGCTTGAAGCTGCGATTACCTTTTTAAGAAATTTATACTTGGAATGCTCATTGTTCTCCAATGACAATGTACTGATAGCATTCATCCATACAAGTTCGTTCTGGGTCTGAACGAAACCGTAGGCACTATTCCTACTCCATCCATTTTGGAATCATCCTCAGGATTAGTAGTGATTAGCCCTTAAACTTCAATGCTCCATCTTTGATTCCATGCTTTTGTCTTCACTTCAAAAACATATTCGTTGGGTCGAAGTGGTTTTCGGATAACTTATCTGATCCGGTCTCTTCGAAACAACGTTCGATATTTCCGGTAAACTCAACCCCGGTTCTTTATGTAATAAACAGATGAAAATAAGATCGGAGATCATCTCCTAACCATTAGTGGACGGATTTACTTATTATCGTCCTAGGAGAACGAAATGAGTTTATACGTACAATATAGCACCTTCGACGGTAACTGTACCATATAAGCTCCGTGTTTCTCCTAGATATTTCCAAAGTTATGTTTTTGGTCCAGATTTGATAGTCAGTTATTTAACTATCAAATAAACAATCATTCAACCAAAGAATTCATTTCCTACTGAAATCACTAAGACTTATTTAATTTAAATTTTAATAAATTAAATCTCTTTATTAAAAGGTATATATTTATCTTATCGAAATAAGTATGTTCACAAACCATTCCTTTCAAAAATATTTCAAAACTTTAAAAAAATAAAAAAATATGGAAAGCATCATGCGGTATCAACCATGGATTCGCAGCTCAATGATTACGTCTCTATCCCAGGGAAATCCAAACTTAACTGCAGGCAATCTCTGCCTCCAATTTCCGCCATGAAAGTATACCATTACTTTCTGAAAACCTTATTTAATAATTTAAATATACTTTTAAACAATTAAAATAATTACACAACTTTGAAACAATAATTGATTCTGATTTATTAATAAAATTCTAATCGATTTACAAGACTTGTTTATAAAACTTATAATTCATTTTGACAATTTAAAAATATTTAAATAACTAACTTTCTAAAATATTTTTATGCTAAAACATTTTTAAATTACCTAGTTTAATAATTAAAAATCCTCTCTTTAAAACAAACTCAACTTCTCGATAAAAATATATTTTTCAATTCCAATTTAACCAATCTAATATTTATAAATCTCTCTCGATTTATCACCAATCAATTTACGTCCCCAATTTCATAAATCCCTTTTCACATTTCCAAAAGTAAAATCTATCATTTCTCTTTTTAAACCGATTTACCCATCTCATTATAAATTCTTACCATGAATTTATATCTTCAATTTATCAAATGGTAATCATTTCACTTTATTTATAAACATTGTTTATAAATCCCATAGTCTCATTTCTAGTTTACAACGGTTTCACATCACTTAAACCCATTATAAATCGATTTCTAAATTAAATTCCATTTATAAATCAATTTCTTAAATAAACAAAAACTATATTCCAAACCAACCAAATCTCGATTCTACTTCCATTTTGTAATTTAGAGATCTTATTCAAGATCTAGTATAACCAATTTTATATTTATTTCCAAATTCCCTTCCATTCTCCCGATATATTAAAAATTTCGATTTTTAAAATCTTTTATATTTAAACAAGTATCACTTAAGAATTATTATTTAATCCATTATATACATTATTCCAAAATCTCTATTCATAATATCACGGAATAGTTAAGTACAAATTTAACGTCAAACCATTTATTTTATCCAAATCAATTTCTTTTAACTAATCCAAAATTCTATATAAATACTTCACTTCCAAAATCTCTTTTTAGTTTCTTTTCAAATTCAATATATATATATAGGTTTATGGTATTTTCCAAAACTAGGCCAGTGCTACCATAGCATCCAATAAATTCAAATCATAGAATAATCTATCATAGATTTTCAAACATATAATATATATATATATGAGATTAAATTCAACATTCTTGAGGAATCCAGTTTGATCCCTCCAACCTGTTTCCCTACAACCACAGAAGTTAGATAACATATAATACCAATCCCACTTCGAGGCGGGATATCGCGGTAATATAGGATCATCCTCTATTATGCGAGGCGTATAGGGTCTCATCCGCTCCAATAGGCGGGAATATATCCAACTACTAATATATATACTAATATATATATATATATAACATAACATCCAACATATAATATAATTTATCTATTCATCCAATCATCCAATGATTAATTATAAAATCAAACTAGCAATCCAAATGAGTGAGATTTACTCACATTTATTTTTTGTTGTTGCCGAAGCATTCCGGTTTGGAACTAAAACCGGACAACGTCCGATTTTAGCCTAAATTTTGTCAGTCTCCAAAGCCATCCCAATCGGACCTCGTGTGTAGAAGTTATACAATTTATAAGTTCCTCGATTCGAATATAATTAAATTAAAACATTAATTAAATTTATATTTAAAACCCATACCCATACGGTTCAAAACCTGACCCAAATAAAATCTCCTTCTTCTCCCCTCTTCTATGTCTCGTGCCTGTACACGAAAACATGGCCGTGCATGAACATTTGATACGAAGCATGACTCCACGTAACATTTTGACTTCGCCTTTGGCTTCCTTGCATCGATCTCCACCTGCCTAGCATCTCCACTCCAATCTCAAACGCCCCAAAGGAATCACAACCTGCTCGTGCCTATACGCGCTACAGTGATAGTCACGTTCTTCAAATGGCGATCGGCCCTGACAAAATTCTGCCCCGAGATGCTATTTTTCATGACAAATCCAAATATCACTTTGATTCTTCACACCATTGCCTGAATTCAGAGAATTTTCCAATCCTAGTTTCGACTCTTTTACGTCTCCGCCGTTGATTATCAGAGAACAAAGTCGCGACCTTCAAAAAGCATTCCGGGCTAAAGCTCTTGGCAAAATAGGATTTTTAAAATTAATTTCGTGATTTTTAGTTTAGTATTAGGGAAGAACCAGATTTTTAAACTTCCATCTTTTTTCCTTTGTTGTTCTGCTTGGTTGTGCTTTAAAATAGAAGAAGATACGATGCGTGTTGAAGAGGTAATAGTCATGATCCTAGGTTGCAGAAGACAAGATAGAGTTTGACTTTGAATTTTCGACTGATGTGAAGTTTTAAAAATAATATATATAAAATTCCCAAAATATCTAGATATTTATTTCGAACTCCTAACGAGGTGTGCTGCTAGGCGTTTATAATGTTATACCCATATTCCGAACGTAATGGAAAAGATTTCAAGTCCTAATTCGATCGTATGGAGAAGATAGCTTTTTGGACCCAATTATTATATTAAATTTTCGATATTAAATTCAACGCGTTTCTATCACGTATGATCAAACAATAATCTCAAACACTACGAAATTTGAAATCTAATAATAATTCACTATTACAGATCCAATGGAACTGGTTTCGTCGGAATCCGAGACTGTGCCCCGGATTGCTATTTTCACTTGTTAATTTAACCGAGTTATTTTTAAAATCGAACAATCACTTTTAAATTCAATTTAAAAGTTCTATTACCTTCATTCTTATTAATTTAAATTTAATAAGCCTTTAATTTATTTTTATCAAGCTCAAAACTCAAGATTTAATTATTTTAGTAAATTCCAATTATTAAATTATCCAATAAATCATTATATTTGAAATTCAAGTTAAAATTTTACTTTTAAATATTTAAAATCAATTAAATATTCCAATTTCAAATAACCAAAATTTTGGGTCGTTATAATAAAATTATATAATAAATGTTTTAAAATTTATAAAAAATTATTTTCCTACATATATAATTTGGCCGCAAAATTTTATTCATTTTAATGTATATTATATTTATTTTACATTTATATATTAATTTAACTAATTATTTAACTAGGAATTAATTATATATACAAATATATATATATATATATTCAAATAAAATATTAAATGACGTGTAAAATTATATATAACAATAAAACATAATTTTTAGTTTTTATAACTGATTTTTTAAAATTAATTTTTAATATTTTTTCGAATGGGTTTTAAATTTAATTACAAATCGTTTATTTAAAAGTCATTTTGTATATTAAAAAAATATTATTGTATTTTTATATGAGCCGAGAGCTTATTGTAAATATATAGTGATTTATATACAAAATTTGTTATTATATGTATATATATATATATGTGTGTGTGTGTGTATCATTGTAAATTCATAAGTACTAATAATTAAATATAAATATATATATGTATTAAAAAAATTATTTCTTGAGTCGAGAGTTCTTTGTAAATATATATTAAATTATATATATAATTTATTATTTATATATACATATAAATATGTTTATATATTTATAAATACATATTATTTTAACTTATATACATATATATTAATAAAAAATTATTCTCAAGTTTGCTACAGAAGTATACACATAAATATTTATATTCAAAAATATTTTATATTAATTATTAAATGATTTTTTGATTTAAATATATATGGACGTATGTATGTATTTAAATATTTTACATAAATTTTTATAATTATCAATTATTTACAATTTTATATATAAATGATATATTTCTACACATGTGTAATCTGTATATATATACACATATATAAATCATTTTGATGCACGCATATATTTCATTTAGACAACATGATCGAATATTAAAGGGTGTAACATGTTTGTTGCGGTGTAAATCTCAGCATCTATATACGAGCATGTTAAACCATGTATACATTATTATATCGCACAAGCACGTACACACATATGTATATATGATACACTTATCCAAAATATAGTACAAATTGTATAAAGTTAATCCTTGTCTATAAAATTGAAAAAATATTGATTTCATTTAAAAAGAAACTTCACAAAAGTTCTAAATAGATTAGACTTCATAGGTCCAACAAAGATCCAATAAAGAATTTTTTTAAAAGTTAGCCATTAACTCCTTTACGGGCTGGCCCATTTCCTACAATAGTATCACAGCCCAATAACCTATATAGTCTAAACTAGTCATATTATGGGTAACTTATTAAGATTACCCACATAGACGGTGTCTAGAAAGGTAATATCTAAGATTGGGATTGGGTATTAAGTACCCTATGATACCTGGTTACCAGCTTAGCCTAAAAGGTATTGTGAGTCCAAAGGTTGCCCCTAACAAAGAAGGCCTAATTTGAATTGGACCTTGGGCTAATTTTCCAAATTGTTTGAAAATTAAAAATAGAAGATTTTAACTTTAATAGATAAATTTAAAATAAAATATATAAATATTATAAAAGCTATAATACAATAATATTTTTCAAAATGTCGGAAAATAATATAAAATAATTTTGAAAATTTTAAAATTTATAAATAAGATTAATAGAAAATTAATTAACTAAGTTAACTAATTAATATATATACATGTATTATATATTATGATATATGTTATGTTGTTTTAAAATGTTAAAATAACATAAGTATACATTTATGTGTATGAAATTAATTTTGAAATTAATATAATTTAATTAAAATTGTTAAATTCAATAAATTAATTAGAATGTTAATTAATATACACATGTATATGATATATGTGTTATATTATAAAGGCTATGGTATATAATAAATATTCAATATAATTGTTATGTTAAGTTAGTATAAATATAATTAAAATGTTAATTAATTAAAAATTAATTAAATGAGATTTTAGTGTAATATTATATATAAGACTATTATATAAATAAAATGAAATATAAAAGTTATATAATAATAAAACTTATATAATATGAATGTATAAATTATAAGTGGAACAGTCAGAAACCCTAAATAGGCTTAGGGAATAAATACATATGTAAATGTACATATACCATGATATTTGATGTGTCTGATACTTAAATCACGAGAGTAATTCATAAGAATTACATTATTTCATAAGTCGATATCACTCAATGTAATATATTGGAGATTGTGAATCTTCAATATAAAGTTGTACTATACCATTTATATATTAATTGATTACTTGCATACTCTTTAGTTGTTGAGCTTTCCTCAAGTTAAGGATGTTATGTATGGTACGATTAATATATTGAATAAATGAGGTAAGATAACTGCACATATTTGTTGAGCTTTCCTAAAGGTATGTACATTATACTTAGGCCATTGAAAAATGGTATGTACGAGTGAATAATCCTACTTTATTTGTTGAGCTTTTCCAAGGTAAAGGCCAGATTAGGATAAAGTACCATGGGTTAGGAATTGTACATGATACAACTGATAAGAGTTATCCATCATATGTGGAACTATGATTTGTTGAGCTTTCCTCAAGGTTAGAATCCTAAGGCATACGAGTCCTAACACCTACTGGTGAAGTCGAAAGACTACTATCTTTCGAATTAGGGTTTAGTGAAACATAAAACTCTAGTAGGAGCATATTAGCAAAATGAAACATAAAGTTTAACTTTACTAATACTATCAGAATATCTACTATGTTAATGTCCTAATAATCTACTTATTAAAACTTGCAGATAATTTCGAATCTAAGACATTTTAATGAAAGCAATCGATTGACCGAACCAAAAAACTTTGTCGACTGGCTAGGAGCTATAAAGATAGCTCTGACATACAAGCGAGTTTGGCCATCTGTAACTTGTACTTTGCTAACAAACACGCTGATGACGATCACCATGACCTGCATGTTGCTTATATAAGTGGGTCGCTGACTTTAAAATTGCCTAAGTATTTGTGTTATCTACTCTAAACAAACAGTTGCAAAGGCAACCCGAATCAATGCCCGTCGATGAGATTTTTGATAGCCTTAAGGCATTATTTGGGGAGCAGTCTCATTCCACATGGTACAAAACTACTAAGAAATTGTTCGATACCAAAATCCTTTGTTCTTTGACCCCTCAGTATGAACCATTCATACTGATCTACAATATGAACAATCTAAAAGTGAATCTCATGGAGCTCCTCAATATGTTGAGGTCAGCCGAGTCACAATCTATGGACCAGTCAGTTATTCTTGCAGTTAAAGGTGGGGCATCATCTTCGAATAGTTTGAAGATGCGACAAAGAGATGGTAAAAAGAAAAGCAAGAAATGATAGAAGGTGGTCAACGACAAGGGTGAGTGTCACCATTGTCATAAAAAAGGACACTGGAAGAGAAACTGACCCAACTACCTCAAAATTATAAAAGAAAAGAAGTAGAATAGTTCTGCTGCTCTGTCAAGTACAATTATGATTCAAAGTAGTTTTGTAATTAATAAAATGTCTTGGGTTTTAGATACAGGATCTGGAACCCATATTTGTAACTCGTTATAGGGGCTTTGGAACTACTGCCATATGGCAAAGGGTAAAATTAAACTCCAAGTTGCTGATTGATCTATCGTAGGTGCAACAGTAGTGGGGGATTTTCATTTATGTTTGCCTAGTGGTTTTGTGTTGGTAATTGCTATTATATAAAAGACTTTATTTGTGGATTTTATCTGTTTTTAGACTATCTAAGAATGCATATGCGTTTTGCTGTGCAAATAATGTTATAAACATTGATTTAAATGGAGATAAATTTTGTGAAGTGTTCTTGAAAATGGCATTTATATGATCAATGCAAATTATGTATGTTCTATGAGTAGTTCTAGTAGCAATATAAATGATAACTATCTTTGGCATTGTAGGCTCAGTCATATTTGTGAGAAACAGCTACACAAATCGGAAATCGAAGATTTTCTACCATCACTTGTGTTAACCCAAAAAATGGATCTACATGCTGGAGTATGATGTGAAAGCACTAGCCCTATTAGAACATAGCAAATATAATAGAAAATAGCCGAAAAGTAAATGAGACATAGAGATTTCTACGGTGATTCGGCTGTTAACTAAGCCTACGTCCACATTATAGCTTTGATTATTGGTTTGATCTAGCTTGAATGAGAATACAAGGTGTTTGAGAAAGAATTAGTCACAAGTACAAGCATTAGTCAGATTCTAAGTCCTAGAATTGCCCAAAGGAACTAACTTGATGACCATGGAGTAGAGATGAGAGTTGAAGAAGGGACAGGGCTTCCACGTAGTGATAGCATTAAACCAGTCTCTTTCTTGGTTGCTCTATGGTTTGTATTTATAAGGGTAGCAGCCATTTTAGAACATAAGCTCGCTTCCAGAGAAGCCAGGGATCAGCTTAAGATAGCACAAGAAATGTCATGGTGACATGAGTTAATGGCCAAACTTGGTACCGAGTCAAAGTCTTAACATGATGTTGAGTTTAATCCTTAGCCAATCTTTGGCTTTTTTTGAAGTCCTTGGTTAGTTTATATGTCCTCCATGTAATTTGGTAGATTATTGATGAGTTTTGATTATCATTCTTCCATAACTTGGATTATCCTGCCATTTAGATCGTCACGTCTTCATTCTTAATGATGGGCTCTCTAGAACTCTATGAAATTTCATGACATGCATAGGAAGACTAGGGGATCACTTGGCAAAAGTATGAAGTTGCAATGACATGGCATTTAAAGTCAGTACCGAGTTAAGGGTCTTACTCAGGCTGAATTAAGAACTTAACCTATTTCGTGCTCCATACATTCTTGAGCTCTTCCCCTTGTCCTTCTGAGTACCTCTACCAAGTATCAGGTCGTTCTGTCTTCGTACCGACATTATAACTTCTAATCATTTCTGCTTGGTTAAAAACCTAGTTAACAACTTGATTCTAAACCATTTGACACCTATGAATTGTGTCTCAAAGAAAAAATGACCAAACACCCCTTCAATGGGAGCAATAAAAGAGTTAGTGAACTTTAGGGCTAGTACGTAGTGATGTATGTGGTCCGATGCCTGTAATACCCAAAGATCATAATTCTTACTTTGTTACCTTCATAGATGATTTATCAAGATTAGGATATGCATATCTTATAAAGAACAAACCCGATGTCTACAAAAAATTTAAGGAGTATAAAAATGAAGTTGAAAATCAGACGAACCAAAGGATTAAAATCCTACAATCTGACCAAGGAAGCAAGTATATTAGAAAAAAGCCCAATAGTTCTTAAAAGATAACGAAATTGTCTCTCAGGTTACTCCGCCCTATACTCCGCAACACAACCGTGTGTCAGAGCGAAGGAACCGAACCTTATTAGATATGGTTCATTCCATGATGAGTAAAGTCGAGTTGCCTCTGTCTTATTGGGGATATGCAATAGAAATCGCATCGCATATGCTGAACTTAGTACTCACTAAATCTATGCATAAGATGACATATGAAATATAGCATAGCAAGAAACCCCCTTCAATTATTTGAAGCTATGGGGTTGTCCAGCCTATGTTAAGAACATTATCCCTAATAAGCTTGAGGCGAGATAATCTTTATGTAAGTTTATAGGATATCCTAAGAATTTTAGGGGATGTATTTTCTACAACATAGAGGAAAAAAGGCGATTGTTTCCACACATGCTATCATTTTAGAAAAGTAATTTTTGTCAAAGGAAATTAAGAGCGAAGTTGTGACTTAGATGAGATCCGAGAAATTAACACTGAGACTGAAACATTGGGAGAACCGAGTTCACCGGTATACAATAACATGTAACCTATTAGAAGGTCTAATAGAGAATCTTGTGCACCAGAAATATACTGTGGTTTTCTCATGGATGGTAAGAAGGAGGACGGAGTTCTAGATGATGACACTCTTTTATCATTCCAACAAGCACTAGCGGAGTAAAGACTCTGCGCTCTGGCTTGGTGCAGTGAAATCTGAGATGGATTCCATGTATGAAAGCAAAGTCCGGACTTAGTCTGATGTACATGAAGTGATAAAACCCATTGGCTGCTAATGGATTTTTAAGAAAAAGCTAAATTCAGATGGGGAAGTAGTGGCATACAAAGCTAGGCTATGCAAACATATTTGGTCAAATTCAAGGTGTTGATTATGAAGACACCTTTTCGCCTGTAGCCTTGCTTAAGTCCATTAGGATTATGCTTGTCATCGCTGCTTTCTGACTATGAAGTATGCAAAATGGATGTAAAGCTGGCTTTAATAAATGGTGATTTAGAAATGACCACTTATAAGTCACAGCCCTTGGATTTTGTGGTCAGTGGGAGTGAGGCCTAGGCTTTCAAGTTGTTAAAGTCCATTTATGGACTTAAACGGGCTTCAAGGAGTTGGGATATGTACTTTGATAAAGTAATATAACAGTTTGATTTTTATCAAAACATAGAGGAAGCATGCATATACAGAAAGGAACAAGGCAAAGCCAACGTATTTTTAGTGCTATTGGTCGACGATCTATTATTGATTGGTAATGACACTTCGTTGTTACAATCAGCGAATGCTTGGATTTCCAAGAACTTCTCAATGAAGGATTTGGGAGAATTAGCCTATATACTAGGTATAAAGATCTATAGAGATAGATCTAAGAGACTATTGGGATTGTCACAATCCCTGCATATAGATACCATACCGAGGAGGTTTTGTATGGAGAATTCCAAGTGTGGAAATCTTCCAACGTAGTCTGGAATCTTCCTCTCCAAGAAGGACGCTCCTCATACCGATGAAGAGAAAGAGCGTATGAATATGATCCTCTATACTTCCACTATAGGATCCATAATGTAAGATATGCTATGTACTAGACCAGATGTGACATAGCATTAGGATGCGAAAGCCGATACTAGTCGTTTCCTGGAGGAAAATATTGGATGATCGTGAAATGTACACTTAAGTATTTAAGAAATATTAAATTCTTATTTCTTATGTACAAGAATGGAGACTCCTTATGAAAAGGTATATGGATTCGAGCTTTCAAAGTAATATAGATGATAGTAAATCGGTGTCTGGTTATGTCTTTACGCTTAACGGCAAAGCCATTAGTTGGAAAAGTTCCAAGCAAGAAACAATAGCCAATTCCATGATGAGGCCAAATACATCACCCTCAATGAAGTAGCTAAAAAGGCAGTCTGGATGCATAATTTTTTGAGTGAGCTTGGAGCAATTCTCGATACCGAGAATCCTATGGCAATGTTCTACGATAATAATCCGGTGATGCAGATCGCAAAGGAGCGTAGAGTACATAGGAAGTCACAGCATATTCTTTGGAAGTCCACCTCATTAGAGAATTCATTGAGAAATAAAAGGTCGTGATACAAAGGGTAGACACCAAGGATAACATAACAGATCCATTCACTAAGTTTCTAGCTCGGTTGGCTCTCGAGAAGCTGATTGATGGGATGGGATTGAGATTCCATAATTTTCCCTAAGTATAAGTGGGAGATTGATAGAGTTAGGGGTATGCTCTAGAAGCAATTCTGCAATTTATTGTAAATTAATTAACTCTGCAATCAATTCTCGTTCGTAATAAACTTGTTTTCATTCTTTTATATATTTGTTATAATGTGTTATAAATAATTAAATACTTAATTTAAATATATTTAACAGAAATTCATAAATGATGTGTTTGTGATAGTAATTATAAATAGGTGTAGTCAAGAGTATTGTATCACAATATAATAAACAGATTATTTTAAATGTTCCTAGTCAAGATGCATCGAGAGCGGATATCAATATACCCGTTGAGACTAGAGTACGTAACACTCTCCTAATGTTGGGCAGTGTATTACTCATGACTGCTGGGGACACCTAGTGTTACGTACTAATAGTTTTTGGATAACTTGGAACGACTCACTCGATAATTTTTTGTTGGTTAATACAACAAAGGTCAAATAGAAAATATCGACGTGACTGATTTACACAGTTCTCTTGACTTGAGAATACCGTCGATATTCAATATGAAAGCTCGGCTTTGATTATAGTCGAATCAAGGCACGATGTACGTCGAGTGACTATAGTTGGATTGAGTGGAAGTATTAGAAGTGAAGCACTATTCAAGAGAGGATTCGTCTCCTCGGTTATATGGGGTTAGTATCATACTCAGCCAAAGTCAACTTAGAGTCAAAATCTCTAGCCAGAGTATCTTGGTTAATAATAATTGTTATTATTGAACTTAGGACTTTGTATTTGGATTATAGATTTGAATACATATGATATTGGAATTGTGACCGCTACCAAATTCTGTAAGTCCAAAGTGATATAGTTTTGGCAAAGACAATTGGTGTAAATAATAGTCACAATCGGGTAACGCTTGACAAAGTAAAATTTGATTTTACTGAAACCAGCTAAGCGATAACTTTGGCCCAAATGTCACACCACCTGCTAAGTGATGTGTGAACGTTAATATTCAAGTTGTTCGATATTAATTGCTGACTAAATTTACACCTAAAGAGCCACACAACCGAAACGTTGTATACTCCTTTTACCACCTAATATAATTAATTTATAATTGTTATAGATAAAATTAAATTAATTAATGTCCATGAAATTTTAATTTTAAAATTATATTTGATATGTTGAACAATTTAAAACAGTGTATTTATAATAGTTATAAATATACTTATCGGTATACGATATTTGTACATGTTTAAACCGAATTTAAATACAACAATTTTTGGTTTGGGCTTGGATTTTTTTAAGCCCAAGATGGGCTGTATAGCTAGCCTTGGATGGCATGAGCGTGGCCGGCCATATGATGCTAGAAGGGGAGGCTTTTATGATTTGGTAAAAAAGGAAATGGTAAAGAGAAAAACAAGGTCCATGATACTTGTTTCACTCCTTTGTTCTTCGTATATTAAAGCAACATGTATCTCACATTTGAAAATACGCAAGTCCATCTCCTTGTTATGATTCCTGGCTGAAATCACCCCATTCCAAGTACCATAAATTCCAAGTTCAAATACATATCATTTGCTTCAAATCTGATTGAAGGTGGTAGACGCTTTAGAGCTAACATCTTCCAACTTGTGAATCTGATTTAAGGAGTACTTAACCATATCAATAGGCCTTGGGAGAGGTAATTCTCTAATTTACAATAATGGATCAATATTTAATTAATCGTTAAATCATATGATGCTTAGATAGAAATACTACGAATCTAGTTTATCGATATTCTTTCGCACACCAAATGTTTGAATATATTGTGGTGCATCTATATAATAATAATATTTGTCATTATCTTGAATGTATATTGTCATTGGACTCTTGGCCTAATTAAATTTTTTTTATAATTAAATATTATTTAAATACGATTTTATTACATAATAAATTATTTTGTAATGAATACAATTATATAATAAATGTTTCAAAAATTATAAAATTTTATTTTTCTACAAGTATAATTTGGTAGCAAAATTTTATTTATTTTAATGTATATTATATTAATTTTATATTTATATATTAATTTAACTAATTATTTAAATATGAATTAATTATGTATTGCATTTACCTTGTATATAATTGAGATTTAGTGGGAATTTGACTTTTTGTATTCCACTCAGATTTATGTGATGTATTATGTTTTTATCATTGCGTTGATGACTCTGTGTTCTCTGTGATTTATTTTATACCGTGTATCGTTCTATCCTCCAGCACCACACGTATTTATTGCTTTGTACTGAGACTGTTTACGTCGAGGTGAGTGATTTATATATTATGGGACGTATTCAGTGTTAGTCGAAGGGAATATTCATGTGTGCTTCGCCCATATCGCCTCATTCTCTGTGTTATTCGATGGTATTATTCACTATACTCTTGAGTAATGTGGGTATAGAGGTGGGGTGTTACATTGTCGGTATCAGAGTAGGTTTAGAACAATATAGAGTATAAGAGACACGAGTCCCGGCTTTAGATGAGACTTAGAGTCGCTGTCCCCATGGGTATGTGGTAGATTATTATTTATACTTAATTAACAGTGGGAGTATACGATGATTACGGGGGTAATCATCTTGGGGACGTATTTGTACTTTTCTTGTTATATAATATATTTTTATACCTTTTACCAAGTGTAAGTCTCTATATGAAAAACAGAGGAATAGATAGAGGTTGATAAGGTAGAAGTAGTTAGTCCGACCAGTAGTGTCGGTATTAAAGGTGAATGTTTGAACTCAGTGTGGCTCTGAAGTGAGAACGAGTTTGTTCGCTTAGGGAAGCTGTAGAAGACCCTAATTCGAATCTACTATCGAATACTTTACGATTTTAGATTTTAACGAGGTAGGATGAGTGAAAAGTTACAGTAGTGATTAGAGTGGCGCAGCAGAAGTATATAGATTGCTTTTCGCTAAATATTTTGATTGTTTGGTTCTTTTAATTGGATGATTGATGTTTGGATGTTTTTGTGCGATTATATTGATGATTGATGTTTTGTTTGTGGATTCGTCTTGAGTGTGGTATACATTAGAAACTATCACTTAAGTTTGTATCCTATATGAGTTTTGATAATTTGGTTCTGGTAGTGTCTTGGGTTGCGAAGTTACCGCAAGAGATAATGAAAATTATTTTATATAAAATGAAAATGGTAAATTTTTATACAAAATTAAAATGGGATTAAAACGAAGATGAGAGCTTGCTTGTTTATTATTATAGTTAGATGATTAATAATGTTTGAAATTTCGTAAGTTGAGTGTTTTTTGATTGCACTCGATTGATTATTTATAAATCTTTTGTTATAAGCAAGCATACGTTAATTAGAATCATTTTTGGAATAATATATATGGTTCGGAGAGATGTTTTATTAGAAGTTCTCGAATGTTTTTATAAATGATTAAGTTGTTTTGAAGGTAAGTATTTAAAAGAATATATGAAGTTATTTTGAAGGCATGTATATTGACGAAAAAGAATACTAGAAAACGAGGTTAACATACAAAATAGAAAACAACTTTTTTCTTCTTCCATGTTTTGGGAAATAACTCAAGTACGTGAAATAATCCATTCATCTGTCGTCCCTCTACACCCTTTATCCACCCATTCGTCTTTCTTTCATTCCCTCCGTCGTCCATCCATTCTTCTCGTATTTGACATACATATTGAAAATCAAAAACACAAAATTCGTTTTTAAACCAAACACTACCTTAGTTTTCATACTTAAAATTGTTTTGTAAATATTTTATAAACTTAATAATGGTGTTTTAGAAAGTTAATTAATAATTTAGTAATTAATTTTTAATTAATTAAGTTTTGATAATTAACAATTAATTAAGTATTAAACAGGGTTTATTAATTATAATTAAGTGAAGATTAACTACTAATTAATTATGTTTTAGAAGTAAGATTAATTTTAATTAACTTTTAATTAAGCAAGATTAATTTTAAATTTAATTGAGTTAAGTACATGATTTATTTTTAATTAATTATTAATCAAATATAAGGTCAATTATTTGTTTATTTAATAAATCAATTGTTAATTATTTTTAATGATAATTTAATTAAGGTTTTAATTTATAATAAATTATTTATTAAAGGTTTAATTTATTATTTAAGTTTTTTTAAATTAATTAATTAATTAAGATTAATTAATAGTAAATTATTAATAAAGGTTTTTAATTATTATTTAATAATTAATAACGGATTAGTTAAGGGTTTAATTTATAAATAAATTATTTATTAAAGGTTTAATTATTTATAATTTATAATTAAATTAAGTTCAAATTTAATAAAGATTAATTATGATTAGATAAAGAGTGTAACTTGTAATTAATCATTTTAAAAGGAAGTTTTAAGTTTTAGATCCTTTGTTTTGAGAACCAAATTATTTTAAAGGTACTTCTTTTTCAAAAATGGTTTTGAACACAAGGGATTCAAGTGTTGATACCATTAAGTAGACAAACAATTGTGAATGAATTATGTAAATGGTTTGGTTGTGTAGATATGTGTTAGCAGAATAAATCCTTGTTTTGCTATAAGTTAATTATTTGATTGTTGGACAGCTATTTGGCAGGACAAATCACCATCCTGCTATTATGTTATTGGTCATGTATATGCTAGTTGAGTTGTATTGACATGTTATTCCCTGATTTGGATATGAATTTCATTTACATATATGTTCACTTATGTAAATAAATGGTTAAGTGACTTGAAAGTGAAATTGATGTTAAATGGTAACTTATATTACTACCATTGGGATTGCTAAGCTCCTTTTGAAATTATAAAGTATGGTGTTGAATTAACTTCAATTCTATAATCAATTTTGGGGTTTAAGGTTTATAAATGATTTTTCAAGTTATATTATTATTTTATAAAGGTATTTATAAATAATAACTTGTTTATAAAAATGGGTTTCACTAAGTAAAAAGGTTTATTTAAAGTGATTTAAAAGGATGAGTTGCAAAGGATATTTTGTAAAGGATTTTTCTTAAAGAGATTTATCAAAGGAGTTTTAAATAGGAAATGTTTTATAAATGATTTAGAGGTTTGTAAAGAGGGTTTGTAAATTGACTTGTAGACTTCTAAAAGTGTTTTATAAATTGATTTTGGAAAATTATAAAGGTATTTAAATGTGAAGTGAGCTTTTAAAAGGGAACTTTTTATAAAGGATAAGTGGATCGGTTTATAGTAAGTAATGTTTTCAGAAAGGAATTTAAAAGGAGGAATTTTTCAAATGTTTTGATAATATGCTTATAAACCTAGGATAAGTATAAATGTTTTCCAAGTATAAAAGGGATGTAAGGGGTTTGGGAATAGTGTTTTGAAAAGATCTTTTGATCGAATGTTTATAAAGTGATTTTAATTTATTAAAGATTAACTAATAAAGGCTTAGTGGATCCCATATGGAATCAAATCAATGCTGAATGACTATTTATTTGATAGTTAAATAACCGACTATCAAATCTAGACCTAAAAGTTACTTTGGAAATATCTAGGAGAAATACGTGACTTATATGGCACAACCATCCCCAATGATGTTGTACTATGCATGTAAACCTCGTTTCATTCTTCTAGGATAAATGATAAGGAAATTCGTCCACAAACAGTTAGGAGGTGAACTCCGCTCTTATCTTTGTTTGTTTTTTTCCTAAAGAACCGGGGTTGAGTTTACCGGAAACTATCAAAAGTTGTTTCGAAGAGACCTGGATCAGATATGTTATCTGAAAACCACTTCAATCCAACTCAAGCGTTTTGAACTGGAGACATCTTTAAGAATATGAAATCGAAGATACATTATTGAAGTGCAAGGGCTGCTTGCTACTACTAGTCTTGAGGATGATTCCAAAATGGATGTAGTAGAAGTAGTGCCTTCGGTTTGTCCTTATCCTGGACAACTTGTATGGATGAATGTTGGCACTGCATTATTGATTAGAAGGCAATGTTAACATTCTATGTGGGATTGCTATTCAAAAGGTAAGCGTAGCCTCAAGCCTCATCAACCGAGAATGACTAAAATCAGGGGAGATGCAGCAAGGCTAAGTAGGTCGCTCCTATTAGGGTGTGTCATCACCTTTCTAGATACATCTACATATTTATGGATTGGTTGTGCATGAGATCTTGATAAAAATGGTTGTAAAGAAACCGGGGTGATGACATATTCAGTACTATCCAGTAAGGGGTAGGCCAGTCTTGTGTTGGCAAGGGATCCCGTCGAGGTCCTCAGTACATTTTCTAGACGTGTACCGTGATAGGTGGTACCCCAGTGCCTTGTCATAATATGGAATCCATTCTCCAATAAGCGCCTTACGGTTTTGATTGTGCCAAACTATGTTGAAATGTGAGATGCAAGCATTTCAGTTATTTTCATATTTTACTTTGACCTCTACACATTATTATAATACCACTAGATTTTCTGTAAATGTGTTTTGGTTATCATAAGGTAAAAACCCGTCTGTGTTTATGTGCGACATGGTCTTATGAGACACCTTTGATTTTAAAAGGGTTTTAAACATAAAATTGTAGTTGTTTGAGTTTACTCACACTAGACCAATGTCTGACCTGGAGTTTTATTTTCCTTCCCTAAAACTCTTAGGTGCTCAAATTTTTATGGGCAGCTAAGTAGTTCAAGTTTTCCCCGGATGCATTTTGGAGGAACTTCGAGCAAGGGGCTTCGTCGATAGCTAGTTATTATCTTGCTTCTGCTGTATTATATGTATATTGTATCAGTTAGGTAGGGACATGCTGTTATAACTGTCCTAAGGTAGAATTTGTATTAGTATAACTCTGATGTATCGTTTTGGAAATGGCTTTGTAAAGAATTATGTTGATTAATATATGTTATTCCGTTGCATTATGAGATTTTGTTACTGTTTAGTTTCTTCTTATCTTCTATCTTCTTTCTTTCCCCTAACAATCTGTCTTTTTGGGAACTTAGTTATTTGATATGTGAATATCGAAGATGTATTAGCGTCGACTTATGGGGGTTCGAAAAAGGCGGGTCGTTACATCACCGGACGCTATGAGACATCCGTGTGGGGTGTATTTATTTACTCAACACAAGTATAAGGTCGAGTAATTCATCGAGACCGTGTATTTGATATTTGGATGTCGATGGATTATTCTATATTACACGCCTATATTGATCGATAATACTTGGATTTCTGACTTGACGTGTGAGGTAAATTATATTTTTCCTTAATTTATTTTAAAGCGGGAATATGATTATCTCCGCTTTTGAGTGGAATGAGTTGTATGAAGTCCTAACGAGGTTGCGATAACCAGAAGTTTTTGCTAGCCCCATGCTAGCTTGACCGACCATGGGGTCGCTCTTCGATGTGGTTGTGAGGACATGGCCCCCTCATCGCATGGTCACAGTCCACTGTACGGGACAACGAGACGAATTCAGAATGAAGGGAGGATGTTGATGGGAGCGAGGAGGCGAGTAAGTGACGTGCGTTTATTGTGCAACTAAAGACTGGTGAGGACACTCACAATAATATTACGAGTAGAGTTTTATTTTACACCCAAGAAGCATCGAGGCTCAGGTGTAGACTCAGCTTCTGGAGATAGCAATAACATCAGCACATATAATAATAGTAGAATTAATGAAATTAAAAGTGAATGAATCTAATACTTCTAAATAAATATGAATGAATTGGTGTTTGATGTGTGACATGTGTTGTATTGCTGTGTGTGATGCGTGATGCATGATGTGTATGATATATGTGATGCATGATGTGTGAGGTATGAGATGGATGTTTGATGTGCGATGTGTATGATTGTGTATTGACGTTTGATGGATGTTTTGATGAGTGATGGGTTATGGATGTTGTTGGATGTGTCGTGGATGTTTTATTAGTCATTCAGATCGATTTTATTATGCTGTGTATATTATTCCTTGATATATTGTTTATATCCTCACCATTGAATCTAGACATAGTCTGATCCGTTTATTATTTATATAATACTCGGGTTAGTCTGGATGACTTAATGGGATTAGTTGGAGGTTTTTTTACTAGATGTGTTGTATATTATGTATTTAGACTCATGTATGTATATGATATTGGATTAGATGTATTGTAACATCCCATAAATTTTGGTGATAGTTATTTAATTAGTCTGTTAGTTAATTAATTTAACTCCAAAAATGGAATATGTGCAAACAATGGAATTTGATAATGAAAACTACAACATTGCATTTGTGGTAAAATTCTGAGCAACTTTCATATTTGGAGTTTCGCGATCGGTGTCCAAATATGGATGAAAAACGAATTCGTAATGGAAATAATTAGATTATAAAATTGACGTATATATATTAATTATCGGAGACCACAGGTCAACCCATTTATTGGGTCGGTCAACCTGAAGCGGTCGACCCTATGGTAGAGGTGATCGACCGCTTAGGTCGTGTACGTTAGGTTTTACTTAGGCCACAGCCGCCCGGATTTAATATTTTCGATCGTATGGATGTGGTTGGTTCTGGTGCCTATAAAACAGGCCTAACCCTCTCATTTCCTCTCATATTTTTCTGGAGGAAGTAGCGGAACTCTGTCATTTCCCTTCTCCACTATTCTTTCAAATTATAAATATTTATACAAATTGGAGAGGAACAAAATTTAAAAGTAAAGGAAGAGAATCAATCAACAATATGCGTGTTCGAGGTAATTTATATATATTTATATATTTGTATCTATTTTCTCTCCCAATTTCAAATCTCTTCTTAGATCTAAAATTCTAACATATGTATATTCCATTTTTATACATATTTCTTGGATTAAAAAGGATCTAGAGATGAATCAAAGTTCTACATCAGATCTGGAGATTTGGATCGCTTTTAAAAGGCGAGTGGGATATTTTATATATTGTTTATGATATTGAATCTATCCCATTGGCATATGTTTAATTTTTATGCCTAAATCAATAATATGTATGAATTGTAGGCTCAAAGTGGTATAGACAACCATTGCCTATATATTCTTGTTTTAGATTTGATTTGAAATATTGTTACACCTTGATCTGGAAATCGGTCCCAATGATTTTTAATTTAGAATGATGTATAGTTTTATTCCAGTTCTATACTTGGGGTGTAAAATATTGATAGGACTTTGAATATCGCCCTATTTTTATTGAATTGTAGATTTTCCATAGTTTAATTTGTGGGAAGAACATCCGTTTAATTTTTATAAATTGGTTTATTTCTCTATATTTCATAGAAAAAGAGGACGTTGGATTTAACAAGGAATATATGCAAATAAAAAGGAAGAGATGTATAAAGTACAGATTTATTCTTCATAGTTTACACTTTCTATTCCAAATAAAAAGAAATATTCCATTCCCTGTATTTCAAATGGAATCAATCTTTCCTTTTGTTATCTTTTGTTTTAAACTAATTTATGGAAATTATAATGGGAAATCTTCCTAAGGAATCAAATTCTAGCAAATTAAATATGGAAAGCGTATTCTAGTTAAATATTTATGACTAGAATATATTTTAGGGAAGAGTATGTGTTTATACATATTTGTTGCATTAATATATAAGAATATCATCTATTTATGCGTTATTTATGCATGACGTTCGCTTAGGATAGGTTATTATTAGATCGAATAGAAAAGCGAATGGGAGAAATTAGGATAGGTAGTAATTCCTATTAATGAGCAATAAAACTAGGAGTTGTCAATAATTAATAAGATATAAAAGATTGGAACCCCAATTAATGGTCAATAAATGTGAATTGAATTGGATGTTGCAACTAATTAATATGGCATAGAAGGTAGTAACTCCAATTAATGGGAAAATAAATGAGGAATGAATTAGGAGTTACAATTAATAGGTGCAAATGGATTAATGAGACTGATAAAAATAGAATAGTTATAAAAAGGTTACTAATTACGAATTAGTAATTATATATAAATGTCTTAGGAAATGTCCGTTAGGATTATTATGGACAAATTGACATTTACGGATTACTGGTACATGATTTATGGGTAAGTAAGTATTTAAGGTAAATTTTATTGCCTTAAAAAAAGGGGATTAGTAAACTAAGTCAAATATTCAACCTAGGAATAATACTAAGACCTAAGATATATGACTTAAATTTTCTATAACTTTAGGATAATTATTTGGACTTAGTAGATTGGGATGCAAGGTTAGTAGAGTCACACGACGAAAGACTGCTTTCACTCAGAGGCTACCGGTAGTCGTATGCACTTACTACTAATGTGAGACATCACCAATCATAGGACCCGTGACTACGTGAGAGGTAGGACCTACTATGGACGTATTCAGTGTTAGTCCAAGGGAATATTCACATGTGCTTCACCCGCATCGCCTCATTCTCTGTGTTATTCGACAGTATTATTCAGTAATACTCTTGAGTAATATGGATGTAGAGGTGGGGTGTTACGTTGTTGGTATCAGAGCAGATTTAGAATAATACAAAGTATAAGAGACACGAGTCCCGACCTTAGATGAGGCTAAGAGTCCTTGTCCCCGTTTGTCTGTGGTCGATTATTGTTTATACTTAATTAACAGTAGGAGTATACGATGATTACGAGGGTAATCATCTTGAGAGTATTTGTACTTTTCTTGTTATATAATATATTTTTCTACCTTTCACCGAGTGTAAATCTCTATATTAAAAACAGAGGAATGGATGAAGGTTGAAGAGGTAAAAGTAGTTAGTCCAACCAGCAGTGTCGGTAATGAAGGTGAATGTCAGAACTCTATATGGCTCTGAAGTGAGAATGAGGTTATTTGCTTTGGGAAGTTGCAGAAGACCCTAATTCGAATCTACTATCAAATACTTCACGATTTTTTATTTTCACGTGGTGAGATGAGTAAAAAGATCCATTAGTGATCAGAGTGGTGCAGTAGAAGTATATAGTTTTCTTTCCGCTAAATATTTTGACTGTTTCGCTATTTTAATTGGATGATTGATGTTTGAATATTTTTGTGTGATTATATTGATTGTTGACGTTTTGTTTGTGGATTTGTATTGAGTGTGGTATTCATTAGAAACTATCACTTAAGTTTGTATCCTATATGAGTTTTTATAATTTGAACCTGGTGGTGTTCGGTTGTGATGTTACCGCAAGAGATAATGAAAATTATTTTATATAAAATAAAAATAGTATATTTTTATACCAAATTAATATAGGATTAAAGCATAGATAAGGGCTTGCTTGTTTATTATTATAGTTAGATGATTAATAATGTTCGAGATTTTGTAAGTTGAGTATTTTTTGATTGCACTCAATTGATTATTTATAAATCTTTTAGTATAAGCAAGCATATGTTAATTAGAAGTCTTTTTTAGAATAATGTATATATAGTTTGGAGAGATGTTTTATTAGAAGTTATCGAATGTTTTTATAAAAGATTAAGTTGTTTTGAAGGTAAATATTTGAAAGAATATATGAAGTTGACTTCGTGTTAATTTCTCCATTGAGTGTTTAAGAATTTTGATCGATGCGTCCGGCCAACGTTATCGATTGGGATTCTTAAACACTAGAACGATACTTACAGACACAAGATTTGAAGAATAATAGAAGATTTTGAAGAGTGATAAATTATTTTGAAGAGAGGATGTGTTTTGAGTTATATTATAAACCAATATTTGAAATAATACTTCAAAGAAAACTATATTAATTTTTTTGAAGATATTAGAGGGATTTAGAGAATATTTTGAAGTGAGCAAAATGTTTTGATAAATGAAAGTTATTATTTTGATAGAAATATTTAATTTGAGGAAAAGTATAAGTATATTTTGAGAAAGATTTTTCAAAGAGGAAATGAAATTTTAAAGAAAACATATTGAGCTATTATTTGAAAAAGATGTTTTGCAAAAGAATTGATATTCTAAAAATGTATTTGAGTTGATATTAAAAAGAATATATATAAATATATTTTGATAAGACGAATATTTTTTGAGATGATGATTTAGAAAATATGAGATACAAAAATTGTATAATATTTTGAGGTATTAGCAATCGTTTTGACTTGAGCATATACATAGAAGATTTAACAATTAAAATTTTTTATAACCGATATTATTTTCAGAGGGTAATTTAGTAAAGTCTGAAATGAATATTCTGTAACGGTTAAAGTTTTATAAATAATTTTGAATTGAGTATATGAGAGTAAGTATTATTATAGTGAGGTAACAAATTGTTTTGAAAAGTAATAAAATTTATTTTTCTATATTGAATAATTGATGTGATAATTGCAGCCACCGAGCATTAGTGGACACTGTAGTCGATGGCAAGGCAATGTTGATCACACGATCAACACTGTAGCCAATTAGCAAAGTAAACCTCTAGAAATTCATGGCATGGCATTGTCGTTGGACAAATAAATATATTTGAAATTGAAGCTAGTATGGTTATGATGTTTTGCGATTGAATGACTGCTATATTATATGATGTTTTTAATTTGAATAAATGCAGTGAAGTTGTTTTGAATGTGATGATGCGTTATGAAAAATAAAATAAAATAGATGAATGAAAAAAATTGATTTTGATGTTAATAAAATACATTGAATTGTTGCGAATTGAAACAAAACAATACTATTCAAAGAGATTCGATGGAAGTTGTGGGAAATGGTTTTAAACTATTAGAAGATGTTAAAATGAAGTGTATATAAGTAAAAGTGATATGATTATTATTATAAGAGATTTGTAAATTAGAAGTGTTAATTGTTTTGAAAAAGAAAGGGTATAAGAGATAATTGTACTTACTAATACAACTATTACTTGAGATAGAAAGATCATATTTTTTGACTTCTTTTTCTATTAGTTAGAGAATTGGAAGTTTTATAAAAAAATTAAGTTTAAGAGCCTGAAAGCGTGCGTTTATTAAGAGGACCAACACTTGAAATTTTCTGAGCCTAAGCATCATGAAGTTTTGATCATAAATTTTGATCCTTTCATCCCTTTTTTTGATGATTTTATACTTATTTTAAAGCTATGAGGGTGAGGAACATGTTTCATTCTGAAAGTTTTGCGAAATTTTAATGTCTTCATGGCAAAAAATGTGGATCTATTGAGCAGGCCTACATACGTAAAGTGTGAATAGATTTTACCCCCTCTGCAAAAATCGCTATAACTCCTAATGCAATTGATGTTTTATGATCCGAGGATTATTTTGGAAAACTATAATGCTGTGTAACGATTTTCTTTTGAAAACCATGCCTTAATTTGGTGTTTTTGATTTTTGAAATCTCGTTGGAAAGAGGTTGTTTGTACAAAAATTGGGCACAACACTCTTCGGATGTGATTGAAGAGATTAAAGTGAAGAAATTAAATGGAAAAGGAGGCTAATCTAACAATCACACCAATAAAAGCTTGCAGAAATGAAAAGACACAAGAAATTATAGTGGTTCGGCGTTGTAGCCTACGTCCACTTTGAATGTTTTTCTTTTTTATTGCTGATGGATAACTAATTACAATAGTACAACACTCGAAGACTCAAGTTACAATTGAGTTGCGGTAGAGTAGCAGCGTAGCAGAGTCAAAAGTCCTTTTTCTGAAGGCGTAGAGGTGATATTTATAGGTGTGGTATGGAAATATCTGCCTTTGAACTCGGAATACTCCTTCTCACACGTGGGTGGACCCACCAGATCGATTGGGGGTCATTTGGGATCGATTGGGATCGATCCCCATTCCATTCGTATCGACCAAAATGGTGTTCATTTGGGTTGAGATTGATCGAAGACATTCTTGAGGTGGTAAGCAAGCTCCTGTGAAAATTTCATAGCATTTGGACTTGTAGATTTTGAGTTATGATCGATCCAAGGTTGGTTTTGCAACTGGCTGAAGCGTGCGTATCGATACCTTCGTATCGATAGACCTTCGTATTGATCCCCATTCGTATCGATTAGCTGTGTATTGATGACGTGGAGCGATAGTTCAGGGGAGATCCACATTTCATGCTAGAAGACCGCTTCCTTTGGTTGATCATGCTTTTTCGTATTGGTCTAGTGTAACTCCTTTCATATCGATGCTTTGGATGCCGCTTCATATCTATGTTTAGAGGCCGCCTTCGTATAAAGGCTTCATGTTGCTTTCTTCGTATTGATCGATGGTTGCTAATCTTTGTATCGATCATTGGCTGATCGATACGAAATGGTCATTTGTTGATGGATGATTGATACGAAGGGAATGGTTGCCAAGTGAGTCGATGGATGTGAACCTGATGGATACGAAGCCGATAGCTTACGATGGATACGAAATGAGGTCTTTTACATGACTCTTGATCGATCTATAACTTAAGCATACGAACTTCGATTGACCTAAAATTTGGAATGTTGGCTTTCATAGCTTTGCTTGTCACATCATGTCAATTGTAGCTCGATCTGGATTCAGATCAAATTTGCCAGTACCCATAGTTGACATGTATATAACCGATCTTCGGGATGGATTGTCCTTGGTTTCTAGTCAAGTCCTTGGTGTCACAGCCTTGCCGAAAGGTGGGATAACATTTGCCCCACAAAGTTCGTCTTGTGTGAACATGACGTGCTTTAAAAAGTTGCATTCTTTTATTTCGAAAAAGCTCTATCCGATTCGTTGAATAGTCGCTGCCTTTTCACAAGAGATGTAACCTTTGATTGATTTTCAACAGTATAAATGTTTAACTGTTGATTGCCAATGATCATGCAGTGTTTTGTTGTAACTCAAGGTCGAGTGCTAGCAATTTGTTGTTCGTTGTTCTGGTTGTCATCAGGTAAGCATTCAACTCCTGTTAATTTTGAAAATCGAATGTTAGTTGGTCATACATGCGCGTATGTTAACTTGACTCCTGTTCACGTTTGCATGTCACGGGTTGTTGTCGAGCCCTTTAGTTTTTGTGTGGATCGAGTTTCGTATCGACCCTCTCCTGGATCGATGTGAAATTCAAGTTGTAACAATAATTGATGGTTGTTTTAAGCTACCCCTTCGTATCGATCCTCTCCTAGAACGAACTGAGAAGTTGGAACGTGTTTCCTGGAGATTTGACCAGGCAACTGAGTGCTCGGCATTGGCCACTACTCGACATGAAGGACTGGTCGGCATCCAGGAGTACTCGGCATACAAGAGCACTCGACATCAGCTGGAACTCGGCATGAAGGACTGTTCGGCATCCAGGAGGACTCGGCGAAGCGCACGACATCCAGTGGGACTCGGCATCCACAGCGTTCGGCATCCGTAGTGCTCGGCGATCAGGAGACTCGGCGTCAGTTAGTGTTCGGCATCATTAGAACTCGGCTACAAGAACGCTCGGCATCCCATGGTACTCGGCGTCAACCAACGCTCGGCGTCAAGACTGCTCGGCATGCGAGAGTGCTTGGCATCAAGACTGCTCGGTATCAAGGAGAACTCGATAGCATCTGGAGTACTCGGCAACAGGAGTACTCGGTATCTAAAAGAGCGTTCGGCTTCGACAGACAAACTTCCTGCACTTCCCACGACACCAACACACCGTTCGGCATAGAAGGAATGGTTCGGCGTAGCGGCGTTCGGCACACCTGGTTTGGCATACAACGACCACTGCACTAGGGCTTGAGCGTTCGGCTATCCAGCCCACTTGGGAAGTCCAGCCCATATTTTCCTATAAATAGAGGGGCAGGGTCACAGTGAAATGGATCCTTTTTTTTGGAGAGAAAACACCGGGGAGACTTTGCCATTTTCAAGACTCATCTTCTCTACTTAACAACTTCACTCAAGCATTTGATTCACGAATTGTATTTGCAATCAACTATAAAGGAAATCAATAAAGTTGAACAAAGTGGACGTAGGCAATTACGCTGAACCACTATAAATTTGGTGTTCTTACTTTCTGCATTTAAATTAGCATTGTCTTCTCTGTTTAATTTACTTTCATCACTTATATCTCTACACAATCTTTCTGAACGAGGTTAGTGACCAATTTTGGTGCTAACACTTTGGTGCTTTCACTGAGAATTGAATTCTCAGACCTCAAGGATCTGCTTTGAAGCTACTGGATTGAACAAATCCCCCAAAGAAGATCCGACTCACTGATAGGACATCCGTTGATTCTACTCAGAGTTCATACCAATAACTCTACAATGGCAAGACCACGTACCAGGTCAGCTTCTCACAATGCGGATGCCCACGAGACTGCTAGCGTGCAACAAGCAGGGCCTAACAATCAACCAGCAATTCCAAATACAGGAGTTGCCACTCAGGACCAAACTCCAGTTGTCACCAGAATAGAGTTCAACGACTTGATGAGAGAGCTCAGGGAAAGTAGGAGACAACTAGGAGAGCAGATGCAAGCCAATGCCAACCTGATGGCACAACTTACTCAACAGCAGCAACAGAATGCTGGGGGCAATCCCGCTGCTTACTCCTCATCTGACAGCTCTACTTCCTCTGATGAACCTCCCAGGCGCAGACGCCGTAAGACTGATGCTGCGCGAGCAGATGCTGCTGTTCGAACAGCTGGAGACCGCGACCAAGCAAGAGCTGGAAGCTTCAGGACCGGGATACAGATGGAAGATAGAGGCCCAGATCATCAAAATGCTAACGATGTCGAACCTCAAGACGCACGATTGGCAGATCGCCAAGAGAGGAGGCATCAGCATGGACAGGCGCGTAGAACAGACTCCAACCTTCCGCCTTCCATACAGACACCCGATCTGACAGCCATGATCAGGCAACTGATGAAAGAGAATCAGGGCTTATCAAATGATGACTGGGGAGTGTCAAGAAGTCATACTCCGTTCACGGATGTTGTGTTGCAAGCGGCGTACCCCAGGAAGTTTAGTATGCCTACTATTCCTGCATATGAAGGAAAGACTGACCCTAGACAACATGTCATGAGGTACGAATGGATGATGGATTCAGCCAGAGCGAATGATGCCACCAAGTGTAGGTGCTTTCCGATTACTCTATTTGGGATCGCTACCATGTGGTTCACCCGACTTCCTCCGCGATCCGTATCAAATTTCGAGGAGTTGGCAAAGAAGTTTATTGAGCAGTTCAGGATACACACTACGCGCCCAAAGGACGTGATGTCTCTGTCAAGTGTAATCCAAAATCTTGGGGAATCGTTGAAGGAATATTTGCAAAGATTCCACGTAGCAGCAACTGAAGTCAGTAATCCCAATGACCATGCAATTCTGATGGCTATAATGAGAGGTGTGGATCCAGATTCTGAGTTTGGAGACTGGCTGGTAGGAAAACCTCCAGCTACGCTAGAGCGTTTCTACTCTAAGGCACACCAGTTCATAAGAAGAGAGGAAGCTAGGTGGGTACGACGAGATAAGGCGCCAGGGCCTGTCCAAGAGTCAATAAAGAGCAACATCGCTGTGAAGCAATCTGGAGACAGCTCGGGAAAGGTCCAAGTCAATGTCCAGAACAAGCCTGGGCAACCCAAGGAGTCCGGAGGAAGGAGTCAAGGGAAAAGAAAAGAAGCTGGAAAGTGGAAGTCGAGAATTCCAAGCTACAGCGAGTACACTCCGCTAAACGCCCCACTTGAAAACATTTACCTATCCACCTACAATACTTTTCAGTACAGAAAACCACGTCCAAAAGAATCAACCGAAGAACAGAAGCGGACCGGGAAATATTGTCGCTTCCATGAGACTTATGGACACAATACGGAAGAATGTAGACACTTGCACGACGCTATCGAGAAGTTGATCAGGCAGAAGAAATTGCAAGAATTTGTGAAGGATCCACAAGAAGGAGGACAGGGAACGTCCAACCCAGGTCGTGCACCAGCTCCACGTCATCCCGAGGAGCCTGCCCGAACCGTCGGTAGACTGGTCATAAATACAATTATCGGCGGGCCTCACCCCGCGGATAAGAATTGGTAGGAGATGGAGCGATATGCAAGTTCCTTGAAGCATGCAGATTTTGAGTGTTGTTCGAACGTGGAGGACGGAGCCCCTGCTAAGCAGCAGCGCGTAATGACAGACGATATTGTGTTCAGAAGCAGAGACGCTGATCAGGTAGAGGCTCCGACCATCGACCCCATGGTCATATCTGCAACGATCGGACCAGCATATGTAAAAAGAATTCTGATTGATTCTGGAAGTTCAGTCAACATCATCTTCAAGAAGGCCTACGATCAAATGAAGCTAGAAACAAAAGACTTGAAACCATCCAAAGCTCGTATTCACGGCTTTAACGGTGCTGCAACTGATGCAGTGGGATATGTCGAGTTACCAGTTGAACTGGGACAAGGCGAGCGTCGGAGAGTGCGAATTCTACCCTTTGTAGTTTTGGATGTGGACTCTCCGTATAACGTTTTCTTGGGTCGGCCGACCCTGGCAGAGTTTAGGGCAGCGTTAGCCCCGTGGTGTTTAACTTTGAAGTTCCCGACTGACAAAGGAGTAGGCATTGTTCACGGCGACCAAGCAGCTGGTCGTTCCTGTTATGTGGCCGAGCTCCGAGAGGCCCACCGGAGGGAGAAGGGAAAGGTTGCGGACAATCCCGTCCACATCCTCAATGCGGATAATTGACAAGTAGTGCCCGAGCCCTGGCTCGGGCATAGTTCTTGGATCTACGGAGATATAGATCCGAGAGACGACGATGAGAAACCCAGGGAAGAGAAGGCGGCACCGGCTGAATTAACATTGACATTTCAGTTAGCCGTGACGACCCTTCACGAATACTGAAGATCGGATCACAGCTAGGCCCCGCAATGACTGAAGACCTTAGCGACTTCCTCCGGGCGAACCTTGATGTTTTCGCCTGGACGCATTCTGATATGTGTGGGATTTCTCCCGCCATCACGAGTCATATGTTGAACATAGACCCGAAACACGTCCCAGTCAAGCAAAAAAGGAGAGGAATGGATCCGGAGAGATCCGCCGCTCTTGGAGAGGAGGTGGACAAACTCAAAGCGAATGGTTTCGTCCGCGACGCCCTCTACCCTGAATGGGTATCCAACCCCGTGCTAGTAAAGAAGGCGAATGGGAAATGGAGGACTTGCGTAGATTATTCCGACTTGAACAAAGCATGCCCTAAGGACAGTTTCCCGTTGCCTAGGATCGATCAGTTGGTCGATTCCACCGCAGGACACGAGTTACTATCATTCATGGATGCGTACTCAGGATACAACCAAATCCCAATGCATATTCCGGACCAAGAACACACCAGCTTCGTTACAAATGTCGGACTGTATTGCTATGTAGTGATGCCCTTTGGATTGAAGAATGCTGGAGCAACTTACCAACGTCTGGTGAATCGAATATTCAAGGACCAGCTGGGTAAAACCATGGAAGTCTATGTGGATGACATGCTCGTGAAGTCACGACGGTCAAACGACCACATTCAAGACTTGGCTGAAATGTTCAACATACTCAGGTTTTATGGCATGAAGATCAACCCGTTGAAGTGTTCTTTCGGCGTTGCATCAGGGAAGTTTTTGGGATTCATCGTCAACGCTAGGGGAATCGAGGCCAACCCAGAAAAGATCCAAGCTATTCGAGATGTACAAGCGCCCAGGACTATAAAGCAGGTACAGAGCTTGAACGGAAAAGTAGCTGCGCTGAGTCGATTTATATCCAAGGCAACTGACAAGTGCATCCCGTTCTTTGACATAATAAAGAAAGGAAAGAGAAATTTTGAATGGACGTCTAGCTGTGAGGAAGCATTCCGGAATCTAGTGAGGCATCTGGAGAGCCCACCAATGCTATCAAAACCAGTTGACCATGAGATGTTGTACGTATACTTGGCTGTATCCCCACATGCGATAAGTGCGGCTTTGGTTCGAGAGGAGGATCGAGTCCAAAAGCCGGTGTATTATGTTAGCAAACGTTTAACAGGGGCCGAGAGGAATTACCCTAAAATAGAGAAATTGGCTTATTGCTTGGTGATTGCATCACGAAAGCTTCGCCCGTACTTTCAAGCACATTCAATCGGTGTTTATTCCGATCAACCCCTGAGGCAGGTACTCCAACGGCCGGAAACTTCTGGAAGATTGCTAAGATGGAACATCGAGTTGAGCCAATTTGATATCGCGTACTTACCACGGAGAGCCATCCGAGGGCAAGCGTTAGCAGACTTCATCGCTGAATTTACCATACCCATCAAACCGGACGATCACGACATCATTCCCCCCGTTCGATGGAAATTATACACTGACGGTGTATCAAACGACCGTTGCTCCGGTGCGGGCGTAGTTCTTGTAACTCCGGAAAACCGATCGATCTGTTATGCCCTGAAGCTCGATTTCCCGGCTACAAATAACGAAGCCGAATATGAAGCACTGATCGCTGGCTTGAAACTCATCAGGGAACTCGGGATCGAATCAGTCGAAATCTTTTGTGACTCGCAGTTGGTGGTTTACCAAGTACGGGGAGACTACCAAGCAAAGGGACGAAAGCTTGCTCCGTACCTCATTCAGGTCCAAGAACTACTATCAAATCTTGAGCGTTATGACATCTCACATATCCCGCGCGAACAGAACAAAGAAGCCGACTTATTGGCTAAGTTCGCGAGTACCGACGATACGCAACAAATGGGATTGTATCCCGTCGAAGTCTTGCATGCCCTGAGCATAGACGAAATGAAAGTTGATCGCGTGTTGGGAACAGAAATCGAGAAGGAATCGTGGATAACCCCATTCAAACTGTACCTGACGACCGGGGCCTTACCAGGAAAAAGAAGCGAAAGACGGCAGGTCCTTCGAAAGGCCACGCGATACATAATGCAGGATGGATCAATGTATCGAAAAGGATTCTCAGTCCCGTTATTACGATGCATCGCTCATGATGAGACAAAGCGAGTCTTGAGAGAGGTTCACGAAAGGGAATGTGGCGACCATACTGGGGGGCAAACGCTAGCAAAGAAGATCCTCCGCTATGGATATTACTGGCCCACCGTAAACCGGGATGCCGCGGACTACGCGAGAAAATGCGACAAGTGTCAAAGATATGCGAAAATCCCGAGGGCTCCATCAACGGAACTCACACAAATGATCAGTCCTTGGCCATTTGCGATCTAGGGAATCGACATAATCGGCTCTTTGCCTCTATCCAAAGGTGGTGCGAAATACGCAATAGTTGCAGTCGACTATTTCACGAAATGGGCTGAGGCAGAACCTTTGGCCACTATCACCTCTAAGAAGGTCATTAACTTCGTTGTACGAAACATTATATGCCGCTTTGGCCTTCCACGCACCATCATTACAGACAACGGAACGCAATTCGAAAGTAGAGAGTTCAAAGAGTTCTGTTTAAAGTACGGCATCGAGAAAAAGTTCGCCGCCGTTACACACCCAAAAGCTAACGGACAAGTCGAGGCCGTTAACAAAATAATCAAGTCCATACTGAAGAAGCGTCTGGAGAAGGTTGGAGGCAAGTGGGTAGATGAACTCCCGACAGCATTATGGGCGTATAGAACTACCCACAAGTCCGCGACCGGCCACACTCCGTTCGCCTTGGCATACGACTCTGAAGCCGTTATACCCGTGGAACTTGAAGTTCCATCGCACCGAGTGACATACTATGACCCCAAGACGAACCAAAACCTCTTGCTGGAATCACTGGACCGCATCGACAAAAAGCGTGAAGAAGCTGAATTAAGGGCGGCGGCGCACAGACATCGAGTCAAGCGTTACTACGACGGCAGAGTCCGCCCAAGAATCTTTGATGTGGGTGATCTCGTTCTGAAACGAGTCTTCCCGGTACCATCATGCATGAATCCCAGCTGGGAAGGTCCATATGCTATTGAACGGAAGCTTGGAGAAGGAACATTCAAGCTAGCGACCGTTGATGGCGCGACACTCCCCCGAGCATGGAACAGTGAACATTTGCGGCACTATTACATTTAGCATGTTTTCCTTTCTTGTTGTAGGCACTGTTATTTCCTGCATGTTTCCATTCAATAATGACTTAGTTTCCTTTTAAAAGTTGTAATCAAGCAGTTTAGTTGATTTTCATTAATAAAGGCTTGAAGCCATATTTTCTATGAAGTTTCTATATCTCTTAATTGGATGATAAATTACATTATCCTGCACGACATACAGACTCATACGAACGATTTCAAATCTCTGAATCCCCAGAGTGCGGAGCGGAGTACTCTAAGTCCCCAGAGAGCGGACTAGAGTATAAACGAATACAAATCTGCAAATCCCCAGAGTGCGGAGCGGAGTACTCTAAGTCCCCAGAGCGCGGACTAGAGTATAAACGACTTCAAATCTCCGAATCCCCAGAGTGCGGAGTGGAGTACTCTAAGTCCCCAGAGAGCGGACTAGAGTATAAACGAATACAAATCTCCGAATCCCCAGAGTGCGGAGCGGAGTACTCTAAGTCCCCAGAGAGCGGACTAAAGTATAAACGAATACAAATCTCCGAATCCCCAGAGTGCGGAGCGGAGTACTCTAAGTCCCCAGAGCGCGGACTAGAGTATAACGAATACAAGTCTCCGAATCCCCAGAGTGCGGAGCGGAGTACTCTAAGTCCCCAGAGCGCAGACTAGAGTATAAACGACTTCAAATCTCTGAATCCCCAAAGTGCAGAGCGGAGTACTCTAAGTCCCCAGAGCGCGGACTAGAGTATAAACAATTTCAAATCTCCGAATCCCCAAAGCGCGGATCGGAGTACTCCAAGCCCCCGGAGCGCGGACTAGAGTATAAACAGTCTCATGTCTCCAAGTCCCCGGAGCACAGTGTCAGCAAACCAAATAAAGACAAGAGAATCATTCAAAAAAAAAGAAACTAAATTTTATTCGATAAGTCCAAAATGGGGATACATGATCACTCCTACAAAATTCAGACCTCTCTATACAAACTGCAAGTTGTGGAAGATAAAAGCAATTACAAGACTTAAGCAAAAAACTCGTTGAATGAGTGTATCGATTATTTCTTCGACTTCTTCTTTTTGTCTTCCTTCGTTGTTTCCGACGACTCCTCTCCCTCACGCTTTTTCTTGGACTTTTTGCTTGCTAGAGAAACAGAGTCGGGAGTAGGAGACGGAACATCTAGTGGTTTGGACCTGCCCGGGAGAATGATTTTCAAAGGTCTGTTCTGCGGGTCAGTGAGTTCTAGTATTTCAGACTCAACTTTGACTTTGACTTTTTTCTTCTCCTCGTCGGCAAGACGGTCCTTCATGCTCATCTCTGAAGTATGCTCAGAAGCGCCAGTGATTTCAATTTCATCGCTTCCTTCGGCAGGAGACGAAGTATCAAGTTTGTCATCGTCTAGCGCCCCGATCACTTGAGCGTCTGGATCGGGAGTTACTCCTGCATGAGCAACGTCGCTTGTTTTCTCTGCTTCCTCCTTGGCGTCATCGCTCCTCGGAGTTGGCTCGGCGTCAGAGCAACCTGCACGAAAACATAAGGAATGACCATTAGAACGAGTAGCCACTGCTGAAAAATAACGGGATCTCTTCAATTTCTAGAGAAAGAAGAATTTCCTACCAGGGTCCGGTTGGCTATCGGTGGCACGAGGGGTTTCACCCTCCAGGATAGGTGACAGCATATGAACACCAAGCCCGGGATCTTCGGGATCATAACTAGCATGCTGCTCGAATGGATCAAGTGTTGGCCAACCGGCCGATTGAGCAGCGTAAGGAGCGACAATGTGAGGAGTAGTAGCATCGGCCCCAGACGGGCCAGCTTCGTCATTCTTCTCTTTCGGAGGCGAAGAGCCTTTGCTATAAAGTGCCAATGCTGCGGATAAGTCCGATGGCTCATTCCCCCTTAGGAACTCCTTCACCAAGACATCCTCATCGACCTCGTTGGAGCCCGACTCGACCTTCTTGATCCTTATCAGAGTTTCCCACGCCTCAGCCAGGGATTCGAGGTAGCCGTCACCCAGAAATGTTAATTCGCGGTGCATAAGGACGCGGGCTCCATACTCGGCGATCAACGGGTCAAACATACTTTTGACCTCTTCCCTGCCGGCTTCTGCGGCCGCCTCGAGGCGAGAATCAAGCTCTTCCACAGCCATTCTTTTGCCCTCCTCACGGGCCTCGTCCTTCATTTTCTCGACCCCGGCGAGTTCGTCATCGAGCTTTGTCTTCAGGAGTCGGGTAGCAACAATCTCATCACAATATCGCTGCGATTCTTCTTGAGCGGCTACTTTGTCTTCCTTCTCCTTGGAAAGTAATTCCTTCAGCTCCTTGACTTGAGTAGCAAGTGCGTCCCTTTCCTTTTGGACAGAGTCTTTTTCTAGGGCGAGGGCACCGCTGCGCTGGACTGCTTCGTCAAGCTCTTTTTTGTGAGCCGCCTCTAAACGAGTAACTGCCTCGGCAGTATTTTTTGCGCTTTGTTCAGTGGCTTCTAGCTTTGACTTATACGAAGCGAGCTCTTCGTCTTGGAGTTTGATGATTTTCTTATCGCTGTCAGCCTCCAGATTCAGACGGTCAATCTCGTGTTGACGCTCGACAGATACTTCCGAGACCTTCTCCACCAAGTGCACAAACGCATCATGTTGAACATAGACGTCGTTATTGCAGGCAATGGCACTCTTCTTCACATGCCCGGGAATATGATGAATGGCCGGGAGGAATTTCAAGCCATCAAAACAGATTTTAGGAAACTTGGCCTTAAGGTCGACCATTTTTTCCGCAACAGTTGGGTCCACTGCAGGAGTAGGAGGAGGAGGCTTTGAGAATTCTGTTCTTTTACATTGCTCTCGAACTTGCCTCGTACTCGATGAACTGGAATGTTGTTCTCGAGTAGCATCAGACTGATAACCCTTCTGCGAAGACTTCTCTTTATCCGGCTCAGTTGGAGGAGGAAGATCGCGGG
The DNA here is from genome assembly GCA_030737815.1 of Allium fistulosum. Taxonomy (NCBI): domain Eukaryota; kingdom Viridiplantae; phylum Streptophyta; class Magnoliopsida; order Asparagales; family Amaryllidaceae; genus Allium; species Allium fistulosum. The sequence continues at coordinate 628,020,535 of CM060903.1, read as the reverse complement.
ACTGGGAAGATTGAGAGTGTGCTTTCTTGCGGTGAGACGACTCGCGAGGACGATTGTCCCTATCTTCATAATCACCTCGGTACCTGCGTCTGCCTGAACCGGAATCCCGTCCAGAGTGATGGAATATAGAGGACCCCTGAAGACGATCAAGTCCGTGAGAGCGGCCCATATCACCTGCAAAGAATGGAGATAACAACGAGTTAAGGAGAATTCACGAGCTAAAAAGACTTGAAGTATATTATGGAATGCGCATGTGCGTGTGTGTCCTAGTGTTCCCCCCGATGGACCCGTTCGTTTATCTTTGCTAATCGGAGTGTTGTCTCCTTGAGCCGGGAGTTGAACTCCTACATTGCCTCTAGCGGGCGAAGAGAATTTGAGAGCTTTAGGATCATCGAACCCGTAATTAAGTAAATCATCGGGGATGGACAGGTTGGACAGACCCCTCAGAGAACTTTCCAGATGCTGCGAAGAAGCCTCTTTCTCAGGAGGGATAGGCGCAACTTTTGAGGTGCCACCAACTTTCTCCTTTTGGACCGTATATTTCAACTTCTTCTTTCCCTTCGAAGGGGAGGATGATGTCTCAATATCCTGAACTTCGATTGCCGGATTCCAAGCGAGACCCACGTTCTCGCCCTGAGTCTCGGGAGCATCATCCTCTCTACGCTCGCTTTCTCCGTGCGTATCGGGAGCGCTGTGCGACGACGATCCGGCAAGTTTTTTCCCTTTAACGGACGGAGGTTTGGGAATGGTAACACCTTCTGGAAGGCTGATCCGACGACCAGGAGCCAGCAAGCCGAACCCCGACAGTGATTCATTTGAAATGATAACTCGGATGTCTCGATCCTCGGCAGGAAGAGCTCTAATGGCATCGACAGCCTCAGAATATCCTCGGCCTTCCGGGCGCGGGTTGATACCTGAAAAGATGAAATGAAGAGTTAGGAAAAGCATGACTCTGATCAAATACGAATAGTGACTCGGCAAAGAGACTTACTGCCTTCAACCCATCTCCTAGCGAAACCAGAAGGGCAGCGCACATAGAACCATTCCTACTTGTACAGGGCGAATTTGCTACATGCCCCTGTCAAGATCTGGCATTTGTGGTATGGCTCGAGGAACATAAAGGAAGGACTGTCTTTCCATCTCTTGAACATATAAATGTATCTGATATCACCGGGGGTTGGAGGTTTGGAGAAGACAGCCATGAAAAGTAGGTAAGTCCCATATAGAAACGCATGGCCATTCGGGTGCAGCTGCGACGGAGCTATGTCTATGTACTACAATACATCCCGGAGAAATAAGTTGAATGGAGGCACGCTGCCCATCCAACACATGAACTTGTTGCAGGTAGTGTACCCGACTGGGGGCAGATGAGGGTGATCGTGTCTCGAAGGGACTAACACGTCGGCAAAAGGAATCCTGTGAATAGAGCATATCCGTCGCAGAGCAGCTTCGTTGATCTTCGAGGCTTGAGAATCGATCAGATTGTCTAGTAAGATGGTTGCCTCCAGACCATCAGGCACCAAGTTATGAGCGGGAGAAGTTGACGGGTTAGAAGTATCAGCGGCTCCTTGCCTTGCTGACGGCCCAGGCCTGTCAGATATGGTGGCAGAGCTAGATTTTCTCGACATCCCGAATAAATAATGAACCTGGCTAAATGCTTGAGAAAGCTATACTTAAAAAACGTTGAACGTTATAATTAGCAACACGATTTTTTCCCCCTGCGTGGTGTGTGAACTAGTGCAAGCAATTGTGTACAGGCAATAAGAATCTAAAGGTTTTAAAGATATAATAATTAGCTTCGAATCATCGCCTTCGAAGACCGTCATCGCTGACCGTCTCGAAAAGCTCGCCTTGAGGTGATTACAGTTCCAGATTCAGAAGACATATGATTTCTAAAGTAACCGGCCTAAGTGTAGTTTGACATTTATACTGTTCGGCATTTAAGTAGTGATCGGCAATTGTATTGTTCGTCCTAAGTATAGGTCAGCAGGCATTCCGTTCGGCATTCAAGATTGTTCGGCCTAAGTGTAATGTTCGGCTGTGTTTTGCTCGGTCTAAGTCTATGTTCGGCTAAAGGCCTCGTTCGGTTAAGTCATCGTCCAGTTAAAAGTTCTGTTCGGCATGTGTATGTTCGTTCGGCATGTCTAAGTTCTGTTCGGCAAGTATGTGACTGTTCGGCATGACAGTTGTTCGGCAATTATGTCATTCGGTCTATATGCTATTCGGCGTATATGTCTATTCGGCATAAGGGTAGTGTTCGGCCTTATTCAGACGAAATACTGTTCGGCAGCCTCTATCGTTCGGCACATGACAACATACGCCGAACCATAACTATGCCATCCGAAACCCTTACCACCTCCAGGGTTTTTCTTTTCCTTCATTTTTGACTGTGGTTCGACGCGATGGAGCTAAATACAATAGCCACATGTGCAAACACCTCAAATCCTTCCTCCTCGCCTCGCATTATCGTTCGGCAATGAGGGCAACCTACTCGAAAGCTTCCTACAGGACACATTTGACTCATTTAAAACTTATTCAAGTTATACAAGGGGCGGTACCTAGATTGCAGTTAGGAGCTTAGGAAGGAATGTTCAAGTTGTAAATTTGTTCGACTAGAGAAGGTTTGAAATCTTGGAAGAATGATAGAAACGAAAAAGTAAAGGAGAAGGGACGGGAAGGACCTGGTTATATAGAGGGAGGTAGAAGTTGAAGAGGCTATACCCGGTAGAACCGGTCAATACCGGAGTGTTCGACATCATAGCAGAGTGACGTTCGGCACACGAGGTACGTTCGGCTTCGAACGTATTGTTCGGCATCCATACCTTGTTCGTCTTGCACCTCCTTCGCTAACATTCTCGAGAAGGCACCTCCGAGGTAAATTGTACCAGATTCAAAGCGCATCACGTTCGGTCACGCGATACACTTTGGGGGGCAAGTGTTTCCTGGAGATTTGACCAGGCAACTGAGTGCTCGGCATTGGCCACTACTCGGCATGAAGGACTGGTCGGCATCCAGGAGTACTCGGCATACAAGAGCGCTCGACATCAGCTGGAACTCGGCATAAAGGACTGTTCGGCATCCAGGAGGACTCGGCGAAGCGCACAGCATCCAGTGGGACTCGACATCCACAGCGTTCGGCATCCGTAGTGCTCGGCGATCAGGAGACTCGGCGTCAGTTAGTGTTCGGCATCATTAGAACTCGGCTACAAGAACGCTCGGCATCCCATGGTACTCGGCGTCAACCAACGCTCGGCGTCAAGACTGCTCGGCATGCGAGAGTGCTCAGCATCAAGACTGCTCGGTATCAAGGAGAACTCGGCAGCATCTGGAGTACTCGGCAACAGGAGTACTCGGCATCTATAAGAGCGTTCGGCTTCGACAGACAAACTTCCTGCACTTCCCACGACACCGACACACCATTCGGCACACCTGGTTCGGCATACAGCAACCACTGCACTAGGGCTTGAGCATTCGGCTATCCAGCCCACTTGGGAAGTCCAGCCCATATTTGCCTATAAATAGAGGGGTAGGGTCACAGTGAAATGAATCCTTTTTTTTGGAGAGAAAACACCGAGGAGACTCTGCCATTTTCAAGACTCATCTTCTCTACTTAACAACTTCACTCAAGCATTTGATTCACGAATTGTATTTGTAATCAACTATAAAGGAAATCAATAAAGTTGAACAAAGTGGACGTAGGCAATTACGCTGAACCACTATAAATTTGGTGTTCTTACTTTCTGCATTTAAATTAGCATTGTCTTCTCTGATTAATTTACTTTCATCACTTATATCTCTACACAATCTTTCTGAACGAGGTTAGTGACCAATTTTGGTGCTAACAGAATGCATGTTGTGTATCGATGGCTATCGATATGAAATAGGTAGTTCTTGGAGGCGCTTCGTATCGATGGATATGAAGCTAAGGTCTTTGAGCAAATGGATACGAAATAGGTGTTTCGTATCGATGGGATTTGTACCGATTCAATCAGTTTTTGGCTACTGGGAGACGAAACGTTTTTGATACGGACCCATATATATATACCATTTGTACTTAGTCGAATTTTTTACTTGCCTTCATTTCCCTTTCTACCTTCGTATCGATAGAGAACTCGAGAAAGAAGAACTGTCTTTGTCTCCAAATTGAATAACTCATTAATTCTTCAAACCAATTGTTTAAGCTAGGTAATTAACCGATCAAAACCACTCTAAAATGATGAGACTCGAGTTTTAATGCCAACACGTCAAAAGTCGTTGCCGATTCCGACGTTGTTGATGCTAGAATTTGGTCGTAGTGAAATCGAGAAGGGAGAAATGGCATTTTAGCAGCTTGGGGAAGAAGAACTGTTGATGGATACGAACGAATCACCGGAGCGTTGGGAAATAGCTCGTATCGATCCGAGAACATAAAAGTTCGTATCGATCTGGAAACAATCGAAGCTCGTATCGCTCTAGAAATGATGGAGTAGCTTCGTATCGATTGAGAATGGTGGGAGTTCGTATCGATCTAGAGCGATCGATACGAAGACTTGGCCGGTGATCGATACGAAGCCATAGTTAGTGAACGATACAAACTGGGCTTCTTGTGATCGATACGAAACCTAACTTCCCTTTTATACGAACCGGGCTTCTTTTGGAACGATCCAAGTTTGAATTTTGATGGATACGAGACTTTTGCATACTCGAACATTTGACTCCGACGACCTTCCGCCTTGCATATCTAGACTTAACTGTTAAACTGCATACTTGACCATCCCTCGGAGCTCGTCGATGGAACCGCAACTTGACAAACCTAACAAACTCTAACATGTATTGTTCTCCGAAGTCAGGTTGGCACGGTTGTGACGGTCAGCGATGACGGTCACTCCGGTTGATTCTCAAAGTCTTGTCGTTTTAACATCCTTCAAACCTCATAGAAGTTTATGTATTATGTAGCACTGCACTACACAACATGATCACTCTCTTCACGCTGGGGGGAACATAGGTTTATTGCCATCTAATGATGATTTTTACTGAGTTCAATAGCTATGGATCCCGGAAGCTCCGAGTCCCAGGATATCTCAAGTCCTCCACTTCCAGTTATGGAAATACCAGAGATTGCAGCTACAGTAATAAGCCCCGCTCCGGACGAGATGCCGAGTGCAGCTTTTATTATGAATCCATAGGATTCTGTCCGTTCCAAAGTGTTCGAAGATATGCTCGGCAGAATCAATCTCAGGCACGGGCTATCTCTAGAAGATGTTTTGGTACCGGGCATGGAAGATAGAGCCCATAATCCCCCAGAAGGGTATACTGCTTGTAGTAGATTCATGTGTGTTGCTGGAAAGCTGCCTCCTTTCAATCAATTTATTCGGGAAGTGCTGCTTTTCTTTAGGATCGCTCTTTCTCAATCACATCCGAATGGATATGCTTTGCTCAACAGCTTGTTCATTATCTTCATGGAGCATCTCTTTTGACCTCCGACCGTCGAAGAAATCGGATATCTATTCAACATTAAGAGCCGCGGGGACAACCCTTCTTTCACTTTTTAGGAGGCAGTTAGAAACTACCAAGTAGTGGTAGGAGCCTGGAGTAAACTAAGCTACTTCAAAACCGAATGGTTCTTCGTTCGGTGTCCACCGGGATTTGCCAGACGGTGGCTAGTTAGGCGTAAGTGTTCTAACTTCTTCGTCGATTTACTGAGTAATTTAAGTTGATGCTAAGTCTAATACTTTGCTTCTTTTACAGCTTCAATCCCACGGCCTAAGGAGAGCGATTCAAAGAGATTGTACGAACTCTCCAATCGGTGTCGGCTGAGCTTAGAGAGATCAATGAAGTTCTCACCGATGAAAACTTAATCGTTGTTGGGCTTATAGAAAGACGCCAACGCATTGGATCAGCAGGTGTACTCAGAATGGCTCCGGCGAGGCATGGAGGAAGAAGAGCCCCTAGAATCATAATCACTTAGCAAGATGGTGATGAGGGTGTGCCCGTTGGAGATGAGCCTGCAGCTGTGCCTCCGCAGAGTCTTCAATCTTCAGAGTTGAAAAGAAAAGGCAAGACTATTGCATACAAATCCACGAGGCGTAAAACTGTTGTGATGTCTCTGCCTATAACAACTTCTATAACTCCGGAGACTTCTCCTCCATGAATGGAGAGTTCTTTTAAAGGATTGGTGGACATCCCTATTCCAGATGACTTGTCTTCATATCAAGACTTTGGATTAGAGGGACATCAAAGTGCTTTAGATATAGGGGAGTCAACTCTTGCGAGCAAGGCTACCACAACCGGCTGGGTGGGAGGTTGGCACATGCATGCACACACTTCACGACACCACACAACTTCTAATCACACGTTTCTCAATCTCTAAAGATAACTAATTCTGCTTCTCTTTTCATTTTACATATACGATAGTGAGACAGGGATCTATGCTCGGCAGTCTTCGTTCTACGTTCCGTTCTTCCAGCTCATATTCTGCATCCCATAAGCTTGAATCCAAAAGAGATTACGGCCATGGCCGATACTCTAGTTAGGAGCGTGAGCATTATGACAAGGAGAGGGAGAGGCACCATCAAAGTAGGTGTCGTTCCCGGTCGAAATCTCCACCTCCTAGAGGTCCCTCAAAACCATCAGGCTCTGGCAGGCAACCTTCTGAGTCTGCATGCCAAGTAGTGCCTCCCCATACTTCGACATCCGGCGATCAACGCCGTAGAACAGAGGCAGAAGCTCCCATTGTCACTGCACCAACTGCTATGGAGCCCACGGGGGAGGGAGCCATCGTAATTGCTAAGTTAAAAACTGACTTCCCAAATATCTGCTTCGATGGCTTCCATTTTCCCCCAAATTTGAAGTGAATTCCCAATGATGTGGAAACGATGGTCCATAATTATGTGCACGATGTCTACAATCGATACCGAGAGTGGTTGAAGACTGCGGAAAAGGATTCAGTGGTAGCCTTCGAGCGGGTAAAAGTAATTGAGAAATTGGAGAAAGATCTCACTCAGAAGGACCGTATAATACAAGTGCTTAACAATGAGGCTGAATCTTCTAAGAAATCGGAAATAGAGGCCAATAAGCAAGCCAACGAGGCAAATCAGTCTATAGAAAAAATGCGACGGACGCATTTTGCCTTGGTTGCGGAGATGGGCCACCGGAACACTACTGTTATGGTCGAAAGAGATGCTACGCTCAAAGAGCTTGAGGATCTAAAGGTGAAATTTGCTGAGGCCATCAAGGAGAAGGATGACGCCAACAAAGCTGCCCAAAAGGCATGCGAACAGACGGTGGCGCTAAAGGATGAAAGGGATGTGGCAATTTTAAAGGCTCAGGAAGCTGAGGCGAGGATTGAGGGGGAAGTTAAAGCGGCGGAGGCCAGGATGGAAAATGAGATTGAAGATATCCTGGTTACCTACAACGTCAACGTCTTAAGACACCGCAATCTCAGTTGGCTCAAAGATTATCCCTTCCATCTGTATAAGGCCTGGAGCCGCCTGGTTGAGGAGGAGAAGGTGGACCGTAATATTCAACTATTGAAAACTTTGAACTAGAAAATCAAATATTAGTTGGAGATGAGGCAAAAGTTCTTCACGACACCATCGTTGCTCTCAAAAAGGAAAAGCTCACCGCTAAGTATCCGAGCGTTGGAGAAGGATCCATAGTCGAGCATCATGAAGTAAGTTCTGAAGAGTCTGCAAGTGACACAACCTGAGCTTACATCTACAATTGATCCTCCAGTTGTTCCAGCGTACGACCCCGACAGGCCGTGCTTATCTTCGACACATGAACATGGTTCTGAAGGCACATCGGCTCAACTCGTGGGTCAATCTGAGGAAGGTACTCTAAACACTTCTTCCATTCGTCTAAATGCAAGAGCATTGCCAGAAGATGTCACTAATATTTTCTCCTATCTTTATTCAGTTATAGATGCCGCATCACTTTATCCTGCTGCAACTCAAGGAATGCATTATGAGCAGGAGGCTAATGGAGAAATCAACGACTACATCGGTTGCCGCATCGGCTGGGGAGATGCACGAAAGCAGTTGTGTTTTTTGTGAACAAATGATGGAAGCACTCCTCGGTCATCATAGCAACCCAATCACCGAAATACCTTTCGTCATTGATGAAGATATGATGATTACTAGCTCCTCTGGCCCGACTAGTAGCATGCCAATGGGGATTCGCGCAGATCGAGCTGAGGAGATAATGGCAGAAATTAAAACCAAGGTAGAGCAAGCCAAGCAAGCTAGAAGTGTTAGTGGTGGCATGGCGGGTCTCGGCCCGATCCTTATGCTTATTATTTCTTAGGTGGCACCATCATCGATACCTGGGCACCTCATTCTTCCATCGTTGAGGGTGCCACCATTCCTCCAGTTACAAACACAGAGGATATTCCGATCCCCGTAAGTTCCGGGGAGGAGGCTGTTTTGATTCCCCCGACCGAAGACAAACCAGCTAGCACAGGCCGGGGAGGCAAGGCTCAAAGAGACATCCGAGCGGTAGTACAAGCGGGTCTATGCCGAAGAAGAAGAAAAAATCAAAGGCGTTGACTTGCTCTTTTGTTTCTTCTTTTTGGTAGATAGATGGAATAGGACTTCCTTTTGCTTTTGTAGGCTATGTATAGATGCAGGTTCGGCCCCTGATTATAGGAATTTTTTAAATAAGTTTTTGTACTTATCTTTTCCAAAGAATAGTGGATATAAAACTTCATCTTGTTTTTCCCCGCATAACTCTGTGTTTATTTGTTTAAGTATTTCAGCACTCGTGTTTCCATTCAATGTACTTGTGAGGCTTTAGTTTTTGAGTCGAACTTGAGTCCGGTCGCTAAGTCCTGAAGTCATGGCTTCGGTTTATAACCAGACGTCGAGTCGAGTCCCAACGTTGCGTCGTTTCGGCTAGCGGCTAGTACTTGAGTTATGCCCCCAGTTCTGGGGAGAATTGAAGTGGTCGGTCAGCAATTGTTTTCCAACTTCACTAACTTTAATTTAACTTAGTCGGAACAAAGTTAAAGTAAAATGAGTTTGAGTGGTCGGATCACACTCGCTCATTTGTTGGTATTTGCATCCACACTCTGGGGATTAAACTTGTGTGTCGACGGTCGGTCATGCCTGCTTAATGATTGAAGTCATATCCGCGCTCCGAGGACTTAAGTTATTTTACGGGCGGTCAGTCACACCCGTATAAGACTTAGAATTATATCCGCACTTTGGGACTTAAGTTATTTTACGGGCGGTCAGTCACACCCGTTTATGACTTAGAATTATATCCATCCATGCTCCGGGGACATAAGTTAATTTTATGAGTGGTCAGTCACACCCGTTTGGCTTTTATACTCCAATCCGCGCTCTCGGGACTAGAGTTAGTCGATGGGTGGTCAGTCACACCCATTTGGCACTTATACTCTTGCCTGCGCTCTCGGGACTAGAGTTAGTTGGTGGGTGGTCGATCACACCTGTTAATGTTTATACTCCAATTCGCACTTTGGGAATCTGGAGTCGGTCGACAAACGGTCAATCACATCTGTTTAAGTATTAGGATCTTGTTCGCACTCCGGGAACGAGGAGTTGATCAGGGTTGTCGACGGTCGGATCACATCCACCCTGAGTTGGCAAGTGAAGTCGTAGATGGACGAGTCCATCCTCTTCGAGCTTAGTTTGAATGAGGGTGAAGTCGTGGGAGGACAGACCCACCCTCTTCGAGCCCGTGTTTTGGAGTTTGCACTCCAGCTCGCACTCCAGGAGCTGGAGTTTGTCAGAGGATTATCGTGTTTCAATCTTTTTTACTTTATTATTGCTTGCCCCTGAGCTTGGGGTTTCACTTTGCGAGTGACCGGTCGGATCACAGTCACTCCCTATTTAAATAAGTCCCACCTTGAGATGGAACTTAGCCTTCATACATTGTGACGGTTGCACGATGCATTTCATAAATTGTTTATCTGGCTTGATGAGTCTGCATTGCATTGCTGAAATAAGAAAGTACGGCAAAGTCGGTTGCCTTATTACTAGTTCAAATTCAAAAAACGCATAAACAAATTTCAAAGGAAAAGCAAACTAAAGGAATAAAAGCTAGCTATGTGTAATAGTAACGGAGACTCTCGCTATTCCATTATCTTGGTAAAGTGAGACCATCAACAGTTGATAGTTTGAATGTGCCATCTCCAAGTCTCCGCTCAATGACATACGGTCCTTCCCATGTTGGTTTCATGTGTGAAGGGACCGGATAAATTCTCTTGAGTACGAGATCGCCAACTTCGAAGGTTCTAGGTTAGACCTTAGCGTTGTATAACCGGGCGACTCGACTACGGTGTGCGGCTTCCCTCAAATCAGTCTCTTCATGCTTCTCATCTAATAAATCCAAAGATTCTGCAAGTAAGATGGTGTTCGTCTTTGGATCATAATAGGTCACTCGGTGAGAAGGTACTTCTAGTTCAACTGGAATAATGACTTTGGAGCCGTAGGAAAGTGCAAACGGAGTGTGGCCGGTCGCGGACTTGTGGGTAGTTTTATATGCCCATAAGGCCGTGGAAAGTTCATCGACCCACTTGCCCCCAGCCTTCTACAGCCGTTTCTTCAGAATGGATTTGATAACCTTGTTGACAGCTTCGACTTGTCCATTCGCTTAAGGGTGAGCTACTGCTGAGAACTTCTTCTGGATGCGGTAGCATTGACAGAAATTTTTGAACTCGACACTATCAAATTGGGTCCCATTATCAGTTACAATTGTGTGTGGGAGGCCAAAACGACGGATGATGTTGCGTACAACAATGTTGATTACTTTCTTCGTCGTGATAGTAGATAGGGGCTCGGCTTCCGCCCATTTGGTAAAGTAATCGACTGCAACGATGGCGTACTTCGCCCCACCCTTGGCTAAAGGTAAAGACCTTATTCTATCAATGCCCCATGTGGCAAACGGCAATGGACTGACCATCTGCGTGATTTCAGTAAGCAGGGCTCTTGGAATCCTGGCATGCTTCTGGCATTTATCGCATCTCTTGGCATAAGACAATGCATCTCGATTCACGGTTGGCCAATAATATCCATATCTAAGTATCTTTTTGGAAAGGGCTTGCCTCCCAGTGTGGTCACCACACTCTCCCTCGTGCACGTCGTATAACACTCGTTTGATTTCATCGTGGGCGATGCACCGGAGTAAAGGAACAGAATACCCTCTCCTGTACAGGACTCCATTCTAGATAATAAATCACGAAGCTTTTCGGAGAACCTATCTTTACTCACTTCTGTGCTTGGGTAAAGTTCCATGTTCAAGATAATTTCTGAATGGAGTCATCCACGACTCCTTCTCAGGCGTTGCCTCGTGCACCTAGTCTGTCTCCATTTGATTGATACTCGGAGCAGTAAGTGTCTCAACAGGGACGAGTCATATTTGTTGTGCTTCGCCAGTGCTGGCTAGTTTCGCTAAAGAATTGGCTTTCTGATTGTGCTATCGGGGTATACAATGAATAGCATAATAGTCAAACTGATTCAACATTTCTTGAACCCGAGTAAGATAGGTAGCCAATCTCCGTTTTTTGGCTTGGTACTCTCCTCGAACCTGGCATACGTCCAATTGCGAGTCACAATAAATCTCCACAATAATAATTTCAAAATATTTAGCAAGTCTAAGCCCAGCAAGTAGAGCTTCGTACTCTGCTTCATTGTTAGTTGCGTGGAAGTCAAACTTTAGAGCATAGCATATGGATCGACCTTCTGGGGTTTCAAGTACCACTCCAGCGCCTAAGCAACGGTCGTTTGATGCACCATCGGTGTACAGCTTCCACACATGCTTAGGAGATTCACTGGCTTCGGGAAAGTTTTATGATATGGCGAATTCGGCTATGAAGTCCGGCAGAACTTATCCTTGGATGGCTCGGCTCGGTGTATAAGCAATATCAAATTGACTCAAATCGATGTTCCACTTGAGCAATCTACCATACATCTTAGGTCGTGTTAGGATCTATCGTAACAGCTAGTTGGTATAGACTGTGATTGGGTGAGCGTGGAAATATGGACGGAGCTTTCTCAAGGCTATGACGAGACAATAAGCCAGCTTTTCTAACTTTGGGTAGTTTCTTTCTGCCGCTGTCAATCGCTTGCTGATATAATAGACCGGTCGTTGGATCCGATCCTTTTCCCGAATTAGCGCAGCACTGACCACGTTTCTTGAAACCACCAGATAGATGTACAATTTCTCATAATCAACCGGCTTGGACAAAATGGGAGGTGTCGCCAGATGTTGAACTAATGCTTGGAATGCGCCTTCACACTCCTGTATCCATTCGAAATTCCGCTTTCCTTTTCTAATCAGATCGAAGAAAGGGATGCACTTGTCTGTAGATCTGGATATGAACCTGCTCAAGGCTGCCACCTTCCCGTTGAGGCTTTGCACTTGCTTTATGGTTCTGGAAGTTTTGAGATTTTGAATCGCCCAAATTTTTTCAGGATTGGCTTCAATCCTCTGGAATTGATGATGAATCCAAGGATCTTTCCCGATGCAACTCCAAAATGGCACTTCAACGGATTGAGATTCATTTTATACTGTTGGAGTATATTAAACATAGTTTCCAAATCTTTGACATGGTTGATGGATAGTCATGATTCTACGAGCATGTCGTCCACATATACTTCCATGGTCTTTCCAATTTGTTTAGTGAACATTCGATTCACGAGCCTTTGGTAAGTTGCCCCAGCATTCTTAAGTCCGAACGGCATTAATTTGTAACAAAAGAGTCCTAAATCAGTGATGAAGCTAGTATGTTCCTGATCAAGAAGGTGCATTGGGATTTGATTATAGATGGAATACGCGTCCATGAAAGATAAGAGTTCGTGTTCGACTATTGAATCCACCAGTTGACCAATTCTAGGAAGTGGGAAGCTATCTTTAGGGCGGGCTTTATTCAAATCTAAGTAGTCCATATATGTTCGCCATTTCCCGTTTGATTTTCTAACAAGCACTGGATTTGATACCCACTTCGGGTATAATGCGTCACGAATAAACCTATTCGACTTGAGTTTATTTACTTCTTCCTTAAGGGTAGCAGATCACTCTGGATCCATACCACGCCTTTTTTATTTGACCGGGATGTGTCGCAAGTCAATATTTAGTGCATGGCTTGCGATGTCTGGCGAGATCCCACACATGTCTAAATGCGTCCAGGCAAACACATCGAGGTTTGCTCGGAGAAAGTCAACCAATTCCTGTCTCATCTGGTGGATAAGTTGAGATCCGACCTTTATCATTCTGGAGTCATCATTGTCATGGATCGGAACATCGATCGTCAACTCTGCCGGGGAAGCCTGATTGTCTTTGACTTCCTCTTCATCACTATTGCCTTGGGGATCAAGATCTTTAAGGAACATGTTGTGGCGCCCGGGCCTAGTCCCAGGCGTTAGTTGCCAATTCTCTGAAAATCGGATGTAGAGAGATTCCTCTACGCCATTGCCTTTCTCCTTACGTTGCACATCCCACAGCTCAGCAACATAACAGGCGCGTCCAGCCTCCTGATCACCATATACTACTCCAACCCCGTTATCAGTGGATAACTTTAGAGTCAAACACCATGGAGCAATCGCTGCCCTGAATTCAGTGAGGGCCGATCAGCCCAAGAAAGCATTATAGGGGGAATTAATGTCTAACACAACAAACTGCAGCATCCGGACTCTCCGGCGATCTCCAATACCTAACTCAACTGGCAACTCCACCATTCCAGCTGGTACAGTTGCGCTTCTATTAAATCTATGTATTCGTGACTGACACGGTTTTAGATCTTTCGCTTCCATTCTCATTTGGTCGTAAGCTCGTTTGAAAAGAATGTTTACGGAGCTTCCGTTGTCGACCAAGATCCTCTTCATCCAAGCAGGACCTACCTGGGCTGAAATGACCAATGGATCGATAGTGGGAGCTTCGACTCTATCAGCATCTCGGTTTCGGAAAACGATGTCGCCTGTCATCGTTTTCTGTTGTTTCGCCGGAGCCCCGTCATCAACAATACTATAACATTCGATGTTTGCATGCCTGATCGGACTGGCATACGACTCCATTTCCTTCCAGCTATGATCAGCTGGATGAGGACCACCACTAACTGTATTTATAACCAACCTCGTGCCGTACGTGGGGGTTCCTCGGGCCTAGCATGGCCTTAACCTTGATTTGGGTTAGATGGGCCCGCACCTCCATCTTGCGATGCCCGAACGAACTGTTCCAACTTCCTATCTCTAATCAACTTCTCAATGATGTCTTGTAAGTGATGGCACTCATTGGTGTTATGGCCGTAACAATCATGGAATCTACAGAATTTCCCTATCTGAATTTGCTTCTCAGATGACTGTTTCAGAGTTGGTTTCTTATACTGTCTGGTATTGCAAGTCTGCAAATAAACAATCTCCGACGATGTGTTCAAAGGGGTATATCGGTCGAACATGGGACCTTTGGGTCTCGGTCCATGATTTGGGTCTCTCTTCTTCCCCTGACCTCTGTTACCCTTTTGTTGACCTTGCTTGTTCTATATATTCAATTGCACTTTACCGAATCTCTCACCGGTCTGTTTCACAGCAACATTGCTCTGAATGCCATCGATACTGGGCCCCGCATCGTCTTTCTTCCTTGATTTCTAGCATCTTCTCTCCTAAAAAACTGGGCCGCCTTAGCATAGAAACGATCCAACGACGCGGGGGGTTTCCCAGCCAACCAATTGCCAAACTCGAGATCGATTCCCTTAGTCAATGCTATTAAGATAGAATTGTCATTGGGATTGCTGACATCAGCACATGCACCATGAAACCTTTCTAGATAACGTCTAAGTGTCTCTCCTGGAGCTTGGTTAACACTGGACAAGGTGTTGACATCCTTTGGCCTTGTAACATGCATACAAAACTACTTGACAAACTTTGTAGCCAACTGATCGAAAATTGAATTGGATCTGGGTGGTAGACGAGTGAACCACATAGTTGCAATCCCTCTCAAAGAGATAGGGAAACTCCTACACTTGATCGCATCGTCAGCCCGAGCGACGTTCATGAGCCATTCATACTTTAATATATGCTAGTTAGGATCCGAACTTCCTTCGTATACGGGCAAGGTTGGCATCTTGAATCAACGAGGTGGCTCAGCATAAAGAATGTCATTGGTTAACAGAGTATGACTTCGAAAGATTCCCCAGTCGTCATTAGTGAAACCTTGACTTTCTTGGATCATTTGGCAGATCATGGTTGGAATGTTAGGCATCTAGATGTTTGGGGCCAAGGCATGGTCGGATTCCATGTTGCGGGGATAGTCCGGCGCTGTTGACGGTCTGTTCCTCGCCTCCTTGGCTCCCAGTCTTCGGGAGCATAGGGTTCATGAGCATGGATATGTTGACGAAGGGATTGATCTGGCTGGTTCTGGATCTCAGCTTCTAGATCTATAGTGGTAGCAACTGCATGGTCATGAATGGTGTGATAAGGAAGCGCCCCTCCTCGAGAGGAGGGTCTAGCTTGGTGCCCTGTAGAAGGACCAACCACGGCTTGTACGATATTCATAGCACGCTGATGCCCGGAGGCTTCCGCATAATTTCCATCCAGCCGTCGGCGTGTAGATCTGTGGTTAAGTTAGATGAAGCCGAGCTTTCAGTCGGGGGGTAAGAAGCGTGATCCCTCCTAGATCTCCTTCACCTTTCTTTGTTTAGCAGGTTTGCGAGCTCCGTGTTGGCACGGATCTGCTGGGTGAGCTCTTGAAGTCTTTGAGTAAGCTCTTGCATGAGGATTTGGAACTCCTCTCTAGTCACAGGACCTTGTGGATTTGAGGCTCCAATTGATGTCTGGCCTGTGGTAATCAACTGCGTGGGATTTTTCCTATCCCTTCCTTCTGGATCTGCAGCATCTGAAGCAGTTCTGGTAGTACGCACCATGGTTGATGTAGCTCTTTCCTAGATCTTGAGTAATCTGAGTAGAATGGAATGAACCACAAAAGGACAGATTTGGATCTCCTCCTTATATTTAGCAATCCAACAATGGCAGTAGATCCAATGAATCAGAGAAAAACGGAGTTTTCTCAATGAAAGCACCAAAGTGTTTGTACCAAAATTGGCACAACACTCTTCAGATGTGATTGAAGAGATTAAAGTGAAGAGATTAAAGTGAAGAAATTAAATGGAAAACGAGGCTAATCTAACAATCACACTAATAAAAGCTTGCAGAAATGAAAAACACAAGAAATTATAGTGGTTCGGCGTTGTAGCCTACGTCCACTTTGAATGTTTTTCTATTTTATTGCTGATGGATAACTAATTACAACAGTACAACACTCGAAGACTCGAGTTACAATGGAGTTGCGGTAGAGTAACGGTGACGCAGAGTCAAAAGTCCTTTTTCTGTAGGCGTAGAGGTTCTATTTATAGGTGTGGTCTGGAAATATCTGCCTTGAACTCTGAATACTCCTTCCCACACGTGGGTAGGTCCATTAGTTTGATCGGGGGTCATTTGGGATCGATCCCCATTCCATTCATATCGATCAAAATGATGTCCATTAAGGCTGAGATCGATCAGAGACATCCTTGAGGTGGTAAGCAAGCTCTTGTGAAAATTTCATAGCATTTGGACTTGTAGATTTTGAGTTATGATCGATCCAATGTTGGTTTTGCAACTGGTTGCAGCGTGCGTATCGATACCTTCGTATCGATAGACCTTCGTATCGATCCCCTTTCGTATCGATTAGCTGTGTATTGATGACATGGAGCGATAGCTCGGGGGAGATCCACATTTCATGCTTGAAGACCGCTTCCTCTGGTTGATCATGCTTTTTCGTATCAGTCTAGTGTAACTCCTTTCGTATCAATTCTTTAGATGCCGCTTCGTATCCAGGCTTCATGTTGCTTTATTTGTATCGATCGATGGTTGCTGCTCTTCGTATCGATCATTGGCTGATCGATAGGAAATGGACATTTGTTGATGGATGATGGATACGAAGGGAATGGTTGCCAAGTGAGTCGATGGGTGTGAACCAGATGGATACGAAGCCAATGGCTTATGATGGATACGAAATGAGGTCTTCGACATGACTCTTAATCGATCAATAACTTAAGCATACGAACTCCAATTGACCTGAAATTGGGATTGTTGGCTTTCATAACTTTGGTTTTCACATCATGTCAATTGTAGCTCGATCCGGATTCGGACCAAATTTGCCAGTACCCATAGTTGACTTATGTATAATCGATCTTTAGGATGGATTGTCCTTGGTTTTTAGTCAAGTCCTTGGTGTCACGGCCTTGCCAAAAGGCGGGATAACAGAGGTTAAACATAAAGATTGTATTTCTATTACATTATATAAACGGATACTTAATATTCTTATTTATATAAAGCTCCTATGAAAGTTGAGTTAAGTATAGGTACATACAAAGCATTCTTCGACAATTTAGCCATGATGGCATGCTTTTACTTGCTTAATAATAAGGTAATATGCTTTAAAATGCTATATACAAGGTATATTTTTATTTAAAAAGTTATATATTATGAATTATATATCGTGTGGCAAATTTTATTTTATTTGTTGTTTTCGACCATGTTTTGGTCGATGATATCTTAATTATCATATTTTCATTTTCAAAAGTCTGTCCATATAAAGGAGACTGTGGAAATTTTTCAAAAATTTCAGGAGTTGGAAAATAGTCATAGAATTATATTGTATGTGAAAAATAAAAGATGTTAAAATGAATCTATTTAATTTTTAGCATACGACAGGATGAGTTGGAATAGAAGAGCCACATAGAGAATTGAATAGTTGAGTTTGATAGATGCACGATGATTACGAAGAAAGTCAGGGTACGAGTTTTGTATCGACTTCCCTAAAAATTGCGAGGATGCAATTTTTTAAGGAAGGAAGTCTGTAACAACCCTGCTTTCTACACTATATCAATAAACAAATTTAATTAAAATAAATAGTGTTTGAGTTTGATTTGAATTGATTTATATTTTGAAAATAAAATTTTTAGCTAATTAATTCTATTTAATAAAGGATTTTTGTTTTAATAAATTGAATTGAATTAATAAGCTCTTTTTGAATAAATTGTTGAAATCAAATAAGATGTTTTGATTAAAATAAATATTTTATATGTTGGAATAATTGAAAAACAAATTTATTTCGTACAGAACAATGAAGGATTAAATAAATAAGCGGGCATCAGATTGAATAAGATTGTGCAATTACTGTTATACTCTGGACAATGAGGTATAAAATTAAAGTAAATTAAATTGACTTAAATTTGTAAATAAATTGAAAGTGTGAATAATTGACAATATAAATTAATTATAACCAGCCCAAAATCAATAAAGCCTAAATTCATTCGTTCTTTGTCCAGAAATCTATCCCTGCTTCCTAATATGACCCGAATTCATATTTGTTTTGTTTTGTTTTAAACCATATAATCCCAAATCATCGAATAAGGAGGGAGGAGAGAAAAAAATTAGAAAGGAAAAAAACAATCGCGATGACTGACGATCGACGCAAGGAGGAGCTGACCTGGAAATAAGTCGCGATCGTCATCAGTGACACAGGGAGTCGCGATCGACTTGGGGATGCCACGAGTAGAAAAGAATGATGTTTGGAAGAGCGTGGCCACGCTTGACCTGGATGAAGACGATTGTGATCTGGAGGGGAATGATGATGTGAGTAGCTCATGATCTGTTGACGACCTGGAGGAGCTTGCACTGACCTGGATATGGCTGGACATTGTGAGGTGATGGATGCGAATGTTTTTGGACGATAATGGAGTTGAGCTGAAGCATGTGTAGGTAGAAATGGCATTGGGTTGTCGACTTATATGTGCGAATTTGGGCTGGCGAGGTAAAGAAGCAGATGTCAACGAGTCAGAGTACATGAATAAAAGGCGAAAGCAGTATACGACTTCACTCGACAACTCTATGAGTTATCTCACTCACAACTATGTCTTTTTCATTTTAATTATTGTGTAAATTCCTATGTGTTTGTTTGTTTTGCTTGGTCGAATTGTAGGTTTGTTTATGGATGAATTTGATGGTTTGTTGATGATCGGGGATGGATATTGTGTAAATTAGTTGAATTTATGTTGCGAATGATGGATTGCTTATGTGACGATTATTGAATGATTGTTGATTATATCCTCATCTCGTGAAGTATGAGTAGATAATTGTTGTTTGTAAATAATAGAATTATCTTTAAAATTAATCGAAATGAAGTAAACCAATTAAAAAGGGAAGATTTGAAATAAATTAATTAAATTGGGAATAATAAGTAAATTTTAAAATGATGCGTTGATTTAATTTAGAGATTATTCGCGATTAATGAAAATTTAAAAGGGCAATGATTTTGGAAAATTTATAAGTGGAATAATTTCAAAGAGTATGTAAATCAAATTTTAATCGATGAATGATGAGTTGAAATTTATTTAAATAAGTGAATTTTAATATTTATAATTATATATATCTACTATTGGTTGTAAAAATAAGAAAAGAAGGATGTTATGAAATGATGTTTGGGAAATGATAAATTTTGAGGTTTTGATAAAATAAGGGAATTTTGAGGATTTATATTTTGGTTTTCGATGATTATAAAAATATTTAGAGGTTATTTATAAAATGAAGTTTGAAATTAATATTTTAAGATACGAATAATCTAAATTTAATAGATGAGAAGTTTATAAAAAGTTGTTTGAAGTAATTGCAAGATGGTTGCAATTTATTTAATAGAATGAAAATTTTCACTTATAGGGATTTAATTAGGAGTGATTTTTGGAAGTACTAAATATTATTTTTGATGGATTAATAGCTTTAAAAGATGTGTTTGAAAATAAATGAGGATTTTTAATAATGATTTTGAAGTGGTCGATTGGAGTTGCAAACATTTTCAGATTGAGTATATTTTTTGCATTTGAGATTTTAAGGTATTTGGAAAATATAAATTCCTTTGAAGTATTTCCATATTATTATTAAAGAGGATGTTTGAAGTGAAAGTATTTTTGAGGTTTTAAAACTTAACGACGAGTTTGAATATGGATTTCTTCAAACCAAATAGATGGTTTTATTATTTAAAAGAGAAGAAAACTAATAAAAGAGATGTTTTGCAACTAAATTTAAATGAAGTAATTTTATAAAAAGAGGGGAATAAAAATGAAGTGAAATATATTGAAATAAAAATCTTTATCTCATTATATACCAATTAAATAATATATTAATATGTGAATGGATGGTTGTTGGTTTGTGTGTTACAAACAAGATGAAGTAAAATACCCGATGTCTTGAATTATAAAACAATAAACTTGAAGAATACTGAATAGAAAAGCAATTTAAGCGGGAGTGGTTTAATAAGCGAAGAAGAAATTTGTTTAATGTTGATTAATTGAGTGTGTCGTGTATATATTTATATTTCGCCAGATGCTATGAGACATCCGTATGGGGTGTATTTATTTACTCAACACAAGTATAATGTCGAGTAATTCATCGACGACCGAGTATTTGATATATGGATGTCGGTGGATTATTCTATATTATACCGATATTGACTGATATTACTTGGATTTCTCACTTGACGTGTGAGGTAAATTATATTTTTCCTTAATTTATTTTAAAGCGGGAATATGGCTCTCTCTCTTTTGAGTGGAACAAGGAGTACAAAGTTCCAATGAGGATGCGATAGCAGAAGTTTTTGCTAGCCTCATCCTAGCTTGATCGACTGTAAGATCGCTTCCCAATGCGGTTGCGACGACATGGCCCCCTTGTCGCATGGTCATAATCTACTACATAGGCCAATGTGATGAATTCAGAATGAGGTGAGGAGGTTGATGGGAGCGAGGAGTGAGATGGCGAGGAGGAGAGGAAGCGATGTGCGTTTATTATGCGGCTAAAGACTGGTGAGTACACTCACAAAAATATTTCAAGTAGGGTCTCCTTTTGCATTTGAGAAGCATCGAGGCTCAGGTGTAGACTTGACTTCTGGCAGCAGCAATAACAGCAACACATATAATAGCAGTAGCAGTACTGAAATTAAAATGAAGAATAAAATGATTATATCTAATACTGCTAAATAAATATGAATGAATTGATGTGTGATGTGTGTTGTATGATGTGCATGATGCGTGATGTGTATGATGTGTGTGATGCTTGATGTTCGATTTTTTGTGTGTGATGTGTATGATTGTGTATTGATGTTTGATGGATGTTTATATGTGTGATGTGTTATGGATGTTGTTAGATGCGTCGTGGATGTTTTATTATTCATTTGGATTGATTTTATTATGTTGTGCATATTATTCCTTGAGATATCATTTGTATTCTCATCATTGAATCTAGATATAGTCTGACCCATTTATTATTTATATAATATTCGGGTCAGTCCGTGACATTTTAGGTTCAGGGACGATGTGACCAGCTAACTTATTGAGATTAGTTGGAGGTTGTATTACTAGATGTGTTGTATATTATGTATTTGGACTCATGCGTGTATATGATATTTGATTAGATGTATTGCATTAATCTTTTATATAATTGAGATTTGGTGGGAATTTGACTTTTAGTATCCCACTCTGACTTATGTGATGTATTATATTTTTATCGCAGCATTGATGACTCTGTTTTCTTTTTAGTTTATTTTATATTGTATATTGTTCTATCCCCGAGCTTCACATGTGTTTATTGCTTTGTACTAAGACTGTTTACATCGACATGAGTGAATTTTATATTATGAGAGGTATTCAGTGTTAGTCTAAGGTAATATTCACGTGTGCAACACCCACATCACCTCATCATCTGTGTTATTCGACAATATTATTCAGTAATACTCTTGAGTAATATAGATATAGAAGTGGGGTGTTACACTGAGACTTGAATCACGAGAGTAATTCATAAGAATTACATTATTCCATATGTCGATATCACTCAATGTAATATATTAGAGATTGTGAATCTTAAGTATAAAGTTATCATTTACCATTTATATATTAACAGATTACTTACATACTCTTTAGTTGTTGAGCTTTCCTCAAGCTAGGGATGTTATCTGTAGTACTATTAATATATTGAATAGATGAGGTAAGATAAATGCACATATTTGTTAAGCTTTCCTCATGGTATGTGCATTATACTTAGGTCGTCGTGAAATGGTAGGTATGAGTAAATAATCCTACTTTATTTGTGGAGCTTTCCTCAAGGTAAAGGTGGGATTATGACAAAGTACCATGGGTTAGAGTTGTACATGATACAATCAATAAGATTTATCCATCGTATGTAGGAGCATGATTTGTTGAGCTTTCCTTAAGGTCAGAATACCAAGACATACGAGTCCTAACACCTACTAGTAAAGTCAAAAGACTTCTATGTTTATAGGTTTTGGCAAAACATAAAACACTAGTGGGAGCATATTAGTAAAATGAAATATAAAGTTACACCTTACTAATATTATAAGGATATCTAATGTGTTAATGTCCTAATTATCTACCCATTAAAACTTGTAGACAATGTCGAATCCAAGACTTTTTGATAAAAGCAATCGATGAACCAGACCAAAAACTATGTCGATTAGCTATGAGCTATAAAGATATCTCTGACATACGAGGGAGTTTGGTCATCTATAACTTGTGCTCATCTAACATGACCCAATGATGACGATCACCAAGACTTGCATGTTGCTTATAGTAAGTGGGTCGCTGACCTCGAAATCGCCCAAGTATTTGTAATATCTACTCTAGACAAAAAATTGCAAAGGCAACGCAAATCTATGTCTGTCCATAAAAAATTTGATACTATCAAGGCACTATTTGGTGAGTAGCCTCCTTCTGCAAGGTATGAAACTACTAAGAAACTTTTCAATACCAAAATGCAAAAGGGATAAAAGGTAGACGATTACGTACCGATGATGAAGAGCTATATTAATAGGCTTGCATCATTGGACATGACTATAATCAATGAGTTACAGGTCGACTTGATCCTTGCTTAATTGAACCCTCAGTATGAACTGTTCATACTGAATTATAATAAGAACAATCAGAATATGAATCTCATGGAGCTCCTCCATATGTTAAGGTCGGCCGAGTCACAATCTAAGGGTCAGTCGGCATGCTTGCAGTTAAAGGTAGGGTATCATCTTCGAACTGTTCAAAAAAGCGAAAAAGAGATGGTAAAATGAAAAGTAAGAAAGGAAAGAAGGCAGTCGATGACAAGGGTGAGTGTCACCATTATCATAAGAAAGGACGCTAGAAGAGAAACCATCGTGACTACCTCAAAATTGTGAAAGAAAAGAAGCATACGGCTCGGTCTGGCACATTTATGATTCAAAACAGTCTTGTAATCAACTAAAATGTCTTGGGTTTTAGATACATGATCTGGAACTCATATTTGTAACTCATTACAGGGCTTAGGAACTAGTGCATCATGGCAAAGGGTGAAATGAGACTCCAGGTTTCTGGTGAATCTATCGTAGATGCAACGACAGTGGGAGATGGAGCATGAGAAGAAACCCCACTTCAATTATTTATAGGTATGTGGTTGTCCGGCCTATGTTAGGAACATTGGCCGTAATAAGCTTGAGGCAAGATCATCTTTCTATAAGTTTATATGATGTTCTAAGAATTCTAGAGGATATTTTTTCTACAACACAAAGAACAAAAGATGATTTTTTCCACACACGTTGTCCTTTTAGAAAAGGAATTTATATCGAAGAAAATTCACAGTGAAGTTGTAGACTTGGATGAGATCCAAGAAACTAATATTGAGACTGAAACAGTGGGAGAACTGAGTTCACCGGTATATGATAACACACAACATATTAGAAGGTCTAATAGGGAATCTCGCGCACCAGAGAGACACTACGGTTTTCTCTTGGATAGTGAGAAGGAGGACTGTGTCTTAGATGACGACACTCCTCTATTATTCCAGAAAGGACTATGGAGTAAAGACTCTGTACTCTAGCTTGGAGCAATGAAATCCAAGATGGATCCCATGTAAACAAAGTTTGGAATTTGTTAGACGTAATTGAAGGGAGAAGACCCATTGGTTGCAAATGGATTTTTGAGGAAACGCTAAATGCAGATAGGGAAGTAGAGACTTACAAAGATGACTAGTTGCGAAAGGATTTCATCAAATTCAAGGTGTTGATTATGAGGAGACCTTTTCGCCTGTAGCCTTGCTTAAGTACATTCAGATTACGCTTGCCATTTCTGCTTTCCATAATTATGAAATATGGAAAATGGATGTAATGATGGCTTTTCAAAATGGTGATTTAGAAGAAACCGTTTATATGTCATAGCACGAGGTTTTTGTAGTCGGTGGGAGTAAGATAGAGGCTTGCATGTTGTTAAAGTCCATTTATGGACATAAACAAGCTTCAAGGAGTTAGAATAAGTGCTTTGATAAACTAATCAAGTAGTTTGGTTTCTATCAGAACCCAGAGAAAGCATGCGTATATAGAAAGGAACAGGGCAAAGCCATCATATTTTTAGTGTTATATGTCTATAATCTATTATTGATTAGTAATGACACTTCATTGTTACAATCATGTACATAGATATCATACCGAAGAGGTTCAGTATGGATAATTCCAAGTGTGAAAATGTACCAAAATGACCTAGAACCGTTCTTTTTAAGAAATACGCTCCTCATACCGATGAAGAGAAAGAGCATATGAATAGGATCCCATATACTTAAGCCATAGGATCCATAATGTAAGTTATGCAATGTACTAGATCGGATGTGGCATACGCATTAGGATGCGTAAGACGATAACAGTCTAGTCATGGAGAAAAACATTGGACGACCGTAAAATGTACACTTAAGTATTTGAGTAATACTAAAGACTTATTCCTTATATATGGGAATGGAGACCTCCTTATGAAAGGGTATATGATTCGAGCTTCTAAAGTGATGTAGATGATAATAAATCGGTGTCTGGTTATGTCATAGTGCTTAACGGCGGAGCCATTAGTTGGAAAAGTTCCAAGCAAGAAATAATATCTAATTCCACGATGGAGGCCAAGTATATCGCCCTCAAATTAAGTAGCTAAACAGGCAGTCTGGATACACAAGTTTTTTAGTGAGCTCAGATGGATTCCCGATACCGAGAATCCTATATCATTGTTCTGTGATAACAATGCAGCGATGCAGATCGCAAAGGAGCATAGAGTATATAAGAAATCATGGCATACTCTTTGAAAGTTCCACCTCATTAGAGAATTCGTTGAGAAGAAAGAGGTCATGATACAAAAGGTATATACCAAGGACAACATAGTACATCCGCTCACTAATGGTCTAGCTCAGTCGGCTCTTGAGAAGCTGATTAAAGGAATAGGAGTGAGATTCCATAATCGGCCCTAAGAGCAAGTGGAAGACTGATAGAGTTAGCGGTATGCCCCTAGGGCAAATTCTGTAATTAATTGCAAATCAATTAACTCTGTTTTCAATTCTCGTTCATAATAAAGGTTTTTTTTCTTTCTATTATATATATTTGTTATAATGTGTTATAAATAATTAAATATTTAATTAAAATATATTTAATAGAAAATTCATAAATGGTGTGTTTGGGATAGTAATTACAAATAGGTGTAATCATGAGTATTGTTCACAATATAATAAACA
Source organism: Allium fistulosum (assembly GCA_030737815.1). NCBI lineage: Eukaryota > Viridiplantae > Streptophyta > Magnoliopsida > Asparagales > Amaryllidaceae > Allium > Allium fistulosum. The sequence goes on along the minus strand of CM060903.1, from coordinate 627,994,991 downwards.
CACTATTTTAAATATTCCTAGTCATGATGCATCGAGACTAGATATCAATATATTCGTTGAGATTAGGGTACACAACACTCTTCAAATGTAAGCGGTGTATTACTCATAACTGTTCGGGACACCAAGGGGTTACTTACTAATTGTGTGACGACTTAACTTTTTGGACGGCTTAAATCGACAATAAACAACACATGTCTAACTCAAACCATTCAAAAGGGCAGATTATCAATGGGATTTAATAAGAAAATAAGAGAAAAGAAGGAAAACAAAATACATAATCTCGCAACGAAATGACAAAATATAATAATCAAATTAACAGTTCATGAAGTTGTTTTACAATATACATCTGATATCAATTTTTACAACATAATCAGAGTACGATCAACAAACATACCAAAATAATCCAGTAGAATAATATAGAAAATACGGTCTAGCAAAATCCATCTTCATCTTCAAGGAATAGTGTCTTCAAATACTGAAATACTCTGGCTTACCCGAGCGTAATGTAAAGACAAACACTTGGGTCAGAACTAAAAGTTCTTATGTAAGTTAAATTAATAACAAGTAAATATGTGTAACGACCCCGAATTTTATATAAGTTTAGATTGATAATTAAATTAATTTTTGAATTAAAATTGTGAAATTAATCGATAAATTGATTCGAGTTTCCCCACTTAAAATAAATTCTATGTTACATCATTTAAAGTTAAATATTGTATATATATGTGAATGTATATATATATATATATGGGCAAATATGAGTAAATTTGAATTTATATATATGTATATATATTTGATTGAAATTTAAATCTTAAAAATAAATATTATAAAGAAAAGTAAAATATAAACAAAGTATATTTATAAGATAATGAAAATAAATATATATGTAGACAATAAATATATAAGTTAGAATTAGAATTTAATATATATGAGATAAATTGTGTAATATAAAGTAAAATACATTAATAAATTCTAATAACAAATAAAAATAGAAATTCATTTTTATTATCAAGTAACAAGACTAAAGAAAACAAATAAACATAGATGTGTATAAGCTTACCAATGAAGAAACAAAGTTATAAACAATATGAACAAAACATAGAATTCAAGCCTGCATATTTCTTTTATATATACATCCTCTATACCAGTTCGTTTATCAACTTAGCAAGCCTGGGAAAAGAAAAAAACAAACACATATGTATACAAATTAGCTTGCAAAGGAAGATATAGCAAGTAGATAAAAATACATATTTTGTACAAGTAATAAATGCCATGTCCTATAGCCACCAAAGCAAGATGTATATCAGCCACCAACGCAAGAAAAATCATCTGCCTATTGTACAAACAAAGGAAAATATCTCTGGTTATGTTGTACAAAATATATAAATTGTTGTACAAAATATATACACCCTGTATATTTCATTTTCACTTATCAATCTCCTCCTCTCAGTTTCGATCATTCCAAGCTGTGAAAAAACTAAAGTATATCATCTTAAAACTTAAACAACAATACAAATCAAGACAACCAGAGATCAAAAGAAGAAGAAAAAGATTTCAGCAAGCAAAGTTCAAGTCTGGTTCTTCATCAGCTCTTTTCACTTCTGGAACTCACTGTGAGCAAACTCTTAAACCCATATATACTTTGGTTTGCATGTGGTCAGTATTGGATGTTTGTTTGTGAAATGTGTTTGCATGGGTGTAAATATGCATGTACATGTATTAATATGGTTTGTTTGTGCATATATAAATGTATAAACCTGTTTCTCTATTGAATGACAGGTTCTAACCTTCCTTAATAAATTCCATATCTCTGTATATAATCAAAATTAGGATAAGATTTTTGAAGAACAAATGATTGTATGAATGTATTATAAATTTTAAAAATAGTAACCAGTAGTTAAACTCAGTGAATATTTCAAAATTTAAACATTTACAGAGATAAACAAATTCAAATCAAAAATCGATCATGTAAAATTGAAGTTTTGATTATAATAACAGAATCGTATTGTGAAACAATGAATTTAGGAAGAAAAATCATAATTTTAGAGTATGTGAATGTTGTTATATCCTGAGTTGATCAGAATTTGGTTATTTGTCGATTGTCGACGAACGACGAGATGTTAGTGGTCGTGACCAAGGCTGGAGGTAGTGGGTAGCTTGGAGGTCACGGGAAAAATAGTAGAAGATTTTATTAATGGCCGTGGTGGCCAGGCATCGGTGATCTAGGGTTTTGAGGGTGGGTTCTGTCGAGTGGAATGTCGAGGTGATCTCGACTAAAATAAAGCATCGGGCTCGATCGCGAGTTGGGGGATAGCTGCGTGGTGATGTGGTGGTGCTCTGGGAGAAGAGCCGGGGTTTCCAGTCGACGAGATTGTCGGCGGTAGGTGAATGTGTCGATCAGGTTATTTCTTGTTGGTATCAGCGTGGTGATCGATTTCGAATTGTTGACGATTCGACGAGACTGAGTGGTCAGGTCATTAGAGATTGTGGTCGTCGACCTGAGGATGGTCACATCATTGATCTTCGGTGGTCGGAACGTGGGTGCATGTGCACGCATGGACATGTGTGTCAGTGATGAACTAGTTTTGGGGAAGAAGCAGTTTGCTCGGGTTCGAGCACGGGGAAACGAGAGTTTGACTCGAAGCAAAAGTGGGAGGGGTGAAACTCGAAGCTGGGTTCGGGAAAGATTTTGTGTGGGCTCGGGTTTTCTTTTGCAGGCTAATAAATTTTCGAAAAGAAAATATTCAAGTTTAAAATTTTATTTATTTGAACAAAGTTTCAAGTATATGAAATTGTATCAGTTTTCAAAAGGGCTGATAACCATGTTTGCAAAGTAAAAGTGTTTAAACAAGTTTCGAACTAAGTTTCAAGGTTTAATTTTAAGAAGTTAAAATGTTTTTAAGGTAAATTGTTTTGGAATTAGTTAATTAATTTAATTAAATAACAAGTGATTTTGAAATATATGATGATGTAATTAAGGAAGGTAAAGTGTTTTAATCCATAATTAACTTAAAGATTTAAAGTTAACTGGTTAATTAATTAAAGTGACTAATTTAAAAGGATAATGACCTAATGTAATTAAAAGGATTAATTATGTAATTACTTAAAGATTAATTTATCAAGGTAATTAATTTAATTATGTGATTAATTAAACGTTAATTAATTAATAATTGAGATTTATTAATTAATGATTAAGGAATGAATTAAGGGTAATTAATTTATTTTTAAAAGTTAATTAATAATTGATTAAAGGATAATTAATAAATGATTAAAGGTTAATTAATTAATCAAAGGATAATAAATTCAAATGGTTTGTAATTAATGATTAATTAACCAGGATTAGTAATTTATTCATAGAAATTAATCTGATTTAAATCAATTAGATAATTAAATTAATCTTACCTACGGATGTTTGGATTGTATTAAATTATTGAATTGTTTGATATTCTGATCTGTGATGCTGTGTGATATATATTCTGATTTGTGTGTGATCTGTACTGTAGTTCATTTATCTAGGATGAATGTAAATTATTATATGTAACTTATATATCTGTGATCTGTGATCTATAAATGAACGATAAGCGTTATAGTTATACCGCTTATCAACTATATTTCTGTATTTTGATCTATGATGATTTATTGATGTTGCACTACTGTGTGAAACCCCTGGACTACACCATACACACACAAATATGGATTTCACGTGGAAATCAGTTAAGTCGCAGATTTTTGACAATTCTAAAGATTGAATTCTTGAATCCAAAATAGTTTTGGAATTGGAATTGAAAGCTTTTGAAAAATGAGTTCAAATGATTTAATAAATTTTGAAATCTAAATGATTTGATTTAAATTTGAATTCAATATTTGGAATTGAATTCAATGATTTGGGAATTATGGTCTAAAAAGACCATACCAGTTATAAATGTGTTTTATATGGATTTTTAACCATTTAAAAGTATGGTTTTGGAAATTTAAGAAATTTAATCCAAGTTTTATACTTGAATGGTTTTAACTTATGTAAATTGTAATTAGTTTTCCAGAATGGAAACTAATTGTTTCAAAGGATAAAAGCTTTCATATAAGAAATGGATTTCCAATTTGAGTTAAAGGAATTTCAAGTTTGAATTGAAAAATGGTTTTCTAAGTTATGAGTGAATTCTTTTTGAAAGCTATAAGTTAAATCTTTGTTTAAAAGATTTAATGAGTTAATCCAATTGAAATGGAAATCGATTTGGAAATCTATGAATGAATCTTTGTAAAACTGGGTGAACTTTGTGAGATAGAATCTTTTAGTTTGAAAGATTAAAATGGTAATTTGTTTAAACCATTTAAAAGAAAGATTTTGGGTAATAAGTTGTGATTTATTCGAAATCCCAATATCCATATGTTTTTAAATATTACGCTCACTATTCGGTTTAGCCGGGAGAGGACCTTTGTGTCATACAACCCATTCCGAATAAGTGATACGTCGTATATGGATAGCAATTAAAGACCGGTGGTGAAGACCGGGTATTTGTGAAAATGATAGGATAACCTATCGATTGTCTTTGCACTGAGTAGCACCTGGTATAGAGATTCCCTAAGTGATGGGAAATCTGATCGGGATTGTGAATACCCGGATTGCAAGGGCTTCTTCGGAAGTGCCTACGGTTCTGTTCGAACTCGGAACAGACTTGTATGGTTGTATGTCTGACATTACACTTTGAGATGTAAAGCAGATTTCTTACAAATACATTTCTGTTTGGTGGCGGAGATTTATTCTCTTAGCTTAACACCCTTCTTTGAGACGTACGAGCTCAGAGGTTATGTAGTTGAAGGTTATCAGTGATATACTCCCAATTTGGTAGTGTAGCATGCTAAGTGTTGTTGTGTGTTGATGGTCATTTGCTGATCATTTGTTGATCAAAGCACGGCTTTGTGAAAAAGCGTAGCTTTGTGGACGAGACCACATCGAACCTCACAAACCGAAAATGGTCGAAACAGGAAAGATGCGGCAAGGTTATGAGGGTCGCTCCTTTTAGGGTATGTCATTTCCTATTGGAAAAATGTGGTATCAGGTATAGAGTCTTGGTATTTAGCCTATGTGGTTGCTCCAATCTCATTTACTGTGTGATTGTTGCTGTGTGATCGAGGCGCCTCGGATAAAGGTCCCAAAGGATCGGGGGTGGCATATTCGTGTAGTAGTTACCTAGTGTAAGAGGTAACCCGGCCTTATGTTGGCAGAGAGCTAGTTAGTTCTCGAGACGTCCATCCAGAGGCATACCCATGTGGCAGTAGGATGTTCCTTAGCCTGACCATTTGTTGGAAAATCCAAAGAAACAATATGAACCCAGTACTGTTTTAGTTGTATAACCTACTATGGAATGTGGCGGTAACCTGCTATTGAACATAGTAGCTATAGTAGGCATAAGTGCGGAATGCCTATGCTGGCTAAGATTAATATTATACTTTCGAAATATTTCCTACACTATGCACTAGTAATAATATCAAAAGAGTTTTGTTTGCGTAGTAAGCATGTTTGACTATCATAAGAAGAAATCTCCTCCAATTCTGCATTTGCATTGTGTGTGTGGCAGGAGGTCTTATGGTAGTTTCATTTTCCAAAAAGCATTGTGGATTTCAATGTTTAAAATTCTTTTGTTGTTTGTTTTAAAGATAAACTGTTTTTGTTGCTCACACCAGTCCCATGACTGACTCGGAGTTTATTGTTCCCTTCCTAAACTCTGGGTGCCCATAATTTTCCACACGGGCAGTCTAGAGTTGGGTTTTTCAGATAGTCAGGTTTAGTAGATTATCTGGAGCTAGTTAACTTCATCAAAGTTGACGACTGACGTTGCTTATCTTTGTGCATCGTGATGATGGTTCGAGCTTGATGTTGGAGTTGTTGGACTCATTCTCCTTTTAAGATCATTTGGAGTTATCACTTTTGTTATTTCCGCTGTATCATTATTTATCTCTGATGTTGTTGTATCATATTGATATCATTGTTGTATATCATTCTGGATATTGTATTCATTAGAGTTGTATATGATATCATTGTTTTCTTTATTCCGCTGTGTTGTTATACTTAAAGGCGTTATAAGCTCCGGTGAACCAGAATCGGCGTTTGAATCTGCGGCATTTTGAGTACAAGTGAAGTACGGGTGCCGATTTTCGAAGGCCGAGTTCAGGATCATTACAATATGAGTGTAATACTTTCAGAGATGTTTACGGGATTTTCCATCTCCTATCATGTGTAAAACGTGAGTGCAATAACTTAAGAGATGTTACAGGATTTTCCATCTCCTAAGAATCCGTCAAACTATCTATATATAGTAAGATACGTTATATATGTAGTGTTTATCAGTAATGTAAAGTATTAAAATAGCTTTAAGGCTTTACATTGATCCCCTTTAACACATTTTTAAGCATTATCCTACAGTTTGCCTTAGTATCATCACTAGTAACGTCGGTAGCCAGGGAGGCCGTGATAAGACCACACTAAAAAAATTCGTAGTGGTCGCGTATAAGGATAAAAGTATGACAAGGCACGTTAGACAATGCCTAAGGTAGGATACTACGAATTTGAGTCGCTTGATTGGTGGTAACCCCTAACGGCCCACCACGAACATCCATCCTATAATCAAATCAAGGTGCACCAATCGAGTCAAAATCAATATAGTAATACGAAGAACAGATGTCGCTAGAGGTAGGTAGCCTCATTGGTCAGGACAAGTCGTCCTGCTTTAGTCATTTCCAATTGACACAAGTGCCGGGTTCTATCCATCATCGTTCTCTTACTACAAATCCAGCAAACGTTTGCCAATCCAACCACTTCATTCTGGATCATCCACCGCATACACAGTTGTTAAAGTGGTTCCGGTATTGACAGAGAGTATGCCAATATTCGGCCCTGGTCTCTTTAACAACCAAACGTCATTTTTCACATCGGTTGGTTCTTTTAAATTTCGAGAACAAGTAATACTTCATATTTAAATATCGAATTCACTTCAAAGTCATTTCTAATTCAAAAATAGGTTACACTTCCAAATTAAAACATCCGTATTTAAATCTAAATAGTTCCCCTTTAAAATAGTTTGAATATTGAAAAATGGTCTGAATAATTAAAATAGTTTTAATATAAAAAAATAGTTTGGAATAATTAAAGTAGTTTAAGATTGAAAATATTTTAGAATATAAAATATTTTTAATATTGAAAATAGTTTGGATAATTAAAATAGTTTATATATTAAAATAAATTGGTTATTAAAATAGTTTATATATTAAAATTGTTTATATTAAAATTGTTTCTTCTCTCACAACAATTTGAACTCATGTTCTAATTCCAAATCATAACGAATTCAATGTTTCGACATCCAATTCAAGTAAACTTCATATTCATAATTCAATTTAAATCAACCTCAATTTAAACAATTTCCAACATTACTTCAAATTTAATTTAAAAAATTTATTCAAAAGCTGAAAATTTCAATTTCAAAGTTTAAACCTTTAAAGTAATTTACTTTCAATAAATCGAAATCATATCTCCATCTCAACTTTAGGATTTCAAATTTACTCTTTAACAATTTCATTTAACAGTTTCAATTTCAACATCCGAAAGCTCGAATTTAGAAAATAATTTAATTCATATAAATCCAATTTTTATTTTCTTTAAAACAATATCATTTAAACAAATTTAAATTCAAGATTTTAAAACCATTTAATTTAACCAAATCCGGTGTCCGTATAGAATTTTCTACCCTATGGTAGTTATTTCAATTTTTAATTACATGGATGGATATATATCATTTCAACCCATAATTAAATGACATAGGTATATATCATTTCAACCTATTTCTTAGTTTATTTCAATTTATTATGAGTGACAATTTATAAGATGTCAAATGATAAATAGGGTAATAACAGGAATATTTCAAATAAATAAACAACCATACATCCAATATATCAACCAATAGACATCCAATTGCAATCAACATCCAAATCAACCAATATATCATAACAGTTACTAATTATCAATTGTCGGTGTTTAACTGGCACTTAATTCGATATTAATTTAAATGTCAATTTAATTCAATATAAAATTGAAATTAATTTAAATGTCAATTTAAACTACCAAGCAGCAACCAATAAAAATTTATCACTTCATTATTTCAGTTTAACCAACATCGGAAAAATTAGTATTGCGCGAGTGGGTATAATCACTCACCTTTAATTTAAGCCCATTAAAAAACCAATAAAAGCCTAAAATTTCTACAGTACCAAATCCAACCAAATAAGTTTCATGTTGTCCGGAATTTCAATACAAGTCGAACGGAAGAAACCGCGCGTCAATCAGAGTTCGTATGAAAAAGTTATTCAAGTTAGAAGTTTTATATTTGAAAATTAAATTAAAATAAACTAGGGGTAGAAAAGTAAATCTGTACACCTCCTCAAACCCCACAGTCAACAGAACCGAGCTCAAACACCCTACAGCCGCTACCTTCATGCTCGAATCGCCACCACCTCCTTTACCTATCGTCAGATCGGACCCCACCACTAACACGCTCACCTCCGGCCGCACCTATCGATGCCCTCACGACCCCTCCAACTCCGCCTTGCGAACCAGCCACCGCCTCCATTCCCATGCCAATTCTGGCGATCTCGAGCACCTTCGACCAGATCCAAACCCTTAGATAGACTCCGCTAGTCACCCTGTACACTGCAGTGCTTCCCGATCGTCGAATGGTTGAGGATCCACCTTAAACAAAACATAGTCAATGAACGATCGAGAATGATTTGCTGATTTCTGTTCAAACCAAGATTCGATTGCAAAAACGAATTGCAGACGCTGATGCTATAATGGACGGGGATTTTCGACCCTCGAAAATTGACATCAATACGTCCACTGTATAAAATGTCGAGCAGTCGAGTGCCGGAAATACCAGTTCATTAGGGGCGAAGAAGAAAAAGGTAGAAGAAAAGAAACAGAACCACACAGAATCTCACAATCGCAGCGGAACAAAATATAATATATAATAACAGATTTTAAATACAAGAACTGTACTGTTAATATACATACCACTATCAGAGTACAACAATTCAATACATCAAATGGACAATTATAATAACTTGTCCTCACACAGCAGAAATAACCAAGTACGTGATATATGCTTGAACTCCTCCAGCTCGTCTCCTGAGCTCCATAGCATTTAAACCTGAATCTGTAATATTTGGTCTGACCCAAGCATTATAATAAAATAACACCCGAGTCAGTTTGGAAAACCAGCATGAGAAAACACACTCAATTTGAATTATTAGAGTTATCAAAATCCTTTGAAAAACAAAGGTATCTCGTAAGTCCGCGTCACTCATAAACACGACGGGTTTTTCCCTTACAATAACCAAAACATTTTATAGAAAATCCAGTGATATTATAATAGTGTCTAAATACAAATACTTATTCAAATAGCTGAAATTGTTACATTAATTACATTCCAGCATAATAGGCTCTACAAACAAAACCGTAAGCTCATATTGGAGAATGGATTCCAACGAATGACTGGGCCACTGGGGTACCGCCCATCACAGTACACCTCTAGAACAATGTACCAAGGACCTCGCCGGGATCCCCTGCTACACAGGACCGGCCTACCCCTAACTTGGATAGACCGAATAAGTTATCACCCCGGGTGTTCCCACCCTTACTATCGAGCGCTTCTTCTTTCATGTATACCCATATCTAGGATAAATAGGGTTTCGGGGACATCTAGAAAAGTGATAGCATACCTTACTTGGGTGCGACCCACTTAGCCTTGCTGCATCTCCCTTGTTTTAGTCATTCCCGGTTGATGAGGTTCGAGGCTAAGTGTTACCTTTCAAGAACAATTTTTTCTTAGAATGCTCATCGTCCTCCAATGATGATGTTCTGATAGCATTCGTCCATACAAGTTGTCCTGGGTCTGGACAAACTGAATCATCGTCTTCATCATCTTCACGATATTCATTCATTACGTTCAAACAAGACCGAAGTGGTTTTCGGGTAATCAAATCCGATCCCGGTCTCTTCGAAATGATTAACGAAATTTGCCAAAATTGGTAGTCGGTTATTTAACTATCAATAAACATCCAAAAGCGATCATTAGGCCTTATTATAAATTTCCCAATTTTTTTTCCAAAATACCTTTATAAGATATAACTTTCATTTCTTCATCATTTGAAAACAGTTTTCAAATCCTTATATTTTCAACGAAATATTCTACCCCTTTTCAATACTTAGAATATTTTCCCCACTTCATTTTATATTCACACTTAGTAAGTATTCCATCTATTTTCTATTTCCTATTTCTCAAAATCATTTACAATTCTATTTGTAAATTCCTTGACCAATTTTATAACGAGTTCCATAAACTCTGGAATTCTTTAATTAATTCCCTTTAATATTTCCAAAGCCAATTTTACTCGATTATAATTTCAATTTTCCTTGTATTCTTTATGAATTCTATTTCATTTTTTGAAGTTCACTTTTACTTAACTACTTCGGAAATTTCCTTACTTTTCTTCCCGATTCCATTTTAAGGATTTTCTTATAATCTCATATACTGAATAACCCCATTTCCAGACTTCCGAGAAGGTTTTATAAATAAATTTAATATATTACAAAACTCTAAATATATATATATATATACAATAAGTATTTTAAGGAATAATAATAATAATTTATTTTTAAGACATGTTCAAATGATTTTCTAAAATATTGAAATACTCTTTATACATCACTTTTCAAACAGGTTAAAAATCAGAGATTTATTGAGTAAATATTAAGCATTTGGAAAAGATAACTTCTTAAGTATTTAAATGCTAACCGACTTTAAATTACATAGTTAAGTAAATAAAAATTTCCTTTTTAAAATTTAAACTTAACTTATTGATAAAAATATATTTTTAAATCTGGGTAACCAAAATTTTCAATTTATAATCCCTCTCGATTTTCATCACATTACTCCCATTCCGGTCTCCTTAACCATCTTCACTTTAAAAATATATCCACTATCTTTCTCACCCTATTTCCATATTTAAATATAAATTCTTCCCATAAATTTATATTCCAAATTTATCATCCGATATCACTTTTCTTTTATTTATAAACTTCGTTTATAAATTTTTATAACTCCTTTGAGTTTCACTAAAATAATCTCATTTATAAAATTCCAATTTATAAATTCAATTTCTTATAAATTTCATTTATTTTTACCAATCTATTTTTAATATCGATTTCAACTTCTTTCTATATTTTCCCAAATATCACTTTAAAATCCGGTCTTTAAAAATTCCTTTATATATTTTATTTTCAATTCTCTATTTAAAATATTTTCCCGCATCATTTAATACGATCAAAAATTTTCCATTTCTCATTCAAACCAATCTCTTTTAAATAATCCAATTTCGATATACATATTTTTATATTAAAAATCCCCTTTTAATTTCTTAAAAATTTAAAATAGTATTTATGGTATTTAATTTACCCAAAATTAATTTCCATGCCATTATAACATTTAAAAATTTACAACACACAATAATTCAGCATTTTATATATATGTGAAAAATACTAATATATTTGACGAATCCAGTTGGATCCCTCCAACCTGTTTTCCCTACATCCACAGATGTTAAACAACAATAAAAATACCAATTCCACTTCGAGGGGGATATCGCGGTATATAGGGTCATCCGCTATTATGCAGGGCGTATAGCGTCTCATCTGCTATAAAGTGCGGGAATATCACTCCAATACTAATATATATACTACTATATGTATATAGTCATCCACAGATAATTATAATTTTGTCAATCAATCAAGCATCCAACAAAAATTTAAAACATTTAATTCGAAATATGGTAATCAGAATGAGTGAGAAATTCTCACCTTGACTTTATTTTGCTGACGTTCCAATTAAATTCTTTTTCATAGATTTCCGCAGTTCCGAACCCTACATGGTTGATTTCATTTGATTTAAACCTCGTGTGAATTTTTTTTACTTATATTAACAAATATAAATATACAGGATTCACGAATTAATTATGAAATTAATTTTCTTAATAGTAGTCGTTTACCTTAATTACCCTTCAATACTCGATGGGTCTTCCTCCCAAAATCCACCGAACAGCCCTTACTTCCATTCACTGTCAAACGTGCTCAACCTTGGCAACGTACACCGACCATCTCTCGACAATATGATCGCCAACTCTCCACGCTCGCCTCCTCCCCAGCCATCGCGACCCCCATCTTGCACCCACTTGCTTGCCGAGCCGCCAAATATCCACCCAGATCGTCGAAGTCGACCTCCCTCGACTCTATCACCGACGAACCCAAAACAACCACTACCAATCGAAACCGATCTCCCATCCCCATTCGACCAGCCACGAGCGCCAGTAGCCCTCACCATCGCTTCGACCCACGCTCGCGCCCATCTCCTATCGAAGACATGATCTCTCCCCTCCTACCGAATCGAAAAGGCCGTGCTCGAGTACGAATCGAGATTTGATCGCTGATTTTTTTCTTCTAAAGACGAAATTGAATCAAAGGATATGGAGAGGGAAGTTTTGATTTTATCTCGTATGAAGGCAGAGGGAATTTAACGAACTGAATATGATCTTTCCCCTTTTTTTCGTGAACTTTTTGAACTGAGCAAAGGAGGAAAGGCGTTCGTGATTTTAAACAAAAAGGAGACATGATGTTGGCATGTAGAGGAGAGACTACAGTGTTATGAGGTGAAGGGAAAAAGGAGTGATGGAAATATTGTCAATCAACTAAATATATATATATATATGTATATATAATATATATATATATATATATATTATATAAATTTTCAATTCGTCTCGATTTCGTAACTTAAAATCTTAAACTCCTATCGAGGCGTGCCAGTAGGCGTTTATAATGTTATACCCCTATTCTGAACGCAATAGAAAAGGTTTCGAGTCCTAATTCGATCGTATGGAGAAGATAGTTTTTAGACCCAATTATTATATTGAATATTCGATATTAAATTAAACGCGTTTATATTCCGTATGACCAAAGGATAACTCCAAACACTACGAAATTTGAAATTCGATAATAATACACTATTACGGATCCATTGGAACTTGTTTCGTCGAATTCCGAGACTGTGCCTCGGAAGGCTATTTTTAAATGTCAATTTGAACAAACTATTTTTAAAATTAAACATATCACTTTTTAATTCAATTTTAAAACTTTTATTATCTTCATTATTATTAATATAAATTTTACAAGCCTTTAAATTATTTTTATCGAGCTTAAAACTCAAGATACAAGAATTTAACCAATATTCAATTATAAAATTCAATAATTAAATTATTCAATAAATCGCTATATTTAAATTCTGAATTTATTTTATAAATAAAAACCTAAATTTTCCATAATCAAAATCAATCTATAATTCAAATTCAATATTTAAAACTATTTAAATATTCAAAATCGAACAACGAAAAATCCAGGTCATTACATTCCTCCCCCCTTAAAAGAATTTCGTCCTCGAAATTGCTAAGGCGGGAAAATTGCTCCAAACCCATTACTTAACCAAAACCCACTTAGCTAACTTGACATTTCACTTTTCTAATCTCTTAGTTTTCAATCAAACAGTTAGTTTTCCGTCCTAAACCAAAATCCTTTATTTCGATTACAAATCAGAAATCAAATTTTCGTTAACAAAAATTTTTCAAAATTTTTCTAACACCCTAAATTTCCGAAATTTTTTGGCAGAGTCTCCCTTGTACGGAGAGTCTTTTGCAATATGACAAGAAAGATAAATATATATACATCGACCCACACGGTCAGAAAACAAAAATATATATCAATATTTATATATTTGATGTATTTAATTCGAAAACGTACCTTATTTTAGCGTTTTTAAGCATTTTTAATCAAGAAAGTTACTTCATATGCAAACACGCAACCAAAATCTAGTCCGATAGCCTCCGGTTACCTATACTTACTCAATTTAAACCACGTAAGTACAACAACATTAAAGTTCAATAACATTTCATTCATTTACTAACCTTACACATGAATTTCATATATAACATGCCAACAAAGAATTTTAAGCAATTATAAGGTCCCGTTACTAATTTAATTACTCCCACTCGATTCATATACCATTTCATTCAATCTGAAATGATTTATAACCCAATTTATTGCATTCAACTCATATTTATATCAAACAATTTCATATCCATCTCAAATTGATTAAAAATCAATTTACTCACTTCCTATTAATTCATAGAAATTTTATTTGCTTATGTTTACGCCAAACGACAAATTTCTTATGCAAATTTGTCGCTTTCATTCAAGAAAATAATCATTTTAGCTTCTAGCCATTTTAAATTGATTCCAAATCAATTTATATTTAATTTTATTCCATTTCCAATTCAATCCATTCATTTGCATTTTATTCATATCCACATTATTTTCAAATTCTTTTTATTTAGCTCGGAACCATTTCCGCTACTTCATTAAATACCATTTCACAAATTTACTTGAGTCAAGCTTCCATTCAAACATTAACTTAAGTTAATTTTGTTTAATTCCAATTTTTTCAACCTTATAACTTAAGTTTATTTAGTTTCAACCAATTTCCATTTCATTCACTAATTAATTAATTAGTTCATTCATTTATTCACTTAAATTTTAATTTCATACTCGAATTCACTCTCGAATTTATTTAAACAATATCAAGGCCACATTCAATTTATTTACACTTTAAATTGAATTTGTTTATAACTCAAGCCATTGCTATTTCAATCCAATTCTATTTTATTCGACTCATTCCAATTTTTATTTAATTCACTTACTCTTTAAGTCGAATTTAATTTATAACTCAAGTTCTAATTCCAATATTTACTTTTTAATCCACAATTCAATTTATTTAACCAAGTTAAGTTCCATTACCATATTCAATTAACTAATTAATTATCTAATTAGTTCACTTCCAATTTATAATACAATATCTGATTTTTATTTCTAAAAACCTCTTCATTCAACCTACTTGGATTCAAATTTATTTTATAACTCAGGTTCGAATTTAATTTCTTCACTAAATATCGAATCATTTTTATCTTGGTTTTATCATTTCATTTTCTTCCCATTTATAAACTTTACAACTTATTTATTGCAATTTAATTTTATGAGTCATACAACTTATTTTTCATATTTCCATCAATTATGTACTCGATTATATTCCCATTTTATTTTTAACTCGAGACTATACTTTATTTAGAGCCTAAATATATTTTTATTCAATTTATTTCAATTTTTATAAGCTATTCCTGTTTATTTATTCACAATTCCAGATTTTCACTTAAATTTTATTACATTCAAGATTTATGCCATATGGTTTTTGTAATATTTTACAATTCAAATTTTTATACTTACTTCAATTCGATATTATTACTAATCCAATTCGAATTTTATAACTGATAGTTATTTAGTCACTTTATAATTCACATTTACATATTTCAATTCAATTCCATATAACTCAAATCCGATTCACTTTTTATTTAATTTCAATTCTTCTTTACCATCATTCCAAACCATAATTAATTTAAATTCTACCCCAAACAAATGTACTTTTAATTCATTCAATTTAATCAAGTAAGAATTTAATTCCAGTTTCAAATCATAATCGATTAAGTTTTCTAAAATTTAATTCGTTCAACTTAGCTTAAGTTGAATTCTATTCAATTTTATATCTCAATCCAGTTTTATTTTCAATTTAATTCAACTTTAGCTTAATTTTACTTAGCTTAAGTTAAATTTCATTCATTTTAACTTTCTCAAGTTAAAATTTAATTCTGAAATTCAAATTCCACACTTTTCTCTCTTCTTTAAAATTATTCTCAATTTTATAAGTTCATACTTATTTCCTGATGTTTTCTAAAACATTTTAAATAAGGATTCCGGAATTTAAACACTCGGTATTTATTTCAAATCATTTTGAAATCACAAATATCCCAAATCACACTTTCTAATTTTAAACCAACCTTTTTTTTTATATCCCAAAACTAATTCCCTTGGAATTTCTAAACAATGTTTGTTTTTCCAACAAAATCTCCAAATCAATTATTTCGATAGCAACCCATCACTTAGAAGCTCGAAATTAATACTGATGATGCAGCCGTCATCATCAGAATTATTTTCCAGCGACTGAAGTGAGTTCAGTGCTATATCATTTCCAAAATTCCATTTAAAACCATTTTCTTTCAAAAATATTTCCAAAATAATATTACTATTATTTTTTTTCTCAAAATACTTTGGAAAACATTTCCAAAAATCTCCGGGAATTAAATTTCCAGATTTGATTTGAATCCAAATTTAATTATAATCCCTTCATATAATTTATACTTATAAAAATTTTCATCTGGTTATATAAACCATTTCCAATTTTTATAATCTTATTTGATTATAATATTATCATCCAAACACTCCAGTTCTATGCATAATAGTTTTCAGAAAAACTATTACTTTTATAACAAAATATGGTTTGGGTAAAATTATTTCATTTACCCACTTTTTAAAATAATATTGTGTCGGTTTGCCTAGTTTAAGAGTTTAGAAATCCCTATCGATACAGTTGTCCAGACTGTACTGACCAGAATTTATAAACACTCAATCGATAAGTCAACACAATATAAAATAATTTATATTCACTAACAAATACGTGCTCATATCTGTTAATACACTCAAACTCATTCTAGGGTACTACTGACCCTATCTCTAAGGAGTAATCCCCACTAGAGCCAAGGTTCTCACTGAACCTTATGCTCTGATACCAACTGTAACGGACGGGGATTTTTGACCCTCGGAAATCGACATCAATACGTCCATTGTATAAAATGTCGAGCAGTCGAGTGCCGGAAATACCAGTTCATTAGGGGTGAAGAAGAAAAAGGTAGAAGAAAAGAAACAGAACCACACAGAATCTCACAATCGCAGCGGAACAAAATATAATATATAATAACAGATTTTAAATACAAGAACTGTACAGTTAATATACATACCACTATCAGAGTACGACAATTCAATACATCAAATAGACAATTATAATAACTTGTCCTCACACATTGGAAATAACCAAGTACGTGACATACGCCTGAACTCCTCCAGCTCATCTCTTGAGCTCCATAGCATTTAAACCTAAATCTATAATACTCGGTCTGACCCGACCATTATAATAAAATAACACCCAAGTCAGTCTAGAAAACCAGCGTGAGAAAACACACTCAATTTGAACTATTAGAGTTATCAAAATCTTTTGAAAAACAAAGGTATCTCGTAAGACCGCATCACTCATAAACACGACGGGTTATTCCCTTACCATAACCAAAACATTTTATAAAAAATCCAGTGATATTATTATAGTGTCTAAATACAAATACTTATTCAAATAGCTGAAATTGTTACATTAATTAAATTCCAGCATACTAAGCTCTACAAACAAAACCGCAAGCTCTTATTGGAGAATGGATTCAAACGAATGACTGGGCCACTGGGGTACCGCCCATAACAGTACACCTTTAGAACAATGTACCAAGGACCTCGCCGGGATTCCCTGCTACACAAGACCGGCCTACCCCTAACCTGGATAGACCGAATATGTTATCACCCCGGGTGTTCCCAACCGTACTATCGAGCGCTTCTTCTTTCATGTATACCCATATCTAAGATAAATAGGGTTCCGGGGACATTTAGAAAAGTGATAACATACCCTACTTAGGTGCGACCCACTTAACCTTACTGCATCTCCCCTGTTTTAGTCATTCTCGGTTGATGAGATTTGAGGCTAAGCGTTACCTTTCAAGAACAATTTTTTCTTAGAATGGTCATCATCCTCCAATGACGATGTTCTGATAGCATTCGTCAATACAATTTGTCCTGGGTCTAGACAAACTGAATCACCGTCTTCATCATCTTCACGGTATTCATTTGTTACATTCAAACCGGATTGAAGTGGTTTTCGGATAATTAAATCCAATCCCGGTCTCTTCGAATGATTAACGAAATTGGCCAAAATTGATAGTCGGTTATTTAACTATCAATAAACATCCAAAAGCGATCATCAGGCCTTATTATAAATTTCCCAAAAAAATTTCCAAAATATCTTTATAAGATATTACTTTCAGTTCTTTAACATTTGAAAACAGTTTTCAAATCCTTATATTTTCAACGGAATATTCTACCCCTTTTCAATACTTAGAATATTTTCCCCACTTCATTTTATATTCACACTTAGGAAGTATTCCATCTATTTTCTACTTCCTATTTCTCAAAATCATTTACAATTCTATTTGTAAATTCCTTGACTAGTTTTATAACGAGTTCCATAAATTACAAAATTCTTTAATTAATTCCCTTAAATATTTCCAAAGCCAATTATACTCGCTTATAATTTCAATTTCCCTTGTATTCTTTATGAATTCTATTTCATTTTTCGAAGTTCACTTTTACTTAACTACTTTGGAAATTTCCTTACTTTTCTTCCCGATTCCATTTTAAGGATTTTCTTATAATCTTATATACTGAATAACCCCATTTCCAGACTTCCGAGAAGGTTTTATAAATAAATTTAAAATATTACAAAACTCTAAATATATATATAATAAGTATTTTAAGGAATAATAATAATAATTTATTTTTAAGACATGTTCAAATGATTTTCTAAAATATTGAAATACTCTTTATACATCACTTTTCAAACAGGTTAAAAATATGAAATTTATTGAGTAAATATTAAGCATTTGAAAAAGATAACTTCTGAAGTATTTAAATACTAACCGACTTTAAATTACATAGTTAAGTAAATAAAAATTTCCTTTTTAAAATTTAAAACTTAACTTATCGATAAAAATATATTTTTTAATCTGGGTAACCAAAATGTTGGACGAATTCTCATCACCAAACTAAGGCCACTGCCAAACCATCTCTCTCCCCATGCTACCAAACCAACCCCCACCGGTCCAATACTCTCCACCGAATGAAGTCTCCACCAAACGAAGCAACAAATCTCACCACCGGACCAATGAAGCAATGCCGAACCAGCCACTTCCAAAGTACCACCGGACCAACATGCTTCCCACCTAAATGCCGGACCAAGGTGCCGGACCATCCCATCTCCATATCTGCTCCATGCCGGACCAATCATCGCCGGACCAAATGCTACCGGACCAAGACATGCCAGGCCAGATCACATCAGCCCAGGCCCACCAGCAGCTGTATACACTCAAGACCCCTGCTCCCAACCTCACTCTATAAATAGAGGGGCAGGGGTACAACCATGGAACAAGTTTGAGAGCTCAAGCACGGAGAGAACTTTCAAACAACTTTCTTTTACTTGTATCAAAGCTTTGTACTTGTAATCTAAACAAGAAAAGAGAGATAATATATAAAGTGGACGTAGGCACATTTTGGCTGAACCACTATAAATCTGCGTGTCTTTTTACAGTTTAGCCCCTGCTTTTTATATATTTGCATAAATCACCCAAATCACTAAGAACCACATAAGATCTACTAAATCATACGACTTTGAGGTGTTTGTCCATTTTTTGTGCAAACATTTTTGGTGCTTTCACTGAGAACTTGAAGCTCGAAGTTTCAGCTTCTTCCACTTAACCTTTTTCCTAACAGCATCGTTCATCGCTTGGAAAACATGCCTCCCAAGCAAAAGAAAGATGTTAACAAAGGAAAAAACATCGCAACCAGCAGTCTTCCAGATCCAGTGGTCACAGATCAAGTAAATCGTCCCCCTCAAGTAGCAGTACCAAATGAAGGTCAGGAAAATCCAACCACCCCTGGCGCAGAACGGCCGACAGCAATTACTAGGGCAGATCTAGACAGGGTTGTGGCTGAAGTGACTAACCGCTTCACGTCCCAGCAGGAAGCCTTGGTGGACCATCTCATGTCACGCTTAAGGGATGCTGAAGAGTCCAACCGCAACACTGAATCATGGGGTGAATCCCAGTCTGGAGGATCTCAGAGACAACAAAGATCTTCCTTCTTCGAAGGAGCTAACAACAGAAGCGGCTATGGTAGGAGCCGAGATCGAGCACAGCCCGAAGTTAGGCCTGAGGAAACGCTTGGAACCGAACCCAACGGGGGAGGTACCGGGCGGAGGTCAACTGTAGCTGAGCCAGTTGTACTGCCTAACCACGGAAACACCAATGAACGGGGCCGAGCTAGAGTCCAGCCCGAAGTTGGACCCGAGGAAGTGCTTAGATCAGAACCCAGCAGGGGAAGATCAAGGCAAGGGCCAACTATAGCTGACCCTAGCATGCTCTCAGAAGACCAAAGACAACCACTGGAAAATATTAGGAATAATAGACGATACCATCCCTACAGGTCATCTGGGCGGAATCAATCCCACAGAGAAGAACCGAACTCATTTCTATCTGCTCCAAATTCTGATGAAAGGATGACACGTTTGTTCAGAGAGTGCGTCCAACGGGATCAAAGAGACCGAGGAATAGGCGCTAGGGTAACCAGCCCTTTCGCCCACAATATCGAAATTGCCATCACCCCCCGAGAATGGAAAATGCCAACAATGGAACCTTACAAAGGAACCTCTGACCCCGTTGTACACTTACAGAGATACACACAGCATATGCTCATGAGTGGAGCAACAGAAGGAGTGCTATGCAAATGCTTTCCGCTATTCTTAGCAGATCTAGCTACCTCCTGGTTCTGCCATCTACCCCAAGGATCCATCAGCTCATGGGAAATGTTGAAAGAAAAATTCATCAGCCAATTCCGCACTCATGTGGAACAACCCAAGGACGCTTATTCCTTATCTAGTATCAAGCAGAAACTTGGAGAGAAAGTGCAGCAATATCTAACCCGATTCAATGCCGCAGTAGTCGTAGTCCAAGATGCCGATGAGAAGCTTATCTTAATGGCCCTATGTAGTGGCGTGCATCCGGATACTAAATTTGCTAGAAGATTGACCAAAGAAAAACCAGCTACTTTACCCGATTTCTTCCATGAAGCTGGGAAATATATGAGACTTGAAGACGCTGCCACTGAGAGGCAGGCATAGCAACAAAATAAGGCAGCTCATGGTAACACGCCCACTGTAGCAAAGGACGTTCGAAGAAATGATTCTAGAGACAACGCTGGGGGCAAGAAGGGAGAAAAGCGTCCATATCGGCCAGGACCGAGATTTGACGCTTACACCCCGTTGAATAAAACGATCGAAAACATCTTCCTGGCCCACCTTAAGCAAGGATGCCTTAGATTTCATCAGAAAATGTGACAGATGTCAAAAGTTTGCTAAGATTCCACGGCTACCAACAACTGAGATGACTCAAATGACCAACCCTTGGCCCTTTGCAGTATGGGGAATTGACTTGATTGGCGAACTGCCAATGGGCCGAGGCGGGGCCAAATATGCTGTAGTGGCATTCGACTATTTCACCAAATGGGTGGAAGCAGAACCCCTAAATAAAGTTTCTTCAGCAAAAGTTATTAACTTCTTGATCAAAAATGTTCTATGCAGGTACGAAGTCCCGTTCAAAATCATATCAGACAATGGACTTCAGTTTGACAGCGAGGAGTTCGCCAACTGGTGCCAAGAGCACGGAATTCACAAAAGCTTCTCACCCGTAGCTTATCCCCAGGCAAACGGACAAGTCGAAGCCGTCAACAAAATTCTCAAAACTCTAATCAAAAAGAAACTCGAAAAGTCAAAAGGCGCTTGGGTGGATGAACTTCCTACGGCACTGTGGGCCTATCGCACATCTTTTAGAACATCAACGGGGCATACTCCTTTCTCTTTGGCATACGGATCGGAGGCTATGCTCCCAGTTGAAACTATAGTGCCTTCCCACCGTAGGATCCACTATAACCAAGAAGAGAACGAAGAGCTCCTCCACATGTCTTTGGATCTAATTGAGGAAAGAAGAAATGATGCAGCCCTCAAAGCAGCAGCTCACAAGCAAAAAGTGGCAACGCAATACAACTCCAAAGTCAAGCATCGCAGCTTACAAAAAGGAGATCTTGTCCTCAAGCGAATCTTCCCGCACCCCGGAGCGCTAGATCCAATCTGGGACGGACCATATGTAATTCATAAAGATCTCCACAATGGAGCTCATATTTTGTCAACAGTGGACAGGTAGGTGTTCCAGAGGGCATGGAACATCCAACACCTTCGTCGATACTTTACTTAACTTGCACTGCCCATATGAAGCGAATTAACAAAGAGAATCAGTGGACGTAGGCATTTTCGTGCCGAACCACTTTAAAAAACCATGTCTCTTTTTTAACTTGTTCCTTTATATCTTGGCTGCTTGTTAACTTTATCCTTTTCTGTTGAACAAAATCCTGTGCAAATAGCATTCCCATTCAAGGCACTCCACAGCGCGACTTCTCCTGGACAAGACCTAACAGGTACTATACGAATCTATGCCCTCGCCAATGAGACACTTTTGCTCCGGCATCCCTCTGCTGCGGGTTAACTCATTGCTCGCGATGGCCCTCAAAGCCAACTGTAATGAGCCGATTATAAGCCACCGAGAAGGCCGACTATAGCCGAGGTAGCTCATTACGGCGTTCGTCTCGCCGGCAACTGTGAACCGACTATAAGCCCCAATATAAGGTGTGGCCAGCCGGCCACAGTAAATCGAATGATACCCACGATTACGGGCCATAATGGCCCGGGTAGTTACTGTGCACGATCTCGGCTCCGATGTGTCTTAAGTGCGGCTGTGGTAAAAAAGAATTAACTCCCCGCGGAGGCGTAAGATGGGTGATAAATGTCTCCAAGACTCACAGCTAGGGAAAGTGACTACAAAGCCCGTTTTCCACGAACTTAAGCACATCGAAGGCCTTCCGTGATTGGAAGTTTTACTATTTCACATATTTCAATTTTATTTAAGAAACTTTTCTCCTATCCTCTGTAACAATCCCTAAAGTACAGGACACAGAACAAGAGACATTCGCTAATGGAAGCGGATACTCACAGCAAGATACTGAACCACATTCCAAACTCGGTCACACGAGACATTCAAAGCTGCCATCTACAAGCAAAATATAAAGGGCGGTATTTCCTTCTCTCATGTGTAAACACGTGACTATAATTTATTCGCACCTCACGCTAACATTGCGAGTCATGAAATTATGTTTTAAACAGGGACTTGACGTCAAACACAATTTAATTACATGAATATGCATAGCTATATTTCTCATACAACATGTCAAGATAGCAAAAAACATTCAAAAGACAACAGAATCAGTTTAAGTTAAAGAATTACACGTCAAGAATAGTGTTGTTTATTACAAGTAGCATAATTACAACCTAAGAGTTACGTTACTATTTTGAGACTAACATATACAACAATGCCAAGTCCACAAAAAGATATCCAGGTCCAATCAAGGAGCCGGCTGCGTCGGAGTTTTCTCCTTGTCCTGTTGCCCACCTGTCCGGTCAGAGAAAGAATTCATTAGTGATCAGCAACCAAATTAACGGAAAGACTAGAAAGGAAGATTTACCAGCATCTGCTCCTTGATCATCTTGATCATCATCCTCTACTTGCACACCTGCCTCCTCAGCTGCAAGCAACTGCATGCCCTCCTTCACCGCCACCTTCTCCTCCTTGGTAAACTAGGCGGTAACCACATCCATCCTGAAGGCCACACCACCCTCCTTATCCGCCTCAGCCTTGGCCTCCTCTAGAGCCCTGAGATAGATCCTAGCCATAACCCGGGGGTAATCATCCATCCAGGACAAGTTACCCTGCCTTCAAGTACGGAAATACATATCCTGGAGCATCCCATCCATCATCCCCTCGTTTTCTTCAAACTCCCTCATTCGGACCTCAGAAGCCCGCAGCTTTGCAACAACAGCATCCCTCTCCGATCGATACCGTAAACGGTCAGCCTGAAGGGACCTCCTCATCGCCTCCATCTCCTCCTTCGACTTGGCCTGAGCAAGCTCCGCGGCCTCAAGTCTCCTCGATAGTTCCTCTACCCGCTCGAGGTCCGCTTGCCGAACCTCATCCACCATGGCAATGGCCATGTCAATCCGCTCATTACAGACGGCCTCCATCCTCCGCAACTCCGCCCTACTAGCCTCTTCAATAGTCTTCCTCAATTGTCTCGATGCGGCCTCATGCTGGGAGATTTGGATGGCTTGGTCGGCGAGTTGTTTAGCCTGGTCGGAAACCATCAACCTTAGCCGAATGTTGGCGCTTCCTATCTCTTCCCCAGCGTTGACCAATCGAGCATGGTGCCCCATCAATTTCCTGGTCTCCTCAGCAACCCGGTCCATATTTGCCTTAGCCTCGTCCCCCAGAGTTATGACCCGGGTAGTAAGTAGATCAAGGTCCAGGGACTTAGCTTCGTCAAGCACCCGTACCATAGGATTACGAGGAAGGAGATGCTCACCAGTAACCTCATCGAAGGAGATGTCGTGAGATGCCGGGTCCAAGTCCGGATGACCCGCAAACGGATTGCGAACTAAGCCAGGATGATCTATCGGGATGACGGTTGGATTCTCAGACGGATGGGGGGAAGGTATAAACTCGGTGTCCTCCTCCTCAATATCATGAATAGGCAGGAGTGGGGCCGGAGGACCAGGAAGAGATTCGAATGTAGACAGACTCCTCTTCTTCTTTTGTATATCTTCTTCAATAACTCCAAGAAGAGGACAATAACCGACTATGTCTCCAGGACGGTTAGTAGGAGCCTTCGGCTTGGCGGAAGCTTTGAGGAGTTTGTATTGTTCAAGCCTGTGCCGAAGATCTAAGGTCTTGGCCGTTTTGCCCGCTCCTGGAATGAAAACCAAATGTCATCAACATGTATTGAGCCATCATTCAAGAATTAAAAGAGTAAGGTGAAGTTCACCTAGAACCGCCGAAGTTGCTTCGGTAGAGGCGCTCCCGGAAGATCGATCGACGCCAGTTCCAACGTTATCGGCTTTCTTAGACTTCTCCATCCCCTCCAAACCTTCGAAGGCTTGACGGAAAGCGTCATCCGTCCACTCTTGCATTTCGCCTACTTGCCCGGAAGACAAAGCCCTGGGGCCATCACCACCCTGTCCATCGCCACCATCATCACCATGGCGATCACTGTCACTTCCGCCCTCAGCCTCTCCTCCTTCGTCCTCACCTTTCTCCTCCTCCTGAACATCCGGGTGTGTGCTGGGAGAGGGACAGTCAGACCTTTTGAGCTTCTTCCCCCCAGCAACCGGATGTTTCGAAAAGGGCCTCCTTTTACTGCTCTTCGACGCGGCCCCTTCTTTAGCTTGGGCAGCCTTCTCTTCAGCCGTGTCCCTCTGCTTAACCACAGACTGCTGTGCAAGGATCAAGTTGTACTCCAAGAGTGTGGCGTTCCTGATCAGATAGGCAGCCGACCTATCTCTCCCAGTAATAGCTTCTATATCTGCTGCCGTCTGAACCAGGCGATCATTCTCCACAACCGCAAAACCACCTGTCGCTAGCAAGAAATAAAAGCACGTAAGATAAAGCACTGCAATTATAACGGAAATTATAAATAAAGCTTCACACTTACAGCCGGAGGTGAAGCGGCGAATGGAAACAGAGTCATCCCTGATGATGAACCATTCTTTCTTAAACATACTGAACTTCGAGTATAAGTCCAGGACGGGCTTGAAGGATACGGCAGATTCCAAGATGATGTAGGGAGACCCCTTCTTGTAGCCTCTCAAGTTGTACAAATACCGGATCTCCCAGTTGTAAGGAGGACGCCCATATTTCCTCTGGAAGATGACGAAGAGACTCACCAGAATGGCATAAGAGTTGGGCTGAAGCTGGAATGGAGCCACCTTTAGATATGTAAGAAAGCTGACTACCCAGGCGTTGAGAGGCGAGATGGCACCACACATACAATGGTATCTGCTATAGGCAAAATATCCTTCAGGAGGATCATACGGCATCGCTCCCGCAGCCGGCAATAACATGCACGCTCGATCGATCCCGAAAGAGCGAGATATAACATCAAGCTGCTCGCCCTTAAGTAAGCTAGGGAAGCAATCAGGAGGCAAGTTGAGAAGCTCCTGAGGACCGTACCCATCCACTAACGATCTCGGAGTGGGCCCACGTCGTTCTGGATTCAACTGAGCTGGGGGCACGGCGGAGGACCCTCCTTCGCCCTCGGATTTCTTTTTGTCTGATCGAGTTTCTGCTTTTCGAAACATTTATCTGCAAACACCGAAAAAACATATTGTTAGAACAAGGGGGTATGGAAACATAAACCAACGGGTGCATACAGTCTAGAATTTGAGTCATAATCGAAACATAACAAGCTAAGGATTCGTTCGCTTAAACTCCTAGAAATGACAAGTTTTCCAAGACCATTCGGCATCCTGCCATCCGGCATTGAAATCATTCGGTATTTGGGATCTCAAGAGATCGTCCGGTAATTAAAGAAAAAGGCTCGTTCGGCACTTAACATCCGACCTCATTCGGTTGTCCATAATAAGAACACATTCGGCAAAAGGGAACATACCTGGTTCGGTATTCGATTGATTCGGCTCTTAGGTTGATTCGGCACTCAGATTGATTCGGCACTCAGATTGATTCGGCTGTCTCGATACAATAAAAGTAACCTGCGGCCCTTATTTATAGGCGAAACATACCGACCGAACCAACTGATTCGGCACGCCCAAGACCGAACGAAACTATCTCAACTACAGGAAAACAAAGCACGCCATGTACACACACATGCCCTACTTTGGGGGGAAAGTGTTGGACGAATTCTCATCACCAAACTAAGGCCACTGCCAAACCATCTCTCTCCCCATGCTATCAAACCAACCCCCACCGGTCCAATACTCTCCACCGAATGAAGTCTCCACCGAACGAAGCAACACATCTCACCACCGGACCAATGAAGCAATGCCGAACTAGCCACCTCCAAAGTACCACCGGACCAACATGCTTCCCACCTCAATGCCGGACCAAGGTGCCGGACCAACTCATCTCCATATCTGCTCCATGCCGGACCAATCATCGCCGGACCAAATGCTACCGGACCAAGACATGCCAGGCCAGATCACATCAGCCCAGGCCCACCAGCAGCTGTATACACTCAAGACACTTGCTCCCAACCTCACTCTATAAATAGAGGGGTAGGGGTACAACCATGGAACAAGTTTGAGAGCTCAAGCACGGAGAGAACTTTCAAACAACTTTCTTTTACTTGTATCAAAGCTTTGTACTTGTAATCTAAACAAGAAAAGAGAAATAATATATAAAGTGGATGTAGGCACATTCTGGTTGAACCACTATAAATCTGCGTGTCTTTTTACAATTTAGCCCCTGCTTTTTATATATTTGCATGAATCACCCAAATCACTAAGAACCACATAAGATCTACTAAATCATACGACTTTGAGGTGTTTGTCCATTATTTGTGCAAACACAAAATTTTTAATTTATAATCCCTTTCGATTTTCATCACATTACTCCAATTCCGATCTCCTTTACCATCTTCACTTTAAAAATAATATCCACTATCATTCTCACCCTATTTCCATATTTAAATATTAATTCTTCCCGTAAATTTATAGTCCAAATTTATCATCCGATATCACTTTTCTTTTATTTATAAACTTCGTTTATAAATTTTTATAACTCCTTTGAGTTTCACTAAAATAATCTCTTTTATAAAATTTTAATTTATAAATTCAATTTCTTATAAATTTCATTTATTTTTGCCAATCTATTTTTAATATCGATTTCAACTTCTTTCTATATTTTCCTGAATATCACTTTAAAATCCAGTCTTTTAAAGTTCCTTTATATAATTTATTTTCAATTCTCTATTTAAAATATTTTCCTGCATCATTTAATACGATCAAAAAATTTCCATTTCTTATTCAAACCAATCTCTTTTAAATAATCCAATTTCAATATACATATTTTTATATTTAAAATCCCCTTTTAATTCCTTAAAACTTTAAAATAGTATTTATGGTATCTAATATACCCAAAATTAATTTCCATGCCATTATAACATTTAAAAATTTACAACACACAATAATCCAGCATTTTATATATACGTGAAAAATGCTAATATATTTGAGGATTCCAGTTGGATCCCTCCAACTTGTTTTCCCTGCATCCACAGATCTTAGACAGCAATAAAAATACCAATCCCACTTCGAGGGGGAAATCGCGGTATATAGGGTCATCCGCTATTATGCGGGGCGCATAGGGTCTCTGTTGAATATGCTAGTATATGATTTTTGTTTGATGATAATAAACATATATATATTCATATGAATGTATTTGTTATTGTACTATTTTATTTTCACATAATTAAATAAATATTTACTGAATAAAATAAATAACACAAAATTTAAATTCAAACAGATATTTTATTCAAACAAATATTTTGTTACAATTTTTGAATAGTACAAAATTTGTGCTCTCACTATATATAAAAAATTGCAATTACAATACAATTTCGATTACATCTCAAATTTCACTTTACATTGTTCACCTCACAACATATCACTCATTCACTCGTATTTTGTTTTCGACTTTGCTCCAGCCTGAATCCAGCATCTGAGTTATCTTCAAAATAAACACTGACTCAATAAAATTGAAAAAGAAATATTTGCGCAGTGTAAAATAAAATATGTTTTTGAAAATATTATTTGCCTCGGTTATTGGGTTGTTCGTCATCATTTATTTTGAATTCATCTTACACGAACAGCTTGTGACATGCACAGTCTATCATTGTACATGCCACAAGGTCATGCACACCGATATACACTTGATAAAACTGCAGGGACAGGTGAGCACAAGGTCAAACACGAGCCGAGGCTGGATTTAACTCAGGTGCAATACAAAAGCATCACAAAATTATCGAGTACAAGTTTCTCATGCAACAAGAATCCAAAACCAGACCATGTTAATAAGTGCACAAATGTGCATACATGAGAACAGACTCGATAGTGGAGTCATGAAACAACTTCAACCAGATATAAATGGTCAAGTGCAAAACAATGGAGCAACAAGTAAATGGCAGTGCAAAAGCATGAGATGAAGGCTACACACATGTATACATATATATGTAGTGCACAGCAATCAAATATGCAGTTTCATATGCAAGCAAGGCTACAACTTCAAGCAAAAAATGAACTGGCTCGAAGCAACAACCTAGTACAAGACTTAAGTGAATATGCAACATGAGGACATTTGAAATATGCAGCAGTTTCCAAGAGTAAACAACATGCAGTAATGAACAAGACTGCAATACCAAAGGACAACCACATACATATATACATACAAATATGTATGTTTATATGTATGGAGACATCACATGAAACCAGAGGCAACAACAAAGTTGTGCCAAACTACAAGAAACTGCATAGACATTCATCAAGCAAACCTTGAACTGACTCAAAGCATTCAACATGAAAACAAGTAAATGGAGCATGCAAATACAGCAACCAGACCAGGCAAGGTCATCAAAGCATCCAGATTTTAAAATGGCATGGTCAGGTGCAGGCACAAGCTTAGACAAAGTGAACATGTTCAAGAGTATATGAATATGTAGAGAGCATGTCAAGCCAATAGAACAAAAGCAATGCATCACTGAGGTACAAACACACATGACAACAAGCCAGTGGAATCAACTTGTACAAAGGGCTGCAATGCTCATGAAGACATAATGCTTCAGAGGTGACATCAATATACATGAAGACCAAAAGCAGCTCAACAATCATGTAACATGATCAATAAAATGAAAACTCCAGACCGCAATAACAAAATCAAATCCTGTGCAGACTCGAGTGAATAGAGGCAGAGTCACAACAACTATGTAATAGTGCAGACAACTAGAACAATGCATATTAGAGCCTACAAGCAGTTCAACTCGAAGCAATACTCACATGTAGACTTCAAGATGAACCAGATCAAAATCAAGCAGTGATGACACAAGTGCACCACACCAGGTGCATGTATACAACAATCAAGTTAAGACTCCAAGAGGAACAAGTAAAGGCATCACAACATACATATATACATGCATAAACACACACATATATATGCAGTGGAAACCAATGCAAGCTACTGGACATAGAACTCCAAGCAAGTAGTGACAGTGATCAAGAGACAATAAAACAAGTGCAACAAAGCATTATATGGTTATAGTAAACACAGTTGCGAGTCAGTGTTCTAAGAAAAGCAGCAGTTTTTGTTTCTCAAATTGATCAAGCCGAAGAAGTCAGAGAGTAACACAGATGAACAAAGTCAAAGCACATCAGGAATTTAAATATGAACATGTCAAATTTTAAATAACAAAGTCAAAGCCGTGGTGGCTAAGGTGATAACAAAATTCGAACAAGTCCATATTAACACAAATGGCCGAAGTCAAATCCCAGAAAAGAATGGAACACAATCTAAAGCAAATTCATGAAGCCGTGGTAACAAAGCAAAGAAATATTCGAAATTGAACCGGTCAGGATCAATCACAAGCAACCAATCAAAATCGAACGGCCGAGCCAAAGTAACAGACAAATTCAAAAAATATATTCGAAGGAAAAGTTAGGGAATTAAACCCTATAAATACCATTAACATCATCGGCATTCAAAAGCATCGAGTTCAAGCATATCAATAAGAATAGATAAAGGAAATCACACACTAGTACATTCAATTCGAACTCGATTGAGAAGTAGCCGTATGCAAATCAAAGCGACAGTTTGATTGACGAAATAAACCAAAGATAGATCATCTTTCAATCAACAAATTTGAATCGGCGGCCTCAAATTTCCAAAAGCCCTAAATCGTGAAAGAGGAATGAAGGATTGAACGAAAGAGATACGGGCCGAAGAAATAAACAAAGAAAGAGGGACAATTTTTATCACTGCGTTCATTTCTTTTGGACCAGTTTTTGATAAATACTATTGGGCTTTAATTTTAAATTAGGGTTTCTTGTTTTAGAGTTGTTTTTATTTTGTAATTTCTTTTTAACCTGTGTAATTGTCTAGTCGTGTGACTAGGGGACGAACTACGGTGGTGTGGTTCGAGAATTCGCAACTCAATGGCTGAGTTGTGGTAGGGTTTTGAGCATAGAGTTAGGTTAGTCGATAGCGGGTGTCGCAAGTTTACGTGTGTAAGCGTCTGACTATTTAATTTCTAGTAGAAATCTTAGGGGCAGCACGTAGGCAGGGTTTTGCCAAAGCTGGGTAAATCTGTGTTGTTCTGTTTCTACTTTTAATATTCTGCTATTTATCTGTGCAGCAATTATTTTATATATTTCCACATTAATTTTTATAATTATTAGTATCACCCTATTCACCCCCCCTCTAGGGTGAAATCGATCCTACAAGTGGTATCAGAGCTAGGCACAAAAGTCAATTTTTGTTTCAAAAAATTTGATTTTTCAAAAACAAATCCTTGTTTTAAAATTTTGATTTTTAAGTGGCTTCGTTTAATAATGCTTTTGCTGAGGAACAGTCCATAGTTAGACCACCAATGTTCAATGGTGAATATTCTTACTGGAAAAATAGAATGAAATTTTTTCTAAAAACCATCGATGCTTGGAATATTGTTGAGATAGTATATAGGACACCAACTATAATGGTAGAAATCAAGAAATTGAAAAACCTATGGATCAATGGACAGATCTAGAAAATAAATTACAAAATGCCAATGTTAAAGCTATGAATTCTATTATTTGTTCATTAGATCAAATTGAATTTAATTGTTTCTCACATTGTCTAACTGCGTAGGAAATCTGGCACACACTTGTAGTGACTCACAAAGGAACATCTCAAGTCAAAGAACCTCGCCTTGCCATGCTTAGTAGCGAATACGAGAACTTCATAATGGCCAAGGATGAAAATGTCAAAGAGATGTATGGACGACTTTCTAGTCTTGTATACAAATCAAAAGCTCTCGGAAAACCATGCACGGAATTGGAAATAGTCCGAAAAATCCTCAGAGTCCTTCCACGAAATTTTGAAGCCAAAGTCACTGCTATTCAAGAATCGAAGGATTTAAAACAGATTAAATTCGAAGAACTCATTGGAAATCTCGCCACTTATGAGCTAGAAATGAAATTCAAGGAAGAACGTGAAGGAGGTGATACTCGAAAGAAATCAATAGCTCTTAAAGGAACAATAGAAAGTGATGATGATGATGATGGAGCAGCTGAGCTGGCGCTACTAATAAAGAGATTCAAAAAGTGGAACCACAAGTACGGAAATCCAGCTCTAAATCAACAACTGAAAAGTAGAATAATCAAAGTTCTAGACAACTCAGAAGTGCAAGAGATCATTTGTCACAAGTGCAATAAACTTGGTCACATCAAGCCCAATTGTCCTCAGAATCGACTCAACCAAGGAAAAAAATCAAAAAGGAGAAGTTTTGCAGCCATGTGGAATAAAAGTGATGACGATAATAAAAGCACTAGCAGTGAGAGTGAAAAAACAGATCTGTGTCTTCGAGGTGATATTACTAATAGCGATGATGACAAGCCAAGCGAGGTATCAAAACTCACTCACTCAGAATTACTTATATATTTTCACAAAGTAAATGGCTGCATTGAACGACTTAGGGAGAAGTACGCTAAAATTGAATCACAAAGAGATAGTTTGATAGAACTAAATAAACAGCTTGATCAATTAGTTAAAAACTATCAAAACAAAAGCCCTAAGAGTGATAGGTGTCCATCATTTGAAGAGGAAATTAAAAAATCAGAAATTAAAATAAAATCGCTTGAAAATGAAATTATGATTTTGAAAGAAAGTGAAAATACTAGGAGAGAAAACACTATTGAAAAGTGCACTCAATTATTGAATGAAAATGAATCTCTTAAAACACACGTCCAATAATTGTCTACAACTTTAGGAAAATTTTCCAAAGGAGAAAGATCGTTAAATATGATATTAGGTAAACAAACTGTTGATACAGTTAGACAAGGACTTGGATATAATCAATCTAAACTTGTTAGAAGCAAAATCAATCAAGTCAAATCCGAGTGGACAATTTGTAGAAAAATTGGACATAATCAAAACAATTGTTGGTATAGATCCAAAATCGTGAAAACCATACAAATTTGGGTTCCAAAAGGCACGAATATAAAATCCCTTAAAGTCAAAAAAATCTGGGTGCCAAAAGGAACAAATATAAATTGTCTAGGATGCATGTTAGGACTTGTTGGAAAGCCGTTCCCTAGGAGTGGATCCTAGGTCGTGACGATGTTTGGTAAATATTGATTACCCAATTTAAGATCGTAATCGATTTTAGGCAATGCATCTTCGCAAATGGCACTCACAGGAGGTTCCAAACAATGGGGTGCGGCCGTTGCGGATATCTTATGTAGTGGGTCCGGCACAACGATAGGTCCTAGTATTCACAAATTCTTGATGCTCGTGATACAATTAGAGAGGAGGACTCAAAACGTGCAATAAAAGGCCAACGCTACAGTCGAGAGGTGGAAGCGAATGCAGACGATGAGACATTGCAATAAGTCGGCATTTTCAGGTTCTTTCTCTCCAGGTATAGTAAGAGGGAACGTTCCCCGTATCCTAGTGGTGGTGATAGTAGTGGGAGCTTAGTCCACAGTAGCATGGTGGCGGTGATAGTATTGAGAATTTAGCCCATAGTAGCTTAGTGGATGTGTCTTTCATGGTTAGTAGCCAAGTGGGCGGTGTTTTCATGTTTAGTGGCGTTGCGACAGTATTTACATATTTAGTAACCTAGCGGCCTTGTTACATTGGTTAGCTCTAGGGGCTGTTACCGATCGTTAGACATGAAATTCAATCCATTGTATTAGTCTATACAAATTGTAGTGTAGGAATGTATTAGAGAAGAATCCTTAGGTAACATTCCTTAGGAATTAACGGACGCTTGTGTCACACCCTATACTATTTAGAGTAGTATTAAAGTAACTGCATATGATCTTCGTATTAAACTTATACTCATTCACTAGAGTTTATGTATGACCATCTCCCTTCTTTCCATTTTTTCCCACCATAGAATAACATGTTAGTAGTTGATTGAGCATAGTACGTGGAGAAAGGAGCTTCATGTTGGAGTTCACAACTTTTTGTTGTCTATCATGTAGTTACTTACTGTATTAAAATTCTGTAAAGCATATATTTTACTTTGATACAGTGTATATGGCAAATGAAGTATTTTAAAGACTGTTTTTCTAAAATGTCTATTTTTCAATACTTATATTTTAATTCCTTTCACTGTCAGATCTGAAAGTATATAATGTCTTAGTACTTGGCCTAATAATGATGCTCTATAATGTTTTAAAAACCCAATAGCTCGTATTTCTTAGCATGGTGCGAGTCCGAAAGCCACACTAGGCTTTGAATTGGTGTCAGGAAGTGAGGGTTGTTTGAGACCTCCATGGAAATCAAGATGCGAACGAACCTCAGCAGTTTTAGTTGTACTTCTAATAATGTTTTGTTGTGAGATGCAAGCAGCACAATTATTTACCAATTTATATTCTACACCCAAGACACTATCTATTATATCGCCATATGTACTTATTAGATGGGTTTGATTCTTTTGTGGGGAAAACCATTTTGGTGATTCGGTTAGTCTAGAAAGTATTGTTATATCCTGATCACATATTTCTTGAGTTTCTTATACCAGACTTATGTTTGATTCTTGGTTTTTATCTTTCCCTTAATTCCATGAATGCTCTTTCGAGTGGTCTAAGAAAGGTAGCTTTCCATTGATATTCTTTAGAGCATCAAGAGACGAGTTGGATGCTTCCATTCACCTATCACAGTGTTCTTATTCCCACTGCACTACTATTATGGGTGTGTGTGCATATATATCAGCAATTGTGAGGACTGACTGTTATAACTATCCAGGCTAATGGTAGTACTTAGGGTTGTTATTCTCAAATGCTAGGTATCTTAGAATGATAGTGTGTACTGTCATTTTGATATTATATGTTCTCATCCCATTGCAAAATTCTGATGTTGTGTTCTTTCTTCCTTGTTCCTTTTCTTTTTCTTTTTATTTGCCCTAACAATTTGTCTTTTCGGCACTTGAGTGCTTGGCATGTGAATACCATGGATGTATTAGTGTTGACATTTAAAGGTCGAAAAGTCGGGTCATTACAATAACAATGCCTGATGTGGTTACATAGTTGAATGAGTAAGCAACATTGTACTAGCCATGTCGAAGATGCAAATTCTTAATAATCAGTACAGTATCAATTGATTGATGCTTTAACAATACAACACATGCATATACACTAGATGAGATTGTTGCGTACCTTTACTCCAATATTGAAAATGATTCATAGAAAAAATAATAGTTCATATCTTAAATACCGTTAAATAAAATTTGTAAAAAAAATTACTTAGAAACTAAATAGAAAAAAACTTGCACGCAAACAATACAACATTTGTTAAAAGCATATGTACAAAGAATGGACAAAATAAAACTTTAACATCAATCTTTGATTTGCAAACATTTCTTTTTCCACTGGTTCAAATTCTAATCTTTTCCAACCAATGGTTTTTTCTCAATATTAACCATGACATACTTGTATGATAACTACTTTTACCATTGTTGCCTTAACCAATATACAAACATATCCAAAATGAATTAATTAATTGGACAGTGCTATTGGTAATTTTTATGTTTCCAAATAAATCTTTTCTACTATAGGATCTTAGCAAGAAGCTAGAATACAAATTCAAAATTGATAGTATGATTTGAGAGAACAAACTTCTCTAAATATATCCTAATGACACAAATGCAAAAATATGGGCATAACTCTAAATTACCATAGGAAAGTAATTTTGGTTGATTATTGTTCATCTTAGTGAAAAATTCAACAATGATGACCATTAATAATTGATGCACATAGAGAAAATTTATAATGTCCAAACTTAGAAATGGTGACATTTGAGGTCTCATTTCCTTCTTCTTCTTCCATTGTTATCGTCCTTCTCCTTCTTTGAGCTCATGTGTACCCCTCTTCCCTCCTCTCTTATCTTTCATCGCTTGAGTCGTCTTTTCACGCCTCTAAAGAAAAAAGTAAGTGTCGTTACTCTAACTCGCTAGATTCGGATTTTGAATCTGATAAGGTGACTTTATCTACAACCAAATCAGGCTAGTGTTTCTCCTCTCGTCCACATCCTTCAACCGCATGTCTCGATCTGCTCAACGAGCCAATCTCTGATACTGTCCAATCCAGATTTGAAAATTTCTTGTTTTCTACAATGGCAAATGAGAGCTTTGAAGCCATGACTAGTGAAATGTCGAAGTTTCCTCCTCGCCCTCTCGCTTGTATTGTTTCTTCACCCTTATGCGTTGTTTTGCCTGTACTAATTGATGAGAAAACCTCTTTGAAGATTTGTAATACTCACATTATTACAAGACCTTTTCACGAAATTCCTTATAATATAATTAACACTCCTATTGCAATGCCTGTATGTGATGAAAACATTAGTAAAAGCTCATTTCCTAGTTTGCCTATTGTGGGTAATAATGTAACGTCCATAAACACCCTCCTAGTTGGTCATCACTATTCACTAAACTACCCCATAATGCTAGGGAATTCATCCTTAGGAAGTTTGATACCATTGTTGAGGATGGTGTGATGATACCTCCCCATGAGGTCATAAAAGCCGATCATGTTTTTTAGAAAGAATATGTAGATGTTTTCTTCCTAGAACGCAACCAACCTATTACCTCGTTCGTGAACATTGTAAGCGAGTTTGGAGAATTAAGGGTAGTCTTAGAGTTCACTACCATAACTCCACGTTTTATTTTCACTTCACTATCCTAGAGGAAAGACATCACATATTGTAATCTGAACCTACTCTCATTCAAGGAAAGTCTTTTATTACCACTCTGTATATTCCCTTGATCGACACTACTAGAGAATAGGTGCTATCTATTCCGGTTTAAGCTCACTTTTCCAGTATCCCTTCTATCCTTCAGCCATTATCTGGCATCAACTGGTTGGCTAGCCTTATTGGATAATCGAAATGCTTTGATGCAAATACAGTCGCTAGGAAAAGGCTTGTCTATGTCAAGGCTTTAATTGAGATCAAGCCGGATAAACCACACCCTACCAAATTGAAAGTTAGACCGGTAGATATGATAGTTGTACTTGCTGATGTTAACTATAAATGGAAGCTAGATATTTGTACCACTTGTCAGTCGTTTGGTCATTATATAAATAAATGCAAGTATGGCGCTCAAGGCCAACGTAATTATGAGACATCCTAGTCTGTACCTTTCAAATACTCCACTTTTGAGACCTACCATCGGGCAATGGGTCGTTAAACCATGATCAATCTTCGCAATGCTAGTTCTGATGTTGGTCACATCAATTCCCTTCATGTCAATCCTCATATGCTTCTACCATCGAACAATCCTAAGCCTCCTATTTCATGGAACAAAGAAGAGAAAATGTGGGAACATACCGATATAGAGATGTGATATAAACCAACTGAAGGAATCTTTTTGAAGTTTCTATCGAGTAAAATAGGTGAGGATAAATACTTATTTTACTATACCATAGTTGATGCTTTAATCATGACGGTAGAAGGGAAAATGGTGAATGGAACAGGAAGCTTCAAGAAGACTCCACTTAGGATATGAAATTTATTAACTCATACGACTCTAATGGCTATGTTCCGTAGCTTGCCAGACTATTTTCAGGTATTTTACATGTTATAAGTCCGGATTCTACTGATATGGTCAGTGACCCCTTCTCTAATGGGGGGTTAGTTTTTTTGTATTTTTAATAGCTAAGGCATTTATCCATACTCATGTACTTCAACTATAATTTCTTTCTTGTTAATGATACAGTGGTCGGTCCACTATAAAACCAACTTACCTTTCAGAAGAAAAAAAGAAACTCTATAATATGTTCGAGAACGGGCGATGTACCAAATCAAGGATAACCATGGAAAATAGGTGATATAATACATACATATAGGTGATACTAAATAATAGGTATGGACTTAATGCTTCATATATTTTGTACGCACGTATTTTAAACAATTGTAGCAAACATACAGGTTGTATATGTAAAAGGTAATTCAAAGCAGTTGCAATTACAGTCTGTATGTCAACACAAAACATGAGGTTGTGTTATGTAACGGTAAATTCCCATTTTCAAACAAATGAATCGGTCTGAAAAACATGGACATAAAATCAAACAAATCAACAACTTTGGTTAAACATCATGATAACACTTAG
Organism: Allium fistulosum; assembly: GCA_030737815.1. Taxonomy (NCBI): domain Eukaryota; kingdom Viridiplantae; phylum Streptophyta; class Magnoliopsida; order Asparagales; family Amaryllidaceae; genus Allium; species Allium fistulosum. Next base: position 627,956,785 of record CM060903.1, on the reverse strand, counting down.
TACAATATCACAACTTAAATGATCTATCATCACAATGATAGTTAGTAAAAATTTACTATGATAGATGAAAACAAAGAAAATTCACCCAGTTGCAACACAAATCATAACTTAGGTTCTTTAGACCTTTACTAACTTCCCAACTAGTGGGATTTGCCTATTTTGTTGGATGATTTCCTTATAAATACAACAATTAGAGCATTTGAAAAAAGACTTTAGATGACACTTCATCTTTTTCATTATCTTTCTCTACACAACCATAATTACAAAGGCAGTTACTATTTGGTGTTCTAAGCTATTAGAACTCAAAATCATTCGTATTTATGACTAAATTCTATAAGCAATGATATTACTGCAACAACCCTCTTCGGAATGGGCCTAATTTTTGACCTAATAAAAGCGCATAGAACCTTAGGTCCATTCCAATGCTGGCAGTTGGTTGGTAAAATTGATACAATAAACATTGTACATAACTATATATCTATGCTTTCAGAATCTCACAATGGAAGGGATAAAATATAATAACAAAAATAAGTACCCATCTCATAAAAACCAAATATCAGAAACACAACATCCCAAAATATCCATAGTATAGTATCTTAAAATAAAACATCAAAATGTCTGAAATCCGGATACATTCGAATACATCAAAAGCATATATAAATAACTAAACTGTCACAAATCTTCAACACCGCCTCATCTTCTTCATCAACATTGTTCCTCCTAACTGGTGGGTTATAATGAGGAGGGAGTCAGAACAACAATGTCTTGTGAATGAAAATCTCAAGTCTTACCATAATAGAATTTGGGTAGTAACATTTAGATAAGTATCTTGCCTTACCCATCCTATACTTTAACCTGCTAAGTATACCGCCAACTGTAAGCCAAAGGCTCTTCCAATCCAGCTACATATCGTTCCTTTCAATGTAAGCCAAGGTCCCTTCCAGACTAACTCTATAACTCTAAAATAGGTGCAACGCAACTACGTGGTCAAATGAGCCATCTCCGTCAATCATACTGTAACACTCCTAATTTTTAATAACATTATTCAGAAGATTTAATTAGATAAATTAAATAGAATAATGTATATATTAGTGTGATTAGGTGATTGAGATTTGAAAATTTATTAGAGCCCGTGCTAATTAAACATGAACAATGGGCTTATGAATGGTTTTATATGTTATTTAATTAACGCAAGGGCATATTAGGAATTATGCACCATAACCATTACCTTAAAATTTCGTATCCCTTACCATTCACATTCATTCTTATAAAATGCAAAACATAAATAAAAAGAAAAGCAAAGTCGGCTATTACTTAGGGAAGAAAAGGGGAAAAATCAAATTAAAGCTAAGGAATCAAGCTAAGGGAATTAATCCAGGATCAAATCGCAAATTCCTTATCCTAATCAAGGTGAATAATAATCTAAACCATCTCTATTTTGTTTCTATGATCATTTGATTTTTCGGTTTAAGTTTAAATCTAATATAATAATGTTAGATGATGATATGCTTGAATTTTTTTGATATGTTTGATTCATATAAGATTGGTTAATAAGTGTTTTATATGACTTTAAGGCTAAATTCATTTGTTTTGGATTTTGAACGCCATGAGAAATTTATATGTTATGTAAAACATTAATTTGGAGTTGCTTTTTAATTTTTATAATTTTCCAAACTATGGAAAATTTATTATAAATTTTTAAAGAAAAAAATGAACAATTAGGTTTATAAATTGATTTCAGAAATTATATGAAGAACTTGGGTCTGAAATTTAGATATGTTAGATAACATATTAAAAGTGAATTTCTGTGATTTTTGGGGATTTTTCCAAAGTGATTTACTATGGAAATTAAATTACTTTAGAAGAAGGACTTAAATTATTTAATTGTTTTGCTTAATGGAAGAGCTTATTTGTTAAATTAATCTTTATTTAGATCTGAAATTATGCGGTAGTATTATTTTAAGAAAGAATTTGAAAAGTTCATGGCAACCAATTAAATGTTTACAAATTGGTAGGTTAGTTAAAAAGCATTTACATTAAAAGGCATTAAAACAGTCTTTACCCAGAAATTATGTTTCGCCACTTTTAGTAGTACCTTTTGACCCTGTACTTCCGCCTCAACCAAGTTGAAACCCACTAAGTCGAAACCAATATAAAAGGTATCAATACGTTGGTATGTAGTGGATTGGAAAAATGGCTGCAAGTATGCTGTCGAAACCATGCTTCCAAAGGGGTCAAAACTAGTTAGCTTTCGAAGGTCTCTGTTTATCATCTGAAGAAAAGCGCTTGCCTTATTTTTGATGAATACCTTTGAAGGAGTCGAAACCAATGCTTTCGAAAGGGTCTTTTAAATAGCTTTCGGTCATGTTGCCGCCTTTTTGTTTAAAGCAAAGCTTTCGAAAGAGTTTCCATGTTTTTAAATTAATGCTTTTGAAAGGGGTAGTTTCAACCCAATCGAAACACTGTTGCCGACCTTATGCCTTTCGACTGGATTGAAATCATCAACTAGGTTGAAAGGTAGCTTTTGTTTTATAAATAGAAGCCACTTCCTAAAGCTTTCGAAAAGTTTTAATGGTTTCGAAGGCAATGGCTTTGAAAGGGGTTTCAAAGCTAACCTTCAAGTGTTTTACTTAAATGGTTTAAGTTTTCGAAAGGATGGTTCTGAAGCCATCAGTTTTCCCCAAACTCTTTTATATGAAGTAAATTGGTTTCGAAAGGGGTACTTTCATTTATATTCACTTTGACCCAAAAGATATTTTTTGAATAAACCTAAAGGTTTTGCAAGGGATACTTTCAAATGATTTCGAAAGGGGGGCTTTCAATGGTTTCAAAGCTATGCTTCTGAGAGTTAGTATGTAATACTTTCGAAAGGTATGTTTTGATGGTTTTGAAAGAGATGATTTAAAGTGTTTTGAAAGGCATATGCTTAGTGTTTTGAAAAGAAGATTTGAATGCTTTCGAAGGAGGTTATCCAATGGTTTCGAAAGTAAAAGTTATAGGTTACGAAAGCCATAGTTTTCAAAACAAGGAAACCAATCTCATTTTTAAAGGAAAACCATGGCATAATAAAGGAGTTTTAAAATGGCTTTTAGTTTTTGAAGAAGCTTTGCTTGATAAAATAATAGGTTAAAGGGATTAACCATGTTTTATATGAAAATGATTTCAAGGATATTAAACCACAGGTGTTGGTACTATTATGTTTGCTTCTTCTAATATATATATTCACTTTAAAATGGACCAATAACTGTATTTTGGGAGAAAGGGCAGAACAACTAGCTAGGTTGACCCAATAGTGAATATAAATTGAGTTAACTCCTATATGAGTAGAATTGCATCCAGGAGGTCAGGTAGACCAGAATATAGGATGGCTAAATACTAATTAAAGAAGTTTTTAGATAGACAGGTTCATAGTAAACCCATGAAAACTATGTTTAGGAAAAGTTATTGGCAGGGGTCAATAGGTTTATAGTAAACCCATGAAAACTATTATTAGAAAGAGTTATTGGCAGGGGCCAATAGGTTTATAGTGAACCCATAAAAACTATATCCGGATTAAGTCATTGATAGTAGCCAATAGGTTCCTAGTCAATCCATGAAAACTAGGATGAGAGGGAAGTTATTGGAGATACAATAGGTTCAAGGAGAACCCATGAATAAGGAAGATATTGGCAGGGGCCAATAGGTTCTTAGTGATCCCATGAAAACTATGAAATCGGATGGGGAGTCCATAAGTTTTAAACATGTTATTAGTAAGCCCATGAAAACTAATAGGTTAATAGTGACCCTAGAAACTATAACTGTGACAGATAGTCTAAATGAATGGGGATGGGTAATCTAGAATTGATTTACTTGTTTTCATATCATCATAATATCTTGAATTGTTATGTTTTAACCATTGTGGATGCAAAAGCACAGTATAAGGTTTTTATAAAGATTTGGATAAAATACTAGTGAAGGGAAAACCCGTTCCACTAAGTGGCATGGTCTCACTAGATATCTAAATTGTTTGAGATGGTAGGTTATTATTCATACCAGGCTTTATGTTTGACTCGAAGTTTATATTTTCCCCTTAAACTCTCGGGTGATCAATTAACTTTGAGTAGTTTGAGAGTTGGGGTTTTCAAGTACCTCTTTAGACGAATAAGCTTCCAAAGACGTGCAAGAGGCATCATAGCTATTTAGAGTTCTTTTCTATTTTGATTCTGCTGTGTTTTGTTGTAAAAGCAAAGTTGTTTAATTGCCTAGTTATATACTCAGATCATCCAAGGGGCATCTTCATATGTCGCTCTTGGCGTATGTAGTAATAATTATATTTTCTCTTAACGCGGTTCTCGAAGATGGGATTATGTAATGAATGTTGAAATGATTTAAAGTGGAATATGGAAGTTGTTTTATGATTTTAAAATTTTTCTATATCCATGTGTTTCTGTTATCAATGTATCTAACATTACCGTATTTAGTAACCGAGGATTAATAACTATGGATGACTGCAGCATCCGTAGTTGTTAGTTTTGGGCCTCCAAGTGGGGGATGTTGTACATACCCTAACGATGTGATAGAATGCACATAGGCTGCTTAATACCTCTTTAACAGAAAATAGATAGACTCTGATCATTTAATATCTATACCCTAGGTAGATCCCTGTCTTTTAATACCAAGACCCAAGCCGGACCCCTTTTTGGTACTCCCTAGTTAATATTGTAAGAAATCTCATATGGCTACTTAGCACTTCTTTTATGGGAAAAAAAGTAGACCCTACAATAACCACTTAATACCTCAACCCCGAAGTAGACCCCCCTCCAGAGTTTTCCCACTACCGCATCTAAATTATAATCCCGATAATTTAACACTTCTTGAGTAGGAAGGAGGTAGACATACAAATACCGCCAACCCAGAAGTTGACCCATTTTGGGATATCCATCTTGTGACCTGTAACCCAACTCATGACATCTCAAATTAGTTTAACTATTCATAGGTGCTGGTAGCCAGATTAGTTGAGCAGACTTACCCTACAGAATTGGGACCAACGTCGCTTTCACCACGGGTACTTATTGTGATGTCTCACATCAGTCCCAAATTCACACTATTAGTAGCTAGATTAGCTAGGCAGACTTCTGTGTACTTTTGACTGACCTCACTTCCCTATAACTTAGTTATATTTCCAGTCTACGATATTACAATATACATACATACATACATATATATAACATACCTCACCCGCATTTACACAATAAGCACATATATGGGAACTCCTTATTTCACCTTTAATTATGGATTAATTTCCATAATTATCCTTAACTTCCTTCCTATAGGGTTTAGCAATAATATATAAATGTTTATTTTATATGTTTATGACTTGTACGTTACTATTATATTTATGCGTAACATAATAAACCAACTAGTTTTTATTAAATATTCCTAAGCGTGCGTAAAAGTATTTCTATACTAAGGTTTTCGCTTCCTATGCTAATTGTTAAAATGTCAAAACATCCATAACATACAAGTCCCAGTGCCATACATTAATTTACAAAATAACTAATACCCATAGCTAAACAAAAAAGAATTGCATATATATTCCAAAATGGAATCAAAGTACCAAACTTATTTTACATTGATATAATAGAATCAATGCCTCTATTTCAAGGAATCAAACTTTATTTCATGTTCTATTCGGCTTTTACATATAAAAGCTTGAAGTGGAAAAAGGGATTCATATTTGCCTAAATTATGGAAATAGGAAGTGGAAATTACAAATAGAAGAATCCATACTTTGCACACCATTTCCTAATTTTTTTCTTTTAGAACCCTTCATCACAACAACATAAATTAGAAGTGAAAGTTGCATAGAACATAAATTATCCAAAGTGGAAATTAGATTGAAGGGCTTCTATTTTCAGGGTAATAAGTTTTAAGGACAATACTTCTAAATAATTAGTTTTAAGGACAATTTACAGGATAATGATAAATTCATTTATCTTTTTAAGTTATACGGGAAAATGATAAACCTTTTTATCATTATTTCTGTATAACTGAAAATGATAAATTCTTTTATCTTTTTTTTGTAAAATGTCCTTAAAACTAATTTTTCAGAAGTAGTGTCCTTAAAACTTATTACCCTGCACAAATAAGCCCTTGAAGTGAAAATCCCCTTATCCAAATTGCAAACAATAAATTAATTTCGACTATATTAGCATAAAACAATTGAGATTCCAACTAATCCAAGGTTTAACATTTTACTAGGGGAATTTTGGGGTTCTAGATTTAAGATGAACATATATAAAATTCTCCAAAGCATAAAATAAATTCAAACTTTTACGACACAATTCACTATAAAAAGAAAAACTAAAATTTTCACTCACAGATAGCTTTCCCTAATTTCCTTTGGATTTGATTTCATGCCTTAGCCTAATTCCTCCTTTGGTTTTCTTCTTTTGGAATATACAACAATTCAGTTGTTCATAAATTAGATTCAAAATTCAGAGATTAGGGAAGAGTATAAATAGAAAAACGTATGTGTATGTGTGTATAACTAAAACTTATTACCTTTAATCCATTTGATTCCTTCCCTAAAAGTTGAATCTTAAATCTCAAAAGCTTATGGAGGAGGAAGAGAACCGACAAAGTTCTTCTAGCGTTGCTATTTTTCTTCTGAATAAAAGTGAGCGGCTAGCCTCTTATTTATAGTGGTTAGAATGCATCTAGACCATACGATCAAAAAGAATGTTTGAAATAATAAAATCCAGGACGTTTAGGCCAAGCGAAACCCTTACTACCACAAGAGAATCAGTCAACTGCTCCTCCCTAGGCAGTCGACCGCTAGCAGTCGATCGAACCAGTGAATGGTGTAACTACCTGCACCATAATGGGTCGAAATTTTTGCTAAATCAAAAACCCGAGTGCATTAGGGTACGAATCTTTGGTGTTGGTATCATATAAATAAACAAAAGTATATTAGAGCACTATCGATATAAACTCACGATAGAATAGTAAAATATAATAATACATATACCGACCAAGGCTAATACCTCTAGCATCTAGGCCCTTGTCAGTGGGAAGCATTCATAAGGAAATACATCCTTTTACCATTCCCGCCTTATACCAGTACATGTCCCTCTAAATCTATCATGTGGGTTGTAATGAGGAGTGGGTCAGAACAACGTTTTGGTGACTGGTAAATTACATATTTTATCCATAACGTGAGTTTATATCGATCGTCTTCCATTACATGTTACATCTATTATCTTAACTTAGTCATCTTGACTTTAGGTACACGTACGATATGCCCTACCTACTCGAGATATACAATAACTACATACGTGTTTATATATATATAGGCATCATGGTCCCCCTGTGGACCAGGATACATTCCCTGTTGGTATCGGTAACTCCACACCTGTGCTAGGTATCCACCATTTGTGTCTAGACCGAATTATCCACGTACACCGAGGATATTCTCATTAGTCCCTAATAACGGCATTACAACTATTTAGCTGTATTCTACCTCATCTTAAAGACTTATCTAGCCACTTCGTATTGAAGACTCTATTCCTCAGACTAATCATGGACTCGCCCATGGACTATTAAGGACTCAGCTCCTTAGATTATCCTAGGGACCTCAACTAAGGGTTATCTAGCATTGCCTTCTAACAATAAACAAACTAAAAGACAACTGTAAGGCAATAAATGTCCCAAACATGATCTATACTAGTAGGAGGAGTAGTCCGTTAGGTGCAACCCTAGTCTTTCTACTGACTGCTTCTAGGACCGATGATGCTCTCCACCTATGTGTACGGCCTTACTCCTCACATATATGGTACAAACCTTGCTGACATAGCGTCGAATCTACGCTTACCATCCCATTTAGATTGCCTAATGCAATCAAGAAAATGCCCACTTGGTTACTTAACACATACCCACTAAAAGGATTGAAGAAGACCCAACTTGGCACTTGAATGCTTCAACTAAAGCGAAACCTACTTTGGTGTATTGCCTTTACCTATATACGAAGTTATAATCTCATGGTTCCTACAGTTGGAGATGTCTCACATCAATATAATGTATACACAACTGTTGGTAGCTCCTTTCAGAAGGCAAACTTCTGTTATGTAACATTAATGACCTCGCGTCGCAACCTATGCTAATGATTACGTCATTTATAATTAATCTAAGCTAACGAATAGATTCAATAATTCACACCCACCATAAATACAAACTTGAGGCTATATAAATATATTTAATTATTACGCCTACTGTGTTCAACTAATATTCGGTTATTTTTACATAACTTACTTCTTGTTTCATTAACGCCGTTTAATGTCATTTACCACTTACTTCTAGTTTGATAGATTAAATATCTTTTACTGCTAACATCTACTTAACACTGTTAGATATAACTTACCATTCCATGTCAACGACTTTCTTTGATTACTATGACTTCTTAATTTCCCCTTTTCTTTATTTGTATTTCATCCTTTACTGTTTATTTTCTAACTTATCTTAAATCACATATATTAGATTTACAATTAAATTATTATTATTTTTAAATTGGGTGCTTAGATAGTAGTTGTAACGACCCGACTTCCTACGCCCAGAAAGTCGTATCGTTTTGAAGAAAAGAAAGAGGTGAGAAAATAGAAAAGGTAGAGAAGAAGAAGAAACAACAACAGAATCTCAACAGCGGAACGAATAAAATATAATATATCACATAAATATTACATAGTATCATATACATCAGAGTACACAGATAATACAACACATACTTGATAGTTATAAACACCTGTCTAGTTAATACAACTCACACATCACAGAGATACAACACAGCGGAAATACAGAATAAACTCTAACACAGCGGAACCAATATATATATCTATACGCTGAAGCCTCCTGCTCCATTTGCTCCTCCAGAACTCGTCAAAGCTAACCTGAATCCCTTGACTACCCGTAAAAATTTAGGTACCCGAGAGTTTATGAAAAACAGAAATAAACTTCGGGTCAGACATGGGTCTGGTATGAGTAACAGGTTAAAGTTGCTTAACTTTTAAAATTATTTGAAACAAAGGTATCACGTAAGACTTCCCACAAATAAATATGGAAAAGTTTTTACCTTACGCTAACCAAACATTTTTAAGAAATCCAGTGATATTATAATAGTGTCTAGGGTTTTCAAGTAAATAGAAAATAGCTGAAATGCTTGCATCTCACATTTCAACATAGTTGGGCACAATCAAAACGTACGGCGCTTATTGGAGATTGGATTCCATACAATGGCTGGGCTACTGGGGTACCGCCCGTCACAGTACGTGGCCTAGATCACCGTACCGAGGAGTACGCCCGCTCCCCTGCAACACAAAGCCGGACCCGTTCCTTACTGAACAGTTCCAAATAGAATAACCCCGCAGATGGCTGCAGACCAACTGCCACTACCGAATAAAAAGGAACCTCTAGACAGGGGTATATCCTACTCTCAAGTGGGTGCTACCCACGAAGCTTTGCTGCACCTCCCCTGTTTTAGCCATTCCCGGTTGATGAGGCTTGAGGTCCCGATTACCTTTATAGAACTCATCACTTAGAATGCTCATCGTCCGCCTGACGATGTTCTGAAAGCATTCGATCCATACAAGTTCGTTCCGGGTTCGAACGAAACCGAAGGCATTATCTCGTTACACTCGTATTGGAATCACCCTCAGAGTCAACGACAATAACCCTTGCACTCTGAATCACCATCTCGAATCTATAAGTACTATCACCGTCAAACTCATTACGGAATCACCCACAGAGTTATACTGACATATAGTTCTTATACCTCGAGTCTTCACTTGCTCCATTTGAATTCACGACCTAACGTTATTTTGGATCGATGTGGTTTTCGGGTCTCCAGACCTGGAATCCCGGTATACGGAAACCCGATCCCGGTCTCATCGAAATCCAAACCGTGTCTTTTAAGGCCAAGTTGTTTTAAAGGTTTTAAACAATTTCAATACATTATCTATATCAATACAGATAGATAATTTACAGCATCACAATAGATAATCAACATTATCATAACAGATAATTCACAACATACTTCAAATCAAAGCATCCATATCATATAGCATCAATTATCTCATATCAGGGATATTAAACCATTCAATTCATACATAAGCAAGAATTAAACAATCATACTATAATTAATTTAAAATGAATTAAATTAATTACTTCATCAATATAAACTTGCTTACATAACCAGTAAACCAATCAATTAATCAATCATCAATTATTTATTACTTCCGATTAATCATCTTTGATTAATCAACTTTTACTTGCATTCCAGTAATTACCCTTTAATTAATTTCAGTAATTAATCTTTAAATAAATCCATAAATTAATTATTCATAATTATTTACATTCATATTGAATTTATTACATTTTAATTACTATATTGATTTATTATTTGCAAATTAATCAATTCGTAATCACATCATTAGTTATAATAATTAATGATCTCTAATTAGTTATTTTATTGATTAATTATATTAAGAAAACTTGATCTTCAAATCACATATATTAACCACCTTTGATTAATATCATATAGTAATTAACTTCCTTAGTTAATTACTTCACAATAACAACTTAATTAATCCCATGATTAAGTTCAAGTAATTATACTCCAATTACTTCCATTACCCATCATCCAATTAATTACATCTAGTAATTTCTCATTAATTACTTCTCCAAGTAATTATACTTCCAAAATTATCAAGTGATTAATCTAAATTAATCAATTCAAATTAACCAAATTACTTAATTAATTACAATAAGCAATTCATTCCTTAATTACTTTCCAATAAGTAATTACATTTAACAATTTCAATGATTATTATTAGATTAATTAATCCAATTAATTACTAAATATATTAATCACATTAATATATTATAAGAATAATCTAGTTAATGACCTTTATTAACATTCATTTAATTACTTTCTAAAATAATTAACTTCCTTAGTCATTATTAATTTTAAGTTCAATTAACCATTAATAATTCATTTATTAATAAAAATTTAATCTATGGTTCTTAATTACATATTAATTACTTATTCCATTATTTAAATTTTAATCAATATATTCAACTTATATTTACTAATTTAATTGATATAAATTATCAATTACCTATTCAAATTTGTCTTAATAGTTAATGAATATAATTCTTAAATCTTCATTTCTTAAAGTAAACTTATTTTTATTATTGATTAAATTTTCACTATCAATATGTTTTAAAACATTTATTTCAGATTACTTCCTAAATAAATTCCATTTTACCCTTAACAAAGTTAAAACTAATTTTCCAAAACCTTTTTAAACCCTCATGTTTAAAAGCATATTTTTTTATACTTAAAATCCTTTAAATCATTTAAAATTATAAACTTTATTTTATTTCCAAATCAGTTATAAAACTAACTTGAATTCACATATTTAAACTTTTATTTAGAGAATCAGTTTACTTTGATTTTAAATTTAAAACTAAAATTTAAAATCTGTTAAAACTATTACAGGCTTAAAACCCTTTCACACAAATCTGTTACAACATCACCCCGAGCCTCCTCATTTCTACTTCGAGCCACACGCAAAGCTTCCCCGAGAAAATCACAACCTTCTTCGAGTCATCCAACCCCAACTCAAAACTAACAAACAAAATCAACCCCACCATAAACAACCCACCGTGCACATGCACGGTGGCTCCGATCGTCTATGGCCATCGCCAAAATCTCCAATACCACGGTGATCATCTCCCCATATGTTCTCGACCACCCTGATTCACGCAGTCGCTCGAAATCAAAATCGAGACTTCACCCTAAACCTGGAACTCAAAACCAACCTCAAACCCAAACCTGTCAACGTCAATTACTCGACGCTCTGACCACCAGAGGCCACCAAACTTCGGCCACAGCCTCGCCTAACTTCCCTCTACCTCCTCCCAAAACCACGTGGCGCTCGATCCACTGTCGACGATGCGCGAAACAAAACTCCGGCCATCCCAAAATTAGGTCACCGTAGAAAATCCCCTCGCCGCCGCTTCCACAAGGCGCTGCACCCTCACCCGCTATTTTTCCCCCACTCCCTGTTCGCTCCTCCACCTCCAGCCCAATTCCCAACCATCACCAACCATTGGATCACCCACGGCAACTCGAAAAGCCCAAAACAGACGAACTCGAACTGCTCTCAAACCTCACAGTTAAAAATCATCAAACCATGTTTAAAAATCATGTTATGGTACAGGGATTTAGTCCAGATGCCTGAATTCGAAATTTAAGAGATTCGAATTTTTGATTAGATTGGAGTTGTTCAAACATTTTGCTTCCCAGAGATGATACCAAGTTATTTTAATTTGAATATATTTTTTTAAATTTCAGTTCAAAGTCAAACTAACAATAACTGTTTTAACTCTAGGTCCAAATATCAAGTAGATTGAGTAGAAAGGATTTTTGAAAGCAAGACTTGTTTTAGAATTCAAAACAGGGGATAAATGTTTCAACCTGCACACATTACAACATTCTACAAGTATAGACAGAGGATTCAACATATATATAATTATATACACCTACTTTTCCACAGGCATATATACAACATATTCATTCCTTAAATTTTTAAAAATAAAGTTACTCACCTGACTTTAGAAATGAACAGAGCACTTTACTTTGAAAACTGGGATATGCATTAGCTTTTAAAAACTTGAGTTGTCTTCTTCGTTTTGAAACTGTAGTTGCATGCTAATGGAACTTTGTTGAAGACATAAGACTTGATTTCTTAAGATTGAATGCTCTGAAACCAGACAGTTTGCACTAAAAATCCCTTTTAAAACTGGGAAAGATTTTGCTCTGATCTTCCTCTAATCTTCTTGCTTTTGTTTAGTTGTAGTTGAATGTTGGATGTTTGTTTGAGTTTTAATTTAAGCTTACTTTAGATTTATACTCGAACTGCTAGGAAGATAAATATATATATAAAAGATAGCTTACCAGAGAAACCATTTGTACAGAGTGATATTATGGTCTCTTGTACCATACAGTGTATATGTTTTGTACCGAACAAAGATATTTTTGTTTTGTTTGACTAAAAATCTTATTTCGGTGGCTGATATAAGATATGTTATTGCTGGCATTTAATGCTTTGTACAAATCATGTTGGCCCTATATTTTATACTAATCTTGTATATATCTTGCCCTTTGTTATTTGAAACTGTATATGCTACTGTTTCCTCTTGCCAGACTACACTTGAAAATTTATTTGTTCATATACTTATCATATGCAACTTACAAATATACTTATATTTTATATTTGGTGGCTGATATGAAACGTATTGTGTGCTATAGATATTAGTATTAATTGCTTTTGTACAAATCACACTTACTTTTATTTGTTTATACTTGGATGTATATGCTAGTGTCTTCCTTTACAAGCTTACATTGATATTTATGTTTTCCTGTTTTGTTTAAGTGTACATGAATATTTTTATTTTATTTCCTTTTTAAATTTTCAGCCTGCACACATATCCATATTGGTTTGTACAAAACTTGAATATATATACTTTGTTTGTGGTTAAATTGTTGACTCATTATTGGGTATGTTTCTACTTGCCTAATCATGCTTGAGAGTATATTGTTTGATATATTTATTTAGTCATGTTGCTTTTGTACAATCTGGTATATATGTTTTGAATTTATGTATGAGCTTACATTATTTTGTTTTGTATCTTGTTTGTATTGTTGTCTTGTTTTATTTTCTATCCTAGCTTAATACTTATAGCCATGTATTTCTACAAGTACATTTATTTATTAATATTATTTAAAAATAACCTATTTATCAAATTTGAAATGATTTATAAAAGAAACTATCTCTTTACTATAAGCTACTTATTTTATAACATATTAAAGTATCGTTTGACAAATATTGTATTAAAACTTACATATATTTTTAAACCATCTTTTATCAAGCTATACTAAAAAGAAAATAAAACAAATCTTTTTGTTAATAAATTTTAAATCTAAACTTAAGCTAGAATAAGTTTTAAACTATTTAAACATTTATCTTAAGTATTTAAAATCATATATTTATTTAATAGCTTTGAAAAGCTTATTTTAAATAAATCATAATTCCCAAATCACTAAAATGTATATTAGAAATTTGAAAACATAAATTTATTAGTTAAAATTAAAACAATACTTTCCCATTTACAATGTATACAAATATATACATATATAAATAGAAAACAATCAATTAATTTTAAAAGATAAAATTCACTAATTAGATATTTATTAAAAGAAAAGATCAATTCAAATCTTTTTAACAAAGATATACCAAATCAATTTAATATTTAAATACAGATTATTAAATTGATATTGCTCGAAAATCCCGGGTTGTCACATTCCTCCCTCCTTAAAAGAATTTCGTCCCCGAAATTTAAAAGCAAAGGTAATTTAATAGTCTATTTAAGATTTTAATTTTAAATCACAAGTATATATCAATCATATGTTAACAATCATCACAACCAATCCACCCAATCAAACAAATCAAATTATCCAGAAAAATTCTGGATAAAGCTTCCTAGAGTTTTCCAGGTATAATACCGGAATACTCAATCTACACAATCCAAACAGTCTATACTACTAAGCCATAGATCTCCTACTCATCAAGATCTACAAAACTGCACTGATACCAGACTACAGACGAGTCTGACTCACTACTCAAAACTTCTGAACTGCTGGTTTTACACCCAGAGATAGATTATACACGTACTCCCTCAGATATACGTGAAACACCTCAAATTCCAGATATCCAGACTGGCAATTCACTCCCGAAGATCCATACTTAACCTCTTCAGAACACAGAGAAAATACAGGACACTTCGGAGCTAACTTCCCAGACTTATCCAATTATAGAGCTCCTTCTAAAACAGAGAAAACTTATCCAGAATCAAACTTTGACTTCTAAATCCAAATTCTCCCATCTCTTATCCATCAAATTTCTTCGAACGATCCAAAGCTGCTTCCATCACTACTGATCAACTCAATCTCCACTGATGTCTCTTAGAACAATCTGAATCCGGTAGAATGATCTTCTCAAGATCAACAAAAATCAAGAACAAAATCACTACTATCATCAGTAGAAAACAACTTCTCCTTTCAAAAGAACAGCAGATGTACTTCCAACTGCTTCCGCTGCACAACTCTGATATGGGTAGATGAAAATGATGATGACGCACATAAGCACAACTTCCGCTGATACCAAATGTGACGGACCTAGGCTTTGCAACCGTCTGTCAGCGATCACAACTGGTAAGATTTCTCAACTATTCCCGAAATATGGTTCAACAGATCTTCAAGGAGAAACTCAGAAATTTCACGGTAGCCTGATCTGCTTAACCAAAGATATCTCCCTAGGAATCATCCTCAACTAGCTGGACTCTCGGTACTATTCTTGGAATCCCAGTCGATACCACCCAATCTCCCAATGCTGACAAAACTCTTCGAAAACACAAGAGAACACTCAGCTCTAGATGCTCAGGCAACCACTGATTTTCCCGAAGACATTCAGAAAGATTCTGACAAACCAAGAGAACACTCAACTATCGCAAGTCACTTTTGCGATTAATCCAGCCTGATCCAAAGAAAAACTGTTCTCTCTTTACCAAACAGAACAGCCCAAGCTTCACTGGCCAATCCAACAAAGAAACGAAACCACTCTGCTGCTTCTGAACTTCATTGCTAAGCTAGAAAGCTTCCTGCCAATACACAGAATACTCCGAGCTGCACTGCTGACACCAATACCAAGGAAATCCAAATCCAAAGCTCTTCGAGAAACTCGGACTTCAAACCAACCAGAAACATCCTGCTGAACACGGCCACAACACCGAAGCAAACTTACTTCCTTAACTCATTCCAAAGAAACATCTTCGGAGACATCCATAGTCACTGTGTCCCATCACACAACTACAACATCCTGAGATATCAAGATATCATCACTTTCTTCTGTCCACCCGACAGATCCAAACTCTACTCATCCAACTTATACATTTCAAAAATGATCTCCAAATCTTAACAGATTCCTTCAGAGACTTGGTGAAATCCTTACACCACAAATTCACTCGAGACGGTATTAGGTCTACAGTCTCGTCAGACACTTCCAACCCCAACAAATTCAACCATTGGTAGTCGTGTTACACACACCACCACCCTATCTACCTTTATAACATATATTGGAAAACCCGAACAGGTAACCCAACAGATAGGTAGGAATATATAAATATATATATATCAAAAATACAAATACGCTCTCTCAAGAAAGAAATCACTTAAGAGCCTAGGTATTCGCTCAACCTAGTGCTCTGATACCAACTGTAACGACCCGACTTCCTACGCCCAGAAAGTCGTATCGTTTTGAAGAAAAGAAAGAGGTGAGAAAATAGAAAAGGTAGAGAAGAAGAAGAAACAACAACAGAATCTCAACAGCGGAACGAATAAAATATAATATATCACATAAATATTACATAGTATCATATACATCAGAGTACACAGATAATACAACACATACTTGATAGTTATAAACACCTGTCTAGTTAATACAACTCACACATCACAGAGATACAACACAGCGGAAATACAGAATAAACTCTAACACAGCGGAACCAATATATATATCTATACGCTGAAGCCTCCTGCTCCATTTGCTCCTCCAGAACTCGTCAAAGCTAACCTGAATCCCTTGACTACCCGTAAAAATTTGGGTACCCGAGAGTTTATGAAAAACAGAAATAAACTTCGGGTCAGACATGGGTCTGGTATGAGTAACAGGTTAAAGTTGCTTAACTTTTAAAATTATTTGAAACAAAGGTATCACGTAAGACTTCCCACAAATAAATATGGAAAAGTTTTTACCTTACGCTAACCAAACATTTTTAAGAAATCCAGTGATATTATAATAGTGTCTAGGGTTTTCAAGTAAATAGAAAATAGCTGAAATGCTTGCATCTCACATTTCAACATAGTTGGGCACAATCAAAACGTACGGCGCTTATTGGAGATTGGATTCCATACAATGGCTGGGCTACTGGGGTACCGCCCGTCACAGTACGTGGCCTAGATCACCGTACCGAGGAGTACGCCCGCTCCCCTGCAACACAAAGCCGGACCCGTTCCTTACTGAACAGTTCCAAATAGAATAACCCCGCAGATGGCTGCAGACCAACTGCCACTACCGAATAAAAAGGAACCTCTAGACAGGGGTATATCCTACTCTCAAGTGGGTGCTACCCACGAAGCTTTGCTGCACCTCCCCTGTTTTAGCCATTCCCGGTTGATGAGGCTTGAGGTCCCGATTACCTTTATAGAACTCATCACTTAGAATGCTCATCGTCCGCCTGACGATGTTCTGAAAGCATTCGATCCATACAAGTTCGTTCCGGGTTCGAACGAAACCGAAGGCATTATCTCGTTACACTCGTATTGGAATCACCCTCAGAGTCAACGACAATAACCCTTGCACTCTGAATCACCATCTCGAATCTATAAGTACTATCACCGTCAAACTCATTACGGAATCACCCACAGAGTTATACTGACATATAGTTCTTATACCTCGAGTCTTCACTTGCTCCATTTGAATTCACGACCTAACGTTATTTTGGATCGATGTGGTTTTCGGGTCTCCAGACCTGGAATCCCGGTATACGGAAACCCGATCCCGGTCTCATCGAAATCCAAACCGTGTCTTTTAAGGCCAAGTTGTTTTAAAGGTTTTAAACAATTTCAATACATTATCTATATCAATACAGATAGATAATTTACAGCATCACAATAGATAATCAACATTATCATAACAGATAATTCACAACATACTTCAAATCAAAGCATCCATATCATATAGCATCAATTATCTCATATCAGGGATATTAAACCATTCAATTCATACATAAGCAAGAATTAAACAATCATACTATAATTAATTTAAAATGAATTAAATTAATTACTTCATCAATATAAACTTGCTTGCATAACCAGTAAACCAATCAATTAATCAATCATCAATTATTTATTACTTCCGATTAATCATCTTTGATTAATCAACTTTTACTTGCATTCCAGTAATTACCCTTTAATTAATTTCAGTAATTAATCTTTAAATAAATCCATAAATTAATTATTCATAATTATTTACATTCATATTGAATTTATTACATTTTAATTACTATATTGATTTATTATTTGCAAATTAATCAATTCGTAATCACATCATTAGTTATAATAATTAATGATCTCTAATTAGTTATTTTATTGATTAATTATATTAAGAAAACTTGATCTTCAAATCACATATATTAACCACCTTTGATTAATATCATATAGTAATTAACTTCCTTAGTTAATTACTTCACAATAACAACTTAATTAATCCCATGATTAAGTTCAAGTAATTATACTCCAATTACTTCCATTACCCATCATCCAATTAATTACATCTAGTAATTTCTCATTAATTACTTCTCCAAGTAATTATACTTCCAAAATTATCAAGTGATTAATCTAAATTAATCAATTCAAATTAACCAAATTACTTAATTAATTACAATAAGCAATTCATTCCTTAATTACTTTCCAATAAGTAATTACATTTAACAATTTCAATGATTATTATTAGATTAATTAATCCAATTAATTACTAAATATATTAATCACATTAATATATTATAAGAATAATCTAGTTAATGACCTTTATTAACATTCATTTAATTACTTTCTAAAATAATTAACTTCCTTAGTCATTATTAATTTTAAGTTCAATTAACCATTAATAATTCATTTATTAATAAAAATTTAATCTATGGTTCTTAATTACATATTAATTACTTATTCCATTATTTAAATTTTAATCAATATATTCAACTTATATTTACTAATTTAATTGATATAAATTATCAATTATCTATTCAAATTTGTCTTAATAGTTAATGAATATAATTCTTAAATCTTCATTTCTTAAAGTAAACTTATTTTTATTATTGATTAAATTTTCACTATCAATATGTTTTAAAACATTTATTTCAGATTACTTCCTAAATAAATTCCATTTTACCCTTAACAAAGTTAAAACTAATTTTCCAAAACCTTTTTAAACCCTCATGTTTAAAAGCATATTTTTTTATACTTAAAATCCTTTAAATCATTTAAAATTATAAACTTTATTTTATTTCCAAATCAGTTATAAAACTAACTTGAATTCACATATTTAAACTTTTATTTAGAGAATCAGTTTACTTTGATTTTAAATTTAAAACTAAAATTTAAAATCTGTTAAAACTATTACAGGCTTAAAACCCTTTCACACAAATCTGTTACAACATCACCCCGAGCCTCCTCATTTCTACTTCGAGCCACACGCAAAGCTTCCCCGAGAAAATCACAACCTTCTTCGAGTCATCCAACCCCAACTCAAAACTAACAAACAAAATCAACCCCACCATAAACAACCCACCGTGCACATGCACGGTGGCTCCGATCGTCTATGGCCATCGCCAAAATCTCCAATACCACGGTGATCATCTCCCCATATGTTCTCGACCACCCTGATTCACGCAGTCGCTCGAAATCAAAATCGAGACTTCACCCTAAACCTGGAACTCAAAACCAACCTCAAACCCAAACCTGTCAACGTCAATTACTCGACGCTCTGACCACCAGAGGCCACCAAACTTCGGCCACAGCCTCGCCTAACTTCCCTCTACCTCCTCCCAAAACCACGTGGTGCTCGATCCACTGTCGACGATGCGCGAAACAAAACTCCGGCCATCCCAAAATTAGGTCACCGTAGAAAATCCCCTCGCCGCCGCTTCCACAAGGCGCTGCACCCTCACCCGCTATTTTTCCCCCACTCCCTGTTCGCTCCTCCACCTCCAGCCCAATTCCCAACCATCACCAACCATTGGATCACCCACGGCAACTCGAAAAGCCCAAAACAGACGAACTCGAACTGCTCTCAAACCTCACAGTTAAAAATCATCAAACCATGTTTAAAAATCATGTTATGGTACAGGGATTTAGTCCAGATGCCTGAATTCGAAATTTAAGAGATTCGAATTTTTGATTAGATTGGAGTTGTTCAAACATTTTGCTTCCCAGAGATGATACCAAGTTATTTTAATTTGAATATATTTTTTTAAATTTCAGTTCAAAGTCAAACTAACAATAACTGTTTTAACTCTAGGTCCAAATATCAAGTAGATTGAGTAGAAAGGATTTTTGAAAGCAAGACTTGTTTTAGAATTCAAAACAGGGGATAAATGTTTCAACCTGCACACATTACAACATTCTACAAGTATAGACAGAGGATTCAACATATATATAATTATATACACCTACTTTTCCACAGGCATATATACAACATATTCATTCCTTAAATTTTTAAAAATAAAGTTATTCACCTGACTTTAGAAATGAACAGAGCACTTTACTTTGAAAACTGGGATATGCATTAGCTTTTAAAAACTTGAGTTGTCTTCTTCGTTTTGAAACTGTAGTTGCATGCTAATGGAACTTTGTTGAAGACATAAGACTTGATTTCTTAAGATTGAATGCTCTGAAACCAGACAGTTTGCACTAAAAATCCCTTTTAAAACTGGGAAAGATTTTGCTCTGATCTTCCTCTAATCTTCTTGCTTTTGTTTAGTTGTAGTTGAATGTTGGATGTTTGTTTGAGTTTTAATTTAAGCTTACTTTAGATTTATACTCGAACTGCTAGGAAGATAAATATATATATAAAAGATAGCTTACCAGAGAAACCATTTGTACAGAGTGATATTATGGTCTCTTGTACCATACAGTGTATATGTTTTGTACCAAACAAAGATATTTTTGTTTTGTTTGACTAAAAATCTTATTTCGGTGGCTGATATAAGATATGTTATTGCTGGCATTTAATGCTTTGTACAAATCATGTTGGCCCTATATTTTATACTAATCTTGTATATATCTTGCCCTTTGTTATTTGAAACTGTATATGCTACTGTTTCCTCTTGCCAGACTACACTTGAAAATTTATTTGTTCATATACTTATCATATGCAACTTACAAATATACTTATATTTTATATTTGGTGGCTGATATGAAACGTATTGTGTGCTATAGATATTAGTATTAATTGCTTTTGTACAAATCACACTTACTTTTATTTGTTTATACTTGGATGTATATGCTAGTGTCTTCCTTTACAAGCTTACATTGATATTTATGTTTTCCTGTTTTGTTTAAGTGTACATGAATATTTTTATTTTATTTCCTTTTTAAATTTTCAGCCTGCACACATATCCATATTGGTTTGTACAAAACTTGAATATATATACTTTGTTTGTGGTTAAATTGTTGACTCATTATTGGGTATGTTTCTACTTGCCTAATCATGCTTGAGAGTATATTGTTTGATATATTTATTTAGTCATGTTGCTTTTGTACAATCTGGTATATATGTTTTGAATTTATGTATGAGCTTACATTATTTTGTTTTGTATCTTGTTTGTATTGTTGTCTTGTTTTATTTTCTATCCTAGCTTAATACTTATAGCCATGTATTTCTACAAGTACATTTATTTATTAATATTATTTAAAAATAACCTATTTATCAAATTTGAAATGATTTATAAAAGAAACTATCTCTTTACTATAAGCTACTTATTTTATAACATATTAAAGTATCGTTTGACAAATATTGTATTAAAACTTACATATATTTTTAAACCATCTTTTATCAAGCTATACTAAAAAGAAAATAAAACAAATCTTTTTGTTAATAAATTTTAAATCTAAACTTAAGCTAGAATAAGTTTTAAACTATTTAAACATTTATCTTAAGTATTTAAAATCATATATTTATTTAATAGCTTTGAAAAGCTTATTTTAAATAAATCATAATTCCCAAATCACTAAAATGTATATTAGAAATTTGAAAACATAAATTTATTAGTTAAAATTAAAACAATACTTTCCCATTTACAATGTATACAAATATATACATATATAAATAGAAAGCAATCAATTAATTTTAAAAGATAAAATTCACTAATTAGATATTTATTAAAAGAAAAGATCAATTCAAATCTTTTTAACAAAGATATACCAAATCAATTTAATATTTAAATACAGATTATTAAATTGATATTGCTCGAAAATCCCGGGTTGTCACAGTAGTACATATTAGTACTACAAGTCTTGGGTAGTATACGGCATAATACATGTTAATGTATGTTTGAATCACGCTACGCAAGTTTCAAACCTGTAACCTTCCGCACCAAAGTCAAAACGGCAAACCACTGAGACTATGGTGCTGGTCAATTATTGTTATCATTACTACTTATAATACTTTGATTTATACTTAGATATTTCTGCATTTTAATGCATTGGAGTTACATCTTCCCAAAAAGAAACTTTAGCATTGTAGTATTCCATAAATTATCTAAAAGACGACTTGTGACATGTTTGAAATTTCAAGGAATTATCTTTTCTTTTATTATTAAAATAGAGGGTACAAAATACGGTAAACGCCCCTATTTTGTACATCTCTATCTTTTAGGCATGTTCCTTATTATTTCAAACAATACACTTCTATTCAAATTATAAAATTGGATAATTTATAGAAACTTACATTCCAACACACTTTATTCCAATAAATTAAAATACTACTTAAATCTCAATCCAATTTATGACAACTTTCAATTCTTGTTTACTAATATTTATACCATTCAACCAACAAATCTGGAATTATTATACAATATCATTAACGAATTATCTCATAAATTTAGGAACTACTTTCACTCTTACTTTACGGATTCAAGTATATATAATATTTAACCAAAGTTAACAGTTCACGGAATATGTAGGCATGGTTCTCAAATTCTTTACATGTGTATATTTAAGCCTACAACTCCAAAATTTACATCTAGGCATATATGGAATAGATTTACAACGACACAAAACCAATATTATATAAAAGCATATAATTCCCACTCACTTCTAAGCTTCCAAATCTCTAGATCTAAATTTTGTTATTCCTATTTTACTCCCTTTCTTCCTACCAAAATATGTATCGAAAGCACATATATAATTATTAGAAATAAAGATCCAAGTGGTCGAACCCTATGGTCGACTCCTATGGTCAACTTCTAGGTCGACCCCTTGAGGTGCTGGGTCGACTTCTTTCCTTATTTTAGGATGGTATTTATTTTATTTTACTGTTGCTTAATTATTTATTGATTTCATACCCTAATTAACTTTTAACATTAATTACTAATTTTTAAATTTACTTAAGCCCTACATATGATCATAGTTAATTTTAAATTTCAAATTAGGGAATTAATTATTTATTTGAATCCTATTTAAATTACTTTAAATCTGAAAACTTTAAACGCTCATAACTTCTTCGTTCGAGCTCCGTTTTCAGCATATTATATATGGAAATTAATCAGAATTTCACTACGAACGCAACAGTATAGCTTTCATGGTTAAATTCCAAATTTGTAAAATTTCCATTTTCTACCTTATCGCAATTAATTTAGTTTACTTTTTTTATTTATGGTTCTTTTTACAACGTGTTACAGATGTCGCCACCCACTAATAAAGGACATTGATCATCATAACTAGAGTCATCAATACCAAAAGTCATTGACACTGCATATCTCTGTTAATGAGGCAATGCCAAAGCCCTTTTATACACCCAATAATGTAAAAGGTGATGATTGGGCAAGGATTAGCCCCACGCGACGCTGACAATGCCGAGAGTTGTGAATACCGAATTTGACCTACTGTGTCGCAACCCTTCCCCAATAAATACAGACCAAGAGGCGCTATGGAAGGGGCAGATCATTCTTGTCACTCTTTCTACGTATTAAACTTTGTAACCCTAAATTAATTTAGGGAATTTAGAGTCGATTATAGCACTTGACCTATTGGACATTGTACATTCGACATTATATTAATTACGATATCTCAAATTAGGAACTTTCAAATTCCAAAGTGTATATGATTTGTTAATCTAAGATTTCTTCGAATTCCAAAAGTATTCATATTCTTGATTTCACTTTTAATCATATGATTGTCTAATATGGATTTACTCCATGAATATATGATTTCACATGGCTTGCATATGATTTCCATATGAACCTAAACTCGCTTGCACTCCTCTTAAGCCTTAACTTAGCCAAGTGTTGCTATTTGCCAACACCCGTTGAGGATAAACTTAGGCTCTCCAAATTCGATTATCAGCCAAGTACTCATCCTTGCATTTTTGGGGTTGATGAAGGAATTTATTAAAATTTTGGCACTAGAAGGAGGGCTCAAACCACTATCTCCATGGAAAACCTAAGTGGAACTAACCTAGCTTGCATATCTAGGGCTTAAAAGACTTTCCCCAACCAAGCATATCCCATTCCAAGATTTTTAACACCAATTAATCGCATTAACTAAGTTTTGCTTAGTTATGCCAATTAATCGTGTTAGGATCTCCGAGCAAGGATCCTTTGAGCCTCAAATGACTAAGCCAACTTACAAATTTTTAATGATACCCGGCTTTATGAAGAACAAGTGTTAAGACTGACACTCTATAGGATCTTTACAAATAATGCAACTTATATGTATATATATGTGAGGATGTATATCACTAATCTATATTAAGCTGAGAAGAATGATTAGATATAAATAAGATAAATAATAAAATGATCACACCAGATCTTTTATACTGGTTTGGACCTCCCGTCCTACGTCCAGTCCCGAAGCTCCCCCTTGGTATTTCCTTTAACCAACTAACCCTTACTTCGCCTAGAGGAATAGGCTAATACAAAAGTATATCTTGACAATCTTATGTCCCAAATAACACAGATTTTGACTGATGTACGAATCTTCCTATGGTCTCCTTTGAGTATGTAAAAGTGAATGCTTTGAGTTGTAGGAAGTGGTCTAACCAAAATGATATTTTAGTTATTATAGATTGAGAATATGTAAGCAAGAGATGCACAAACATGTAAATAGTGAGTAATAAGAAATCAAGAGAATCGATCTATTTGTTAATCTCAATCTTTGTAGTATTTATAGGATTAAAGAGATGTTAACAGAAGCATCTATTCAATATGAAACGAATCTTTTAGGTTACAGCAGTTTTCAGATGACACACATCTGTGGAAAATCCACAGACGTATGTCGCTTCAGGATAGAATTTCCTGAACATATTCACAGTCGTCTGTGGATTTTCCACTGACGTCTATGGCTGGAATTTTTAGAGTATAAATTTTTAATGCTAATTTTTAATGTTTTTTAATGCCAATTTTCTGTATATGAATTCGTGTGTGCATATATACTCAAGGAGACCTTAAAATGTTTTTCTAAGACTCTTAAGACACTAGTATAACCTTACTAATCATAGCATGGTCCATAAGTCTTTGTTTATCTTCGAGTCCCAATATCTTTGAGCATGGTGATCTCTTGTAGTATATACCTATAATCTTGATAAGATATATAATATATATGATTGTATAGTTGTTGTCATTGAAACCATAGAATGGAGGTTCTAACATTCTCCCTTTTTTTATGATGACAACTATACAATCGTTAGTTATGATAAAAATAACCCCCCCTTAATTTTGTCTCCCCCTATGTATATGCATATATTTCCCCCCTTTATCATTATCAAAATAAAATAAGAGAAACATAAACATATAGACACAGCAAATGAGATAGATAGATATGAATAACACATAGACAGATCACACATAAACACAAATAACATAATTGAACAATGAACCAACATGAGTTCAACAATAAATAAATAAATAGGAGTTCAAACATTCTCCCCCTAAGTTAATACTCCTTCTATTGATATGGTCGTATAGTTATTCTCCCCCTTTGTCATCGACGAAAAGGAAATAGATATCAAGAGGAGTAATATGGAAAATTATATGGGTAGAACTCTCTAATATAAATTCATATGTGTACAAAATATTTAAGAAATTGTGTTTAAGATTTTAAAGAACATACCACTTACTATAGTCACAATTTTAACTATTACAACATCACATATCATACTCACATTGAAAATTTGAACATCATATTTGTGGCTTCATTTCCATAAGTATCAGAAAATTTGGAATATATCTCCCCCTTTATATGTGGTGTACCTGCAAAAAAATTGAGATATATGTTCTAGTACCCACTTCCTATGTTAGGGTCCGGGGGTTAGGTCTTGGGAAGCCATACCCATTTGGATGTGGTTGAACCTTTATAAATATAGTTTTCATTATAAATCACATTCTTATATTGCTAATATAAAGTTGTTTATTATAATCCATCGTATTAGCAGGAATCAATATTTTAATAATATTCGTCACTAGCTTGGTACTTGAAAAAATATTTTACCATTTCTAAACAAAGTACTATTATTATTGTAAGTAGTTTTAGGACTATCCTGTTTACTACTAGTACTAGCACTAAAATTAGTATACATGAATGCATATCTAGTACTATTTACTTTTAGCTTGTTTATAGCCTAAACCGTAGGAAAATAAGATATCTTTACCTTTGTTAAAACTTACAAATTTTTCAATTAATGTTTCAAAATTTTCTTTAGAATCACATACATCTTTTTGCAAAATATTACTATTATCTTTTAAAATCAAACATTTTTTAAATAATTCTAAATTCTTTTAATTAAAGCTTTATTCTCTTTTACAAGAGACAAAATTAAAGAGCTAGAATTATTTAAAGAATTTTCCAAAAATATATTTTTATTTTGCAATACGTCGATTTCCTTCAAAAGATCGTTATTTTTAGCTTCTAATTGCTCATTTTCTTTTTGTAGGAAATCTTTTTGTAAAACAAGTTCTTCTACCATATTTTCAAACAATTTAGTTTGTTTTACCAAAAAATTATTTTCCTTTTTAAATTGGAAATTTCTTGCTCATAATTTTTTAACTTAGCTAATGCAGTTATATTAAATTTATTCAAAGTTTTACAATCTTTTAATAATTCATCATGTGCTAACAAAAGATCTTTATACAAAGAATCTAAGCATACCGATTGTAATCTGAGTTTATCCATGAAGCATTTGCTTGTTTGCTTCTTTGATTCCTCTTTATTGCTCTTTCTCTTTCTATTGCCTTGACTAGATCTCTTTATGGCCATTTATTCAAGGATGTTCTTGCGACCTCTAGAATCCCAGGCTCTTATACCAAATCACAGTTTATAGGATCTTTACAAATAATGCAACTTATATGTATACGTGTGAGGATGTATATGACTAATCTATATTAAGCAGAGAACAATAAATAACTATAAATAAAATAAATAATAAAAATGATCACGCTAGATATTTTATACTGGTTCGGACCTCCCGTCCTACGTCCAGTCCCGAAGCTCCCCTTCGGTATTTCCTTTAACTAACTAACCATCGCTTCGCCCAAAGGAATAGGCTAATACAAAAGTATATCTTGACAATCTTATGTCCCAAATAACACAGATTTTGATCGATAGTACAAATCTTCCTATGATCTCCTTTGAGTATGTGAATGTGAATGCTTTGAGTTGTAGGAAGTGGTTTAACCAAAATGATATTTTGGTTATTATAGATTGAGAATATGTAAGCAAGAGATGCACAAATATGTAAATAGTGAGTAAAAAGAAATCAAGGGAATCAATCTATTTGTTAATCTCAAACTTTGTAGTATTTATAGGATTAAAGAGATGTAGATGAGGAATTTTCACTGTTAGATAAACTTTATTCAATTTAATGGCTGCAACCTTTCGATGAAGAGATGAGTTTATTCAATTTAACAGAAGCAACTATTCAATATGAAACGAAGCAACCTTTCAGATTATAGTAGTTTTCAGATGACAAATGTCTGTGGCTTCAGGATAGAATTTCCCAAACATATTCACATACGTCTGTGGAATTTCCACAGACGTCTATGGCTAGAATTTTCGGAGTATAAATTTTTAATGCTAACTTTGAATGTTTTTTAATGCCAATTTTGTGTATATGAATTCGTGTGTGCATATATATTGAAGGAGACCTTACAAAGTTTTTCTAAGACTCTTAATACACTAGTATAACCTTATTGATTATAGCATGGTCCATAAGTCTTTATTTGTCTTCGAGTCTCAATATCTTTGAGCATGGTGATCTCTTGTAGTATATACCCATAATCTTGATACGATATATAATATATGTGATTTTATAGTTGTTGTTATTGAAACCATAGAATGGAGGTTCTAACAAAGACTTGTAGCATTACAAGTTATGGAAGAGAAGAAAAGACAAGTGGCTCCATACAGTCCAAAAAAATGGAGTTTGAATCCCTTTCATATGAGGCCAACACCGATCTTTCCCTAGGGTAGGTAATACAAAAAGGATTGCATCTTCCTGAAAATGAGGAAAGAGATTCAACTTAAAGCCAAGGGAACAACTTTCGAAGAGGAAATGGAAAGAGATTTTGACTTGTACACTAGAAAATGGAGGCGTGTGCTTGATCGACCCTAAAGAACCAGTGCAACAGATGGCTTCCTAAAAAAGAAAATAGTCATCGAAGATATGGAATCTGCCTCAAGCAATAGAGGAATTAAATATGAATCAAAAAATTAAATACCAATCGAAAGGACCATCCTCCAAAAGGTCACGACTTTCCAAGAACTACACCCTTACTACTTCCTATGAGAACATCTATCTCATAACAAAGGACAAACTCAACTATTAACCCTCGCAAAAGAATCATCCTAAAAAATAAAAGGAATCTCAAAGGGTTATATTGTTACTATCATCGGGCCAAGGGACACAACACAAACTAATGTCGAAGCTTGGAGGGCTTGATCAACAATTTCCTATGGCAAGGAAAGCTGAATGAATTTGTACGAAGATGTTAAATCCACCATCAATAAAATGACATCTTATGAACAAAATATGTGTACCTACATGGTTAGGAGTAAGGTTCTCCTAAGGCTAAAGACCTAGCCATCAAAGGCCTCACGAGAGAAAATTCTTCTGTGCCATCATCAAAGACCTCACTGAAGTGCCTCTTGGAGAGAGGACGGAGTAAGCATTTGGCCCCATTTAAGATGGCCTGGCTAAAGCACCGAACCAACCTTTAGTGGCATCATAAAAGGCCTCGATGAAGCACCACCTGAAGGGAGGATGGAGTAAGCCTTTGGCCCCGTCTTAGATGGCTTAGCCAAAGGACTGAACCAGCCTTCAGTGCCGTCATCAAAGGCCTCACGGAAGCTCCTGTTGGAGGAAGGACGGAGTAAGCCTTTAGTCCCATCTAAAATGGCATGGCCATAGCACCAAACTAGCTTTCAGTGCCATCATCAAAGGCCTTACTGAAGTGCCTCCTAGAAGGAGGTTAGATAAGCCTTTGGTTGTGCTTAAGAATAGAAAATCATATGCACCAGAGAACAAACCTAAATCATCACTTAAGTCGGTGATAAGGGGTCTGGTCCAAGTAGAGATCATCACCTAAGATGGTGCCAAACAAATCTATCAAAAATCAAAGCCACATATCCCTCCAAATAAATCAGTCTTCTAGAGGAAGATCTATCAAAAATAAGAGCCAGTTAGCGCTCCAAGTCAAATAATCTTCTAAAGAAAGATCCATCGAACATGAGCCATTCATACTTCTTAGAAAACATAATCTTCAGTGGCTAGATAAGGATTCTCGGTCTTCTATTATTGTTACCTGGTAAGGAATTATTACCATATAAGGATTTTTGGTCTTCTATTATTTTGCTAGATTAGGGTTTCTGGTCATCTATTATTATTACTGGATAAGGATTTCTGGTCTTCTTCTATTTTACCAAATAAGGAGTTTTGGTCTTCTATTATTATTAGATAGGTTTTCTGATCTTCTATTGATTACTGCCAAATGAGTTTTTTAATTTACTATTAATCGACAGACAGAGTACTTCAAGAAATTATTCAAGGAAATTATTACTTTAATAGCAAAGCTTCATCAAATCAACTCTCAACTCGGATTCATTTAATGGGAACCTCCATTACTAAATAAGATGTTGGATATTTATTAATAAAAAAACAAACTCTGGCATCAAGTTCTAAAGAGCTCAATTAGAAAGGTTCTTAGTTCTTTCAACAATCAGACTATTAATCTATACATCAAAAGCTCAATATACAGTAGAGCAAGATATTAACCGTCAAGTAATAAGAACCCGTATTCGATTCAAAGCTAAATACCTTACAATTGAGGTAATTCATTCAAATACAAAATTCATTCATGATCTAATACATATATGCAAAGTTTCAGGTACAAATGTCAGACAAAAAGAAGAATATGTTTAAAGCAAATCTTTGCTAAAGCTCAAGGCTCCGTGATAGCTTGTCCAAATTTTTGGCAACTAAAGGTTCGATGATGCGGCGAAGGGCCACGTCCAAAATCTCTTTGAACTTCTTCTCCTTTCTTTGAATAGTATCTGTATTATCAACTCAGTTAATTTGAGTTTTCAAAGCCTGCTGGAGAGTCTTATTGGTTCCTCGTAAAGTTTTAACCATGCTCTTTGGTTCTTCAATCTCCTGCTAAAGAGTATACTTTCGCATCCAAGCTTTTCAACTTGACTTTCTTATTCATTAAGACATTAAGATACTTTTTCATTCCACTTATTACTAAAAATTACACGCATTCAAATTTAACTTGTCTGCTCCATTTGGAGATAACATCATCACTTAGACCCGGAGGTGGATTCAGTAAAGTAGGAAATTCTTGGCTAGCTAAAGATTGAGATTTCATTGCCCTTCTGTAACGACCCGTAAATTTTCGATAATTAAAATGGTTAATTAAATAAGATTTTGTGATTTAATATTGAAAGAAACGGAAATTTGTAATTTAATAATGAAAATAATAACTAAAATGAAATATAATAATGTTAACTTAAGTTAATTATTAACAAGTTAATTCCAAGTAAATAAAGTGATTAAAAGGTTATACTTGGTTATAAATTAAATGTAAGAAAACAAAGGGTAGATATTGAACTTATTTAATGAAATAATATCAAATTTATGGTAATTGAATACTATCGGTAGAATGTAAGAAATTATAACCTTTGTTTGTAAGAGATAAACTTATAAATGAAATTAAAAGCTAATGTTAACAATTATTGTATATTTTCTATTTAGGCTATTAATTTAAATTGGAAATCAATTGCAATAAAATTTAAGTGAATATTATGAATGTAAATTAAGGTATCAATTAGAAATAATGTTAATTTATTTCATAATATGACAATTGGTTGGATATAAAGAATGGAAATCAAGATTTATTAATTTATTGGAATTTAAATTATAATAATTGGGTTAATTGCAATTAAATGAAATTAAATATTTAAATATTACGTTAATAGGGATTAAGATGAAATTTGAGAATATTAATGTAATAGATCATGAACCAATGTTAATTTCATCCATTTGATAATAATGGATTTAATAATAGGATGAAAGGTCAATTAAATGGAATTATTGAAAATTTAATTTATAATTTCTGAATTTAATGAAATTGAAATTAAACACTGAAATTGATGGATTAATCAACTTTAAATTGACATCTAAATTTGTTTAAATTATTGTAAGTGATTAAGAAAAAAATGATAGAAGTTGTAAATTATTAAAATTTGAACTGAAAAGGTGATTTAATTAATTTAATATTAATTTATTTAATTAATTGAAATATAGCCATTTTGGCCACTGACTCGGATTTCGATGAAACCAGTTTCATCGGATCCGTAACGGTGTATTATTATAGGATTTCAAGTTTCGTATCGATCAGACTTGTCGTTTAATCATACGGGCTCGAAACGCCTTGAAATCAATTTAATAGAAACCAATTGAAATCAATTTGAAATAAGCTTATTTTAATATATCTTCTTCATACGATGGAATTAGGACTTGAAACCAGTTCCATTGAATTTAAAATATTTGAAAGCACCTATTTTGATATATGGGTTGACCCATTTTCGTTCCGGAGTCGAAAAGGGTTTTTCGGGTCGTTTATAGTTCAAACTCAAATCGATCTAATCCATTTGTTCTATTTCTGATCCATCTATAAATAGCCCATTATAAACCCTAGCTCCTTCTTATTCTATTTGTCTATATGTACATCTATCTCTCAGCTCCTCTTTCCAATGGCAGACAAACAATTTCCCAAATTACAAATTCAAAATCAAAACCAATTCCGAAAATTTAAACTCCTCAAAATATATCAAATTATATATCGATTTGAAGCTCTCGAAGAGCGTAATATTCTGGTGCTATTCTTTTTTCGATTCGACACATCGTGTGCACTGAAATTCCAGATGAACCTCGGCCGTTCACAGGCCACTTGCTCGATTAACGGTGGATCTTCATCCTTGCGACGATCAGGTGGTGGCAACGGGTAGAGGGCATCGAGGCATGGAGATCGGCATGGTTGCTTAGGCCTGGAAATGCTCGTTTTCGCTGTGATTGGCCATATTCTCATACGACGGCAAGTGAACTAGGAGCCACCGGAGGTGGCGGCGCGATGGGAGTAGGGGCGGCCGACAATGGCGAGGTCGGTGGTGGTGTTCGATCTGGCTGAAGATCGACAGAGGCGCAGCGAATATTGGAGGAACGGGCGATTTGGTGGCGGCTTCGCGATGTTCAAACGTGATGTAGGGCTGGGTAGCTGCTGACGTGTGCTTTGATACTGATGTATGCAAGTATTGTTTAAATTAAATTTAATTATTAATTGTATAACTTCTAACTCGAATAACTCTTACATACAAGGTCCGATTCACGCGCGGTTTTCTCCGCTATGATCATATTGAAATTTCGGACATCTTGATGCAGGTTTGGACGAATTTTGAGATCGTTCAAATTTTGGGCTTAAATTGAATTTAAATTCGATTTAAATTCAATGGTGAGTGTTTTAACCCACTCACAACTTCTAAAATTTCTTATGTTTGTTAAATTAATTTATGATGTGATTAGAAATTTATTTATGACTGTTTGGTATATTTTAAATCATCATCTCAGTTAATTTGAATTTATTTGAATTAAATCGTTATTTAATTTATCATTGAATATAAATTGCCAGTTAAATACCTGTTATTGATTATCAGTTCTATATTGATATTTATTGATTGATTTGGATGATGTTTGTGATGGATGTTGATTGTTGATATTGGATGAATGGATGTTTTATTTTATATCGTTATAAACTGCATGTTCACTATGGGTTGAAATGATACATACCCGAATGATCAATAGATTAAGGAAAAATCGTTATGGGTTGAAATGATAGACTCGAGCGGTTTTATGGATTTTATTATTATTTCGGGATTGCGGATTGAAATGATATATATCCGTAAATATATATAAAAAAATAAATTGCAGATGGAAATGATAAATATCCGTATCACTTGACCCTAGGGTAGAGAATTATATACGGACACCGGATTGGTTAAATTTAAATGATTTTGAATCTTTAAATTTTGCATTGAGTTAAATGATATTTTTTGAAATAAAACTTAGGTTATATAAATTGAATTCTTATCGAATTTTGAGTTTTATATTAAAATCGAAATGTTTTGAAAGATTTGTTAAAGGAATAAAATTGAAATTTTATAGTGAATTTGAAATATAAGTGACGTTTATAGAAATCGAGTTATTAAAATTGTTTGAAATATAACTTTGAAAAATATTGAAATAGGAGTGATTTAAATTGATATTTCGAACATGGATTGGAAGCGATATTGAATTAAATATTTTATTGAGGAATTTGAATTGGAAAATTTGAAATTGGGTTTTGGGATATTTAAATGGTCCAAATGTGTTGGAATGAAATGAATAGTTTAAATTGATATAAGTTTCAAATTTATGTTTTAATATAAACTGTTTTAAAAATATATTTTATTTCAAAATTTCTAATTATTAAGATTTCAAAGTATTAAACTATTTAACCTGTATTAATTATATAAAATCATTTTAACCTATTTTAAACCATTTAATTTATGTAAACTAATTAACCTGTTTTAACTTATTTTACATCTAATTAATCTATTTTAAAGCTATTTAATCTATTTTAAATCTATATTAACTATTTATAACTATTTAAAACTATTTTCTTCTAAATTCCAAACTAAGTAAAATGGATGGGTTTATATTCAAATTCTCGATTTTTAAGTGAAAATGGTTAATGATGCTATAACCTAAGTTGGGAATTAAATAGCATATTTGGTTTAATATGATATTTTGAAATGAGTGTTTAACCTATTTTAGAAATATTACTTTTGAAAGGAAATATAAATTCCAACTATGATTTCAATGTGATATAATTTTGGAAGTAAGTAATGATTTCGAAAGTGATATGATTTGAATTGAATATGATATTTTGATATCAATTATGAAATGGTTTGGAAATGTAAAAGAACCATCCGGTGTGTAATAAGCGATTGGTTGTTAAAGAGACTGGGATCGGATATGGGCATACTCTCTGTCGATACCGAAAACCACTTTGACAACTGTGTACACGGTGGAGATTCCAGAATGAAGTAGGATGGTGGCGACGATCCTATAAGGTATATATATGGGCCTGACTCCCATGAGTTAGCTTAAGGTGGCTAAAACAGGAGCAATTGACGAGCTAAGTGAGGTCATTCCTCCGATCGGGCACATTCCATCGATACTATATTCTGACTTTGCGATTTATTTGGTGGCCACCCTCGATTTTTTTTACTCGAGAGTGTGTTTTGAGGTGGGCGGTAGTAACTGCTATGCGTTACCACCGGTCCGGAAGTGTAATTGGTATATCTACCTTAGCATTGCCTAGTTGTGCCGTGTCACCTACCCTATCGCGCCTTCTACGAGTTTGGTTTGTACCATACCTATGGAGTGCCCTCTGACGGCACCCAATACGGGTGGGATTACGATACTGTATAGACTATGGGAAATAAAAATGTGTTAAGGGGGAAAATGTAATGCCTTAACGCTATTTTAATAGTTTATATTACTGTAGACATATTATGATAGCGTATTGTATTACATGGTAGATAGTTTAATAGATCCTTAGGAGGTGTGAATCCCGAACATCTCTTAAGTTACTGCACTCACGTTAGACACTGGATAAGAGATGTCAAACCCCGTAAACATCTCCAATGCCGTTTACACTCATATTTATTTACCGTTGATTTAACTCACATAAGATCTTTTAGTTCTGACTCGAGTGTGTTGTCTTTTCAATTTGCTCGGGTCAGCCTGAGCATTTCAGGATTTGAAGACCTTATTTCTGGAGGACGAAGACGAAGATTTGTACTACTATTATTTACTATATTTATTCCATCGCATCATACTGTTCCGCTGCATTATTATTTGTTTATCTCTGATATGTGTAACGCTGATTCTGTATTGTATAAGTATAATCAAATGTTTTGTAAATAGCTTCATGAACTGTTACTTAATCATTATATTTTGTCATTCCACTGCGATATTCTATTTTGCTTTTTTCTTTCTCTGTCTTTTCTTATTCACCCCAATAACAATCCACCCTTCTGTATGGTTTGAGTTGGCATGTGTGTCTGCTTAAAGCGTACAAAAAGGCGGGATGTTACACCTTCCAAGAGTAGCAGTGGGAAGGTTGGAATCGCCTTCACTGACAATGCGTTTTAGGGATTGGCAGGACACTTGACCCTTTATTAACTGCACTTCAAGCTCATTTATTCATTGGTATAATTTAGCCCTTTCGGTGTCGATCTTAACCGAAGGCCTGGATTCTAAGACCGAGTCTATCTGTTCTTTCAACTCTAGAATTCTTTTATCCTTCTCTTTAATCTCTCCTTCTAAGCTAGAAATTCAATCCTTTAGAATTTTAAAGGTCAATCTCAATTAGAAGTATTTCGTATGCCATTCTTAGGCCTCCAAATTATTTGGAAATCGCACGCTGAAGCGTCTTGAGAAAATTTTCGCTTTTAGTATCAGCTAGTAATCTGTCTTTAATCTCAATCACTTGTGAGAAAACATCTAAGGGATCAGATGCAAGCACTAAATGGGTTTCCTATCAATAATAAGTGAAACAAGAATTAATCCATGAAAAACAACTTCTTTTATTAGTAACAACCAAGATTTACAAACGATAAAGAAATTTAAATTGCATTACAACTCTATTTTCAAATATTTAATTAACTCTTAAAGTTTTTAAATAGTGGTTTTGCCTTTTCAAATGACCATACTAATAAGGTAAGAGTATAGTCAAAAGAAGCTTTAATCCCTTCTGGGGTATTAACGGGAGGGAATCGATAATAGTCTCATTCCCCGATTTGAGAGCTAGCGTGATAACATATCAGTTTGACATGATAAATTTGAATTTCACTCGGTAATTTATCCTTTCATCACCTAAGAAATAAAAGAAAAAGTGAGAAAACTGCATGTAGACTTCCTATAGGCCTCTAAGAAAGCAGTGTCTCGCTAACTGCGATGTCTTGAGAATTAGGGATTTTTCTTTAGAATCCTTCTTTAATTTGACATATTTACTCAAGAGTTCCATGGGAACGGGACTACTTGAGATTTATTTAATATGTGTATTATATTAAAATTAGTCTGATAATTGTAAAACTAACATGGTAAAGTTCATAAGCTACTCAGGTTATATATTACAATCATTCGGGTTTATACAAGATTGATTTCTTATACAGTTCAGAAATAAATATCTTCCTAATATACTTGACTTTTTCAGGGGGAAGAGAGCGAGAAGAAAGATGAATAGAGGCAAATCTCGGGAGATTTCAACATGCTCCGAGATAAGGATCTGACCCATGTTTAATCAAGTATTTGCGATGAAAGTCTCTGAGCAAACCTCCGCAGTTATCGCCTAAATTAGAAAAATAAATGAATATACCCCTAGAGTAAACTTTGTAGATAAATTCTTCCAAAGCACTCCTATCATCAATCAGCATCCAAAAGAGGGTCATTAGCTATGAATTCTCCGCCAAGAGTCTCTCCCAATGAAGACGTGCCTTCTTCATCTATGGAGCAATTTGCCTTTCTTTGAATTTTTTTAATTTTGGTGCATTAGTGGCGAGATTCTTGTGTTTCTTAGACAACTCATTATACTCTTTCAGTTATTTATCCAACTCTATATTCAATCAATCTATTTCCACTTGTTTCCTTTCAAGTAAAACCTCATAATGATATTTCAATTTTTCCATTAACTAAAATAATCAACATATTAACCAAAAGCTATTTGGTAATCTAAGACATTTAATTAAAGAGATCCATACCTGAAAGAGTGGAATTGAAGACCAAGGAGTTTGCTTCTTCCTTTTGGGTTTGTGGTTTTGAGGAGCACTGTCCTTCTGAAGAGAACCTTTACTTGAAGGATCGAAAATTTTGATAATGTCTACTACCAAGCCAGGTTAGCACCTCCCGATCCATCCTTATTTGCCGATCTAGAGACCCTTTCCATCACCACCACAACTATCTTCATTATCACCGTCGTTATTATCATCATCGCCATTGCTTTCGTTATCATCATCATTGCCACCATTATCGTCACCATTATCATCATCATCATACTCTTCTCTATCAAATTTAGTCTCTTCATCGATTGGAGGGTCGTCAAAGGTTAGCCATTTTTCAGCTTCAACCTCTTCCATGGTAGGAAATTCCTTTTGAAAAGTCTCTTTGTCCTTCCTCGGCGTAAGGCTAAACTTTTCTTGAATTCTTTATTCCAATCAGGAGGGATGTAAAGTCTAAGTCAGTCATTTTCGAATATTATCAGCATATGCCACCAACAAAGCATCTTCGTAACACTTCTCAGTAATTTTAGGGAGATCATTATTAATGAAAGAAGCTACTTTCTTCTTGGCGTCGCTAATAATATTGTTTGAGTAGGCCAAGATTGTAGTTTTCCTTTGTAGCATATCCTCCAATGATTTGTTCTTTCTAGCCAACTCGGCCTTTTCTTTATTAGCAATTTCCAAATCTATTTTCAGCTCGGCTTTTTCCTTATTGGCCTTCTCGAGGTCTGCTTTGAAGGCAGTGATTAAGTGAAGAAATCTACCTTTTAAGCTCGGTCACTTCATTGGAAGGCCCTTGAGAAGTATCTCAAAGAAGAAACATATGCTTTCCCACCTAGAATATATAACAAGCCTAAGTTAAGACGGGGTCTATAAAATTAAAATTAACTAAGTAAACGGAAAGACATACCGATATAATATGTTTAAGAATGATGAAAAGGTTATCAGTAGAATAAGTTGGAGGCTGCGATGATCCGAGAGAAGTAATACAAGGAGATTGGGTAGCTAATTGAACAAGTTCATTAAAATTCGCCATAGGTGGCTGAGCTTGAACCATTGAAGGAAGAGTATCATCCGGAGAAAGGAACGGACCAAGATCAGTGCACATGCGATTGATGGCTATTTGAGGGGTAGGAAAAGTAGTATTTATAAGGTGCTCGGGAGTTGAGCCTCCTTTGGATGCTTCGGAGCTTTACCCAAATTCGCCGCTTCAGGACTAGAATCGATGCTTACATGTCCCTCCTCATCCATGGTAACAGGGGTAAAATCCCCCGCAAGCTTGGGTCATTTGCTTGGGGAAGGAGATGTAATATCGGTAATAACATCCTCACCCACATTCTTCTCTAACGTCTCAATTGCTCTGGCAATGGAATTCTTGATAGAAGTAGGCTTGCTTAACTAAGAAGGAGCAGAAACTACATCCTTATTCTTCCTATTTTTAGGAACATTATCCTTAAACTTTAAAGAAGAGAATCATCTGTTGAAAGGAACAGACTAAGATCAGCACATATGTGGTTGATGGCTGTTGGAGGAGTAGGAAAAGTACTGTTTAAAAGGTGCTCGGGAGTTTGAGCCTCCTTTGGATGCTTTGGAGCTTTACCCAAATTCGCCGCTTCAGGGCTAGAATCGATGCTTACATGTCCCTCCTCATCCACAGTAATAGGGGTGAAATCTCCTGCAAGTTTCGGTCTTTTTCTTGGGAAAGGAGATGTAATATCGGTAATAACATCCTCACCCACATTCTTCTTTAATGTCTCAATTGCTTTGGCAATGGAATTCCTGATGGAAGTAGGCTTACTCAACTGAGAAGGTGCAGATACTTCATCCTTATTCTTCCTATTTTTTGGAACATTGTCCTTAACCTTTGCCTCTTTAGAAGCAATGACAAGGGCAGATGAGCCTAAAACAAAAATAGA
Source organism: Allium fistulosum (assembly GCA_030737815.1). NCBI lineage: Eukaryota > Viridiplantae > Streptophyta > Magnoliopsida > Asparagales > Amaryllidaceae > Allium > Allium fistulosum. The sequence goes on along the minus strand of CM060903.1, from coordinate 627,917,569 downwards.
ATTTAATAAAAAAAATAGCATTAGGAATTCCATATTAGCTATATTGGAACTTACCAGCAACTTCAAGCTGAAACAGAGAGTTAGTAGAAAATGATCCTAGCTTGCCCATAACAAATGATCGTTTTCCTCAAGCATTATATTTGACCATTGGAGGCTCTTCCTAAATCTTATGGTGACCTAAAATAATGGAATACTGAATAAGCTTTTGGTAGGGTTAACAATTTAAGCTTGTTCCCTATCTTATCTGCTGCCCGAGTTGGGGACTGCATAGTTTCTTGGTCCGTGGAGCTCAGCCTTTTAGGAGAGGGATCTGAAAGGAAACGTTCATTTTCAAAGAATATTAAATGAGTATGAATAACCAAAGACAGAGAATTGGTGGCAACATAGAATGTCTCTCTAATGTTAGACAACATTTAATGAAGAATAACTGTGTCTCCCATCCTCTTGTCTTGTTGATACTCTCAAAGGTCAAACTTTTCGGGAGGGGATGAATTCGATACAAGGGAAGATCTTGCTGCTCACTAATCTTAGCAGGACCACCTAGAATGTAGAATTTTAGCATTTAGAGACGAAAGTCTTACCTCCTAAGCCAAGACTTCTAAACTAGTCAGTTATATATGTGAATTTGGAGAGAATTGGATTGGGGAAATATTCAATTGCTCCAAGTATTCAAAAGGAAATCAGGAAAGGGAAGATAACCAGTGTGCTAGATATGTATAGGAGCAAAAGAAAAATACCCATCTGGTAGGCTATAGATTGTCCCAGAATAGAATCCACCTCAGCTTGCGTCGTGATGTACGATGGATTTGAAAGATGATCTCCCTTCTTACTAGAAGAGGGTGAAGCTTTGGGGCCTACACTAGTTTTCTTGATGGACTTTGTGGTTGATTTCTGACCTTCCATATTTGTCTGCCAGGTACTATTATTCTAAATTTAAGAAATAATAATACTCATATTATATAGAATAATTACTACACGCTAAACTAAAATTTATTATCTAACTAATTTACCTATTGATGGCATCAAAATGTTTTAAGTATACAATATAATCCCACCTTCGTTATAATTTAATAACCCTTAGGTGGTATCTATCAAATCTGTCAAATGACTCAAACTTTAATTTTAATAAAGAAATTCCTTAGAAAAGTGTATAAAATTGAATAATAGTTAACATGCGGCCTCAATAGGCACATGTCAGTTAAATAAATCACTGCCAAATATCACGTAGATTATATCATACTGCAACTAAAACTAATGTCTAAGTAATAGGTGGTTATCGACATTAATGAATAGCGGCGATATGAATTGATAATGTGCTAATCGGTTAAACAGTTTATAACATGTTAAAACATAAATGTTATAAGTGATGATATCATTTAAAGCTCAAGTTGTAATATTAAGATTGGCTATGGAGAATGGTGACTAACAATAAGGCTATAGGGATTAAACCGTATCCATAGGTTAATATCGAAAATGAGCAACATTGTTTTTAACTAGCATTGAGCTTATTGGTGTTGCATTTAATTGGCACACACGTTGTCAATGACTCATGTATTCCTAATAAGGGGTTGGCGCACCACAACTTAATCATCACTGATGTGAAAGAGTTTTTGTGGTATAGATGTTAGTTAGCCAATAGAGAACTTTATCAACATCTAATATCACGACAATAACGTAAATTGTCAGTGTCGACATAAAACAAAGGGGAAATAATCGATGTCAATTATTATTAAAATGTCGAATATGATCGGGTGTCGGTATAGCGTATGTCGATATCGGGTTTCGTGTCTAATAAGTTGTCTTCTACATCAATAAATAAAGAAAATAGTTGATTTCAATCCGACGTCGGTTAGAATCAAAATCCATTCACACTACATAAAGGTCTAATGCTGATATAATCCAAATCGATTACCAACCTAAGTAATAAGCATCAAAACTCTATAATCAAACCCTAAGGTCGATTAAAAATCAGTAAAAAAATCTAATTTAAACCCTTTCAATAATGTTATATGGGTTTTTAACCCAGCAGGATCCAAGAGAAGACGGAACAACATGGTGGAGCCAGAATAGCTCAGAAGTCAACCAAGAGAGTTAAAATAACAAGCTAAAAAGAGCCAAGGTGAAAGAATGAAAAATCTGCTAAGGACATGGATCGCTAGCTATGCATTGGATGGTTCAGTGTTCAACCGAATCTCTTGCATCGTGATCCAATTCATATTACTGAAGTAGTGACTAAATTCGATAAGATTTCGAGTTAGCTAAACCAATAGACAAGCATTCGTCCAGTTAAATCAGTAGCTAAGTACAACTAGCAAGTAAATCGTCATCAAAATAAGGCAATATGCAATGAAACTACACGAACAACGTAGACGACGAAGAAAGTTCAAAAGCCAAAGTCCAGAAACATGCTAAGTGTATGGATCGCTAGCGATCCATACACCATGGATCGTCAGCGATCCATACTTGATCATGGAATCAATGCGACCTAAACCAAGCGAAGCGGAGGAAAAAGTGCTGAGAAGTTAGCTCGCACTCGACCTAAAGCTATGGATTGCTAGCGATCCATATACCATGGATCGCTAGGGATCCATGATTTTGGCTCGGATCGCCTACTAATCTCTGCTACGTCTTCTTGTGTCCATCTACAGGCAATTGGCGAATAGGCTTAACCCAATAACTCTCAAATCTCTATAAATACCATCCCACCTGCAACATGAACGAGATCTTCTCCGGACTGGTTGCTGAAACTCTGTTGGAAGCTTTCTTCACTCTTTACCTCCCTCACAATAATCTTCAGAGGAGTCCACTGTGATTCTCCAGTGGATTCTAACTTCGAAGATTCAATCTAGCTAAGGACAATTAAGAGCTTTGTAATCAAACACTTCTGTAATAGCAATTAGTTTATAATAAAAACTATAAAGTGGACGTAGGCTTCGTTAACAGTCGAACCACTATAAAAATTCCTATCTTCTTTCTCTTACTACTTTTCTATATCTACTATCTATATTATAGCTCTGTGAGAACAGGGTTGGTGCTTTCACACTCAAACCAGGGTGTTGATCCATTTTTTGGGTTAACATTTTGGTGCTTTCACTGAGAACCGAACTCAGGGTTCCGATCTAGCTATCTACTTTGGATCGCATAGGTCCAGAAGTTAGATCCTCAATCTTTGTTTGAAAAATCTACCGCTTGGAATCAATGGCTCTTGGAAGAAGGAGAACTGCATCTGGAAGGTCCATAGGGGCAGTGATAGCTGGAGAAGATGTTAATCCTCAACAAACTGAAGTAATTGGTGCTAACTTGGGAAATTAGGCGCCACCATCCTCCAGTCAGCACGAAGTCATTACTAGGGATGAGTTGAATAAGATGGTTGACGGGATCAACCAAAAAATGGAAAGTAACCAGAAGGATCTGATGGATAAGCTTAACGCTCTCTTGACCTTACAATCAAACCCTGCTCTAAGAACTATGCCTGAACCCGCGAATGTTATAGAACAGGAAAATTCTTCCGTTTCTGGTCTAAACAGAAGAAACGGAAAACAGACGCAAAAAGGGTGACAACAGGATCCATGGGACTCTACGTAGAAGGAAATATGAGTACCCCGCTTGTCGCGAGGCAACCAATTCTGAACTTGAATCAGGGGGCAAAGACCCTGCAAGAAGTTATAGCTATGGACCTCATCGACTCGGAAGATGGAGAACAAAACAACCAGTTGGAAGAGAATGTCAATGCATTCGATGATGCTAGGAACGTCCAAATTGCCCCAATCAGGCCAACTGCAAGCCAACGGGATCCTACGGGAGTGGCTCTCCCAAAGATAGGAGAGCCTAGGCTTCAACCTACTCGCCAGGACTGTTTGCAAAGCAAAACACTTGGAGTAGTGACTGACTGCCACCCCCAGGATTACTAGACATCAGAGGCATACATGGCAGACATGGTCAAACGATTAATGGACGAGAGTAAAAATAGGAGAGATGATGAATGGGGATCTGCACCAAGTTGGACGCCCTTTACAGATGAAATCTTAAATGAGAAGTATCTGGAAAAAATTCAGAATGCCAACCATTTTGTCCTATGACAGGACAAAGGACCCAAAACCCCATTTGTACAAGTATAGTTGGTACATGGATGGAGCTAATGCCTCTGAAGCTGTTTGGTGCAGGTGTTTTCCTATCTTTCTCGAAGGAGTTACATCTATGTTGTTCACTAGGCTTCTGCCAAAATCTATCTCTACTTCTAACCAATTAACAACAAGATTCCTCGATCAATTCTAGCTCCATATCGCACACCCGAAAGATTTCATGACCCTATCCGGACCATTTTAGGGACGCAACGAATCGCCTAAATCTTTCATGAACCGGTTCAATGCCGCAGTGACGGAAGTAAGCAACCCCAACGAGGACATGGTTTTTATGGCGTTAGTCCATGCCATTCACCCAGAGACTAAATTCGGAAAGTGGATTAAGATGAAGCAACCGACCACAAGGAAAGACTTCAATCATAAAGCAAGTCAATACTTAAGATTGGAGGCAGTGCAGAAACTAGAGAGGAAGTCTACTAGTGTGCAATCGATGAACATCAGATAGAGTGACATAGCAATGAATCAAGACACGCACGCTTCTGGAACTACTGAAGGAGTCACAGGGAAAGATGGAAATCAAAAGGGGAAAAATCAAAACTACAATAAAAGAAATGGTAATGGCAACAATAAAAGGCTTAAAGGGTTCAGGCTCGAAGACTATACCCCTCTAAACGACACTTTAGAAAATATTTATCTTGCAACACAGGGGACCGAGGAATACAAAAAATCTTCTAGGAAGGAAGCAACTGAGCAGCAAAAACGCTCAAGAAATTTCTACCGCTTCCACAAGACCCATGGTCATAACACAAACGAATGCCACCATCTGAAGAATCTCATTGAAGAGTTGATCCGGGAAAACAAACTCCAGTAGTACTGAGAAAATCACAGAACCCTGATCAACACGTGGCTCCTCAACCACCTAGGGAAGGAAGGAATAAGCCAGAACTAGTGAAGAAGGGTCCAAATGAACTGACCAAAGACTTATTATTTGAACAATATCTGGGGGACCACACCCTGCTCAAAGAAGTTGGGGAGAGATGGAGCGGTATGCAAGTTCGTTGAAGCATGCTCCAAAGGAATCATGTCTCGCAATAGAAGATAAAACTCCAGTCAAGCTGTAGAAAGTTTTGGGTGACGATATAGTGTTTCGAAATCGGGACACCAATGGGATCGAAGCTCTGACTCTCGATCCAATGGTGGTGATGGTGGGAATCGGTCCCGCCGTGGTTCGACGAGTGTTGGTCGATAGTGGCGGCTCTGTTAATATAATTTTCAAACATACTTTTGACCAAATTAAGATCGGCATGAAAAGTGTGTCTGCATGCCAAATGAAGATCCAAGGGTTCACTGACGATCCCAAGCAACCTGTGGTAATAATCAACCTGCAAGTGGAACTTGGAGAGGGCGATCGAAGAGTCACAGTAATTTAAACTTTCGTAATCGTGGATGTAATGTCTGCATATAACGCCTTCTTGGAATGGCCTGCACTAGCGGATTTTAGAATAGCTCTGGCCCAATGGTGCCTGACCATGAAGTTCCCTACTGCAAACGGAATCAGAGTGGTGAAAGGAGATCAGTGCACCGCTAGGGAATGCTACATTGCTTAATTATGTGAATCCAGAAGAAGGGAAAAGGGGAAGGATGTGGGGAGAACTCTCTACACCTGTGAACCTTCTAAATAGAAACTACAGAGCCACCTCTGGCTTGGAGACCAAAGCCGATTCGATAAGGCATTGGACCCTAGAAAGAAGAGTTCAAGGGAGGAATGGGAAGCACCGGCAGAATTAATGATGTCTGCCCCCACCGATATGGACGACCCAACTAAAGTCTTGAAAATTGGATCGAACCTTGGAAACAAGATGCGTTTGGAACTTACTAAATTTCTTCGCACAAACTTGGATGTGTTCGCATGAACGCATTCTGATATGTGTGGGGTGTCACCAGAAATCGCATGCCACGCGCTCAATATTGACCCCAAGTTCACACCAGTAAAGCAAAAGAAGCGCAGCCCGGGTCCTGAATGATTAAAGGCATTAAGAGAAGAGGTGGACAAGTTAATGGCTAACGGATTTATCTGTGATGCAACTTATCCTGAATGGGGATCTAACCCGGTCTTGGTCAAGAAGTCCAATGGGAAGTGGCGAACCTGTATCGATTATTCGGACTTAAACAAAGCTTGCCCGAAAGACAGCTTCCCTCTTCCCAAATAGACTAGCTTGTGGACGGAACGGCAGGACATGAGCTGCTATCATTCATGGACGCATACTTCGGGTACAACCAAATCCTGATGCATGAACCTGATAAAGAAAACCACCAGCTTCATCACTGATCTGAGACTATACTGCTACAGGGTGATGCCATTCGGTTTGAAGACCGTCGGGGCAACTTATCAAAGGTTGGTAAATACCATGTTCAAGCACCAAATCGAGAAAACTATGGAGGTTTACGTGGATGACATGTTGGTCAAATCATGATCAGCTGCCAACCACCTGGATAATCTCATTGAAATGTTTGAAATACTCTAAAAGTACGGAATGAAACTCAATCCACTTAAATGTCACTTCGGAGTAGCCTTCGAAAATTTCTTAGGATAAGTGCCAGGGACATTGAAGAAAATCCAGAATAAATAACGGCACTATGAGAAGTCCAAGCTCCGAAGAATAAGAAGGAACTGCAAAGCCTGAATGGAAAGGTCACAGCACTAAGTCGATTTATCTCGAAAGCTACCGATAAGTGTGTACCATTCTTCGATGCACTAAAGAAAGGAAAGAAAAACTTTGAATGGAGCGAAGCTTGTCAAACAACATTTAAAGAATTACTGCGGCACATGGAAGCTCCGCTAATCCTGTCAAAGCCTATGGATGGAGAAGACCTGTTCATTTACCTAGCAATCTCGTCTCATGCATTGAGTGTCGCCCTTGTGCGTGAAGAAGCCAAGATCCAACGACTTGTGTATTACATTAGCAAGTGGTTTACCGGAGCCGAGAAAAATTACCCCAAGCTGGAAAAGCTAGCGTATTGCCTCTTGATCGCGTCAAGGAAGTTACGACCATACTTTTAGGCACATCCAATCAAAGTATTGACCGATCAGCCCTGAAGTAAGTGTTGTATCGACCTGAAACTTCCGACGACTTCTCAAATGGAACATCGAACTTATTCAATATGATATCACATACCATCCAAGGAAGGCCATCAATAGGCAAGCACTAGCGGATTTCATCGTCGGGTTTACTATACGGGATAACGAGGAAGAAACACTGTCGTAAGTGGAAATGCAATCGAGACTCTTTGTTGATGGTGCATTTAACAACCTCTGTTCGGGGGTAAGAGTAGTGCTTGAAATCCTCGATGGACGAGCCATTTGTTACGCTTTACGCTTGGAATTTCTAGCTATAAATAACGAAGCGGAATACGAAGCATTGATAGCAGGACTAAAAGTTGTGAAAGAGATCAAGGTAAAATCAGTTCGCATATACAGTGACTCTGAGCTAGTCGTCTGCCAAGTAAAAGGAGAATACCTAGCTCGAGGGGAGAACCTTATGCTGTATCTATATATAGTGCAAGAGTTGCTAAGCGACATCGAGCATTACACAATAACCAACATTCCATGAGAGCAAAACACCAAGGCAGACTATCTGACTCTCCAGAGAAGCTCAATCATTGGGACTAGTCCTAGTTGAAACTCTAACTACCTCGAGCATAGACGAAATGGATGTCGTCTGGTTCCTCAAGATCACCGTCGAACCAGAGACGTGGATGACACCGATAAAGGACTATTTACTTGCAGGGACCCTTCCAACTGACTGGAATCAACGGAAAAAGCTTCTCCGAAAGGCATCACGATTCATGATACAAGATGGAATACTCTATCGAAGGGGATTATCAACCCTACTTCTTATATGTGTGTCCGATGATGAAGCCCGACGGATCTTAAAGGAAGTGCACGAAGGCGAATGCAGAGACCACACTGGGGGGCAGACCCTTGCGGAAAGGTCCTTCAGTATGGATACTTCTGGCCAACGATTAACCGCGACACTATAGAATACGGCTGAAGATGTGATCATTGCCAAAGATTCAGTAAAATTAAAAGGACTCCTCCAACAGAGCTAACGCAGATGGTCAGCCCGCGGCCATTTGCAATATGGGGAATCGATTTGATTGGTGTCCTGCTAATAGCAAAAGGAGGGGACAAATATGTTATAGTTGTCGTTGATTATTTCACGAAATGGACCAAACTGGAACCGCTGGCCACCATAATCACAAAGAAAGTCATTAATTTTGTTACTAAAAACATTATTTGTAGGTTTGATGTGCTGCAGAAAATCATCACTGACAGTCTGACAATGGAACTCAATTCGAAAGCACCGAGTTCAAAGACTTCTGCAAAACGCTTCCGAATTGAGAAGAGCTTCTCCGCGGTAGCTCATCCGCAAAAAAACGGCCAAGTGGAAGCAAAAACAAGATCATCAAGTCCACTATCAAAAAGTGACTAACTAAAGCAAATGGAAACTGGGTTGATGAACTTCCACTTGCACTATGGGCTTACAGAACTACCTACAAAGCGGCAACTGGCCACACTCCGTTCGCTCTGGCATATAGCTCAAAAGCAATGATTCCTATTAAATTAGAAGTCCCCTCGCACCGAGGGCAAAATTTTAATCAAAAACAAAACGAGCAGCTCCTACTCGATCACTAGATATGATTGATGAAAGAAGGGAAGAGGCTGAGTTGAGAACCGCTGCCCACCAAAAAAGGATCGCGCGATATTTCAACTCCAGAGTTCACAACCAAACCTTCAAAGTGGGAGATCTCATGCTCAAGCGAGTCTACCCCATTCCCCGGGCCTTCGAACCAAACTGGGAAGGGCCATATTTCATCCATCAAAAGCTAAGGGACCGAACTTTCAAACTAGCAACCGTCGACGGAATCCAAATTCCCAGGGCATAAAATTGCGAATCACTCCGCCGTTACTTCATATGGAAACTACCTTATGTACTCTCTATTTTTCGGCAAATAAGCCGTCCCGGGATGCCAGGGGCATAGTAAATGGGCAAAATCTTCCCTGCTTTCCATAATAAAATTGATTCGCTTTTTGAACCAACAAAACTGCGTTCATAATAACTACCCGCCGGGTCGACAGAAGCAAATCAACTCAAACCATTGGATCGACGGAGCCCGATCTCCGCCTTCTAAGAACCGGTGTTGCCCCGGCAACATCGGGAAGGCCCAAACATAAACTCCTTATGTTGTCCAAAGATAGGCAACACTAAGGAATATCAAAAGTTGTGCATCTCATAAGCAACGCACCAACTCTTAAAACGTAAACTCCTTACGTTGCCCGAAGATAGGTAACACCGAGGAGTGCGAAAAGCTATGCATCCCATAAGCCGTGCACTAACTTTTAAAACATACACTCCTCACGTTGCTCGAAGATAGGCAACACCGAGGAGTACGAAAAGCCACGCATTTCATAAGCTGCGCAATAACTCTTAAAACTTACACTCCTCAGGTTGCCCGAAGATAGGCAACACCGAGGAGTACGAAAAGTCGTGCATTTCATAAGTCGCGCAATAACTTCTAAAACTTACACTCCTTACGTTGCCCGAAGATAGGCAACATCTAGGAGTACGAGTAGTAGCGCATCCCATCAGCTGCGTACCAACTTTTAAAATATATACTCCTCGCGTTGCCTGAAGATAGGCAACATCGAGAAGTATCAAAATCGATTTGGATCGACGGGCCATATCGAACCTAAAAGCCGCGCATTCTTTCAGCCATGCATACTTCCGAAAAACTGCGCATCTCATAAACTACACGCACATTTAATTATCGGAATTGCCTCGGCAGTACCATGAAACTTATCTAAACCAGGAATAATGAGAGTCGACCCACTCCCATTATTGGAAGCAATATGCACGAATCCAACAAAACTGAAGTGCTACAAACCAGCGGAAAACTTCAACTGCTGATGCTCACTACACCAAATACTGAGATTTGCAACTAACCATCCGCACATTTGGCAACGGTTAATAACCGTTGCCATTTAGCAACGGTTAATAACCGTCTTGGTTCAGTTCGCAACGGGTTTTTCTTGTTGCTAATTGGGAACGGTTATTAACCGTAGCTTCTTTGGAGACAAATGATGGCGGTGAATTTCATCCTTTCGCGCCATAATTTTTGGCGCGCTTCGTTCCAATTAGCAACGGTTTTAAACCGTGGCTAATTAGCAACGGTTATTAACCGTCCCAATCTTTTAGCCGGCCCAGTGGCAAGCCCACCAAGCCCCTGCCAACTAAGCCGGGCAACACCCAAAATCTGTTTTACTTCACAGTTACAGCTCAATAGCAATCTCCATGTTGGCGATCTGCTCGAACCCAAAAATACTAGGGTTTCAAAAATCATCGCTGCATACTCGGCTATTCCATCAGCCATCGTCGGCTCAAGCTTGCCTCCTACGCGATATTTTCTACTGCTGATTTGAAGTCCTGCTACAGTCTCTATACTGCCACTGCTAATTAAGTATGCGAATTTCTTGTTTTGAGTTGTCTAATTTTCTAAAATTGAGTCGCCCTTATCTGTTTTACTTCACAGTTACAGCTCAATATCAATCTGGCGATCTACTCGAACCCAAAGAAACTAGGGTTTCAAAAATCAACGCTTTCTAAATAATCATCGCTGCATACTCGGCTATTCCATCAGCCATCGTCGGCTCAAGCTTGCCTCCTACGCGATATTTTCTACTGCTGATTTGAAGTCCTGCTACAGTCTCTATACTGCCACTGCTAATTAAGTATGCGAATTTCTTGTTTTGAGTTGTCTAATTTTCTAAAATTGAGTCGCCCTTTTACTGCTTTAGATTTCATTAACCTTGAAAACGCCTGAAGCTAATAACTTATTAGTATTTAGTTATAAACAAGTAGTTTTCTGTAAATAATCGTTTAGGAATTGAAATTTGAAAGCTGAAGCTAAAAAACTAATAATTATTTAGGAACTGATACTTACATGCTAGTTAGACATAGTTGCTTATAGTGACTGCTAGGGTATAAGTTGATGCAATGAATTTTGTTTTACTAAATATGAGAAGTGGATAAAATTGTTGTTAATGGCGCAAACCAAGTATCAGGAGAGGGGTAATGCATAGACATTACTCTGGTGCTACAAAATGGCGCTGTTGTAATGGCAAATTTTTTGGAAACAGTTTGATGCTAATGTTAAATTTCAAGTGAAATCAAAAGAATATTCATCTGTTTAGTTAATATCAGAGTTGAACTTGGTGGAAAGCCATAAGATATTGTTACCCATGATTTTTTATTAGCTCTTGTTATTTTCTTTCAGTATGTCTTTTAGTATAGACAAACAATGGATGAATCAATCTAATCGAAGAAATACAGAATATGTGGAAGGTGTGAGAAATTTCGTTAAATTTGTTGCTGAAAACGGTGGCAATAAGGAAAAGTATTCGTGCCCTTGCACGCGGTGCAAAAATGAAGATACATTCAAATTAAATGACATTCATTTTCATTTGCTTAGATATGGTATTGTTCAATCATATACCGTGTGGTGTTTTCACGGAGAAAGAATACCGGAGAAGCCAAAACAACAACCGGTTAGTCATGCCACAAATACTGATGAGTCCGAACATATTAGGATGGAGGATTTGATCAATGATGCAGATAGATTCCATCATTTTCAACCTACAAGTCAGTTTCATGATAATGCTAATATTGGTGAGCAGTTTACAGATAAATCATTTTTTGATAGTGCAACTGCAACAGAGCCATTGTATCCTTCTTGTCCAAAAGAGATTACAAAGTTGTATGCCATTGTGAAACTGAATAGCTTGAAGACCCAATACGGCTTTTCAGACAATGGTGTGACTGCAGTACTCGAATTCATAAAGGAGTTACTCCCCGAAGGTAACACGCTACCTTCAAAGTACCCCGACGTAAAGAAGATCATTAAGCAAGTTGGGATGAATTACATAACTTATGATGCATGCATTAATGACTGCATCTTGTACTGGAAAGATAATGCGAACAAAGTTTCATGTACAAATTGCAACGCACCAAGATACAAGACATCATTCGACGAAGAGAGAAAAGCTACCACAGTACCTCAAAAGACCTTAAGACATTTTCCTTTAATTTCTAGATTGAGAAGACTGTATACTGTACCATGGATAGCAGAAGCGATGACCTGGCATGGTCGTGCCAAGTCCGGTACAACCGTAATGCATCATCCGCGTGATACTTCTCAATGGAAAACTACAGATTCTTTTGATTCTTCGTTTGCTGCTGAACCACGAAATATCACGCTTGGAATAGCAACAGATGGTTTCTGTCCGAATGCTTCTTTAACTAACCCTTACAGCTGTTGGCCAGTAATTGTAGTACCATATAACCTTCCTCCGTCTTTGTGCATGAAAAGAGAGTTCTCAATGTTAACACTGTTGATTTCTGGGCCAAAACAACCGGGGAAGGATATTGATGTTTATTTAGAACCTTTGATAGATGAGTTAAAGCAGTTATGGGAAGGAGTCGTTACATTTGATTCATTTATGAAATCTGAGTTCACAATGAGAGCTAGAGTGTTGTGGGCAATCCATGATCATCCTGCTCTTGGGACTTTATCGGGATGTACAACTCACGGCTACTTTGCATGTCCTCTTTGTGGAGAAGAAACTACATCTGTTTATCTCCCTGAAAGTAAGAAGATTTGTTACATGGGACATCGTAGATTTCTTCCGTCCGGACACAAGTTTCGATACGATAAGACAAATTTCAACAATGAGCAAGAACTTAAGCGTCCTCCAAAACCACTGACTGGTTATCAAGTTGAAAAAAAGGTAGCGAATATAAAAATGAAAGTTGGTAAAAACATACCGGAAATTGGTCGAAAACGGAAAAAGACAATCGATGAAGAAGTTCCTGCATGGTATAGGAGGTCGAAGTTCTTTGATTTGCCATATTGGAAAACAAATTTGACCCGACATAATATTGATGTTATGCATACGGAGATGAATGTCACGAAACATTTGATCAACACAATTATGAACCATAAAGACATGTCAAAAGATGGGATCAATGCACGGAAGGATTTGAAAATCATGGGTATAAAACAAAAGTTGTGGGTGATAGAAGATCCTGAAACAAGTAAAGTAACCATACCAAATGCGACTTTCACTTTGAGCAAAGAAGAAAAGATACGGTTTTGCACCGTTTTGAAAAATTTGAAAGTGCCGAGCAAATTCTCTTCGAACTTCCATAACAATGTGAGCATCAACCCTCCTGAACTAAAAAATATGAAGTCACATGATTACCACGTCATAATGCAACATTTACTTCCGGTATTGCTTCAGCATTGTTTTCCGCAACATAAGGATCTACGGAATGCTATTCACCGCATTAGTCTCTTTTATAACATTTTGTGCTCAAAGGTGATCAATAGGGAACATCTTCTAAAAGCAAAGGCTAGTTTGGTAGAAGCAATGTGTGTTATTGAAAAACATTTTCCGCCTGCATTTTTTGATATCAGCATTCACCTTATGGTTCATTTAGCCGATGAAGCATTGATTTCTGGTCCTGTTAGATATAGGTGGATGTACCCATTTGAACGGTAAATTACTAATTTTAGTTATGTACATAATTATTCGATTTAAATAGCTATTGATGTCTACATTTTACAATTATTCATCTTCATAGGTTGATGAAAACATATAAAGGATATGTGCGCAACAAAAGATATATTGAAGGGTGTATTGCAGAAGGATATATTGTACAAGAAGCTAGTCTTTACTGCATGGAGTATATGCCAAAAGGAGGTGCTGGCACTCATAAACATACCCGTGAAGCGTTTTTAGACGAGGATGATGAGTTTGCTGATGAAATAGCACTAGATAATGGTAAAGATATAACGTTAACTCAAGTGCAATTTCAACAAGTGCGTAAATGGGTCCTTGATAAATACGACGGATTGGATGAATGGAAGAAGTAAATTCATGAATTTGTTCTGAATTCTTATTATTGTAAATCAATTCATATATATAGTATTTATTGTGTGTTTTTCGTAGGAGGTATAACTCCTATGTTCAAAGCACCAAATCTCAAACTCGAGGCGGGGGTACATCTGGGGAAGCTATTAAAAATTTCACTTTTTGGTTACGTGAGGAGGTATATGTATTAAATATTTAACGTATTTTCGAGTTGACCATACACCTCCTTGATAATGTTTTTTTACTTATTGTGTTTGTTGTAGTTGTTGAAGACCGTCGATCTTGACTCAACTCTTTGGCGGTTAGTTAACGGGCCGAAGTTTGATGCCCGTAGTTATATGAAGTACCAAGTGAATGGGTTTTTATTTTCTCCGAAGAGTTATGAAGAGCGAAAGCTAACACAGGATAGTGGTGTATGCATGAGAGCAATTACACAATTTAGAGCGAGTGGGAAGGATAAAAATTTTAAGGAAGCAGAAACAACTTATTACGGAGTCATTCAACAGATAATTGAGTTGGATTACATTGACTTCAAACAAACAGTTTTTTATTGTGATTGGGTAAAGGTCGAAGATAAGATCAATGGTTGTAAAATAGATTCTGCTTCAAGCTTGATCACAGTTAACTTGGGAAAATTGAAGAATAAAGATAGCGTGAATGATGAGCCATTTATTCTTGCATCGGAAGCGAGTCAAGTGTTCTACTCAAAAGATTTAAAAAATAACGGATGGTTTGTGGTTTTGCATACACCAAAACAGTTGACCATAAATGTGGATGACACTGAGTTTCCCACCGTTTATCAATCAGCTTTTGAAGACAATGAAAAATTAGAAGATCTTATCAAATGCATATGTTAACTTTGTATTACAGAGCAGTTATTGTACCTTAACAAAATATTTATTTAAAATGGTGTAAAATGTAAAATATAGCGTGAATGATAGTAATAGATGCATTATATTTTTTATTAGTGTCATTATAATATTCTGATGGATCCATAAGGATGGATATATTGCAAGAGTTCATTTTGTGTTTGTAGTTGTAGGTACTTACATATGATCACATACATACACACATGTACACATACATACATATGATCAGCTTGACTATTCTTTCTTTCTTTCTTTGTGTTTGTAGGTAGACAGGCAGTTCAAGATATTGTATTTGCACCCTTTAGTTCAGCAGTGCTAAGGTAATATATTTTTGTATTTGCATCCTTTATTTCAGTCAGTATTTTAGATATTGTTTTGAATCCGCTTAAGTTTAAAATTCTGGTGATGCAGGAAGACTTTATCACTGCCGCATTAAAGTGAATGTTCCCCTTCCCGTCCATCCCTATGATCCCCGATTGATGTTAGCCACATTATTGCGTGGACTTCCTTCCATAACAAGGTCAAACGCATTATATGACTTAATAAAATTGCTCCAAGCGATTACTGGTAAGCTACTGTACAGCTGATATAGTAAACAACGTGCCCTTCTGATTTGTCTGATCCCATCAGTTTCTCATCACATTACGATTATTGTCAGTCGGACTGATAAAAATCGTAATGTGGTGAGAAGTTGGTGGGATCAGACAAATCAATAAGGGGACGTTGGTTCATATATCAGATGTACAGCAGCTTAACTGTGATCGCTTGGAGCAAATTTTATTAAGACATATAAGGCGTTTGATCTTGTTATGGAAGGGACTCCATGCAATAAGGTGGCCAACATAAATCGGGCATCACAGGGATGGGCTGGAAGAGGAAGAACTCTACGTCATAATGTTGTTCGGATTATTTTAGGATTTGAGACTTTGCAGGACATAATGTCACAAGATGCCACACCACCGTCAACTGATACAACTTCCCAATCATCCACTTTAAAACGGGAGAAAATTGATATAGACAACTATGGTTCTCCAGTCGGAAAAAATGGTTCAAAGGTCGCTACGAAGATTGGTAAACTAGTAAGGAATCATGTGCCAATCTCATATCCAAGTTGGAAAAAAGTTCCGCCAAATTACAAGGAAGACGTGTGGAATCAATTGGAGGTAATAATGAGCTCCGTTCATTTATAATGCTTTCAATACAGAAATTAAAAATGGTTTACATGCATTTTTTGTTATGCAGAAATATTATGAGCTCGATCCTTTATCAAAGGACCTTATTATGAAAAAAATGTCCGAGGCTTTTAGGAGACACAAGAATGATTTGCGCAAGAATCATTATGACCTTTTCATCACTGACGAAGAAAGAATGAGAAATTGTCCACCGAAAATTGCTCAAGATGATTGGGATGAGTTCATAAGAAACGAATCAAAACCCGAGGCAAAAGAAAAAAGGAAGCGAGGCAAACAAAATAGATCAATGCTCGAATATGGTCATCATTCGGGACGTAAGAGTCACGCTATGATTACTCAAGAAATGGTATGTGTCATTGAATTGGTGCATCACATTGCATATACCGTTAGTTCCAAATATAATTTTAGGTCATTATATGCAGGTCGATTCAAGTAGTCCGGGAACAGAAGTATCACGTCTTCAAGTATGGGAGAAAACGCATAAGAAAAAAGATGGCAGCACGTCAGATGCGACATCTTCCTACTTTGTAAGTTAAACAAATAACAACGCCTCTAAATTAAATTTTCATTATTAATATATATGTATTTACTTTTTAGGACAAAATTGAAAAAGAAAAGGAAACGACGAGTGGTGGTGATGAAGCCGTCTTTATATCAGTGTTTGGTAAAGATGTAAAGGGCAAGAGTCGAAGTATTGGGACCAATATAGCTCCTAGCCAAGTTAAGAGTGCTGCCATTCCATGCAAACGGCTCAAACAGGCCCAAGGAATATATGAGCAACGACTGCAAAATGTGGAGCAAAAATTGATGAAGCTGGACAATATGGATGATAAACTGGAGCGTCTTCTCAGCATAGCCCAAGATAATCGTCAAGTAGGCAGTGAAATCGCATCTTCTCAGTTTGCCACTCCGAACAATCAGTTAATCGACCAAAGATGTGAAATCCTGAACTTCGAGGACGAAGTAATTGCAACAGGTACTATTTTATTAAAATTTGAAGAAAATAATATGTTGCAAAGTCAGTGAATGCTTAACTTCGTGAACGGGAGAGTGTATCAGGAAACATACAGGTCAATTTCACGTCAGGGTTTAGCGATCGAGAAAAAAAAACGCACATCTTTTCTTTTGTAAAAAGTTCACAGTGAACGTAAGAACCAATGCACCCATCATCTCTGATTCTGCCTGTACATGTTCTCTGACTCACCAAAACCACATCACATATTCATCTCCAATACAATCTGTTACTGCTACCTTCCCTGTCATACTGCACATACAATATTCATCACTTCACCAACTGTCAAGATAACCACCAACTTCTATCCATAACCTCCAAACTGCTATATACATCACTGCCATACTTCTCATTAATCGCTTACAAACTGCCAATACTTCACAATCATATTCCTGCCACTTCAACCAAACTACTACAACACTTCGAGCAACTTCAATAATACATCACAACTGCTATTTCATATCATTGCTGTTTCATATCACTCAACAAACAATACTTCTACCAATACATTCAACTTACAACTGTCAACATCTGCCACTACCCTGAACACACTTCACTACATAACATCCATAGCAACCCCCTGCTGTCATCAACTGTTCAGCGCCACCACACTTCAACCACAGCATCTTGGTTGCCTGAATCTAGTTATGTATTTGATTCCTTGTAATCAGCGATTAGCGTTGAGCCTTTGTGATGATAAGCAGTGACTACTGTTTCTACCATTTATATTCTACGACAGCAATTTTTATGCCACGAACAGTTACTTTGCTTAATACAAGTTTCCAGTAGTGATAATACCCCCTGTAACAGTTTCCAGTAGAATGACTTATGCTTCGATTTGCACGCATTTAATATATATGTTGCTTGGTTGCCAAAAAAATTCTCTGTAATTCACTTCTGGCATTAAACCCAAGTCATTATTAGGCAAATTTGGGTCTAGTTCATATGCTATGAAACTTGGGCCATCGCTGCATGTTTGTGAAATGGTTTTGGGTAGCATGAGTTTTGTTTTTTGTTAGTTCTGTAAATGAAAATCCATATATTCACTCCAAAAATGCTTATATAACAGGTACTATATGTCGAGATTCCACAGCATTAGTAATTCATGGAAAAGCAGTACCACCCACATATGAAAAAGTGCTGTTGGATAAAATTTTATTGCCGAATGAGCTAACCGCCAAAATATGTCGACAATTTACCGAGACCTTTGGGGATGTTGGAGTCGGAGGTTATGTGAGCCATCAGAAGGGTTTGATACGATATCTTTAGTCGGAGGTATTGATATTTCTGACTTGTTCTTTGCATATATTGCTGATTTTCTTTTGTTTTCCTGTACACAATAGTACACACAGTCATGCATACATAAATACAAGCATGCAAGCACCTTTCACAATTTACATTCAAGACTTATCACATGCAAAATAGATATATCAAGTTTTAAGAATTTATAAGGGTGGTTTGCTCACCTGGATAGTTTGACAGAGAGGAAAGAGAACCTGAAAAAGATTTCAAAATCTGGAAATTGAGGCTTGATCAAATTTTCTTTATCCTAACCGTTGTTTGCTTTGAATTGCTTTGTACTAGTAGTCTTGGCTTTAGTTAGATGTATATATATATGCCTTGTACTTGTAGTCTTGGCTCTAGTTAGATGTGCAGTTTGCTTTATTACTGCCTGGTCTGTCGTAGATGTACACTTGTAGTTTCTTTTACTGGTCTGCCTTTGATCTTGTTTACAGTCTGGCATAGTATCCATACGCATTTGGTCCAACCAGTTTGTTCTTGTATATCATGTGATGGTTAGTTTGCATCAGTTATTTATGCATTTCAGTACAGTTGCATTCTTGTGCTTTGTCTCTGCATTCACTTCAGATATACTGACTTTTGTTTTCATCCCCTGGTTGCTTGGTACATTTCTGTAGCTCCACTGATGGTCTATATTGTGTTGAGCTTCAAGTCTGCACTGCAAATCATTTTGCCTCGAGTTTGTAGCTGCACTGCAAATCATTTCTGTAGCTCCACTGATGGTCTATACTGTGTTGAGCTTCAAGTCTGCACTGCAAACATTGAAGTCTGAAAACTGGAATGCTTTGCCCTGTAATTAATGAAATCTTTGTACTGTAGTGTAATAAACAATGCAGTGTAATAAGTATGATATTCCGGCACGGTAGTATTCTGTTTGCAAAACAATGAGTGTAATTATAAGTTTGATAATAATATTATATGTATGGAATATGTGCGATATGTTTATAGTGCTTGTGTACCAATATTTTGATATATATTGATATTCTGGTATATATACTGAGATATACGCAGTAGTGAGTTACAGATGTGATTTTGTAGGGGCAGGAGCAAACACTATGTGCAACGGTTGTTAACCGTTGCTTTATGTGTGACTTGGGCATAAAGCAACGGTTTTAAACCGTTTTTTACTGGACATAAAGCAACGGTTTATACCCGTTGCTTATTGTCCATAAAGCAACGTTTTATACCCGTTGCATATTTCCCAATTTGCAACGGTTAATACCCGTTGCCTTTGATCCAATTTGCAACGGTTTATACCCGTTGCCTTTGACACAATTTGCAACGGTTTATACCCGTTGCCTTTTGGACATAAAACAACGGTTTTTTCCCGTCGCTAAATTCAACCACTCCTGTAATGAAGACGGTTTTTACCCGTTGCTTTTAGACTTAACAACGGTTTACACCCGTTGTTAATATCTTATAATGGTGTAGTGGCTCAATGACTAACTATAACATTTAACGTTGATATTGTGTAACCGCCTACGATTAACTTATATAGTGTGCACATTTCAAACATGCATATGTTGCATACTTTCTAGAAAATCAAAAAAACTTAGACTACATGCTACAGTTACAAGACTTCCGAAAGAAGAAAATTCAAGTTGTGACTTAGTCAAATTTCAAGTTTTAATATGCAAACTATTTAAACCATAAGTTACCGATCATTTATCAATTGTTCGAGGTAAACAACCATGTGAACTGAGGGGCATACACCGACACTTAAATATAAATACTTAAAACCAATAATTTCACAAGTTCTGTTACTCCAAACAAAGAATTTTGACAGTAATCACAGGACTAGATAAAGTGAAGTGAAAGTATATAGAGTAAACGTAAATGCACAGAACGCATATGAACGGATAAGTAAGAGTACAGTCAAAATATCAACAATGTATTACTTATAAATTTCTTTTATACAAGGTCAAATCATGGGGGATGTACCCACACAATGCCGACCAATAAAAGAAAAATACAGACACCACAACAAAAACACTACGTGCAGACTTTGTACTTGAACAAAACAACACAAAATGTATCAGAATCAGATTAGTCACCACACAAGCTTCTCAGCGCTTCTTTCCACCACTCCCCTTTCTGCCTTTTGTTCAAAGTTTTTGCTTCGCCTAGGGAGTGGTGTCGCTGCAAGCAATGACAACAATATCCTCAGCGCTAATGTCCTCCTCCTGCTCTCAACCTTCTCAGAAGATTCGCCCTTTGTTTTATGCTTCTGTGTTTTGCGGGAGCTCTTGGAGGCCTTGATTGCTTCAACCTTCTCCTTTATGACGGCAACCAGCTGTTCCTGAGATCTGTATGGCTGCTCCGTTTGAACTTCTTGCTCCCGGACTTTGACCGCCGTTATGTCACCTTCCAAAGATACGGAAGGATCATCCAAGCCATGTAGTGCAGCGATCTTCTTGGACTCTGGCCTCGGCTACGAGCTAGATATGGACGCAGTGACCGGAGCAGGCATGAAAACGAGCATGGAAGCGGTGGAGATAGCAGTAGGCCCAGGCACCGAAGAAATAGGCAAATCAGCAGACAAGGAGGATGAACCTATAAGATCAAAAATGAAAGCATTAAATTCTTCCTACTCTTGCGGCGTAAGCTGAAAGCTCTTGAGCTTGAGGGAAATAAGAAGATTACCTACATCGAAGGAATGACCAAGAATGTCAACGTCGTACTCACCGCCTTCACCATCCTTCGACGGTTCTACAATCTGAGGGGAAGCTTCAAGCCCACAACTTGTCAACGAATCGCGAGGCTTCTCCGACGGTTCGCCAGCACCAGTGATGAAAGGCTCCGTAAGCGCTTCGGTAGTGGCAATCATAGCGGCATCAGCAGCTTCTTTCTCTCTCTTGATTCGTAAAATCTCTTAGCCCTCTAGCAATGCCTTATTTGATTCTTAATTGAGGTAGGCATTCTCTAACTCCCACTCGGTATAAACGTCACCGCTATCATGAAAGCGGGACAAATTTCCTCCCAAACCATAGCGAGAGTGCGTGGGAATTTATGGCTTAAGTAGCTAAGGCTCCCCTGATGCAGCAGAGAGTTGACATAAAAATTCAAGATGGTCTCATCCATCTTCTCCATCTTTCTTTCAAAACCATTCTAAAACTCCAGATAATCCACCGTAACGGCGGACTTTTCAACTTCAACACGAGACTTATCGGCGCTAAGCTGCGCAACTTGATCCTGTAGCCCGACAATTGTCTCAGCCTGGTCAGAGATGGTCTAATTATGCCCCACTACGATAAGATCGTGATCGGAGATGGTTTTCTTTTGGGCCTTAATAGTTGCGCTGTGAGCTGCCACCACCTCTTTTAATTTGGCCTCTTCTGCATAAGCCTTCTTAATTTCGTCCCTGTAGATGATCTCTATTCTCTCATGGGCTTCTTTTAATTCATTCAGCAAACCGGCATTCTTTTTTGCTTTCTCGAAGCGCCACATCTTTCTCCTCCTCCAGTTGTTTGCTCCTAGCATCGCATTCTGTCAACGCCCTTTCAAAATCGCCCTTCTCTGATTCAAAAGAAAGAATTTCCTGATAGTTGTTGCGGTTCCTATCTGCCAGTTGTTTACATAATTTCTCCCACCCGTCGGCTTGTTCTAGATCATTTTGGATAGCCTGAAGATATAGCATATATGAATCTCTATGAACCGGATGCTGATCATGATCAAACTTAACCCCCTTTAAGAACCACCCGGGAAGCGCCGCCTCAAGCCTGGGCGGACCAGATGGAAGAATATAGGCAGATCTCCGGTGGGGGCATGAAGCACTGGGGGCAAGAGCAACAGAAGATGATGGAATGAAAGTTGAAGGCGGAACGGGGATAGAAGTAACTAGGATTTCCTAACCTGCTGAAGAGAACGTCGGAACGACGGCTTGTTATTCTGAAGAATGGGAACCGCGATCGAATTTAGACCTCTTCGACGGCTCCTCTCTCTCGTCGAAAGTCTTCCTCTTTTCATACCCACCTTTGTATATTCGGCTCCGCTCCCTCTCGTCTCGACGACGAGTTTCGACCTCTAAATCTTTTCTTCTTCCATACTCTTCCTTCGTCTCACGGGGCTGGTGACGGCCGGAAGAACGCTTGGACCAGCACTGAGAGTCAGTGAATTCTTCAAAATCATCATAGAGTCCATGTCCTCTCGTCATACCTAACACAAAGCATAAATAAAAGGTTTTAGAAACAGGAAATAAACATGAAAGTTATGTGTGCAAGTGAATATAACCCCAATGAAACATGTCATGTGTTTGGGAGGAGAGCCTAAAACGACGTCACAAACCGGATTCGGGCATGCGTTGCGGAAGGAATTGAACTAACTTCGGGTGCAGCATGGCCCGAACGAGGAAGCACCTCCACAAATTTGAAATCTTCCCCCATGAGCACGTGAAATCGACGTAAACATCGCTTAAATTTCCAAAGTCCTCACCAGCATCTTTACTCGGAGAATCCCGGTGTCATCTGATCTTCGGGGCATCATCTTTACCTTTCATGTCTGTAGGGGATGAGCTTGGAATAACAGGATTCATCCCCGGAGTCTCGTCGCATGATTCAGAATCCCCATCATCGGATTCTGCATGGAAATCACCGCTAGAAGTGGACTCATCGCTACTACTCCCAATTTCCCCCTCCTCCTTTTCTAAGTCCATCGCGGCTTTGCCTTCTTTATGTTTGAACTCCTCTTCTCCTTCTTCTGGAATCGAAGGCATTTTGGCCAGGCGACTAACTCCGATCGCAGCAGCAACTCTTCCATCGCGGGTCTCTTCGGCTGATTCTCCGGACAAGCCCTCTCTTTCTTGAGAAGCGCCTTCTTCGGAACCGTGAGAAGAGGAGGTGGATCACATGCGTACCTTGGATCGAGAAGGAGAAGGGACCTCAACTGGGACAGCCGATCTTCCCGGATGCAATAATCCATATCAGAGCAAGTTTTTGTCAATCAGCAAGACTTTAACGGACCTTTCCTCAGCGTCGATAGCCTTCAGGGTTCGAGAAACTTCATCAAGAGACAAGTTAAACTTCGTAGCGACACGTTGGAACTCAATAAGTAAGGAAAAGAACTTACCCCCCATTGTCCAAAGACGGTTAAACCCCTCGAGGAATCTGATGAAGAAATACTGGGTCTTGAACTGGGATAGATTTCTCTGCAGTCGTAATACGGTTTTTCGATTCCTTTGATCTTCAATTACAACCAAGGATGGACACTCATCTCTTCTCTTGAGTGAAAGAAAGTATCGCATCTCGTCTAAGCTCGGAGCACGATTGAATGTTCGCATGAATAGGACGTGCAAAGAAGTTAAGATAGCGTATCCATTGAGATGAATCTGGAATGGAGCAATGCCTAAGTTCGATAGAGTCTCGCACAAAAAGTCGTTAAAAGGGGGCACAGCTCCGTTCAGGCACATATACCGATGACAAGCAATATACCCCGACGGTGGCATGTGAGCAAATTCATCCTTCTCTGGAAGGCGCACGCCTTCCTCCGGTATGCCATGTTGCGTGCAGATATTACGCAGGACCTTAGCAGAGAATACAGAAGAAGCTCTCTCCAGTGGATTGAGAAGAACTCTAAAATTAAGGGGAGTCGATCCAAGACCGGACAAACTGAAACTAACTGGCCATACTCAGCCTGTGAGGCGGAAGGAGAAAGGGCGACGGACGACGACTTTCGAAAGTGCCGGACTTCCTCTGCTTGACTTACGGCGAGAAGATGGATACTTTATTCTAAACAACATAACTTGCATCCAAAACGGTCAAGTAATTCTATTATAAACTAATAGTTTCCCCTACAGCACTTGAATTCCGGAGAGACACTGATTCATGCTGACACATCGGATTTCAAGTATGTACCGGGGCAAGTGCAGTGCGTTGTCTATAGAGGGTGAGCTTGGTGCCCGAAACACTACAAACGCTCTATCCCATGTAGATAGTTCGCTTGTAGCGGAAAAAGAAAAGGACTTCCTGTATCATTTTCTTTTGTTTTTACTACCTCTACACTTACCCGTTATCGATCAACGATCGATAACGGATCTGTTGTTCAAAGCGACGTGGAAAATTCTTTTTAGTACAGGGACACCGAGCGTACAAAAACAGGTAAGATAATTCCAAATTCTCTGGAAGAGCCAGGGCCAGTTCACAATGTGTCGGGCACTATCAGCAATGGGACTTGGCACAAGTCAATTCTGGCTCAATGGTCGAAGACAGCAAAACATGTCAAGCACTGGGGAAAGGCCCGAATGTCGTTTCGGGGGAACTCAAGACTCGATTTACTATCTTCATCCATTAAGCCGCAATCGACTCGGACTCCTCACGACAAACATCACGAATGCAACCTCGCCGTCAAATCATTAAATGAACATTGTAATCAGCGAACCCACCTCGGATTAATGATCTAAATGCAAAGTTGATTGTAGCTTTAGGATCAGAGAACTACAATTGGATCAGTGGCAATCTAGGGATGAATCGATGGCGGCCTATGGTGTCAAGCGAGCTAAGGTTGGGATTGAAGGCGGCGTAGATAAGCGGCGGAAACGCTCTGGAGTTGGGGACGTAGAAGGAAGCATAGTGGAGGCTTTAGACAAGGTTGAATTCCTGGAGGTGATGGATCGAGTCAATTAAACGAAGGGTCGAATCACCGCAAAGGACTCGGAATGCAGGAAGAAGAAATAGATCGGCTTGAATGAATGAATAGGTCAGCTCGGCTGCTTATATAGGAAAAAAGTGCTGAAAAATCTTTAAGTCGTCAGGTCGCTAGCGATCCATCGTCTATGGATCGCTAGCAATCCATGAGGTTATAGGCATTTTTTCCCATTTTGCCTAGCGACATTCCTACACTACTTCAGGACATACGGAGAAGCTATAGAGAAAATTTTGATCTATTATGACAAGCAATGATGGTCGAGCTCAAAACTAAGCAAGCAGCAGCATAGTCCAGTTCACATTCGCGAAACTCTAACATGATTACTTGAAATTCAACAAGCGGAGACTAAAAGCGATTACTTCCAGAGCACACCTTGTTTTCAACGAAGGTGTACTCTAGGGGCAAATGTTATCCGGTTTTAACCCAACAAGATCCAAGAGAAGATAGAACAACATGATGGAGCTAGAAAAGCTCAGAAGTCAACCAAGAGAGTTAGAATAACAAGCTAAAAAGAGCCAAGGTGAAAGAATGAAAAATCTGCTAAGGACATGGATCGCTAGTTATCCATGGCCTATGGATCGCTAGCTATCCATGGGATGGTTCAGTGTTCAACCGAATCTCTTGCATCATGATCAAATCCATATTACTAAAGTAGTGACTAATTTCGACGAGATTTCGAGTTAGCTAAACCAAGAGACAAGCATCCGTCCAGTCCAATCACTAGCTAAGTACAACTAGCAAGTAAATCGTCATCAAAATAAGGCAATGTGCAATGAAACTACACGAACAACATCGACACAAGACGACGAAGAAGGTTCAAAAGCCAAAGTCCAAACGTGCTAAGTGTATGGATCGCTAGCGATCCATACACCATGGATCGCCAACGATCCATACTTGATCATGGAATCAGTGCGAACTAAACCATGGGAAGTAGAAGAAAAAGGGTTGAGAAGTTAGCTCGCACTCAACCTAAAGCTACGGATCTCTAGTGATCCATAGACCATAGATCACTAGCGATCCATGATTTTGGCTCGGATCGCGTACTAATACCCACTATGTCTTCTTGTGTCCATCTGCAGGCAATTGGCGAGCAGACTTGGCCCAATAACTCTCCAATCTCTATAAATACCATCCCACCTGCAACATAAATGGGATCTTCTCTGGACTGGTTGCTGAAACTCTGCTAGAAGCTTTCTTCACTCTTTACCACCCTCATAATAATCTTCAGAGGAGTCCACTATGATTCTCCGGTGGATTCTAACTTTGGAGATTTAATCTAGTTAAGGACAATTAAGAGCATTGTAATCAAACACTTCTTGTAACAGCAATCGGTCTATAATAAAAACTATAAAGTGGACGTAGGCTTCGTTAACAACCGAATCACTATAAAAATCTTCTTGTCTTCTTTCTCTTATTGTTTTTTTGCATAACTACTATCTATATTATTGCTCTGTGAGAACAGGGCTAGTGTTTTCACACTCAAACCAGGGTGTTGATCCATTTTTTGGGTCAACAAATAATTTCAACACAAAATCACCCAGTAGAACTCGTTAATTTAATAGGAATAAGATTAATATCATAACTGGATGATTCGAATACTTGAGAATTAGGAAATTGCCGAATTCTTTTAAGGATTGTGAATTCTTGCTTGAGATTTCAATTGCAGGTAAAAGGAGAATGAGAGAGGAGCTCGACTATTTATAGGAAGAAAAGAGGATGAAAAGTCATCGTCAATCAAATTCAAATCAACGGTTGGATCTGCTGGGAATACCAATAGGCGGTAAACTTAATGTCGACAGAATTTACTTCAGTGCTTCCTCTATACTGGGGGAGGGGCAAATGTTATCACCATTATTGACCTCGAAGATGTGCGACATGCGATCTAACCATGATGTCGCAACAATATTAAATAGTGAAAGAATGGCTACGAATCAAAACCGCGTCTCATCAATAAATACTTATGTGCAATGCCGCATGTTGTTGCTAGAGCTAGGGTATCGTTCATCATCAACACCGCATGTAAACAATGATGCATCTCTTCAAAGAAGCAGTGATGTCGAATGTGACCAGCATCGTAAACCATCAGTGCTATGTAAACATGACATATGCCATATCTTATTGATGCCGTGTTTTATCGATGCCGCCTTTCACTTATGAAAATAAAATGAACATCGCAACTCATCAGTGCCACACTCTTTCAATGTCACTAACCACTGATACTACCTATGACCAAAGCCGTTAAGTAATGATGTCGCGTCCCTTTGATGTCGTTCCATTCTAGCATCGTCGCTTTTTAGAATCGTCTATCAAATAGTACTGCCCATGATTGATGTCGCCAATGATCAATGCCACCACACTACAGAGTTAACTTTTATATGGGACATTTAATCAACACTTGGAGGACACCGTTGATGACTAACGTCGTCAATATCCACAGAAGCTATCAAAGCCGCTCCTTATTGATATTGCTTCATACCCACATCGATTCAAGCTGATGTCACCACTCACTGATAAAGGATATTGATCATCATAACTGGAGCCACCAATGCCGAAAGTCATTGACATTGCATATCTCAGTTAGTAAGGCAATGCTGAAGCCCTATTATACAACAATAATGCCGAAGGTGATGACTGGTAAAGGATCAGCCCCATGCGACACTGACAATGTCGAGAGTTGTGAATAACGAAGTTGACCTATGGTGCCACAACTCTTCCTCTATAAATACGGACCTAGAGGCACTATGGAAGGGGCAGATCTTTCTTGTCACTCTTCTTATTTTAAACTTTGTAACCCTAAATTAATTTGGGAATTTCAAGCCGATTATAGCACTTGAACTATTGGATATTGTACATTCGATATCATATTGAATAAAGACAAGATATCTCGAATTATGACTTACTTGCGAATTCCAAAGCATATATGATTTGTTAATCAAAGATTGCTTCAAATTCCAAAAGCCCTCATATTCTTGATTTCGTTTTTGATCATATGATTGTCTAATATGGATTTACTTCATGCACATATGATTTTACGTGGTCTTGTATATGATTTCCCTATGAATCTAAACTCACTTGCCACTCCTCTTAAGCCTTAATTCAGCCAAGTGTCGCTATTTTCCAACACTCATTGAGGTTAAACTTAGGCTCTCCAAATTCCATCACCAGCCATGGTTCTCATCCTTGCACCTTTGAAGTTGACGAAGAAATTCATTAACATACATATATAATTATTTCCGATCTGAAATTTTCAAACGTTGATAATGTTTTCGTTTGAACTCCTATCGTTATATTTATATATGAAAATTGATCAAAAATCACCACGAATACAACAGTGCAAGTTTCATAAACAAATTTTAACATTTGTGAAAATTCCATTTTCGACTTTACTAATTATTAATTAATTTTTTAAATTAATTATTGTTCAATTTACGGCATGTTATATTCTCCCTCCTTAAATGAATTTCATCCCCGAAATTCCTCAAGGACTGAATTATGTAACATAACGCACAACCATTCTAAGTTGTCCAACCAATCAGTGTGCAACAATTTTGTAGCCAATCATGTACAAGTGCATGATGTATTACCACACATATGATATGTATGCAGAATAATACTAAGTTGGGGCCTCCTATATGAATGCATTCTTTAAAATAATTTTGAAAATATGGCGCACACAACCTATATATACCGGCAGTTCTATATGTATGTAAGTTTTGAAAATCAAAATATTTGTTTTGCACATAAATTTTCCTACACTTTTACAAATAGAATTATGGTTCTAACATCCATAATTTTTAAAATCCAGTTTTTTAAACCTATATTCTTATGCTAACAGGGGATTTAAATGGAGAATTTCGTATTTCCATCCTTCTCTTATGTACCCATTCCATTATATCTTGTAACATTCTCTTTTGCCCTCGTTTTTTTTTTAAATTTTCCTAGTAAAGTCCGCATAGGGAAATTTATTTTTAAATTTTCAAATAGAATTATTTCAAAACAAGTTTTGTTCCTTTATTAACAAGGTATGTAAAAATATATTCCAGGACTAAAACAGCTTTTCCCTTGTTATCTTCTATGTTTACACACTGTCAATTTTGCTACACAGTAAAATTCATATTCGCTAACCCGTCAACTTTTCATATGCTAAGCATGTGGCCTTCCAAAAATAAAAAATTTCACTTTTTCATTCAAAATCCTTTTCAGTAAAATTTTTGAATTATTTGGAAAAAAATTAAAATTTAACTAAAATATTTTAGATTTAAAATTCATAGATTTTTGAACAAAATTTGCAAAAGTACATGTTTTAAATTTTTGAAAAAAATCAAGCCACATTCTACGCAATCGGAATTTAGTTAATGGGCTAATGCCTATGATTAATCCTAGCTTATTATGCAATTCATATAGAATTTCAAAAACTCTTTTTTTTTATTTTAGCACAACAAAAGCACACAAGTATATTTATAAATTTTAGCTTTTACGGCATAGGGATAGTGACCCATAGTTTCGCGACAACCTTGCATATCCCTTACTTGCTAAAATTTACCTTCCCAAAATTTTAAGGCTTTTGGGACTTAACATTATTTACTTTTAGTAGCTAATAAATTTCCTAATTTATTTTATAAACTTTTAGTCTTACTTTGCATTAGTTATGTGTCTACATGAGATTTCCTTATTTATTCTACTTTCCAATTTATAGTGGTCAATCCAGAAAATCAACATGGTAATACAAAGAAACTTTTCTCACAAAATACCATACACTTTTTTATATAAATAGAGGCAACTAATGCTTAAAACCCAACTAATCTAAACCAAACAATTGCTAGAAGCTACCTTTCAACATCAACTGACGTTAATGATGTTGTGGTCCTATGACTTCTTAAATAAAATGGACGTATTTACTCTATCATTCCATCATAACACACATCTCTTCACTTACTTTTTTGGCTTCTAATAAATAAGGTCCATCTATTACTTTAGTATTATAGGTAAATGTATTACTATCTTCCTTTAGTCCAACCCTCTTGATAGAATTCTCAAATCTTAGTATATACTTTTTTTTATTTTTAATATTTGATGTGGGTATACACTAAAACTTGCAAAAATGTATTTTTATATTATTTTCCATTTCTTTATGGGTTCTTCTTATGTGTTCACAGTTTCACAAATATCAAACAAAACATTCCTAGGTTTGTATCAATATTCCTTAGATTCTATGGGGATTCCTTGTTGCTACTTTATGAGCAATCGTAGTTATTTCCTTCATAGCCTTAATTTTTATGTCGTCCTACCTATGCAGTCATCTCTATCTACTCTATATCAAAGTTGGTTTGATTTTTACTACCCTATTAAAAAATTATTAAACTTCACATTCATTGTTAGCGATTTTAATTTAGAACGATCCTTTCATTTGAAACCTTTACACAACAAATATTTTACTTCTAAAAAAGTAAGGATTTTAACTCAAATCATTTATTAAGTTTTTTATTCCCAAAAACTCAATTTTTATACCAAATCATTTTTCAAAAATGCACTTTATAGTGTTTCTAAGATGTCATTTATAACTTTAGACGATAAAAACGGGAGTAGACAAGGATCACTCCCATTCTATAATTTTCCTATCACTTATGTTATTTTCACTTTCAACCTTAGTAGAGACTCTGATAGCGTAAGAGGGGGACTTTTTAAAAGGTATAAGCAATTGCTACACATATGTATGAAAACTATTCTTTTATTTCTGATTACTAAGCTTATTTTTTTATAGATTTCTAACATTGTTTCTATTTATATTTCATAATGTTACAACTAGTTAAAAGGTATAGGCAGTTACTGCACATATGTATGGAAGAGACACATAGAGAATCGAATAGTAGAGTATGATAGATGAGCGATGATTATGAAGAAAGTCAGGGTATGAGTTGTGTATCGACTTCCCTATAAAAAATTGCGAGGACGCAATTTTGTAAGGTGGGAAATCTATAACAGCCCTGCTTTCTATGCTATATAAATAAATAAATCTAATTAAAATAAATAGGTTTGATTTAAGGTAATTTATATTTTGAAAATAAAATTTTTAGCTAATTAATTCTATTTAATAAAGGATTTTTTTAATAAATTGAATAGAATTAATAAGCTCTTTTAAAATAAATTGTTGAAATCAAATAAGATGTTTTGATTAAAGTAAACATTTTATAAGTTGGAATAATTGAAAAACAAATTTATTTTGTAACGGAACAATGAAGGATTAAATAAATAAGCGGGCATCAGATTGAATAAGATTGTGTAGTTACTGT
The DNA here is from genome assembly GCA_030737815.1 of Allium fistulosum. Classification (NCBI taxonomy): domain Eukaryota; kingdom Viridiplantae; phylum Streptophyta; class Magnoliopsida; order Asparagales; family Amaryllidaceae; genus Allium; species Allium fistulosum. The sequence continues at coordinate 627,886,191 of CM060903.1, read as the reverse complement.
TGTACTCTGGACAATGAGGTATAAAATTAAATTAAAATAAGTTGAACTAAATTAAATTTGTTAATAAATTGAAAGTGTGAATAATTTACAATGTAAATTAATTATAACCAGTCCAAAATAAATGAAGCCTAAACTCATTCGTTCTTTTTCCAGAACTCTCTCCCCGCTTCCTAATATAACCCGAACCCATATTCTTTTTGTTTCGTTTCAAACCATATAATCCCAAATCATCGGAAAAGGGGGGAGGATTGAAAAAAATTAGAAAGGAAAAAAGCAATCGCGATGACCGACGATCGACACAAGGAGGAGCCGATTTGAAAATAAGTCGCAACCGTCGTCGGCGACATAGGGAGTCGCGATCGACTTGGGGATGCCGCGAGTAGAAAAGAACGATGTCTAGAAGAGCGTGGCCACATCCATCCTGGATGAAGACGATTGCGATCTGGAGGTGAGTGATGATGTGAGCAGCTCATGATCTAGTGATGACATGAAGGAGCTCGCGACTGACCTGGATGTGGCTGGAGCATTGCATGGTGATGGATGCGAATGGCTTTGGATGATAATGGAGTTGAGCTAAAGCATTTGTATGTAGAAATGGCGTTGGTCTGTCGACTTTTAGGTGTGAATTAGGGCTGGCGAGGTGAAGAAGCAGATGTCAATGAGTCAAAGTACGTGAATGAAAGGCGAAGGCAGTATACGACGTTACTCAGCAATTCTATGAGTTATCTCGCTCACAACTATGACTTTTTCATTTTAATTGCTTTGTAAATCCCCGCATGTTTGTTTTTTTAGCTTGGTCGAATTGTTGGTTGTTTATGGATGAATTTGATGGTTTGTTGATGATTGAGGATAGATCTTGTGTGAATTAGTTGAATTTATGTTGCGAATGATGGATTGCTTATTATGTGATGATTATTAGATGATTGTTAATTATATCCTCATCACATGAAGTATGAGTAGATAATTAATGTTTGTAAATAATAGAATTATTTTTAAATTAATCGAAATGAAGTAAACCAATTATAAAGGGAGGATTTGAAATAAATTAATTAATCTGGGAATAATAAGTGAATTTTAAAATGATGTCTTGATTTGATTTATAGATTATTTGTGATTACTGAAAAATTAAAAGAGGGATGATTTTGGAAAATTTACAAGTGGAATAATTTCAAAGAGTATGTAAATAAAAATTTATTTGATGAATGATGAGTTGAAATTTATTTAAATAAGTTAATTTGAATATTTATAATTATATCTATCTACTGTTGGTTATAAAAATAATAAAAGAAGAATGTTTATGAAATGATGTTTGGGAAATGATAAGTTTTGAGATTTTGATAAAATAAAGGAATTTTGAGAATTTATATTTTGTTTAACGATGATTATAAAATTATATAGAGGTTATTTATAAAAAGATGTTTGAAATTAATATTTTGGGCTACGAATAATTTAAATTTAATAGATGAGAAGTTTTGTAAAAAGATATTTGAAGTAATTGCAAGATGGTTGTAATTCATTTTATTAAATTGAAAGAAAATCTTCACTTATAGGGATTTAATAAGAAGTGAATTTTGGAAGGTCTACATATTATTTTCGATGGATTAATAGCTTTAAAAGATGTGTTTGAAAATAAACGAGGATTTTTAATAATTGTTTTGAAGTGGTAGATTTGAGTTGCCAACATTTTTGGATTAAGTATATTTTTCAAATTTGAGATTTTAATGGTATTTGGAAAATATAAATTCCTTTGAAGTATTTCCATATTATTATTAAAGAGGAAGTTTGAAGTGAAAGTATTTTTGAGGTTTTAAAGCTTAATGACGAGTTCGAATATAATTTTCTTCGAACCAAATAGATGGTTTTGAATTATAGATTTTCGAATTAAATGTGAAAATCAATAATTATTATATAAAAGAGAAAAAAATTAATAAAAGACATGCTATTAAATTTAGATTAAGTATTTTTATAAAAAGAGGGGAATGAAAATGAAGTGAAATATATTGAAATAAGAATATTCATCTCGTTATATACCAATTAAATAATATATTAATGTGTGAATGGATGATTGTTGATTTGTGTGTTACAAACAAGATGAAGTCAAATACCCGTTGTGTTGAATTTTAAAACAATAAAATTGAAGAATAATAAATAAAAAAGTGATGTAAGCGGGAGTGATTTAGTAAGCGAAGCAGAAATTTATTTAATGTTGATTAATTGAGTGTGTCGTGTATATAATTATATTTTATCGAACGCTATTAGACGTCCGTGTAGGGTGTATTTATTTACTCAACATAAGTACAATGTCGAGTAATTCATTGAGGACCGAATATTTGATATTTGGATGTCGGTGGATTATTCTATAGTATACACCCATATTAACAGATATTACTTGGATTTCTGACTTGATGTGTGAGGTAAATTATATTTTTCCTTCATTTATTTTAAAGCAGGAATATGGTTATCTCTCTTTTGAGTGGAACAAGGAGTACCAAGTCCCAACGAGGATGTGATAGCCAGAAGTCTTTGCTAGCCCATCCTAGCTTGATCGAATGTAGGGTCGCTTGCCGATGCGGTTACGACGACATGCCCCCCAGACGCATGGTCACAGTCTGCTACATGGGCCAACGGGATGAATTAAGAATGAGGCAAGGAGGTTAATGGGAGCAAGGAGGGAGAAGGCGAGGAGGAGAGGAAGCGATGTGTGTTTATTATGTGGCTAAAGACCTATGTGGACGCTCACAAAAATATTGCAAGTAGGATCTCCTTTTGCACCTGAGAAGCATTAGGCTCAGGTGTAGACTTAGCTTCTGGCGGTAGCGATAACATTCGCACATATAGTAGTAGCGGTACTAAAATTAAAAATTAAGAATAAACTGATTAAATCTAATACTGCTAAATAAATATGAATGAATTGGTGTTTGATGTGTGATGTGTTGTATGATGTGTGTGATGCGTGATGTGTGGTGTGTACAATGTGTGTGATGCATGATGTGTGAGGTGTGAAATGGATGTTTGATTTCTGGTCTATGATGTGTATGATTGTGTATTTTTGTGTGATGGATGTTTTGATGTATGATGGGTTGTGGATGTTGTTGGATACGTCGTGGATGTTTTATTATTCATTTGGATCGATTTTATTATGTTGTGCATATTATTCCTTGAGATATCGTTTATATTCTCTTCATTGAATCTAGACATAGTCTGACCCGTTTATTATTTATATAATACTCGAGTCAGTACGTGACATTTTAGGATCAGGGACGATGTGAACAGCTGACTTATTGAGATTAATTAGAGGTTGTATTACTAGATGTGTTGTATATTGTGTATTTGGACTCGTCTATGTATATGATATTTGATTAGATGTATTGCATTTATCTTGTATACAATTGAGATTTAGTGGGAATTTGACTTTTTGTATCCCACTCTGACTTATGTTGTGACGACCCGCAAATCCGTACCCTTTGAATCGACAATAAACCACACATGTCCGACCCAAAAAGCACAGACTGACGGAAAATCGTGAGAAAGAAAAGAAGAGAGAAGAAGAGAAGAGAAGAAAGAGAGGAGAGTACCAAACAGAACAATATAGAATATCACATCGCAGTAGAAAACATATAATATCATATCAATGATCTTTACAAAACAGAAACTGTATATACATACATCAATCAGAGTTCAACAATCAATCACCAATCATCAACCTGGACAGTTAATAACCTGTCCTTACAATTGCTGATACTATAAATAACAAAGCAGCGGAAAATAAACAGATACGTGTATACGAAAATTAAGATCTCCAGCTCTCCTACTGAAGCTCCAAAAGCACCAAATCTGAACCTATAAATATACTCGGTCTGACCTGGGCATTGAAAGGGAAGAACGCCTGAATCAGTTTGGTAAACCAGCGTGAGAAACACACTCAACTGAATTTATTAAATTACTTTCAAAACAAAAGTATCTCGTAAGACACGCCCACTCATAAACACGGACATGTTACCTTACGATAACTAAAACCATTCATATCAATTCATCTTATATTATACTAGTGTCTAGTATACAAAATAATATTAATCATAGCCGAAATGGTTACCCATATAGCATTTCAGGGCTATTCATTACGCCAATACAAAAAAAACCGCAAGCCCATAGTGGAGTTTGGATTTCTATACAAATGACTAGGTGAAGGGACTACCTTCCGGCAGTACATCTCTAGAGGAATGTACCGAGGAACATCACAAAGGAACATCTACCAACACAAGACCGGCCTACCTCTATAACTAGCTAGTACCGAATATATCATCCCCCGGTCGTTACCGACCTTTTCCAAGGGCCCTCTTAGCATACAAACCACAATAATTTACATCCCGAACGTCATAGTGGAAAGAAATATATCTAGAAGGGGATGATCATATCCTAATTGGGAATGACCCACTTAGCCTTGCCGCATCTAACCCTGTTTCGGTCATTTCCGGTTGATGAGGCCTGAGGTAACGATTACCTTTCACATATCACATATCACATCACTTTTGAATGCCACATTTGCCATTTCCATTGACTACTAATTGCCTTTCACAAAAATACAACCCTTGACTCGTACGTCTCAAGGAAGGGTGTTAAGCTAAGAGAAGTTGCCTTCTCCGCCACCAAACGGGTGTACGTTTGTAAAAACCAATGTACGTAATCTTAGAAAATGCAATGTCAGACATTAATCCATACAAGTTGTCCAAGAACGGGACAAACTGAAGGTACTCTCCTACCACATCCTGTTGGGAAATCCCTAGGATTAGTAGAAAATAGTCCTTGCATTGGATATTTCATAACAAAGAGAGTACTGCTACTATATGTATATTAGTATTTTAACCCCAAATGATCAACAAGCAGTCCTTCACTATGAAAATCTTAAACATCAATATCATCAATAACCTGCACAATCAAACGCATATACGTTGGTCCGAAGTGGTTTTCAGATAAATCTGATACCGGTCTCTTCGCACCAACAACGCAAAAGCGTTTCTCAACCTCACACAGAAACTAAGTCTCATAGACTTATCACGTCTCCAACTTTCAACTTTCTATCCTTCGACCAGGAAGGAAGCTCGATAGATTGGAGTAATAATCCGCACTACACGAATCAACATCCTCAACACAAACGATAATCAAGCCTACATAGATGGCTACGTACTAAGTGTACGACTAAATAGTTCCCACATAAAGTCGAGGAACTAAAATGGCCAAATTTGATAGTCGGTTATTTAACTATCAAAGCAACAAACAAATATTTAGCACCATATGCAATCACTAGGCCCTTTTAATTAATCTTTTATTAATTAAATCACTTTCCAAATATTCACTTCAAATTATCTTTAAAAAGATATAATCTCAAAACCATTTCAATATTTCACTATTTGGAAAACATTTCCATATACTTATTTAATAATAAGTAATTCACAATTCTCTTTATTTTCAACACTTAGAAAATATTACATATACTTAAATCATGATTAAGTATATTTTATTCTTTAAGGAAAACATTCTCTTAAACATATTTATTTGGGTCAAAACGAATGTTACGTAAAACATCGTTATGATAACCCAAAATCAATAGTATAGGAATTCGATAATTAGATAGATATATAAATCCCATATACTATACAAAACATCTCCTTTCGAAAATCATTTACTATAACAACAGTGTTATAGTCCATGCTTTCCTTACTTCTCGAAAAACTCTATTTCAACAATGAATGTTGAAATCTATGTATTCTATACTTAACAATTTTAAAACATCTTCAAACCATTTAAACTTCATTTTTTTTAAATATCACTTCCCAAAAACATTCATTTTAATTTAAAGGATTATCCACTAACCAAAATCGTGAATATAATTCGTTTACCAAATTCAATATTTCTACACATTTATTAAAGGATTATCCAATGTCCAAAATCGTGAATGAAATTCTTTTAATAAGCTTTCATATTTAACTTATCAAAATAAGTTGATTTCACCTTTATAAAACAATGTTTATAATTCACATTTCTATTTTATAAAAACTTAAATTTATAAAATTCCTTTATTAACAAATTCCATTGATCTCATTTATATGCCAAAATCCGATTATAAGTTAATTTACTTATAATTCTGTTATTTACAAATTCATTCCTTTTATAAATTTATAAATCTTATTCACTTATAAAATCCATTTATAACTTCATTTTAAACACTTACAAAACTCGTTTACAATTCATTACTTTTTATTTATAAAATATCAATTTTATAAATCTTATATATAAACTGTTTATAATAAGTCAAAAATCTCAATTTAACTATTTTACCAAATAGTTAACTTCGTATTTCAGAAATCATATTTTGCTTATATTTCACAAAGCCATAATTTTTATAACATAAAAATTATAACTTTTATTTATTTAAAATAAATCCATTTCTTTAACAATTCAAAAATCATTTATTTTCAAAATCACTTTGAAATTCTTTTTAAATTGAAATAATCAATTTAATATTTCAAATCTCCAAAATAAGGCCCAATGCTTCAAAAATGCTAAATAAGGTGATTCACATCAGTCATATCCATCATGGCATCCAAATCATCATATATCATATGATAACAGCATATATCACAATATCTGTAAATAAAACTCAACACTAGTGAGGAATCTGGATCCCTCCAACCTGTCACCTGCAACAAATATACATATTAGAATATGTGTACAATGTTCGTTTCGAGGCAGACGTGCGTACAAAAGGTCATCCGCTCATACACGGGAACGTATAGGGTCTCATATGCTCCAATAGGTAGGAATATATCCAAACCAATCAATATATATATAATATATCATATATCATCCAAACAATCATCAATTAGCATAAAATAAATTAATTCTCACTTATATAAAAATATCAGCGAGACAGATAGAGTGAGTTGTACTCACTTTGGTTCCAATAGCCGTTGCAGCGTTTTATTCCGAATAAAATTAAACGAGCGTTTAATTTTACCCAAAATTTTCACTAGCTCCAATCAACTCCAAACCAGCTCCATCGCGTAGTGTTCGTCAAAACGAACCCGACGTAACTTGTTTCGTCAATTTTTGACCTCGTATGAAGAAGCTACGGCATTTTAAAGATTATACAACTTTATATATAAATTATTTACAATTTTATTTTTTATTTTTAAACCTTGAATTATTCCTGGCCGTTAGATTTCGTATACATCAAATCGTGGCCGTGCGCTTTTTTCTTCTCTCATGCGTTTCCTCCCAGGTTTCGTTCGTTCGAAACCTATCGCCGCCATTTCATCATTTATTTGTCGTGCCTCCACAAACGCTGAGATGTTGATTAGGGCCTGCTACCACGAGCGCCTACACGAGACACACCATCGACCCAAACCTTGTGAAGCTTGGTTGCAGATCCTCCTTGATTTTCGTGTTCATACGCATGCCCTAAGCCATCCGATTGTTGTCGATCCACTCCACAAAATTCGATCATCATCGTTTATATCGTAAAGCTCGATGAGCTTGACAAGTTTGTAGTTGATAGTTTCTGGAAATAGTGCGTGGATTGGAAGAAAATCAAGGAGGAAGATCGTCGAATTTCGGCCATGGAAAATGGTTGTGGGAGACGGTAGAGATTTAGGTTAGGGTTGGTGAAAATAGAAAATAATGAAGTCCTTATATAGAAAATTTCGAAACACTATTCACCCGAAAATATTTCAAAGTCCAATCAAAGCGTGCCGCTTGGCGTTTATAATGTTTTACCCCTATTCTGAACAGAATGGAATATATATCGAAGGCCGATTGCATCATATTTGGAAGATAGGTTTTCGAATCGAATTATTTAAATTAAAATTTACTTAAATAAATTTCTACATGTTTCAGCTTCCCATGACTAAACCGTAAGTCCGATCGACATGAAATTTGAAATCCTACAATAATATAACATTACGGATCCAATGAAACTAGTTTCATCGAAATCCGAGACTGTTTCAAAAATGACTATTTTTGCACGTTAATTAAATATTAAAATTTCCAATTTCTATAAATTAACTTTTAATTCAATTTTAAAAGTTTACTAACATCATTCTAATTCAAATAGAATTTAATTCAACATTTTAAATCATTTTCATTCACATTAAATTTAAAATCAAATTATTTCTACAATTTCAAAAATTAAATTAATAATTAAATTACCATATAAATTATTATATTTCAAATATAAGTTATTCAACTTATAAAATTAATTTATGAATATTTAAAATCAATTAAATATCCCAATTCCGAATAACTGAAATTATGGGTCGTTACATATGTGATGTATTATATTTTTATCACATCGTTGATGACTTTGTTTTCTCTGTAGTTTATTTTATATTGTATATTGTTCTATCCTCGAGCACTACATGTGTTTATTGCTTTGTACTGAGACTGTTTATGTCGATGTGAGTGAATTTTATATTATGAGACGTATTCAGTCTAAGTCCAAGGTAATATTCATGTATGCACCCACATTGCCTCATTATCATGTTATTCTACAGTATTATTCAGTAATACTCTTGAGTAATATGGATATAGAAGTGGGATGTTACACTGGCACTTGAATCACGAGAGTAATTCATAAGAATTACATTATTCCATATGTCGATATCACTCAACGTAATATATTGGAGAATGTGAATCTTCAGTATAAAGTTATCATTTACCATTTATATATTAACAGGTTACTTACATACTCTTTAGCTGTTGAGCTTTCCTCAAGCTAGGGATATTATGTGTAGTAATATTAATATATTGAATAGACGAGGTAAGATAAATGCACATATTTGTTGAGCTTTCCTCATGGTATGTGCATTATACATAGGTCGTCGTGAAATGATAGGTACGAGTAAATAATCCTACTTTATTTGTGGAGCTTTCCTCAAGGTAAAGACGGGATATGACAAAGTACCACGGGTTAGAGTTGTACATGATACAATCAATAAGATTTATCCATCGTATGTGGGAGTATGATTTGTTGAGCTTTCCTTAAGTTCAGAATACCAAGACATACGAGTCCTAACACCTACTAGTAAAGTCAAAAGACTTCTATGTTTATAGGGTTTGGTGAAACATAAAACACTAGTGGGAGCATATTAGTAAAATGAAACTTAAAGTTTAAGCTTACTAATATTATAAGGATACGTAATATGTTAATTTCCTAATTATCTACTCATTAAAACTTGCAGACAATGTCGAATCCAAGACTTTTTAATGAAAGCAATTGATTAAAAGGACTAAAAAACTATGCCGACTGGCTACGAGCTATAAAGATATCTCTGACATACTAGCGAGTTTGGTCATCTATAACTTTTACACATCTAACAAGACCCACTTATGACGATCGCCAAGGCCTGCATGTTGCTTATAGTAAGTGGGTCGCTGACCTCAAAATCGCCTAAGTATTTGTACTATCTACTCTAGACAAACAATTGCAAAGGCAACACGTGTCAATGTCTGTCCATAAGATTTTTGATAGTATCAAGGAACTATTTGGTGATTAGTCTCCTTCTGCAATGTACGATACTACTAAGAAACTGTTCAATACTGAAATGCAAAAGGAACAGAAGGCAAACGATTATGTGTTGATGATGAAGAGCTATATTAATAGGCTTGCATCTTTGGACGTGACTATAAGCATTGAGTTACAGATCAACTTGATCCTTGCTTAATTGAACACTCGGTATGAATTGTTCATACTGAATTATAATAAGAACAATCAGAATGTGAATCTCGTGGAGCTCCTCAATATGTTGAGGTCGGTCGAGTCACAATCTAAAGGCTAGTCGGCTATGCTTCCAGTCAAAGGTGGGGCATCATCTTCGAACAGTTCAAAAAAGCAAAAAAGAGAAGGTAAAAAGAAAAGTAAGAAAGGAAAGAAGGCGGTCAATGACAAAGGTAAGTGACACCATTGTCATAAGAAAGGACAATGGAAGAGAAGCTATCACGACTACCTCAAAATTGTGAAAGAAAAGAAGCAGAATAGTTCTACGGCTCTGTCTGGTACATTTATAATCCAAAATAGTCTTGTAATCAATAAAATGTCTTGGATTTTAGATACAGGATCTGGAACTCATATTTGTAACTCGTTACAGAGGCCTACGAACTAGTGCCTCATGGCAAAAGGAAAAATGAGACTCTAGGTTTCAAATGGATCTATCGTATATGCAATGATAGTGGTAGATATAGCATTAGAAGAAACCCCACTTCAATTATTTATAGGTATGGGGTTGTCTGGTCTATGTTAAGAACATTGTCCATAATAAGCTTGAGGCAAGATCATCTTTCTGTAAGTTCATATGATGTCTTAAGAATTCTAGAGGATATAATTCCTACAACACAAAGAACAAAAGATGATTGTTTCCATACATATTGTCCTTTTAGAAAAGGAATTTCCATCGAAGGAAATTAAAAGCGAAGTTGTAGACTTGGACGAGATCCGAGAAACTAACGTTGAGATTGAAACAGTGGGAGAACCGAGTTTACCAGTATATGATAACACGCAACCTATTAGAAGGTCTAATAAGGAATCTCATGCACTATAAAGAAACTACGGTTTTCTTGTGGATGGCGAGAAGGAGGACTATGTCTTAGATGATGACACTCATCTATCATTCCAAGAAGAACTACAGAGTAAAGACTCTGTACTGTAGCTTGGAGCAATGAAATCCATGATGGATTCCATGTAAACAAAGTTTGGAATGTGTCAGACGTACCTGAAGGGAGAAAACCCATTGGTTGCAAATAGATTTTTGAGGAAAAGATAAATGTAGATAGAGAAGTAGAGACTTAAAAAGATGACTAGTTGCGAAAGGATTTCATCAAATTCAAGGTGTTGATTATGATGAGACCTTTTCGCCTGTAGCCATGCTTAAGTCCATTCAGATTATGCTTGCCATTGCTGCTTATATGATTATGAAATATCCCAAATGGATGTAATGATGGCTTTTCTAAATGGTGATTTAGAAGAAACCGTTTAGTCGGTGGGAGTAAGATAAAGGCTTGTAAGTTGTTAAAGTCCATTTATGGACATAAACAAGCTTCAAGGAGTTAGAATAAGTGCTTTGATAATCAAATAGTTTGTTTTCTATCAGAACCTAGAGGAAGCATGTGTATACAGAAAGGAATAGGGCAAAGCCATCATATTTTTAGTGTTATACGTCGACGATCTATTATTGATTAGTAATGACAATTCATTGTTACAATCGTTATACATACATATCATACTAAAGAGGTTCGGTATAGATAATTCCAAGTGTGGGAATGTTCCAAATAGTCTAGAATCATCCTTTCTAAGAAAGACGCTCCTCATACCGATGAAGAGAAAGAGCATATGAATAAGATCCCCTATACTTCATCCATAGGATCGATAATGTAAGTTATGCAATGTACTAGACTGGATATGGCATACGCATTAGGATGCGTAAGCCAATAATAGTCTAATCATGGAGAAAAACATTGGACGGCCGTAAAATGTACACTTAAGTATTTGAGTAATACTAAAGACTTATTCCTTATTATTGGGAATGGAGATCTCTTTATAAAAGGGTATATGGATTCGAGCTTTTAAAGTGATATATATGATAGTAAATTGGTGTCTGGTTATGTCTTTACGCTTAACAGCGGAGCCATTAGTTGGAAAAGTTCCAAGAAAGAAACAATATCTGATTCCATGATGGAGACCGAGTACATCGCCCTCAATGAAGCAGCTAAAGAGGAAGTCTGGAAACGCAGGTTTTTGAGTGAGCTCGGAGTGATTCCCGATACCGAGAATTTTATGGCATGTTATGTGATAACAATGAGGCGATGCAGATCGGAAAGGAGCACAGAGTACAGAACAACTCATGGCATACTCTTCAGAAGTTCCACCTTATTAGAGAATTCGTTGAGAACAAAGAGGTCATGATACAAAGGGTAGATACCAAGGATAACATAGTACATCCATTCACTAATGCTCTAGCTTGGTCGGCTCTCGAGAAGTTGATTGAAGGGATAGGAGTGAGATTCCATAATTAGCCCAAGTGAAATGGGAGATTGATAGAGTTGGGGGTATGCCCCTAGGGGAAATGTTGTTATTAATTGTAAATTAATTAACTCTGTTTTCAATTCTCGTTCATAATAAAGGTGTTTTTCTTTATGTTATATATATTTTTTACAATGTGTTATAAATAATTAAATATTTAATTAAAATATATTTAATAGAAAATTCATAAATGGTGTGTTTGTGATATTAATTACAAATAGGTGTAATCATGAGTATTGTTTACAATATAATAAACACACCATTTTAAATGTTCCTAGTCATGATGCACCGAGACTGGATATCAGTATATTCGTTGAGACTAGGGTAAGTAACGCTCTTCAAATGTTAAGCATTGTATTACTCATGACTACTGGGAACACCTAGGAGTTACTTGCTAATAGTTATTGGATAATTATGGAATGAGTCACTCAATAATTTTATATTGATTAATATAACTAAGGTTAAACTTAAAATATCGACGTGACTGATTTACACAATTCTCTCGAATTGAAAATACTATCGAGCTTTAATATGAAAGCTCCGCTTTCATTATAGTCAAATTATAGCACGATGTCCATCGAGTGGCTATAAATGGGCTGAGGGAAAGTATTGGAAGTGAAGCACTATTCAAGAGAGGATTCGTCTTCTTAGTTATATATGGTTGGTATCATGGTCAACTCGATGTCAAAATTTCTGGCTAAAGTAGCTCGATTAATAAAAAATTATTATTGAACCAAGGACTATGTGTTTGGACTATAGAATTGAATATAGATGATATTGGAATTTTAATCACTACCAAATTCCATAAGTCCAAAGTGATATAATTTTGACGAAGAGAATTAGTGTAATAATAGCCACAATGGGGTAATGCTTAACAAAGTAAAATTGGATTTTACCAAAACCAAGTAAGTGATAAATTTGGTCAAAATGTCACACTACCTGCTAAATGATGTGTGAAAGTTGATATTTGAATTGTTCAATATTAACCGCTGACCAAATTTAAACCCTAAAGTGTCACACGGCCGAAATGTTGTATACTCCTTTGACCACCTGATTTAATTAACTTATAATTTTTATAAAACAAATTAAATTAATTGATGTTTATGAAATGTTAATGATAAAATTATATTTGATTTGTTGAACAATTTTAAACAGTGTATTTATAATAGTTATAAATATACATATCGGTATACGATATCAGTGTGAGTTTAAACTGGATTTAAATGCAATAATTTTTCGTTCGAGCTTGGATTGTTTTAGGCCTAAGATGGTGTATATAACTAGTCTTAGATGGCATGAGTGTGGCTGGCCATATGATGGCTAGAAGGGGAGGCTTTTTTGATTTGGTAAAAGGAGGAAATTGTAAAGAGAAAAACAAGGCCCTATTATCCTTTTTTCCCTCCTTTGTTCTTCCTTTGTTAAAGCAATATTTATCTCACTTTGAAAATACACAAGTCAATCTCCTTGCTACGATTCATGGCTAAAATCACCCTATTCTGATGCAGCGCAACCCATATTTTTCAAAGGCCTAAGTCGAACACGACTTAAGGAAGTAGCTATAGGTCGTGCGCGACCTAAGGAGTCACATGAGCAGGAGCTGCGACTTAATTCAAGCGAGCCACGACCTAACGAAGCGGCCATAAGTCGTCCATGACTTAACAAGGATGACAAAGGGGAGCAACAGATTCAAGGCGCATCGGAGCATGTTAGGTCGCGTACGACTTATATGGTACGACCTAACAGATCAGATGAAAAAGAGCTACGACTTAACTGGGGCTTAAGTCGTTTGGAATTGATAAGTCGTACACGATCCAACGACAGGGTTTTAGGTCGTCCACGACCTAACAAGAAGCAGGAAGCGGTTTACGACTTGGTTAAGTCGGAAGCGAGTTACGACCTAGAAAAGTTAACTCGTAAGTCGCCAGGTTATAAGTCGCATGAAGATGACCGTTTCTTTAAGCCGCATACGAGTTACGACTCATGATAAGTCGCGAACAAAGCTTAGCCGATGATTGCACTAAGTCGCGAAAGCTTGAACCGTCCGATGTCCTGAGCCGTTCTATCTCTTAAGTTGTGAAGAAGTTAGTTCGTAAGTCGTAAGTCGTAAGTCGGGATGTTTGTATTTTCTTTGAGTCATAAGTCATGATGGTTGTGTTGTAATATGTTAAGTCGTGAACGACTTATAGTAAGTCGTCTGTTTTGAGTCGTCTACTTTAGGTCGTGGGGTGATAAGTCGGAAACGACCTAAGTGATGTGCAGTTTTGTATTGCGTGAGTTGTAACTTCTATAAATAGGCCGGTGGTGCCATTTGTAATAGTTTAGTTGATTTGAAATAAAATTTCGTTTTGTTAGCTTTGTGCTTTCATCCAAATTGGTAGTCGGGTGTAATCTCCTATCTCCACCTTCGACATTCGAGTGCGCTCGAATCTTCGATCGTTGAAGCCAATTCGCGGAATCAAGTGCGCTTGATCAATGCTCGAAGAATTGTAGATCTCTCCTCACGGTATCGTGCGCGATCAACGTGTCAGAGATAGCTAGAATTCGGTATCTTCAGATCAACGAATTTGGGAATTTCAGTATTCATTAATCCATCGATTGCTACTTTCATCGATCTACATTGTTTTTGTGTAATCCGCTGTGTCAGATTGGTATCAGAGCTTGTTTAGCCAATCATAGCTAAATCGAGTCTTGGAGCCAATTATTTTGAAGAAGTTTGAAGAGATCAAGTCGAGCCGAGCTATTTCATTCAAGGCCGAGAAGTTGTTGTTCATCGTGTTCTTCGCAAATTGCAACAAAGTGGGAGTTTTCGTACCATTTCATTTTGGATCTAAGTTCGAAAGGTGTTTGAAATTTGGAGTAGGAGCCGAAAGTCAAAGTTTTGAAGAATCAACCATGCCGCCGAGAAGAGCTAATCGTCACCAAAACGTAGAAGCTTTCTATAGAAGAGAAGAAGATGATGAGATGGAGCAAAGAATCAATGAAAACTTTAGTGAAAAGCTTAACGAAGGAATTGGTCGGTTAGAGAAGATGATGTTAGAGATGAATCAGAATCGGAGAAGGGTATCACCTGAATCTAACCATGGGGGAAGTAGAGTCTCACCACATTCCAATCGAGAAAGAAGTGTTGATGATGATCAAAGACGTGGGAGGAATGTGAATGATCGAGAATGGAGGAATGTAGATAGAAGGGATGTTGGTGGAAGACGCGAAGGGAGTAGAGATGTTGGTGGTCAGGATCGACATCGATATACATCAGACTTTGAAGAAGAGTATGATGGTGGTAGTGTTCATGGACGAGGACGTGGACAAGGAAGAAATCAGTCGGAGTATGATCACAAGTGGGAATCTGGGATGAAGACTGAAATTCCAAAATTCAAAGGAGGTATGCAAGCTGAAGAGTTTTTGGACTGGTTGTCTAATGTGGAGGAGATTTTTGATTTCAAGGAAGTTCCAGAACATCGTAGAGTGAAGTTGGTTGCTACAAGGTTGAGGGGTAGAGCTTTGGCATGGTGGCAGCAAACCAAACTTACATGTGAACGGATGGGGAAGTCAAAGGTTGAATCATGGGAAAAGATGAGGAAAATGATGAAAGCCACATTCTTACCTTACAATTATCAATCGCTTATGTATCATAGGCTGCAAAACTTGAGGCAAGGAACAAAGTCTGTTAATGACTATGCTGATGAATTCTATCAACTGATTGCAAGGAATGATATCATGGAGACAGAAGAACAATTAACAGCTAGATTTGTTGGAGGGTTGCGTATGCAGATTCAAGACATGGTAAATATGTTTGATCCCAGATCTGTAGCAGAAGCACACCAGAAAGCGTTGGCTTGGGAGAAACAAGGAAGACGAGGAGGTGGTGTGTTTACAAATTCCAACAATCCGGTGAAGGGTGTTAGTGGAAGTTCTAATGTTTCAAAAGCTGTTGCAAAACCCGTTGTGAATGAGGTTGGGAAGACGAAAGTCAATAATGGTTTCAAGTGTTATAATTGCCAAGAAATGGGCCACAAAAGTAATGAATGTCCTAAGCCAAAGAAGAGAGCTATGATAGCAGAGGTTGAGGATGAGGATGAAGAAGCTGAATGTTCCAATTCACCACCTGATGAGGGGGAAGAAGAATTGTCAGGGGACGAAGGTTGTAATCTGATGATGAGGAGGTCTTGTTTGACACCAAAACTAGAGGAGGATTGTAGTTGGTTAAGGAGCAATATTTTTCAGTCAATATGTACTATTCTGGGGAAAGTTTGCAAGTTTGTTATTGATGCTGGAAGCTGTGACAATATAATTTCTTCAGAAGCTGTGAGGAAGTTGGCATTGAAGACTGAGAAACATCCGAAACCGTACAAGTTGGCTTGGTTGAGAAAAGGCGGGGAGGTGAAGGTTGGACGAAGGGCTTGTGTGAATTTTCAATTGGGAAGAAATACAAAGATGAAATTTGGTGTGATGTAGTAGATATGGATGTCTGTCATTTGTTGCTGGGGAGACCGTGGCAGTATGATCGGGCGGTGCAACATGATGGGCGAAACAACAGTTATAGTTTCATGTTTGAAGGTACTAAAATCACTTTGGTTCCTAAGAAGCGACAACAAGAAGAAAACAAACTGGAGGAGATTGAAGAGCTGAAAACTTTATTATCTTTGAAGGAGTTTGTTAAGGAGGTTGAGGAAGAGCCGGAAGTATTCTTGTTAGTTGGGCGTGAGAGCAGTGAAGAGGTTGAAATTCTAGAAGAAGTGAAACCAGTATTGAAAGAATTTGAGGATGTATTTCCAGAGGAGTTACCAAAGGAGTTACCGCCACTGAGAGACATTTAACATCAAATTGATCTTGTTCCGGGAGCAATGTTGCCACATAGACCACATTATCGAATGAGTCCGAAGGAACATGAAGAGTTGAGGAGGCAAGTGGAAGAATTGCTTGAACAGGGGCGTGTGCAGGAAAGCTTGAGTCTGTGTGCTGTGCCAGCTTTGTTAGTACCGAAGAAGGACGAGACGTGGAGAATGTGCACTGACAGTAGAGCATTGAATAAGATTACTGTGAGATATAGATTTCCAATGCCGAGGTTGGATGACTTGCTAGATCAATTGAGCGGAGCTACTATCTTTTCGAAGATTGATTTGAAGAGCGGATATCATCAAATTCGTATCAGGCCAGGTGATGAGTGGAAGACTACTTTTAAAACCAGGGAGGGTCTATACGAATGGTTGGTAATGCCATTTGGTCTTTCGAATGCACCGAGTACATTTATTCGGGTGATGAATCAGATTTTTAAACCATTCATTGGGAAGTTTGTGGTGGTATATTTTGATGATATTCTGATATACGGTGGAAGTGCAGAGGAACATTTGCAACATCTGAGAGAAGTGTTGATGGTACTGCGACAAGAACAATTTTATGCTGCAACGAAGAAATGCGTGTTCATGATGCATAGTGTTTTATTTCTGGGGTATGTTGTATCAGAGGAAGGGATACAGGTGGATCGGAGTAAAGTAGAGGCGATTAGACATTGGCCACAGCCCAAGACGATAACAGAGGTTCGGAGTTTTCATGGGTTTGCTTCATTTTATAGAAGATTTATTCCACACTTTAGTAGTGTGATGGCGCCTGTTACAGATGGTATGAAGGGTAAGCAGTTTTCATGGTCAAAGGAAGCAGGGGATGCTTTTGGGAAAATCAAGGAGTTGCTGACGTCTGCACCAATTCTAGTATTACCAGATTTTCAATTAGTATTTGAACTACATACTGATGCATCAAAGGTTGGGATTGGAGGATTGTTGAGTCAGAGGAGACGTCCTATTGCATATTTTAGTGAGAAGCTATCGGGAGCGAAGATGAGATATAATACTTATGATGTGGAATTTTATGCTGTTGTACAAGCTATTAAACACTGGAGACACTATCTATTTCAGAAAGAGTTTGTTCTTTACACTGATCATGAGGCGTTGAAGCATTTACAAGGGCAAGACAAGATTTCAGCGAGACATGCATCGTGGATTGCGTACCTACAACAATTTACTTTTGTTGTCAAACACAAGTCAGGAGTGACGAATCGTGTGGCTGATGCTTTGAGTAGGAGGAGTCATTTATTGACGACAATGAAAGTTGAGGTGACAGGTTTTGAATTATTGCCAGAGCTGATTGAAGAAGATCCTTACTTTATGAAGCTTGTTGAAAAGGTTAAGGAGGGGAGTGCTGATGAATTTCTGTTGGTGGAAAGTTTTCTGTTTAAGGGAAATCGATTATGTATTCCAGATTGTAGTTTGAGAATGAAGATTGTGAAGGAGCTACATGAAGAAGGCCACGTGGGAAGAGACCGTACATTACAATTGATTTCACAGTCTTACTTTTGGCCATCAATGAGGAAAGAAGTGGAAAGGTTTGTGGAACGATGTCATATCTGTCAGGTTTCGAAAGGAACTGCGACCAATGTTGGATTATATATGCCGTTACCTGTACCAACTAAGCCTTGGGTTGATGTGAGTATGGACTTTGTGTTGGGGTTGCCGAGAACACAGCATGGTAATGATTCCATTTATGTGGTGATTGACCAATTTTTGAAAATGGCACATTTTATTGCTTGTAAGAAGACGGCGTATGATGTTCATGTTGCTCAGTTATTTTTCAAAGAAATCTATCGACTTCATGGATTGCCAGAATCCATTGTGTCGGATAGGGATACTCGTTTCCTGAGTCAATTTTGGCTAATTTTGTGGAAGATGGTCGGAACGAAGTTGAATTTTAGTAGCGCTTACCATCCACAAACTGATGGGCAAACAGAGGTGGTTAACAGATGGCTGGGGAATTTATTGCGATGTCTGGTGAAAGATAATCTGAAGAGTTGGGACATGAAGTTATGCCAAGCAGAGTTTGCACATAATCATGCAGTGAATCGTAGTACGGGTTTCAGTCCATTCCAGATTGTATATTCAAGTTTGCCAAAGGGACCGTTGGATTTAACGGTAATACCACAACCAAAGGGGACAGTCAAGCGAGCTGCTGATTTTGTTGAAGGGTTGACTGAATGTCATAAAATCGTTCAGGAGCGATTAGAGAAGGCGAACGAGAAGTATAAAAGGTCAGTAGATCTGAAGCGAAGAAGTGTTGAGTTTAATGAAGGAGATATGGTGTATGCTGTGTTAACAAAGGACCGTTTTCCAGTGGGCGCTTATAACAAATTGAAAGCTAGAAAAATTGGTCCTGTAGAAGTTGTAAAACGGATTAATGAAAATGCTTATAAGTTGAAGCTGCCGGAGGATGTGTACACTTCTGACGTGTTCAATGTTAAGCATCTCGTACCATTTTATGAGGATGAACAATCCGATGTGGAAGAGCTTACAAATTCGAGGTCGAATTTTTCTCAACCTGGGGAGGATGATGCAACGCAACCCATATTTTTCAAAGGCCTAAGTCGAACACGACTTAAGGAAGTAGCTATAGGTCGTGCGCGACCTAAGGAGTCACGTGAGCAGGAGCTGCGACTTAATTCAAGCGAGCCACGACCTAACGAAGCGTCCATAAGTCGTCCACGACTTAACAAGGATGATAAAGGGGAGCAAAAGATTCAAGGCGCATCGGAGCATGTTAGGTCGCGTATGACTTATATGGTACGACCTAACAGATCAGATGAAAAAGAGCTACGACTTAACTGGGGCTTAAGTCGTTCGGAATTGATAAGTCGCACACGATCCAACGACAGGGTTTTAGGTCATCCACGACCTAACAAGAAGCAGGAAGCGGGTTACGACTTGGTTAAGTCGGAAGCGAGTTACGACCTAGAAAAGTTAACTCGTAAGTCGCCAGGTTATAAGTCGCATGAAGATGACCGTTTCTTTAAGCTGCATACGAGTTACGACTCATGATAAGTCGCAAGCAAAGCTTAGCCGATGATTGCACTAAGTCGCGAAAGCTTGAACCATCCGATGTCCTGAGCCGTTCTATCTCTTAAGTTGTGAAGAAGTTAGTTCGTAAGTCGGGATGTTTGTATTTTCTTTGAGTCATAAGTCGTGATGGTTGTGTTGTAATCTGTTAAGTCGTGAACGACTTATAGTAAGTCGTCTGTTTTGAGTCGCCTACTTTAGGTCGTGGGGTGATAAGTCGGAAATGACCTAAGTGATGTGCAGTTTTGTATTGCGTGAGTTGTAACTTCTATAAATAGGCCGGTGGTGCCATTTGTAATAGTTTAGTTGATTTGAAATAAAATTTCGTTTTGTTAGCTTTGTGCTTTCATCCAAATTGGTAGTCGAGTGTAATCTCCTATCTCCACCTTCGACATTCGAGTGTGCTCGAATCTTCGATCGTTGAAGCCAATTCGCGGAATCAAGTGCGGTTGATCAACGCTCGAAGAATTGTAGATCTCTCCTCACGGTATCGTGCGCAATCAACGTGTCAGAGATAGCTAGAATTCAGTATCTTCAAATCAACGAATTTGGGCATTTCAGTATTCATCAATCCATCGATTGCTACTTTCATCGATATACATTGTTTTTGTGTAATCCGCTGCGTCATATTCTAAGTACCAAAAATTCCAAGTTCAAATACATATCAAAATGCTTCAATTCGATTGACGGTGGTAGACAGTTTGGAGCTAGCATCTTCCAACTTGTGAATCTGATTCAAGGAGTACCTAACCACATTTTATCATGTATTCAATAGGCCTTAGGAGAGGTAATTCTCCGATTTACTTTAGCGGATCAGTGTTTAATTAATCGTCAAATCATATGACGCTTAGATAGAAATACTACGAGTCTGGTTTGTCGATATTCTATCGCATACCAAATGTTTGAATATATTATGATGCATCTATATATAAATAATATTTATCACTATCTTGAATGTATGTTGACAACGAACTCTCGACCTAATTTAAAAAATTAATTTATAATTAAAAATTATTTAAATATGATTTTGTTAAATAATAAATCATTTTATAAAGAATAAAATTATAAATAAATGTTTTAAAATTTATAAAATTTTATTTTCTATAAGAATAATTCGACAACAAAATTCTAATTATTTATTTTATATTACATTTATTTTACTAATTATTTAACTAGAAATAAATTATATAAACAAATATATATATATATATTCAAATAAAATATGAAATGAAGTGTTAAATTATATATAATAATAAAACATAATTGTGACGACCGCCCATGACCCCTGCACCGAACCTAGAGATAGTGCGCTATAAGTGTGCCAGGCAACCATGGACGATTGTTAGGGTAAATTAAAAACAGCAGAATATATCGTATTACTCACAGCGCATGGACAAAATACAATAGAACATATATATAGTGAAGCTTCACAGAATAGAAGGTCATCATATAAAACTTCATAATAGTTGAATACAAACATCTGAATAGTCAATACATCAAGCCTCACTACATATCACTCAGAGTATTATACAAAGCAGCGGAACATCCAGTACATATAGTAAGAAAATAATATGCAAGCCTCCAGCTCATCTTCGACATCAGCACCGTGGAAAGCAAGAATAGCACCTGTCACCTGCTACCTAGTCTGCCCGTCCCAAAGTGGACGAACAACCCAAGGCAATAAGAGTTAAAAACATAAAGCCTTGAGTCAGACAATAGTCTTAGTGAGCGGTAAATTAACTAACAACATACCAAAAGAGCATAAAGGAAAAAGGAATAGTCCCACTCCACCTCTTTCTACAGTGATAGCCCCCAGACACACACTAAGCAGAAGCAAACATAGCAGAGCATACAATTTAAAGTAAAGCAATTATCACTCGAGTCAAGGGCGATGTTTTCCAAGCACAAACCCCCAAGGCCTAAACCAAGATCAGATAAGCACCCAGAAAACACTGCTCTTGAGACCGAATGACGATACAACCAAACATCCATGACTCTGGCTATCACTGTTATCATTGCTTCGATATCATCGTTAATTGAATGACCGGCTCTTTATTTCATCCGTCCGTCAAGGGCTAATGGAAACCCCGGTTCTAGACATAACTCCGCACGTCATCGTGACCCGTGCCTAGGACTATCGAATCTGCCCAGAGTACTTGACTACCAATCAGTAGCCTTCAAGGACTATCGAATCTGCCCAACGTACTCTTGCTTTGAGCATGCTAGAACCTTCAACAACGATGATATCTCAGCCTTCTAGTCATCCTCCTCGACGACTATTTCCATACTAGCTCAAGCGCCTCTCGAGCAAACCATTATCCTCAAACTCGAACCATATCACCGAGTTATCAATCTGCTTGGATTGATCCCGTCTGGATTAGACCAAGGCTATCTCATATCATACTTCGCCTCATCATCATCATAGCAAAGCTTCATCTCAACATCATCATCTAATCTATCCATATGAGCTTCACCATCCGCTACATATGCCACAAGCAGCTTTTCCAATTCAAGAGCCTTTCCCTTAGCTTTTGAATCATCTTTGACCATCTTGTCTAAATCAAATCATCAGTCATCTAATTCATAGCAATCAACCAAATCAAACATTAATCCAAGTAAACAAGCATTCAAATATGATCTAAATAGACAATTATAACAATAATGGCAATTTCGTAATTAAAGAGTCAAAAGTCTAACAAGCATGAAAACATGAGCAATATCTCTATAATCTTGATGAATGAACTTGCATAGGTTAACATGTAGTAAAATGGATGCCAAATCATTATGAACAATGGATCTATATGGATCTATACTTAGTATTAGGAAAATGCATGCAAATCACTATTTTAACACAAAATCAAGCCAACGATCCGATATACTCCTTTGGATCTGTGTGAGAGATAATCACCACTCAACAAATCACCTAAACAACCCAAAAGCAACACACTTCAGATCTGGACAGCGAAGGATCTAACTCGATCTATCACAAATCCGCTTCAGACTATGAAATCTCTCTTCAAAGGATGTAGATCTTCAATCTAAGCTCTTGGATCTTCGATTTGATCTTCGATTTGGATGGAAGGAAGCACAAGATTAAAGTGGAGAAAAGAAGTGAAGAAGTGTAGAAGTCGAGCTTTCAAATTGGCAGCACTTCGTCGCTTCGAAATCCGGATCCCAAAAAGTGAGATAGAACCCTCCTATTTATAGCTGATTTTCCCTTAGGTCGTTCGCTCTTAGGTCGTCCACGACCTAAAAACCCCACGACCTAACAACCTCCGACTTAACAACTTAGCACCTGCACGCGACTTAATGACATATGCGCTTCCGCGACCTACGACCTAACGACTTAGCAGATAAGCGCATCCACGACCTAACAGATCCAACGACCTACGCGCATCCGCGACCTAACGAAACTCCATGACTTACGACCTAACGCATGCGCTTCTACGACCTACGACTTACCCAGATCTGCGCATATACGCGACCTACGACCTAACAAACCTGCGACCTTACACACACGCTTCCTCGCGACCTACGACCTAACACATACGCGACCTAACACACATAGAAACCCACGACCTAACTAACTTAGGTCGTCTACGACCTAACTCAACACAGCTCCTTAGGTTGTCTACGACCTAACTACTAGGTCGCTAACTCCTATAGGTCGCTAACTCCTATAGGTCGCTAACTCCTATAGGTCGGCAACTTCCTATAGGTCGCTAACTCTCTTAGGTCAGCAACTTCCTATAGGTCGCTAACTCTCTTAGGTCGCTCACTATCTTAGGTCGCTAACTTTCTATAGGTCGCTCCAACCGACCTAACCTATCCCACGACCTATCTTCTATACGACCTAACCCCAAATCCTTAGGTCGCCAATTACCTTAGGTCGCTCCTCTTCACTAAGCCGCCTACCCCTTAACTCGCCAACTTCCTTAGGTCGCTCCAAACTCTCATACGACCTAAGACTTGGACTACGGACGACTTATCAACAATGCGACCAAATGTCAACTGTTTTACGATGTTTCGATCCGTAAAAATACGGGTCGTTACATTCTCTCCCCCTTAGGAATTTCGCCCCCGAAATTCCAAACAAACAGAGCAATCAAAGACTATTATGCATGCCTACCATCCATAGCAATCAACAAACCATGCATCCAATTCTAGCTTAGCATGCAGAATTCTAAAACTAGAACAAGTTACAATGTCATTAGATGACACGACACCTTAGGGCCATACCTTGAAGAGTTCAGGATGAGCTGCTTTCATCCTCTCTTCCACCTCCCACGTACAGTCGTTATCATCATCACTCCATTGTATCTTGAGCAACTTAACTACCTTCCTCCTAAGTTGTTTCGTGTCGGTTTCCACAACACGAAGCGGCTTACGAGGTCTCTTATCGACTGGATCAACTTCGAAATCTTCACAGCTATCAGCAGAAATCACTGTATTCGAGTCGTGCACATACTTCCGTAGATATGATATGTGAAAAACATTGTGCACACCCGACATCTTCTCCGGTAGCTCCAATCTGTAGGTGAGCTTTCCAATTCGCTCGATGATCGGGAATGGTCCAACAAATCTCGGAGTCAATTTTCCTTTCTTCCCAAATCGAATAACATTCTTCAGTGGAGAAATCTTCACAAAAACCATATCACCTACGTCGAATTCCAAATCCTTACGACGCTTATCGGCATAACTTTTCTGACGGTCTTGGGCTGCCTTCATTCGTTGCCGAATGATCTCTATACAATCCGAAGTCTGTCGAATCATCTCTGGCCCAAGCATCAGCTTTTCTCCTGTCTCTAACCAACATGTCGGAGAGTTACACGGTCTTCCATACAATGCCTCATACGGTGCCATACCAATGCTGGACTGGTAACTGTTGTTATACGAAAATTCTACCAAATGAAGGTGATCTTCCCATGATCCTCCGAAATCCAAAACACAAGCTCTGAGGAGATCTTCCAAAACTCGGTTGACTCTCTCGGTCTGACCATCTGTTTGAGGGTGATAAGCTGTACTCAAACACAACTCGGTTCCCAAAACTTCCTGGAAGCTCTTCCAAAATCCACTAGTGAACAATGGGTCTCGATCGCTCACTATACTCTTCGGAATACCATGGAATCGAACTATCCACTTAACATATAACTCAGCCAACTTTGATGCAGTCCTAGTCGATCGAACAGGAATGAATCTTGCACTCTTAGTCAGACGATCTACGATGACCCAAATCCCTTCATTTCCCGTTCTTGTTCTAGGTAAACCATCGATAAAATCCATCGATATTTTCTCCCACTTCCATATAGGAACTTCTAATGGCTGAAGCAATCCACTTGGCTTCTTCTGTTCGGCTTTTACCAACTGGCAGTTCATGCACTTGGAAATAAAATTTCCAACATCCTTCTTCATACCTTCCCAGTAATAGGTTCTCTTCATATCCCGATACATCTTATTTCCACCTGGATGAATTGTTAACTTCGAGTGATGACTTTCCTTCAAAACTTCATTTCTCAATTCATCTATATCGGGAACAACTAGTCGTCCTTGTTTCCGTAGCCAACCCTCTCGATCGACCTCGAATCCTTTATCCTTTTCTGGTTCCAATCCAGATTCCAAATCACGGATAATCTTGACAAGCTTATCGTCTCGCTTTTGGCTCTCGCCAATCCTTTCCACAAGAGTAGGTCTTATTGATAAGTTTTCCAACATCTCAGGTTCCAATTCACATCAGGGCCTGAAGTCAAATCCAGCTAAATACTCAAGATTCTTCCATTCTGAAAACATGGCTCCCAATCCTGCATGTCTTCGACTTAACGCGTCTGCCACTGCGTTGCCCTTTCCCAGAGTATAAGCTATACCAAAATCATATGATGCTAAAAACTCTAGCCACCGTTGCTGCCGAAGATTCAAATCGTTTTGGGAGAAAAGATACTTCAACGACTTATGATCTGTAAACAACTCAAACCGAACTCCCAATAGATAATGTCTCCACATCTTCAGAGCAAAAACAATTGCCGCTAACTCTAAATCATGAGTCGGGTAATTCCTTTCATGCGGCTTCAGTTGTCGGCTTGCATAAGCAACAACTTTATCCCTCTGCATCAGCACTGCTCCAAGTCCAGTACCACATGCGTCGGTGTAAACCACCATCTCATCATTCCCACTTGGAATAGTCAAAACAGGAGCACTCGTCAATCGCTCTTTCAGGATTCCGAAAGCTTGCTCACACTTAGTATCCCATCTGAATACTTGATTCTTTTTCGTCAATCCTGTTAACGGTGCAGCTACCTTGGAGAAGTCTTTGATAAACCGTCGATAATATCCTGCTAATCCAAGAAAACTTCTTACATCAGATGCATTCTTAGGTCTAACCCAATCCTGGATTGTTGCCACCTTAGCGGGATCAACCGCTATTCCATTTCCAGAGATGATATGGCCTAAGAACCTCACTTCACTCTTCCAGAAGTGACACTTCGAAAACTTAGCCTTTAGCCGGTGTTTTCGCAAGACCTCCAAAACAATACGCAAGTGCGTCTTGTGCTCTTCTTCAGTTCTGGAATAAATCAAAATATCATCCACGAACACTAGTACGAACTTGCTCAACTGATCTCTGAACACTCTATTCATAAGATCCACAAAATATGCTGGCGCATTAGTCAATCCAAACGGCATTACCAGCCACGCAAAGAAACCGGATGGTGTCCTAAAAGCAGTCTTTGGCACACTATCCTTAGCCACTCTTAACTGGTGAAATCCCGTTGCCAAATCCATCTGAAAAAACACCTTAGCTTCGTGAAGCTGATCAAACAAGTCGTCTATTCTCGGCAATGGATACTTGTTCTTCTTAGTTACCTTATTCAGCTCACGATAATCCACACACAACCTCAACGATCCATCCGCTTTGGTTGCGAACACAACTGGTGCACCCCATTCGGACACACTACGCCGAATGAATCCTTTCTACAAAAGATCATCAACCTGCACCTTCAACTCCTGCTGTTCCCTAGGCGCCATCCGCCTAAGAGGCATCACAACAGGTCTGGCTCCTTCAACTAGATCTATACGAAACTCGATCTCTCTATGCGGCGGTAACCCTTTGACCTCGTCAAAGACATCCTCGAATCCATTCGCGATTGGCACAGATGACAGTCCATCCCGTGGAACAACCAGCGAATACACGAAGCTCATGAAGACGCCTTCTTCATGCTTACATCGTATCACAATCTTTCGCCCCTCCACATTCTCGACTGTCACCTCCAACCTATCACAATCAACCTTTGCCGCATACTTCCTAAGCCAGTCCATACCCAAAATAATTCTGAACCCCGCAAAGTTCAGAACAAAACAATCACAAACAAAAGAGCAACCATGACTCGATACAATCAGACCACGGCATAACATACACAAACAAGACGAACCCCCAACTGGATTAGTCACAACCAATGGCCTATCAACAATATTCGGTTCTAAACCCAACCGGCCTACAAGTTCACTACAAACAAAAGAATGCGACGCCCCAGTATCAAATAACACTCTAACTGGAACAGCACAAATGGAGAGAGTACCCTGAACCACCACACTCTTTCCTTTCTCTTCAGCGGTAGGAGCTTTCGAAGATGATGGAATAGCTCCCAAAGCATAAGCTTGCACAATCTGCTTGTCCTTCCTCGGTTCTGGACAATTCCTTTTAACATGTCCCAGCTTGTCACAGTTGTGGCACTTCACCGGCACCTTCGGATTCTTGCAATCTCTAGAGAAATGGCCCTTCTGTTGACAATTGAAGCAGGTCACTTCGCCCTTCGGCTTCTTCTGGCCATCCTTACCCTTTTGTTGCTGCTGCTTCCTCTTCTTGTTTCCACCCTGCTGTGGTCTAGACTCCTCCTTTGTAACAGCAACAACAGATCCCTCTTTAGGAAACAGATTCTCATGCCTGAGAGCTTTCTCTACAAGCTTCTCAAATGAATCGTCCAAATGATCCACTAACTGTCTTCCAAGATAACTGTCCAAGCCTGTCACAAACTTCTCATTCTTCTGGTATGAAGATTTTATATACGACCGGGCATACTTGGACAAAGCTTCAAACTCAGAAACATACTCAAGAACTAGTCTTCCTCCCTGCTTGAGCTCCACAAACTTCTTGAACAGAACATACTTCTGAGCTGTAGAAATGAACTTAGCTTCAAATCTGACTTGGAATTGCTCCCAAGTAATCTCTTCCTCCGGAGTATCAATGGTGATAGAGTTCCACCAGTCAGAGGCTCTCCCTTGAAGCTGTCTTGATGCTAACTTCCTCTTAGTCGCATCCTCAATTCCCAAATCACTAAAGATCCTTCTACAAGCATCTATCCACCTCTGGACTTCGATGGTTGATTCTATTCCCAAGAAAACCATCCCTCTAAGAGCAGTGTAGTCCTTACACAGCTTAGCAAAATCCACCAGTCTTGGAGTTTGAACTTGAACTCCAACATCCACCGATGGCCCCGGAGCTGGCATCCTTCTCATGATCGAAGTCATCATAGCTTCGAACATAGCTGCATAATCAACAGCCCCCTCAGTAGCACGGCCTCCCCTAGCAGCTGGTCTCCCTTTTCGACTCATCCTTAATATCTATAAAAAGGAATGATTAATACACCTTGAGAACAACTGCATAAAGGGTTCAAATCATTCTAAGCTACTATATTATATATAGTAATCATCCATCAAAATACAATTACGTCTCTCATACGCAGTTACGTCAGCGAGCGTTGGGTAAAATCGATTAACCAAAGCTCTGATACCAAATGTGACGACCGCCCATGACCCCTGCACTGAACCTAGAGATAGTGCGCTGTAAGTATGCCAGGCAACCATGGACGATTGTCAGGGTAAATTAAAAACAGCAGAATCTATCGTATTACTCACAGCGCATGGACAAAATACAATAGAACATATATATAGTGAAGCTTCACATAATAGAAGGTCATCATATAAAACTTCATAATAGTTGAATACAAACATCTGAATAGTCAATACATCAAGCCTCACTACATATCACTCAGAGTATTATACAAAGCAGCGGAACATCCAGTACATATAGTAAGAAAATAATATGCAAGCCTCCAGCTCATCTTCGACATCAGCACCGTGGAAAGCAAGAATAGCAGTTGTCACCTGCTACCTAGTCTGCCCGTCCCAAAGTGGACGAACAGCCCAAGGCAATAAGAGTTAAAAACATAAAGCCTTGAGTCAGACAATAGTCTTAGTGAGCGGTAAATTAACTAACAACATACCAAAAGAGCATAAAGGAAAAAGGAATAGTCCCACTCCACCTCTTTCTACAGTGATAGCCCCCAGACACACACTAAGCAGAAGCAAACATAGCAGAGCATACAATTTAAAGTAAAGCAATTATCACTCGAGTCAAGGGCGATGTTTTCCAAGCACAAACCCCCAAGGCCTAAACCAAGATCAGATAAGCACCCAGAAAACACTGCTCTTGAGACCGAATGACGATACAACCAAACATCCATGACTCTGGCTATCACTGTTATCATTGCTTCGATATCATCGTTAATTGAATGACCGGCTCTTTATTTCATCCGTCCGTCAAGGGCTAATGGAAACCCCGGTTCTAGACATAACTCTGCACGTCATCGTGACCCGTGCCTAGGACTATCGAATCTGCCTAGAGTACTTGACTACCCATCAGTAGCCTTCAGGGACTATCTAATCTGCCCAACGTACTCTTGCTTTGAGCATGATAGAACCTTCAACAACGATGATATCTCAGCCTTCTAGTCATCCTCCTCGACGACTATTTCCATACTAGCTCAAGCGCCTCTCGAGCAAACCATTATCCTCAAACTCGAACCATATCACCGAGTTATCAATCTGCTTGGAATGATCCCGTCTGGATTAGACCAAGGCTATCTCATATCATACTTCGCCTCATCATCATCATAGCAAAGCTTCATCTCAACATCATCATCCAATCTATCCATATGAGCTTCACCATCCGCTACATATGCCACAAGCATCTTTTCCAATTCAAGAGCCTTTCCCTTAGCTTTTGAATCATCTTTGACCATCTTGTCTAAATCAAATCATCAATCATCTAATTCATAGCAATCAACCAAATCAAACATTAATCCAAGTAAACAAGCATTCAAATATGATCTAAATAGACAATTATAACAATAATGGCAATTTCGTAATTAAAGAGTCAAAAGTCTAACAAGCATGAAAACATGAGCAATATCTCTATAATCTTGATGAATGAACTTGCATAGGTTAACATGTAGTAAAATGGATGCCAAATCATTATGAACAATGGATCTATATGGATCTATACTTAGGATTAGGAAAATGCATGAAAATCACTATTTTAACACAAAATCAAGCCAACGATCCGATATACTCCTTTGGATCCATGTGAGAGATAATCACCACTCACCAAATCACCTAAACAACCCAAAAGCAACACACTTCAGATCTGGACAACGAAGGATCTAACTCGATCTATCACAAATCCGCTTCAAACGATGAAATCTCTCTTCAAAGGATGTAGATCTTCAATCTAAGCTCTTGGATCTTCGATTTGGATGGAAGGAAGCACAAGATTAAAGTGGAGAAAAGAAGTGAAGAAGTGTAGAAGTCGAGCTCTCAAAATGGCAGCACTTCGTCGCTTCGAAATCCGGATCCCAAAAAGTGAGATAGAACCCTCCTATTTATAGCTGATTTTCCCTTAGGTCGTTCGCTCTTAGGTCGTCCACGACCTAAAAACCCCACGACCTAACAACCTCCGACTTAACAACTTAGCACCTGCGCGCGACTTAACGACATATGCGCTTCCGCGACCTACGACCTAACGACTTAGCAGATAAGCGCATCCACGACCTAACAGATCCAACGACCTACGCGCATCCGCGACCTAACGAAACTCCACGACTTACGACCTAACACATGCGCTTCTACGACCTACGACTTACCCAGATCTGCACATATACGCGACCTACGACCTAACAAACCTGCGACCTAACACACACGCTTCCTCGCGACCTACGACCTAACACATACGCGACCTAACACACATAGAAACCCACGACCTAACTAACTTAGGTCGTCTACGACCTAACTCAACACAGCTCCTTAGGTTGTCTACGACCTAACTACTAGGTCGCTAACTCCTATAGGTCGCTAACTCCTATAGGTCGCTAACTCCTATAGGTCGGCAACTTCCTATAGGTCGCTAACCCTCTTAGGTCGCTCACTATCTTAGGTCGCTAACTTTCTATAGGTCGCTCCAACCGACCTAACCTATCCCACGACCTATCTTCTATACGACCTAACCCCAAATCCTTAGGTCGCCAATTACCTTAGGTCGCTCCTCTTCACTAAGCCGCCTACCCCTTAACTCGCCAACTTCCTTAGGTCGCTCCAAACTCTCATACGACCTAAGACTTGGACTATGGACGACTTATCAACAATGCGACCAAATGTCAACTGTTTTACGATGTTTCGATCCGTAAAAATACGGGTCGTTACGATAATATTTATTTTTAAAACTTAATTTTTTAATATTTTTTCGAATTGTTTTAAAGTTAATTACAATTCGTTTATTTCAAAATTGTTTTATATATTAAAATTTTTATTATTAAATTGTTATATGTGCCGAGGGCTTGCTGTAATTATATATTAATTTATATAAAAAATTTATTGTTATATATATGTATATATTTTTGTAATTTCATAAGTACTTATAATTAAATATGTATATACATATGTATATATTAAAATAATTATTTCCTGAATCGAGAGTTCTTTGTAAATATGTACTAAATTATATATATATATAATTTATTATATATATACATATAAGTATGTTAATATATTTGTAAATACATATTATTTTAACTTATATATAAATGTATTAATAAAAAGATATTTTTTATTCTCAGGTTTGTTACAGTAATATACACATAAATATTTATATTTAAAATTATTTTATATTAATCATTAAATGATTCTATGATTTAATTATATTTATATATGTATGTATTTAAATATTTTATATAAATTATTATAATTATCAATTCTTTAAATTTATATATACAAATTATATATTTTCACATGTGTATGATCTTTATATATACATACATACATATATATATATGCATGTATGTATAGATAAATCATTTTGATGCATACACATATTTCATTTAGATAACATGATTAA
This sequence comes from Allium fistulosum, assembly GCA_030737815.1. NCBI lineage: Eukaryota > Viridiplantae > Streptophyta > Magnoliopsida > Asparagales > Amaryllidaceae > Allium > Allium fistulosum. Next base: position 627,854,024 of record CM060903.1, on the reverse strand, counting down.
ATACTAAAGGAGTAACATATCCATTGCGGTGTAAATCCCAACATCTATATATGGGCATGTTAAACCATGTACACATTCTTATGTCGCACATGCATGTACACACATATGTGTATATGATACACATATCCAAAATATAATACAAATTATATAAAGTTAATCCTTCTTTATAAACATAAATTAAATATTGATTTTACTTAAAAAGAAAATTTAGAAAAGTTCTAAATGGATTAGACTTTATGACCCAATAAAGATTCAACAAAGGAATTTTTTTTAAACTTACCCATAACTCCACTATGAGCTGGCCTATTTCCTACAGATTGTGCTTATGTTAGCTTGATTTTGAAATGAGTTTACTCATATTTTGTTGTATGTATTGTGATCTATTTGTTATGCTTGAATATAAAGTATGTTAATAAACTAATGAAGTTATAACTTGGGACCATACTTGCTTTTGAAAGCAAACGACAACTCTATATTATATATTGTCACTTCATATTACCCTCTACAACATGTAATGTGACCTTATCTTTGTGTAAACATGTTTTATTTGGTTGTGTATGCCGTTGAAGTGCATTTGAATTGAGAATAGTTTATAAGTGCACTTCACAGATCCCTTGTGTTCAACTTGTTCAAAATGGCCATATGTGAATATATTATGAAATTATATATTTTGGTCATTCTCTACACTTATAATAGAGTATGGGAAAATGAGGAACTATTTTGGAAAGGTATACAAATGATAGAACAAAGTGGCAAAAGCTATAGCGAAAGAGATCGCTATATGAGCACTTTGAAAATGCCTTGCGTTTAGTGATTTCTAATATGATTTTGAGAGACATTCTTAGGGGTTCCTTTGAAATGTTAATAAGTACTTTATGTTTCCCTCTTATTGTAAAAATATTGAAGTTTAAATGATTTTAAAACTAGTTGAACAAAGTTGTAAAAGTTAGAAGCGAAACAGCCACTATATATGCACTTTGAAATGCCTTGTTTTTGGTGATTATTATAGGATTTTGTAAAGACATCCTTAGGGGTTTTCTAACAACCCTGGTTTTGTGATTACCTGTGAAAATAAATTATAACGATGGTTATAATTTAAAATGGAGAAATAAAATAAATTTGGAGATAGGAAATTTGTTGAAAATTGTTTATTTTAAATAAACAATGGGTTTTGAATAAATAAAATGGAGTTAAGTTGGTTTGGTTGAAAATTAAGTTTGAATAAAAGAAATATGTTGATTTGGAGGTTAATTGAATTAAATAAAGATAAAATAATTTAATTCAACATTAATTTGTTGAAATAAATATAAAATGTTGAAAATAATTAAAAACTTTATTATGTTAATTTGGGGTAAAAATGAGCATTAAATGGTTTTAATTTGTTAAAATGCAATAATTGTGGAAATAATGGTCAAATGGTGATTTTTGTTAATTTTAATGATGTGTTAAAAATTAAATATGGATAATATTGTAAATAAAAATGTGGAATATTGGTTAAAAACAATATTAGGGTGTAAAAATATTTTTAATATGGTTTGTTATGATAATATAAGCAAGAGAAATAATTTTATATAATTTTGTTGTTAAAAATATTGATTTGTGAAAATAAAAAGGGGAAATTAAAGCATTTTAGTAAAAATGGAATTTTAATGATGGAAATCGATTTTAAATAGCTAAAATTACTTTTATATGTTGATAAAACATTTTATTAAACATAAAATATGTTAGTATGATTTTATAAAGTTGAAAACATGTAAATGTAAGTTGTTTTGGTGAATTATGTGATAATAAGTGTGATAATATGGTTAATTATATAGTTATAGGTTAATTAAAACATAAGAATGGTCATATGGCTTATTGGGTAGGGTTTAATCCAACCCAAACTCAAATACTTATTTTCTGGAAGAGGTTGGGAAAAATCTGTAGGTACACATTCCTTCACTCCACTTTTCTCTCTTACTCCTTCCAGAAAGCAAGAAAAGATCAAAAATGGCTACCATCTTGAAATTGTAAATCATCCTCCAAAAATTAATTAAAAATGAAAGAGAGTTGTAGTATTAAGAGCGTTAACAGGTAATCTCTCCAAAACCTAAAATTATTTCACCTATTTCTTGTTTGTGAAATTGGTAATCTATGAAACTTATGTTCTTTGTCTGCATGTCTGTATTTTCTCCTCTTTCAGGTTTCTAACTCCAAATCAAGGCCAAAGCTTCCATCTTCCTCGAGTTGCTCTAAAATTGTGCTAAGGTGAGTTTGTAACTCACACATCTAGCTTAAATCAGGTTTGCATGTTGGTAATTGTTGATTTCTACTTACTGTAAAACAAAGTCTGTTGCTTGAATGATTACAGTAAGTATATGTTATAGAGTCCTTCTTTGTGTGCTTTTATATCTCTTTTCTTTTCATGAATTCATGCCGGATTTTCTCCAGATTGTTGTTTGAGTGTCAATCATCTTGCATGCTGAAATCTGGATTGAAATAGTTTCTGTAAGTGCCTCGAAATCATGCTGAAAATCAAGTTCAAAACACGCTGAAGTTTTGAAAAAAAATTCGACATTTGCCTATGAAGGTCGACCATCACCCTGAAGGGTTGACCACTAAGGTCGACCATTGCTTTGTATTTTGCGTGTGATTTTTTTTTGTTTTCGGGTGTGCTGGTTCCAGTTCTGTTAATCTCGGCTGCTCCATTGCAGCACAGTTTTGAATGGTTTTTCATCCAAATCCGAAAGTCAACATTAGATGATGATTTTTTTGTGAATTTGCTGTTTTATATGAGTTTTAAGATGTGCAAATTTTGGTTGAATTTGCTGTGATTTCGATGATTTCATGCACGGATTTCATAATCGATTTCAAAGTGAATTTTCGATATAAAAACCGGATTTGAAATAATTATTTTTCCAAATCGATTTTATAAGTATGAATTTATTTTTCCTATTTTAAATATTAAATAATATAATTAACTATTTTTAAAGGGGTTTTAAAAGGAAATAATTTCCAAATATTTTCAGAAAATCGTTTTCAACTCGTTTTCTCAAAATAAATTATTTTCTATAAATTACACGTTTTTGCACTCTTCGAGAGAACGAGCAAGTGACTTAAACGATTTAGTAAAACATATGGTATGGGACACATATGTTTACTTTTTTGGTTAATTCTGGACTTGTTCGATTGAGGTCAAACACGAGAGTGAAATTAACTACCTTGTAGTAAACAGTTAAGTGAGTACGTATGGTATGGGATGCACAGTTGCCACTGATTTGGTTACTATCTGGAAGTTGGTGACACTTTATGTTGGACCTTCGGGTATGTTGATTGCCAGTAGTAGACCTTTAGGTCATTTGTTGGGCTTTTGGGCCATTTGTTGGACCTTTGGGTCACTTGTTGGGCTTTCGGGCCATTTGTTGGACCTTCGGCTCATTTTTTGGGCGCCAAATTTGTTGATGATAGTACTTGGCAGGCTTCGGCCATATATTGTTGATGCACGTGCGGCGTAGCTTAGACTAGCCATTTGTTGGGATCCACCTTTTATTATTGTTTTCTAGATTTCATTATTTTTTATTTCTAGAATTTGATGATTTTCAAATGTTTTCACCATTTTGCTGGATGTTGAAGTTATACATAGCCAATGAGCTATTTGATGATGATGACATGGTGATTACATTTTTTGTTTTGAACTCCTTAGAGAGTTCGATATGTTGAGATTTATGTTGTTTTGGTGACTTGGCTCATACGCCTTATGATGTTGTTGATTTGGTTTTTACGCCTTATGTTGTATGTTGATTAGCTCACAAGCCTTATGTTGTATATTGATTTGGCTCATATGCCTTATGTTGTTACGTGATTTGGCTTATATGTCATATGTTGATTTGAGAACATGAAGTTCATCTCCATGGCGAGTTATTATCCTCCTTGTGTATCTTATCTTCACCTTTCATGTACTGACCCTCTTGTTTAGGCTAGACTGACCCATGTGTTTATATTTTTATATGATGCTCGGGTCAGACCGAGTCATTACAGGTCAGTAGATTGCAGTTTGACCTCCACCTTGCTTTGCACCGCTGTGATCTTTCCTCTTTATTGCTTAGTGTATGTTTTGATGTAGCCCTTTTGGTTGTAGTACTCTGATGTATATATATTCTTTTGTGACTCTGATGTATATTTGGTTCATAAGAACCAAACTCATGTAGCATGTTATGTTGTACTTCTGCTGACTCTGTATATGTATATATATGTATATGTTTCTATTTTGTGATATGAGGTATTTGATGTTATTATATTTGTTCTGAATACGATCCTTAGCCACCGTAGTTTTGTGTTAAACCTGAATCGAGTAAGTCAATCCACATAAGGAAAAAAAGGATCACCCAATCGACGTATTCGATACTCGTTTAAGACAAAGCTCATGGATGGTCGCTCCTAACCAACCCTATTCTCTGCACTGGCAGATAGTATTACCTATTAATGCTCTTTGTTAGTGTGGGTCTTGGGGTGGGGCGTCACAGGTTTCTTGATATGGTTATTAAATATAATAAGTAAAGTACTTATTGTAAAAAAAAGGGGTCCTTAAATCACTTGATAGCATGTTGAAAATGAATCGAACATCGAAGGGTTTAAAATTGGTTTTGTGGCATAACAATAATCTGAAACACTTTTGGGTATTTCAGAACTTTTGATACCAGTTCTGTAAATGTTATTATTTATTGTTTGAAATTTTAAATAGTTTAAAATGACATTTAAACTGAAACACTTTTCGAATATTTCTAAACTTTAGATAGCACTTATGCAAATGTTGTAATTTGTTGTTTTTAACCTCTTTGATTATATGTAAAAGTGGAAAATCTTGTTAAGTGATTTGTGAATGTTCTTATATTTGAGATAAGAATATGTATACATTTTGAAATATTGGAAAGAGTACAAATGAATAGTAAAATAACAATATACACATATATATCTTTTGTAAAGGTATTTTAAATATGTGTATGTATTTAAAAAGAAGTTTTAAATTAATAAAAGAATTAATTAAATAAAAAGGGGATTAGAAGTCATTTATGTGACTTAATCATGCTTTGTATGTTTAATTGTTTATGGAAAATATTTAATCCTATACTTAGCACTAAAAGTGGACGGAGTAGATTTATTATATTTGTGAGAGTTAAGAATGATGTTCGAGTAGGGCTTAGAAGCAAATGTTAGATACTCCATTCTTTGGTTTCAATGACAACAACTATACAATCACATATATTCTATCTTATCAAAATTACAGGTATATACTACAATAGATCATCATGCTCGAAGATATCAAGACTCAAAGACAAACAAAGACTTATGGACCATGCTATGATTAGTAAGGTTATAATAGTATAGTAAGAGTCTTAGAAAAACATTGTAAGGTCTCCATGAGTGTGTGTGTGTGTGTATATGCACATACGAATTCATATATTCAATATTGGCATTAAAAACTATGATAACCAAATAAGGCTATCCACAGACGTCTATGGGAAATCCACAGACGTCTGTGAATATTTTCAGGAAATCATTCTCTAAAGTCACAGATGTCTGTGGAAAATCCATAGACGTCTGTCATATAACAACTGCTCTAATCTGAAAGGATGCTTCATTTCATATTGAATAATAACATCTTTTCTTTAACGGTTGTAGCAATTAAAATAAGTAGAGTTTGTTTAACAGTAACAACTCCTTATATGCATCTATTCAAACCTATATATACACTTCAAAGATTGAGTATTGGAATTAATTATGATTCTATTCTTTTGATTTCTTATTAACTTTCAATTTACAAATTCGTGCATCTCTTGCTTACATAATCTCAATCTATCATAATCAAAATACCATTTTTGATTAAACTACTTCCTACAACTCAAAATATTCGCGTTCACATACTCAAAGGAAGATTTGTACTATTAGTCAAAATCCATGTTATTTGGAACACATGATTATCAGAGAATTACTTTTGTATTAGCTTATTTCTCCGGGCGAAGTGACGATTTTTTGGTCAAAGGAAATACCGAAGGGATGCTTCGGGACTGGACGTAGGATGGGAGGTCCAAACCAGTATAAATATCTGGTGTGCTCGCTTTTATTATCTTTCTTATTTATACTCTATTAATTTACTTTAATTACTATAATTACCAGTACATACTTTTCATTAGTATATAAGTCGCATTATATAAGATCCTATACATTTTCATTTGGTATCAAAGAAGTTATATTTAAATCGACTCCCATGAGTACTACTCTACATTTAGATAAAGGTGAACATGGAAAAGATTTTGATCAAAAATTATACCCAAGTATGATAGGATCTATGTTATATTTAATGGCTAGTAGACCGAATATTATGATGAGCGTATGTTTATATGCAAGATTTCAAGCACATCCTAAAGAGTCACGTTATCGAGCAGTTAAAAGAATTCTATGATACTTAACCCACACCAAAGAATACGGACTTTTCTATCCTAAAGATAGCTCTTTTGAACTTGTATCATATAGTGATGCAAATTTTGGTGGTTGCAAGACAGATAGAAAAGGTACGAGCAGCACATGTCATTTCATTGGTCAACCTCTGGTTTCATGGTTTAGTAAAAAGCAAAATTTTGTTTCTCTCTCAGCATGTAAAGCTGAGTATATATCGACAGCCTTAGCCTGTGCACGAGTAATATATATGCAACAAAATCTTCAAGGTTTTAGTAAAATCATAACAAATTCTCCTATATATTGTGATAATACTAGTGTTATAAATTTACCAAAAAATCCTATTAATCATTCTCGAACAAAACACATTGATATTCGTCACCATTTCTTAAGAGATAATGTTGAAAAGGGAATTATATCACTTGAATTTGTAAATACCGAAAATCAAATTGTGGATATTTTAACCAAACCACTAGGCGAACTAACTTTTATAAAATTAAGACGAGATCTAGGAATATGTTCTTACAATGAATTGGTAAACTAAGATTAAAAAATAAAAAATAATTTTTTTTATTTAACTCATATAAATTGCACAAAATTATTTCTATAAATAATTTAGTCCTCATAAAAACTAGCTAACTTTTGCTAAAATTATATGGTTAAATTTTTTTTCTAAACAATATAGTAAAACAACTTTTATATAAACCTATTTTTCTGCAAACTAAATACATATTTTACCAAGCTTCGTTTGCAAACCATTTCTACGCAAAAGGTCTTCCAATCATGACTCCACTTATTCAACTATCGACTTTAGCTCACCTTCATCAAATAACACCTACATATCACCAACAAAATCCATACCTTCATCAATTCACTCAGCCTCTCTACACATTATTGCATCACCTACATATCACACTGGCTTTTCTCCCAAGGAAAAGAAAGCCAAACGTCAATTGATATAGAATCAACATCTCTCAACAACAAAGTTGATGAAATATATCACTATCAATAAGAAATGATTGGAGTTCAATGAGAAATGTATTATGAACAACGACGTCAAGGATCTCATCTTAACTTTCTCTAAAAATGAATTCTAGTAATTTGTGGACATTCACCAACAAAAAATTGCATACATCGAAAATGTCCTCATTTAAAAGAAACTCCTGTCAAAGCTTATAACATTACTCCAAGAAATTTAATGCAAGCCAGGACCATCAAACCAAGACCGGATTGATACTCCGGCTTGTCCAAGTTGGTCTCCACTAAAGTGGTTAGTTGAAGAAACAAAGTTGAGCCAAATTCATGGGATTTACAACAAATTGAAAAATCCGACCCCACTAACAAAAACAAGCTTATGATGGCATTTCGTCTAAAATATTTACTCGATATTGTAATTTAATATATATATATATATATATTGTTTTATGAAAAAAATTTAATACAAGTTAAACATTTTTTATTTTCAAAGCAAATATATTCTACACAGACGTCTGTGGACAAAATCACAGACATCTGTCACTGGTTTAAGGAAAATATTTCTTGAAACCACAGACATGTATGAAAACTCCATAGATGTCTGTGATGGGTTTCGGGAAAAAATTTCTTGAAACCACAAACGTCTGTGATACCCCCACAGATGTCTATCATCAGCCTTGGGTTCAATTTGTTGTAGCCCTATGTAGTGATTTTTACCCCCTTTCAACTATTTACCAAACTATCTTCCAATCTACACTAAAACCCTAGTTCCTAAAGCTCAAATTTCTCAAAAATGGCTCCCAAGGCAAAGATTCCCGTTAACAAAAGATTGAAGAAAGGTCAATCTTCATCTTCTCAAACCCCCTAGTCATTGATGCCCACATTCAAGAGTGGCTTCAAAATAGCACGATTGCTAACAAGAGATTTAAAGAGCTAAAACAAAAAAAGCTTCATTCCGACCCATTCTGTAGATTGTGTAAGTTTGGCGAATATGGAATTCAAGACCTCACCATCGCCTCCGGCTGTCGAGATTTAATCAATTTTGACGAAAACGAGGTACAAATCGATCAATTGGCAATTTTTCTTTTTTACGCTAACTTATGTAGTAATGATATCAGGACGCCTGAAAATGATGAGATTTGGTCATGGACAAGTGTTTACGGTTGCGTTTTGAAAATAAGCATAAATACAATTAGTCGTATATTAGATTGCTCCTCGTCGGACTCGATTTAGAAGAAATTTCCGACTAGAGAAATTTGCCACGTGATGAAATAATGCATTAAATTTGGGAAGACGGAATGCCATAGTGAAAATCTGTTTACTTACATCTAAAGGTTCGGTTATTAAATCGTATGATAATTAATACGATAATTCCCAGCTTATGAAGTCATGAAAATATTTCTGAAAACAATTACAAAGCCCTTTATGCTATATTTGGTAGGATACAAGTAAATTGGGCTAAGTTTATTCATGACGAAATAAAAAGATTTTGGTCTCATCGCCAACGCACAATTATATATGCACCATATATTATGCATCTCTTACATGGTCTCGGGGTACCTTCTTATATTTCTCATTTTGAAGAAATCCCTATCAAGGAGAGTGTTATAAGATTTAATGCACCTTTCCTAACAACCACATCCAATCGTCTCACAGGCATAATGTACCATGCAATAGCAACAACAAATGTATCCGGGTCCTCAACATCCTCCTGCTCCTCAACAAACTCATTCACCTTGTCCTTCACAGCAACCTGCCTCCTCTAGTCATACTACTGAATACTATTCTAATTTGGAGATTCAAGAAGCTCGCATTGAGCTAATGCAAAACGAACCGATCCTGATTTAACACTTAAAAATCAGAAGTTAATCACGGTCAATTAACGAGCTTTGAACAATAAAATGACTGGCTTGGAACGATCTTTTTCAACACGAATGACTAAGATGGAAAGAACTTTAGAAAAAGTCATCTCCACTTTAGGCAAAGTGATGAGAAAAGTACGTGGTAGATCATCATCTTCTCCTTCACCTACACCACCTCCTTAAACTCAAACACCAATTTACCATGCTCACACTTCTCATAAAGGAACTTCTCAAGACAAAGGGAAGACTATTGAGCAAGAACAACCTGAAGACGAGAAAGAGGATAGTGATGGTATGTCCTTGTCCGACCCTTACCAATTTCAACATCAACCTTACATGGCTTTCTAAGGGCTTTCCATTCAAGAAAATGAAGAGTATAACGATCAAACTAATTGGTTAGCAGCATACGAGCAAGATCCTTTAGCATACTAGGTGTATTATGAAAATTATAGCGGATTTTCCTATTCTTCAAACCAGTATAACTAGCTTTGCTCATTGATCTTTTCCTTTCTTTTATGAACTATGTTGTTTAACTTCTATTTCGTTTTGTATTACTTATGTGTAACGTCCCAACCTGAGACCCACATTAACAAAGAGAATTACTGGGTAATTCTGTCTGCTAATGCGGAGAATAGGGCTGGTTAGGAGCGACCATCTATAATCTTGTCTTAAACATCTACTGAATATGTCGATGAATGCTCTATATTTTTTTCTATCTCTCGTGGATCGACATATCCAATAAATGCTTAATACAAAACTATAAGTGGCTAACGGATCTATTAGAATAAAATACAATAATAGAATGCATATCACATCACAGAACAGTAAACATCATATATATAAATACATATACACTGATTCATCCCAGTACAATACAAAATGATACACAAAATTGGTTCAGAGACTATGCTATATACATCTAATCAAAATACATATCAAAATCAAGCGGAAGGAAATATAAACTACACAAAAGTGCTAGGCCGATATCCAAGTAGATGCATCAAAGCTAAGTCCCATAACTGAAAGCTAACCTAAAACAACTCGGTCTGACCCAAGTATAAAATACACGAGTCAGTCTAGCTAAAACAATCAGTTAATAAGAATAGACGATAATATGAAGCATATGATACAAGGAAATAATTCTTCTCGAATGAGAAGAGATAACAGCAAAGCATGTCCATATCTTAAGTGAAAAAATAGCACTTAAGCATAAAGAACCTCCAAAGAAGTAACTCAAATAAATCATCAAGTATAATAGTCGCCTCATATCATCGATGATAGTCAAAATTAGCTATAAGGGTCTCTCTAACCTTATTTCTTCAATAGAAGAAAACTCAAATGATAAATCTCGAAATGGAGAAACCTCAAACACAAAATACGCCAAAATGGCACTCAGATATCTCCAAAAGGAAAATATAATCTCAATCTCAGAAATAGGACCAGACAGCCCAAATAAAAAGCCCAACAGCTATAAATAAAATATGGACCCAACAGCCCAATAATAGCCCATCAGCTATAAAAGGAGAAAGGACCCAACAGCCCATTTGTAGCAACAAAAACCCAGATTGGACCCAACAGCCCAATAAAAAGCCCAACAGCTATAAAATATGAAAGGACCCAACGGCCCAATCTATGGCCCAACAGCCTGCCAAGTACTATGTATTAGAGACCCCCGGCCTCTTTTAGGACCCAACAGCCCCTAAATAGCTCCTCGGCTACATATATATATAAGTATGTGTACATGTAGAACCCAACAGCTCAAATACTGGCATTCACTCGTGAATGTGTCACAAACTCTCAACTAGGAACCCGAAAAGCAGTAACGTGCGTCCCATACCACACGTTCTCACTAAACGGTTTACTAACCGTTAGTCAATGCCACATTGGAAAACTCAAAACTTGTCTCATCTCATCGACAAGTATAAATACAACTCATGATGGTTCCTCATGAACCATAAATCTCAAAATAGGGAATCACAAACTCAAAACTTACCTCATATCATCGGCAAGTATAAAACAACGTGATGGCTCTCATCGACCATAACTCCTAGAATATGAGATCTCAAACCATAAAACTCACCAAATATTAGCCATCCCAGATAATTCCTATAAATAGGAATTATAAAACTCAAAATGCGCCATAAAATTGCAAAACAACTCAGAATTGATAACCTCTAATAGCTTCGATCGTACAAGTCCGGAATTAACCAAAACAGTAAACGCACGTGTCCCATACCACGTGTTTTACTAGATCGTTTAATTCTCTTTCTCATACGTTCGAATAGTGCAAAAATGTGTATTTAATATTTAAAATAATTTACTTTATAAAATAAGCTTTTAAACCAATTTACGAAATCAGTTTTGAAAACCGTATTTAGAAATTCCCTTATTATAGAGAATAATAGATTTTTATATTTGGAAATACTTTTAAAATACTATATAATAATTATTTGAATTGCCCCTTTTATTTCAAAAATTGTTTGGAGAAAACTGTGCTCGAAAACAATGAAAAACCTATAAAATACTCAAAACCGATAACTCCAATTCAATTCGAATTCAATCCAAACTCAATTCAAATTCAACACAAATTTGAATTTCAAATTCTCCAAAATTTAGCTAGCCTATTGATAGGCATCATGCTCTCAAAATATCACAAAAACGTCTTGAAAACGAGAAGCAAAAGCTAGGAAAACAAGTTGAACCCGAAATCGGAACAACCAACTCACACAAACGGAAAGCACACAAGAGCAAGGCCCCCTCGGTCGATCGCCAGGTCGACCTCTCTACTCCATAGGTCGACCGTATGGTCGACCTATGTGAAGGCCTGGTCGACCTCACGGTCGACCTAGGTAGCCTTCTCACGAAAATTTGGATTCCAGGCGCTGATGCATGCGCGAACTGATTTTTGAGGTGATATTTCACATAGCAAACTAACTCTACAGTCGATGAAATTTTGCAGTAATCAAATACAACATATGAACTATCATTTGAAAGAAATCCGGCAGCATTTCGTTGCGGAATCAAAAGAGAAAAACATTCAAAGATGCAACCCATAACTAATTTTCACAGAGAAATAAAAACTACAGAAAACAATTACAGACAGAAACTTTTTGTACAGATTCAAGCTATTTGCACTTTGAATTAGCTAGAATTTTTGAGTTATTCAACTCACCCTGCTATATCAAAACAACAACCCGGATTATTCGCTGAAAGGAAGAAGCTTGGGTTGAATTTGAGCTTCTACAACCTATAAAACTATAAAACAGGTGCATGCAAGAAAGAAGAAAGCAGTTAACAAACAATCATTCACAAATTTGCATTTTTGATGAAATTTTAGGTTTTAGATTCAATTACCTATAGCTTTAGCTTCAATTTGATTTTAAAAACACAAGACTTGAGTTTTAATTTGAATATTATAGCTTAGGGTTTGAAGAGGGAATGGGTTTCTATTTTCTTTTTGAAGCTACTGAAGTTTCTAAAACTTACAGTAAGTGAAAATAAATGAACGTAGAAGGAAGGAGAGTATCTCCTTCTCACTCTTACAGGCTAAATGTTTTAATTAGGCTTAAGACCAAAATTTAATAATTAGCCTATGCTTATTTCTCTTAACACAAAATACACAAATGCATAATGTACACTTATGAAAAGAATTCAAACAACAAATATTTTCAAGTTTTTCACTCAAATAAAATGTGTTAATTTATATACATGCCAAAAAATTATTTTTCATCAAATAAAAAGATTACTTTTTTATTTTAAAACACTTTTATTATTATTAAACCCTTAATTTCCAAAAATACACTATTTACATAAATAAAATGCAAAAGTCTCCAATTTTAACTTTTAAAATTCAACAAAAATACTTTTCTCACTTAGAAAAATATTTCAAACCATTTCCAAACCTTATTTATAACCAAAACATATTTTAAAACCAATTTCCATCTTTTTATTTAAATAACCACTTTTAAAAATTATTAAAAGAAGAAAATGGGCAATAATTGATATAATTATTGCATTTTCACTTAAATAAAATCATTTCCCATTTATTAACAACCCAAACTAAACAAATAAAGTTCTAACTTTATTTTCACAGTTAAATCCCAAAATTCATTGTTTATTTCAAATAAACAATTTAAGACTCCAATTGTAATTAATTCTCAATATTAAATTATAACTACCGTTATAATTTAATATTAATAGGTAATCACCAAAACCAGGGTTGTTACATTATGTCTCCTGTTAAAAATTTATCTTATGTTCTATTTCCGCTTGATATATCTATGATATTTTATGTTTGCGTAATTTTTTTCTTTTGTTTTGATAATGACAAAGGGGGAGAAATATATGCATATACATAGGGGGAGATAAAATTAAGCACAAGTTATTTTTATAACTAACGATTGTATGGTTGTCATCATCAAAAAGGGGGAGAATGTTAGAACCTCCATTCTATGCTTTCAATGGAAAAAACTATACAATCACATATAATATATCTTATCAAGATTACAGGTATATACTACAAGAGATCGTCATACTCAAAGATATGAAGACTCGAAGACAAACAAAGACTTATTGACCATGCTATGATTAGTAAGGTTATAATAGTATATTAAGAGTCATAGAAAACATTGTAAGGTCTCCATGAGTGTGTGTGTGTGTGTGTGTGTGTATGCACATATGGTTGTAGGAATCCACAGACGTCTGAGAATATTTATCGGGAAATCATTCTCTGAAGTCACAAACGTCTGTAAGAAATCCACAGATGTCTGTCATATAACAACTGCTCTAATCTAAAAGGGTGCTTCATTTCATATTGAATAATAACATCTCTTCTTCAACGGTTGCAGCCATTAAAACAAATAGAGTTTGTTTAATAGTAAAAACTCCTCATATGCATCTGATCAAACCTATATACACACTTCAAAGATTGAGAATTGGAATTAATTATGATTCTATTCTTTTGATTTCTTATTACCTTTCAATTTACAAATTCGTGCATCTCTTGCTTACATAATCTCAATCTATCATAGTCAAAATACCATTTTTGATTAAACTACTTCCTTCAATTCAAAATATTCACATTCACATACTCAAAGGAGATCATAGGAAGATTTGTACTATTAGTCAAAATCCATGTTATTTCGAACACACGATTGTCAGAGAATTACTTTTGTATTAGCTTATTTCTTCGGGGGAAGTGAGGGTTTTTTGGTCAAAGGAAATGCCGAAGGGGAGCTTCGGGACTGGACATAGGACGGGAGGTCCGAACCAGTATAAAATATCTGGTGTGCTCGCTTTTATTATCTTTCTTATTTATACTCTGTTAATATACACAACTTAGTATAATTATCAGTACATACTTTTTCATTAGTATATAAGTCGCAATATGTAAGATCCTATACATTTTCAGCAAACAGTGATCTAACCTACTAGCTTCACTCTTGACCAAGGGATGGTGTAAGTTGAGAAGGTCGAAAACGTGATAAGTATACAAGACTTGGTTTCCATATGCGATTGTTTTCATTTCGTTCTAAGTAGTCGATTAGTCGATTATCGTATTAGACCAATTTAACTTAAGAAGTATATAAAAGCTTCACAGCTTCATATGGTTTGAGATCCCCTGGGGAGCACTCATTGGTATGAAACGTCTCTTGCTTTAAGAATGTATATATACGAGATCCCCCGAGGAGTACTCCTTTATATCATTCGCTTGCTTCTAAGAGAATCAGAATCGAGTTAATCAAAAATTCATCAATTTATTTTTGAGAATCTGGGATCGGATAAGTGTATTACTTACCGAAAACCACTTTAAAACTGATATACGAGTTCTATATTTTAGAAGCGGTTATAGACTGAAATGTTATAGAGCTAAACTATCTATCCTAAGGTTAAGTCCAAAGGAGAGGTCGGCATTAATAGTTGAAATGATGCTAGCGAGGGTACTATCTATCTGAGGTTGATTCCAAGAAAGAGGATGGAGTTAGAATTCATCTGACGACTTATTCTGGAATCCATATAGAGATTCGTGAAATTTTCAAGATGTTGGAATCCGCGGAGAGATTCCTGAAATGTTCATGATGTTGGAATCCATGGAGAGGTTCAAGATCTATTCAACAGATGAAGACTCGTGTGTTGAGATGTGAACGTGACTTCACCATCAGAAATGATAGAAGAGAAACTAGGATGCACATCCAATTGGTTTAGCTAACCCAAAAGGGTATATCAACTCCATATCTAGTATGCTTATTGATGTTGTTAGCGACAGTTGATGATATGAAAGGTGGTTTTTGATCCTTGTAATGTGGGCCAACCCCGATGTACTGATGAGATGTAACACCCAAGAAATTTACATAAATGTAATAAAATTTAAACGGAAATTTAATAAGAAAAGTAAATTTAATTAAAACAAGGACTAAAAAGAAACTTTCCACGAACATCCGAATTTGGCTTTGAATCTGGCACCGTTGCGTGCGTAATGATTTTCCAGATAATTTACGTATAGAACACTTTGTAATCCAAGTTTGCATGGAGGAGTTACGGGCGTTAGAACGAAATTCGAATTTAAAACTAAAAATTTAAATATCAACATAGCTTTAGGTAGATCCAAGAACTCCTTAGGTCGACTAGTAGCAACCGACCCAAGGATAGGGGTGGTCGACGTACATGTATGTTAATTCACTGGTTATTGATTCTCTGAGATGATGATGAATGGCGGAGATTAGTTGCTTGCAAATTAAGGCTGAGATAACTGGACCAGATTTTCCCTAAACTTATCTAATGGTCCTAAACCTAACTCTAACTCTATAAATAAATCATTAGTGAAACCCAAATCTCTTGTTGAAGCTTTACAATAATGACACACTGCCAAATTTTTCCCAAACCCTAATTTTTTTAAAAACCTAAAATCAAACCTAATCAAAGTAAGAGGCAAGAGCAAGCAATCAAAGAAGAACTAAAGAGATCTAAGGAGGGGCTATTGATTTTCGAGCCAAACTCTCAAGTTCAATTGTTAGCAAGAGCTTAGGCTAAAAGATGAGTAGGCACAAATTTGATAAGATAATTATTGTAGTTATTTTAAACTATTGTAATTGATTAGGATGTTAGCAAACCCCAAAAATTTAATATGTTAATAGGTTAAACCCTAGTTTTAAATTACCAGTTAACTATAAATTAAAATTTGCATATATCCATTCTCTCTTAAATTGGTAAACCCTAAGTTGACAAATGGTAAACTCAAATAGAAAACTGTTAATTATACTATAATTAACGTTCACTAAACACTGTTAAAAATCAAATTCAAATGCAGACTGTTTGTCACTATGCACTCAATCGAAAATGGCCGATAGAAGTAAACAATGTAAATGTAGCGGAATAGTATAGTAGATCACACGGTCAATTTTATATTATTTCAGATCTCCCATCCTACATCCAGTCCTAAAGCACCTCTTCGATATTTCACCATCAACACCCTCACTTCACCCGGAGGAATAGGTTTATAGACTCTGCCTGAACAACCGAACAGGACTTCAACAACAATTATAAGTAGTGTAACAAAAACATTACTCTCTGACACAACGTATATTGATATACAAAATGTTAGTTTGATGTACAATGACTCCTATAACCAAACTAAATGATATTGAGTGGAAGTGTAAAGGCTAAGGAGTTTATTCGACTAGAGTATGGGATGTAGAGATAAAGTAAACTAGTCGAAATCTCTGAATTAGATGAATTTCTTGGAACTTGGAGAATTGCTTTAGGAATTAAGAGTTTAGGAGTGGAAATCAAAGCATAGAATTTTGTTCTGATTCAGGGAAGGTTAGGGGTTTATATAGATGTTGTAGGGATGCTAAAGTAGGGTGCAACCTTCCAATTTCGCAATTGATGAAGAGAAGTTGTTGCAGGAGCAGAGATTGCCACTTCTGGAGCGAACGAGTCATGAAGACACCACTTCGAAAAAACTAGCTATTTTACAGTTGTTTAGTCAATTGTGAGAAGGCCTCAATCGACCGGCTTGGTGTGAAATTCAAGTCCGAAAGCATTGCTAAAAATAGTAGACAAGTTGTTCATATTTAGTCGACTAGACAAGGCTTTCAATCGACTGAACCAAACTATTTTCCAAAAGCTTGTGTGGTGCCGTAGTAAGGGCATGTGCTCATCTCTCAACCCACCCGGGTTCGAATCATAGCTTTGTATATTTTTAGCCATTTTACTTTACACCTTTTCCATCTTCGTTTTGACCTGAAATAACTCAATAAACATATTAGTAGCATTGTTGTATGGTTATTATCATCAAAACACCATATATATGGTTCTTTCATTCTCCCCCCTTTTGATGATGACAACCACACAAATTTAATATAAAATAATAGCTCCCCTTAGATACCCGTTATGTAAGTTTATTTCCCTCAACTTCGTGTAAATGCCAATTTAATTATGTTAAACACACGTTCTTCTCCCCATTTCTCATCAACAAAAAGGGATAAGAGCATTGGCGTACTATATGATAAAAACTCACTCTAGGTATAATGTTTCTCTGTAACTTTTAACTATATACTCCACCTATCAATATGCTCATTATTTCTCCCCTTTTGTAATTAACAAAAAGTATGAGAACGTTAAAAACAAATGGAGAATATCATGGAAAAGTCTAAAATATTTTTTTTAACATTAATGCAAAGTGATGAGTATCCAAAAGATATGTCAAATGTAAGCAAAATGATACTCATTTTACAATAGATATAATGTTTACGACTTGGGAAACCATATCTAGTTGGATGTGGTTGATCTCTTAAAAGTACAATTTCCACTATTAATCAAAGTGTCATAGTAATTGCTAATGTATGATTATCTATCATAATCAATTAGATTAGCAGGAACCCATATTTCAACATTAATTGTCATTGATTTAGTATTCAAAGGATGTTTTTCTATTTCTAAGCATAACAATATTATGACATGGATTGGTTTTAGAACATCTCTATTATTAGTACCAGCATTAAAATGTGTATATAGGAACGCATATCTAGTACTTTTTCTACAATTATCTTGTTTATGTCTAAACCAGTTCTATTATTATGAGCTTTACTATTAGCAGTTAAGGAAGATAAATCATCTTTTTCTCTATTAAAATTTGCGATTTTCTCATTTAATTTATCAAAAACAGCTTTGGAATTACAAATTTCATTTTGTAACAAAATACTATTATCTTTTAAAAATTCACATTCTTTAATTATTATATATTCTTATAATTTAAACCCTTATTCTCTTTTTCAAGAGACAAAAGTTTAGAATTAGAATCATGTAAAGAATTTTCCAAAAATATTTTTTTATTTTGCAAAACTTTGATTTCCTTTAAAAGACCGTATTTTTATCGCTTAAGCGCTCATTATCTTTTAATAGAAAATCTTTTTGTAAAATAAGTTCTTCTAATATATTTTCAAAATTTTGAGTTTGTTTTACTAACAACTTATTTTCTTCCACTAAAATACTAATTTTACGCTCATAATCATATAATTCAGCTAAAGCGATAGAATTGACCTTTTGTAATGCTTTAAAATATTTTAATAAGTTATCATGCATTTGTAAAAGATCACTATATATGGAATCTAAGTGTACCGATTTTGATCTGAGATTAGCCACAAGCACATGTACCTTAATTCTATAGATTGTTGCTCACTTCCAGAAATTTCCTTTTTCTCGACTGTCATTGAGCTTTGATTGGATCTTCTCTTTCTGACCATTATTTTATGATGTTGTGACGATCGATAGCATTATAGGCTCTGATACCACTTGTTAGTCGCTATGCAATGAATCCAAAATGGCCGATAGTAGTAAACTATGTAAATGCAGCCAAATAGTATTGTAGATCACATAGTCTATTTTATACTAGTTCGGACCTCATGTCCTACGTTTAGTCCTGAAACTCCCTTTCGGTATTTCACTATCTACACCCTCACTTCACCCGAAGGAACAGGTTTATAAACTCTGCATGAATAACCGAACAGGACTTCAACAACAGTTACAAGCAGTGTAACAAAAACGTTACTCTCTGACACAGCGTATCTTGATATACAAAATGTCTGTTTGATGTACAATGACTCCTATAACCAAACCAAATGATATTGAGTGGAGGTGTAGAGGCTAAGGAGTTTATTCAACTAGAATATAGGATGTGGAGATGAAGCAAACTAGTCGACATCTCTAAATCAGATGAATTTCTTGGAACTTGAAGAATTTCTTTAGGAATTGAGAGTTTAGGGGTGGAAATCAAAGCATAGAGTTGTGTTCTGATTCAACAATGGTTAGGGGTTTATATAGACGTTGTAGGGATGCAATGTAGGGGTGCAACCTTCCAATTTCGTCGTTAATGAAGAGAAGTGGCTGCAGGAGTGGAGAGATGCAACTTCTGGAGCGAAGAGTCACGAAGACACCACTTTAAAAAAAACTAGCCATTTTATAGTTGGTCAGTCGATTGAGCAGTCGACTGGCTTGGTGTGAAAATCGAGCCCGAGAGCATTGCCAAAAACAATAGACAAGTTGTTCATATTTAGTCAACTGGTTTATCGATTGGACAAGGCTTTCAGTCGACTAAATCATAGTATTTTCAAAAAGCTTATGTGGTGTAGTGATAAGGGCATGTGCTCATCTCTCAACCCACCCTGGTTCAAATCTTAGCTTTGGATATTTTTAGCCATTTTACTTTACACCTTTTCCATCATCGTTTTAACCTGAAATAACTCAATAAACAGATTAGTAGTATTGTTGTATGTTTGTTATCATCAAAACACCATATATGTGGTTTTTTCACAAACAATTGACAATAGAAACTAGAGAAACCCCGAAATTTAATTCATAAACGGTCGATCGCGGAACCCTCATGGTCGAACGATAATGGTTGACCGTATGGTATAAGCGGTCGACCGTTCATAAAGAAAACTAGCAAATTGAATCTCGACCTAAAGACCGAATTTATAATTAAAAATATAGGCAAACGTGAATTGTTGCGGGCCTATTTAAGGGCACTTGGATGCATGTTAGGACTTGTTGGGAAGCTAGTTCCCTAGGAGCGGATGCTAGGTCGTGGCGATGTTAGGTAAATATTGATTATCCAATTTAAGATAGTAATCGATTCGAGGCAATGCATTTTCGCAAATGGCACTCACAGGAGGTTCCAGACAGTGGGTGTGCAACAGGCATGGATGTCTGATGTAGTAGGTCCGACACAACGGTAGGTCCTATTATTCAAAAATTCTTGACGCCCGTGATTCAATTAGAGAGGAGGATCTGAAGCGTGCAATAAGAGGCCAACGCTACAGTCGAGAGGTGGAAGCGAATGCAAACGATGAGACATTGCAATAAGTCGGCATTTCAGGTTCTTTTTCTCAAGGTATAGTAAGAGGAAACGTTCCTAGTAGCCTACTAGTGGTGATAGTAGTGGGAGCTTAGTCAACAATAGCCTAGTGGCGGTGATAGTAGTGAGAATATAGCCCACAGTAGCTTAGTGGCGGTGTCTTTCATGGTTAGTAGCCAAGTGGGTGGTGTTTTCATTTTAGTAGCATTGTGACAGTGTTTACATATTTAGTAACCTAGCATCTTTGTTACATTGGGCAGCTCTAGGGGAGGTGGCTGATCGTCAGACCTGAGATTCGATCCATTATATTAGTCTATACAAATTGTAGTGTAGGAATGTATTAGACAAGATCCCTTAGGTAACATTCCTTAGGAATTAACGGATACTTGTATCACACCCTATACCATTTAGAGTGGTATTAAAGTAACTGCATATGATCATCATATTAAACTTGTACTCGTTCACTATACTTTATGTATGACCCACTCCCTTCTTTCCATTTTTCCCCACCGTAGAATAACATGTTAGCGGTTGATTAAGCATAGTACGTGGACAAAGCTTCACGTTGGAGTTCACAAATTTTTGTTGTCTATCATGATTTACTTACTGTATTAAAAGTCTGTAAAGCATATATTGTACTTTGATACAGTATATATGGCAAATGAAGTATTTTGCAGACTGTTTTTCTTAAATGTCTATTTTTTACTACTTATATTATAATTCCTTTCGGTGTCGGATCTGAAAGTATAGAATGTCTTAGTAGTTTCCCTAACAATTATGCTCTATAATGTTTTAAAAACCCAATAG
This sequence comes from Allium fistulosum, assembly GCA_030737815.1. Lineage (NCBI taxonomy): Eukaryota > Viridiplantae > Streptophyta > Magnoliopsida > Asparagales > Amaryllidaceae > Allium > Allium fistulosum. The sequence continues at coordinate 627,832,595 of CM060903.1, read as the reverse complement.
CTCGTATTTCTTAGCGTGACACGAGTCCGAAAGCCACATTAAGCTTTGAATTGGTGGGTCGGGAAGTGCGGGTTCTTACATGAGACCTCCATGGAAATCCAAATGCGAACGTAACTTAGCGGTTTTAGTTATACTTCTAATATTGTTTTGTTGTGAGATGCAAGCAGCATAGTTATTTTCTGATTTATATTCTACACCCAAGATATTATCTATTATATCGCCATATGTACTTATTAGATGGGTTTGATTCTTTTGAACGGAAAACCATTTTGGTGATTCGGTTAGTCTCGAAAGTATTGTTATATGTTGATCGCATATTTCTTGAGTTTCTTATACCAGACTTATGTTTGACTCGTGGTTTTATCTTTTCCTTAATTCCATGGGTGCTCTTTTGAGTGAGCTAAGATAGGTAGCTTTTCATTGATATTCTTTAGAGCATCAAGAGACGAGCTAGATGCTTCCATTCACCTAATTATTCGTATTCCCAGTGCACTACAATTGTGGGTGTGTGTTCATATATATCAGTAATTGTGAGGACGTGTTGTTATAACTGTCCAGGCTGATGTAGTACTTAAGGTTGTTATTCGTAAATGCTAGGTATCTTAGAATGACAGTTTGTACTGTCTTTTTGATATTATATGTTATCATCCAGTTGCGAGATTCTGATGTTGTGTTCTTTCTTCTTCGTTCCTTTTTTTCTTTTTCTTTTTCCCTAACAATTTGTCTTTTCGACACTTGAGTGCTTAGCATTTGAATACTATAGATGTATAGTGTTGACATTTAAAGGTCGAAAAGACGGGTCATTACAATAACAACGCCTGATGTGGTTACATAGTTGAATGAGCAAGCAACATTGTACTAACCATGCCAAAGATGCAAATCCTTAATAATTGGTACAGTGTCAATTGATAGATGCTTTAACAATACAACGCATGCATATATTCTAGATGAGATTATTGTGTACCATTACTCCAATATTGAAAATGATTCGTAGCAAAAATAATAGTTCATATCTTAAATACCGTTAAACAAAATTCGTATAAAATATACTTATAAACTAAATAAAAAAATAAACTTGCACGCAAACAATACAACGTTTGTTAAAAGCATATGTACAAAGAATGAACAAAAGAACACTTTAACATCAATCTTTTATTTGCAAACATTTCTTTTTCCGTTGGTTCAAATCCTAATCTTTTCCAACCAATGGTTTTTTCCCAGTATTAACCACGACATACTTGTATGATGACTACATTTACCATTGTTACCTTAAACAACATACAAACATATACAAAATGAAATAATTAATTGGACAGTGCTATTGATAATTTTCATGCTTCCAAATAAACCTTTTCTACTATAGGATCTTAGCAAGAAGCTAGAATACAAACTCAAAATCGATAGTACGATTTGAGAGAATAAACTTCTCCAAACATATCCTAATGTCACGAATGCAGAATATGGGCATAACTCTAAATTACCATGGGAAACTAATTTTTGTTAGTTATTGTTCATCTTAATGAAAAATTCAGCAATGATGACCATTAATAACTGATGCATATAGAGAGAATATATAAGGTCCAAACTTAGAAATGGCGACATTTGAGGTCTCATTTCCTTCTTCTTCTTCCATTATTATCGTCCTTCTCCTTCTATGCGCTCATGCGTACCCCTCTTCTCTCCTCTCTTATCTTTCATCGCTTAAGTCGTCCTTTCATGCCTCTAAAGAAAAAACTAAGTCTCATTACTCTGACTCGTTAGATTCGCATTTCGAATTTGACAAGGCGACTTTATCTCCAACCAGATCAGGCTAGCATTTCTCCTCTCTTCGGCATCCTTTAACCGCCTGTCTCGATCTGCTCAACGAACTAATTTCTGATACTCTCCAATCCAGATTTGAAAATTGCTTGTTTTCTACAATGGCAAATGATAGCTTTGAAGCCATGACTAGTGAGATGTCAAAGTTTCATCCTCACCCTCTCTCTTGTATTGTTTCTTCGTCCTTGTGCGCTACTTCGCCTGTACTAATTGCTAAGAAAACCTCTTCGAAAATTAGTAATACTCACATTATTACAAGGCCTTTTCATGAAATTCCTTGCAATATAATTAACACTCCTATTGCAATGCCTATATATGATGAAAACATTGGTAAAAGCTCATTTCCTAGTTTGTCTATTGTGGGTAATAATGAAACGTCCATAAACACCCTCCTAGTTGGTCATAACTGTTTACTAAACTATCCCATAATGCAAGGGAATACATCCTTAGGAAGTTTGATACCATTGTTGAGGATGGTGTGATGATACCTCCCCATAAGGTCATAAAAGTAGATCATGTTTTATTACAAAGATTTTGTAGTCGTTTACTGTCTAGATTGCAACCAACCTATTACATCGTTCGTGAACATTATAAGCGAGTTTAGAGAATTAAGGGTAGTCTTCGAGTTCACTACCATAACTCTTAAGTTTTATTTTCACTTCACTATCCTAGAGGAAAGACATCGCATATTGGAATTTGGACCTACTCACATTCAAGGAAAGCCTTTTATCATCACTCCATAGAGTCCCTTGATCGACACTGCCAGAGAACAGGTACTATCTATCCCAGTAAGCTCACTTTTCCAATATCCCTTTTGTCCTTCAACCATTATCTGGAATCATCTAGTTGGCTAGCCTCATTGGAGAATTGAAATGCTTTGATGCAAATACAGTCACTAGGAAAAAGCTTCTCTATGTCAAGGCTTTGATTGAGATCAAGCCGGATAAACCACACCCTGCCAAATTGAAAGTTAGACCGGTAGATGTGATAGTTGTACTTGTCGATGTTAACTATAGATAGAAGCCAAATATTTTTATCACTTGTCAATCGTTTGATCATTCTACAAATAAATGCAATCATGGCGCTCAAGGCCAATGTAATTATGAGACACCTTAGTTTGTACCTTTCAAAGACTCCACTTCTGAAACCGACCATCAGGCAATGGGTCCTTAAACCAACTCAACTCTCTCCTACCTGTAATCCATCATTCAATACCATGATTAATCTTCGCGATGCTAGTGCTAATGTTGGTCACACTAATTCCCTACTTGTTAATCCTCATATGCTTCTACCATCGAACAATCCTAAGCCTTCTATTTCATGGAACAACGGAGAGAAAATGTGGGAACATACCGATATAGAGATGTGATATAAACCAGCCCAAGGAATCCTTTTCAAGTTTGTATAGAGTAAGGTATGTGAGGATAAATACTTATTTTACTATGTTGTAGTTGATGCTATAATCATGATGGTAGAAGGAGGCAATGGTGAATGGAACAGGAAGCTTCTAGAAGACTTCTCTTAGGATATGAAATTTATTAACTCATGCGACTCTGATGACTATGTTTCTTAGCTTGCCAGACTATTTTCGGGTTTTTTACATGTTATAGGTCGAGGTTCTATTGATATGGTCAGTGACTCCTCCTCTGATGGGGGGTTAGTTTTTTGTATTTTTAGTAACTAAGGCATTTTGCCTTACTCCTGTACTTAAACTATAATTTCTTTCTTGTTAATGATACTGTGGTCGGTCGAGTATAAAACCGACTTACCTTTCAGAAAAAAAAGAAACTCTATAATATGGTCGAGAATGGGTGATGTACCAAATCAAGGATAACTATGGAAAATAGGTGATATAATACATACTTATAGGTAATACTAAATAATAGATATGGACTTAATGCTTCATATATTTTGTACGCACATATTGTAAACAGCTGACATACAGGTTGTATATGTAAAAGATAATTCAAAGTAGTTACAATTACAGTTTGTATGTCAACACAAAACATGAGGTTGTGGTATGTAATAGTAAATTCCCTTTTTCAAGCAAATGAATCAATCTGAAACACATGGACATAAAATAAAACAAATCAACAACTTTGGTTAAACATCATGATAACACTTAGTATAATATCACAACTTAAATGATTTATCATCATAATGCTAGTTAGTACAAATTTACAGTGATATATGACAACAAATAGAATTCACCCAGTTCCAACACGAATCATAAGTTAGGTTCTTTAAGATCTTTACTAACTTCCCAACTAGTGGGACTTATCGATTTTGTTGGATGCTTTCCCTATAATATAAGATTTAGAACATTTTAAAAAAGACTTTAGATGACACTTCATCTTTATCATTCTCTTTCTCTACACAACCATAGTCACAAAAGCAGTTACTATTTGTTGGTCTAGGCTGTTAGAACTCTAAATCCATTGTATTTATGACTAAATTCTATAAGCAATAATATTATTGTAAGAACCCTCTTTGAAACGGGCCTAATTTTCGACCTACTAAAACCCATAGAACCTTAGGTCCATTCCAATGTTGGTTGTTGGTTGGTAAAATTGATATAATGAACAATGTAAAGAACTATCTATCTATGCTTTCAGAATCTCATAATAGAAGAGATAAAATATAATAACAAAAATGAGTACCCATTTCATAAAAACCAAATATCAGAAACACAACATCCCAAAATATCCATAGTATCTCAAAATATAACATCAGAATGTCTGAAATCCGGATACATCCGAATACATCAAAATTAAACATATATAAGTAACTAAACTACCACAAATCTTCACCACCGCCTTCATCTTCTTCATCATCATTGTTCTGTAATGACCCAGAATTTCTGTCAATTAAAATTCGTATATTTAATTGATTTTAAATATTAATAAGTGAAATTAATAAGTCGAATAATTTATTTTTCGAATACTGGATTTAATTTGGACAATTAAATCGATAATTAAATAGTGAAATTCCAGAAATAATTGAAATCTAGATTTAAGGTGATTAAAAATGATTTATGAAGTTATATTAAATCATATTGAAGTTATAGTGATGTTATAGAAGTTTTAAAATTGAATTTAGAGTTAAATTGTGAAAATTGAATATTTTAATATTTAATCGACTAGTGAAATTAGTCATTTTTTGAAAAGTCTTGGATTTCTACGAAACCAGTTTCATCGGATCCGTAATGTGATATTATTGTAAGGTTTCAAATTTTGTGTCAATCGGATGTACCGTTTGTCCGGGGCAAACCAAAACGCATCGAAATCGGTTTAAATCGGTTTAATTTAAATTTGATCGTTTAATTCCATAACTCGCACAAATGATCGAATTAGCTCCCGAAACATGTTACATTGCGTTCGGAACGCTGGGTAAACCTTAGAAACGCCAGCCGGCACGCTTCATTTGGAGTTCGAAAATTTTCGGATGAATAGTGTTTTCGTTGTTATTCTATAAAAGCACCTCAACTTTTTCATTTGCAAAAGAAACCCTCCTTCCTCCTTGAGCCGGCCCTAATATTTCAATGGCCAGAAATCTCTAATCTTCTCCTCCAATTATCTTCCAATACACTAACAATTAGAAGAAATTATCAACTACAAAAATGTAGAGCTACATGAGATCTACGTTCTCAACGGTGGAGATCTGAAACGGTGTCGTGTGGAGGCCAAAATCTGCTCGTGAAGGGGCTATTTTCATGCACGAATTCCCAGGCCTAGATGAGGCCGAGCTCAGGGTGGTTGTAGGCGTGTGTAGCCCTGGTGATGGCCTTCAGCGTGGTGGTGGAGTGATGGGATTTCGTGCGTTGTGGTGGCCGTGGTCTCAAACCCTAGAAGGCGGCCAATGGGTTTGGGTGTTGCGTTTTCACCTGGGAATGGAACGTGAATTGGAAGGAGGGAAGAAACGTGTGTGCGGCCAGATCTGAAGATTTGAAATGTACGGCCCGGATTGATTTAGGTTAAAACAAATGGTGAATTAATTATCTTTTAATTCGTGTAAACTTCAAATAATCATAACTTCTTCATACGAGGTCGAAAACGCACGAAACCAGTTGCGTTGGAATCGTATTTTCAAGCACTACACTATGAAACTGGATTGGAAGTGATTGGAGTCAGTGAAAATTTCGGGTAAAATTAAAAGCGTGTTTAATTTTATTCGAAATAAAACGCTGAAACTGAATTGAAATCAAGGTGAGAACTTCTCACTCAATCGAAATTGTTCGATGTTAATTTTAAATAGTTAGATTTAAAATTGCTTGAATGTATGTTTGAATGATGATTGTTATCTGTTGATTGAAATAGACATTATACGCCGTTAGTAAGCGGAGATTATTTATTAAAAACATATACCGCGAATATTTCACTGCAAAGTGAAATTGGTATTATTTATGTATATAGCAATATATATATATTGGAATATGTATATATTGGAGTTGATTTCCCGCATTGTATAGCGGATGAGACCCTATTGCGCCGCATAATAGCGGATAATATTTATTAAACCCATATACCGCGATATTCCGTACTGGAACAGAATTGGTATTGTGCTAACATCTGTGGATGCAGGGAAACAGGTTGGAGGGATCCAACTAGATTCCTCACCGTATTGATTTATTTACAGATATTGTGATATATTCTGTTATCATATGATGATATGTGATGTTTGATTGTCGTGATTGATGATTGGTGCTGTTGCATCATCGGATCCATTTTTGAAGTTTAAAAATAACGATTTTGATTTTAAACTGGGATTTTTGAATTATTATGAACGATTTATATAAAAGATGTACAAAATTGATATTTTTATAAAGTAAGAATACTGGAATTATAAAACGAGTTTTATAAGTGTTAAAATGGAAAAAATGGATTTCATAAGTGAACAAAATTTATAGACTTATAAATTATGAAGTTATTAAATGAATAGATTTTGTAAAATAAAAGATTTATAAGTAATTATCTTATAAATCGGATTTTGGCATTTAAATGAGATATGAATGGAATTTGTTAATAATGAGATTTATAAGTTGAAGTTTTTATAAATAGAAATGGAATTTATAAACGTTGTTTTATAAAATCCAAAATCAATTGAATTTGATAAATTAAACATAGAAGTTTATAAAAGGGGATATATTCGCGATTTTGGATAGCGAATTGTCAATTATATGATAGGTGTAGTAATGGAGAGTTTGGATGGGAATTTTATTCACGATTTTTGACAGTGGATAATTCTTTAAGTAAAATGCGTAGAAATGTTGAAATTGGTTAATGAAGTATATTCAGGATTTTGGACAGTGAATACATTGTTGAATAAAATGGTTATGTTTTGGGAAAGCGATATTATAAAATGAAGTAATTGTTTTAAAACGTGTTAAGTATCGAAAACATAGATTTCAACATTCATTGTTGAAATAGACGTTTTCGAGAAATAAGGAAATGGTGGACTATAACACTATTGTTATAGTAAATGATTTTCGAAAGGAAATGTTTTATATAGTATTGGGATTTATATATCTATCTAAATTTCGAATCCCTATACTAGTGATTTTAAATTGTCGTAATGATGTTTTACGTAACATTCGTTTTGACTCAAATAAAATTTGTGAAAGAGAACGTTTTCCTTAAAGAATGAAATATATACTTAATTTTGATTTAAGTATATCGAATATTTTCCAAGTGTTGAAAATAAGATTTGTGAATTACTTATTATTAAATAAGTATGGAAATGCTTTTCCAATATGAAATGAAAGGTTTGAAATTTTATCTTTTAAAGATAAATTGAAAAGTGAATATTTGAAATTTGTTTCAAATGGTTAAGTGTGGAAATTATATATATCGTAAAGATATTTTTGGGAAATAAATAATTTGGAAAATTATTTGGAATCTGATGATGCTGTGCAGACCTATTGATAGTTAAATAACCGACTATCAATAATTACCTTGAATGGGTATTTGTTGTGAATTGGATGAATTTGAATGCCACACTTATTTTTGAATAAGCGCTCACTATTCGGGTTAGCCGGGAAAGGACCTTTGGGTCGTATAACCCATTCCGAATATGTGATACGTCGTAATGGATTGCATTTGATGACCGGTGTTGAAGGCCGGATATTTTTGAAAGTGGAAGGATTACCGTCGAGTTACTCTGCATCGGCTGATCTCCGATATAGAGATTTTATCACCCTTAGTAACGGGAAGTCCGGACGTGATTAGAAATTATCCGAATTGCAAGGACTTCTTTAGAAGTGCCTTCGGTTCCGTTCGATCCCGGAACGGACTTGTATGGATGTGTGTCTGACATTACACTTTAAGATGTAAAGCTGGTTTCTATCAAATACATTTCTGTTGGTGGCGGAGAATTTATTCTCTTAGCTTAACACCCTTCTCTGAGACGTACGAGCTCAGAGGTTATGTAGTTGATGGTTACTAGTGATACATTCCCAATTTGGTAATGTGGCATACGAAGTGCTGTTGATCATTTGTTTTGATCAAAGTGTTGCTTTGTGAAAAAGCGTAGTTTTGTGGACGAGACTTCGTCGAGCCTCACAACCCGGTAATGGTCGAAACAGGAATGTTGCGGCAAAGGTTTGTAGGGGTAGCGCCCCTAGGGTATGTCATTTCCTTCTGGATAAAAGATGATATCATGGTATGGAGCCCAGATATTTTACCTATGTTGATTATACTTTGTAGTTGTTGCTTTGTGATTGAGGATCCTCGAATAAAGGTCGGTGACGACCGGGGGATGACATAGCTCGTGTGTTAGTTACCTAGTTACAGCTCGGTTAGAGCGTGAGGTAGCGTCGGCCTTGTGTTTGCAGAGATCCGGTTAGGATCCGGGGCGTCTTTCCAGAGGCGTTTTCTATTTCGATGTAAGGAAGTTCCTTAGCCCGACCATTTGTTGGAAATCCAAAGAAACAATACGAACCATGTACGGTTTTACTTGTATTACCTGCTATGGAATGTGGCGGTAACCTGCTATTGAACGTAGTAGCTATAGTAGGCATACAATAATGGTTGTATGCTAGCTAAGATTAATATTATATTTTCGAAATGATTTTTGACACTATGCACTAATGATAATAATATCGAATGATTTTTGCGTAGTAAGCATTTTTGATTATCATAAGAAGAAATCTCCTCCAATTCTGCATTTGCATTGTGTGTGTGGCGGGAGGTCTTAGGTAGTTTCATTTTCCAAAAGCATTGCGAAAATGTTTTATTTTCTTTGAGATAAACTGTTTTAGTTCTCACACCAGTCACCATGACTGATCTGGAGTTTATTGTTTCCTTCCTAAACTCTGGGTGCCCACCAATTTCCACACGGGCAGTCTAGAGTCAGGTTATCAGGTCATTCTGGATTCAGGAGATGCTGTGAAGCTCATTGGCGAGCTGGATGACGAGACGTACCACTTGTATATGATATTATTTATTCCGCTGTGTATTCTGTATAAGGACAAGTTTATATAACTGTCCAGTGTTGTATTATTGTTGTAAACTTTGATGATGTGTAATATATAAAATGATATAGTTCTTTGATTTAAAGATTATTCATTTATCTATTATATGTTGTTCCGCTGCGATATGTGAGATTCTGATATTGTTTCTGTTTCTGATGTTTTCTGTTGTTCTTCTTTCTTTTTCTTCTATCTTTTCTTCTACCTCTTCTTTCTTAAACCCTAAGAATTCGGTTTTCCGGCATTCGATGGCTCGGCAGTCGATACAGTGGACGTATTGATGTCGATATTCGGAAGTCGAAGAATCGGGTCCTTACATGTTCCCTCTAACTTGTGGGTTATAGTGAGGAGGAGTCGAAACAACAATGTCTGGTGAATGAAAATCTCAAGTCTTACCATAATGGGTAGTATCATTTAGATAAGTATCATGTCTTACGCATCCTATACTTTAACCTACTATGTATACCTCTAAGTATACCTCCAACCGTAAGCCAAAGGCTCTTCCAATCCAACTGCATATCGTTCCTCTAACTGTAGGCCAAGAGCCCTTCCAGACTAACTTTATAACCCTGAAATAGGTGTGCAACGCAACTACATGGTCAAATGACCCATCTCCGTCAATCATGCTCTGACGATGCGAGAGAAAGCACTAGGCCAGTTAATACCTCTTTAATGGAAAATAGATAGACTCTGACCATTTAATACCTATACCCTAGGTAGATCCTTATCATTTAATACCAAGACCTAAGCCGGACCCTTTTTGGTACTCCCTAGTTAATATCGAAAAAAATCTCATATGGCTACTTAGTATTGCTTTTATAGGGAAAAAGGCGGAACCTACAATAACCACTTAATACCTCAACCCCAAAGCAAACCCCCTCCAGAGTTTTCCCACTACCGCATCTGAAAGATAATCCCAATAATTTAACACTTCTTGAGTAGGAAGGAGGCAGACCTACAATAGCTGCTAAATACCCCAAACCTAGAAGGAGGCCCATATTGGGATATCCGTCTTATTACCCGTAACCCAACTCATGACATTTTAAATTAGTTTAACTATTCGCAGGTGCCGGTAGCCAGATTAGCTGAGCAGACTTACCCTACAAAATTAGGACCAAACTTACTTCCACCGTGGATACTTATTATGCTGTCTCACATTCGTCCTAAAGTCATACTGTTAGTAGCCAGATTAGCTGGGAGGACTTCTGTGTACTTTTGACTGACCTCACGTCCTTATAACTTAGTCATATTTCCACTCTAAGATATTACAATATACATACATACACACAAAGAGATATATATAAATATATATATATACACACACATATATAGTATACCTCACCCGCATTTACGCAATAAGCCCATATATGGGAACTCCTTATTTCGCCTTTAATTTTGGATTAATTTCCATAATTATCCTTAACTTCCTTCCTATAGGGTTTAGCGATAATATATAAATGTTTATTTTATATATTTACGACTTATACGTTACTAATATATTTATGCGTAACATGATAAACCAACTAGTTTTTATTAAATATTCCTAAGCGTGCGCAAAATTATTTCTATACTAAGGTTTTCGCTTCCTATGCTAATTGTTAAAATATCAAAACTTCCATAACATACAAGTCTCAGTTCCATACATTAATTTATAAAATAGCTAATATCCTTAGCTAGACAAAACAGAATTGCATATATATTCAAATGGAATCAAAATAACACACTTATTTTACAATTTAAAACCCTTATGTTCTATTCAGCTTTTACATACAAGCTTGAAGTGGAAAAAGGGATTCATATTTTCCTAAATTATGGAAATAGGCAGTGCATACTACAAATAGAAGAATCCATACTTTGCACACCATTTCCTAATTTTTTTTCTTTTAGAACCCTTCATACAACATAAATTAGAAGTGAAAGTTGCATATAACATATATTATCCAAATTGCAAACAATAAATTAATTTTGACTATATTAACATAAAACAATTGAGATTCCAACTAATCCAAGATTTGACATTTTACTAGGGGGATTTTGGGGTTCTAGATTTAAGGTTAACGTATATAAAATTCCCCAAAGCATAAAACAAATTCAAACTTTTACGACATAATTTACTATAAAAAAAACTAAAATTCCCACTCACAGATAGCTTTCCCTAATTTCCTTTGGATTTGATTTCATGCTTTAGCCTAATTCCTCCTTTGGTTATCATCTTTTGGAATATACAACAATTCAGTTGTTCATAAATTAGATTCAGAATTCAGAGATTAGGGAAGAGTATAAAAAGAAAAACATATGTGTGTGTTTATATATATATATATATAACTAAAACTTATTACCTTTAATCCGATTGATTCCTTCCCTAAAAGTTGAATCTTGAATCTCAAAAGCATATGGAGAAGGAAGAGAACCGACAGAGTTCCGCTAGCATTGCTATTTTTCTTGTGAATAAAAGTGAGCGTCTAGCCTCTAACTTATAGTGGTTAGAATGTATCTAAACCATACGATCAAAAAGCATGTTTGATATAATAAAATCCAGGACATTTAGGCCACGCAAAACCCTTGTTATCACAAGAGAATCGGTCGACTGCTCCTCCCTGGCCAGTCCACTGCTAGCAGTCGACCGACTCAGTGAATGGTGTAATTACCTGCACCATAATGGGCCGAAATTTTCACTAAATCAAAAACCCCAAGTCCACTAGGATATGAATCGGTTGTGTTGGTATCATGTAAATAAACAGAAGTATATCAAAGCACTATCGATATAAACTCACGGCAGAATAGCAAAATATAATAAAACATATACCGACCAAGGCTAATACCTCTAGCATCTAGGCCCTTGTCAGTGCAGAGCATTTATAAGGAAATCCATCCTTTTACCATTCTCACCTTATACCAGTACATGTCCCTCTAAATCTATCATGTGGGTTGTAATGAGGAGGGGGTCAGAACAACGTTTTGGTTACATATTTTATCCATAACGTGAGTTTATGTCGATTGTCTTCCATTACATGTTACGTGTAATGACCCTAAAAGAAAAGAAAATAAAATAAAATAAAATGAAAGTTACATTTATTTTAAGAAATTCTGAAATTATAAAATATAGATATAATGCATTAAAACAGAAAACAAAATTTGTTAATAAATAAAATTTGCATAGGAGCTTCTGTTTGATAAAATACAAGGAGTTAAGGTGATTAAAAATTGGAACTCAAAATAAATATAGTTCTATGTTCAAAGAATTATATAAATACACACATTTAATATATAGGGTGTTTTCTATTTTATTTAAAGACAGAATAAAAATGAAGTTTAATAAAAGGTTCGAATGTCTTATATTTATGCTAGAAATAATTAGCATGACATATGTGATTTTTTTTAACATATAAAGATGTATGAGGAGCTACTGTTTTGACTAAAGGCAGAAAAAAAAAATATATACATACAGGATCAAATAAGAATTTCCATATCTTATATTTATTTCAAGCAAATAACATAGTGTGAATGATTTTACATTACATAATTATGTATGATAGTATACATGATTAATGGAAATGGTAGATAGGTAGAAAACACAAAGGGGATTTTCAGTTTCTTTAAACTTAGAAGAAATAAAAAAAATAAACAAAGGATCACATGCATATGGCATGAGTAAAATAGAGTCATGAAAATAGTATGAAGTGTTTAAAATGCTTGATTCCCGAAATAACTAATTGGGGTAACCAAAAGTGTGCATTTCCAATTAAGGACACCACAGGGAAATAATTTGTGCATGAATATCTAAGGGCATCAAGGGAACTGCCATTCTTCTTAAACCCTAGAATGGTTTTATAAATATCTGCACATAACCATATCCACCATTCTCTCGGGATCAAAACAAAAATAAAATAAACCAGGAGAAACACTAGCTTGAGACTTTGGGGGATTTGTTGTTAAGGGGATTAAGGCAGTAAAAGGAAAACATTATGTGAGTATTTATCCCTTTGTATGCAATGGCATTAAGTCCTCTTGTAGGCAGCCTAAAATGTTATAAGTTATTTAAAACCTCTGAAATGATTTGTTATGGATGAGATGGATGTTTGTTTATGCATTCTTGTTTGGGGTTTTAATCTGTATGTGGGTTTTTAAAGTTAAAATGGTTTGAGCATTTCTGTTCTATTTTATTATGAAGTATGGATCTAAATTATTTAGGAAATAAGCAGCAAGACAGAGATCTAGCTCATGTTTATTTCTTGGATGATGATGAAGCATTAAACTAAATATTCAAATCATAAGTCAGAGGAGAATTTCTGGGTTTTTGAGGGATTTCCTTAATAAAACCCTTATTCATATATTCATAATAATATAGAGGAAAGATATTATGATCATGATGCTTAAATTATTTTTAGGAAATACCATAGGTAGGCTGGGGTATTTTCTGCATTATGGAAAATAAATGGGGAACATGGGGTTGAACCAGAAAGTATTAAAGAAGCTAAGCCTTTTTGAAACATGAATGATTTGGGAGTTTTTTTTTATGTTTGAAATTCATAAATGGAAGCTTAACAAAATAAGTAGAATCTGGAGGGGGATTTATTAAAGAAAATTAAATTGGTCATTTGGGAGATAGTCAATGATCTGCTTGCTTCAGGTGGGAGTAAATATATGCATGGTGCAATTGCACCCTGAGGCCTTTGTGTGTTGGAATAAATTAAATAACCTGGGAGTTTCCTTCATAATGCATACATGGTGTTCATTAGACAAGGAGTTAAAGACCATAAAATAAATGGGGAATGGGGTTTAAAAATCTGGATTATAAATATTCAGACATGGAGATAAATTAATCAAGTTAAATTTTGTGCTTTGATTAATTACTGGGTGAAATTGGGAGTATAAAAATCTGAGTTTACTTATTCAGAAATGGAGAAAAATGAATCAAGAAATACATATATTTATTTTGATTGTTTGCTGGGTATTGATTGAATAAATGAATGTGTCTTTGTATCACTTGGTATTGACCAAAAACATGCTAAGTATGAAATCTGCTAAACTAGGAAGACATTGCAAGATCACCAAAAATTATGAACATGTATACAAATTTGATAAATACTCATACCAGTGAAAACTGACCCTTTTGGTTGCCCTTGCAATCATCTGGGTGTCTCATTAAAATTGGGGCAGCTCAGTGAATTGCTTGCAGGAAATTGAAGTTGGCTTGATGGATGAAGATGGCAATTAGCTGCTTGTATAAATAAAAGAAACCAGTTTTAAAATTTGTAGATGCTTTGTAATGAATTTATTAGTCATATTTCATGTTGTAATTGAAGTTACTTGTACGGAGATTTCTAAGTATTTGTATTAAAAATATGTACTTAAGTGAACCTGCTATGAAAGACTATTGATGATGTTTGGTTAACTACTGATTTTATGAATGTCTGATTTGGAGAAATAAGGGGATATACATATCATATAAATATGATATGTGTATATGATAATCTCTGATTTTTATTGCTTGAATTTATATTTTTGACTTTATGGAAATTAAAGAGCTAAGGTGGTTGATTTAAAAAAAATTATGAAAGAAATAAACCTGGAAGTAATTGTATTTTGAATAATGGATTGAATACATATATGGATGCATTTCCAGGAAATTTAAACTAGGCAAAAACATGCTTGTGTTAGGAGTGGACCTTTGTAGAAGCTTGTTAATATGAGGGATATGGGTTTGCAAGTGGTAAAAGAGGGACTATGGCCGGCCTAGATGGCCATGGGTCAAACTCTTGTAGCCTGGAACCATTTCATTTCAATTCATGAAGTGTAAGTGCTTCCAGGACAAAAGAAAAGAAAACTCCAAGCAACCCTCAAATAACACCAAGCATTTCCAACAAAACACCAAGTACTTAAGTCTGCACCATGTTAAACTTAAAAATGCAAAATGACTTCAATTGTTCATCCTGAAATGATAAATAGAAATTAGTTCCAATGTTCATGCCTGTAAGTATAATTTCTGAAGTGATTTCATACAAGTACTTGATAATTATCATAAGAACAATTAAAGGCCATTTTAATGTTAATAGACCTATTTAGGCAGAAAAGTCTAGAAACCATGTGCATTGCAGTATTGTACATATAAGAATAATAATTGCCAAAAATCTATCTCTGGTAGTAGAACAAAATTTAGGGAAGAAATAAAAGGTTACGTTGTCAACACATATGGTAATTTTGTTTCCTGTTTGATTCAAACTCTCTTTGCAAATTTGTTAGCTCTGAATGGCAAAGGGAAACAATTATATATCATCAAATATATAATTGTCTTAATTTGTTTGTGCACTGATATGATTATATTGGTAAATCCAGGGTCTTGGGAAAAATATTTGGAAATTATATAAATATTCAAATATAGAAGAAATGGGGTTTAGTGGTGAATTCCTTCTGTATGCTTTTAAAAAAAATCTATGTTTTTTGGAGAGGGTCACCACAGTTGGTATCAGAGCTATGTTTTAAATAACATAGTGAATATTATTGTATGCATATGGATGTTTGAATGCATTATTTGAATTATTGGTGTTGGATGCTTTTGTTTTATGTCTGAATAAAAAAATGTGTGAATGTGATACATGCACAGTGTGCACATAAAATAAAATAAACAAAGTAAAGACACCAAGAATGATGGGGGTAAACAAACTAACATAGAAATCATATTTATAGCAATATGGTAGGACCAAGACATCACACAGGTGCAGGACCATCACGTGAGCCACCTGTGATAAATATGGAGGATTTTGTGAGAGCTTTGAGAGATGGAATAGCACCAAGGCATGACAACCCTCATGAGGAGCTCTCCAAACTGCTTAAGACATGCACCAATTTAGGAGGAAAGGATTTTGAAGGCACTGAAGGAGATATGGGTGTTCAAACTTGGATAAGGACTATGGAGAGAGTCTTTGCAGATATGCAAGTCAATGACCAAAGGAAGAGACAGATAGCTTCAAGGAGGTTGAAGGGGGTTGCACTGGATTGGTGGGAAGTTGTGATAGCAGGAAGGCCAGAGAATGACATCACTTGGGATGAATTTAAGGTCATGCTTGAGGCCAGGTTTGTCCCAGCATCTGCTAAGGCCACACTGCTAGAAGACTTTATTAGATTAAGGCAAGGAGGTATGAGTGTGAATGAGTACACTCAGAAATTTGAAGGATTGTCTAAGTATGGAATAGTGTTGATAGGGAATGAAGAAGCAAAGAATGCAAGGTACATTCAAGGCTTGAACCCTAGTCTGTCAAGGGCAATGTTGCCATATAAGGATAAAACATTTGATCAAGTAATTGATCTAACTCTCTCATTTGAGCAACATGATGCCACCAAAGAGAAATTCAGGAACATGAAGTTCAACAAGAAGAAGGGAGGTCAGAACAAGGTGCAACCTTATGACAAGAATAAGGCAAACAAAGGAGTTAAGAAGGGGGAAGGAGCAGTAGCACCTGAAAGCAAGAAACTCACTCATTGTTTTAATTATGGAAAAGCTGGACATTATAGCAACCAATGCCCTGACCCTAAAATACCCAAAGGAGGCTGCTATAATTGTGGAAAGATGGGTCATCTAAAGAAGGATTGCCCAGAGACTAATAGAAGAACAGCAAGGATAGGAGCTTTGGCAGCAAACAACATTGGAAATGTTGGGTAACTTGAAGGTATAATTTTTATTCATACCCAACCAATATCAGTAATATATGACATTGGTGCCTCACATTCACTAATATCTTTGGAAATTACAAAGAAGTTAGCACTTGCTTGTGTTTCTATTGATCAACCCTTAACTGTACACAGCCCCATAGGGAGTCATTGTATATTAGGGATGAAGTGTATGGGTCTGAAATTAATTATAGGGGGTTATGAATTTAATTCAAATCTATATACTTTAAATTATCCTGGTATTGGGGTAATTTTGGGGGTGGATTGGTTAATGAAAAATAAAGCAATTTTAGATTTAGAAAATCTTACTATTTCTTTGGAGACAAATGAAGGCAACAGAATTACCATTCTAAGTGAAATAGCAAAGAATACATGTTTTAATAAAATCTAGAGTATTAATGAAGTTCAAAAGGAATTAAAAATAAAGGAAATTCCAGTAGTCAATGAATATATAGATGTGTTTGGGGAAGTGAGGGGAATTCCTCAAAACAGGCCAGTTGAATTTAAAATAAAATTAATGCCAGGAACTAGCCCAATCATTAAGAAGCCTTATAGAATGGGTCCAAAAGAGTTAGTGGAATTAAAACACCAACTAGAAGAGTTAGAAGAGAAGGGGTTCATAAGATCAAGCAGTTCTAGTTGGGGTTCCCCAGTGCTCTTTGTTAAGAAGCATGATGGAACAATGAGGATGTGTGTGGATTATAGGGATTTAAATAAGGTGACCATCAAGAATAAATATCCACTGCCTAGAATAGATGATCTATTTGATCAATTGCATGAAGCCAAAATATTTTCAAGGCTAGACTTAGCCTCTAGATTTCACCAAATGAAGGTTGCAGAGGAAAGCATTGAGTACACAGCCTTTAACACAAGATATGGCCTATATGAATTTCTAGTGATGCCATTTGGTTTAACCAATGCTCCCTCCTATTTTGTAGATTTGATGAATAGAATTTTTAGAGACTTTTTGGATAAATTTGTTTTGGTATTTATAGATGACATATTAATTTATTCAAAGTCGGAAAATGATCATGCTATGCACCTACATTTAGTATTATCCAGGCTTAGAGAACATGAATTAAAAGCCAAGTATTCAAAGTGTATATTTTGGCAACATGAAGTCAAGTTCTTAGGACACATAGTGTCACAGCAAGGGGTGAGTGTGGATCCAAGCAAGGTCATTGCAGTTCAATCATGGAGTAGACCCAAAACAGTGACTGAAGTGAGATCATTCTTAGGTTTGGCAGGGTACTATAGGAGGTTCATTAAGGATTTCTCAAGAATAGCCACACCAATGACCAAGCTAACAAAGAAGAACCAACCATATGTGTGGACTGAGCAGTGTGATCAGGCCTTTGAAAAATTGAAGCAATCATTGGTGGAGGCTCCTGTCTTGCAAATCCCAGAGGTAAATGAAGGAATGATTGTATACACTGATGCTAGTGGGTCTGGGTTAGGTGCAGTGCTTATGCAACATGGCAAGGTGGTGGAATATGCATCAAGACAGCTTAAACCCAATGAGACCAAACATGCAACTCATGATCTAGAATTAGCTGCAATAGTGTTTGCATTAAAACTTTGGAGGCATTATTTGCTTGGGGCAAAATTTGAATTATTCACATATCATCAAGCATTGAAATATTTATTTTCTCAGAAAGATTTGAATACGAGGCAAGCAAGGTGGTTGGAGTTTCTAGCTGCATATGATCTAGATATTTTGTACACTCCTGGAAAAGCTAATAGAATGGCAGATGCTTTGAGTAGAAATCGTATTAGATTAGCAAGTTTGATGATTGATGAATTTAAAGACCTTGCAATGCTTGGGGAGGCAGATATATATAGCAAGGATGGAGTGAATTTTAAAGAACATGGTGATATGGTGGAATATGGTACACTGGGATTAATCACAGTGAAATCTAATCTGTTGGAGAAAATTGGTGGCATGCAAGATCAAGATCAAAATCTAAAGGAAAAGAAAGAAATGTTATTAAATAACATTGAGTCAGAGAATTTTAAAATAGATCCCAAGGGATATTTGAGGAAAAATGAAAAGCTTTGTGTACCAGACTTTGCAGAATTAAAGGAAGAAATCATGAATGAGCATCACAAAACCAAGTACACCATACACCCTGGTGGTACCAAAATGTATCATGATTTGAAAAGGAGCTACTGGTGGCCAGGAATGAAACAAGCAGTAGCAAAATACGTGGCAAAGTATTTAACCTGTCAGCAAATCAAGGCAGATTATCAAAAGCCGTCTGGCATGTTGCAACCTTTGGAGGTACCTCAGTGGAAATGGGAAAGTATTTCCATGGATTTTGTGGATGGTTTGCCTAGGACCAAGAAAGGTAATGATAGTATATGGGTAATTGTTGATAGACTCACCAAGTCTGCTCACTTTGTCCCTGTCAGGTCAGACAGAAATGCACATAGGCTTGCACAATTATTTATTAAGGAAGTAGTGAGATTTCATGGCATACCAAAGACCATTGTAAGTGATAGAGACACTTTGTTCACCTCAAGATTTTGGGAGAGCTTCCAAGAAGCAATGGGAACTCAACTTTGTTTAAGCACTGCCTACCATCCTCAAAGTGATGGGCAAACAGAGATAGTGAATAAAATATTGGAAGATTTACTTAGAGCATGTGTGCTTGATTTTGGGGGTAATTGGGAGGATCATATCCACTTGGCAGAATTAACTTACAACAATAGCTATCAGTCAACAATAGGAATGGCTCCCTTTGAAGCCTTGTATGGGAGACCCTGCATGTCTCCTGCCTGTTGGTTGGATGTGGGAGAGGGAGTAATATTGGGGCCAGATCATGTTAAAGAAACTTCCAACATGATTGAGTTAGTTAGGCATAGGATGAAGACAGCACAATCAAGACAAAAGTCTTATGCAGATAGAAAGAGGAAGCCAATGGAGTTTGAAGTAGGAGAGTATGTTTTTCTGAAGGTATCACCAATGAAGAAGGTGTTCAGGTTTGGGAAATCTGGTAAGCTCTCACCAAGATTTGTAGGACCATATGAAGTTATACAGAGAATTGGTACCATGGCCTATAAGCTTAAGTTACCAGAAGAATTGAGTAGTGTACATCCAGTATTTCATGTTTCTCAATTGAGAAAGTGGGTACATGATGAAGGAGCAATTTTAGAGTCACCTACTCAAATTCAAATTCATAAGAACTTGGTCTATGCAAATGAGCCAGTGGGGATAGTTGCTAAGGAAGAAAAGAGGCTAAGAAACAAGGTGATTAAACTGGTGAAAATTCAGTAGAGCTTGGACCCCAATGATTGTACATGGGAGGTTGAAGACAAAATGAGGGCTAAATACCCCAATTTGTTTTCTGATGGAGAGGTATGTTTAAGTAGTATTATGATAGCTTTTTGAATAATTCTATATATTGCTTACTTTCATAAAATGTGGGTATGGAGTTAAAATAGACTATGAATTAGTGCTTTTATTTGAAGAATTAGAAAGAAATTATGGGGACATAATTCCTTTAAGGGGGAGGGTATGTAATGACCCTAAAAGAAAAGAAAATAAAATAAAATAAAATGAAAGTTACATTTATTTTAAGAAATTCTGAAATTATAAAATATAGATATAATGCATTAAAACAGAAAAGAAAATTTGTTAATAAATAAAATTTGCATAGGAGCTTCTGTTTGATAAAATACAAGGAGTTAAGGTGATTAAAAATTGGAACTCAAAATAAATATAGTTCTATGTTCAAAGAATTATATAAATACACACATTTAATATATAGGGTGTTTTCTGTTTTATTTAAAGACAGAATAAAAATGAAGTTTAATAAAAGGTTCGAATGTCTTATATTTATGCTAGAAATAATTAGCATGACATATGTGATTTTTTTTAACACATAAAGATGTACGAGGAGCTACTGTTTTGACTAAAGGCAGAAAAAAAAATATACATACAGGATCAAATAAGAATTTCCATATCTTATATTTATTTCAAGCAAATAACATAGTGTGAATGATTTTACATTACATAATTATGTATGATAGTATACATGATTAATGGAAATGGTAGATAGGTAGAAAACACAAAGGGGATTTTCAGTTTCTTTAAACTTATAAGAAAAAAAAAACAAAGGGTCACATGCATATGGCATGAGTAAAATAGAGTCATGAAAATAGTATGAAGTGTTTAAAATGCTTGATTCCCGAAATAACTAATTGGGGTAACCAAAAGTGTGCATTTCCAATTAAGGACCATACAGGGAAATAATTTGTGCATGAATATCTAAGGGCATCAAGGGAACTGCCCATTCTTCTTAAACCCTAGAATGGTTTTATAAATATCTGCACATAACCATATCCACCATTCTCTCGGGATCAAAACAAAAATAAAATAAACTAGGAGAAACACTAGCTTGAGACTTTGGGGGATTTGTTGTTCAGGGGATTAAGGCAGTAAAAGGAAAACATTATGTGAGTATTTATCCCTTTGTATGCAATGGCATTAAGTCCTCTTGTAGGCAGCCTAAAATGTTATAAGTTATTTAAAACCTCTGAAATGATTTGTTATGGATGAGATGGATGTTTGTTTGTGCATTCTTGTTTGGGGTTTTAATCTGTATGTGGGTTTTTAAAGTTAAAATGGTTTGAGCATTTCTGTTCTATTTTATTATGAAGTATGGATCTAAATTATTTAGGAAATAAGCAGCAAGACAGAGATCTAGCTCATGTTTATTTCTTGGATGATGATGAAGCATTAAACTAAATATTCAAATCATAAGTCAGAGGAGAATTTCTAGGTTTTTGAGGGATTTCCTTAATAAAACCCTTATTCATATATTCGTAATAATATAGAGGAAAGATAGTATGATCATGATGCTTAAATTATTTTTAGGAAATACCATAGGTAGGCTGGGGTATTTTCTGCATTATGGAAAATAAATGGGGAACATGGGGTTGAACCAGAAAGTAATAAAGAAGCTAAGCCTTTCTGAAACATGAATGATTTGGGAGTTTTTTTTATGTTTGAAATTCATAAATGGAAGCTTAACAAAATAAGTAGAATCTGGAGGGGGATTTATTAAAGAAAATTAAATTGGTCATTTGGGAGATAGTCAATGATCTACTTGCTTCAGGTGGGAGTAAGTATATTCATGGTGCAATTGCACCCTGAGTGTAACGACCCCGAATTTTATATGAATTTAAATTGATAATTTATTTAGTCTTTGAATAAAATCTATAAAATCAATTGATTTTAGTGATGCGAGTTTTCCCGAAGTAAAATAAATTCTGTATAAATCGTTTAAATTTAATTTTTTGTATATGAATTTAAATCATGAAGAAATGGTTTAGAAATGAGATTATATATAGTTAACCAATTTAGTTAAATATAAACAATCTATATTAAACATAGAAATTCATTTTAAACTTTAAAACAATGAAAAGATATAATAACAACATTAGATAAATTCTAACATCAAATTTAATATGGAATTTCATTTATATTACAAAATTATAAATTATAAAACAAAATAAAATACAAACAAATTATACTTACAGAATAAAGTATAAAAATATATATAAATTTTTAAATACAATTTTTTCAAATGATACTTTAATATATATATTATAAAGTAAGTATGTAACCTGGAAACAAATACACAAGTATGCAAAGTATAAGTTAAACATAAATGGTAAGTAGGAAGACAAGGCAAAGGAAAACACAAAGACAACATTATATATTTGCAAGTTGAACAGATATACAAGGACGAGTATGATAGAGCAAACAAGACAAGAAACAAATAAATCAGAAGAAAAAAAATATAGGCATGAAGACATAAAGTACCTTGGCATTAAATGCTAGCAAAATTTAAGTCAATTCGAATTGTATAAAATCCTCTCAGCCACCAAAGCAAGATGTATATCAACTGCAAACACGAAATATCTTTGCCTATAGTACAAATATTTGTACTAGAAAGAAAAAAAATACATTACTTTGTACAAAACAAATTATATCACTATGTAACACTTCATATCAGCTTAAACAAGATATCATCACCCAGTACTAAGGCAAATAAACACACCCTGTAACTTCATTTCTTCCCATCATCTTCATTTCATTTCGTCCATTTTAAGTTAAGAAAAACTGAAGTGAACTACAACTTCACTTTAAAAAAACAATATCATCTTGAAATCAAAAACAAATAAAGTCAAACCAAAGAATCAAAGAAGAAGTCTTCAGCTTGCAATGTCACAGTCTGTTCATAAACATGAGCCTCTGTTCTTTCTCTGTTCAGTTTTTTGTTTCCAGGTGAGCAAACTCCTATTTTTCGAAGCTTAGCCTGTTTGATATCTTGATGCTTGTGAGTAAACATCAAATTTTAAAGCTTTAAGTTGATTGAAAATCTGGAACAAGTATGCTCTGTATATATGTATCTTTCTGGGTACATGTGGTTAAATTGTTTAGTTTCCAGGTTCTAAAATGTACTCTTGAATCAATCTCACTTGATCAAATCTTTATTAGTACTCAAGTCTTAAGCCAAATATATTTGTTACAGCATAGATTCTAGTTTAAAATGTTTAAGCTGGAAATAATGGGTATGTTCTCTGGAAAAATATAAAACAACAGTTCAAGTGGATTTACGTTAAATCTCAAACATATTAATTTACTGATCTAAGTTTATAACCTGAAAACTTATCCAAAATTATGATTTTTAAAACTAAATTCACAATTTTTAGTACTAGCTTGATGGTGCAGTTTTTGTTGAACTGAAATTGGTATATTGGATGATATCTGATGATCCAAGTGATCTGAATAGTCGGGGTTCCTTATGGTGATAGCAGAGTGATCAGAGACTTTGACAAAAATGTCAGGGAGTCGATCGAAGCACGGTGGAGGTGGGGGTTTCCATTCTTTGTCTGAAACCCTAGTTTTAGTGGTGTCTGTTGTTTTGATCGGCACGGCCGTTTGGGTTGATCGAGTGTTATAGGGTTTTGGGAATCGCTAGAGTGGAGGTTGTCGAGGGTGTGGCTGGTGGCGGTGGCTCTCAGGTGGTCGGGGTATGGATTATGACGATGTTTCCAGGTGTCGATGTTGTTCCAGGTTCGACAGTAGCACTCGATTTTGATTTCGAGTTGATAGTGGGGTTCTGATAATCAGACGAGGATGTGTAGAAGATTGTCGACTTGTTCGACGTTGTGACGCTGACCGGAGGCGAGCGGCGGCGGTGTGCATGTGCATAGTGCACGTCTGTTTTTGGCGATGTTGATGGCATGACTGGGTTTTTAAATCGGGTTCGACTCGAAGTGATTCTCGAGTAAGAGGATGTTTTGGCTCGTGCGTGGACTCGTGTTCGCGTGGGTTTCATCGTGGCAGTTTATTAAAACTTAGAAAATAAACTTAGTTAAAGGATTGTAGAAGAAGAGAGAAGGAACTGGAGACAGAGACGAGGAAAGGCTAAGTTGTCTCGAAGCAGTTTCGAGAAAAACGCGGGTAGGACCCGAAGTATTCACCAAACCCAGTTTTAAAGAGTTTTTAAATCAAAGTTTTAAAATCTAAATGAATTTAGTTTAAGACTTTTCTTAAAGTAGAATTCAATTGTGAATGAATTCCTTAAACATTTGATTTATTTGTCAACTTTATAAATTAATGATTTAGATTAATTAATTAAGATAATCAATTTTAAATTGTTAATTACTTAATGAAAGTAATTAAGGGATTAATTACTTATTGTAATTAATGTTGGATATTCTAATAAATTAAAGTTGATTAATAATCACTTGTTGTAATTAATTAAGAATGATTAATTAAAGGGTTAATTTATTAATGTGATTAATTAGTTATAATTACACAATTAATTCATCTTAATTGTAGATGATTGATTATTATCGAATGCTTTGTGATGTAATGCTTTGTGATATGATGCTTTGTGATCTAAATTGCTTTGTATTGAGCTGTTATATTTGTGATGAATATACTGTTATATGAATATGAAAACCCTTGACCCATAGAATGACATTTGAATTTCGATGCGACAGGGAGTCGGATTCCAGTTGGTTATCCGAAACCCACATCGAATTGTAAAAGTGAATCTTTGTGATTGATAAATTTACTTTATCTATGAATCTGTGAATGAAGATAAGCGTTATGGGTTATACCGCTTATCGATATATCTGTGATGATTGATGTTGTGCACTATTGTGTGAAACCCCTGGACTACACCATACACACACAAATATGGATTTCACGTGGAAATCGGTTAAGTCACAGATGATTTAAATTCAATGTTTTGAAATTGAAATTTTAATTTCAATTGATTTTGAAATTAGAAATTTGGGTTTAATATGAAAAGCTTTTGAAATGGAATTTCAAAGATAAAAGTTATTTTGAATAACTTAATCGAGTTTTGGAAATTTAAATAATTTGATTTGAATTTGAATTCAAGTTTGAAATTGAATTCTATGATTTGAAGCTAGGGATTAAAGATGCTATACAAGTTATATATGGCTTAAACCATTTTAAAGGTATTGATTTGGGAATTTTGAATTTAATTCAAGGGTTTTAACTCGTGTAAATATTACTGGATTTTTCCGAAACGAAAACTACTTGTTTTCAAATAATAATAGCTTTCATTTTAAGAAAGGATTTCCAAATTGTGTTGAACGGTTTCAAGTTGAAATAGAATTGAAATGTTTTGAAAACTATGAAATGAGTCTTTGATTTCAAAGACCGGATGAGTTAATCTAACTTGAAATAGAATTTTTTTGAAAGCTATAAGTTAAATCTTGATTTAAGGATTTAACGAGTTAATCCAATTGAAATGGAAATCGATTTGAAATCTATGAATGAACCTTTGTGAATGGGGTAAACTTTGTGAATTGAATCTTTTTGTTTAAAAGATTAAAAGTGTGGAAATTGTTTAAACCATTGAAGGTTTTTGAAATGAATCTTTTTGTTTAAAAGATTGGAAATGGTAATTTGTTTTACCATTCGAATGAAAAGTTTTGGGCTTTAAAGCTGTGATTTAACTGAGACCCCAATATCCATATGATTTTTAATATTGCGCTCGTTATTCGGTTTAGCCGGGAGAGGACCTTTGTGTCATATAACCCATTCCGAATAGTGATACGACGATATGGATCGCATTTGAAGACCGATGGTGAAGACCGGGTATTTGCGAGAGCGATATGATGACCTATCGATTTTCTCTGCATCATGGCTCCGGTATAGAGATTCCCTAAGTGATGGGAAGTCCGATCGAGATTGTGAATACCCGGATTTGCAAGGGCTTCTTCGGAAGTGCCTTCGGTTCTGTTCGAACCCGGAACAGACTTGTATGGATGTGTGTCTGACGTTACACTTTGAGATGTAAAGCTGGTTTCTATCAAATACATTTCTGTTGGTGGCGGAGAATTTATTCTCTTAGCTTAACACCCTTCTCTGAGACGTACGAGCTCAGAGGTTATGTAGTTGATGGTTACTAGTGATACATTCCCAATTTGGTAATGTGGCATACGAAGTGCTGCTGATCATTTGTTGATCGAAGCGTGGCTTTGTGAAAAGGCGTGGCTTTGTGGACGAGACTTCGTCGAGCCTCACAACCCGGTAATGGTCGAAACAGGAATGTTGCGACAAAGGTTTGTAGGGGTAGCGCCCCTAGGGTATGTCATTTCCTTCTGGATAAAGGGTGGTATCATGGTATGGAGCCCAGATACTTACTCATGTGGATACACTTTATTTATTATGTGTGATGTTGGTTATCGAGCGCTCGGATAAAGGTCGGTAACGACCGGGGGATGACATGACTCGTGTGTTAGTTACCTAGTTACAGCTGTACAGCGTGAGGTAGCGTCAGTGTGTTAGTTACCTAGTTACAGCTGTACAGCATGAGGTAGCGTCGGCCTTTTGTTTGCAGAGATCCGGTTAGGATCCGGGGCGTCTTTCCAGAGGCGTTTCTATTTCGGTAAGGAAGTTCCTTAGCCTGATCATTTGTTGGAAATCCAAAGAAACAATACGAACCATGTACGGTTTTAGTTGTATTACCTGCTATGGAATGTGGCGGTAACCTGCTATTGAACGTAGTAGCTATAGTAGGCATACAACAATGGGTGTATGCTGGCTAAGATTAATATTATATTTTCGAAATGGTTTTTGACACTATGCACTAGTAATAATATCAAAAGAGTTTTGATTTTGCGTAGTAAGCATGTTTGACTATCATAAGGAGAAATCTCCTCCAATTCTGCGATTGCATTGTGTGTGTGGTGGGAGGCCTTATGGTAGTTTCATTTTCCAAAAGCATTGCGGATTTCAATGTTTAAAAGCCTTTGTTGCTTGTTTTAAAGATAAACTGTTTTTGTTTGCTCACACCAGTCCCATGACTGATCCGGAGTTTATTGTTCCCTTCCTAAACTCTGGGTGCCCACTATTTTCCACATGGGCAGTCTAGAGTTGGGTTTTCTCAGATATTCAGGTTTGGTAGATTATCTGGAGCTAGTCAGTTCTTGGAGTTCATGGACTGACGTTGCTTATCTTGGAGCATTCTATTGGAGATATTCTATCCGCTGCTGATGTTATCTTTTCTTTCCGCTGCTATTTCTTGTATCATATCTCTGATGTATATTGATATCTGTTGTATCATTCTATTGTATCAGATTTTGTATCTGTCATTGTATCAATGTTATATATATTGATATCATCTATTTCTTTCTTCCGCTGTGTTGTTATACTTAATGGTGTTATAAGCTCCGGCGAATCGGATTTGAACGGTCGAATCTACGACATTCGAGTACAAGGTGAAGTACGGATGTTGATTTTCGAACGTGAAAAATCCGAGATCGTTACATGTGGTATCAGAGCTAAGGTTGAACTTTAGCTCAGGAGTGTAACACGTTAAGTAGCTCATTAGAGATAGAGTGAAGTAAACTCTAGAATGAGTAATTCTCAGATATCCGTCTGAATGCCTCAGTAAATTCTCTTGCTATCCACCGATAGTGAGTATGAGTGCGAGAAGAGGATGAGATAGGGGACAGGGGAGTGACTATAAATGATCAGTACCCTGTAACAATAGCGGAAACAATCTTTTCTCTATTAATCTATTTTGTTCGTCATCTGTTCTCAATTCTTCGATGGTTTCTGGTAGATCCAGAAAGAAGATTCGATATATTTGATATGGGACGTAAACTCCGGATGGACCAAAATTGTCTGTTTGAATGAATTGATTGCTTTGGTTGCTATGGTTGATAGGTATACTTTAGTTTCTGAACTGAAAGTTTTGAAATTGTATCCATATATCTATCTATTCTTTGGGTCCCGATATGTTCTACAAATGGTTAGTTATACTTCGAACTAACCGATGCCACTGTATATTTCGTAGATCTGGATAACCCGAGTATTTTGTGAAGTGTTAAACAGATTCGTTCTTGTATCTGTTATTGATATTCTGATTTGGTGAGCCAAATGCAGAATAAATGTTCAGTTTGAGTTGATGAAATATTCTTCATCTATCTTTGTGTCTCCTTGGCAAATTTCGAGGACGAAATTCTTTTAAGGGGGGAAGTCTGTAACGACCCCGAATTTTATATGAATTTAAATTGATAATTTATTTAGTCTTTGAATAAAATCTATAAAATCAATTGATTTTAGTGATGCGAGTTTTCCCGAAGTAAAATAAATTCTGTATAAATCGTTTAAATTTAATTTTTTGTATATGAATTTAAATCATGAAGAAATGGTTTAGAAATGAGATTATATATAGTTAACCAATTTAGTTAAATATAAACAATCTATATTAAACATAGAAATTCATTTTAAACTTTAAAACAATGAAAAGATATAATAACAACATTAGATAAATTCTAACATCAAATTTAATATGGAATTTCATTTATATTACAAAATTATAAATTATAAAACAAAATAAAATACAAACAAATTGTACTTACAGAATAAAGTATAAAAATATATATAAGTTTTTAAATACAATTTTTTCAAATGATACTTTAATATATATATTATAAAGTAAGTATGTAACCTGGAAACAAATACACAAGTATGCAAAGTATAAGTTAAACATAAAAGGTAAGTAGGAAGACAAGGCAAAGGAAAACACAAAGACAACATTATATATTTGCAAGTTGAACAGATATACAAGGACGAGTATGATAGAGCAAACAAGACAAGAAACAAATAAATCAGAAGAAAAAAAATATAGGCATGAAGACATAAAGTACCTTGGCATTAAATGCTAGCAAAATTTAAGTCAATTCGAATTGTATAAAATCCTCTCAGCCACCAAAGCAAGATGTATATCAACTGCAAACACGAAATATCTTTGCCTATAGTACAAATATTTGTACTAGAAAGAAAAAAAATACATTACTTTGTACAAAACAAATTATATCACTATGTAACACTTCATATCAGCTTAAACAAGATATCATCACCCAGTACTAAGGCAAATAAACACACCCTGTAACTTCATTTCTTCCCATCATCTTCATTTCATTTCGTCCATTTTAAGTTAAGAAAAACTGAAGTGAACTACAACTTCACTTTAAAAAAACAATATCATCTTGAAATCAAAAACAAATAAAGTCAAACCAAAGAATCAAAGAAGAAGTCTTCAGCTTGCAATGTCACAGTCTGTTCATAAACATGAGCCTCTGTTCTTTCTCTGTTCAGTTTTTTGTTTCCAGGTGAGCAAACTCCTATTTTTCGAAGCTTAGCCTGTTTGATATCTTGATGCTTGTGAGTAAACATCAAATTTTAAAGCTTTAAGTTGATTGAAAATCTGGAACAAGTATGCTCTGTATATATGTATCTTTCTGGGTACATGTGGTTAAATTGTTTAGTTTCCAGGTTCTAAAATGTACTCTTGAATCAATCTCACTTGATCAAATCTTTATTAGTACTCAAGTCTTAAGCCAAATATATTTGTTACAGCATAGATTCTAGTTTAAAATGTTTAAGCTGGAAATAATGGGTATGTTCTCTGGAAAAATATAAAACAACAGTTCAAGTGGATTTACGTTAAATCTCAAACATATTAATTTACTGATCTAAGTTTATAACCTGAAAACTTATCCAAAATTATGATTTTTAAAACTAAATTCACAATTTTTAGTACTAGCTTGATGGTGCAGTTTTTGTTGAACTAAAATTGGTATATTGGATGATATCTGATGATCCAAGTGATCTGAATAGTCGGGGTTCCTTATGGTGATAGCAGAGTGATCAGAGACTTTGACAAAAATGTCAAGGAGTCGATCGAAGCAAGGTGGAGGTGGGGGTTTCCATTCTTTGTCTGAAACCCTAGTTTTAGTGGTGTCTGTTGTTTTGATCGGCACGGCCGTTTGGGTTGATCGAGTGTTATAGGGTTTTGGGAATCGCTAGAGTGGAGGTTGTCGAGGGTGTGGCTGGTGGCGGTGGCTCTCAGGTGGTCGGGGTATGGAGTATGACGATGTTTCCAGGTGTTGATGTTGTTCCAGGTTCGACAGTAGCACTCGATTTTGATTTCGAGTTGATAGTGGGGTTCTGATAATCAGACGAGGATGTGTAGAAGATTGTCGACTTGTTCGACGTTGTGACGCCAACCGGAGGCGAGCGGCGGCGGTGTGCATGTGCACAGTGCACGTCTGTTTCTGGCGATGTTGATGGCATGACTGGGTTTTTAAATCGGGTTCGACTCGAAGTGATTCTCGAGTAAGAGGATGTTTTGGCTTGTGCGTGGACTCATGTTCGCGTGGGTTTCATCGTGGCAGTTTATTAAAACTTAGAAAATAAACTTAGTTAAAGGATTGTAGAAGAAGAGAGAAGGAACTGGAGACAGAGACGAGGAAAGGCTAAGTTGTCTCGAAGCAGTTTCGAGAAAAACGCGGGTAGGACCCGAAGTATTCACCAAACCCAGTTTTAAAGAGTTTTTAAATCAAAGTTTTAAAATCTAAATGAATTTAGTTTAAGACTTTTCTTAAAGTAGAATTCAATTGTGAATGAATTCCTTAAACATTTGATTTATTTGTCAACTTTATAAATTAATGATTTAGATTAATTAATTAAGATAATCAATTTTAAATTGTTAATTACTTAATGAAAGTAATTAAGGGATTAATTACTTATTGTAATTAATGTTGGATATTCTAATAAATTAAAGTTGATTAATAATCACTTGTTGTAATTAATTAAGAATGATTAATTAAAGGGTTAATTTATTAATGTGATTAATTAGTTATAATTACACAATTAATTCATCTTAATTGTAGATGATTGATTATTATCGAATGCTTTGTGATGTAATGCTTTGTGATATGATGCTTTGTGATCTAAATTGCTTTGTATTGAGCTGTTATATTTGTGATGAATATACTGTTATATGAATATGAAAACCCTTGACCCATAGAATGACATTTGAATTTCGATGCGACAGGGAGTCGGATTCCAGTTGGTTATCCGAAACCCACATCGAATTGTAAAAGTGAATCTTTGTGATTGATAAATTTACTTTATCTATGAATCTGTGAATGAAGATAAGCGTTATGGGTTATACCGCTTATCGATATATCTGTGATGATTGATGTTGTGCACTATTGTGTGAAACCCCTGGACTACACCATACACACACAAATATGGATTTCACGTGGAAATCGGTTAAGTCACAGATGATTTAAATTCAATGTTTTGAAATTGAAATTTTAATTTCAATTGATTTTGAAATTAGAAATTTGGGTTTAATATGAAAAGCTTTTGAAATGGAATTTCAAAGATAAAAGTTATTTTGAATAACTTAATCGAGTTTTGGAAATTTAAATAATTTGATTTGAATTTGAATTCAAGTTTGAAATTGAATTCTATGATTTGAAGCTAGGGATTAAAGATGCTATACAAGTTATATATGGCTTAAACCATTTTAAAGGTATTGATTTGGGAATTTTGAATTTAATTCAAGGGTTTTAACTCGTGTAAATATTACTGGATTTTTCCAAAACAAAAACTACTTGTTTTCAAATAATAATAGCTTTCATTTTAAGAAAGGATTTCCAAATTATGTTGAACGGTTTCAAGTTGAAATAGAATTGAAATGTTTTGAAAACTATGAAATGAGTCTTTGATTTCAAAGACCGGATGAGTTAATCTAACTTGAAATAGAATTGTTTTGAAAGCTATAAGTTAAATCTTGATTTAAGGATTTAACGAGTTAATCCAATTGAAATGGAAATCGATTTGGAATCTATGAATGAACCTTTGTGAATGGGGTAAACTTTGTGAATTGAATCTTTTTGTTTAAAAGATTAAAAGTGTGGAAATTGTTTAAACCATTGAAGGTTTTTGAAATGAATCTTTTTGTTTAAAAGATTGGAAATGGTAATTTGTTTTACCATTCGAATGAAAAGTTTTGGGCTTTAAAGCTGTGATTTAACTGAGACCCCAGTATCCATATGATTTTTAATATTGCGCTCGTTATTCGATTTAGCCGGGAGAGGACCTTTGTGTCATATAACCCATTTCGAATAGTGATACGACGATATGGATCGCATTTGAAGACCGATGGTGAAGACCGGGTATTTGCGAGAGCGATATGATGACCTATCGATTTTCTCTGCATCATGGCTCCGGTATAGAGATTCCCTAAGTGATGGGAAGTCCGATCGAGATTGTGAATACCCGGATTTGCAAGGGCTTCTTCGGAAGTGC
Organism: Allium fistulosum; assembly: GCA_030737815.1. Taxonomy (NCBI): domain Eukaryota; kingdom Viridiplantae; phylum Streptophyta; class Magnoliopsida; order Asparagales; family Amaryllidaceae; genus Allium; species Allium fistulosum. The sequence goes on along the minus strand of CM060903.1, from coordinate 627,799,971 downwards.
CTTCGGTTCTGTTCGAACTCGGAACAGACTTGTATGGATGTGTGTCTGACGTTACACTTTGAGATGTAAAGCTGGTTTCTATCAAATACATTTCTGTTGGTGGCGGAGAATTTATTCTCTTAGCTTAACACCCTTCTCTGAGGCGTACGAGCTCAGAGGTTATGTAGTTGATGGTTACCAGTGATACATTCCCAATTTGGTAATGTGGCATACGAAGTGCTGCTGATCATTTGTTGATCGAAGCGTGGCTTTGTGAAAAGGCGTGGCTTTGTGGACGAAACTTCGTCGAGCCTCACAACCCGGTAATGGTCGAAACAGGAATGTTGTGACAAAGGTTTGTAGGGGTAGCGCCCCTAGGGTATGTCATTTCCTTCTGGATAAAGGGTGGTATCATGGTATGGAGCCCAGATACTTACTCATGTGGATACACTTTATTTATTATGTGTGATGTTGGTTATCGAGCGCTCGGATAAAGGTCGGTAACGACCGGGGGATGACATGACTCGTGTGTTAGTTACCTAGTTACAGCTGTACAGCGTGAGGTAGCGTCAGTGTGTTAGTTACCTAGTTACAGCTGTACAGCGTGAGGTAGCGTCTGCCTTTTGTTTGCAGAGATCCGGTTAGGATCCGGGGCGTCTTTCCAGAGGCGTTTCTATTTCGGTAAGGAAGTTCCTTAGCCTGATCATTTGTTGGAAATATAAAGAAACAATACGAACCATGTACGGTTTTAGTTGTATTACCTGCTATGGAATGTGGCGGTAACCTGCTATTGAACGTAGTAGCTATAGTAGGCATACAACAATGGGTGTATGCTGGCTAAGATTAATATTATATTTTCGAAATGGTTTTTGACACTATGCACTAGTAATAATATCAAAAGAGTTTTGATTTTGCGTAGTAAGCATGTTTGACTATCATAAGGAGAAATCTCCTCCAATTCTGCGATTGCATTGTGTGTGTGGTGGGAGGCCTTATGGTAGTTTCATTTTCCAAAAGCATTGCGGATTTCAATGTTTAAAAGCCTTTGTTGCTTGTTTTAAAGATAAACTGTTTTTGTTTGCTCACACCAGTCCCATGACTGATCCGGAGTTTATTGTTCCCTTCCTAAACTCTGGGTGCCCACTATTTTCCACATGGGCAGTCTAGAGTTGGGTTTTCTCAGATATTCAGGTTTGGTAGATTATCTGGAGCTAGTCAGTTCTTGGAGTTCATGGACTGACGTTGCTTATCTTGGAGCATTCTATTGGAGATATTCTATCCGCTGCTGATGTTATCTTTTCTTTCCGCTGCTATTTCTTGTATCATATCTCTGATGTATATTGATATCTGTTGTATCATTCTATTGTATCAGATTTTGTATCTGTCATTGTATCAATGTTATATATATTGATATCATCTATTTCTTTCTTCCGCTGTGTTGTTATACTTAATGGTGTTATAAGCTCCGGCGAATCGGATTTGAACGGTCGAATCTACGGCATTCGAGTACAAGGTGAAGTACGGATGTTGATTTTCGAACGTGAAAAATCCGAGATCGTTACACTGAGACCTTTGTGTGTTGGAATAAATTAAATAACCTGGGAGTTTCCTTCACAATGCATACATGGTGTTCATTAGACAAGGAATTAAAGACCATAAAATAAATGGGGAATGGGGTTTAAAAATCTGGATTATAAATATTCAGACATGGAGATAAATTAATCAAGTTAAATTTTGTGCTTTGATTAATTACTGTGTGAAATTGGAAGTATAAAAATATGAGTTTACTTATTCAGAAATGGAGAAAAATGAATCAAGAAATACATATATTTATTTTGATTGTTTGCTGGGTATTGATTGAAAAAATGAATGTGTCTTTGTATCACTTGGTATTGACCAAAAACATGCTAAGTATGAAATCTGCTAAACTAGGAAGACATTGCAAGATCACCAAAAATTATGAACATGTATACAAATTTGATAAATGCTCATACCAGTGAAAACTGACCCTTTTGGTTGCCCTTGCAATCATCTGGGTGTCTCATTAAAATTGGGGCAGCTCAGTTAATTGCTTACAGGAAATTGAAGTTGGCTTGATGGATGAAGATGGCAACTAGCTGCTAGTATAAATAAAAGAAACCAGTTTTAAAATTTGTAGATGCTTTGTAATGAATTTATTAGTCAGATTTCATGTTGTAATTGAAGTTACTTGTAGGGAGATTTCTAAGTATTTGGATTAAAATATGTACTTAAGTGAACCTGCTATGAAAGACTATTGATGATGTTTGGTTAACTACTGATTTTATGAATGTCTAATTTGGAGAAATAAAGGGATAGACATATCATATAAATATGATATGTGTATATGATAATCTCTGATTTTTATTGCTTGAATTTATATATTTGACTTTATGGAAATTAAAGTGCTAAGGTGGTTGATTTTAAAAAAAAATATGAAAGAAATAAATCTAGAAGTAATTATATTTTGAATAATGGATTGAATACATATATGGATGCATTTCCAGGAAATTTAAACTAGGCAAAAACATGCTTGTGTTAGGAGTGGACCTTTGTAGAAGCTTGTTAATATGAGGGATATGGGTTTGCAAGTGGTTAAAGAGGGACTATGGCCGGCCTAGATGACCATGGGTCAAACTCTTGTAGCCTGGAACCATTTCATATCAATTCATGAAGTGTAAGTGCTTCCAGGACAAAAGAAAAGAAAACTCCAAGCAACCCTCAAATAACACCAAGCATTTCCAACAAAACACCAAGTACTTAAGTCTGCACCATGTTAAACTTAAAAATGCAAAATGACTTCAATTGTTCATCCTGAAATGATAAATAGAAATTAGTTCCAATGTTCATGCCTGTAAGTATAATTTCTGAAGTGATTTCATACAAGTACTTGATAATTATCATAAGAACAATTAAAGGCCATTTTAATGTCAATAGACTTATTTAGGCAGAAAAGTCTAGAAACCATGTGCATTGTAGTATTGTACATATAAGAATAATAATTGCCAAAAATCTATCTCTGGTAGTAGAACAAAAATTAGGGAAGAAATAAAAGGTCATGTTATCAACACATATGGTAATTTTGTTTCCTGTTTGATTCAAACTCTCTTTGCAAATTTGTTAGCTCTGAATGGCAAAGGGAAACAATTATATATCATCAAATATATAATTGTCTTAATTTGTTTGTGCACTGATATGATTATATTGGTAAATCCAGGGTCTTGGGAAAAATATTTGGAAATTATATAAATATTCAAATATAGAAGAAATGGGGTTTAGTGGTGAATTCCTTTTGTATGCTTTTAAAAAAAATCTATGTGTTTTGCAGAGGGTCACCACATTACGTCTATTACTTAGTCATTTTGACTTGGGTACGCGTACGATATGCCCTACCTACTCGAGGTATACAATAACTACATATATATATATATAGGTACCACGATCCCTCCGTCGACCAGGATACATTCCCTGCTAGTATCCATAACTCTGCACCTAGGCTAGGTATCCAACATATGTGTCTAGACCGAATTATCTGCGTACACCAAAGACCTTCCCGTTAGTCCCCAATAACGGGATTACAACTATTTAGCTATATTCTACCTCGCCTTAAAGACTTATCTAGCCGCTTCGTATTGAGGACTATATTCCTTAGACTACATCTCCATGGACTATTAAGGACTCGGCTCCTCAGATTGTCCTAGGGACCTCAACTAAGGGTTATCTACCCTTGCCTTCTAACAATAAACATACTAACAGACAACTGTAAGGCGATACATGTCCCAAATGTGATCTATACTAGTAGGAGGAGTAGTCCATTTAGGCGTAACCCTAGTATTTCTACTGACTGCTTCTAGGAGCGATGATGCTCTCCACCTATGTGTACAGCCTTACTCCTCACATATATGGTACAAACCTTGCTGACATAGGATCGAGTCTACGTCTACCATCTCATTTAGATTGCCTAATGCAATCAAGGAAATACCCACTTGGTTACTTAAAACATACCCCCTAAAAGGTTTGAAGAAGACCCAACTTGGACCTTTAACGCTTCAAACTAAAGCAAAACCTACTTTGGTATGTTCCCTTCATGTATACACGAAGGTATAATCTTATGGTTCCTACAGTTAGAGATGTCTCACATCAGTACAATGTATACACAACTACTGGTAGCTCCTTTTAGAAGGCAAACTTCTGCTGTGTAACATTAATGACCTCGCATCGCAATCCATGCTAGTGACTATGTCATTTCTAATTAATCTAAGCTATTGACTAGATTCAATTATTCACACCCACCATAAATACAAACTTGAGGCTATATAAATATATTTAATTATTATGCCTTCTGTGTTCAACTGTTAATATTCAGTTATTTTTACATAACTTACTTCTTGTTTCATTAACGTCGTTTACTGTCATTCACCGCTTACTTCTAATTTGATAGATTAAATATCTTTTACTACTTAACTTGTATTGAACACTATTAGATATAACTTACCATTCCTTTTCAACTATTAACTACCTTTCTTTGATTATTATGACTTCTTAATTTTCCCTTTGCTTTATTTGTATTTCATCCTTTACTATTTATTTTCTAACTTATCTTAGATCGCATATATTAGATTTACAATTAAATTATTGTTTTTTTAAAATTGGGTACTTTGATAGTAGTACATATTAGTAATACAAATCGCAGTTAGTATACAGCATAATACATGTCAATATATGTTTGAATCACGCTACGCAAGTTTCGAACCTGTAACTGTTATCCCAACTTTTGGCAAAGCCAAGATAGCCAAAGATTAACTGAAAATCAATGATTATTAGTCATGAACATCGGTTGTGCATCGCAGGTTCACCATGGATATCGATGAATTTTGTCCGAGTCCGGATCGGGCTACAATTGATAAGACATGTCAAGCAAGGCCAGATGAAACAACGTTCCAAGTTTCGAGTCAACCCGAGTTTGTATGCTCAAGATATCGCCAACAGAAGATGGATAAGGTGGTATAAGTTCGAATCCCCCAGGTAAAATCCATTTGAATCCATAAAAGTCGACTCCATCGACTTCGTACCCATCGAGTTCGCTCCTGTTCGAATCGATGGCACTCCTGTCCTCGAATCCATAAAGAGAAGGAGCTTCGAATCCAGGAGGCGTAGCCTTGCTTCGAATCCAGGAAGTGTAGCTCATTTTCGAATCCATCCAGCAGGAATAACTTCGAATCGAATGAATACAACATAGCAAACTCGATTCAAACGAACGTACCTAGATCGATTCGAATAAGACCTTCGCTCATTCGATTCGAAGAGGGATGTCTTCGAATCCACTACCACGAATCTACCCAGTCAAAGCGGCGAAGAACATGGAGTCGACCCAATCAGTCCGGAGAGAGAAGCGGATCGATACGAGGCATGCGCACCATGCCATTGTCTTCGCGTGCAGGAGGATCGATTCGAACGAATCGATTCGAACTAGATCGATTCGAACCAGGCTAGTCAACCAGAAATGCAACCTTGAATCGATCATAACTTGAGATCTACACATCCAAATGCTATGAAATTTTCACAGAAGCTTGAGCACATGTTGAAGAATGTCCACACCAAATTTCAGCTTGATTGGACAATTTCTTGATCGATTCGAACCTAGGGTCGAATCGATCCCGGTGTGGGCCCGGATTTCCATAAAGCGGGCATGTGGGCCCCCTGACGTACCAGAACTGGTCTCCCTTCATTTTAGGCGAAATATTAGCCTCCTACACCTATAAATAGAGCCCCTGCTCATTCAGAAAGGAGGTCGGACAATTTTGAGAGCTAAAGAGCGCCCAGACTCTGCCAGATTTACTCCAGATCACCATTGCTGCCTTAGATTCAAATTATAATCACGAAATCCGTTGTACTACGCGATAGGAAATTGTAATCTTCAAGTATCGAGCAATAAAATCATAAAAACCTTGAAGTGGACGTAGGCCGGAGATAGCCGAACCACTATAAATCTTGCGTCACTGTTCATTATTTCTTGATTGTTGCTTGCTATTTGCTTAGATCTGTGATTTGTGTGTGAATACTGTTGATTTGTATTCATACGCTGGTGCTTTCACTACACTTGGGGTTTGTGACCATTTTTGGTGCAAACACTTTGGTGCTTTCACTGAGAAGAACTAGCACCCGCTACACCAGATTCAAAGTTTAGATTTGGAATTTTAAGGATTCAGATCTGACTCTACAATGACTCGACAAACTAGACAAAGAACTGAGAGGAGCCAACAGGCAGGAAGTCAAGAGGCATCCTCTGGCGCTGGAGAAGGACAAGCTTCGATCTACATTACTAGAGATGAGATGGAGGCTATGAATAACCTAATGCAGGAAAGAATGATGAAAAGCCAACAAGAGATGCTGCAGAATTTCTTCGAGCAGATGAGAACTGCAGGGACACAGAACCCTGGACCAGCTACAGCGGCTGTGAATGTGGAACAAGGAGCTAGGGCTATGGAACCCAACGTAGGACAGAATACAGAACTAGAAGGCAATCAACAAGGGCTTGGGGGCAGGCCCGCAGGATCCAACGCAGAAGGACCTTTGGAAGGAGCTCAACCGGCTAGGGCCAACACAAATGCTAACGAGCCGCCCGAAGAGTACGTACCAGAATTCCCTACAAGACTTGGAGGGCAAGACAGAAACATGACAAGGGGGCAACCCCTAGATGGAGATGAGAGAATGATTGGCCTAGTGAGGCGACTCATGAGAGGAGGGTTGTCAGGAGGAGGATTGGAAGAAGTTAGTCGGAGTCCGTTCGCTCCGAATATCAGGAATGCACGGAACCCTCCAAAGTTCAAACTACCAATGCTGGATTCGTATGATGGGAAGTCGGATCCAACCATGCATATTACCAAATACATTAGACACATGGAAGTACTTGAAGCATCCGAGGAAGTGATGGCACGATGTTTCCCTTTATTTTTATCAGATTTGGCTGCACTTTGGTTCAGACAAATAGAGACTGGATCAATCAGGACATGGGGCGAGCTTGTGGATTGCTTCATGAGACAGTTCAGGGTCCACGTAACACGGCCCAAAAGTGTGATGACTCTAGCTTCAATAAAGCAAAGGACCGGAGAGTCCATAAAAGATTTTCTACTACGATTCAATGCAACGGTGGCTTCTGTAGATCACCCGGATCCATCAATGATTCTGATGGCGGTAGTGGCAGGAGTTGGGGAAGGCACCGAATTCAAAGACTCTTTGACTAAAGATCCACCGCGGGATCTTGGAGAGCTTTTCCATGAAGCTGAAAAATTCATTCGGTTAGAAGAATCACGAGCCGAGAGACAGGAAATAAATGTTGCACAAGGCGAAGGAACCGCCAGGGAACAGTCCAGGGTGGACAAAGGAAAGAGAAAGCAGGATGACGCACATGATGGTCCTGATAAGTGGAAGAAATTTCGAGAGCCCAGATTCAGGCAATACACAGACTTGGTGGCAGGACTGGAACGAATTTACACCGAAACTCGGGGGCAACTCCCCTATCGAAAACCACCGAGGAGAGATCCCACGGAGCGGGAACGTAGAACCGGAAAATACTACCTATTCCATGAGCTGGATGGGCACACTACCGATGAATGCCGCCACCTGAAGGATGAGGTGGAAGAACATGCCAGGAGTGGTAGATTGCCACAGTATGTCAGAGAACGTACAACGGCGGTTAGGCCCGAACAACTACCGCCCCAACCTAACAGGAATGATCCTGGATCGGGATCGCGACTCGTCATCAACTGATTGTGATGGCAAGGGCCAAGTTCAAGATTTGGACTCTGGTCGATTAGTTTTCTTAGATTTGATTTCCAAAATAAAACGGCTATCCCACTTACTCATGTACGGGAACCAGAGAGATCCCTAGGCATGCTCTAAGATGGAAATAGACCGCTCCGCCCGGAGAGGCATTGTCTTGTTTTTCCTGGTGTTTGAGATTGAACATCTAGGATTTGAATTTAATAAAGAAACACTTATTAAAATAAACCTTTTAACCGGAGAGTTAAAAGATGAACATTAAATATCAATATAAACATGATCGCTTTATGATCCTACCCGGAGAGGCAGGGTCCGGAGTGCAAGAAGTGAGTTGCTTCGCCGGAGAGCGACAGGATCAACTCACTTAAGCATCGTTTCCTATTCACCGGAGAGTGATTGGATCAGGATTCGATAAGAGCCCGGAGAGGCTATGATCGGCCCACGATTTAGGCCATGACATCGCTTAATGTTCAGATACACTGAACCGGAGTGCAGGAGGTGAGTCGCTTCGCCGGAGAGCGACAGGATTGACTCACTTAACGTTGTTTCCCCTTCACCGGAGAGTGATAGGATGGGATCTAGCATGAGCCCGGAGAGGCTGTGATCGACCGACGATTCAGGTCATGACATCGCTTAATGTTCAGATACGCTGAACCGGAGTGCAGGAGGTGAGTCGCTTCGCCGGAGAGCGACAGGATTGACTCGCTTAACGTTGTTTCCCCTTCACCAGAGAGTGACAGGATGAGATCCAGCATGAGCCCGGAGAGGCTATGATCGGTCCAGAATGACCAAGACATCGCTATACGCCCTAACTGGGGCCAGAGTGCAAGGAATAGAAAGCAGCGCCGCAGTGCAATAGGATCTTTCTATTCGATCGCTAAATCTAGAATGGGTTTGACAAGGGTCCGGAGTGACCATCAATAGTACGGAGAGATCGTAGAATTTCATTCTTAACTTCTACTGGAAGAAATTGATAACAATTCGGCTTCGAACAGCCATGGACTTGATTGAAAATGCTATAAGCTATGAGAAACACATGAACTCACTGCATTTAACTTGAGACTGATCAAAACACGCCTTTTAACAAAAGGCATGTTTTGGGGGGCAAAATGTTATCCCAACTTTTGGCAAAGCCGAGATACCCAAAGATTAACTGAAAATCAATGATTATTAGTCATGAACATCGATTGTGCATCGCAGGTTCACCATGGGTATCGATGAATTTTGTCTGAGTCCGGATCGGGCTACAATTGATAAGACATGTCAAGCAAGGCCAGATGAAACAACGTTCCAAGTTTCGAGTCAACCCGAGTTTGTATGCTCAAGATATCGCCAACAGAAGATGGATAAGGTGGTATAAGTTCGAATCCCCCAGGTAAAATCCATTCGAATCCATAAAAGTCGACTCCATCGACTTCGTACCCATCGAGTTCGCTCCTGTTCAAATCGATGGCACTCTTGTCCTCGAATCCATAAAGAGAAGGAGCTTCGAATCCAGGAGGCGTAGCCTTGCTTCGAATCCAGGAAGTGTAGCTCATTTTCGAATCCATCCAGCAGGAATAACTTCGAATCGAATGAATACAGCATAGCAAACTCGATTCGAACGAACGTACCTAGATCGATTCGAATAAGACCTTCGCTCATTCGATTCGAAGAGGGATGTCTTCGAATCCACTACCATGAATCTACCCAGTCAAAGCGGCGAAGAACATGGAGTCGACCCAGTCAGTCCGGAGAGAGAAGCGGATCGATACGAGGCATGCGCACCACGCCATTGTCTTCGCGTGCAGGAGGATCGATTCGAACGAATCGATTCGAACTAGATCGATTCGAACCAGGCTAGTCAACCAGAAATGCAACCTTGAATCGATCATAACTTGAGATCTACACATCCAAATGCTATGAAATTTTCACAGAAGCTTGAGCACATGTTGAAGAATGTCCACACCAAATTTCAGCTTGATTGGACAATTTCTTGATCGATTCGAACCTAGGGTCGAATCGATCCCGGTGTGGGCCCGGATTTCCATAAAGCGGGCATGTGGGCCCCCTGACGTACCAGAACTGGTCTCCCTTCATTTTAGGCGAAATATTAGCCTCCTACACCTATAAATAGAGCCCCTGCTCATTCAGAAAGGAGGTCGGACAATTTTGAGAGCTAAAGAGCGCCCAGACTCTGCCAGATTTACTCCAGATCACCATTGCTGCCTTAGATTCAAATTATAATCACGAAATCCGTTGTACTACGCGATAGGAAATTGTAATCTTCAAGTATCGAGCAATAAAATCATAAAAACCTTGAAGTGGACGTAGGCCGGAGATAGCCGAACCACTATAAATCTTGCGTCACTGTTCATTATTTCTTGATTGTTGCTTGCTATTTGCTTAGATCTGTGATTTGTGTGTGAATACTGTTGATTTGTATTCATACGCTGGTGCTTTCACTACACTTGGGGTTTGTGACCATTTTTGGTGCAAACAGTAACCTTCCGCATCAAAGTCAAAACGCCTAACCACTGAGACTATGGTGCTGGTCAATTATTATTATTATCACTACTTATATACTGTGGCTTATAATTAGATATTTCTGCATTTTAATGCGTTGAAATTACATCTTCCCAAAAGGAAATGTTCACATTGTAATTTTCCATAAATTATCTAAAAGGCGACTTGTGTCAGGTTTCAAATTTCAAGGAATTATCTTTTCTATTATTATTGAAATAGAGGGTACAAAATAGGGTAAACGCCCATATTTTGTACATCTCTTTCTTTTAGGCATGTTCCTTACTACTTCAAACAATACATTTCTTTTCAAATTATAAAATTGGATAATTTATAGAAACTTACATTGCAACACACTTCATTTCAATAAATTAAAATACTACTTAAATCCCAACCCAATTTATAGAAACTTCCAATTCTTGTTTACTAATATATATATCATTCAACCAAAAAATCTGGAATTCTTATACAATATCATTAACGAATTATCACAAAAATTTAGGAACTGCTTTCACCCTTACTTTCCAAATTCAAGTATATACAATATTTAACCAAAGTTAACAATTCACAATATGTAGGCATGGTTTCCAAATTCATTACATGTGTATATTTAAGCCTTTGACTCCAAAATTTACATTTAGGCATATATGGAATAGATTTACAATGACACAAATCTAATATTATATAAAAATATATAATTCCCACTTACTTCTAAGCTTCCAAATCTTCAGATCTAAATTATGTTATTCCTATTTGACTCCCTTTCTTCCTACTAAAACATGTATCGAAAGCAGATACATAATTATTAGAAATAAAGATTCAAGAAGAGATTTGAATTTAATTTAGATTTAGATTTACAATTTGACTATGCTTTGGCAATTCGATTCGACCCTTTTCTGATTCTCTATTATTCTCCACTATTCTTACTTATATATATATTATAGTTTATAAAAAAATTAGAATTTGTAGAAAAATTAGAATTTTTAGGCCTATCATTAATACTACCTGCAACCAAAGTCGTTAAGTAAAGATGTCGCATCACTTTAATGTCATTCCTATTCCAGCATCTCCACTTTTTAGAATTGTCTTCCAAATAGTACTGCCAATTATTGATGCCGCCAATGGTCAATGCCGCCACACTACGAAGTCAACTTTCATATGGCGCATTTCATCAACACTTGGAGGACACCGCCTACCTATACATGCGATGTTGATGACGAACGTCGTCAATATCAACAAAAGCTGTCAAAACCGCTCCTTATTGATATTGCTTTATACCTACGTCAATTAAAGCTGATGTTGTAACAACCCACCCCGAAACAGGCCTAAATTTCGATCCAGAAAAGGCCCATCGAAACTAGATCCATTCTAAGGTAAGTTGTTGGTAGAATTAAGAAAATAACAGTATAGAGCCATAACTAAACTTTCAGAACTCACAGCGGATGGAACACAATATAATAACAAAGTGTACCCATTTATTTCAAAACTATAAATGTCATGATACAAAATTCCATAAAAACCATAACGTAATATCTGTTACAACAATTTTCTAAATACATGGGTACACATAAAAGCAAGTAATAATAACAAATACTACCACAAGCGAAGCTTCTCCATCTCTAAGCATCGTGAACGCCATCACTCTGTCCTTAACTTATGTAGTAATGAGAAGGGAGTCAGAACAACAAGTGTCTGGTGAACAAAAACATTAAGTCTTACATTTCCAATACTTGTAATAACGACAAGCAATTGGTGGAAGGCTAAAGAAATGAACATAGCACGTTAGCAAATTGACCAGAAAGAAATCGGCATGCAGAAAACAAATATCTTGCTGAGTGATAGCAGATTCGCGGTTTGATTTATAGTCAACAGATCGCCCCATAACAACATGAAATAATGCACTCGCAAGTCATTCGTTCAATGCCGACACCATGTTGACTCTGTTCATATGGTAATCATATAGCAAATCGTAATCGAAATATTGGCTCGCGAATCCTGACCCCCATAGTGAATCTTACTAGCTTCCACATATGTGCAATAACCGGAAATGGCTATTGGGCCTAACCCCATGTTGTTCGCACCGCGAGTGCACTTCTACCAGTTTCTACCTAATGAGCCAGAAATAATGGAAAAGCCCCTATCGGTGATCTGGACTCTACGCGGAATACCTCTCGTTGAATCCAACCAGCTCCAATCTTCCTCAAATGGAAAGAAAATAATGAACTGGAAACCATAATAGTAAATAGAGCTGGCTGATGAAGTCAATGAATGATCTTAGGCAAATCTATGGCAATTAATCTGAGGGCCGATGAACTGGCTATGATGCCCTATCAGACTCATGAGTTCGTGAATTCACCATTAGCGAGCTGGTCATTGCCAGTTTGTATTCACTGCTAACTTGACATCTGTTGTTATAGCACTTAGCCACACCCCTAGTATACTGGCACTCGTTCAGCAGTAGGAAATATGTTGTAAGATTTTTGGTATTGCGAACATATAGAGAGTTGGTGGAAATTGGTACCAGAAGAAGTTCACACCGTAGTGAGTTAACCTAATTGAGCTGCTGTGAGCTAAGAAAGAACAGTGCTAACCACAAGTGTGGCACTGAACTCCTTCTTGCAAGAGATCCAATTAATATACTGGACATTGGAGCCCAGATTAATAGCCACACAGGAGCAAAAGACCAGGGGGGCAGTGATTAGTGATTCATTGCATGAGGTAGTAGGTCACGTACCTTTGTTCCAAATCAATGAATGCTGAATAAATAGAAGCGGATTCCTATTTGTTACAGCTTGCTTATCCACTCCCCATGCCATTTGGATTGCTTTGTTTAAAAGAAACTTGGCCGTCAACTCGTAATTCAAAGCGCGGTTCAGCAGGCTTATTGGTAACAAGATTCTCAGGCAGTCGAAGCAGGTTAAGTGGTTCCCCCAATTAATATACTGGCGCCTATCTGCTCTCTCAAGTCTAATACGCCCCGCCTAATATACTAGACTTTGTATACCTCCCTTCAGTCTCCTAGTCATTTCAATCAAATGTATCTCCCATGCGGCTTTATCGTACACTCTATGAGCAGCAGACTCATTCCACACTCTATCATCCATAAGACCAGGCAGTATATTAATTGGGCTTCGCAGCTCTATGGTGTGTCGTTTCTTCCCAGGTGTGAAATACCAGTGGGTCTTACTTTGCTTCATAGGATGCTAGCTAGCAGTAGGGGAAGTCGCTGGTGTCTCAATCACATCCTATGGATGAGGAAAGCTTCAACCAGATTAGAAGAGTAGGACAAAAGCCAAGTCTCGGGCCGTTACAGCACCACCGCTACGCTCCCTCTGAGTACTCTTTGGAGCACTCCTCCCTATGCGCTCTTTGGAGCACAACTTCGCTACCTTTGGTCGAGCCTTGCACTATGTGGAACGGATTACGCCTATAGCTATGGAATAGTATAGGTTCTGGTAGGATGGTTCGAGATAGCATACGTAAAGATCAATACGTAAATGGTAGATAACGGAGCGGTCCGTAGGAGTGACCGGGACAGAACAATAGAGCTTATCGCCAGTATAAACAGAAATAGATCTAAGGGCATTTACTTGTCTTGTACTTTGGTATTGGAAACGTGTTCAGTTCTTTGATCCATTCCGTGGCTAGAAATCCATCATTGGAAAAACAATCATTTGTTTATGCTCCGCACCTTACTCAAATCAAACATGCCTAGCCTACACCATTTGGTTACCTGCCAAGCTTTACTTAGCCCAAGCAACGCCTCTCTACTCCCATGCCTTTCTTGGTTGGACCAACCCAACCAGCAATTTCCGATAAGTCTTTCTGCTAGAGTAAGAAGCCAAAATCGACGCTTTCTTCTTATTTTTGGATAACCAATCCATTTTCAAATATAGTTGGGGGACTTTCCCTAAGAAATGGGTACGTAAACTGGAAAGAACGGAACATGGGAATAGATCTTATACCAATACTGACTACCCATTTCCAGTGTTGTGCTTTCTTAAATTGCATACCTATACAAGAGTTCAAGTTTTGATCGATATTTGCGGAGTTGATCATCCCTCTCGAAAACAAAGATTTGAAGTTGTCCATAATTTACTGAGTACTCGGTATAACTCACGCATTCGTGTACAAACAAGTGCAGACGAAGTAACAAGAATATCTCCGATAGTCAGTCTATTTCCATCAGCCGGTCGGTGGGAGCGAGAAGTATGGGATATGTTTGGTGTTTCTTCCATCAATCATCCGGATTTACGCCGTATATCAATAGATCATGGTTTCGATGGTCATCCATTACACAAAGACTTTCCTCTGAGTGGATATGTGGAAGTATGCTATGATGATCCAGAGAAACGTGTGGTTTCTGAACCCATTGAGATGACCCAAGAATTTCGCTATTTTGATTCTGCTAGTCCTTGGGAACTTTGATATTAATAGGGCGACGGATAATTCAGAATCAACATAGGATAGGTCCAGTCCTAGGGACAAATCAATAGGAAATGCTATTTTCTTATAGTTATCTTTTTGACTTCTATGAAATGAAAGAGAGAGTAAGTTATACTGGGGGCGTCGGATATCAGAAAGAAGTGTTATCGAACGATTTCCTTCCATTCTTCCTAGTATGGAATAAGGGCTATACATAGTCTCGATCTATACGAAAGGGCATAGGTTTTTCTTTCGGTTTCATTGATAGCAGAGCAGAAGAGTACGCTAGCTAGCTAGCGGAGCCTGAAAACGCTTGTTAGCTAGCACGTCCCACCCCTATGGATACTATTGCCTGCACTTGCTACTCGCTCAGTGTCATTCAAAGGCCAATGTTTATATTGGGCGAACACGGGACCGAATTAATATACTGGCAAAGACCTCACCAAAAATGAAAGGCACGTGTGATTGAGGGCTCTTGCTCCCAATTAATATACTGGGACTCCTAGGTCCTAGGGTAATGGTTAAAGACCCAAGTCACTGTTAAAATTATTGTACTACTAAAATAAAACAAACTGGGAGATCAACGAAAATCCAGTATATTAATTCATAGATTCGAGAACGACTCTAATGAGCAGGACGGCAAGACCCTGTAAATGCCCGAGTAGTTCCATGGGTCCGTAGGTGCATAGCTAAAGTGAGTTGCCTTGAAGAAAGATTGGATCTTGTACTGCTTGCTTTCGTTTCTGGTCGATCTCTTCCTACTGTTAATAGTCAGCACAGACTTCTCACCTGTAGTCAACCGAAGAAGCAACTCATTTCGAGCAAGAATCTGCTCGTCCACATCTTCCAACTTAAGAGCATTTGGCCTATGGGGATGCTTCGGTAGAAGGGGCCTTAGCACTGGCTCTCGATCCTGGATAAGCTCCAGTTTCAAAGGTGATTACGTAAGCAGACTTTAGGTCTTTTCGGGGGTTGACTCATAGAAGACTCGGGATTTCAAGTTGTAAAGTGTTAAGGGGTTGTAGGTACCAGCTTTGGAAAGAGATTTGAATCAGCTACGCCATTGGTCACCTTTTCTTTGGGGGAAGGTTTATGGAAATGAGAGGACTTGAGACTTGATCGAACTCGGCTTTAGCTGTTTTGTTTGAAACATCAATCCATTTCGGAGATGTATGTAGTAGCTTGCTCCGTCGCCTTTTTCTTGAAGATCTTGAACTGTCAAGAGATGCGCTAACTTACCCGACGTTATTTTGACGATCAGAGAATAGGGATACCTAAAATCTGCTTGCTTTTTTTTCTGAATGAATTGTCCGAAGCAGAACCGGTATGCACCACCTCCCTCTCACTTCGCTCAAAGTATATTGGATCGGTCGCCTCACCCGAAAACCTACAGGCACCTGGCTCCCCCAATTGATCGGGGTCGCCTCCTTTTGCACTGAGAACACAATTCATCATTGTCCTTCTCACAAGGGTCGCATGCCCTGGCCCTGGATCAGAGGGCATCGAATCTTCTTTCGCATTCAGAAGAGAGACCCGAGAGAGTGGTTCAGGTGACTACCGTAGTCCTTGATGAAGCAGGTCAGATGGGCTTAGTAGGGCTCGAACCTATATTATCATTGTTATGAGCAGTACGTTTCAACCAATTAAACTATAAGCCCTAATTACTTACTGTCTCTACATGAAATTCTAGAGCGGACAGAAAGAGGAGGCCTTTACTCTATCTGCTTCTTCGAAATTCCGGGGAGGCCGCAATTAATATACTGGGGCAAACCCCAATTAATATATTGGGGTGCAAGCCATACTAAAGAAGCTAAGTGACTTTCGTCACCCAAGTAGTGAGTTTGAGAGTGACCGGTAGGGTGACTACTTGTACTTCTTGGCATTGGCGACCTATAGTCTTGTCTTGTTAAACAAGACGGCTTCACTCGATTCAGTATTTCAATAGAACAAACAAGCCCACTAATAGCTTAGATAGTGGCCCTTCCACTTTGGTGTAGTTGACCCTACCTATTGACTCAAGTCAAGGCTAGGCGACCAACGGGAGGCGCCCTCTTACTCAAGGCTCATAGGAATTGGGAACCCTTACGTAGTGGGATGTAAGCTTCAGTTGTTTTGGTACTTTTTCACTACGTCTTATTCTTTTTTTAGTAACCGGCTGTTCAGGCATTAATCCATTTGGCCTTTTAGATAGAAGGCAAACAAAAGTTCTCCACGGGCGCTACGCTATGTTGTTCGCTTTTGTCCACTGAAGTGCGCCAACTCACTTGATAGCAAATAGAGCGCGGAGCCCCATTTGAGTCGTCGCGAGCAGAGCGTTGGCGTTTCTTTTACTACTCAAAGAAAAAGAGTATGGCGAATGGCATTATGTTGTACAGCTAGCTACTTTTGTATAGTGAAAAAGGTAACCTACCGGTTACTTTGGAATCGACAGTAGTGACGAAAGGGGATAAGGATCGAAGATCAAATTATTGGCCCAGTACTGGATGTTGTTTCCCCTCGGGGCCTAATATTTATAACGCTTTGGTAGTGAAAGGTCGAGATACTATCGGTCAGCAAATGTTTGTGACTTGTGAGGTACAATAATTATTAGGAAATAATCGAGTGTGAGCTGTAGCTTTGAGTGCTACAGATGGTCTGACGAGAGGAATGGAAGTGATTGATACAGGAGCTACTCTAAGTGTTCCAGGAGCGCGCGAATTTTGTTCATGGAGAGCCTGTTGATAATTTAGGCCCTGTAGATACTTGTACAACATCGCCTATTCATAGATCTACGTTTGCCTTTATTTGTTACATTTAGATACGCAATTCTCAATCTTTGAAACAGGGATGAAAGTGGTGGATCTTTTAGCTCTGTATCGCCGTGGAGGAAAAATCAGACAATTTGGGGGAATAGGTAAAACAGTGCAACTCATGGCATGGAATTGATCAACAACATTGCCAAAGCTCATGAGGTGTATCCGTATTTGGTGGAGTAGGTGAACGTACTCGAACTCTACATGAGGGTTAATTAATGACAAAAATATTATAGAATCAAAGCTCTAGTCTTTTCGTGGAGTTAAGCTTAAATCCATTCCTTAAAAAACATTTTTTGTAAGAATACGTTGTATATGTTAGAAACTTCAAGGATGATTGACTCCTCTGTAGGAAGCCGGAGGAGTAGAGTAGGCACCCGAAGAAGATGCCAAAGGAGCTAGTCACTATCATCGTGTATTAAGGAACATGCTATACTGTTGGGCCGTAGGAGGAGCTCCGGTCTTACTTTATTCAATTCAAAGATCTCGGGTTCCCTGCTACCCTACTTGATACTTCTTCTAGCCACTCCCCGATTGACTAGCTGAATGTAATCATCGATGGCGTCTTGCACTGGGCCCATTTCAGTGTGAACATTGAGTGGGAGTTCGGTTACATTGCTAAGAGAATCCTCTGTACTAGTTCCCCTTGATCAAATTACAAGGCAAGTGGAAGTTTGAGTTTCTTTTGATGCCGCTGCACTGAGAGTTCTCTTGTTAGTTCCCCCCAAGCCATCGAGAAATATTCATATTGCTACTTTTTACGTTTACAAAGACGAGGCAAGAGATGAGAGGATGAAGATAGCTGCTATCATAGACGCAGGGGAAAAGGTCCTTCCTCCATATAGGACCAAGAATTCCGAAACGAAAGAGAAAGCGGCACATCTATCTTAGCCAACCAAGGAAGTCATCTCGCATATCGCACATGAAAGGGAAGCGCATCTCGTCAAGTCAGTTTAGTATTACGAAGATAGGAAACTTTCAAAGGTAACTCTGGCTCTAGAAGCCAACCCATTTGAATGCTTGACTTTGACTCTTTTACTTTTTTAGGACCACTGTTTAGCTTAGTTTGCTTTGATCCTCTCCCTACTCTAACTGGGCATTTCGTTTGGTGAGTCCTGTTGGTATGTTATTTAAGGAAGAACTGGTCGGTTATTTCTTTATAGAGAAAGGTGATGAAATCGACCGTTGATCTCATTAAACTTTCCCTTTTGTCTGTGGTGAGGGTGACCTTGTTCAAAAATGGTTTGGTGTGCCCTTTCCTATGGTGTCTCTTCTGTGTTAACTAGTATAAGTCCCGGTGCTTTTGTTTCAGTAAGGCCAATAAGAGAGGAGTTAGCTAGTAGGGTCGTGCAATCAGAATAATCCTTGAACCTTCTTCGGTCTCTTTCAGCGGCGGGGAGATTTCTCTCTTAAAGAGGGTCTTCGTTGCGCTTTCCGCTGACAGCCTTACGAGGGCAGGGTGCCCTAGCTAGATTCAAGTTCTCCTCCTAGGTAAATGCATTCTTTTTTAATGAATACCCGGTAGCTGTAGCTAAGGAAGAAAGCGTAGAGGCTCTGCCTGATCTGATTCCCGGAGATGGAACAACTTCTGACCCGGCTTAACCATACATTTATTCGGTCTAGTTGGAAGACTGCTATTGAATCAGCGCTTGAAATGGGGTCTTTTCGCGACTCCACTGCTATTGATAAGGGCTGCTAGCCTCTTGTTAGCTGCTTCTCCCGTCCAGGATTCAGTATTCTTGGATTAGGCTTTATCGGGCTTCTCTCTTTAAGCTTTAAGGCAGGGCTAAGGCATTGGTTGACTTTCTTTCTATTCTTTAAGTTGAGAGCGAAGGAACTGACGGCGGTTCTACTTTGCCTTTTGCTTCCCCAGTTTCCTTTCTTTTTTTAGGAATCGATCCAATTGCTTCTCCGGTTTTGGTGGGTTAGGTTAGTATCGGGAATTATATTCTATTTCAGAAAGAACTCTGAGTGAAAAAGACAAAAGCCTTGAATTTCTCAAGCTTGATTCGAAATAGCTATCAATTCAAGCAGGAGAGTCCGTCTTTCTTTTTGAAATGGCCGAATTAGTCACACCCATAGAAAGGATCAATCCCACATTCAGCTCAAGAGAAGCAAAGGAAAGATCAGAGTCGACATTAGCCCCGTTGTTGGAGGAAGAAGCCCTTCTATTGAATCCATTGGAGGAAGGACTACTAATAGGTAGTGGTGAGGTATTTCTTATTAGTTTAGTTCGAATCGGTGCTGGTAGCTGTAAACTCTTCTTTCTCGATGGGAATCATAGCCCTATCGTAGCCAAGTCAATGGACTTGCCTTTCTTGCTTGACTGAACTTCCTAAACCTCTTCCTGCTCATTGACTATTGGAAGAACTTTCAAATGGGACAGGTGATGAAGGAAGACCTTCTATCTTAGAAAAGAAAATGTACAGAATACATGTAAGGAAAGCAGTGTACTAATGCCCAGGCACGGCAGAATAAAAGGCCTAACTCTACTCTCAAAGTAGTGAAGTTCCCCAAGGGTTCGTTATCATAATAGAGTAGTATGCCGGAACTCTTTCTCTTAAGGTGCGGAGCGAACTATCGGACTAGGAGCTACGATTTCTTTTGTTGAAGAAGAAGTTCTTCCTTTAAATAGATGGCGAGAATCTATTCTTGGTGGTAGGGCATGGTTAAGCTTTTAGTAGGCATAGAGTAGAAGAAACTAATCGATCGAGATAACATTTCCACCAGATGCCAGAAAGAGGAAGACAAAAGCAAGAGTCCCCCAGGGAAAAATGTGGGTTCATCGTCGGATTCAGAGTAGTTCAAATCAATGAGTTCCAGATATGCGGGTTAAGCGACCGTAGGAAAAAAATGAAATGCTCGTACACAAGCCATCCAAATTTTACTTTCTGGTGTCATAGAATAAGGGGTCTCATCAATAAATGAGATTCCCACAGAGTGGTAACTAAAACAAAGAAGAGCTATTAGCTTGTCGGCGTAACGAAAGAACTATCGGATGGTAGGCCTTAACTAACTGCTTCCATACTTCGAGAAGGATTTGCTGCTTTCGCAAGAATTAGCCCAAAAAGGAGAAAACCAAAACTCTTTATTTAGTGGACCAGCCAATAATCATCTATTTTTTTTTTGGAGTTCCATGTTCCCGGATTAATATACTTGGTTCTTCCTTGACCCTGTAAGCAAAAAAGACCTACTTCCCTAAAAGTAAGTGGCACGTTCCAAGATATACTCGTAGAAGGGAATCTGACTTGCTGCCAAAAGAATGGGTTGGATGTGCTTCTGTCTGTCTTTAAAGGAAAGTTCACCGAGGGTGATAAAAAGGTAGCTCTTTTCTATTTTCTGAGTAGCGGTCTTTGCTGCTTGACTTCTTGACTTAGAGCTTGAAGGATTGCTCTCTCTTTCTGGTTTAGCCTGCTATTACTATGGGAAGGGACAAGACAAAGCCTTCTTCTAAATGAAATAGGATTCTGCTTTCACTGTTCACTGTTCTCAAGGTATCTCCTAACTCGAGGGTGAGAACAAGAATCGAATCGATTGAATCATAAAGATCTATCACTTATTTGAAGCAACATCGGAAAAGAAGCGGATGGTTCATGTAGCAGTGGAAGAGGCAGTCGCCTTTTATGAAGTCTGGGCTTTGGAGATCGAATCGTAGCCAAAGTCTTTTTCCAGGTTTAGAAAGACTGGTTCGAAAGGACCAGGAAAGATCAGCTGTTTTCTCTTCTTCAAGGGGTGAGAGAGCAAAAGAGAGTAATGACATCGTACCGCCCTAGAAAGGGAAATTTGATTAGTTTGCTTGAACAAATCCGCTCTTTTCGAACATCGGGCCAACGGGCGTGAGATGAGATGATATTTGTTGTTGGATTAATATTCTTCTCACTACGCTTTAGTGGCCAACGGGCGTGAGATATGAAAAGAGTGACTCTGAGCATAGGCCGACGCATGCTCATTCTATTTTCCCATAGTGACATAATCCTTCCTGATTCCAAAGCAGAGAGAGCAAATCTGTCTCATTCGGGGAGATAGTCAAGCATTTTGATACCGGGCTCAGAGAAGAAAGATGCAAAGGCAGGGATTGAGTGAAGCTCTTCCCCTCTCTCCAACTAGTCGCTTTTTTGACTCTAGTTCTTTATATACTCGCTTCAAGTATTCTGCTCGCTCTAGCTATCGCTTTTTCAAAGAAAATGGTCTTACGCTATGTAAACTACGCTCTTATGCTTAATCGCTCTTACGTTACTTCGTAACTCTATAGTATTCTCATAAAAAAGCTAAGATAGATCTAATAGTTCGTGGAGAGGCCAGGAGAATAAGAAGATTTGAGAAAAAGAATGATTCTCCCAAGTCGAGTGATAGGGCTTGCCCTTTATGGATGGCTTAACTGATCTAATTAGAAGTACATCGCTAACAGCTTTGCTTGAAATATGCCTTTCAATCTCTTACCTGTTTTCCTAAGCAAACTCTCATCTGCTGGTCGGAAACTGGCCTCGAAATGCTCCCTCGACCTCTCTGATAAGCATGCTTCATAAGGAGGTCCCGGCACGTGAGACCTAGCTCGGGAAAGATTATGCATGTAGGGAGGCACAAGGCCCCTTCCCCAGAAATGAATTGGTGAGCCGACTCTAGCTCTGCGATCATACTAGAAAGACGCCTTCTTGGTCATCATCCTAGAAGGTTGCTCCTATTTATTTAGACTGGAATATTTATACTGGAACTGGACCGACAACCAAAGTCAATTCCCTCTTGATTAAGGTCATTCCCAAGGGCTGCATGAGAACTCCAACTAAAGATGGGCTTAGAACTTAAATGAACGTTTTGGCAAAGAACAGGTTAAGACCTTAGGACTTTAGGACAGGGGACGGATACGAAGTCTACTAGATGAGGGACTGGTGGGCTATGGCAGGAGGAAAAACTGTTACGGACACTGAAACTCCCATGTCTCTTAAACACCTTCTGACATGGCTTATCCAGAAGCAATGGCCCGGCCTGAAACTGGCTAAAAAGAAAATGGCTTGCTAACAGGATCTATAACAGGTTTCAAAAGATTACAAACTTGAAAGAGCTTAACTATCGCAATTAGCTTCCCTGGCTTGCTTTGCTAGCTTCTACTTTAATGCAGAACTCCCAATAACAGGAATTACACTCGATGGATTGGTGAAAGAACCTGGCTTTCTAGCTTGACCTTTACTCTTCACACTTTCAAATTCCCTTGTTTAGAGGGACAAAGTGACTCGAACAAAGCAAAGCGAAGAGGTTCTTTAGTGTAGGCTAGTCAGTTTACTTGGAGTAGCTTTCCCGCTGCCCTATAAGTTTCAGTTGATCTAATTGTAGTTGCTTTGCCCTTTCTGGGGGTTTGACCTGTTGGAGTCCTAAGCTAATCACTTACATCCCTTAATTTCTTGAAAGCTGGAGTATCTCACGCGGGAGTCTTGAAAGCAAAGCCTAAAGATCCAATTGAATGTCCATATTCAACCTTCTCTTTGTCAGAAAAAAGTAATTCGATTCCTTGGCTTTCTCTTTCTTTCCATGCTCCCAGATGAGTTGACTTTCAAGTAGTCGATGATTGTAGACTGGATTCTCCTATAGGTAAATCCTTGTCTTTGTTCCTTTTTTGAAAACTGATCTTTCTCGTTTCTTTCAAGTCTAATAGTTACGAGGCCATAACAGATGGTAAATTCGCGGTTTATGCTGGAAAGAAGGCAGAGCTAACCCTTAATTCTACTGCTCTCTAAAAGGCCTGCCTATTCTATTAGTCAAGCTTGGAGAACATAGTACTCGGGTTTCCACTCTCCATCTATAACTTCTCTCTATCTCTGTGAATATCTATTTGGTGGGTTGCTCCACAAATGATTTGAGAATTAGCCCAGAATTAGAAATAAGAAAGAAACTATGGGAAACCGTCAGTTCTCCTCCTACTGGTCAAGTGAAACCCTTTACTCATCGTAAGAATAAAGAGCCTGGTATCATACCAGCCCTGAAAGCTTCTACTAAGAAGTGTAGTTCATTTATTGTAGCCGATACAGAAACAATTATGGCGTCTATAGGAAATGTAGCTCTTCAACATGTTCCTTTTGCAATTGGTTTCTTAGTGGTGAACCCCGAAAAAGGTCTTCCTTCACAAGATTCTATAGAAGTTTATTATTTTGAATCTACTAAGCTCTCGCTGGAGTTGGACTTCATTGCAAGAAGCAATATCATGTTGGAAAACTTTATTTCTCATTTAGCAGTGAAAGCTAAAGAAGAGAAAATAACAAAGGTTTACTTCCATAACTTTGCTAAATTCGATGGAATATTCTTATTAAGCTATTTTGCTAAAAAAAGATAAGAGATATACAATGAAACCTCTACTTCAAAATAATGTGCTTTACGAGATAGTTATCTATGAGTGCCTCTTTAAAGGCGTTGGTAAAGTTATCTTACATTTCAGAGATTCATTAACTCTACTACCCGGTAGCCTTGCTTCTTTGCTCTACTTTCTGCCCTTCATTAGGCTCTAAAGGATCATTTGATCATAAATCAGTTAATATCAATAATGTAATGGAAAAGAGAAATGAGGTAATTCCATATATGAAACGGGATATTTACTTGTTAGCAGGTATGATGCTCAATGCGCAAGATCTGTATTTTAGGAATTATAAAGTGGATATCACAACTTTCTTGACGCTATCATCACTTGCCATGACTATTTTTCGTGGTAGTTATTACGATCCTATTACTTTCCCTATCTATATCCCTAGCGGAAATGCCGATATGTTTATTCGAAGAGGTTACTATGGAGGTCACTCCGATGTTTATAAGCCTTAAGGTGAGAATCTGTACTTTTATGACGTCAACTCACTCTACCCATACATTATGAAAAACTACCCAATGCCGGTTAGAAAACCTGTATGGCATAGTGATTTATCAGGAAGAGAGCTTGATGGCCTATTTGTCTTTATTGAGGCATACGTAGAGTGTCCTCAGACTATAAATCATCCTTTCTTACCATATAGGGAACCCAAGACTCAAACTTTAATCTTCCCAACCAATAAATTCGTAGGGGTATTCTTAAGCGAGGAGTTGATTTACGCTAAAACCATATGTTATGATATTCACCCACTTCGTAGGTACTTGTTCTCTAAGAAAGAAAACAAGCTCTTTGATCGTTTTATCATGGAAACCTATGGGAAAAGGGTGGAGGCAAAGAAAAGGGGAGATAATGCATCGGTCTTTATTTATAAAATATTGATGAATTCACTATATGGAAGATTTGGTATCAATCCTCGAAGTACCGTTACAGAGGTATGTGAGAAAGCACGACATGATAAGCTACTAGAAAAAGGAAATATTCAGCTTTCAACTCAGCTGGGTGATAAATACTCTATGGTTTCCTATATTTCCAATCCAATAGATGTTTCC
The DNA here is from genome assembly GCA_030737815.1 of Allium fistulosum. Lineage (NCBI taxonomy): Eukaryota > Viridiplantae > Streptophyta > Magnoliopsida > Asparagales > Amaryllidaceae > Allium > Allium fistulosum. The sequence goes on along the minus strand of CM060903.1, from coordinate 627,775,078 downwards.
AATAAAGATTGGCCCCGCTTATTGGCTGTGCAAATCTCCGCTGCTATTACTGCCTGCGCTCGTATCCATATGTACAAATACATCTCCAGAGATGATTGTTACTATACCGATACTGACTCTACAATTCTAGGAAGCCCACTGCCAAACGATGAAGTTTCCTCCACCATCCTAGGTAAAATGAAATTGGAAGATAAAATCAGAGAAGGATACTTCTTAGCTCCAAAGAGCTATAACTATATGAATGATAAAGGTAAGGAAGTCATCAAGCATAAAGGGAGAGCACATGATCTGGTTGATGAGAAATGGTTTGAGGATCAATATATAGATGCTGATAAGAGCGAAATCCAAATCATAGAAGATAACTTCAATCGCAATTGGGAAACCCTATCGATTCTACGGAAATTGTATCATGTCGATAAGAGAATCAAATTGACAGAAAAAAGAACAATGGTATACAATGAAAATAATGTATGGATAGACACAACACCAAAAGAAGTATGTGACTATGGTAATCATACCAGACTCATGAAAAAGATCATGGAATTGACAAATATCGAAAAAGATCAAGAAATCTTAGAACAAAGTAAGGAAATAGCTTATCTACAGAACCTATTAAACAAAAGAGATAAGAAAGTCAAAAGAGAAAATCAAGTCAAAACCACCAACAACAACCAAGAAGCTTCTGACCTGGATTCCGCTAAAGGCTATCTAGGTCACCAAAGGCTACCTAAGGGATGTAATAGGTCCAAACGTAATAAGAAAAGGAGACCTCCATAAGAAACCAGGGTAGGAGTTAAAATTAATCACAGCTACTGAAAAACTGGTATCGTAATAACACTGGTAATAGGTAGCTTCTTCCTAAGCTATACCTAGAACTAGATAATCTTGACAAATATGATCCTCAGGAAACAATAGGTGCTAAGCTACGCCAAAGCTATAGAATGCTAATCCACCATTAGGAATGAATGGAGTAATATGTTCCAATTGTTTCGCCGGCAGCTAGAATCTATCTATTATCCCTATAAGTCCCGGGGAATAATAGGTGGGCGGCAACAGCTGATAGGTAAAGGCCAAGTGGCGAGGACGAAACCACTGAAACAAGGGGCAGGTCAAATCACGAGTTTGGTCTGGAGATGAGCTCTATTGTTTCGCAACCCGAAGGACGAGGAAGAGTAGAAAGTTCAGTAGAAGTTCTAGCGGGGGCAAGGCCAGTATCAAGTTAAGCATGAGTTTTTTGGTCCGGTTGGAGATGACCTACCTATATAATTTAGGGGAACAAGGAGCTATAAAGAAGTAAAGGCCCGGTTCTAGTCCTAGGTGAAGAGGATAAGAGGAACTCTCCAGTGCAGTTTTTTCCTATAGCCCTATTCAAGTAACGGGTCAAGGGACAGGCGGATAGAAAAGGACACTTAAAAGGCAAAGCAGTTTAAAGGACGTTTTTGTTCCAGAGTTAAATCACTTTCCCATTGGGGTTGCCGGAAATCAATTGTAGCTCGATTTGAAGACCTTATATAATTCTCGGTCAACTTAATGATTTCTTAGGAGAAAGAGCAAAGTGTTGGAGAACTAAAGGCTCTAGGAAAGGTTTAACTAGCTGGTATGTTATGAATTAGTTCGCCAGGAGCAGGAGACTTATAGGCACACCGTACAAAGAAGACTCCAGTTGTTCGCCAGATCCAGATACTGGGTGGAGTGAGGATGTCCTGTTCTCCTGGGCCAAAGATGCCCTAAGGACTTAATCCGATTTAGCGGTTTCAACTGATTTTACAGTTTAGTATGCGGTTTAGTTTGATGAAAAAAACGTTTTCGTTCCAGAGTCCCCATCGGGATTGCCAGAAATCGGTGACGTAACAAGTATCAAATTTTATGAAGACCTTGTTTGAACAGTTCGACTACCGAGATAATATATGGCAAAGTGCTTTAGAGCCCAGGGGTAAAGAGAATAAGGGAGGTGCGTGGCGGGACAGGAGAACAAGTGTATGCGGCTGAGTCAAAGCAGAGAAATAGCCTTCTGCATTCATCAATGAGTTCAGGTAAGCCATAAATGTTAGCACACCTGACTTTTGAATAATAATTATTTTCCCTATTCAAGGTACGTAGCCGAATTGAAGAGCCCGACTACGTAAGAATATTGGTAACATAGGTTTGAAGTTCCATCTCAATAAGCGGAGCATGAATAATCAATCTCGTTAACAATCAGTACCATCCTTAGTTTGTCTGGGGACATCGAATCCAGTCTTAGCTTCAATTCATGGACAGCACTCGTTCCACTAGCTTATTCGTTGACAGTAATACCCTGCGTACTACTATAAAGAAAGAGACCTGTCCTGGTTGCTAATAGCGTAATCTACTAAAGAAAGATCCTTTGGACAATTTAGTTGAACCGATGTTGGCGATAAGGCTCTACTAAAGAAAGTACGAGTCTAATCTCGATTGGGTTGTTGTTTAGTCAACCTTTAAATACCAATAGGGACTAGATTAGGAGATAACACCTTGCATAGATAACAAGCTCCATGGCCTTACTATTCTATTGGGCTGCGCTCTTTGGGCTTTTCAAACTTAGCGAACCCTCTCCACAGAATGGAAAAAATGATGGCCGAGAATTATTATCAATTATCGGCCTAATTCCCTTTGACAACATCCAGTTTATCTGTTTCATTGGGTTGACCATCTGGTTTATTGGACTGCTTGTCCAACATTTTAAAGTGGAATAAGAGTGGTCAGCAAGGCAGTTTTCTTTTGTTTAGTGAGGTATTGATTTCGCAGGCACAGTTTCTTGACATTCAAGCCTTTAAGTCTCTTGGGTATTGATTCGATACCATCAAAGGAAGATTCGATACCAGGCTATTATCAATACTGGTACTCTACATTGATAATGTGTATGATTCGCTACTAATATACTGGTAAGGACAGAAGCACTTCCAGCACCAGCTACTATAGATATGAGAGATCTTCTTTCATATGAGGCCCTTGATTCGAATCTATCAGCTGTTTTTTCATACCTACTCATTACGCAAGCACCTTCTTTCATGTTTCTGTTCCTTTGCGTACCCTGCTGCGTTTTGGCCTGAGGGAATGCATCCTCTTCTTAGTAATAGATGCCGCTTCGACTATCCTCTCAAAAGTCTAAGGTGTTAAGGCTACGGCCAAGCCTGCACCCGTCATTCTGTCCCTCAGTGCTAAACTACCTGTTTCCCCTTTGGAGAACTCCGAAGTACTCCTGAAGCTCCTCATGGTCACTTTTTCTCATGGGGAGTGAATTAAGGGGAGAATGACATGGCATTACCAGGTGTATTTGACTTATCACTAAGGAGACGGCACTCCGAGAACCCCAAAAATTAATTAACCCTTCCGTAAGGACCCTAGGGAATCACTTATCTGTTCCTAGGTAACCACTTATCAGTATCGAAGGAGACGGCACTCCAGGTTCAACTCATACCAGGTGCTTGCGAATTCAATCTCGAATCCTACTTTCTCTAGGTTTTTTCCTCATTATCAGTACTGAATCCTCATACCAGGAAGCCTAGAAAGAGAGTTATATGTCCTTAAGGTTGCTCTTTGTAACCACTTCTCAGGCAAGAAGCGAGATTCTTACACATATTCATCCCCTTGAGCAGTAGAGAAGGTGACTTTCGCTACACACCTGGGGTTGCTAGTAATTGATGGAATTGTCCATCTCAATAAGTTCTTTCCCGGTAGAGAATAATAGCTGCTTCTAATTAGAAATTAATATGGTGTTATTCAACTATGAAATACAAAAGCGGAGAAAGGAGATGGAGAGCATAGCGCTTATTTGCTTATTTGAATTGACTTGCGGGAGCAACTGATAAGTCGGCAGCGTCCCACTACTCGCTTACTACACAGCAGGGTGCAGAATCAGATGCCGGGGCATGGAGCAGTTTTGATCTTACCTTTGAGTGAGGGGCCTCTCTCAGTTTACCCTCTGATCGGAAAGAAAACAGCTCTTGAACCAATTTGACAACTGGTATTAAACTACAGGTCCTGCGCCAAAGTGGGTTCTGAGCAATATACTGGGTTCTGGGCAATCAGAGGAGGCTTGCGCTAATGAATGAGAAGTGTAGGAGTGAGTTCCTGCCTTACCCGGACCTTCCCTTAGCTGGGAGATCTGATAGAACTGCTATAGAATCATAGGAGTGAGAAGATTTCAGTATGTGGATGCGCCAATGAATGAAAATCTAGGTAGTGCCTACCCGGAGTTGGTGCTAAGTGCCCTCTAGCCCTTTATGTCCAATTCGGCGTAACATCCATTGCTAGACTTGAGGCTAGACTTAACCCTATGATGCTAGATCACAAATGATTCGGCTATGAGGCTAGAAATATCTACAAGGAGCACCACAACTAATGCTGAATAACTAAAGTATCGAATGTGCTATTTGATTGCTTACTCTATTAGCTCACTATGGGTCTTCTCGTCTAAAGGTCTTAATGTTATATTCGAATTGACTCTGTTCATCTAATTCACTCTGTTCACGGGATTTATGAAATGATAACAAGCCATTTTGGTTGACACTGAGTTCTCCACCATGACATTTAGTTATAGATTTGATTTCATGAAAACTGCCAGAGAATGAGATCTTTAAAGAATTGAATCTGTTGTGAACTGTTGATTGATTGAAGGCAGGATATGTTAGATCATCTTTATCGATCAGGAAATTCGATGAGATAAAAACCTCATGCATATACCTAGTATAGTGAATTCTTTGCATTCTTTTCATTGAGCTGTTGATATAACCAAAACTTTCGTGAAATGACCAGACACCCTAAGTAACCAATTCACACGTGGATGGCAAATAGATTGACGCGTGATTTCGCTGGCTTTGGAGCAGGCTTTGTGCTAGTGCTATAGCGAGAGATGCATAGATGGGCAGTAGAAAGAACAGAATCCCTTGTTTTCATTGCATTGATGAAACAATGCCAACAAACACTTGTGTGTAACCAAACGTATCCGATGAAACACTTCCCGAGAAGCCAGAGGCTGTTTATACTGGCGGTCATACGCCATGATATGCATGATTTAGACCTATTTTCGTAAATAATTTCGTACGTAAACTAGATACATGACAGAATTTATTCACTAGAATCAAAATAGACTTGTTTTTCACATTAGAATTCATTGAAACAGGGGACCTACGGGACGAAACAATTGTATCATTGCATTCTCGCAATCTCAAAACATAGCTCTATATCGGCTTAGACCAGCGGTAGGGAAACGACATAGGACCAATCTATGATAGCTAATGTTGTGGTATGATATCTGGAATAACCAATCGATGAAACCACCCGGACACCTGACCGCAGCTGCTTCCATCGGAGTCTCTTTCCGACATACCCAACCCCGATTTGTCAGGCTCCCGTCTCATCGTAGAAACTGTTTGCCAGAACGAGTCGAACTCAAACAGAGCTATTACTATGAAAATCGAGAGAAGTCATTCTTGAACTAACATCAACCGTTCTTGATCAGCCAACTCTACATCTCGCTGAGTCACAGGTCCATCCGAGTAAAAAACATGAGACGACTGATTCGCTCGAAGAATAGACAGAGGCAACCTCGCAAGCGAGATCCACAGTATAAACATTGGCGACCTCTTCATGAGGTCCACTTTCATCCGAGCTCTAGTGAGGTGCCTAGTATACCAAGTCCAAACTATTCTTCTCTTCAGGAGGAGAGCTAAATTGCTCAAGCTTGATTAAAACCGTGTTTGTTGGCTCGAAAGCCGGCCTTCCAAAATTGGCAGTTTCAAGGTAAGAGTTGATTAGAAAGCCGCTTCCCTTGTAGTTGTCAGCTCATTCTTGACAAATCCTATCGGGTTTTCATAATCTGGGGTAAAAGGATTCGAACCTTTGCATGCCGGTACCAAAAACCGATGCCTTACCACTTGGCTGTACCCTAGGGGTTCTCTTCATGATTAGGAAGAATGAAGATATTATGTAAGACCCCCGTAGTAATTTAGCCTGACAGACTATACGCTCAAGTGCGCCTAAAGTCTGCCTTATTGACCGAATCAAGCTCTTACAACGACTACTTTTCTAAAATAGGATCCATAATGTCATCTCTGGTAAAGAGATAGCACTAGGTGGTGTCGTAACTCTTCTATTTGAAAGCACTTTTGGCTTCTGAAATCCTTCCAGAAAAAAGGTGAGTAACAAAACTATGGAAAGTTTTTAGACATCACTAGTAGCAGAAGCCGCATGGAAAGAGTAAGAGAAGAGGCCAGTCGAACACTACTATAAGCAGTCGGGCACTACTAATATAGATTCAGGTGCTCGTGGTCGAGATAGGGGTGCCGAATACTTCACTCTTAATGTCATTGATTGATCGTTTTCACTTTCGAAGATAGCTGGGTTATAGGAGAGTTTCGTTCCATCTACCTTAGTCACTGTGGTCAGGGCGACGGAGCCTGTATTAGATTAGTCCCCCCCTTGTTAGGGCTGGACTTGGTATCTACGTCCCTCTCCTTTCTATACGCATAGATGAGATCAAGTTCAAAAAGACCCTATACAAGTGAAATTAATAAGAAAGATGAGATCAATCTTTGCTCCTGTTGCCTTTCAATCCACTAATGAATGTTTTGCTAAGCTCACTAAGTAGGGTCTAACCTAGCTTGTATAAATAACAGTACCTAACCCTAGGCCAGTATATTAATTGGGGCCTAGTATATTAATTGGGTGATCCTTAAGCATAGATGTTCTAACGTTTAGGATATTAATATAAAGGGGCTATAGTAATAGGAGATTTCTTTCCCGAACAATTTAGTGTTATTTATACAAGATCGTGAGACGAATTGATTCGTAAGATATTTGATACTAGAATAATTGACTCTCAACCATAAAGTGTTGACTACTTTTCAAACTCTCCTGTTGATTAGATTCCATGTCATGTGTTTCGCTTTTGGCTTTCAGTTTCTGATTCCACTCAAAAACCTCTCTGAGCCGTTCCCATTGCATGGACTACTCGAAGGAGGACTCACAAAGAGTTGAACCATCAACTTAAGCCAATCAATGATTCAATCGCAGATTGATACTAGACCAGACAATTTAACCGTCTTCACTAGACCCGAAGGTCGCACTCATACAATGAGCTTTCAGGAAGAACCTGGTTCACCAGTTGTTCAAACCCGCTCATGAATCGTGAATGAGTTGCGAACACAAACGGAGATGTGAGAGTTGTGTAGGAGACCGTTAATTCGACTTGCAATCGATTAGTGAATCGATCGTTCTGTTCTTAGTACTGGTTTGATCGAAAAGTTACTTCTCTTTAACTTAAATAAACCATACTACTAAACCGTTCCGTTCCTAAGATGGCCTTCGAGTTGCTTGTGTTAAGCATAGCAGTTTCAGCACATCATTCATGTGTAGTAGGTAATAACTTGGGCTGCCTCCTCATCTGTTTGCCCTTAATATATCTAAGTCAAAAAGAAGCCATTGGTTTATATACCCATTACCTTCTCGCCCTCTCTTTAGTATGAAGGTCTCTAATCAAATCTACTAATAGAGAATCCTCATACCTAATAATATGTTCTCTTATTAACCAATTGTGCTCATGTTAGAAGTGAGTTAACCAATTAGCAGGAGGTAGAGAAGCAGAATATAAACCTAGGAATCATCTACCAGTCTATAACTTAGCAGGTAGAGAACCTGGTATCAAATCTCAGTAAGTTCCTAATAAGCTGATTATCTTAATCTTTACCATTTTTATCAATAATACATATTTGTAGCAGAGTAAGGTTCAGGTATCGAACCACATTAGTATCATATTAACCAATTATCTGGTAGAGAATATAAGTGAATCTGAGGGTATCGAATGTTAATCTTACTTAGCTTAGTTCGCATTCTCTATCTATTAGTAATTCTTCATGATCAGTAATATTACACTAAATATACTACGTAAAGTCAAGAGAAAGCAGTCGAAAACAGATAAGTCTAGTCATCCAAACTATTCTTAGAGGAGGTATTTGATCACGAAATATACGTCTATTCTTAAAAAAGGTTTCTTTATTGAGGAGGTATTTGATCACTATTGAGAGTAAGTAATCCAAACTATTCTTAAGTCGACAACTGATACTCAAACTTAATACACATATATACTATTTACATAATTGCTTCGCCCAGTATATTAATTAGTTCAGTATCATAGTATTTCATTGTTACAATTATGTATTATCGATAAAATAAGACATGTTTTTTGATACAATAGTTTGCCAATTAATATACTGGGACTCATTTCTGTTTTTTCATTAGTATTTTTGTTCTTATTTGAGTGGGGTTGGAGTTTTGATTTGTTGTCTTGGATTATGGGAGAGAGAAAAAGAGCCTCAGATATGGATTTTATTAAAAGAATAAAGGTCCCCTCTATTACAGAATAAAGCAAAGAGATTTTGACCGGTCTCTTATCCTATGAGGGGGGGTTGGGGTTGCATGGCGATACCCGCGAAAAAGATCCAAACTATTCTGAGTACGATATTCATGAAAAGCCGGGTTTGAAATGCCAAGACCATCTAATAAAAAGAGGGCCTAATATACTGGATCGGTCACCTATAAATAGAAGATTCTTTCACTCTCTCTTTGGAAGTCAAACTATTCTTATCTTAGAAGTAAGTGCAAAGCGAGCTTTGAGTAGCCATGGCTATCGCTAACAGACTTGCGAGAATTGAGCAAAAAATACGTCAGGTGGAAAACGAGAAGCTCCAACGGGAGCAAATGTTGGGTGCGTTCTGGGAGCATATGCCTGATATCGATCCTATTATCATACGAGATCGTATGCTCTTTCTCCAGAACGAAATTCATGCTCTCGAAAACAGAAAGGGGGCGTTGCTCCAAGAACGGGAGGGGCTCCTTGTGGAGGTTGCCATCCTCCGTGACCCATCCACTGGGGATGAGGAGACTGGAAGAAATTAGCAAGGCCCTTAGAAGGTTCCAGCACTGTTCATTGTTATGTTTAATTAAGTTCTATGTCTTTAATGTTGTGTGGTTGAATGTTGTTATTTAACTTTGTAGTAATGTTGTATGGTTGAAGGCCCTTTTTATTAGTGTGTAAGCTTCTTATTTATTGTACTCCTATGTTATGTATTGTATAAAAACTGTAGTGCTGGAATGAATAAAAATCTGCCCCTAAGTATTAAGCTAATTGGTTAACTCGCTACTCAAATTTCAGATTTGAATTCGCTACGCACCTACTATTATCTATTATTATTTCGTTCTTTGAGTTAATTACAATCTTCTTCTTAAGTTTTGCTTGCTCGGTTTGTGTTAATCATTTGTTGGTTGAAGATGATGTTACGCGGCGTTCAGAACCAGCCAGTGAATAAGAACAAAGAAGTAAGGAAATGAGACGACTCTTCCTTGAACTATTTCATAAGCAGATCTTCACCTCCACATCAATCATGAGTTTCTTTTTATTCCTATCGTATATTGTCGTAACACCCTTAATGCTAGGTTTTGAATAAAACTTTTCATGTCATTCCCATTTAGGTTCGATTCAGATTCCTCCATTGTTTCCTTTTCCTTCCGCACCTTTTCCTCGAAATGAGAAAGAAGATGGTACACTCGAATTGTATTATTTAAGTGCTTATTGTTTGCCAAAGATCCTACTTCTACAATTGGTAGGTCACCGGGTTATTCAAATAAGTTGTGTTTTTCGTGGTTTTCCCATGTTACAACTTCCGTACCAATTCGATCGATCCAGAATGGATCGGTTAAACATTCTATTAGGGAGCCTAGTCTTGACTCTTCTGTGTGGTATTCATTCTCGTTCGGCTCTTGGAATCACATCTAGCAGTGGTTGGAATAGCTCGAAAAATCCAACCACTTCACCTACTTCATTGCCCCCAACCCTTTCTCATACCTCTATTGAAACAGAATGGTTTCATGTTCTTTCATTGATTAGTTATCCCTCTCCGTTCGTATCTCCAACTCCCATACTCTTATTATTATTGTATTGAGAATTTATTAGTGAATGATTCGGATTCCATTAAATGGGACTTCCTGCATGTCTTTCTGCTCCAGAAAATGCAACAGAATTTACTAGATGAACTTCCTCTCGCTCTAATCTAAAAAGGGTAGACTGACAAGCACCTTGCTTTCCCTTCCCGACTGATAGCAACAAAGAACCTTCCATACCTTTGCAACTTCTGGCACCTTCTCGCCTTACTTGATAGCATGTGGGAATGACTAGCTCTTGCTACAGAACTAGCACTTGGAAGTAAGAAACTTATTATAGCTCTATTCGTCGGGTTTGAGTGCACCGAGCTTATTCTTCAGCGCAGGGCTAGGTTTGAATCACCTTCCCTACTCCTCCAAGGCTCATAGGCTTACTTACTACTGGCTTAAAAGACAACCCATGGGAGAAAGAACCTGGCTTACTTTATTGAACTTCCCGATTTCACATTTAGAGGAACAAACCAGGGAGGTTCGCTCTATGTATGGGTGGAAATCCGACCGGAGTCTGACTCTGAAAGAGGAACATCGCAGTCTTGCAACCCTTTTAATCCAGCTAAGCAAAGAGGACCCCGAACGTGATTTGGGTCCGGTTCAAGCCGCAATCAAGAAGGCGGTTCGCCAGTCGATTGCGGATAACCAAATACGCGTCGACGAGTGGGGGTAATAAATAAACGATTTTTCAATCTATAAGGTTCCAATCATGCCGCAACTAGAGAAATTCATGTATTTTTCACAAATCTTTTGGTTATGTCTTCTACTTTCTTCTTTTTATGTTGCTATATGTAATGATGGGGATGGCATACTTGGAATCAGCAGAATTCTCAAGCTGCGCAGCCTACTTCTTTCATAGCGGGAGAACACAATTCCTAGTAAGGACTCTAAGAGCTTGGAAAATATCTCAACCAAAAGTTTTCAGATAGGTCTCTCGTATATGAAAAACACTTTCTTCGAAGTCGGAAAATGGTGTAAGACAAATGACCTCTAGGGAAAAAGGAGTAAAATCACTTTGAGCTCTTCTTTCGGAGAAATAAGTTCCTCAGGAGAAATAGAGAAAAAGCTTCTCTATTTGATTGCGAACTCATCAACTCAAACAAGTGAAATTCGAATCCCTTATGTGAATGAAATCATGCTCATCCATCTCCTACACGGACACATTAGCATCTAATTAAGTACACTCCCTCACCCCTTAGGACTTGGGGTATGGAACCCTATTGGTTCACAACTATTGGGACTACTTGTTTTGGTGGACGTATTACTGTCAACAAGAATGATCTCTCTTTTGAACCAGCAAGTGATTTGAATTGAACTTGGAGCCTATTAATTTACTAGTAGACGAATACCTCTCTTTATCATCTCATGTTGCAAATGCCTTACTGCTTTCTTCGCACCGGACTTTGTGAAATCAATCCCCAAATATAAGGGGTCAATCGCCCCAGTCTGGAGAGAGTAAGTTATTCTGGCCCAGCCCAGATCAATCAGTCTATGGAATGATAGGGCCGGGGAAATTTACATTTACTTGACATAAGAGAAACAAGTGAAAAAATGAATTGTGCGAGTGCGTAGCGGATTCCAAGTCCTTCACTGATAAGTCAAAGCGGATTGCCTAATATACTACTGGTGAATTAAGCCAGTTTATGTCTACTGAACTAGCAAACGAATGCCCTGAATTAACCCCCGGGGTATCATAGAATGTCATTTACCATCTCCGATTTGTTTAAGTATCCTGGTAAGTGAGAGCGAGAGTCGTTTCTTTCAATAGAATCCCTTGCGGCTTCTCAATGCCATCCGACATGAGAAGAAGGCTTCCTAGGTTAATGTATGTAGATGTCGTAGTGAACGGCCCTAGTACGTGGAGAAATGCCAACCTTCTTTAAGCTCCACTCCTTTCCTTATGTTCTGCTTGAAGCAACATCTATTAGTCCCTTGCTTTGGAATTCAATTTCGAACCTACCTTTTCCAACTCAATTCGAGCCATGTAGTTGATGAGGAATTCGAGCAACGAGTCAACCCTCTGTCATTCAGTCAAAAAGTCAATCAGTAGACAGCAACGTAGCGAAATATGCCTTCATCCAGGAATTGACAATTCTGGCTCTATTAAGACTACATGGGCATTCTCCCTTTCACTGGAAGGCCTACAAAAGCACAAATGAGAGATATAGTCAACCGGGTGCTAGACTGCAAGGTTGGAAAAGTCAATGAAGTACAGTATAGCCAGCGCCCGACAAAATCAGTAATCGTAGGGATACCCAATCACATGTTGAGCAACTTCAAGCTTCTTATCTACACAATCAATCAGATTTCAGTCATGTAACGTGATTTGGTCCCAAGGTGAAAGTCAATAAATCCATGCGCATCTGCCCTTGCCATTCATTCTCTTGCACTCAAAAACTCGGCCTTCCAAGCGAAATAGCTTTGGAGACTTCTCACATGTACCGCGACTTCATTTCCCAAATAATGAAAGAAAATTTCCCAAGACTGGAGCCTAAATACTCGGCCTACTCTTCTTGGAAGTCCATTTATGCCAAAAAGCCAATTCTCAAAAGGTCCATAGTACGTCTCATTGGTGACAGCAAGGACACCAACCTATGGAAATCTGCTTGGCTCAATGGTTATCCCCTGCGTGACCAACCAGGATCACTCCTTCGGAAAGCGACCTCTTACTCCCAGCCCAATCTATGTTGGTCCATGGGTCCAATCGATGAGATGATTCACTTACGAGACATTTAGAAAAAGGTGCAGCACTGGAACTTCTATGTAGGCTTTTGTGGGTTCGAATCCCTCTCTTTCCGTACCGCCATCAACACCTAATTCACCAACGACCTCAATGTATCAAATAACAATTCATAGGTCAATTTTCAATTTCATGTGAAAAAAAAAAGAAAACGACGGAGCCTAGCAAGGATAGGGAAGGCGGTATCCTAAGATCTGCGAGAAGTGGTACTTTAAAAAGAGCCACTTCATAAGCGAATAGCTACTGAACATGCCGTAGTAACCCAAGGCTTACTTTAACCTTCTTCACCCACTAGAATCAATTTGCGCTTGATTTCATAGTTCTTCATTTTGTTCCTATCCCTGGCTTCTAATTTTTAGAAATTCCTTCCACTCAATTGTTCTCTCGTCCTTCACACTGTGCAGAATTTTTCACAACTATACCCACCCCTTAGGACCAAGGGCTTTTTAACCATTGAATACGAGAAAATGTGCGTGAGATTGAGGGGTGCTGATTCAAGAGTGTGGGCAACTACTTTACTTAACCTGCCTATAGGGCCATGGGTGATCGCACTTTCGAGTGATTCAATAGACGCTAATAATTCGTTTTCAATCTGAAATCACAATTCATTTTCAACTGCTTCTAAGCAATTGGAATTCTCTATTCTCTCTCGCCCTCGGCACCCGGGTTACCCAGTTTACTACCTACTTAGCAACCTCCTTATCTGAGGCCTCTCGGCTAGTCTATGGTACCACACTTCCTTTCTAGGGTCGGCCCTAGCTAATTGCCTGAATGATCAGTGTATTAGATAGATAGGCAAAGAGAAGTCTTGCCCAGTTGGATCAATCACAGTCTATGGAATAGAGAGCATGTGGGCACTACGATTACTGAACCAATAGACTTACGCAAAAGTGAGTGTTAGAAAGACATCGTGGTTCCCAGGGAGCATGCCCGAGTCCCATTGTTATATATAGAAAATCACCCCTACTTCGTATACTCGGGGCTCTATAAAAAAACAACTTATAAGTCGAGTCTCGGACTATGAAAACAAAATCTCTGTGGTTTTTTCACTATGTTAGATATGTATTGATCGATTAGTGCCCGTGTTGAAATCATTGCCAACCTGATTAGTTCACCATCGCACAGTCAATACTCGGGCTTGTCGCTTGAGGTGGCACGCTAGTGAGACGTTATCACATTCACTTTTACTCTCGAAATAGTCATACTGGCGAAGGGGCATTGACGCTGACATAGTAGGAATACGCACTGCCCGATACAATTCGTTTTAAAAGGATGACCATAATCTTTTTAAGGACACACTTTCCTTGGCTTGCATCCAAGGTAACAAACAAAGTAATCCTCAGCTTTAAGGGGTCATTTCGCTGCCTCTAGTGATTGGGAACCAAACAACGTAGTAATATATTATATAATGCGCTCCCTGGTTTGGTAGTAAGAAGACTGCCTTCTTTCCGGCATGATGCTACGCTTATTGAGATATGTAAGAGAAAAATGCTGGACTATCAATTATTCCCGCACGGGGACATCGCATTGGTTATGCTTCGCACTTTACGTCGACACCATAGATTATGACCTTCTGAAATTGGAAAGATGTTCAGCTTCTCGTAACTGATGAGTATGCATGTTGTCTTAACAATATTTAATAAAACTACAGATAGGTCTAAAAATGATTCATAAATGAAGAAAGACAGGTAGCGAGGCGACCCCGATCAATTGGGGGAGCCAGTATACTTCCCTGGTATATTAATTGGGTCCAGTTTGCTGACTGAGTTATCTTACTGATGAGGTAACCCAGTATACTTATAGCATTTGCTTCTTTCCATGTTGATGGCCAATATACTTATAGCGTTTGCTTCTTTCTTGGCTGATAGGGAGGGTTAGAGATTGACTTGACTTCGAAGTTAGGGAGTTGACTCCGCATATGGGACTGAATGAGAAGCGGAGATCAAATATCTTTTTGGTTGCTCAGCTTGCGCAAACTATGTGCTCTTAGTAAACAAAACAGATAGAACAGAGAATGCTAGAGAATCTAGGGATTTACTTGCCTTTCTTACCGGGAGTTGGTGCATAATGTTGGGGAAAAAGAGATTCTTGAGACCCCGTAAGCAACACCAGAATGAGTGCTACGCGTAGGACTAAAGGACAGAGGAGTTACAGATGGGGATTGATCTTTAATCCAGATGCACTTAAAGAATCACTTACCAGACATATGACTGGACTTATGAGTTGACTTGACAAATAACCACTTAGTTGACATATGAGTTAGTTGACTGAAAGAATCACTTGACTTGATATATGAGTTAGGGACTGAAAAGAAATCACTCTCTTACTTGACTTATGAGTTGGCTTGACTTCGAAGTTAGAGACATAAGGAGCCGAAGGCCAACCGGATGCATGAAGAGAAGGGGAAGGTTAATTCACTTGACTTATGAGTTGACTTGACTTGTTTACTTTACTTGGCGCATACTACTCCTATTATCAATATGCATGGGAACCTTGGGAGTGAGAATCTAATTAAGCTTTCAGTAAGTGATGTTTATGATGATGATCTAGCATCACCTGCTATTAGAGATTATTTAAGATAATATTCGCATCAAAGGAATAGCAGCACATAACTAACCCTTGGTATGATGAATCTCTATAGCACATAACTAACTCTTGGTATGACTATTCTCTACCGACCCTTATTAATATAGGAATGCATGAGAAGCGAAGATCTTAGATAGATTTATTGTTGCTAGGGTTAATTATGTCCTCTTAATTCATGTAGAACAGAATACCTGCTACGCGTAGGACTAAGTATAGTGGCTGACTAAAGGTGCGTAGCGGGACATAAGGAATGGATATATTAACCAATGGCTTTTCTTCCTGACTTAGATTAAGAAAGAGATGAAGAGATTAAAGGAAGGGCAACAAGAAGAAGAAGAGAGGGGGGATTGATCTTAATACCTAGGATAGGGTTAATGAAGAGAAGGGGGAGGCTAATTCACTTGCCAGTATATTAATTTGGGCTTATGAGTTAACTTCAGGGAGACTAGGTTTCCTGCATATGACTATATTAATATAACAGCGAAGCTGAGATCTCATATAGATTTGGCTTGCTATAACTATGTCCTTGAGGAAGCTCAAGTTGAAGAAAATACCCGCGAAGCTTAGGAGAGGGTTCCTGCCTTCCCATAAGAGGAGGGATAAGGTTGGTGCCACCGGCTGGGTTGGCGTTAGCTACTTCTAATTCTAAGGGATAAGGTTGGTGCCACCTTATCTTAGGCTGACCGGTTAATATAATCACTTACTTGACTTGGCGCATACTCCTACGATTTGCAGTCGCAAGCACCTTAGTATTAAGATGCATTGACGATGAAAGGTATTATTGAAACACTTGTTCGGTCATGATAGATGAAGTTCTCATTCCGGTCAGGAGAAGAGAAGAATGGAAATTACCACTCTTTACGTGTTTACAACTTGTCGATTCTACTGGATGGAGAAGAAACCTTTCGATTCATTTATTCTTTCTCTCTACTTAGATGGAGCATTTGAATCCAGATTGAATATACTTTTTTAGGATCGACTTAAGGTAGGAGGACGTAACCCAGCATTCCATAGCGCATTGAGGAGAGGGGGAAAGATATGACTATGCGTAGGAAACTTAGGAATAGGGAGGTCTTAGATGAAGTGAAATGAGGTGAAATGACTGAACTCAACATTCACTTAAAAAAAGAAATCCATAGTTCAGCCAGCAGAAGTCAGCGAGATAACGGGTTGTCCAACGCCTTTATCCAGATGACATGTATATCGCACTAGAAGTAACATATTAGAGTTAGTATCTAGCTATCTTATATCCCAACAGGTCTCATTAGCCCACTCAAAAAGGATAGAAATAGATACGCGGAAAGTCTACTCGGAGCGGACCCGAAGATTCGATGGAATCTTAGGTGCTTCCAGAACCACTGAGGCCGGAAACTTGATAAAGTCGAAGGGCAACCATCTGAATCAAAATAAATTACACCAGCTACTGCAATTGCTACAGCAACAATAGAGGACTCCGGCTTAAGTGGAACTTCTGAAACGTGACTAAGGCTTTCGAAACTATAACCCAAGGGTATGTTTAATGTAACGACCCACATTTTTGACCGTTCAAGTCGACAATAATCCACACATGTCCAACTCAAACCGTTCAAAAAGGCAGATGGTTATTGGGGTTTAATAAGAAAAGGAAAGAAAGAACAGAAGCAAACTCATAATCTTGCAGCGGAAGGAACAAGATATAATAATAAAATAACAGTTCATGAAGCTGTTAAATAAATAAATTTGATTATTATTATACATCATAGATCAGAGTTACATACATATCAGAGATAATACAACAATGCAGCGGAAAAATAATACAGTAGTAGAATACAAATGATGTAATACCAAACTCCGTCTTCGTCCTCCAGAATAGACCTTCAACCTTATCTGAAATGCTCAGGCTGACCCGAGCGTAATGAAAAGACAAAACACTCGAGTCAGGACTAAAATATCTTGTGTAAGTCAAATCGAATAAGAAAATATGAGTGTGACGGCGTCAGAGATGTTTACGGGGTTTGACATCTCCTATCCAGTGTCAACGTGAGTGCAATAACTTAAGAGATGTTACGGGATTTTCCATCTCTCAAGGATCCGTTAAACTATCTACTATGTAGTACAATACGCTATTATAATATGTCTACATTAAAGTAAAAGTATTAAAATAGCGTTAAGCCATGGCCCATTCCACCCTTAACACATTTTTATTCCCAAAAGCATATACAAGACCGTAGTTTCCCCAAAACCGGAAGTCACCAGAGGGCAATCCATATACTAAAGGTACAAACCAAAATGTAGTGGTCGCGAATAGGATAATCAGTATGACAAGGTACATGAGGCGATACCAACTAGGATACTAGTAGTTGCGTCATCCGGACTGATGTTGGGCATAGCAGCTACTACCCCAACACCGCGAAACAACACTCCCATAATCGAGGGGTGCACCCAAATCGAATCACAAAAGTAATAGATATGGTAACGAAGAAGTGTGTCCGCTAGAGGTGGCGAACCTCAATGGCCCGGCAGGGCTCCTGTTTTAGTCATGTCAGGGGTCATCCAAAATCGTTCTCTTTCTTCAGTCAACGCGTTCACCAAAACCATCCACTTCATTCTAGATCAACACTCCGCGTGTATTAGTTATTAAAGTGGTTTTCGATATCGACAGAGAGTATGTCCATATCCGATCCCGGTCTCTTTAATAACTACGTATTATTACACTGGTGGCTCTTTTACATTTCAAATCGATTCATAATTGATATCAAAATATCATATTCGCTTCAAAATCAAATCCATTCAAATATCATCATATCTATTCAAGATGTAAGATTCCGTTTCAAAATCATTTTTTGCCTCAATATCTCATTTCGATTTCAAAATCATTAATTCCAACTTGATTTAGCTTCTCAATAAACCATTTCAAATTATCAATTTCAAATACATATTTGAACCACAAAATAAACAATTTCACTTTCAATATATTTCGAAACTTTAAATATTTCACATTTCAAAACAGCTCATATATTTATATATGAATATAAGATTCGCTTTAAAACCATTTCGTATTCAAATTAGAATATACTTCAAATTAAACATCCGTATTAAGTAGTTTACTTAATTTCTAGAACAATTCCAATTCAATAAACTTAGATTAACATTCAGATTTCAAGAATTCATTTAAGTATTACATTCCAAATCAATTTTAGTTCAAATCCTATTCAAATCAATTTTATCTTCAAATTTAATTCAATAGTTTCAATTTAGTCCAATTCACAAATTTCTTTGAATTTCAATTAAATTCCAAATTAATTAAATCACAATTTCAAATTAATTTTCAATTCCAAACTCAAACTTGAAATATCATTTCATATAAATTTTCTTAGAAATATTCAGAGTTCGATTAAAAGTCCAATCTTTTAAAACAAATCAACTTTCGAAAATTTACGCCGTATTTCAAAATTTTTACTTAAAATCTAAACTTCAAATAATTAAACAATTTCATTTACCAAGTTTAAATTCCAACATCTCGAGCTTCAATTCAAAATAATTCAATTCTCCATAAATTGGATTTTTTTCTTAAAATCAATTCATTTAAATAATTTCAAACAGCTTTTAAAATCATTTAATTTAACCAACCCGGTGTCCGTATATAATTTTCTAACCTATGGCCAAGTGGATAATTATTTCAATTTTAAATTTCAAGGATGGATATATATCATTTCAATCCAAATAGATGTCATAGGTATATCATTTCAACCTATTTCTTAATTTATTCGAAATGATTCAGTTTACAGTTTATATGCAATAAACAATATACATGATGATAGCATGATATATCAAAATAAATAAACAACCAATATCGACCAATAGCATCCATCACAACCAATCAACCATAAAGCCAATAACATTCACATCAGTTTTATAATTATCAATATCGAGTAATATACTGCCAATTTAAATTTAAATTTATTTTAACGGTCAATTTAAATTCTATCAATTAATTCATATATCAAGACAAATGGTAATTAAACCTACCAAACAACAGCCAATAAATTTCATATCACTTCAGAATATAAATTTAACTAACAAAAAATTATTTTAGTTAATTGTGAGCGTATAAACACTCACTTTGATTTTCTGTTGTCGCCGAGACGTTCCGGTTTAGAACTGAAACTGGACGACGCCCAACTTTAGCCCAAATTTCACTGTCTCCAAATCCATCCAAACCAGTTTCATTTCGAAGCTCTCGTCATTATGATCGCAACGCAAAAAGTTTCGTTCCAATCGGACCTCGTATGAAAAAGTTATACATTTTTAAAGTTTGTACAAATTTTAATATAACTAATTTACAAATTCTTTTTAATTCCAAACTCTGCTGAATCCTGGCCGTTCATCTTTGCTTCAGGAAATCTGGTTTGCTTCAGGAAATCTGGGCCGCACCTGCCTCCTTCTCCATCATCGTTCAATTCACGTGAACCCTAACCCATCGCCGCCTATCTTCATCAAATTATCACGACCAACTCACTCGACTTCACAATGATCAGAGACCACCGTAGAAGCGTCTTCGCAAGAGCTACCATCGGCCAGAGTAGGGTGGAGCTCGGCCATCTCTGCTGCACGCAAATCGAGGACAAACACAAAACTTTAAATGCAAATTCCCGTTGATCCGTTGCTCCGTTTTCAATCATCTCCGTATGGATTTGAAGCTCTCATCGTCCTCTACAACTTTGTAGTTGACGACTTTTGCTAATTGTTGATGGATTGAGAGGAAAATGAGGAAGAAGTTTTGAAATTTTCTGGCCATTGAATTAAAAGTGGCGGCTAAGGGCTGAAACCCTAGGGTTTTTGGAAAATAGAGAAAGTGAGGGCTTTTATAGAAAAATACGCGACACTATTCATCCCGGATTTTCCGAACTCCAAACGAAGCGTGCCGGCTGGCGTTTCTAAGGTTTACCCCACGTTTCGAACACAATGGAATAGGTTTCGGAAGCTAATTCGATCATCTGTGCGAGTAACGGCAATAAACGATCGATTTAAAATTAAATCGGTTAATCAAATTTCTATGCGTTTGGGCTCGTCCCGGACAAACGGTAAATCCGATTGATACGAAATTTGAAACCCTACAATAATATGATATTACGGATCCGATGAAACTGGTTTCGTCGAAATCCAAGAATTTTTGAAAAATGACTATTTTCTCTCGCCGAATTAATATTAAAAACAATTCGATGCGTTTCGAGCTGCCACGATCAAACGATAACTCCGATTGCTACGAAAATTGAAATCCGACAATAACAAACTATTACGGATCCAATGGAACTAGTTTCGTTCAATTCTGAGACTGTTCGAAAAATGGCTATTTTTCAATCGATAATTAAATATTAAAATATTCAATTTTCACAAATTAACTTTAAATTCAATTTTAAAAGTTCTATAACATTACTATAACTCCAATATGATAAGATAAAATTTTACAAATCATTTTCAATCATATTCAACTCGATTTTCAATTATTTCTGAAATTTAACTTATTAAATTATCGATTTAATTGTTTAATTAAATCCTATATTCGAAAAATAATTATTCGCCTGTTTAATTTCAATATAGAATTCCCAATTTTAAATTATTAACTTTTAAATCAAATTTCAATTGTTCACAAATCCCATTTTTAATTTCACAGTAATTAACAATCTTTTACAATGCAGTTTTCCATTATAAATCCAATATAAAAGATTATATTAGATTCAGCGTTCAATTATATTGTAATTCAAATTTAAGTTATTTAATTCCAAATGAATTCTTTTATTTCGATTTACACTTTCATTATTGAATCAACCATTTACTTATACATTATTATCAATAGTTTATAATTCATTTACTTTCATTTTCTTCAGCTATCATCTTATTTGAATTCACAGTAATATTAAATTACATTCATTTACGTTGATTTCCACATTATAACTTCAATATTAAATGCAACATTTTATTTATTTCGTTGTTTACAATCAAATTCAATTCATTATTTACATTCACTACAAGTTAACATCCATATTTAATTTATAAATAAGTTATTTCAGAATTCAGTTTTGTATTTTAACTTGTAATTCACATTTAACAACACAAAATTTTATTTCCTTCGGATTTTTATCAAAATTTTCATTTTAATTCGTATTTTTAAAGTGTTAAAAATACGGGTCGTTACATTCTCCCCCACTTAAAACTTTTTGTCCTCGAAAAGAAACGGAGAAGGGGAAACCATCATTTAGATATAATACATTCAAAATATTCTACTTATTTGCAAAATTTAGTTATAGGATTTTTTTTTCACAAAATTTTCTAACTCCCGGATTTTTGAAAAATTTCGGCAGCATCTCCTTTGCGCGGCTAGGACCGAAAAATTTCACAGTGGTAATAATTGCATGATATACATCTCATTACAAGAATGAGGCATCCCAAAACATGGGGAACACAATAATATACCACAACATAAACCGTAATCCGAGAACGTACCTATTATTAAGCGGTTATTAGCATTTTAACTTACATTTTGCATTTAGCGCAGAAGCGAGCTCCACAAGCGAAGCGCAACCCCTTTGCTACCTACTAAAATGCTCAATAACCAAGTTAGAACCATGCATATAAAGATAGATCGATATACTTATCATAAACAACACACATATAACATGTTTAGCTTCAAAACTGAAATTCCAATTCCAGGACAGCAAACGAATCTCAGTTTTTGGTCACCTAAACAATAAATTTTGATAATGGAATCTAAACAAAAGTTGTTTCATTCATTTCAGGCTTTCCGGAATGTCCAAAATCATTGAATTCGGACCTTCCGTTCAAAAGTTACGACCGTTTTACTAAATAGATACGCCTCAGCCTGGCAATGAATTGTGCAGGTCAGCGATGTTTGGTCACGTTTTTGACCTTCTAAACGACAGCAAAACACCAAATGCTTAAAACAAAAGTTTTAGCTTAAGTTCTAAGCTTTCCAGAAAGTGCAAGATCATCAAAATCCGATACACCAGTAAAAAGTTATTGCAAAAATACTAAGAGTATTCGCTATTGATTTTGCTTTCCTTTTACACAGGCCAGCGAGAAGATTCAAATTTTTAACTAAGTAAATGCAGGAATTTCTCAAGATAGTCTAAACAAAAGTCGTGCTACAGTTTCTAAGCTTTCCGAAAAGTCTAATATCGTAGAATTTCGTTTAGCCATTTAAAAGTTATGGTTGTTTTCGTTTCAGCATATATTGGACAATTTTGGATTTTTTTTCCAAAATTTTGCTTTTATTATTTCAAAGTACAAACCATCAAACTTTAAATTTTCTAAAGAAACAATCATAAACACAAAGTCGTTTATTTTCTTATTTATCCATGAAATACATTTACATTCAATTTGTTTCCGATTTATTCAAGTTTGTTTTATTCACATTTTAAATTCAAGTCAATTTGCTTCAATTTAAATTGGATTCAATTATATTTAATTTCACTTTGCTTCAAATTTGAATTTAATTATTTTAAAATTTTATTCCGTTTATTCAATTCCATTAACACTAATGAATTCTACTAAATCAATTACCATCCCTCCAGAATCTACACTAAATCAATTATACATTTCCAAGTTTATTGACATTTAGTTATATTCAACTTTAATTAGTTTCCATTTACAAATTTTATATTTCATTAATTTTAAATTTTATTCATTCACTTGTATATATCATTCATTTTACAGCTTAAATTTCTTTTATATTTACAACTATCAATAGATCTTCACATTTTATTATTCACTCTCACACTGGTATATTATTCCTCTACTTATCCTTATTAGCATTTTAAACTTTTTAAGTATTTGGTAAGTTTTAGTTATGCAAATAGAATGTAGTTAAACAACATACAACCTCTTCTCATTCAAAGTTGAATTTTCAATTAATTAATTCTTAAGTCATTACTTAAATTTCACTATAATTTAATTTCACATTTACATTCACATATAGTATTTCCATTTTATATTAACATAATTGTGAATCACCCTTAAATGTTAATTTAAATTCCAATTATTTACTAACAATTTTATTTATATCTACAAACCATTAATTAAATGCATAATTCATTATTCAAAACTATACTTGTATATTATCCAATTAACAATTCATATAACATTTTTGAACTTCTTAAATATTTTGGTAAGTTATATCTATGCTATAGAATGAAATTTAATACTATGCGAGTTTTACAGTTTCAATTTTATTTTAAATTCATAATTTCCTAATTCTAAGGATTTCTACTTCAATTGATATTTTCACTTAGCTCTTAGGTTCATTTCTCATTTCACAATTTAGAAGTTCCGTAATGATTCAAGTATTTGTTTATCTCAATAGTTTAAAGTCATTAAATATTAAAGAACTTAAGAATTTCATCTCCGGTTTTATTTTAAATCAAGTTTGAAATAATATATACTTATATTAATGTGTATCAAGTCATACTATAGAGAATACAAAATAAAATTCAATTTTAATCAAAACTGGGTTTAGAAAAAGCTATTAAGTGATCTCCCCCACTTAGACTCTCGAAAATAAACGTCGATGATGCATGCACTCATCACCGAAATCCTTCTCTAGTGTCAAGAGGGGAGTATAATACTTTCTTCATTTGAAATCCTTTGAAAACAATTTCTAATCGAATATACTATCATATAATACTTATATTATACATTTCAAATTTTTGTTAATAAATTTTCAAAACACCGGAATTTAAATTCTCCATCTTAATTTAAATTCATTTTAGTTTCATTTTATTTACCATTTATATTCATTGTCGATCATATTTACAAGTTTCATTTCTTAAAATCATCCAATAGTCAATAGTTAGAAATATTGACTAATCAACAATAAACGATGATAATCTAATATTATCATCTCCTAACAACCAATACAATCAAAATTTATAAATTTTCAAGATAAGTCTTTTATATATAAAATATAATCCAAAACAATATTATGTCAATCTGTCCTATTCAAGTGTTTAGAAATTCCTATCGATGCCTTGGCGTCCCAAGTACCAACCAGAATTCATAAATACTCAACGGAACAAATTAACACAATATAAAATCATTTTTTTATCAAAATTACAAATACGCTCTCTCATATACACTCAACTCATTCATATAGTTTACCTCTATTTCAATGAGTTATTCCCCACTAGAGCCAAGGTTTATCGCTAAACCAAAGCTCTGATACCAACTGTAACGACCCACATTTTTGACCGTTCAAGTCGACAATAATCCACACATGTCCAACTCAAACCGTTCAAAAAGGCAGATGGTTATTGGGGTTAAATAAGAAAAGGAAAGAAAGAACAGAAGCAAACTCAGAATCTTGCAGCGGAAGGAACAAGATATAATAATAAAATAACAGTTCATGAAGCTGTTAAATAAATAAATTTGATTATTATTATACATCATAAATCAGAGTTACATACATATCAAAGATAATACAACAATGTAGCGGAAAAATAATACAGTAGTAGAACACAAATGATGTAATACCAAACTCCGTCTTCGTCCTCCAGAATAGACCTTCAACCTTATCTGAAATGCTCAGGCTGACCCGAGCGTAATGAAAAGACAAAACACTCGAGTCAGACTAAAATATCTCGTGTAAGTCAAATCAAATAAGAAAATATGAGTGTGACGGCGTCAGAGATGTTTACGGGGTTTGACATCTCCTATCCAATGTCAACGTGAGTGCAATAACTTAAGAGATGTTACGGGATTTTCCATCTCTCAAGGATCCGTTAAACTATCTACTATGTAGTACAATACGCTATTATAATATGTCTACATTAAAGTAAAAGTATTAAAATAGCGTTAAGCCATGGCCCATTCCACCCTTAACACATTTTTATTCCCAAAAGCATATACAAGACCGTAGTTTCCCCAAAACCGGAAGTCACCAGAGGGAAATCCATATACTAAAGGTACAAACCAAAACGTAGTGGTCGCGAATAGGATAATCAGTATGACAAGGTACATGAGGCGATACCAACTAGGATACTAGTAGTTGCATCATCCGGACTGATGTTGGGCATAGCAGCTACTACCCCAACACCGCGAAACAACACTCCCATAATCGAGGGGTGCACCCAAATCGAATCACAAAAGTAATAGATATGGTAATGAAGAAGTGTGTCCGCTAGAGGTGGCGAACCTCAATGGCCCGGCAGGGCTCCTGTTTTAGTCATGTCAGGGGTCATCCAAAATCGTTCTCTTTCTTCAGTCAACGCGTTCACCAAAACCATCCACTTCATTCTGGATCAACACTCCGCGTGTATTAGTTATTAAAGTGGTTTTCGGTATCGACAGAGAGTATGTCCATATCCGATCCCGGTCTCTTTAATAACTACGTATTATTACACTGGTGGCTCTTTTACATTTCAAATCGATTCATAATTGATATCAAAATATCATATTCGCTTCAAAATCAAATCCATTCAAATATCATCATATCTATTCAAGATGTAAGATTCCGTTTCAAAATCATTTTTTGCCTCAATATCTCATTTCGATTTCAAAATCATTAATTCCAACTTGATTTAGCTTCTCAATAAACCATTTCAAATTATCAATTTCAAATACATATTTGAACCACAAAATAAACAATTTCACTTTCAATATATTTCGAAACTTTAAATATTTCACATTTCAAAACAGCTCATATATTTATATAAGAATATAAGATTCGCTTTAAAACCATTTCGTATTCAAATTAGAATATACTTCAAATTAAACATCCGTATTAAGTAGTTTGCTTAATTTCTAGAACAATTCCAATTCAATAAACTTAGATTAACATTCGGATTTCAAGAATTCATTTAAGTATTACATTCCAAATCAATTTCAGTTCAAATCCTATTCAAATCAATTTTATCTTCAAATTTAATTCAATAGTTTCAATTTAGTCCAATTCACAAATTTCTTTGAATTTCAATTAAATTCCAAATTAATTAAATCTCAATTTCAAATTAATTTTCAATTCCAAACTCAAACTTGAAATATCATTTCATATAAATTTTCTTAGAAATATTCAGAGTTCGATTAAAAGTCCAATCTTTTAAAACAAATCAACTTTCGAAAATTTACACCGTATTTCAAAATTTTTACTTAAAATCTAAACTTCAAATAATTAAACAATTTCATTTACCAAGTTTAAATTCCAACATCTCGAGCTTCAATTCAAAATAATTCAATTCTCCATAAATTGGATTTTTTTCTTAAAATCAATTCATTTAAATAATTTCAAACAGCTTTTAAAATCATTTAATTTAACCAACCCGGTGTCCGTATATAATTTTCTAACCTATGGCCAAGTGGATAATTATTTCAATTTTAAATTTCAAGGATGGATATATATCATTTCAATCCAAATAGATGTCATAGGTATATCATTTCAACCTATTTCTTAATTTATTCGAAATGATTCAGTTTACAGTTTATATGCAATAAACAATATACATGATGATAGCATGATATATCAAAATAAATAAACAACCAATATCGACCAATAGCATCCATCACAACCAATCAACCATAAAGCCAATAACATTCACATCAGTTTTATAATTATCAATATCGAGTAATATACTGCCAATTTAAATTTAAATTTATTTTAACGGTCAATTTAAATTCTATCAATTAATTCATATATCAAGACAAATGATAATTAAACCTACCAAACAACAGCCAATAAATTTCATATCACTTCAGAATATAAATTTAACTAACAAAAAATTATTTTAGTCGATTGTGAGCGTATAAACACTCACTTTGATTTTCTGTTGTCGCCGAGACGTTCCGGTTTAGAACTGAAACTGGACGACGCCCAACTTTAGCCCAAATTTCACTGTCTCCAAATCCATCCAAACCAGTTTCATTTCGAAGCTCTCGTCATTACGATCGCAACGCAAAAAGTTTCGTTCCAATCGGACCTCGTATGAAAAAGTTATACATTTTTAAAGTTTGTACAAATTTTAATATAACTAATTTACAAATTCTTTTTAATTCCAAACCCTGCTGAATCCTGGCCGTTCATCTTTGCTTCAGGAAATCTGGTTTGCTTCAGGAAATCTGGGCCGCACCTGCCTCCTTCTCCATCATCGTTCAATTCACGTGAACCCTAACCCATCGCCGCCTATCTTCATCAAATTATCACGACCAACTCACTCGACTTCACAATGATCAGAGACCACCGTTAGAAGCGTCTTCGCAAGAGCTACCATCGGCCAGAGTAGGGTGGAGCTCGGCCATCTCTGCTGCACGCAAATCGAGGACAAACACAAAACTTTAAATGCAAATTCCCGTTGATCCGTTGCTCCGTTTTCAATCATCTCCGTATGGATTTGAAGCTCTCATCGTCCTCTACAACTTTGTAGTTGACGACTTTTGCTAATTGTTGATGGATTGAGAGGAAAATGAGGAAGAAGTTTCGAAATTTTCTGGCCATTGAATTAAAAGTGGCGGCTAAGGGCTGAAACCCTAGGGTTTTTGGAAAATAGAGAAAGTGAGGGCTTTTATAGAAAAATACGCGACACTATTCATCCCGGATTTTCCGAACTCCAAACGAAGCATGCCGGCTGGCGTTTCTAAGGTTTACCCCACGTTCCGAATACAATGGAATAGGTTTCGGAAGCTAATTCGATCATCTGTGCGAGCAACGGCAATAAACGATCGATTTAAAATTAAATCGTTTAATCAAATTTCTGTGCGTTTGGGCTCGCCCCGGACAAACGGTAAATCCGATTGATACGAAATTTGAAACCCTACAATAATATGACATTACGGATCCGATGAAACTAGTTTCGTCGAAATCCAAGACTTTTTGAAAAATGACTATTTTCTCTCGCCGAATTAATATTAAAAACAATTCGATGCGTTTCGAGCTGCCACGATCAAACGATAACTCCGATTGCTACGAAAATTGAAATCCGACAATAACAAACTATTACGGATGCAATGGAACTAGTTTCGTTCAATTCTAAGACTGTTCGAAAAATGGCTATTTTTCAGTCGATAATTAAATATTAAAATATTCAATTTTCACAAATTAACTTTAAATTCAATTTTAAAAGTTCTATAACATTACTATAACTCCAATATGATAAGATAAAATTTTAAAAATCATTTTCAATCATATTCAACTCGATTTTCAATTATTTCTGAAATTTAACTTATTAAATTATCGATTTAATTGTCTAATTAAATCCAATATTCGAAAAATAATTATTCACCTGTTTAATTTCAATATAAAATTCCCAATTTTAAATTATTAACTTTTAAATCAAATTTCAATTGTTCACAAATCCCATTTTTAATTTCACAGTAATTAACAATCTTTTACAATACAGTTTTCCATTATAAATCCAATATAAAAGATTATATTAGATTCAGCGTTCAATTATATTGTAATTCAAATTTAAGTTATTTAATTCCAAATGAATTCTTTTATTTCGATTTACACTTTCATTGTTGAATCAACCATTTACTTATACATTATTATCAATAGTTTATAATTCATTTACTTTCATTTTCTTCAGCTATCATCTTATTTGAATTCACAGTAATATTAAATTACATTCATTTACGTTGATTTCCATATTATAACTTCAATATTAAATGCAACATTTTATTTATTTCTTTGTTTACAATCAAATTCAATTCATTATTTACATTCACTACAAGTTAACATCCATATTTAATTTATAAATAAGTTATTTCAGAATTCAGTTTTGTATTTTAACTTGTAATTCACATTTAACAACACAAAATTTTATTTCCTTCGGATTTTTATCAAAATTTTCATTTTAATTCGTATTTTTAAAGTGTTAAAAATACGGGTTGTTACATTTAAAGCACAATTTTGCCCAGAAGCTCATAGGTCAGGTCGAATACCGGGGTTTTCTCCTTAGCCTATGGATCTGCCTTGCTTTGGCCGAGGCTTCCTTATCTCCCATTAGTTGTAGGGCTTCCAGTTCAAGCAGAATCCTAACTTGAGGATGGCACCTTCTTACCAAAATCAATTTACCCTGTCGTTTGGAACTAAATAAAAAATTCCCTTTTGCCTGGTGTGAACTACGCCCCCTTCCGAGAACAGATGAATGCTAGTTGACTTTGGTTCTTTCACCGAGTGTTGGATCCTTCTACTAGCCCTTAAAGAAATAACCATTCTAGCATCGCGTATTCCTCCAACTCCAACAATGTTCTTCGCTTAATAAGCTTAGTGAGCTGGCCTTCTCAAGTGTCTATTCTACTGGTATCTCATCGAATATATACCTGGTAGTACGGGATTCTTTGCTTCTTCTCTGGCTGCTATCTCTTCAGTTAGCAAAGCTTCGATGAAGGAGGGGACCATAGCCTCCTGGTTAGGTCTATAGATGAGTAGAGCATCTGGACCAGAGACTAAGTGGTCGGAGTAGAACAAATCAGTAGGACGACAAGTAGACCAAGGTTCTCGGCCCAATTAATATACTGGGATAGCGAAGGTGTGCAAGCTGTGTGAAATAGTTGTTGATATTCTAGTCATGCTATCGGGGAACCTACAAGCAGTGGACTGAAGTGAAGAGGAAGCATAGCAGAGAAGAACAGTTTGTTTTAGTGAGTTGTGTCAACCCCAGTATATTACAAGGCTTGGATTCCCAATGAATATACTGGGAAAGCTAGTCAATATCAACCTTCATAGTACCTATGTTAAGCATGTCTAATGCCTTCTGAGGACTTAACAGACTTGGTGCTACTTTCTGTCATATTTGATAGGATTTAGCTTCTTCTGGGCTAAGTTGCAGTTGTCCGCTCCTTAACGAATCATTCCTATTGATTTATACTTTGAAAACGAAACTTGTCATGCCAAGTATTTACTTACTACTAGAGTTAAGACTTTGCCAGTAAATTAATATAACACCACTCGTGGAAGCACTCGTGCCGCCCACCGGGCTTTGACCACGTCTCCCGAATAATTTCAGTACATATGGCGTGAGACGATTCCCATATCGAGGTCGGAATGGGATCGGTTCTTTTCACGTCTCACCGTAGTGCCTGGTTTGTCTTGATTGGAGATTGATGAAAAAACAACTCTAAGCTCTATTTTTCTCTCCCGCGTCGATAGCAGCTCCGTTCCGTAATTAATATACTGGAAAACGTAGCGCAATTCGGCTGCGAAGCCTAATACACACTCGGGTACGCGAGCCACGGTTCAATCGACATCGCATTCATCAATAGATTGGTTATGGATTATCCATTACGGACTTTTCTATATGCCAGTATTACTTACTGTCCAAGAGAAATGAAAACAATAAGCGGGGCTTTTAAACTCCTCTCAATATCTTTGCTCGAATGAATCTGGAAACAAAGCTGCCGTATACCCACCCATAAGATACTTAGATCCAATGATACACTATAACGATGAATGCCAATGCCCACTCGTGTCCATTCGTTCGTTCCTTGTAACATTTGACCAAGTATACACCAGATTAATATACTTGGTCGGTTGTCCAAGTATACAGGATTGGTCATCCCGGTTGTCCCCGCTCACTTCGCTCGCCTCATAAGCTGCCTCCCCTCCCATTCTCGCCATCCATTCCCTGCCTTTGAATTAGATTGACCAGGCGCCCGAAGGAAGCTTATGTTAGCACAGAGAGAGAGAAACCATGGGCCAATTAATATACCGGCGTTACACATACGTGCAATAACTATTCTGGTATCTAATGTGGGAATAAAGAATAGTGATATAAACGTTGAATCCAATGGCCGACCATGCAGAACATGACCTACAATGCTGAACCAATACTATTCCATCTGACCATGTCCCGAATCCACCTTTTCATGCACTTTTGCAGCTATATTCAATGCAAATTCTTTCAATAATTGGAACGAATTGGAAAGAATTTGCACTAATTTCCTATTATACGTCATTTTGTAATATCCCTAAAAACCAACTAAATCTTGCAAAAGTCCGGGCCAAGTCTAGTATAAACATTCAGGAGGAGTGCTAGTCCGAAAGGGCTAGGAACGGAGTGTTCTTTTTTTCCATCATTTCTGCTTGACTTTAGCCTTACAAAATGAATCCTATCAAAGATTTTTATCCTTTGAATTACTCATGGAATTTCATTTCGCACCGGAAACTCTTCCAGGAGAAGTTCGAATCCGTTCCATTCGGATATTGATCGGTCTTGGTTTAACATGGTTTACGCGTTACTGGTTCCCGGAAGAGTGCATTTCTCTATTAGCTAAACCCTTTCTTACCCTACCTTTACCTTTGGACTCGTATTTTGTTCGTACACAATCAACGGAAGCCTCCCCGATATATGTTGCAACGTCACCAATAACATGCTCTTACTTCGTCTTTCCCTTAATAAGTCATCAAATTTGCTGCTTTTCGATCCCCAGTTGCTATATGGAACAAAGGACAAAATACAATCGATTCCTCCATTTAAGTGGTTCTCGCTTCTCCTTGTTCATGTTCCTAACTCCTCCCCGGGTAGTTCCCCATGTTTGGCACTTTCCATACTTCGTGGGTGCAACATCAACTAATTCGCTCATGATCAAGTTACAACCTAAGATCTATGACCATATTATTTTAACTGTTCATATTTCGTTCATTCCATCGGTATGCTTCCAGGTACCTCACATTGTGATCCGTTTGCTAGAACCAAGGGGTCTTTCTATGGAAACCACCATGAGCAATTATTGTTTTTTGATGGTTTTTCCGCTTCTCACAGCAGCTCTTTCCACACCTCCGGATATGTGGTGCCAAATCGTCGCATGTTTCCTTATTTCTTTGATAATAGAGTTGGCTATCTCTGTGGCATTGTACAAGTTCGTGAGCTGGGCTAGACGAGTAGAATGAGGTGACCAAAGTATATTAACTGGGACCGATCCAAACGCCTGTATAAACATAGGCGACCAACGGGAGGGAGGGAGAGAGACTATTAATGGGGCCCAGTATATTAATTGGGCGGGATGGGAAGAGAAAGTAACGGGGACCGATCTAATCAACATATACTGGATCACTATTCTCTAAACCTTCTCCTTTCATGTGTTAAGCATAGCAAAGATCAATTCTCACTTCGAGTATTTAAGAAAGAAATTTCCATTTATGTATCTTTCTTGTTATCTACCCCGTCATGCGCATCTGGCAAACACTTGATGATTCTCTCACAAATACCAATCCGAGCCGTTCCCATTGCACGGACTACTCGACGGTGGACTTACTTTGTGATTGAACCAGAAAGAGTAGCCAATCAATGATTCAATCACGGGAATATACTATGCCAGTTGGTAACCCGACTATGCGAACCCCTCGGGGCGTGGGCAGAGAAGAATAGATTGGACTCTCCCTCTCTCCCCAAGGCACGTTAGCCATGTATGGATTTGCTGGTTATTCAAACCCGCTCTTTCATCATGAATGAGTTGCGAACACAAACGAAGATACTAGTCTCATACGAGACATCTTTCATATTGTCTCTATTAGGAGATAGATGCTATTAATACCAGGATTATTCTGAAACTCGTACTAAATCAGACTAGTCTAGTACAGACTTGTCTCTAATAGGAGCCCCAGATATTCATTCGGAAAGTCCAGTATATTAATTGGGCGGCTCATCAAGTGAATGTGATTGATTAGTGAAGTCTAGTTGAGAACGTAACGGAGCCGAACGGCCACTATATTAATTGGGAGGTCCAAGTATATTAATCTGGGCTCCAACTTCCAGTATATTTGGGAAGACATATAGAATAGAAGCATTCTATTTGAACAGGAAAGAACAGCATAGCGAGAAGAGTCATGATCAACGAAGGTGAGATTGATTATTCATGAGAATAGATTGGATGCAATAGAATGGACTTGGTATACTAGGCACCTCTCTTGCTTCGAGAGAGAACCGGCTCAGCCCACATATAGAATGATTGATTGTTGTTTTATGCAAGTATATTCCACATCCGAGTATCGAACTACCAGAGCAAGGTAGAGATATTGGTACTCAGTGTTAAGACATGAATATATTACTGTTATTGATAGAACCAAAACACTAAGTCAGGATAAGATATGACCGAGATGGAATCAACCAACAACTCACTCGAAATAAGGTGTAACTACAGCCAATTACTAAAGCTGGCAAGACGAGACCGATCCATTCTATTGCTGTTCTATTCCATTCTATTGACCACAACTATTTTATATAGAGAGATAACAAGGAGCCTAGTATACCAAGTCCAAACTATCAATTTGAATTTCTCAAATATTCCACGTTTCCGAAACGGATCCTATCAAATACTTTACATTTTCTATGATCATCTTTATTTTAGGTATTCGGGGAATCCTCCTTAATGGAGGAAATATTCATATTATGTCAATGCCAATTGAATAAATGGTATTAGCTGTCAATTCGAACTTTTTGGTCTTTTCCGTTTCTTTGGATGATATGATG
The DNA here is from genome assembly GCA_030737815.1 of Allium fistulosum. Lineage (NCBI taxonomy): Eukaryota > Viridiplantae > Streptophyta > Magnoliopsida > Asparagales > Amaryllidaceae > Allium > Allium fistulosum. Next base: position 627,741,352 of record CM060903.1, on the reverse strand, counting down.
GGTCAACCATTTTCTTCATTAGTTCCAACCGTGACAGCTGCGGAATCCGCTATTGGATCGGCCATTTTTGTTATAACTTTTCGAGTCTGAGGTACTATTGTTGTTGAATCTATAAATTGTATTCAAGTTTAAAGAGAACTAAAGGAGAGTTACAAAATACGAAGTTCCTCGCGCCTTTTTTGACTTGGTCGCCGCCAATTAATATACTGGTGCATCATGTCCTACACAACTGAACTTCCCGTTCCCTTGCAAAGAAGACAGATAAAAATAAGAAACCAATGAGATTGAGTTCAACGAATATGCAGGATAGAAAGATGCTATTTGCTGCTATTCCATCCATTTGTGCATCAAGTCCGAAGAAGATCTCAATCTATAATGAAGAATGATAGTAGCTCGTTGTTTTTTAGGCTTTATCATATTCAGTCGGAAGAGTTTAAGTAAGACATTCAAAGAAACTCTCGACGGGAGAATCAAGTCTATTCAGGGAGAATTGCAGCAATTCTCTAATCCTAACGAAATTATTCCTCCAGAATCCAATAAACAACAACGATTACTTAGGACCAGCTTGCGAATTTTCGGCACCGTAGTAGAATCATTACCAACTATTAATCTACCCTCCCCCATTGGTTCGGTGCCGCCTAAGTGCGAAAAGACAGTGCAAGCTTTGTTATGCCGAAACCTAAATGTAAAGTCAGCAACCCTTCTAAATGCCACTTCTTCCAGTCGCATCCGTCTTCAGGACGATATAGTCACAGGTATTCACAACTCGGTGAGTGAAAGATTTGTCCCCGGGTGTACGGCTTATATCGTAGAACTAATTCGAGAGGGCTTAGTAGTCTAAGGTGGGTAATAATCTCTTTCTTATTTTGCAAGCACCTTGAGACCCAATATATTAATTGGGTTGAACGTTATTCTTACCTTCCACACGCACGAGCCAGTTGGGTTGGTTGGGTTGATTCCAATGAAAGAGATGCTCTAGAGAGTAAATATTACTTGGAGTTCCCTATAGTAGTTTTCTCTCCTGAACAATTTCAGTACTGTTATTTATACAAGATCGTGAGACGAATTTACTCGAATGCCAATGTTTATACTGGGCGAAACAGTTCTCTTATGTTTCACTCGCAATTAATATACTTGTTCAACAATCCCTGTATTTCGCTACGCACCGCATAAGCAGCTTAGCTTCCTTGCTCTGATGTCTCAGTCATCTCCTGCACAATTGCTCCTGGCGAGTATGCCTTTACGAGAAAGAAAGGTTTGAATCTACTCCATATTATTAGGACAAAGAACTAGCAAACAGTTCTAACCAACCCTATGGCTATTTTCGTTAACCCAGGCCAAACTCGGGCAATAGCCAATAGCTTATTCGTTTGTTTAGACTATTTCATGAACATTTAGAAAAGCAAGTCACTAGACTGGAAATCGTAACCATGGACTAATACCCAACACACAGCATTTGCTCGCCGGGTTGATTTGATTGGATTTCTCGCAAAGAAAACCAAGATAGATAGGTTTCGTGAGTCAATCTCCAGGGTACTTCACTTCCAAGCAAAAGGTAATCCTAATTCGTTTATGCTCTTCTTTAATCACCTATCCCGCCATATGGAGTCAAGGAGAACTCACATTGGTCGGCTTTGGTAGTGCTCATAAACCCTTTCCCCCTCGCATACCTCGTTAAAGACTCCTGTCTGGATAGCGAAGGAAAGTAGGGGGCCTAGAGTAAGCGGAATACCCTTATTGCTAAGGTGCTTGCATGAAGGCTGGTCGAAAGACTAGACTAAAGGGGTAGCTCGCATCCTAGCGTAATGCTTCTCTCCCACTCCTTGCAGTCCACTCGTTGGACTCGTGTCACCTCTATGATCGTGCTATTATTATGTCCATTCTCTTCTCGAATTGCTATATGATTACCTTATGAACAGATTCAACTAAGGGGGTTCAACCTACTAGGAATAAGTCAAGGAGAAGAACAGGTAAATGGGATATGAGGCCCGATGATCGTTATCTGTTATCTTTAGGGCTCAATCAAAAGTTGCAAAAAGGAAGTACAAGCTTGACGTACACACATAGCTAAAAACCACGACTTATAACAACGTTGGTATGCCTAAGAACCCTAATCTAATAACTAGTTATTATGGGGAGGAGCAACTAAAAGGAACGCACGAGGAGCGTAGCCGGTATACTTATAGGGGGAAACTAAGACTCAAAGATTGCACGTGGTTAGGTGCGAAGCGGGAAAGTCTACTTAGTTGTTATGAGACTACTACTATAGGACTACTATAGGAGAGAATCCTTCTTTAACTCTGCATATTCAAGTTCTATTAACTCTCCCTAGTACCAATACCCGAACCAACTAATAATTCCAATTTGTTGGTTGGATTATATTAAAAAGTCTAGGGATGGATTGAACAATGTTACAACAAACGAATAAGCAATTGGCACACCTGTTGAACAGATAGGGGACCTCTAGAGACATTTCAGAGATATGGAGACAGAGAAAGACCCATGATCCTTGTTACTAAAGAAAGACTAGAGAAGCGTAAGCAGAAGGAAGGGGATATATAACCTTAGCTCAAGTTGTTATGCATTTCCTTACATTTCACGACACACTAGGCATCAATTCGGTCATCGATGCCACTACCGAAGCAACTTGTTGAAGAGGCAGTACTAGACCAGATAGACAAGACAAATAGAAAGAGTGAGCAGACTGATGAAGAGATGATGCTTCCACTGGAGTTTGGGGTAATTCCTATCATACCACGGCGTACTCATTGAGATTGCCTGGGTATAGAGGTTATAGACACCAGGCTCACCTTACCAGTGAGAAGCGGTTAGTTGTCTGACTATGCTAACTCCTGTTGGAATCCATTCGTTTCGTTACCTGAAAGAACTTTTTTTGTTGACCATGAGGTGCCCATCAAACACCTCAATTGTATAAGTTGTGTATCAGCCCAACTCATATCCCATTTCATTCGGAGTTTTTCACTAGATCTTCATCGTAGCTACCTTATGTTCTTTTAACTGCAAGACCAACGTCTCCGGTATCTGGAAAGACTGGTGTAAATCCCTTGTTGTGGGAGGAAGAACTTGTTTGCCTGGTGCTCAGCGGTATTAAGGAGTTGACTCCTTCCTAGGTCTTGATTCACTACCTAACTTAGAGGCGAGGTGACAAATAACTGTCCCTTAGATAGTGCGTGCAAGCCAATGTCCTTACCTCTTGGACGAAAGGGACAATCAGCATCTCAAGGACGAAAGCCAATCCGGAGAGACGAATCTCTCTGATTTTGATTCAACATCCGCACAAGTAGGACCCTTCCCGAGTAGCATATGAGTAGCCTGGAAGGATATTGCGAATAGACAAGAGTTGCTTAACCGGATGCTATAGCGAAGTCTGCTAGCTCATTCAGGAAGGGTGACTACTCAACTTAATAAGAGTTATTCCCTGAGAAACGACTTATAAGCATATATGGTAGGGGAATAGGAATTGAACCGGTTATGGGCCTACCAGAATGCTCTATCTCGTAATGATTGCTAAGATAGCTGGACTACCTAACACAGTGATTAAAAGATCTACCTCATAGGACTGACTCTTAGCTTGGAACCAGATCGTATACTGTTAACTTCGCTTGGGCAGAACTTCACCAAGGGTACGCAAGAACTAAATGAAGAATACGACCCCCTCAGTAAATAAAGAGTGGTTCGCCCCCTAGTCTATATTAAGGCCCCTACGAGGGATTAGGTTCGACATACTATGATAGAGCTCTGCTTAGGAAGGCTAAATCAATCATGAGAGATCCATAGCTTCTGTTAAGCCTAAGATTTCAAGCTAATCCGCGAATGAAAGAGCTGGACACCTTTCCTATGCCAGCTAAAGCAATTTTGTTGCTGGACCGGCTCCTACTGATTTCGCACCTTCGATAAGTGAGTTTATGGAATCGTAGCTATAATGGGGAACTTCTCTATATTGGTTATTAGCTTATGAGCTGCGCCTGTATTCTTTCTTAGTGGAACTCCCTACTCTAATTGAGATTGGGAGTCTCCTCTTTCTTCGCCAATTAAGAACACTAGGGTCGCTGCACACCTTGAACTCGTTGCATCCGTACCTGCTATGTGAACTTCTGACTTAGCTCAGGCGACTGGATAGGTTTAAGGTATGGACTTGTCCGTAGTTTTCAATGACTCCACTTAGGCTTCTTTTCTGCAAACTATCTATCGATAGTGACTTTCCTAAGAATCAAAGGCTAGCCAACTAGAAGCAAAGGATGATTCCCGCATCGGAGAAATCCAGTATATTAATTTGAGAGACCTGGTATATTAATTACGAAGGTTGGCACAACTAGTTCAGGGGAGAAGCGAACTCAAGCATATCAGGTTGGTTCTTCCGGCCTAGTAGATGCATTAGCGACTTGCCTTCCAATCTATCTTCCCTCATAAGACTCCGCATCGAAAGCAGTCGTCGCTCATGCTTAATAATAGAATAGGCGCTGCCGGCTTCCATTATTCCCCTACACCCGCCTGAGAATCTTATCCATCTTGCACAGTAGCATGCACATAATACCAAGAACCTGGAGAGCTAGCACAAGCAATGAGTACACGGGGTCTGTTGAATCCGGTCTATGCTCAGCCTTCAAGCGAATAGGGCCGCTAACGAAGAGGCACTCGGTCTTATATGGGATGAGACCGGTCTAGACACTTGTAACCTCTTCTTCCTGAATCTAAGACGCATATGAAAGCTAGGGAAGAATCAATCTCGCCCTCTAATAAGAGGCACTATGGGAGTTGTCCTACGCTGGCATAATAGCACCAACGCCAACCCGAGCTTTACTGTTAGGCACTCTTGCTTGGTGAACTAAAACTCTTGGTGAACTGGAGCTAGCCTTGCACTTAAGTAAACACTCCTAGATAAGTCAAGGTCAACTGAATGCCTAACTCCAGTCCTTGCATCTGGATTCGAAGAGATTCCCCGCTACGCACCTTGCTTTCTTTCGCTTAACACTTGAGCTTGTATATGAGTTTCTGATTACCAATGTTGTTTATAGACACATCTCCTAAGTATACAGCTACGCTAGCTCCTCGACATCCCTTATATTGCTTACCCAGAATAACTTAGTCACCTACCGATCACTTCCAATTACCTCAACCAATCCAATCAAGTAGTAATATAATAAGTGGATAGATTTACTACTTAATAAACAGTTAAACTAGGATGAAATCAATATGTAACTTACTTTCAAAATGAGCCAGGACCCTAAGGAGGATGGCCTCTCTTCGGTAGCTCTGCATCGCTACTAGACTTGGATTCTAAGAAAGATTCTAATTGACTCTATTCACTGGATTTATGAAATGATAACAAGCCATCTTTCTTTCTACAGACTTCCCCACCATAACATTTTGTTACAGATTTGATTTCATTCAGAGTACCACTACTTTTTCCACATCTTCCTTCGGGCATAACAGTATAGAAGATGATTTTATGAAATAAATTGAAAAATGCCACTCGACATCGGAAGTGGCCCAAACCTAGGCTGTGACGCTTCCTGTTGAGTACACAATTAAGACTTTAAGTTCGTTTACACAGTACGAGAAAGACAATTATAAAGAATGGGACTAAAGAGAAAATTAGATTTTATTCTTTCATATTGCAATAGCATTAACATGACAATAACATGACAAAGCGATATAGGCATTTATCCCATACATCAACCTAGAAAGACACACTAACAGGAGCGTGCTTCTTTATTCAAAACAAAATACTTGATGAAATGAACCCACATATAAAAGTGGGCTGGTCTACTCACTATTTGTGTTCGTACATTTTTTCATTATTGCAATACAAATAACACCTCCACTATACTAATGATGGAGGGGATTCGAGACGGATGGAACAAGGCGTTTTAAACCATGTATTACTGTTGCTAGAATGAAACGCAGCCTCAGAACAGAATTATGCTGCTTGCTAGGCCATGATGGTGGAACTGGCATTTTTGGGGGGCTTTTGCGGCAGAGTGGGCAGCATCGCTTTCCCTCGTGTAGCTATGATGCCATTTAGAAACAAGACAAGAAGAAGAAAAAAAGAGCAGTATAGTATTTTGCGAATTCTTACCATCACTGGAAAACAAATTGAGCTATAGGCATCAAGGTAAGGGATCGAGATTATATACTACTGCAGAAGCGGAATCGAAGGGGTTGGTTGAAAGGTAAGGATAGCATGATTGACTGGTTGTGGGTCCTTTGGATCATGGGCCACAGCTACTTGAGTAGAGACCGCCGAATTATGAATCTCCCATTGTATTGTAGCCACTATGTCAAATGAACCCGAAATCTCGATTTCGCCTGAACCAAGCACTCACGTTCTCAAGGCTCTGTTAGCCCAAATGGAAAGCTTGAACAAGGCCATCAAATCAATAAGTAAGAAGTAAGCTCCTTCTACTGCACCTCAAGCACCTCCGGTTCCAGTCTTTGATGATTATGACCAATATGCTGAAGACTCTCCTGACCCTGGACAGACTTTTTAACAGTTACAGAAGCCTTTGTCATGGACAACCGCTTTGAAATATTAGCCTGGATTACGCTTTCAAATCAATAGTTCATTGACCGTAGTACTGGAATTATTGGATTTCTTTGAACAAGCCTTCTTACTAAAGAAGGAATGTGCCATACTATCGAACTATAGGCGAGATGAAGTGAAGCAAGCAAGGGAAGAGTTCCGACAAAGCGATTGATCCAGTTAAGGTAAGATCGATAGATAGAGTACGGGACAGGACCAAGACTAAGAGGGGACGTAGAACATGTTTATTTAAAGGAATTGCCAAATAGAACTAAAAGCTAAAAGAAAGATGACCGGGGTCCGGGAATCGAACTATTAAATGAAAATACATCCCGAAACCGAATGATTACCTAATATACAATGGGGATTGATGATTTTCTAGTTTAGAGACTTGGGACTGGGAACAGATGATCGAACTTTAATAGTTCCTGATGAATACTTGTATGAAGTCGACCACCCCACTGATTCACTAGCCGTCTACCCTAAACCCAAAACCAACCCATACTCCCCAGAGCCCCTCCCAAAACCCTTAAAATGTGCCTTCCTTCAGGCGCCTTAGAGTTGGCTACTTGGCAAGAGTCCTTACCTTAGCATCACACACTATCCAGGCTACAAAAGGCAGAGTCCTTCCGCATACCACTTTGCAAAGGATTGTCAGGAGAGGAAGTGAATCGTAGCAGTTCATTCCTTTCACGAACCTAAAAGCGAGAGATTAAACTACTACTACTTTTTTTTGGTTTGGTGCGCTTTCCCGAGACAATATCTCTATTCGTCTTCGTGTCCATCTCTAGGTAGTTCGAGGGTCCCCGGGTCGGCTTTCTTAGTTAGGGCTAGGTTCGATTTTCTTACAAGAGCTTCAAACAAAACTGTATTCCTCTGGCTACCCGGGAGAGCTTTCAGCTTTCTATGGGTTCTATTCTATTTGAAATAGAAAAAATTAAAACAATGCAAGACCAAGCTGATTCCCATCAACAATTGTATTCCACTAAACACAGGATTTCTGGTTGTCCCCGACCGCCTTCCTATTGTGTGCAACATTCCAATCTCCCCCGAGTCAAGCGCTACAACTTAACATTAATGGCCAGTATACTTATAGGGCAACACCTGATCAAAAGAAAAGTGGAATAAGACTCGGCCGAGTGGATCGCCGGCTCCTCTTTTTATTTGATAAGAATTAGTCCGGTTGGAAAGTCAGTCAGTTCAAGCGGGCGGATGAGGGCCTATTGATGAGCCATCTTAGCTAGTTTTTCAAGATTTGTCCTTTTTCTTTCAAAGACGAAGCTCGAGGCTAGGTACCTAGGAGTCTGGGATGGGATGCCTATGGTACGTTGATGGTCATCAGTCTTTTCCGCAATTAGAAGGTCGAAACTTTTTGGCAGATAAAAGGTTTTATGGTTTTGTTGCAAGTGAAGGATTCGTAGGAAGAGGTAGCATAGCTGTATATTAATTGGTAGGCTCATCAAGTAAGTCAACAGCTTTGGAGCTAATGTCCACACCAACCCTAACTCTTTCAGTAGAGAGAAAAGGAGAGAGCGAACCGGTCTTCGTTTCTAAGGCTGAGCGGCTATCCCACCTTTATTTATTGTCCATTACTTGCTTTTCTCGCTCTACTAGATGCTCCAATACTTGACTTTAGAAAGAACTCAAACAATCCATCGTTCTCATCTTCGATGTGATTCTTGGATGGGGAACTCTACGGGTCTCGAAACTAGGACCCGTGTGCGTTAGTAAGCACTGCTATATGGCTTGATCTCAATCTCGTTCAATTGAAACGATGTGGTGCTTGCGTATTGCCCGAATGATTAGCTTCTTGGCAGCATAACTCTTTTCTCTTCTTTTCATAGACAAAGGTCAAGTCAATGCGGAGACTAGGGTTGATACTTTCTTGTCTCGATTTGATTGAAAAGGATCTATTTCCACGGTGAACCGCATCAAGAGAAAGACTTCACAGAAAGCTTGGTCATTTACGTTTTTTTGATGAAAGAATGGAATCGTGTTATTACTAAGCTATCATTCGTAGGAAAATCGCAGAAAGCTTTTTGAACTAATGAACAGACCAAACTATAATATAGGAGTTTGGACTACATCTTCCTGAAGCACAGGACTTAGGTGCGTAGCGGCATTATGTCAATCAAAAAGTGCAACCCGGCAGGAAGGATCGCACATCGAGAGCCCCAATTTCATAGGAAATTCATCATGTGTTAATCACATTCGGCCTTGTCCGATGCTATGCTGGCTATGATTCGTTCTGACCTTAGCAAAAGATGCTGCAGCAGGAGATCTTAATGTCACTATGGATGCGGTAGGATTGATAGTGAGTTCTCTGCAATTAATATACTGGGGCCGGGGATTCCTATTATCTTTCTCGTCCAATTTCAAACCATGCCTGGAGCAAAAGATAAAGATTCGGATTCGGATATAGTAAAGTGAACCTTGACGATCCTGGTTAGCAGGCCAGTAGCGATTTTCGAAGGTAGGGGGAAGTGAAGCGTCTGTAGGCAGCGCGGAAGCTACTGCTTAACGAATGAAGGAGGCAGGCCGACTCGACTACAGAGACTATAATACAAGTCATGAGCGATAGCGAAGGCTCTCCCATTCCCGCCAAAAAACCAAGTAGCAAACAGGGTTGACCGGAAGGCGTGAGCGAGATGTTGATTTGGTCTGTCGTCCTCCTCATTATAGTCCTCCTAGAATCAATAGCATTTCGTCGGAATACATCATGTCTTTTCACCTTTGTAGTCCTATGCATAGTCGGTACTATAGCCCCAATCATGGCTACTAATAAAATCGGACTAGGAACCAAAAACCAGATGGAATAGTAGGTATAAAGTAAATTGCCTAATGTTTCCAAATTTGTCCAACTTCGTACCTTTTCGGCATAAACCGTATATCTCAGAGAGGTCGTAATTCTGTGGGTTGGTAGTAATGGAATGGTTTCATTATCTAAATTGAAGAAGATTTCACACCAAAGGATCAGTCCAATAATACCACTCACTGGTAAATAGCGCAAGACTTCTTCGTGAATCTCCGCTATTTGAATATTGAACATCATAACCACGAATAGGAATGAAACAACAATAGCTCCTATATGAACTACTGGGGAGATCATAGCGGAGAAGTCGAGACCTAACAAAAGAAGTAAACCAGAAGTGTCGCAAAAGACTGGGATGGGAAACGAAATAGAATGTACCGGATTTTTAGCACATACAACCATCAAACCAGAGACCAAGTAAGGCACGACGAAACCGAAAGTATCATGGTACGTCGTCCTTCCCAACAATTGAACTTGAATGTGTCTTCTTGCTCCAGCATTCAAGTCGATCTATTACGACCAGCGCAGTTGTTCGTATTTCATTTTCTTCTAATCGAATAGAGTAGAGCTACACTAAGTTACTTACGGGATATTAAAGTTCTTGAACCTGCACTCAAGCTCTCCAATCAACAAGAGAGGGTCATCTCTTATATATAAAAAAAGAATTGGAACTTTACTAAAATAAAAAGGAAAAAATGCGAAAATAAAAGACGTCAACACTATCTTGCTTAGGCTGTATAGTTCGCTAGCAATTCGACTATTATATAAGATATTGTTGAAGATGATTCGATTTTTCTTTTTATTGATAGATTTCACTCAAACGGTTTCAGGGTTGCCCTCTTTTGAGTTCATAGGAAATTTAGGCGAACATCTCATGCATCTTTCTTTATCTACTTTATATAAAAAAAGGGCCATAGATCGCTATATCAAAAAACAACTTCAAACATGAAAAAAGTGAAATAGCGACCGGGTTAATTAGGGCGGCTTCATCAACACCACTAGGATCCGGTTGGTGTTCATTAGTCAAGTCAGATTGCTTCTTTCTTTTACAGACGTAATTGATTTGCCCTTCCTTCCGATTCGGATGGAAATGCAGAATCTGTATTAGCCACCCTTCCCTTCTCCACATCACAGAAAAAGAGAGCTTCGCTTCCTCGTCTATTATGGTACGGATAAATCAATGACACCGGAGGAATCAAAATCTAGAGAATGGAATGTCAGTTAAGGAACGGTAGTCAGACGCAGACCAGCGCAGGTGGGCGCCACAGCTGTCTTCCTCCATGTGATATTTGATATCACGCAACAGAAGATTCTTTAGAACCCCCTTACACGAAAAAAATACTAATAAGAACCCCGTCGCCTATTTTTATACTGGGCTCACTGCTGTATGATATAAATCTTTCTGAATGAGAGTTCATGGTTCTATGACAGAAGAAGTGGGAGAACGAGGGGAGTTCCTTTCTCTCAATGAATGGATAGGCACAGCAATCGAGGTCAACGCTTATTGGTTCCTTACTGTAGGATGGGCTTTTTATGCTCCTACTGAAGGGCCTATCTAGGTTCTGGGGTCACTTCTTTTTTGTTCGTCGATTGAGAGAAAGAAGCCCCTCGCCTCACTTGTAAAATTTCGTAGGCCCTCATTAATATAGTGGCGCCTCGATGAAGACATGCAAGTCCTCATTCTCTGAGAAGTCATGTTTTGCTTCCTTCGAGCTACCAAACTCTGGGGCCCTCATTCTTGCTTAACATCCCGGGCATGAAAAAATGACTACGACTAAGGAAGAGGACAACCCCTGTTTCTGGCTGGACTTCAATGAGTGAATGATATTTCCATTCCCTACTTTGGTTCGATCGGACCTTCTCTTATTCCCCGACCAGTTTGCTTGCTCACTAGACGAGTTAAGCAAGAGCAGCTAGTTTAGGAGGAAGAGGATACCAAGGGTGTTACTCACTTGACTGAACTACCTAACCTTAGCTCGCTTACTTTCTGATCAAGGAAACAACCGCCATTTACTCTCAACATAGAAGGAATAATATTTCAAAACTTACATAAAAAATAAATTATCGACTACTTATGGGCTAACTTGGCCCAGAAAACTAGGGTTATATTCGGCTTGCAGGGCTCGAATAGCTGCTGCTCTTTGAAAGACGAGGTCTAGTGGAAGAGGTAGGTCGGGCAAGTTGAGTACTAAGATTCGAGGCTTGATTAACATCTCTTTTATCATCTTAAACCTAACATGACATTGATTATATCTCCATTGCAGGAAAGGATAACGCTGGATCTTTAGTTAGCTCATAGGCGGAGGAAAGGTATAGTTTCGTTAACAGATAGGAAGGGCTTACTGAAAAAGAACGGGAAGAGTGAGAAAGAGGAAATCTCGCAAGCGAGGTCCACAGTATAAACATTGGTGACCTCTAGAGGACCGGTCTTTTTATATGACCTTTTTAGATCACCAGGGAGAATGTTTTTTCAGGGCCTTGGATTAGTCTCTCAGAAGTGCCTTACTTAGACTGACGCTTGCTTACACTCTAGCTGGACACAAGCTCATTTCTAGTTAAAGGGTAGGAAAATCTCATTGAAAAGGCGAGGAATGTTTAAACTGGGCGATTGGTATATGCAAAACTGCGTAAGAGAAGGAATCCTGTGATCAGAAGTTATACCAAGAAATCCTCAGTTTCAACGACGCCCGAAAAAAGAATCGAAAAAGAAATTTTCCTACGAGAGAGGGGCAGGCGCCAGTATATTAATTGATAGTGGGACTGCCTTTTCTTTTTCATTTTCCTTTTTGATTGCAAGGAATAAAATCAGGTTCAATGATGTTTCAATAGGCACAGGCCCAGATAAGTTGATATCTATGCTAAAACATTGGGAACAATATTCATCCTGCACCTTGTCTTCTGGCACAATGTACAACTCAGTACTAGATCTACAAGATCTCTCATTCAAGGCCTAGGTATGCTGGGGCGGCCTAGTATATTAATTGGGCGAAGTATGAACTAGGGGGCTTCTTCCTATTACTGATGTATAACTATTACGCATAAGAACTATTCCAGTTTACCTTCGCTGGTTCCAAGTTTCATTCATCTATTGCTTATTACTCACTCAAGTGGAATTATTAGTTAGTTCTTCCGAACTGCCATGTTGAGTGTTTTCTTATTATGAAGAACTTGCTGGTTCAACTCAAATGAGCTGGATCTAGTAAGTTCAGTATGGAGCCTTGGAAGATGATCTGTGCAACTAAATAATAAGGGAGTGCCTGGGACCTATATGGGCTAACGGTCCCGGCACACCAAAGTAGGCCTAAACCCTTGGAGCCACTTCCGGATCCTAACACCAGATAGGTAGTGAATGATACGGAACAATGCAATCTATTCTCAATCGGCGAAGCCTCACATCTGGTACCACGTAGGACTGAAGGATAAGATATCAGTCCTATTGGACCAGGGAGTCACATCATACCTGAATGACTTTTCATTCGATTGTTCTTGTTGATGGAAGCGTTTCCTCTTCCTGTCCCGGGGTTGTTGGCTCCCTTGTTCTTAGTGTGTTTGCCCGGAGCGTAGAGCATAGTAATAAAGACTCTCGTTGTTTTCCTTCTACCTTACTTAGGTCTTACTCATACTTAGTAAGAAGCCTATCGATATTGGTTCATTTTTCCTAGCTACGGAAAAAGAGGTGCCTAGTATACCAAGTCCAGTATATTAATTGGGAGGTAACCCCGATCAATTGGGGGAAGTGGATCGAGTTAACCTAACTGATATTGTATCATGTGAGCTAACTTAACCATTGTTTACAGGATGAAGACCAGGAAGGGACGAACGATAGCACCTATATTACTTGGGGAAACCAGATTGAACATTGGCAATTATACCTGTTGGACACTCACTCTGCCATTACTCTTACCAGAGCAGGCAAGTAACAAAGGCAACAGCAGCAGAGACATAAGGTAAAGGTAGTGGAACGAGCAAGCAAAGAAACTATAAGGCTTCAACAACCCTGTACCTAGATTCCATCAAACAGGCATAGTCAGGAAGCTAACTGGAATAAGTAGAGCTAATGAGACTTTTCTAGCCCGTTTGACCCGAACATCGTTTATTAGTTCAGCTTCGAATTAATATCGATCTTTGGCACTTGCTTTCCTCTAAGACAAAACTACATTACTATCAACCCGAGGTACGGAGTGGAACAAGCAGAGCGACTGGCAAGACTGGCTACGCACCTCAGACAAGGCATCTTTCTTTTTTAACAAAGTACGCGTCCGGAGTCACAAGGAGCCGAAGGCCAACAAGAACAACAGGTCAGTACTACTACGCTTCGCTTAGACCGCTCAATCGGGAAATTGTTATGCACCTCCTCCTTGGGCTATTCGCTCCAAGCTAAGCAACAAGGATATATTCACCTAACTTGGCTAAGATAGTACGCAGAGAACATGAGAGTTACCTTACTACAGAACGTGCTCGGTTCCCAGTAGAAAACAGGTAGTGAACGACTATTGGTATTGGCAGCGGGGCTACCTGGCACTAACCTTTGCATTGATTCTGCTTTTGTTCTTTGGAGTTGGATCACGCAGTATTTTTCTTGTCTTGGTCGCTAAAACCGGAGAATCATTAGCTAGTGGGGTATAATCGTTTAGTTGATGATTCGTTTCTTGTTTGTTACAATTTGATACTGATCCAAACTATGAAAGAGGTGCGTAGCAAAGAAGTGTATGCGTATTTCTGTACCAAATAAAACGGACTAGTTTGTTCAACATTCCATGAGCTTGAACTCTGGTGTAGCATCATTGTCCTACGAATTGGTCCTTCCCCCAGCATACCTTGTTAATAAAAAGACTCTTCATTCGGAATAGTAAAATGGGGCCCTGAGTTAGCGAAGTAGTGACCAGAGGTTGCGAAGCTAGTACTTATCACGTCAGTCAGCGAAGCAGAATACGCTTACAGATCAAAGGTGGTGCAACCAAAGCTACACTTAGACCAGTAGTTTAGGTCATGGGTTTGCCTTACCTTATTCAAGGAACGACCCAAGAGAGGGCTAGCCCATATTAAATGGGATGCATTCCCATTATAGGAATCAATAGACTCGTTTAGGTATCCGGGACTAGCGAGGTTTCCATCAAGAAACTAATAGGGCATGAGACGCTAGTATAAACATTCGGGAGGCTAGATTGACCTATTACATGGGGGCTATGAGTTTTCTGAGTTGTTCGAGATGTTACTTTCCCCGCCTTGTTGTTATTTTCTTGCCCCGGAGAAAAACTCCTTTTAGTCCTTTCAGTGCAGGGCTTTCTAGACATCTGATAAGCCAACAATCTTATTCATAGTAACCTGCAATGCAAGCATTCGTGCATTCATCGATAGGCTTAGCGAATAGGAAACTAGTTCTTTCAGGGAGCAGTTACCGGTGGCTACAAGGCAGGAGCCAAGCTCTAAAGACGAGAGGCAATCTAATCCGAAGGCAAGCAGCATGCAAAGAGTGTAAGGCCGAGCCGTAAGAATAATGTAGTGGTATCCTTAGTATAGTATTAGTAGTGCCGGTTGGTAAAATCAGCTTTCGAGATGTTTGCTATCATAGGAGCGAAGCGAGTTAGTAAGCAAGCCTTGGTTCAAGCAGTCTCTAAGCTTGTTCGTTAAGCGGTAAGGAAGCAAAGCAGCTTATGAGGCGAGCGAAGTGAAGAAGCGAGAAAGTCTCAAGCCGGGTAGCAGGAGTCGAATGATAACAGCTATTTCGCATTTAGGTAATAAGACAGGTAGTCAGCAGCATATGTTTGAAGCATATGGCTTTCTTCAGTTCAGTAAGAGAGAGACCCGTTCACTACCTAGCAAGCAAGACAAAGACCACTTTGATAGAGCAGCTGTCGGACAGGAAAGAGTAGATGAATGGTTCTGTCTTCGGCTAAGGAGCTATAGGAGAATTGGAGTGGGAATGAGTCCTATGGCATTATGTGAGATGGTTCCGAAGTCCAAAATAGAATGGCCCTTCTGATTCCCATAATAACTCCTTCTCAAGTCTTACCAAAATAGGATTTCCTTTGAGTGCCATATGCACTTAGACTGATCCCCTTATCTCGGTCCTATCTGAGTTCCCGAAGGTCTTAGTTTCCTTGTAGAAGCAAACTCTCCTTATGAACAAAAGACAGTTCCTTTCCAAGCCCCGAGAAGAGAAAGCCAGAAGGTAATAGCTGATTGGCAGTATGAGTGTAAGAAAGCTGCCGATGCTGTATTGCTGATTTTAGAGTGGAGAAATTGATAAACCATCATCTAATCTATTCATTTGGAGGCCTGTGGAAATATCACATGCCTTGAACAACATCAAAGAGGTGGAATTTTCGGCCGAAGGTACGGAAGAGAAGGTGATATGGAATCAAACTCCTCCAAGGGACTCTACATTGAAATCTGATTGGAATGCCTAGAGTTGGTTGGAACAAGCTGCTTTGGCATCGTCGGGTAATTCCTATACATTATACATGCTTATTGTGTTTGAAGCTACAGGTGAAGCTTCCACCGTTGAATTGATCCCCTTGCTCAATCAGATGCCGTAGCCCCCCGAATTGAAGAATGTGCTTTCAGTAGGCTTGGCTTTCTCAGAACGGAGAATCCATTCTCACTTTTTAGAAGATACCGGCCTTGACGAATAGATGAATCTAAGATTTTCTCAGAAGCACTATAGGGTGCTTCTTTCGGTCTAGAATGCAAATATGGAAATGGCTTAGGTTATGTTCAGATATTTCATAACGAAGTAGATGACTGAATTGCTTCTTTTACTAAGAAAATCATTTCATCATGTGACTTTTTACTTTACTTGTGACAAAGAGATTTGATTTTACAACTACGTAGTGAAAGGATTAATCTCATGAAGTAAATGAATGTCAAAATTGAGATTTATACACAAGATCATGAAGACCACCAACAAATTATCGTGATTATCTAAGTTTATTAGGTGATAACGCTGAATTCCTGGTTAGCGCCACTGTGCAACAACTCCTCTGATTGGCTAGATATCTCCTTATTCGGTTCATGCACATCACAAGTAGACATAACAGAATCTCTTATTCGCCTTTCCGACGGGGACTCTCTCAGGTCCTAGTTTTCTGGGAATCTCTTTTGATCATCGGGTGAATAAGCTGGTCCAACATCAACATCATCCCTCCGCACTGGTTGTTATCCCTCGCCCCTGGCTTGAAAGCAATCATTGATCGGCATTCTGGGTCATCTCATTTACAGCATTTGTTTATCACGCCAGTATATTAATTGGGCTTCCATTGCAGACTTGTCTTTGGAGGCTGGAGAATACCATTCTTTTCTCATTGACTTCTTGAGATGGATAAATATTATAGGAAAAGTTTATCTCACAGCAACAACACATCTTGCATTAGGAAAAGCAGGGTAATCCTTCGTCCACGACACCGAATGTCTCTCTCAAGGTTTAGCGCTCAACCCAATGTTATCTACGTTGTCCCGCAACTGTGGAATTGTCTCGCTGTGCCCTTGAAAGCACTAGAAAAAAGGAGAAGCTATGAGGTGATCCACAGGACCGCTTGATGAAGTCTTCGTCCTACATCCCAAACAAGAGGGTTAAGCTATGGCCATGCTAACCTCACAAGTCCCTGTTCCGATCTTCCTCGATAAGCCTGGTGGGCATTCCCATTCTTTTTTCTACTCGCTCCAACTACGATTTTTTTAGTATATAGGGGAGAGTTTCAAACGGACTGACTTTCCTATAACCCCAATCGATAATCAATTGGTTTAGGATTTTCCCCTTTCGCTCGCCACTACTAGTAGCAGGGAATCATTCTTTCTTTTCCTCTGGTTACTAAGATGTTTCAGTTCTCCGGGTTCGCTTCTAAGTGATCAAAGAACACCTAGATATTATCACATTACTAATAATAGGTTGTCCCATTCAGAGATCCTTATCAAGAGACAAACTCCATTGCTGTTACAAACCACAAGTCCTTCATACAGGAATATTCAATAGCATACCCCAAATTTAAGTCTTTGATTCGGAAGTAAGAATTTCTTTTTCTTTAGTTCTTGTCCATGCTTTCCTTCTGTTGTAGCTTTAGAGTTAGGAATTTCAAAATTCTTCATTCTATAAATAAGGGTCTAAAACTTCTAAAATTCTACTTTACTGACACAATTGAAGAGGTCAGGTCGAATGAAGAAGGGTAGACTAAGAATCCAAACTCTTGTGCCTAAGAGCCATTGAAAAGTGCTGTGTATTGAAGGAAGGTAATTTGGTGATCCAATCAGCCTGAATCGGACATAATAAACTCTAATTCGATGGATCGGATCTAAACTTTCTCGAAAGCTTGCTAAAAGTGATTCCCTCGAGAGAGCTTGCAAGTCCAAGATCTGGTCTTCTCTTTCTCTGTCGGCGATTACGCTACTAGCTTGTCTTCCAGCTGCGGGAAATCGAACTCATTGGATTGGCATCTGGATTTGATTCGGATTGTTGTGGGTTCCATTCAAGCTAGAATCTAGAATAACTGCAAGAAAGCCCAGAAGTCCAAGTATATTAATCTGGTTTGGTTTGTCTAGATAGGAAGTGCTTCTAGTAACAATTTTTAAGTGCAATATCTTTCTGTTTTTTTAGTATGATTGCTTCTTTCTTCGGCTTAAAAGCTAGGGCTTGTGCTTTGTTATCAGTACCTGTTTTTGAACAATAGAATCTCGTTGTCTGCTTCTCAATGTCCGGGTCTTTCCCCTGCCCTCTCTCTCGATGTAGTGCCTTTCACTCTGCTCTGTCAACACTTTATCGTAATGCCGGAAGGTAGGATTTCAGGTTTTTTCCCAAGCTATTAATCTTCATAAATGGCATAATACAAAGAGAGAATGAAATTGTGTATTTGATCTTCTATCCACAAACACGATGAAAAAGGTAGCCGGACCACCTCTCCTCTTCTTGTGAGCATGAAACCATCGAGCCTAGACTGCATTAGCAATGATCTATATAGAGAATTTCAGTTAAACCCTGATCGCTACTCATTGGCAGGAAATCGAGTTCGATCTCACCTTTCTCATAATTATCCTATATTCGAATTCAGAAAGATCAGTATAGATTGAGTCTTTCATTGAAAGAAAGCTACGTTTGATATACATAGTTAGATTCTCACGGGTCAATAACATATTATCGGTAGTATTATGCAATCTTTCCAAATGATGATGATTATGAATATACCTATGATTGATCATATTTCATGTTGGAAATGCTATCTGAGGATCAATCGAATCAAAACTAGTATCTGATGCCATAAGACTCCCAAAAAGAGAACACCACATATAAATGACTTAACACCATTACCCACTGAAATATCAACAATTATGTCTTCATTAGCTTGATGATTACTAGAACCAATCAGAATAGAAGAATTATTTAAAGAAATGCTATTAGGATTAGTATCCAACTCAATTGAATCCATACGATCCGATAGAGTAGGTTCATGGATAACACTCTTTGAAAATCCACCAACATAGACTTTGAACACAACCAATTATTATCATTGTCATAATGAACTCACGAGAGAGGGGGCGGGAAGGATGAGAATCAGAAGAAGATGGATGACGGGACGAAGAAGAAGACGGATCATCATTCCTATATGAGGAAGGATGACCGTACATCAATGCCCCGACTAACATATTATTTTCAATTATTTCGTTATCTATTATACGACTATAATTAGATAAACTAATAGATGGATCATACAGACTCTGACGTTGATCTGACAACAAAGCACTATTGACACCTTGCAAAGGAGACATACTAGCTAGAAAGAAAAGTGATAACCGCTGCATAGAAGTATAATGAGTCAAAGCCTGATGTACGGTGGGAGAGAGACCTATAAACATTTCCCTAGATGAATTACTTGATAACATACCAATATCATTTCTAGATCCAAACACATTCCACTCAAGAAAGAATCGATCAAATGTTCGCCTATTCATTCTACGCGGACGAACACCACCTGGATAAGAATTCGAATGAGTTAGAGAATAAATAGAATCAATTAATTAGAGAGTGAAGTTTTTCATTGTATATATACTTATTTCAATTTTCTAAGACACGGTTGGACCTGCAATTAGATCGCATAACTACGATCCCTATTAGGAAAGAATGGAACCTTTATTTATAAGTTGGTGTTCCTAGGTTGCACACTTTACTTATACGTAGTTATTGGTCTCTTGTCAGCTTAGACCCATTTACTCAACGCATGGGGCCTAGACACGCATTAGGAGATGAATTCTCTCACATCAAGGTGTGTAGCAGCTGCAACAAACCCGACTTAAATGTTTGAAGAGGGCAATGATAAATGATTCCAATTGGAATCCACTGCACTAAGACAAGAAAGAAAAGCACTTCGAATTGTTGATTCATCGCCAGAGATGGCTTAGAAACAATAATTCATTATCTAATGGATCTTTCCGTTCTAATACTCCATCTGAGAGTTATCAGTATTTATCAAATCTCTTCCTATCTAACAGAACGCTATTGGATTAAATGGCAAAGACATTGTGGAGAAAGAGATGGCTTTTCCCGGATGAAATGAAATATTGGATTCATGTAACAGGGGAAAGATTTTCCATTCCTTAGCCGTAAAGATATGTGGCCATGAAAAGGGGATTAAGTGGAATAGAATTGGCCGGGTCATAGAGTCGTGGAAACACTTGTTTATTCCATATTTTGGACCTTAGCTCCATGGAGCAATATGTTATTGCTGAAGCACGGAAGAATTGAAATCTTAGATTAAAACACTATGTATGGATGATATAAACTGCCTAAACAAGAATTCTTGAACGGTGAACAACCAGAGCCTATTACTCACTACATCAAAGAATTTCCATTAATGAAACCATGGAAATCCATCGGAAAAGAAAAAATACGCATGTCCGATGAACGATTGTTGTTATCTGCTCCAATAACGAATCATTGGTTTAACTAAATAACTAAAGAAAATAGATAGACCTTTCTCTTCTTCTCAGGTCGATGGATCTTCTCAATTGGACGATCTCCCATATGGATAATCCATATTCCGGTTGACCGAGCCTAATTCTAATTGTTTTGTTCCGAAGCAAAGATATCCATGGAGGTGGTTCGTCCTATTCACGACCAAGAGGTATTGGATTCTCTTTCGGATAGGCCCTGAAAAGAGAAGGAAAGCTGGAATGCCAATAGGCGTCTGTCTATTCTCTAATTCACCCGACCTGATAGTACCCATTTTGGGAACGTCCAGTGCCAAAGTCACTGAATGGGTAAGTTGCCAATCCCTAAATGCACTATGTAATGTACTTTATCTGCTGGGTTACGGGTACTAGTGGGTATTTTACTAGAGGTTTCTATCGATCTACCCCTGTGTGATTCCTGTTGAATCATATACTCGGGGGGTGGCGCGGGGCGGACGATTTCCAAACAGACCCCACATTCATTAGATAGAGAAGATCACCAAGATTTCGTGATATGCTACCGAGCCTGTTCCAATTCCAACAGCTCGGACTCGAATCATAGGGATCGTTGGAATACTTCGTATCAAAAGATAAGATACTCGGTATATCAATATTGATTAGATTCGAAATCTATTATTGAATTGCTCATTCAATGAGCATTCTCAATATTATGCCTTGAAGAGGACTCGAACCTCCACGCTATTTAGCACGAGATTTTGAGTCTCGTTGTCTACCATTTCACCATCAAGGCATCTTGAAAGTAAATCGTATTCCATGAATATTATATCTATTTAGTGTGACATATGGAATATATGGACAAAGGTGGATGGAGTGTTGGGGTATTTCTATCGATCGGTCATGTCATATAGGCCCGAGTCAAACATCAAATTGCTTCGATTTGAATTATCCATAGGATACCCTATATATCAAAAAGATGTACAATCAAACCTATTTCTCGATTCAATAGAAGCCCAAAGAAGTGAATATGGTACCCAAATAACGATAGATATGTCAAAAGCAAGTCTGATTACGCCTATTCCTAATCCTAAATAGAATGTAACGATGTAGGGATCCATATGGAAACATAGTATCTATTTACATACGCTCGAATGACCCCTTCTCATAATAAGAATGTACATAACCCTATTTCAGTCTGGTCCGGTATGGAATGAACTTATAATCTGATGATCGAGTCGATTCCATTATTATAAGTTCATAACCCCAGCCCATTTTGGGCGGAACAGATCTACTAATTCGTTTATTCCAGTTAGTAAGAGGGATTTTGAACTAAAAAATAAGCCTAGAAGCTAAAAGAGGGTATCCTGAGCAATTGCAAGAATTGGGTTCATTGATATTCCTGGTATAGTAGATGCTATCACACATACAGTCATACTCCATTCGATGGAATTGTTTGACCTTAAGGGAGATCTTCTATAATTTCTCACGTGAGGGGTTATTTCTTGGTTTCTTCCGGTCATTAACAACTCGATTATTTTTAGATAATAGTTGATGGAAACAACGCTCGTAAGGAGTCCTATTGAAACCAAGAAATATAGGCATGCCTGCCATCCACACCAGAATAGATGGAGTTTTCCGAAAAACCCTGCTAGTGGAGGAAGACCCC